>OU026115.1:3757500-5007500 GCA_907269095.1 Blastobasis adustella | reverse complement strand
TTAAATTTTCAGCGTAGCATTTCCGAACCAGTCGGATGTACCTACCTATATTTCATATTATGCTTTATGTAGGACTATCTATACCTCTACAGGTACTTAGGGATATACCTACTTATTTGCAACAACATGTTATACGACCGTATTAGATCGGTAGCTAGGTAGCTATACCCTAGGCACAATACATTAATACTAAGTATATTGTGCTCTAGGTACCTTAGCTAGGTAGGTAACTATTACTATTATTTAACCCTTTAGTTAGAAATACATTATTTTTTCAAAACCTGGAAAGTTGCCTTGATCCACCAACACCGTTCACTTACAGACGTAACTAGCCATAAATCCTGCGTATCTACATATCTTTACATGCCGCGACGTTCTCGCAGATACTTTCCCATTAATTACTTATAACACCTACCCATACCAAAATTTGTATAGGTAAATCAAAACAGTATGTAAATAGGTACAGAATTCCTACCTACATCAGTAATGAATACGTGACAAACAGACATAACTATTATGAAGGTAATTTCGCTAAACGAATTTTCTTACTTTCATTTAAATCCCCTCGGTTTTCAATTTTTTATGATCAATCGTAGTATCAATCATATATCTGTACATCGATTTGCGTTTCTTTATCGTAGCACGACTACTAAATCCCCGGCGGCTCTGTAAATTTCAGCTAGCCACAGTCCGGCAAGCTTTGCATCTTGAGATTGGGGTTTTAAATACAATCGCCCACTCTTTGAACTAAATTAGAATTTCTTAATAAATTATGCGGGCACCTACTTCACGTAGAACTAGTCCTACCTAGAGATAGAAAATAAATCGTATAAAATTTTATTTTGTCCCTAAATAGAATATACCTACGCTCACCACCCTATCAAGTGTTCGCAGCTCATTACTATAATATCCGTTTTGTTCACAGCGTTACCGGATCAAAGTCCGGTCATAACCGGTGTACTCCCGCGCTACCGGCCCGGTTCTTCCGTGCAAGCCACCTGTCTATCCGGAAGGTCGTACCCAGCCACCACACTCGCATTGTACATCAACGACGAGCCAGTAGCAGCAGACCCTCCAACCTATACCGAACAAGGAGGGATGGTGACCACCTCAACGAAAATGGACTTCACCGTTAGCGAACACAATTTCAAGAATAACGTGATGAAAATAAAAGTGAGTTTCCTGTGATAAATGTGATACAGTGTATTACGGGTCCCCTAAGTCTTATTAGTGTTAGTGGGCAGGGCACAACAGATGACCGATGGGGCAGTAAAGTTCTCGAGTGGCGACCACGTACCAGAAGACGCAGCGTGGGTAGGCCTCCCACAAGGTAGACCGACGACCTGGTAAAGAGACCGAAAGGCGTCTTTCGGCTGATATGATGAAGCCTTATCACATCAACTGTCCATAGGTAACAGTCCACTACTGAACCCTTTCACATTAGTACCGGGATTTTCCTTAATCTCCACGCTTCGCAGGTGGATTCGAGATTGCTAAGTATTAAAAGCCTTCAGAAAACGCTGCTGCCCATTTTTAAGGCCCCGACACGCAAGACGGTTGTTATAATAAGTATCACGTGACATGTGTAGATAGGTATATGCTGTATGACACAGGCATCGTTGCTCCCGAACATATGAACCGATTTAGAAGCGGTTTTGTTTATTAGAAAACATGTTTATTCGAGATGTTATTTCATTAAAATCGGTTCAGTTGTTTAGGAAAGTTTTGAGTAGGGGTATGTAGCATCTATTGAGGGTCCCGTCCGACATCCTTGCTACACATCCACAAAGCTTATTTTAATTTGGTCTGGTCAGGTACGTGGACTTCCCAGGGAAATGGACTTCACAAGTAAGATAAAGATAACAATACACTACCTATTTCTTACAGTGCCTGGCAACCCTCGGCCCGGTGTACTGGCGCAGTATAGAAGAGAGTGTTGTGAGGGAGCGTGCAATACGCAAGCACGTGCCCATCAGCGACGTGCAAAATCCGAGCACGCGTGCGCACCGCGTGCAGTCCGGCACGTGCCCCCCTGTGACGGGCATCACACCTTTGTATCTAAACTTACTGTACTTATTAAGCTTACAGTTTTTACCGGGTGTGAACATATGAAGTGAAGGATTAGAAGAAAAAATTCAGCGTTTGGTGGCCTAGTAGAGGTGGTAGGAAGTGGGTATCATTATTTGAAATAAATGAGTTATGAATTATGAACGGTTTGTTGTACTTAGGTATTAGGCTATGGTCGCACTGACAGTGGCTTGCTTATAGCCTAGATAGGCCTAGTGGGTTGATAGCTAGATAGGCCTATGGGGTAGATAGCCTCCAAGCTGGGAATATTCTCTTGCGGTTTACTTCGCTACCACCTAGACGCTAAGTCTAAATAAAACTATAGACTTTTATGGCTCTAGGCGCTAAGCAAGCCACCTGTCAACTCGGCCGGTGCGTCTGTAGTCTAAATATCTACATGTTTGTGGGGGAATACGAATGATTATAAAGAGTTTACTTACGTAGCCTACTTTAAAAAATGTACACTAAATACCTACTATTAAATAAACGTTACATTCAAAATACTAATTTGTTTTATTTACAAGTACTACCTACCTAATTCATATTCTATTATCTACCCTCATTCAAACTTATAGACCATTAGAGACTTCTCCAGAAACCCTCCGTATCGGAATAATGAGACGGCAGCAACACCATTAATTCCATTATTGCTCTCAGAACCTTTCAGGAGGCCTATTGCTGCGTACTGCAATAGGCAGTGGTTCAATCCAGAGGTTAATGCCTAGCATCAACCTCTGGATTTTACACTGTCTGCAGTGAGCCTTCGACAATGTCCCTCGGGAGAAAATTTGATTAGCTCTATGAGATTCTATAGCCTGCCTGCCTAATAAGTAGGTAGGTACCTGAAGCGTGCACAAGTCCAAGTGTTTTACAAGGACATAGGTACACTGGGGCCGTCGTCAAAGTATTGTATACATAATACTGGCTAATCCCGTCTCGATTATCATAGGGTGTTTATATTCACCAAGCTGAGCCCTTACTTGTTGTGCGTTGTGCTCCATTTCCTCTCAAATGAAATTTTGGACTCGCCTCCATGGCTCATGGAATACACTAATGTCATCGCACTGATGAGCAGGCTTGTACAGGGTCTTGGGACCAGGGTAAATATATATACGTGGAAAGATGTGCAAAAAAGTGTGGTTTGAAGCTGAACCGCGCTAAAACATAGCAGGTACCTACCTTCATCGCTGGGTGGCTCGGTTTTGTGCTGCAGGAGTCAGCACGAGCATAGGGCGGTTAGCTAGTTAAAGTCCCTGTCAAGCTCAAGTATATAACTAGGTACATACAAAAGTATTATTTTATTAGGCATCTACTTTTGCTACTTACTGTGTGCCTAAACCCAGTATTTGAGCAGGATTTTCTTTATTTCGTTTGCTTTTACAGAAGTTTAAGGTTTCATGCTTACGTAGAAAAATAAGACTAAGGAGTTCCTAAATAAAAAAATATCAAAAAGTAATGGCATAAAAGCCCCAGAGAAAATTCTAAGTGCAGTACGGACGTCAATAAAACGTCAGCGAAAAGAGTGCAAATGGAGTCAAAAACATACCTATTTATCATGTATAATTTTTAGTCTTAATTAACTTTTTTTTTATAAGAATCAAGTTATACTTAAATAAATAGATGCTCCAATAATTTCTACAGCTGATCTTTCAGTGTACCTACCTAAGTGTTGAACTAAATCTATGAAGTAAAAATGGAACCCACACCACAAAACAGTCAAAGATCCTTACCACGAGTTGTTCATTCTCCTAGGCCAGGATTAGGTGAGTATGTTGGTACTCTTGTAAGGCAGTGTAGTGTATGAAGGGATGGTCAAAAGTACCCTCAACAGGCGTAAATATGTGAGTAGATGTATGAATGTGGATGAGGCAGAAGAGGTGTGTCTGGAGTGTACTAGCGTGTGGCACTCAATAGTCTCTGCCTACTATTATAGGAAACGGGCGTGAGTTATTATTCTTCAGAGCGGCCAAGCGCGGCTTCAGCCCTGTGGGCTATCCTAAAATCATCGTCATTCTGTTGTCAATCCCGTTGTGTCACCTGGAGTGTGCAGTTCACAAGTGTGCCGCTGGCTGTAGTCATCGCATTGGTAGACGGTCCTCGCACATCCGATGCACGGCCGCGATGCAGTCATCGCAGTTGCCATTATGCCTTACGCACGGCGACAGCGGCGAAAACTACAAATAGACGCTACGTTTTAGTTGGAGCCGACACACCATCAGTTGCAGTAGATACTAACCCTAACGTAGTATAAAATAAAGTCGCTTTTGGACCGACCCTACCGACCTTGGTCGACGATTTGTCGGCTCCAGCCAAATCGGAGCGTCTAGTGGTTTTATGCGGTTGGGTGTGCGAGGTTATACACAGAACACACATCTATAAAACATCATACAAAACTAGGATGTGGGTATGTAAATAAAACAGAGGCACTTTGTAATGTATTCCCCTCACCCCTACTATTAAAAAAAGAATCTGTCAAAATGAGCCTCATGTGTGGTTAAAGTTTGAACTAACAATTTATCTCTCGTTAGTAAACATTTACTTAGTGTATAGCGCCGCTCTACAACTACAACAGAGGTAATCAGCGTTGTGATGTGACGGACGGAAGGGGGGCGATTGTTTGTTATTGTTGCGCAGAATAATTTGATTCTTGAATTCTTGATGCTCGATTGTTTGATTGTGTTAATTGTTAGTTACGAGATCAGTGGATCACTAAGCAAGTAATCACTACGTTTTACAGTGGATGAGCTACTAGCGGCCTAATACTATGTTTTCGTGACAATGTTGCATTTAATTAAATAAATAGCATTTATTTTGTTGTGTTATACGTTGTGTTAAGTTCAGGCAATTGCGTAAAAACATGTCAAACACCACGGCTCCTATAAGATCTAAAATAAAACCGTGTAAAATCCCAGTTTTCCATGTTCAAGATAAAAAAGAAGTGGAGGATGCCTTGACGAAGGGTATGATAAAGTCTGCAAAGAGGACCGGCCAGCTGAGTTTGTGCAATAAGGGACTTGGAGCAGGTAATCTTTATCTAGTATTGCAAAATAAAATGAAGGAATAGGGCCCTCACTTTAAAAATATTAAACATTTAACCACTATATGGTCATAAAAATGTCTTATAATTGAAACCATCTTCGTTGAGTCAAAATTGAACTAAAGTCTTATATTATGGCTTTGCCCATCATGCCTATTATCTTTATGCAGGTTGAATAATTTTTTATACAACACATTGTTTTATTTTTTTTTATTTGTTCAGTACCAGAAAAAGTTTGGACACTCGATGGATTGATTCTGGATGAGGCGCAGGAGGTTGATTTTAACCGGACCGACAGTACTAATTGGTGGAACTGTGAACCGTTGAAAATGCTTGATCTAAGTTCGAACGCAATAAAGGTCATATCACCCAATGTGAAGAATCTACAAGCACTAGTGACACTCAAGGTGAGGTATCACAGTCATCTTGTTGTTTATTAATTGTGAAGTTGTTTGAACAACATTGAAGGTCATGGCTATTTATACTTTACGAAGTATTTTAGCCACAAACTACAACAAAAAACCTTTAATTAAAAATATATGTGACCTGAGCGTGATTTATTTACTAATTTAATAAATTACTTCATTGTAGCTGCATGACAATGCTATTACCAGGTTACCAGCGGAATTTGGGGAACTGAAGGTGCTAACTAATTTGTCTTTGGACCACAACAAGTTGAAGAGACTTCCAAAACAGTTCTATTATCTAACAGAACTGAGATGGCTCAGCCTATCACATAATTTGATAGAGAAGATAGAGCCAGACTTTGGAGACCTTGTTATGTTGACATTTTTGGTAAGTTCATAGAAAGAAGGCAGTCAGATAACTACATTGATGACACAGAGCTGTCACTCTAATTTTAAATGTGAGCCAGAGCACGTTAATACTTAGTATTAACTATGACATCTACGATTTCGAAAAGTTATTTCTGCAGTACAAGAACCACCACCTACGAGGCCAGTTTCTCAAACTCGACACTTGTTTCTCCTACAACAATCCGCACAGACACTTCTTAACCAATCGAGCCATGAATGCCTAGAATAAGTTGCCAGCAGAAAATACTAATCAAATCAAAAACAGACTCTGCAAATATTTGAATACAGATTGATAATCAGTAGAGAAAAGCCGGATACAGGCATCAATCAGTTGTTTTGACAACTGTTTGCCTGCTTAACAATAATCATATTAAATCTTGCCCATGAGAACACAACTGGGATATTGATGCCAGGATGGTTGTTATAGTATTAAAGTTGACAATAAAGAATGAAATATTATCTCAACTAGAATGTAATTATTAGCACTGTAAAATAGCCTAACTAACCCATTCTATAAGCGGCATAAATGTTTTGCTCAAATTTTGAACAGGAAATCAAGTATATTACGAGCTTTGCTAATTTTATCCACACACAAAGTAGACACTTTTTAGATATTTTAATTATTGCAGGATCTGTCTCATAATCACCTGATGGTGTTGCCTCCTGGAATGGGTTACCTGGTGCGGATGGTTGAGCTCAATGTATCTTATAATCAGCTTACTGAATTGCCACCTGATATTGTCAATCTCAGAGGTAAGGAGCACTTTACTAATTTATAATGTCCATGTGTTGGCTGGCAGAGTAGAATATAAATCTAATCCTTTCTGTTCATGGGTGTCATACGAAATATGGCCACCCCGGCAATATAGCTTATGTCTTAAGTCTGGTTTCTATGGTGCGGATTTTATAACGCACAGCGGACCACCATGGACGGTCACGTACCGCGCATCGATTGCTTTCTACGGTGCGTGATCCTGTGGACGCATGGCGCGCCGCACCTTTGAAGTTACAGACTCGCGGCGGATGACGTACTGCGCTACCACACACGACACTCTTTCACAGTGCGCCGGTGCTGGCTGAATCCACGTACGTTCGCAAAATCACGTACCGTGGATTTTATAGGCAAATACTAGCTTGGACCTCTGTAGCTAGGTTAAAGAGTCTATGAACTAATAACTAACTTGCAGGGTCATGGAGGTCAGATGGCAGTCGATCCACTGTAATTACCTGATCTGCCTAATCCTGAATCATGGTCAAGGCGGAACCCGGACCCTCGCGCGCGAGTGCACACCCGGAATATTGCCGCCAAGATGATTTTTTAAATACTTTTTTTAAAATCCTTTTACAAATTCTAGAACTGAAGAAACTAAACGTGAGCAACAACAATCTGAAAGCGCTGCCAGCTATGGGCGAATTGAGGAAAATGGAGGTGCTAGATGCGAACCGCAATGACATTGAAGCGTTGCCGGATTTCTACGGTTGTGCTGCTCTCAAGGAGGTTTACTTGGCTAACAACTGCATTAAGGTATTTAATTTACCTAACATTAAAGTACCAGCCCGGCTAGCACAAGTGTGCTCTCGCGCGCGATAAGCGAGAAAAGGCGGGACATAGATGCTGCTCCTTTTCATCTTAGTATTACCCGTGGACCCTCTAGTGGTGTCCACGCGAAGATTCGAAAGAACGTTTCTCGCTCATACGATTCGAATGTGGAATGAGCTCCCAGCCACAGTGTCTCCTTTGGTCTATGACATGGGATCGTTCAAGAGGTATATTAGAGGTTTCCTTAGAGGCGTGCAACGCATTGGTAGCACCCCTGGTGATGCTGATGTCCATAGGCGGCGGTGACCACTTTCCATCAGGTGGCCCACATGCCTGTTTGTCTGCCGGATAACATAAAAAAAAAAAAAATTGTATTGAGAGAAGGAAACAAACGCTGTCTAGCCGCGCGAGCTTTGTCGCGGGCATGCTTATGCTAGCCATGCTGGACAAAGTTTAATGTAGCATTGTATATGTAATGTAACTTCACACCACTCCAATACTTTCACATTACCGGTAGCGTTGTCGTCCGTGACATCCGTCCAAGAGTGCCCCCTTCGATAGTACGGCCACGTCTCGCGCAAACCAAAGTTACAAGTAGGGTACAAACGCCAACGTAGGTTTATGCCCATTCTGCCAGGCACGGGAATAAAAGGCCAGCTCAAGACGTGGTGACATGACATTAAGGATGAGATACGTGCCAATAAACTCACCACCAAGCATGCCGACGCGAAGATCGAGCGAGGTAGACAAGTAGTAAGGTTCTACCTTACCCCAGGTACCTCGCCCGCCCCGCCAGAGCACAACCGGGAGTCATGCCTGGATTATGATTGATAACACTCTTCGGGTTTGTGCCACCTGCATCCAGGTCACTACCTTTACAAGGTGCTGGATGTCGACCCGAAGTCGACCGGTGAGGGAGACCTATGTCAGACAGGCGTCCTGTGGCCTGAGACAAAATATGCCTAACGTAACGACATTACAACAGCTATATAACAACTACAAGAGTATAACAAAACCTTGTCTACTTTTCGCTTGCAGGAGATCACCGAAGACTTCTGCGATACGATGCAGCGCTTGATCGTGCTCAACGTGAGAGACAACAAGATCGCGCTCTTGCCCGAGAATGTGGTGCTGTTGAAGGCGCTCAAGCGGCTGGATCTCACCAATAATAATCTCCATCAGTGAGTATACAAGGCTTTGAGGCCCCCAGCTTTTTATAGAGCTATCTCAATTACACGCGAATTTGTGCCTTATTTATTTTGTTTAAACCCAGTCTTGAGTTTTCTTGTACTATAGTCCATTCGCCGTAAGAAAATAGTGACGATTGCAGGGTAAAGGTGTTTTTACAGTGGAGTAAATATTCAAACGATTTGTATTTCAAAAAATATTATGTATTTATTATGAAAGAATTTTGTTCTGCGTGCTCCATGACGTCATCCAAATTCCACATAATATTTGATTCTTGGATGACATGGTCTCAGAATTTCTTCCCTCTACATACTTTTTATTTGGGCCCACACCAACTCAGTAAGTTTGGGTTTGCAATGGTTTGGTGGCAGTCGGAGAATTTTGTTACCATGTTATGTTCAATGGTCACTGAATTTAGCTTTCTAATTTACTGCAAGCGGATTGGTCGAGGGGCGGAGCTAAACCGGTGGTAAACGATGAGTCACAATTTTTTATCACGAATGGACTATAGCAGTGTACTGTAGTGCCAGTGGTCAGGGCACATAGCTACCAGAACATATGGGCGATGGGGCAGTAATGTTTTGGGAGTGGCGATCACGTACCGGAAGACGCACCATGGACAGGTCTCCCGCAAGGTGGACCGACGACCTGGGGCACAGGACCGAACTTTGTGAAGATATCTAGGGGAGGCCTATGCCCAGCAGTGGGCGTCTTTCGGCTGAGGAAATACAAATCTAATAGAAATCCATTGAATACGTTTACTCTGAGTAAAAACCATAACTTGTTGTGTCATAACTAATCTGTACTTTCTGTATAAGTTATCTTGTGTACAATAAACTGTTAAATAAATAAATAACTCAATTACAAAACACTCACAAACAATGGCAAAATGAGACAATGGCGAGCCACCCCGACACAAGTATATTTATTACTTACTGGGGATGACTCACCTTATACATTGTATTGATTTGGGAAATAAGGAAATTTTTATTTATTATAATGTCCGTGTGGTGTCCGGCAGAGTAGAATAGCACCAACCCCTTACATTCATGGGTGTCGTACAAGGTGACTAATGTGTTCGAGGCAAAAGATCAAGAGTCTCCGTAGTCTGGAAAATGGGCAGCAGTCTTTTCCATTATTATATGGAATAAGCGTGGATATTTTGGCAATGACCTCCCCTTTCGTGGGAGAGGCCCTAAGTCCTGCAGGGGACTGTTACGGGCTGTGATGATGATGATGAATGTCCATCTTACCCCCAGACTGCCCCGCAACCTGGGCCTGCTCACCCAGCTGCAGTCGCTCAGCATGGAGGGCAACCGGCTGTCGTTCGTGCGGTCGGACGTGGTGCGCGGCGGCGCCGACCGGATCATGCGCTTTCTGAGGGACCGGGTGTCGGAGGAGCTGGTCTGCGACGCCAAGAGTCGTACCAAGGAGGACGAGTGGCCGGATAAGTGGGTTGTTTGTTACATATTCGATACTTGTGTCGATAACCTGTCCACCAGCCGGCAAGTCAATGATACTGCGTATTTTTGACGACCTTAGTGGCTCAGTGGTCAACATGCCGGTCTGCCACGCAAGAGGACCCGGGTTCGATTCCCGGCCGGGCAGAAATTGAAATGATGAATTTTAATTTCTGTTACGGGTCTGGGTGTTATATGTATAATAAGTATGTATTTAAAAAAGTATTTAAGTAATATATCAGTAATCTAGTACCCATAGCACAAGCTTTGCTTAGTTTGGGGCTAGATGGCGCTGTGTAAATTTGTCCACGATTATTGATTTTATTTATTTATTTTATTTTTAAGCAATGTTTTATCATCATCATCATAAAGCTCACGCCTGTGTCCCACAGGTGGGGTAGGCAGAGACTATGGACCGCCACTTTGCTCTGTCCTGACACAACTCCCTAGCCCCGCATATATCCACAACTTATTATTCTTACCACTTTGGACCCCGGCTTTTTTTAAACATTACTGATCTGATCAGTTAATGTTTTTCTGGGTCGTCCTCTTAATGTTTTATGTAAATAAATTGAACCTTCATGGCGTTCTTACTATCTCCTTAAACTATTTTACACTATTATTAAAAGACATCTATAGGTGGAATTTTTCTATAGGAGCGTCGACGTCGGTGGCCGAGTGGTTACGGGTACAGGGGTCCGACTCGTAAGCGAGAGGTCCCGGGTTTTCATCCCACTGCTGCCATGCACCAACGACTCTTTTCTGAGCTATGTAAATTAGTGGAACACTAACCGATGCTCTTACTGTGAGGGAAAACATAGTGATGAAACCTGCACATACAGGTGTCTGAATGTGTAACCATGATCCAATCTGGTCAGGTTCCCTTATCAACAGGGTCCCGGAGGTCAGATGGCAGTCGCTCCACCGTTATTACCTGATCTCCACCGTAATTGGATGGCCCTCGAGAGCACAAACAGGTCATTAACGCCAAGATGAATTTAAAAATATGTATTTTTCACCAATTAATAAACTTTCATGCTGATGCCAGGTCAGGAAGGACTTCTATATATACTTGAACAACTACACATAAATAACCTATCTACCACAACTTTATCAATAAATTCTCAATCAAAAATTCTCTAGATACACACTGAAGAAGAGCCAAGCGCTGATGGTGCCCGGCAAAGGGGTGTCGACCATCCCCGAATCGGTGTTCTCGGCCGCGCGCGCCGCCGCCGTCGGGATCGTCGACGCCTCCAGGAACCGCCTCGCCACTGTGCCCAAGGGGTGAGTTGCTTACAGCGCTGGCTCAGCGACCCAAAGTGGATCTTGGCCTCCGACACCAGAGACCGTCACCTCTTCCTATCAAGGGGTGAGGTAGGCTAAGACAATAAGGATACAGGATTCGATTCGTAGCTGAAGCAAATACTTAAATGAATTTTTACCGTGGTCCGGGATCTTCCAATCCGGAATTCTCTCCGGAAGCTACCGGATCGTGCGCCGGGTTTTAGGTCCGTCATTTTTAGGCACCACCACCAAAAATTTACCAGATGGCATTGCTGAAACGTGAGATCTGTTGTCAAAAGCCTTGCCATTGGCTGGAATCGATCCGTCGATTTACAACGGTTGTTTCTGTCCAATAAGCCAATAACATGGCCGTATTTTGACAACGGACCGTACTTCCCAGTCGCGCCATCTGCTAAATGGGTCTTGTCTAAAATAAAGCAAATACATACTCAACTAGTCTTAATTAAAATACTTATCTCTCCTCGTTGGTTAAAAATGAGGAATATGTAGGAATTAAAATTTCCTCTACTCTTCTCCTCTCTAAAGAAGTCTCTGAAGTCTGAATTCCTTCGATCCGATTTTCCGTCATTTTAACGGCCATGGTCTCAATTATATTTCAATTCACTACATCACATATTATGGCTACGGCTCACAGGCCAGTCCATTTTTTATTTTTACCTTTTTTGGTCACTTTTTGTGTAACTTTGAAGGTAGGTTTAGATACATAACTCCCCCCTCTTCCACCCAGGGTATGCCAACTGCACGAGACGCTGACACAGCTGATCCTGTCGTCGAACCAGATCACGGAGGTCCCGCCCGAGCTGAGCCAGTGTACTTCGCTGCAATTCCTCGACCTCTCGAAGAACAGCCTCACAGACCTGCCTGAAGAGCTGGGCACGCTGAAGCAGCTGAGGGAACTCAATATGGCCAATAACAAGTAAGTTTTTACCTCAGGCTCAGGTTGCAGATGTCTTGGACGATGGTGGCACCTTTCCATCAGGTGGACCGTCCGTGTGCCTCCCTAGGCAATAAAATATAAAGTTTTGCCATTGCCTATTTGGTGCTAGTTGTGTCCCGGGGGTTTCATCTTGAAATACCTTCTTGTACCGGAGGTCGGCTATCATTAAAGCTATTCTTCTTTTCTTTTTCTTGTTTTCAAATTACCATGCGTTAGAGCAAGCCAACAAGAACCGACACGAGACTATTCAACCAGTCTCCGAATCCCCAGCGGAAGATCTTGGTCAACCTCGCTACTCCAACGTTATTAGGAGGCACACCTAAACAGTGGTGATCTCGTAACGGTGTTCAAATTAACCTCCAAAGTGCGATACGGTCACCCATCCTGTTTCAGGACTCTACGTATGTTGCTTCAAAGTCAAACTGGCTACAGTATTTTGTCCACAGACTCACCAAGATCCCCCAATGCGTGTATTCGATCGAGAGCATCGAGATACTGATGGCGGCTGAGAACCGCATAGTGGAGATCGATGTCTCGCCCGACGCGCTCTCCCGATTGAAGAGGCTGACTGTACTCTCGTTGCCTAACAACAGTATTGCGACTGTACCGCCGGAGCTCGGGAACTTTAAGCAACTAAGGTATGTGTCTAGAACCTGGCCAGACTGACTTGTCTTGTTTGGTAAACAAGTATGGCGTACTATAGTCCATTCCATCCATCCAGATAGATGGATCAAGTGTTAACCTTTAATTTTATTTATTTATTGTAATTGCATGAAAAATATTTTTGTTTTTTCTTATTACATTTAAAGAGCTCTCTCAATTTGTATACCAAGAGTAATTGGTTAAATGTGTGATACGAAATGATTTTAACATGTACGTAATAACTGTCTACCACATTTAATGCAAATAAAAATCTATAATCTATATAATCTATAATTCGCCGTAAGAAAATAGTGACGACTGCAGGCTAAAGGTGTTTCCACAGTGGAAATTTCAAAGAATTAATATTTCAAAAAAGATTAATTGATAAAAATTAATTAAGTGTCTCTAATAAATAAAATAATTAGTAATATTAATTAATCAGTGTCACTAGAATCTTCTTTGTATTTATTAAAGAATTTTGTTCTGCGTGCTCCATGACGTCATCTAAATTCCACATAACATTTTCTTCTGAGATCACATGGTCGCAGCATTTCTTTAGTTAAGTTAGTTCAAAGTTATTGCGCAAATAATTTTTCTTTTACGTCGATCGTCTTGAAAGTGAGTTAGCAACATAATTTTTTATTTAGGCCCACACCAACTCAATAGGATTGAGTTTGCAATGGTACGGTGGCAGTCGGAGAATTTCAGTACCATTACTTTTACCAGTTTCATTACTAAATATTTATTATATTCACTGGTCACTGTGAACTTAGCTTTCTAATTTGCTGCGACCCGATTGGCCGAGGGGCGGAGCTAGGCCAGCGGCAAACGATGAGTCACTATTTTCTTATTGCGAATGGACTATAATTACTTACTGGGCCGTGAATTTGTTGATATACTTTTTGCTTTACCAGTTCTTGGAATAATATGTGTTGTGATGATTAAATATGTGATATTTTGTCGTCCCCACGCAGATCTCTAGAGCTGATGGGCAACTGTTTCCGGCAGCCGCGCCACGCCATACTGGCGAAGGGCACCGATTCCATACTGTCCTACCTCCGCGACAGGATACCCGCGAAATAGACTATATCTACACATACGCAGCTAGGACCGAAACAGTATTGGAAAATTCTGTGTTTTACGCGAATGGGATTGAAAATGGCGGCCTGTTCGCCTCCCCTCGCACGATATTGCCGATTCTATTCACACGCGCCTGCGCCGAATCTCTCTTTGATCTGAACTAATTTTAAAACTTTTAGTTAGTTATCTTTGACCTAAATTGACGGTTCGTAATTCGTACCAAAAATTACAAAAAACAACACAGATAAACGAAAAATCAAAAGAAGTCTTCCAAGACGAAAATTTGCAGATTTAAAATATACTGTGCGAAAAAAATCAGGCCCCTCCCGTCACAGGTTTCAAATGCCGCCTTTTTCAATCCTTTCGTTCCGTTCAAATGTAGTTCTTATCGCTATGTGATAAGGTTCTGATGTTGTTTTAGTTTTAGCAGAGTTTTGAGGCCTTATTTCATTGAGCTAAGAGCTATATTTGAGCAATGTTATGAATATAAGCAAATTTTTGTATATTCAGTGAGATCTTGATAATATCGATACACGCATGCCCCTCGATTATTGTATACGTATATATAATTCAGAATAAGCATATCTATGCCATCTGGCCTTATTGCCATTGTAAAGTTCTATTTTTTATTAGTTGTATTAAACATTCCATAGCCAATGCATATACGGTATTTGACTGCATGAATTTAGCACATTTTTATAAATTTGCTAACAAATCATATAAATTATTACATGCTGGCATGAAGTGGAAAATTTATTGCTCGTTATAATTTTTTTCTTTGTTTGTATCTTAGTTTTTTCCACTAAAGATTTTAATCTTGCAACAAGGTTTTTAGTTTCAACTTTGTTTCACATCTAGTCAAATATCGTATGTCATTTGGGTTTTGAACTTTTAAATGTATGGTGAAGGTCCTAGTTATGATCGTTACGTTCAGGAGAAGATCTATGATGGGTTGTAGGGAAGCGTGCTTACCTAGTCTGTTGGGTATATATATAATAACATCATACATAATCATTTAATTTTCCAGTGTAAGGCAGCTATTAAAATTTAATACGTTCTTGTTGGCTTATTTTTCAAGAATTGCGATGGGGAAGTTGCCTAATGTTTACTAACCATCTACCGTATACCAAGGCAGTGCACCAAATATATAAACTTGTACCTGAAGTGCCATCTAGTTTTACATAAAACTTGTTTTTTTTTATTATTATTATCCGAAGATGGATAATGCTACGTTATGTTTTGATTAAATTTTGTTGTTACGCTTTTTTGTTATGTCAGTTGTTGACAAGGGCATCATTAAACAATATGTTAGGGTTGTGAGAAATTTGTTTGTGATTGATCACTATTAAATAGATATATCAAGTGATACTATCGCCGCAAAATGTTCAAGAATGGGTCAAACCGATTCGAGTGTATGTCACAAACCAAAAATGACTTTCTTTTTACCTCATTTTGGACATTGTAACGAAAATGTATTGTAATAAGTATTAAATTAATACAGTAATATTGTTTTCGTACTGTATTTGGGTCGCGATTTTTTCGCTCATTGGACATTGTAACTAAAAATGAATTATTGTAAGGTTTATTAATACTGAAATTTTGTTGTTCATTTACATTATAGATAAGTAATTTACGTGATTTTGATATGCAAATCAATAATTGTGGCACTAGAAGTGTGACACAGCGACAAACACTTTTCCGTAAATAGTACGTATGTTTTTTTAATAGCACCGTTTCCGATCTGATATCTTCGCAAGTGAAATGTATGAAATATGTACTTGCTTTTCACATTGTTCGTTCCGATATCGGATATCGAAGCACACACCGATATATCCACGACATCATCGGACGCCTGTGAGCTGCCGGACGATAATGTTCGATATCATATCGATAGTTTGTTATCCATACCACATCTCTACTAAACAAGAATGTAGAGGGTTGATTAAAGCCTCTGCAAATGTTTTGCCAAAAGCTTGAGCCAATATGTGGAGTCTCCTAAAGTTTTCTGTTATAGTCTGCCAAATGACCTGTCCGCTCAAGGACAAAGCTCGAGAAAATGGCCGAATCAAAGCGTTTTTCGGACATAATACCATATATCGGCGACCGATATCGGATCGGAAATAAGCGTTTCATTACGTTGATTTTGTCAAACTGCAGAGTGAATCTCATCTAAGCCATAGTTTGTTGCAAGGTAGCTGAATGCCAAATATTGCAGATTATTCCTATACATGCGCATAATGATATAAATGCGCTATTTTTCTATCGCAGTATTAATAAATTGTATTCTGGACGCGACGTTGCGCTGCTGAAACTATTTACAAGCAGTTAGTGTGATTTAATGTGTTTAGTAGACAAATTCTGTTTGTGGAATTTCTGCTTGTTGAATGCACCGACAAAAGAAACACGCAATACTTTGACACAGATCTGATTTTGACAAATTGTAAATTTTCCGCGATTTATTTTATGTTATGTAAAATTTATAAAAATGTTTACTTATGTTTAAGCAGCTCGATATTGCAGTATTGCATGTTATATATGTTTATCGTTATTATGAAATAAATTGATGATAAGGCGGATCACACACTACCTCGCGTTATTACGCTACTAAATATTACTTGAAATTATTGTATGAGCGGACCCCGGGCCCTCGTTCTCGAGAGCACAACCGGGACATTAACGCCAAGATGATGATTATTTTTTTTTTTTATTGTATGAGCGACAAACGCCGGAAAAACGCGACTAATCTACTTACGAAATCTTCCAAGCTCCGGAACCGATATTGGTGAAAGAAAACTAAACGAACTACGGGTCCGGAATGTGCTTCTGCTCACACCATGGAGCGTACACCAGAATAGCTTAACGGAAGCCATATTTTAAATGAAGAATAGCATAGCACACGATTTGTACTACTGGATCACTGTTTTCAATAATATGATCGCTGGACTATTTATGCGGAATGAAACCTTAAGGTCATATAAATAAGAAAGCTTATGGCCGATATGCGTGCCAAGTGCAAAAAGTGACCGGGCTCTAAGGAGCATCAGGGCCAGTGTGAGATCCGCATTATACATAGTTATAATATTATTTAACTAAAGTATATACTTTGATCCCAGTAGTTCCAGCTGTAGTTATACCTAGATCTGAATTTTGAAAGTATTTACAAGAAATTGATAATTGTTTTGATTTTTCTAGCCAGAACTAGTCTCGCAAAACAAAAATTATTTGTTTATTAATTTGATATTTTATGTTCGTTAAGAAATTGTACTTCTACACTTTGTTATAACAAAAACGCACAATTTTTGTAAGACGTGTTAGCAAGCACGAGATAATTGTGGCAAGTGTGAGTTTAATAACGGATAATGTGATTTGCGGAAATATAGCTTTAAAACCGATAACCACGTTGTTTTATTTATTTTATCTTTTTTCCCCCAGTAAGGACCTCATTATCACTCGCCAGCCATCGCCAATGTGAGGACGGTAGGTAGGTATCTATTAATAATTTATCAAACTGGATATTGTGGTGCTACACTACTAACTGCTGCCGCGGTTTACTTCCTCAACTCCGCTAATTTATTTTTTATTGAATTGTAATTGGATCGCAATCGTAGCCCAATGGCAGTGTGACGCGTTTTTGATATTTTGGTACAACCATTGGTAAAAATATTTCCCCATAAAACAACCAGTTGAACCATGAGTTACTTTACTTCTCCGTAGTACAACCAGTTGGACATCACAGTTGTACCACGGGTCGAGAGCGAATTAAAAGTGCCATTGAGCTGCGATTGGTAACCAATTACAATTCTATCGAGTCCAGACTTGAGGCCCCAGTTACAGATTTTGGCATTTTGCGTTGGTGCAAAAAATTATGCATGAGGTGCATAATTAGAACCCACCTTCAGATAATTTGTAGTTTTGTAGTTTGAGAGTAACTACTAAAACTTTTGAAATTGAAATGCCGCAGAGCATGCTCTCCAGCGGACCATAATGCAATTACGTTTTTGTGCATGATTTTCGCACGAGAGTAGCATAAAATATGTACCGAAGAAAGCTAGAGTTCAACTCAAGTTATCCCATGGTCCCATGGACTTTATTATCCATATCCTGTGCCCAAAGAATATAATTATATGTAAGCACATGGCGTTTGATCACAGACTTCGTTGTCAGTAACTAATCATCTTGTCGTTATTGCCCCGGTTGCGCTCTCGACCACGAGGGCCCGGGGCCGTCCTAACCATAATCCAGGATTTGACAGACCAGATAATTACAGTGGAGACTCAGCCATCTGACTTCCGTGACCCTGCTACCAAGGGAACCTGACCAGATTGGATCATGGTTACATATTCAGTCGCCTGAATGTGCAGGTTTCATCACGATGTTTTCCCTCACCGTAAGAGCATTGGTTAGTATTTAACTAATGTGCACAACTCAGAAAAGCGTCATTAGTACATGGCCGCAGCGGGATTCGAACCTCGTGCCTCTCGCTTACGAGTCAGATACTGTAACCACTCGGCCACCGACGCTCGACCACTCGGGCTCCACGCTATGTGTAAATTAGGTATTCTATAGAACAGTAAGTAGACTGTCTAAAAAGTAAAGTGACTTTGGAAATTATAAGATTGATTGAAATCAACAACTCAATCAAGATTGAAAGCAACCTGATTTTGAATAATGAAGACGTCCATCTTTTAGCTACTATCTTCTTATTGTAAACAGACGGACGTCTTCATTATTCAATCACTTTTGGTTACTCGATTTCCATCAATCTTACAATTTCCAAGTCATTTTAGAGACAGAAGTTATACCTACTTGCCAAAGGAATGGACCAATCTATACAATTAAAACAACAAAATAAAAACAGCATTATCAACCTTTATTTGACATTTTAGGTTTTACATTGGCGTGTCCAAAAATACATTTGGGTGAGATGATAGACCTCCGTTGGTATTCAATTTATAAAAAATATACATTTTCTTAGGTTAGTACTTCTGATCTTAGAAAAAATAACCATGGTCTACATTTTCATTAATTATACATGAATTTTTAACTAGCGTGATTATCATTGTTACTAATAAATATTTTGTGTCATGATTCGCCGAATATCGTCGCAGCTTTGTCAATAAATTCATAACATTTCGCCTCGGAGACATGTTCAAAGGCACTCATTACGATTCATTAGTTAGGCAATGAGATCATACACAAATATAATATGGGTGAAGCTCAGGTTGCGTACGCGGCCGAAGGGATGCTAAAGATAGTTTAGTAATAGAAAAAAAAATTGAAAGAAAGACAAAACAGAAATTAATAATTACAAAAATCGTCTTTGTGTATGTCGTCGTAAGGTTCCTGTGTAACATATCCAAAAATCACCCGTATCTGTCCTTTTGCAAGGTAGAATGTACGATTTTCCTGGGCTAATAAACAAAATTAGGTTAAGTTTCCGTTGTGACAAACGTACGTAACTAACGTGGGATCACGAGTTGCGTTAGAATCCTTCGACAGTTTAAAACGTAATGTAGTCTACGTTATACTATAAATTCGCCAAAGACATCAAGTCGCGGTGTTTACTTACAAAGAGTTAACGGTAAGAGAAAAGAGTGCATGTGCAAAATGCTTTATAAGAGGCCTGGAAAATGTACGCTACATGTGTGAATCTCATTGCCAAAGAATATAGGGTATTTTAGTGCATCATGCGATACCTGCAAATTTCTTGCTAAATTTGTAGCAGTCCTTTGCAGTACCACCTTACATAAGGTCATATGTGCCGCATATCCGTATGACACAAAAACGACCCTAAAAGATTTTCATGTAACACCTAAACAATCAAAAATAGTTTCTCACAAACTTTAAATAAAAATAAACATACGTATGTATTGCCGTTGTATGTACTATACACATGTTAATACAATAATTATGAACTAATTATTAATTACAATTAAATAAATGTAAATGTATGTTACGATAACAATATTATCAAACAATTACACGGCCTTAAAGCTAAATGAGTTTGGTTTTGTCACCTGCGACCGTATTATCACTAACCCTGGCATTTATACATGCAATATACATTTCAGTACAGGCTTTGTTCTTTCTGTCTTTATAATTATCATAGATGTCTCTGTAATTTTATAGGTATATCTTATTTTTACAGAGTAAGTCTTTTTTGTTCGAAAATCGCTCCTAAAGCAATACGTTTAAGGTTCAGGTGTTTTTTTAGGTATTTATTTCTGAGATTCGAACGAAACCGGCAAACGTAGCAGCTAGGTACTACGTTGTTTTATAAATAGGATTTAGTTTTAAGTACATTTTGTATGTGTTAGCCCCATTTATTTACAGTTATCCGTAACGCTCTGAGGTGACAAAACAAACCAGACATTAATAATAAGAATATTGGCATAAACATAAAAGTAAATAGTATCTGTTCAACTGAGGCACGTTAACTTTGCATTAAGTCTAGTAAAATATTATTATCACTTACAACTTTTGCGAATAAAATTTACGTGATATAAAAAAATGGTATAATATACTATATATCGTAAAATATAGCTTTATTTTTGCGACAGCTGTATCTGGGAAGAATTGTATCATATCACATAGGAAATTGTCGCTTTAACAATCGTAAATCTGGATGTGTATTTTGGCGAATAACTCCTACATTAAATTATTTCGAATCAAGGCAAGTCCCATTTGTTAGGTATCTATATTTGCTTTTTGGGACATTTTACAGAATCTTCTCTACTAATGGTCTGGAAAAGCGTCTGAAGTAAATATATGTAACCTATTTGGGACCTTTATATGGTCATTTGTATATGTTAAATTAAGTACGGGTTTTATTGCGATTCAGACACTTAAAAACATGCATTTTGATTGTTTATTTTTTACTTTTTACTTCACTCATAATTTGTTGCCCACACAAAGAAGTGATTTGCAAGAAACCATCAATATAACGGCGTTCTCACACAAATAGTACAAAACTCTGCTGATATCAAAATCGAGTAACTTATTCATTTTCCGTTTAGTATCGGTAACTACATTGGCTCCATCACTACTTCTCATAAAGCCCATCTGCTAACAATTATCGTTATAAATTTAATAAATTCATATGTATTTTTAAAAATCTCTCTGTAAGTCGATAAAATTACAAATAGCCTTGCCACGATATACAAAATACAACATTTTAGCCCTAGCTTCAAATATGAGACCGTTTTAAAATAGCAATAGCATCTCTACATATCTAGGTAAGATTCGGTACTTGAGCAAATTTCCTTTACATCCAGTGTTTTCCATTCGTCACAAGGGACGTCTGGGAATAATTTAGCAGCATTAGTCGCTGTATATTTTTGCAATCTATTAAATAGGTTTTCTTTCAGTATAATTGATAACAGTGTACCAAACCGGTATCCGTAAAAAAAAAACAATACAAGCATTTCGTATGAATTAACAATCATTGTACGCTACCAACCATTCATTACGTATGCGTACGCAGACGTATCAAGGCCATCCACGGGGCATCCATACATGAGGGATGATTGCCAAGTCTCGGTAGAGCTGAGTATTGCGGGGGGGGAAATATAAAAGGGGGAAAGAAGGGAGAAGGGGAAAGGGGAAGTAGGAAGAGGGGGAAAGTGGGATTGTCAGTCGGAATCACTGCCGGACTCTGATAGGCACAGGTCGTCGTTGAGCACGTCGCTCAAGGCCGGGTTGCCGCTTGTTCCTGGGGACACACAGACGGACAATATTAGCACAGTGCCCAGCGGCGGCAAATAATACAGAGAATGAAACATGTTTTAGCCCGTTATCCCGTAGAGGGAGAAAACTACAGAGCTACCGTATTTTGTAATCGTTTCAGATGTACTTCAATCACATTAATTGAATATTACATTATTTTATAAAATGGGAAATAGTTGCTTAAACCGATTGAAAGAGAAAGAGATTAACATCGCCGCTTTCGACGCGAGGATGCGCAAGACCGGGAAAAGTGGAGAAGAAAGAGTCGGAAAGCGGACCCTGGCAGAAGCCGGGAATAACCGCTGAGAAGATGATGATGATTATATTAATAAAACATGATCTAGTTTAAATGTTAACACACCATGAGCGTCGTATTTTTCTAAAGAAAATCAGTCTTGATTAATAAGAGTAACAATTGTTCACAACACTATTAAAACATGCCTGATTTTTGTAACTACGTCTTTTGTCGTACTTGGCTAAACAATACACATGATTATTATTGCTTTCATTGTCCAGAAATATAATGTTTATAAAATCGGTGACTAATAATGACTGTAACTGTCCATCTACAGCTACAGCCGCTAGTTCAAGCGGAGGTCCGTGGAGCCGAGGTTTAACGAGGTGTAATTACTTACAGCTTTAAGAGATACCGTTTACTAAACTTTTTTTTTAAATGCGTTACCCCAATAGATGGCGAAGTAAAAGTAATATGTCAAAAAGATCAGTATCACAGAGCTCAGTGTAGCGCCATCTATTATAATAAGCTTTTTTGTTTCCTTTATACTGTCAAATTGAAAACCTCTTATGGTGGAATTTACGACCCATTCTGTAGTAGGCTCAATGTGCCCTAGTTTAATGGCAAACATAGTCAATATTTCAGTTATCAGCCTATGGTTCATCGTGAGCGCGTCTCTTTGGTTTTTTAGTGAAATCAGATGAACTACAGGCGAACAACTGATAGAGAAGTGCTGAAATATTGATTGTGGTTGTCATTAGTACTGTTAGGCTATGATCCGCTACGCGTGTATCCGTAACCGCGTTCTAAAGTTAGCGCAGCGCCATCTCTCGTGCGTGTAACGTATTATTGCATTATCCGTCCCATATCGTTGGTGATACCTTTTAAATTACCTTTAGAATTAAAAAGAGAAAGAGAGTACTAAAATACAGTACGCACGCAATATGGCGAATCGGCATTCGGTACACCCATGGCCTGTCATCGCCATAGAAATTTAACCATAAGGCCTGCCCTATATACAAAGCTTTTTTCGTCATTGGACGGCGCAGAGAGGACATGCTACGCTCCGCCTCCCTCCAGTACCGCAATACAAGATTCGCGCAGCGCCATTTCTGGTCTGTGGGAGTCCCTTTCATCATTAGACAGCACAGAGAGGTCATGCTACGCTACGTCCCTCCACAACCGTGTTCGAAGATTGGCGCAGCGCCATCTCGCGTCCGTCGGAGTTTCTTTCGTCATTGCACGGCGCAGACAGATCAAGTTACGTTACATCTCTCTCCATTTGACAGCAGAGAGGTCATGTAACGCTCCGTCTCCCTCCACAACCTTGTTCCAAAACTCCCTCCGCGCCATCTCTCGTCCGCGTATCGCATCAGTGCCTACCGTTGACGGCGGGCGGGGCCGCGGGCGCGGCGGCGCGCGGCTCGTCGTCGCTGTCGCTGTCGCTGCCGCTGTCGGACCCGCTGTCGCTCGACGACGACGACGAGCTGTCGTCCTGGGACGGCGCCTGGGGGGGAGGGGGGTGCTTAATGTTGGGGGCGTAATGGGAGTCGTTATATAATGCAGATTGAGTAACATTTGCCTTGTTTTTACAAAGTCGTCCAAAGAACGTTAAAGGTCAATAGCACGGGAGTGACGCTCCTTAGTCAGACCAGCAGGGCTATTGTTTAACTCATTTGGCAACTGAATTTGACATTAGATAATTCTACACTACGTCCTCTACGTTGGCCACTGGCTATAGCTTCTATCAAATTAGAGTGGTGTCAGATTCAGTTGTCCACTGCGATAACCAATAGCCCCATAGACTAGAGGTATAGAGTACTCATTAGAGGTGGGTAAGGCACTGGTGACTCGTGTTGCTGATATCCATAGGCAGCGGTGATCACTTTTCATCAGGTGGCCACATAGATAGATACACTATTTATTGCAAACTAAATAACAAAAAAAAATTAAAGAAAAATTCAACTTTTCAAACATTGTGGGCAAAGGGGGCCTTATCCCTGCGAGCGATCTCTTACAGACAACCCTTGCCTGTTTGCCTACAAACCCTACACTAAAATACAAACACAAACCTAAAAAAAAATACTCACCGGCGGTAAAACAGGTACCGGCAGCTGTGGGGGCGGCGCGCGCAGCTCTTGCCTCTCGCGCTCGCTTCTGTCCCGCTCACTCCTCTCGCGCTCGCTCCTCTCCCGCTCGCTTCTTTCTCGCTCGCTTCTCTCCCGCTCCTGTCGCTCGCTCCTATCCCGCTCCTGTCGCTCGCTCCTATCCCGCTCCTGCCGCTCGGTGCGCTCGAGTCGGAGCCCGGGCGGCGGGTAGGCGGGGGCCGGGGCGGGGGCGGGGGCGGGGGCGGCGGAAGGCTCGTCTAACCCGATCATGGGAAGAGAAGCTAGAGTGCTGTTGCCGCCGCCTGACCATCTGGA
Organism: Blastobasis adustella; assembly: GCA_907269095.1. NCBI lineage: Eukaryota > Metazoa > Arthropoda > Insecta > Lepidoptera > Blastobasidae > Blastobasis > Blastobasis adustella. Next base: position 4,983,043 of record OU026115.1, on the reverse strand, counting down.
GGGTTGGGAGAAGTTGGTAGGGTATTAGAAATGTATGCGGGTAAGATCGAAGAGGCGCGCTTTTGCTGGATTGGTCACGTCCTGCGTAGGGCTCAGAGATACGCAGAAATAGGTGCCTAAACATTCCGGTAAACGGCCCCGCGTTAGATGCGAGATAAGACTGTGAGGGCGCCATCATCCGGATGTGAGCATCCTCTTGGCAGATTCGATTTTCAGCCACTAATGTGTAATAAGTCACTTTTCTTTTTGGTGCCGTTAATGTGGCTGAAAAGCGCAAATGTGAAGAGTATGTATGTATGTAAACTCTTTATTGCATAAGAATTAAATACAGAAATTAGAAAAATGTAATTGTACAAAGCAAAGGCGGGCTTATCCCACAATGGGATGTGAGTATAGGAGTGTGGGAGTATGTGAGGCAGACCCGTTTTTTTCCTTCTAGAACCCACACAAGAGGATAAGTGAGTACTATCGCTAAAAATATAACCTACGTCACCCTCAGTCTAAAAAAGAAGAGCATGACCGAGGACCCTGGCGGGAACCCAGGATTGCCCAGTCGGATGATTATGACACAGAATAAAACCAGATACAGCCGCAATGCATGTTGATACGTACGGAGCAGCCTGCGGAGGCGACGTCTTCACCCTGGGCGGCGACCGCATCATGCCGGACGGCTTGGCGGGCGCGAACCGCTGCGGCGCGGCCGGCCCGCCGCCCAGCGCCACGCCGCCCATGGCCATCGGGTTCGGGACTGGCACTGGGGAGGGATTAACATTATTACTTGGCAAATTAGGAATATAGTGCAGGAAAATTAGACATTGACCTAACAAGCTGAAAATTGGTGGAAATGTGAAAAGAGAATAGTGTCCAGATTGATATCCCAAAAGTCCCAAAAAATCGATCATGGGGAAAATCCGTAATTTAACAAGAACTGCCGCCATATTGGATTTTTTGACTTTTAGGCAAAGCGACTAAACCGAGCATCCGGTTATCTTTAAAATGGTGAATTCAATTATTTTACGTTAATTTTAGTCCTTGAGAAAAAACGGTACCTACGTTCAACTTACTTTTTGTTTTGCATAAATAAAACAATTTAAATAAATTCGACTCTTGTCGACCATAAAAATGGTCCATGGCTCAGCAATGGCTGCCAGCGAGACCAATAGCCGCTGTTATTCTGCCATGGCCAAGAGTCATCCTAGTCCCACCACACAATGTTTAGGCAATAAAACACATTACACACTTTTCTGTGTAACAACATATTGCGTACTTTGCATTACATATAAATTAACCAATATATTTTAAACTAATAATATTTAAGACCATCTGTTACGATCCCACAAAACAACATATCGGCGTTACTGCGGCGATCTCCTAAAACTAGGGCATTGCGTCAGCATTTTACCCGCTATGGAGTTTGACCAGCACGTGGTGCATGGACAGCACAATGTGCTGGACTGCAACAGCCTAGCCGCCTAGAATAAGCACGTCACTTTTGGATCGCACATCGACCAACTGTCACGTTAGTTAATAGGAACATAGATTTATAAAAACAAGTAATTTAATTAATTAACTGGTTCATTTCTGGTTTCTTTTGCATGCGCCGGCTATGGCTTTCACCAATAGACAGATTAATGAGGAAGCTTTAGGTGTATAATTTGTTAAGGACGCTAGTACATTGATAAAAAAGTTGTTATTTAGATTGGCGTGAATATAGTTTGCCCTTAAACAGCCTTTTTCGAGTTTGTAATTGGAACAATTCAATTAAATTTATTCGGTAAGAAATATTTATTTGTGTTCGAAATCATACATAAATAAATGTAAATTGATTAAATTACATAACATTTTCATGTCATCATAATCTTAGCATTAATGTCCCGGTTGTACTCCCGCGCACGAGTGCCCGGGGTCCGCCTTAACTATGATCCAGCATTCTCAACATTTTCATGTCAATGTCTAAAATTCAAAATAATAAAAATGGAAATCAAAGTTTGATGACATTAGTGTAGAGGCGGACCCTGGGCCCTCGCGTGCCGCGCAACCGGGCCATAATGCCAAGATGATGATGATATTAGTGTAGATAATACAACAGTCGTCACTGACCCATGGTCCGTTTGTTGGTGGCGACGCGCGTGCGCGACGTGGAGCGCGTGGTCGTGTTGGTGAGGTCGGCCGGCGCCGGCGTCAGCGGCCGCGGACGCACTGAGTTCTCCTGCCTGACAACGCAGGGTCTAGGTTACAGTACAGTCGGCTGCAGGGTGAATGGACCCCCCTAGCGTGCATTTAATGTACGCTATGGGGGTTCTCTCTGCAGCTGACTGTAGAGGATATTTCTTCACAATAAAGGCGAACGTCGCCAACGCTCAGCTATGATTAAGTTAATCTGTGAGTATCAAAGTTTGCATAGACGTTATACAACTTGATATTCAGAAAGCAACTTTATCAAAACGTTAGGGTTTATCCATGACTAATAATTATGAAATTTACCAAGTAGTCTTACAACACAAGTTAAGGGGACAAAAAGAAGGTGTTTTGCTATAGGCCACTGAGTTATAAGAAAAAACTATCAATTCCAAAATTTCGCAGTTTTTCGAGCACCATGGGCATAACACAGGTTTTCAGTGTTGCAAAGTTGGTGTATACATACTGCTCTATTAAAGGGACCCTAAATATAATAAAACAAAGTAGATACATGTGCATTTAAGATGAAAAAAAAAAAATTTATAAGTCTCTGCATCAATATGCGATTTCTCCATTTTCTGATTCGTGAGCACCAAAACGGTCAGCCGCAATGGTACCAAATAGACATACCTGGTCTTCTTGACCTGGATATTGCTGGAGAGCTTCTCCAACGTGATCTCTCCGGTGACGCGGTCGATGATCAGCACGCATTCCTTCGTGTACGGCCGCTGGTTGCCCTTGAACACCGTTTGGGGGACACCGGCGCCGTCTATGGGGATATTGGTTTTATTTTATTAATTCATATGTGTTTAAGCACAGACATAATGTCAGTTTGCAAATTATTGTGGCAGACACAGTGTGGAACCACGGGCACGGGAAGGAGAGGCCCGAGAAGCGATGGCTTGACGTAGTCAAGAATGATATGCGTGCCAATAAGCTCATCACTAAGAATGCTGAAGACCAAGCGAGGTGGGCCAAGAGTAGCAGGAAGGCGAACCCTGGGCCCTCGCGTGCTACGCGTGGGCCCAACCGAGACATAACGCCAAGATGATGATGATGACACAGTGCGGAACCACTGATTCTTATAACACAAATATCACTTAGTTTGAGAATCGGTGAGCATCAATAATTTGTAAGTATTTAAAATACCGGCCATAATTTATTTAGTAATGAGTTCTATTAATAAGATATCTTTATTATACTGGCTTATCATATCATTATTTTATTAAGTTATTTCGTTAGCTAGTTCCAGTTAGCAGTTTCGTAGTATCGTAAACCAATTACTCATTTCTGAGTTATGTACATTAGTTGAACACTAACCGATGCTTTTACGTCGGCAGAAAACATAATGAGGAAACCTGTACATTCAAGCGACTGAATGAGTAACCATGATCCAATCTGGTATATACGCGATATGACGTAGTCCACAGACGGATTTTAAAGTTATTCAATACACAGCTACATGTTTTCTTATTTAACTATTAAATTCACTATTTAACTTGAACATCTTTCTTAGCTGATAAACATTATGTTATGAAATAAGTAATAAAAGTAAATGAATATGACATCGAAACTTTTATATTTAATATCATTACTGATTTATAAATAAAAAATTACTGCTTGTAACTGTACTGCATAATGTTTTGTATGAGCAATTGTGTTATCTATAGTATGTCAAAATGTTTACTTAGTATTGTAATGTATACCGGTTCACTGCTAGCTTAACTTCCAAAAGATGAATGAAGATATTTGAAATGCAAGTGAAAGTCAAGTAAGTGACCGAGTAGTGACGGTTGACAAATAGTGTGCCTAATGCTAATTAACACTTACCTAAATGGGGCACAGTCACAGTTACTTGATTGTTTGTGCCCACATCAACTGTTGCCATTTTGTTAACATCCACAGAAGCTGGCTTGAAGTCATCTGAAAGGATGATAACAAATACATGAAATACAAAAAAAGAGATTGTTGTAAATTGTGAACACACACAAACAAATATATTAGGCATATAAGAGTGTCGGTGGCCTAATTGTTAAGATGTTAGACTTGTAAGTGGGAGGTATCGAGTTCAATATCCAGCGCCGCCATGTACCAAAGACGTTCTGAGTTAGGTACATTAGTTGAGCACTAACCAGCGCTGTTTTTTTTTTTTTATTTTTTCCATAATTGTTACATGGCAATCTGTTGCAGAACAATAAGCCACTTCTCTGGTTTTAAATTGTTTTTCTCTTTTCCTCTTTATTTCAGTCAGAGAATCCAATGACCTCTTCTTTCCTCAGTTTCTTTGGGTAGGTATTTAGAATCTCTCCTATAGAGAGGGTATACTATGTCGTCTCAGGCGCTGATGGTGGACACTTCCTATGCCTTTAAAATTATATGCCAATTCGTTGACATGTCTTGAAAGTCTGTCTTGGCATTTCTTATTATATGTAGCGATTTCCTGTTTCACTGTTTTTATCCCTAGATCCATTTGTATGTACTTGTTGCTGATGTAGTATGGTATGTCCCCCACAGCTGTATCCCGTACGTCCATATGGGCTTCAGGATTGATTTATATACACATACGTGGCAGTTGTGACAAGATCACTAACTGGTAGATCAGATATAAGATCAGGCCCAAGATGCTCCCCTGGGGAACTCCAGATAATATCTCAGACTGTTGTGATATTTCAGTGTTATGTTTAACCTCGAAACTCCTCCAGCTTAAGTAAGACTTCAGAATGTGGAATGTTCAGATGCTCTAATGATGGGAGAAAACATTGTGAGGAAACCTGCACATTCATGCGACTAAATGTGTAACCATTATCTAATCTGGTCAGGTTCCCCTGTTAAAAAGGTCACGGAGGTTCAATGGCAGTCGCTCTACTGTAATTGCCTGATCTACCAAATCTCTCTTTCACACGCTTGCCCGGGATATTGACTTAAAGATGATTATTTTTTTCGGTATATACGATTGTAATCTGTCCGGGCACATCACATCCATATAAATCGACAGAGATAGCTATCTTAATCTATACATCCATACATGTTTCAATTCAGTGAAGTTTGGTTAAAGTGCAGTATCAAAGCTTAGTTAATATTATGGTTTCAAATTAGTTAGGATACACCAATAAAGAACAGCCCTCTCCATCAATTTCAGCCTAGGCAGACCGCGTTAAGCCCATTAAAATGACAGTCTACAACAGAGATAGTAAGATTACAATCTTATCACTATCCTCATATGTGATAACCACTACAAGTGTTATCAATTACATTTTTATCAATTAATGTGTATTGTGTCGCTATCTTGGAATTGAAGTAGGAAACAATCTATTAATATTATAAATGTGAAAGTTTGTAAGGATGTATGTTTGGATGCTTGTTACTCCTTCACATACAAACTACTCAATGGATTTTGATGAAATTGGCAGCAATACAGCTTATTGCCCAGAATAGCACATAGTCTATAATTTATTCTGAATTTTAATGTATGTGGAGCATTATAGTAGAATTTTATACAGACAAGGTCATTGGCAACTACCATAATAATAGAGACAGATACTATTAAAAATTTGGTACTTACATTTGATGGTGTGGTACTGTGAAGCTTTATTATTTGTAAAGCTGGAGCCAAGCTTCAATTCTCGCACCTCACAGTTCAGGCTATGCTTGTCCACCATGGTGCTGCACTACAACAGACCTGGAATGTATGTACACCAATATCAAAATATATCTACATTGTTACTAGGAATGTATCTTACAGATTTAGTTGATTAAACAGTTCAGACTTTGCCAGTAGCACAGACTGCTAAACAGGAAATACTTAGAAATGTATACATTTCCAATTGCATAAATTAATTATTATTAGATTTTTATGGACCTATTGATCACTAAAGTCATAGTAATTAATTATCTATCACATTCATTATTTTTTTATTTACTATTATTATTGCCAACTACACAATAATGTGTGATCAGTCCTATGACACGGAAGGCCAGGGAGTCCAGGGGCATAGCTTTTCATAAGTAATTTTAAGCAAAAAAGCAAGTTTTGGCCCTCTCCCGAAAGTTTAACTTTTTGGTCTGACAATAAATTTGATGCAGTGGTTATCCCTAAAGGGATCATCTTTATTGTAAGCCAGTTTTTAATTATTATTTTAATATAATCATTTAAGATAAATATTATTAGGTTATAATGCCCTTGCATACCAAAAACACGATTGATGTACTTTTCCTACCATGGCAAGAAAGATTCAAATAGATATTAATAAATTATTAGGTATATGTGAAACAGCTTTTATTTAATACAGAAAGATTGACGTAAAACTTTTGTACTTAAATATTAACTTTACTAGACTCGGCTAAATGCATACGTAAGTATGATGTTTCTGTGGCTAACATTCACTGGACAGCTGACAAACAAGTCCTAATTTTTACTCCTCGAAAATGGTCACCTTTAAATTATCTCCTTAATTATATATTTAGAGAGACACAATGCAACCTTAATAAGTTAATTTTATGTAGATTTCAAATAGTTTTCCAATTTGAAAGGCTCAATTTTATAAAATATGGCACTAAAGTTCTATCGAAGCGAGGCTCTCACCTTTGACTGGATTTTCGCAGAAAGTTATTTAGATATAAAACTGTAACTACAATCACATCATCAAAATTATTTTCAAGCGCACTTTGTACATTATATTGTCCGAAGTAAGTAGTAATTCTTTTCAAATAATTATTCAGAATCTACTCTTTCGACCTAATTTTCGTTCGTGACAGCTGAGCTACGGGGTGAGGGGGTGAGGAGAGAAAAATGATCTTGGACCAAGAAACATGGTCTTTTGATTTTTGGTCCTTGTAATTGACGAACGACTATCAAAATTAATGATATGTATACTATTTACTACTAGAACGCGCACTGTGCTAAAATAGCGAGCACAACGAAATGTATGCTCTCATAATAAGCAGAGAGGAGATCAAAACTACTGATAATAAGGTCCATTTTTGTATCACGCCTCTTGGAAAGCGAGTAAAATTTGTAAGGGACCAATTACACCTTTGCTTAATCTAGCTACCAAGTCATGAGAGAACAGATCAAAATGGAATGTACACTCACCACATAAGGTTAATTTTTGTACTCCATTCGTTTCATTTGAAGTCCATTTACTCTGTGATGACTTAGGTTGCTGAATTAAGCAAAAGTGTAATCGGTCCCTTATTTTTATCTGACATTTCTGAAATGAATTTGAAATTGAAAGAAAGAAAATCACAAGCAAGCGAGGGTCACAGACATAAAATATATAAAAAAAAATCTCTATGGTGAGGGTGTTGGGTTGAAAATTAATAAACATTTTTCTTCTTTTGGAAGTAGTTTGCAGATTATCTACCTATTCCCGAAAAAAGAAATTATTTGATCCAATCTCTTGAGTCACCATAGAAACAACAGTAAATAAACATCAACATGACTAAAAAGTCAATAACTTTGGAAGTGGATTCAACAATAATGGAAAACAACATGAAAATCGTAAGGGTAAGTAATGCTTGAGAGTACTATAACTACAAACAAAATAGTTACTATACAAGTATACCACAGGGTGCAGTTCAATAAACATTGCCTGTTAAATAAAATTACCTTCTCTTTGATTTCAGGAAAGCCCTGTGGAGGAAGAATTCAATAAACTTTTAGCTTCAGCAGACCCACCATCAAAACTAGTTAGGCCTAGACCAGGTAAATATCTTAACTAGCTATTATTTATGCATGTCTTCTCTTTTACATACCTACTAATAAATTAATATCCACACCAGGTTTCTGTGTCAAAACATTTACTAAGCCGGACAATAAAAAGGTATTTGTCAACATATGCCTCACAGAAGCAATTCCATGTCCCAGAGACATATCCGATGAGGAGCTCATGCTGATCTTGAGCTCTGAAGACCCATCAAGTTACAGGGTCCCTATGAGCATTGGGGAAGGAAGAACAGAGGCGGACAAATCAGGAGCTCCAGTAACAGTATATGACATAGCAATAAACCCTGAATTTTTTAAGAAAATTGAAAAGGAGGTTTTGTTCCAAACTTTTTTCCTAACAGTTGTGTTTGAGGGTCTCCAAGATAAATATCAATTTGAAATAGATATGCAGAAGTATACAGTCCTAAAGAATAGAAAATCGATTGGAACTCTACAAACTCATAGAATTCAAGTTAGGGATGTTAAATCTTGTGAAGAGGCAATTAAACCTCCGCTAATCGAGGAAATTGATGATAAAGTGCCTCCAAGGATAACTGAAGTAGGAGCACAGCTAAAGAAGGAAATAATTTACAGATTGAGACGAGAACCTCCAACAGGAGAAATAGAGTATTTACTTGCAGAATTTAAAATCCCTGCCACTGTAAGTATTTAAAATAATAATTAATCATCTTGGTGTGAATGTCTTAAATGGGCCCTGTGTCCACCTTGACCTGATCCTGGATCATGGATTTGGCAGATCAGATAATCTCTGCCACTGTTCATGATCATTTGAATTCAAAATTAAATTTATTTACAATATTTACATAATACAAAAATATAATAACAAATATTGAAACAATAACAAACTCAAAATGAATTTAAATGTGGGTAGGTAGCCACCATTGGGGCTTAGTTTTGAGAGTTACCTAAATTTAAGTGAGACAGTTTTGAATTCTAAAGACTTAGTAGTCAACCTAAGGTTTTTGTAAAGAAGTGAATGTGGATTGTGTGGAATGTGAATGTGATTTAATTCTACCTACCTTTAATAATTCTATTCCACCTTAATAAATGACTAAAAACTGTACATGCAGACAGTGTACCTACCGAATAATGTGATTTTATCACTTGTCGCACTTGCTCGTCTGTGATGCTTGCTGCTGGCAGGCTCACAGACAGAGGTTCAAGAGTGCTAATATTAAAATCTAATAGGATTTGGAAATGAAATTGGAAAAATTCCACCATAAATTGATGTTTTGAATTACATATTTCTCTTTTTTTTGTACTAAACTTGCACCAACTGATGCATGGAAAGAGCAAGAGATGTCAATTTATCTCAATACATTGTGTTATGTCTAAGGAAGGGTATAAGATGACATGATAATGACAAGATGATGGCCACTTTCCATCATGACTGTGAGCCTCTGTAGGCTTGACATATATGGTGGGAGCCTACTTGCTCAGAGAAAAGTGAATAAAATGTTAGTTTACAAAGAATAATAGTAATTTTTTGTCTATAGATTGACCTCAAGGATATAAACCTGGAGGTAGGTGAAGACCGATTGGTGCTGGACTCCAAGGGTGTATATGATGCAGTTGATTTCTTTCTACCGTGCAGTGTGGACCAAGAGATGATAGATGCTCAGCTCAACAGAAATTGTGATGTGAGTGTTCATGTTTATGGGTAACCTGAACAATTGAAAACTTATTCGGTTTTTGTATGTAATCCCTAAGCAGGTCAGATTTGCCCATTGACATTTTGTCTAGTATCTATCTACACCTAAATATTAATGTTTCTATTTACAGATGCTGTCAGTGAAGATGCCAGTTATTCATTAATTTTAGTTCTTCCGGTAATTCTCTACTTATTTCCTAAATACAAAGCACTCAGTATTTATGAAATGACCGTTTTATTTTGAACCAAGTATGTATCTATAATAATGTATGTAATTTCTCATCATCATCGCCCTAGCGGTCAAGCTCGGCTTCTGCCAGAATCCGCTTGTTTCTCCACTTCTGCCCGCATCAACATCACAGAGTTCTCATACCAAGGTTTGCAGGAAGCTGTGTAGACCTTGGCCGTGTGGAAATTTCAACACTAACAGTCTTTAGATGTTGCACCTGTAAGCAAAACGCTAAATGGCAAGAATGAATGCAGAGCAACACACTACCGTCACACTCATCCGAACTTACAAGTAGACGAGTGCCTGCCTGCGTATCTAACGCATCGTTGATGGAATAGAGCCATTAAGCAGACCCAGTGCTCTTTTTCCCTTCAAGTACACCTCTATCAGAACCGAAGCGAAGTTACGAGTATGTATAAACTTCGCTGCCATTTCTGCACCTAGTTATTCTCTCACCAACAATTACCTACTCTCAGTAGTAGGTATCAACCAGGTGCAGGAGGCCGTCGATCGCAGCTCATGGAGAACGTCCTTGCTACGTCGGCAGAGTCACGATCCTCAGCATTGAGGGACCGATTGAGTAGGATTTTTTCAATACTGAGATCTGCAACCCGCCTGGCAGATACTGTCATGGGCTCTTGATGATGAGGATTAGACAGGTATAGAGTTCCTTAAAATTATTCTTATACAAATGACTCTGAATAAAACAAAAGCCTTCTAAATTGTGGCGTCTTTATTTAGCTAAAATTAGTAAGGCATAAGCATTTGTTCCCGGTCGTAACCACTGGGTACAACTGGGAATAAAATTCTCACTAGCATTTATTATTAGAATAGGTGCTTATTTTAGTTTTATCACAAAAAAAATATTTATTGGCTTAATACAATACAATTCCTTACTTATTTGAATGAATTTTAATGGATTGGGATCTTAATAATTTCATGCAACCTATTTCACGTTCAGTAGTAGTGAAGTAGACTTAGATTATAGAAATTATAAAGAGTATGTACCTACTTCAGTAGGTGGACACGAATACAATATAGAAATTTATTTATTTTGAGTTTTTGTAAAACTTTTTATTTTCCGCTTTTTACGAGGGTGGTCTGAAAAGTTTCCGACCTCAGTGTGAAGATGGCTGCACTCGTAAATAAAAGCTAGGGCATTTCGTTGTTCATCTGCTGACAGTTGCTCAAAAAAGTTTCAGCCATTTTGGACGGGTTATGTAACAGTCGTTTGAGTGAGTTGAAGTGAGTATTTTAGCGAAAATGGACAAAATCGAGTATCGAGCTGTCATTAAATATTTGTTTTTGAAAGGCAATACGCCTACGCAAATCAAAGATGAGTTGGATTCTGTGTATGGGGACTCTGCACCATCATTTAGCACAGTGACATTTTGGGCAGCTGAATTTAAACGTGGCCGTAAGAGCTTGGGAGACGATAAACGTCCAGGACGTCCAAATACGGCAACTACCGACGAAAACATCGCCAAAGTTCACCAAATGGTGCTAGACAACCGCCGAATTAAAGCGAGAGAGATAGCAAAGGTTATGAACATGTCAAAAGAACGTGTTTGTCACTAATTAAAGAAACATTTAGACATGAGAAAGCTGTCCGCGCGTTGGGTGCCGCGTTTGCTCACGTTAGACCAAAAACGTGTTCGAATGAACATTTCCCACGCTCTGTTGGCGCAGTTTAGGCGCAATAAATCCGAGTTTTGGCGCCGATTAATTACTGTAGATGAAACTTGGATACATCATTATACGCCTGAAACAAAAATACAGTCCAAACAGTGGACTGCAAAGGGGGAACCAGCTCCAAAAAAAGCAAAAACTGTTTTTTCGACTGGGAAAGTGATGGCGACTGTTTTTTGGGATAGTCGTGGAGTTATTTTAATGGATTATCTTCAGAAAGGAAAAACCATTACAGGAGCATACTACGCATCATTACTTGACAAGCTTAATGCAGAACTTGCAGAAAAAAGGCCACATTTGTAGAAAATGAAAATCCTGTTTCAAGAGAACGAACCGTCTCACACATCAGCGGTTGCCATGGCGAAAATCCACGAATTACGGTTTGAACTGCTTGACCATTCGCCTTACTCACCAGATCTAGCCCCTAGCGACTTCTTTTTGTATCCTCATCTAAAAATTGCGCTCGGAGGACAGAGATTTTCGTCAATCACCTTCGTGAACAACTATTTTGTAGAGAAAAACGCCGAGTACTATTTGGACGGGTTACAGAGATGGGAGCATCGCCGGGAGAAGTGTGTAGAGTTACAAAGAGATTATGTTAAAAAATAAAATAAAAAAATTAGAAAAAATGTCTTGTATCTTTGTTAGGTCGGAAACTTATCAGACCACCCTCGTATATTAATGGTCGATACCATGGGAGTTTATGTGAAGTGAAAAAAGTGAGAATGGTTGTTAACTAACTTTATCGTTACAGATCCTAAACAGTCATTCTATATAAAAAATGGTAAGAGAAACATGATTTTCCAATACCATTCGATACCCCACATAACTCACGTAGTTTGTCGACTTTCATTTTTTTATTTTTCACAAAATGGCGGCTGGTAGTCGCCATATTAAATTTTAATCAATATCATTACATGATAATCATGTCTTCAGTGACACTCACAAGATTAAGACAAATCGATAGACGTAAGAACCATCTAAATTGGCCCAGTCTCTTAGAGTGCCACAAAGGCACAAAGATGCATACATGGGCTGATAAACACATTACCCTCCTGCATCGTGCAGTCGGGTAAAAAAGGGCAGGGTCCCTATTTTTGAAACCTATATCTTTCACACTCGTGTTGTTTGTGATAGAAAATAAAAGTATTAGAGATAGAAGGCTCGCGGGAATGCGAGCGATTTAAAATAGTCCCAGGTCCCGGGTCCAAAAAGAACAGGGGATCTGGTGGCCAGTACTGGAATTAAGTGACGCCATTTTGAATTGTCAATGTCAACAACAGCGACGCTGCCGATAAGTTTGTGACAAATTAATAAAAAAGGCCAGATGAGTGTTTCATAATATGATTCATATTATGAAACACTCATCTGGCCTTTTTAGACCCCCAGGTCAGGAGTACCCTCGGCGTAAATGTATGTTTGAATGTAGATGAAGTGAAAGAGGTGTGGCAGGATCGTAGCTTGTGGCAATCGATAGTCTCTGCCTGCCCCTATGGGATACGGGCGCGAGTGTATCTGACATGTTCGTCAGTCATGACGGCCAGTACTAAGAATAAAATTTTCTGTCTATTGACTATTAGTGGTACTGTATAATTAAGCGATACATATTTAGTTTAATAACTTACCACTGATTTATAAAGGAAGACTCGCGATATCTCGGAACCACAGGTTCAACCAAACACTACTTTATATCACTCAATCTTAACTGGAGGAACATCTACACACTCCCGCAGTCGGAAATAAACTGAGGAGAAATGTTAGTATACTGCAAGAGATTCCCGATACTTTACAACGATCCCTTCCAATCCGTAGTAGACAATAGGTTCTTTGTGGATGCCCGCCGCAGGTATACATTGAAACAATAGGGTCTCCTTTGTTAGAAATTAAAAAGAAAATGGAAAACATTTAGAAATACTAGCCACATAGTACATAGTTCCAGTTCCATTTATAATATTGGGTCCATGAAATTGGCGCTTTTTTGCAATTACACATTTGCTCAAATATTTTTAATTGTACATATCAAAATTTATACTCGATTTCGAAAATAGAGTATGTTAAGATGCTAGTAAATCCCTAAAATTATATGAAAAATATTATTACAAGTTTAAATAAGGGTTTGAAAGTTCCCCTTTTTCATTTGTCGTCAGTTTTGCCTCTTTAACCAGATGTAACTTTAAGAAAAGGGTAGTTATCAAAATGAAATAATATGCATCAGTTAGCTGAATGTAATCTTATTATACCTGCAAAGATTCATCGAAAGCGGATTGGCCATTTCCAAGAAACTTAAAAATTTACTTGTTTGAAAATTCCAGTTTTCGTCAGTTTCACTATACTAAACGCTAATTTCATAGGTAAGGACCTAATACTACATAGGACACAGTGATGTATCAACCAGTTATATTTATAATATAAACCTTTGATATTTGAATCGCGAAAATAACATATAATAATATGATTCTTTTTCTTCGGGTTTGCAGAATATTAACACCAAGAAAAATGAGGTTTTTCGTTCTCTTTGCCGATTTGGGCTTGACTTACAATTTAACCTATCATACATAAACTTTTGACATCGCTTGTAGCACCTACTGGGTGCATTAGTTAAGTGTGACTAAACGATTATTAAAATATAGACAATGTAGATAGTAGAGGCATCAAAAATCATTAAATTAACGATTTTTCTATTACTTTTCAAAACTTATTGATGTCATTTTACTCATTCCTTATCACGCTTTCGATATCAATTTAACGGTTTTAAATGCCTCTTATTGTACAGAGTAAAGGTCCTCTGGTCACACTTAAATTCTCTTAACGAATGCACCTTGTACGTACATGCCTTTTATCGATTATCTATTTGTTACATTTCATTTTCAAACACTATTTGTGCTCACCTAAATAAAAATACAACATTTTATAATATCACACACAGATCTACAGTAACACTTAAGCGTACTCCACATGTCCGCCGAAACTTTTGCCGGGACTTTGGTCGACCCTCTACATTCTCGCCTATTAGGGATGTGGTGGATGTCGAAATGCGTCGACATTATATCGATTCATCGGTGTAATATCGATCTGCTGTAAACAGGGTCACACAGGTGATGGCAGCTGCTCTACTGTAATTACTTTATCTACTAATATCCTGGATCATGGTCAAGCGTACCCCGAAACTGTTTAGGGGAAAAGCGCTAGGAATATAAATATAAAATCGATCGAATCGAGACGACAACAAACTATCTCTACTTAGTCCATGAAATAGGCGAGACATGTAAAACATGCACACGAATATAAGCGAATACTCCCTCTACATTCTCGTGTTCCCGCGGAACTGTGGAGTGCTCTATACAAAGTAATTGTTAGCGTTCAGTTCACAATCTTAATCATATTACATTAACGTTATGTTTGGCGTTTGTTAGTTCATTATTACTTACTGCTAAAATTGCTCTATTAAATAGTAGTCTATTAATAACTAGGAGTATCTAAAGATCTAAACTCTGTTCATAAGATTGATCAACAAAAGCTTCATAAAGTATTTTTGTTCATAAAATTAATGTGTTGTATATATCATTTCTAATTTACGTATAACACAGTTCTCAAGACTCAAGGCTCAAAATTACTGGGACCTAACTCGAATTGTACGCCGCCTTCTTTAAGCAATAGGAACTCAATAACGTAAATCATAATGTGTGATGATGACCGTGTGGTGTCCGGCAGAGTAGAATAGCACCAACCCCTTACACTCGTGGGTGTCGTACAAGGCGACTAATGTTTTCGAGACAAAAGATCAAAAGTCTCCGTAGGCTGGAAAATGGGCAGCAGCGTTTTCCATTGTTACACTTATAACACTGCGATCTCCAACCCGCCTGCCAAGCGTGGAGATTAAGGCAATAACGTCCCCTTCCGTGGGAGAGGCCCTAAGTCCTGCAGTGGACTGTTATGGGCTGTGATGAGGAATGTGTGACGTCATTGCGATGTAGTTCCTTCCTCCCAACGCTAAAGATGAAGGAGGTTATATGGAAGGCCTTTATGTCCCTATGTTCCAGATGACCAAGTTTGATAACAAGTTAACTAGGGGAATATATATTTCGCGGAGAAAACTAGTTATGTGTGTGGAAATTGTCCTTCTTTGTTCTTAACCGAGTGCCCATTACATCTACGATTCTTGCACTTAGGGTCCATAACGAAAATACAGAACATATGTGCGTTATTATCGACGAACTCAGCCGTATCTTTCAAAACTTGACAGTTCATGTTTCTCACTTACAATGCCTGAGTTGTCAAGTTCTGACTCTGAAACTCAGTCTAAGTTTCCCAATTATAATTATCTATTTAATAATTAAAACTCATCGTGTTTTATATGGAAACTTTGCGCTCTGACGCCCAAATCATCTATATCACCTAAGAGATTCTCCTCATATCTCTTCAAATGGGGCTCTATTTGTTCCAATATCGAAGCATATCCTCCGAGCCCTATGGATACTACTGCGTTGTAGTGTTGATGGTTATTCTTATTGAGGTATAGCTTCAGGGAGGGATAGCTGGTGATGTGCTGTTGCTGGCACAAGCCTCGCTCGCTGATGCAGTTCACTTTGCCCACGTTCACAGCCTTGTTGAGGAGCTGAAATGAACAATTGGAAATATTATCTGATTTGAAAGCATATTTAAGTTAAGTTGCATCGCCCTAAGCGTACCAGCGAGGCTTATGAGGTCGTATCAACCTATTGTGGTGTCTCCAACGTCAACTAGTTACAGGCGAAACAGCTTCTTTTGTAGGTAATCGTTTAAACCGCAACCGAATGAGATGGCTATGTATGTGCTTCAATAATTTCTACTCGAATTATTAAAGCGGGGAACTCGCGCGCACAGTTGTGCAACAGTTCTTGGCGGCGCTGGGGTCCAAACCCGGTACCTCGGGGTACGAGTCGGACCCTTAAACTATAAGGCCACCGACGCTCCTCGGTCCTTGGTATAAACCAATACTTGAAATACCAATACTTTAAAATTGAAAAACAAAAAGAAAAAAAAGCTACTCACAACACCAGCGGCAACGAAGTCAGCATACATCTCATAACACTTGTAACACCTTGGCGAATGGTAGTATACCAGCCAAGGCCTCCTATCGTCGGAATGTTGAGCCTTGGAGAACGACTGCCAGTCCAGCTTGGCCACGGCATCGGTGAGGAAATCCAGCGCCCACTCTAGCATGTAGGGCGCTTCGGCCAGGTTTTGCAGGTTCACCCTGGATTTGGGGAAATGGGTTAAGGTTGATTAATTACTATACAAAGTTTTAGAAAAGGCTACAAAGTCGACTTGTGAAACTACTCAATGTTTTAAAACATCGATGTACTGTTGTAGATTTGGAAAGGTTTCTACGGGGTTGGCAACACGATAAAGATACACATTTTTTTTGTTTTTATGTTACACGGCAGACAAACAGGCAAGCGGGACACCTGATGGAAAGTGGTCACCGCCGCCTATGGACATCAGCAACACAAGGGGAGTCACCAATGCGTTGCCCACCTCTGAAGAGACCTCTAATACAAGGTGTCTCAAAAGAAAGTTTATATTTATTTAGTTTACTGCGTGAACGCAACGAATCCGAGGGGCGCGGGGGTTATGTCAATCGGTAGCCTGGCTCTTGGGAATTCAGTCGCTATGGAGCGTTTCTCAGGAGCAGACCGCGCGTTGTGCGTGCGAGAATTTTACAAAAACGGTGATTCGGCGACTGTAGCACGTAGGAGATTCTGCAGTATTCGAGGTTTTCGCCACTCAAATGATGCGCCAAGCATTCCTCTTATTCGAAAATGGGTCAAAAAGCTTGAAGAGACCGGTACAACGCTGGAAAAACCAAAATCCGGGCGACCAAGGTCATCAAGAACGGTAGAAAACGTGGAGTGTGTTAATCAGTCTGTTCGTGATGACCCGAACCTTTCAATTCGGAAGCGCGCAAGTGCTTTAAATGTGCATAGATCATCATTACACCGCATTTTGCACAAATATCTGAAGCTGCACCTCTACAAAATTCAATTGGTGCAAGAATTAAAGCCCCAAGATGCCAGTCAGAGGCTTGACTTCGTAAATCAGGCAATTGAGCGCTTTTCAACGTTTACCAACATTTTGTTTTCGGATGAAGCTCATTTTCATCTTAATGGACACGTAAATAAGCAGAATTGCCGCTACTGGAGTGCAACGAATCCGAAACGCAAGCATCAGAAACCCCTTTATTCGCCTAAAGTGACCGTATGGGCAGCGATGTCGACGCGAGGAATTATCGGACTAACTTTTTTGAAGACGAAAGGAGGCGTACAATTACAGTGAATTCAGAGCGTTATGTGGAGATGTTAGACGACTACTTGCTGCCTGAACTGCAAAACTTTCCTGGCTATAACCAAAGAACATGGTTCCAGCAGGACGGAGCAACGTCACACACGTCCAATACATCTCTGCCACGAGTTCGTGAAATTTTCTCGGGCAAATTGATTTCCAGGAGAGGTGACATAAATTGGTCTCCACGCAGTCCTGATTTAACCCCTATGGACTTTTTCCTATGGGGTTATCTTAAATCTAAAGTTTACGCCAATAAACCGACTTCCCTGGCGCGTTTGAAAGAAAATATCCGTCACGAAATGGCAGCCACCACTGAGTCCACCTGCCGAGCCGTCATAAGTAATTTTACTGTTCGATTAAATGAGTGCCGCGAACGCGAGGGTCTACATTTGGACGATATTATTTTTAAGAAATAAATTCCCAAATTGTGTATTTTAATAATCAATAAACATTTTTTCGATACACGGCTTACTTTTTTTTAATCGATCCACTAAATATAAACTTTCTTTTGAGACACCTTGTACCTCTTGAACGATCCCATGTCATAGTCCAAAGGAAACACTGTGGCTGGAAGCTCATTCCACATCCGAATCGTACAAGCGAGAAACGTTCTTTCGAACCTTCGCGTGGTGACCAACGGAGGGTCTACGTAGTGGGGATGAGTACCCAGCCCACGGCGGGTGGTGCGATGGCGGAATTGTGCTGTGGGCATCAGATCGAAAAGTTCCTCGAAACACTCCCCATATACAGCCGATAGAACACACACAGGGAGCCAAAGTCCATTCGGTTAGCCAGTTGGTACTGCAAACGTCCATAGGCTGCGATAACTGGTTACCATCAGGTGGGCAATACGCTTATTTGTCTTCTTAGTGGAACAAAAAAGGTCGATCATTGTGGTCGTGAGATGTCTGGTGTGTAGAATAATAAGTCACCGATACCGACCCTTTCGCTCGTTATCGGCGGATCAGAGAACTCGAGCAGAGGCAGGCCAATCTTCCGTAGGAGACGCGTTTTGTGTTGTATGTTTTCAATATTGGAATCTCCACCAACTTACACACCTCACTAGACCCAAGGCGCGCCAATGGATTTTATATACAGGTTTCATAATCTATACTAATATTATAAAGAGGAAAGGTTTGATTTTTTGTTTGTTTGTATTGAATAGGCTTCGAAACTACTGGACCGATTTCAAAAATTCTTTCACCGTTGGGAAGCTACACTATCCCCGGGTGACATAGGCTATATTATATTTTCTAAAAAATTACGGATCAATAATAAAACTCCAATAATGTAACCCAAGGTGTAAAAAAATACCCAAAAAATTCCTTACATCGCGTGTGCTGCGAAAACTATTGATGATAGAACAAAATAATGTACACATCATTATCTACAAAAAGTGTCGCGACAGTATATGTCTAACTATTATAGTTATGTCACAATAAGTGTTCTTTTATTTTCAAAATTTAATTAAAATGCCGCCCCTAAAAACGCTCTTTATTTGTACCTTGGTATTAATCCTTATCAAAATCAATAACTTAATATTCACGACTGCTTCAATGCCTTTATATAACTTTTTGAATTATTCAATTCAGACATTCCATTCGAAAGATATCACGAGTTTAAAAATGTGAATATTAGAAAAAAGTCGCGTCTTCGCCGTTCAGTCCGCTCGGCTATTTAGGCAGCACGGGGTACGGGAGGGGAGTCAATGTCAAGAAATAAAGTGCCGCGCGGCTCACTCGCGCGGTCGGCTCCCTACGCAGCGGTCGTGTGCGGAATCGAACGTACCCGGGCGAAGCCGGGGCGGCTGCTAGTATATGTATAGAGCCGTGAACTGGATGGAGTGCTAAACGTATTAAAACGATAGGTACAATTACTTTTTTCGTGCGTGGAATAGTTAGCGAGAAAATGACTATCGAACTTTTTCTTTTTCAATGTCGATAATGACATTTTGAAAACGATAGACCGCATCTCTAGAAATCAGTTGTAATAGGTCACTCAAGTTCATAATCAGGTCAATCAACCGAAGACTACAAATTTACCAATTACAGATAGGTTTTGTCCCTTTAAGTCTTTTCTGCCTACCGTTTGATATAAGTTTTAAAATTCAATCTAAAGATCACTACGATCAATACCTCAAGTGGCTGGTTAATAAAATTAATATCACAAGTAGCTTGTGAGCAGCCTGGCACAAAAACAAGACATTTCGATGTTTGTATCTACTTTAATTTATTCATTTGTTTTTTTGCCTTCAACACAATGTTCGCAGCTAGATACATAGTCGACAACACAATAAATATTAGTAGGCAAAAAAGTCACAGCTTGATTTCGCGTCTGCGCCATATCTTCTATTGTACTAGGCTATTATGACTAAAGTAAGGCCACTTTAACAGATCACTTTTGACAGCTGTCATCACTTCCTTGCGTCTCCGACATAAAGTTCATTTTTGCGGTCGCGCGGTTGCGGCTAAAATAAAACGAACTTTATGTCGTGGAAATAAGGAAATGACGACAGCTGTCAAAAGTGATCTGTTAAAGTGGCCTTACTTTAGGTACAAGATACTGATATAGGTGTCCAAAAATGTTAATATTTGTGGAAACTGTGTTTGACAACAAAAGTACAGGATATTGTTGTTATACTTTTTGGCCTATTTTTTCACATAGTCTACATCCCGTTGAATGCATGTGGTGAGCCTTGGCACAAGTTAATGCACTCCTCGAAGAATTTTTCCGCCAGCTTCGAAATAAGGAAAGACGTCATTTCAGTACCTACATATTTAATAGTAATAATTAAAGTCATGTATGAATTCAAGAAGGTGAATATTTAATTTGAAAAGCTGAAAAACTACCTAGCAACACTATTTACGTACTAGGTACGGTCAGGAGACCCGGTTTTACCATTTAGTCAATTTACTAGTAACAGACGCTACGATTTGCATGGAGCCGACCAACCATCAGTTGCAGTCGATACTAGTCCTTACGAAGTACAAAATAAAGCAGCTTTAGGGTCAATACGGATGCGCGGGCATGCCGTCGGACGTCCAACCACGTATTCCGCACTCAATAGAGACTATTTTATCCTGCGTTAGGATTAGTATCAACTACAACTAACGGTTGGCTGGTTCCAGAAAAAGGGGAACGTCTGTTAGTAGTTTTTAGTGTCAACAACGCTTAAGAAACAAACATGTACCTAGTGGCCTAGTGGCAGTTCAATTACTTGTTTTATGCTACGAAGTGATAGTCCACCTGAAGGCAAGCGGTAACCGTCACCCATAATATCTACGATTCAAGCATTTAGGTTGCAGGCAACAAAAATGCAGAACAGCAGATGCGTTGTCACTGTCAGGACTTAGATGAAATGCGTCATGCCTATATTTGCGCTCGCTTATTTTGTGGACACCCCACGTACTAGGCGCAATGGGATATTAAGGAGATCTAAATTATCTGTCTTGTATTTTTTGGTTCGAGGGTTCTGTACAAAAAAATATTGTAATCAATTATGATTTTAATTCAAAAGGTTCAATTATAGTTTTTACGAAAGTGCAACACCACCCAACAAATAGCAAAGTAGTTTAATTCAAATTACTGTAGCATATTACTGTAGCAAACTCTAATTAATGTAACATCTTTGTCTTTACGAGTTTGCTCTCTCATTTATTTATTTATTTAATTAATTTAAAACACAAGCACATAACGGTTGGTTTTGATATGTAGCCACAGCTTTGCAAATAGATACAATATTGACAAACAAAATAATAATAAAACAAAGAAATACATGTGCACTGGTGTGTGTGTGTGTTTGTGTGTATGCGTGTGTTGTCCTAAATAAAATGAAAATAAAAATAAAACCCCATCACTGCGATTGGAGATATCCCAGAACGCCCTTTGTAAATTGCAAATGGCTTAAATGAAAAACGTCGAGAGTGTAGGAGACGCGTCCTTCGTACAGGTCTACGGCCCTGTTAATCGGAGAAGCTAAAGCGTAACCGCTGCGCGCGCGGCGGTGGTCGAGCAGGCGCGGCCAGCGGCCCACGCGGCCACCGCGGCGCATGCGCGGCAAGCCCGCGCTCAGGAACATCCGTGACAACGATTGTGGACTATCCACTCCGCCATTAATTAAGTCGTGTAGGAGTCTTAAGTCAGCCACGAGGCGCCTGTCCTCCAATGAACTCAATTTATGTATTTCCATACCAGCCACATAATCTGCAGCCACCTTGCGCGACAAGTTGTTTAGCTTATTAACAAAAGATTTTTGTATTGACTCCAGCCTACTACGGTGGACAGCATAGATTGGTGACCAGACCGAAGACGCGTACTCCAAAACGCTCCTGACATATGCAAAACTCATGTTATGTCTGTCAGTAATGTTTCAGTGTCGCGTAGGTAATCGTACCTATCTGCCATGAGATTTTTCGATACATATACACACATATTTTAGTATCAAGTAAAACAAATAAAATACCCTAGCGCCGCCGGCCGTAATGAATGTAACATAAATAAAACAAAGGCTGTAGGTAGTAGAGCTTAAGGCAGAACCCTCTACTGATGTGGGGAAGGCTCTCAGTGGATTGTTATCGGCTATTAATGATGATTAAAATGCTTAAGATTTCACGAACATTTCTCATAAACTAAAATTAACTAAATGATTCTTAGTTGCTGGAGCTATACCTGTAAATATCCCATGCTTCACCCAGTTGGAGAACCTAGGTCACCTAGGTGGAGCACGGACCCAAACACAATTTTAGAAATTGCTGTCTAGGGTACTGTCATTGTACCAAATTACCCGGTAAAATAGTGGTAGCCTAACTTTATCAAATAAATAAAATCAACATTACGGTGCATTTATCAGGAGAACATAAAAGGCGAAATAAGTAAGACTCCTAAAACACGGATCCCTAAATAGGAATCCTTTTTCGCGCCGCCGTTGAGCCGACAAACGCCGCGCCGCCACGGGTCGAGGCGCACCGGCGGTGCCTTTGACCTACGGCGCGGCTTTCATTGACGAAATTTACCTACTTTCGTGTCGTGGTCGTTCATTCAGTTTCTAGCTTTTCGCGTGATCGGTGTGATTGTTTGTTGCGTTGTATGTGTAGGATACCTAAGTACTGTATAGATAACTGTGATAAGACTGTTAACAATATGAATGAATGAATGATTTATTGCTTCAGGTACCAACATTAACGTAGTCTTGTTTGTGTACAATGTTCAACAGTTTAAGTATTGTGATAATTATTATTCTGTGCATAAGTGCAACCAAGCAGTAGGCCAAAGACCATGTTACCTACCTACTTACGTATTGCATAGCAACCAGTGAAGTATGGTTGACACCGCTGGCACCTGACGCTGTTTGTTTTCATAAAATATATTTTAAAAGGTACGTTACATGCTTTAAAGGTCTAGGTTCTAACTAGACTAGGAGACGCTACCTACCACCTAATCGTGACGTTAGAAGCGCAACCGTCGCCGTCGGTTCTTTCCGACGGGAAATAGGTAGAAAAGACAGAGCTTTTATCTTTTCATATAAACATGTAGGTATTTAGTGGAACCTGTCTGTAATGTGTTTCACCAAAACTAGACTCGACTCATAAGTGGTTCCCTAGCCCTACGCTACGTAGGTACTTAGATGAGGCACCCGTGTTAGTAGGTATTTAGTACTTTCCTGCCTATGTAGAGCCATTTTGTCAATTGAACGAAAGCCGTTTCAGTTTAGTAGATATCTATAAAGTAGGTAGGTAGCTGACTATGCTTATTTTTATTTAGTTGAAGTACCTAGGTACTTATCTGCGGTAGTCCACGCCGCGGCTTCGGCTGTCTCCCAGACTGATTAACATTTTGTTTTGTTTTTTATTTACTAGATACTGTTACTATTACCTACATAGATACTGTTTTTAGGCCTTTAGTTAATAACCAAGTATTATGAATTTAATTCTTATTTTACCTTTGTTGTGCTAGGGTGGTTTGCCCTGTTAGGTACCTAGTAGAAATCATCTCGCATTTCAGGTAATTACAGTGGAGCGAATGGCATATGACAGTCCTGAGTTCTGCCTGACCCTGCTACCAGGGGAACCTGATTCCCTGACCATATTGGATCATGGTTAGACATTCAGTCGCGTAAATGTGCAGGTTTCATCAAGATGTTTTTCGTCACCGTAAGAGCATCGGTTAGTATTCAACTAATGTAAGTACTTAAGTCAGAAAAGAGTCACTGGTACATGGCGGCAGTGGGATTCGAACCTGGTTCCTCTCGCGAACGAGTCGGATACCGTAACCTTAGGCCACCGACGCTCGGACTATTTAAGCCGGACGCTCGGACCTATTGAAAATAATTAATGTAGGTAAGTTTCTAGTTGATTTGGTAAAGCTTATTCATGTAGATAAGTAGGTAACATTTAGTTGGACGCCTGGTAGTAAGATGTAGGAGGTTCGTTTGTTTTGATATGGATGGCATGAGGTTATTAAACTCCTCCTTATGGTTTGTACACACTCAACGTACGCCAACGAAGTACTGTCGGCCGAATTCGCCGTTGGCTACAGCACGTTCTTTGGACTTCTAAGGTCCAATACTTGCATTTCGTGGTCAAGCAAATAGCTTTGCAAGCTTTGGGAGTTTTGACCGATTCGGGCTCGTATTCGCACGTTTGTTCGTTGGCCTTTTGTAGATTTGGTCGATTGCTTCTATTCGTTTGATGTTACCGCCACGCTGCGCTGCGGATCGCCGGCCGGCACACGCCAACAGACAATCGTTGGCCGAAACGCATTAGGCTCCTGGTAGTAGGCTTAAGGAGGTTGCTCTATTTACATAGGGGTCGCACGAGGTTATTAAACTTATTTAGAACTTAAAATAGAGCTGCGCTTCAACGTAGTCGATATGGTTATTTTTCTTTAAAAACGGCTTTTTTATGAAAATTAAAATTCAATGTCCGGATAATATGAAGTCGCCAGGGTACTCTTTGCAAGCTATACTTTAACACCCTTTCGGCTTTATACATTTATTACGTAACACCCTGTATACATAAAAAAAAAAACATGGCATGAACGCCATTTACGTAACTTCCGGTGTGACCGCGTACGATTATATTGGCGGGCCTTGAGGGGTGAGACTCTATCCTATAGGTTTTTCTCTTAGTATTGAAGGTGTGGTGTATAGAGCAGAGAGCAGTGTTAGGCCGTGACTCGTGCCTCGGTTCCTTAGTGTCGGGGTGTGGTGTTGAGAGTGTAGCTAGATTGTCACTTATAGGCTTTCCCCTTAGTGTCGGGGTGTGGTGTGGAGAGTGTAGCTAGATTGTCACTTATAGGCTTTCCCCTTAGTGTCAGGGTGTGGTGTGGAGAGTGTAGCTAGATTGTCACTTATAGGCTTTCCCCTTAGTGTCAGGGTGTGGTGTGGAGTGTAGCTAGATTGTCACTTATAGGCTTTCCCCTTAGTGTCAGGGTGTGGTGTGGAGAGTGTAGCTAGATTGTCACTTATAGGCTTTCCCCTTAGTGTCAGGGTGTGATGTGGAGAGTGTAGCTAGATTGTCACTTATAGGCTTTCCCCTTAGTGTCGGGGTGTGGTGTGGAGAGTGTAGCTAGATTGAAACTTATAGGCTTTCCCCTTAGTGTCAGGGTGTGGTGTGGAGAGTGTAGCTAGATTGTCACTTATAGGCTTTCCCCTTAGTGTCAGGGTGTGGTGTGGAGAGTGTAGCTAGATTGTCACTTATAGGCTTTCCCCTTAGTGTCGGGGTGTGGTGTGGAGAGTGTAGCTAGATTGTCACTTATAGACTTTCCCTTTAGTGTCGGGGTGTGGTGTGGAGAGTGTAGCTAGATTGTCACTTATAGGCTTTCCCCTTAGTGTCGGGGTGTGGTGTGGAGAGTGTAGCTAGATTGTCACTTATAGACTTTCCCTTTAGTGTCGGGGTGTGGTGTGGAGAGTGTAGCTAGATTGTCACTTATAGGCTTTCCCCTTAGTGTCGGGGTGTGGTGTGGAGAGTGTAGCTAGTTTATCACTTATAGACTTTCCCTTTAGTGTCGGGGTATGGTGTGGAGAGTAGCTAGATTGTAGTAGCTCATAGTGTCGGGGTGGTGTGTGGAGAGTGCAGGTTGATTGTCACTTATAGGTTTTCCCCTTAGTGTCGGGGTGTGGTGTTTAGAGCGTAGCTAGATTGTCCCTTATAGGCTTTCCCCTTAGTGTCGGGGTGTGGTGTGGAGAGTGTAGCTAGGCTCTCACTCACGCGTAGTGGTTCCCCCGTTTAGGCAGGTAGACCCGGGCGACGGCGGCTCGCACGTTCCCGCAGTAGCCGCCGGCACTCAACCGCGCGCAGTTGAGAACGCCCACGCGGACGTTTGGGAGCGGACGTAGCTGGAATCATATTTGTGGTTTTATAAGTTAAATCGATGGACCACCTCGTTTCATGCTCGGCGTGTCCTAACACTTGTACAATGGAGGACTTATTCGAGGCCAGTTAAAACGCTGTATGCGTCGCCAAATACTGGGCGAATAAAGTGTAAGTCAGAGTTTAGTCTATCGACTCGATAAGAAGTTAAATAGATAGAGAAAAAGATGCAAGTGCGGGCCAACGGGAAAGTGCAGCACCTGCACGGCTAACACAATCGTGTTCTGCTATCTCTTTCATCTTCACAACTAATCATTCTAGTATACATCCTGCCTTCGCTCTGGCTTCCTACCTATTGAAAAAAAAAGCCCCGCAATCGATCCGTTAACATTAAGCGTAATTAAAGCAAACGGCACAGACTAAAGGCTTGTGCTTGCGAGACCAATAACCAAGGTTAAACTACTCTTGCAGAGTCCAGAAACTGGATAGGTGACCGTTTCGTATATACTTTGAGGCTAGTCGAACGAGGTCGCCACTCGTAAGGTGTATCGCCTATTACCGTTGGAGGTTCACCAAGGTCTTCCGTTGGGGACCCGGAGACTGGCTAAACAGTCTCGGGAGCTGATTTTTGTTTAGATTTTAGTAAAACTAAATAAATCATCTTAGCGTTAATGTCCCGGTTGTGCTCTCGCGTACGAGGGCCCGGGGTCCGCCTTAACCATGATCCAGGATTTGGCAGGTCAGGTAATTACAGTGGAGCGACTGCCATCTGACCTCCATGACCCTGCTACCAGGGGAACCTGACCAGATTGGATCATGGTTACGCATCCAGTCGCTTGAATGTGCAGGTTTCGTCACGATGTTTTCCCTCACCGTAAGAGCATCGGTTAGTATTCAACTAATGTACATAACTCAGAAAACAGCCATTGGTACATGGCCGGAGCGGGTGTCGAACCCAGGACCTCTGGCTTACGAGTCGGATATTGTAACCGCTCGGCCACCGACGCTCAGATTTTAGTAAAACTATTATATATTAATAATTTTATTAATAATTTTTTTTTGTATAGGTACAAACTTTGGCTGCACGCTACTAGTACCTTTATTTATTTTATTTTTATTTATTCATTTTATTTACTTAACTCTACTGTCAATCATATTAAAAATTCCAATGTTTAAACGTAATTACAATTCATTATTCACCTCCCTTTCACGAGGGTCAGAAGCCTCTCATTACCTTTGTAATTCTTTGCTCAACGCATTGTATTCATTTAAAACTACAGTACATTCTTCATCATTTTATCCTGCTTACCCTAAAGTCCACGACCCAAGAAAGTAGGCTTGAACATATTTCACAGCGTGACAGTAAATTAAACTTTTTTTTAACTATTTATTATTATGTTAAGTGGGCTTTACATGGCTAAACGTCCTTGTATCACTGCGACCATTGCTGATCTATTGTGATCGCCTCCAGCTTACAGCTCAGTGCTGATTCCTACAGCTTATTTGAACTGTTATAGCTTCTTAGCACTGATATCGTGCATCTCATCGGGTAGTATCTGGTATTTACTAAGATGGATGCTACGTTTGCGCATCAGGGCTTCGCATTTGCAAATCAAGTGTAGAGGTTAAAAAACGATGGTACCTTCCTGGCGACAATCCGCCACTGATGCAACAACCGGTCGCAGTCCGAGCAGTGCCGCGGCAGGAACGCCACGGCCCACGCCTCGCGACGATTCACGTTGCTTGATACTTCTAGTATCTGTTGCTCTGTTAGCTCCAAGTCTGTGGTGAAAGGGGGAAATATCATAGGTATGGGAAAAGGAAACTTAGATGTGATAGTGTCAGAATATAGTCTTTGTGTTCGAATGCTTTTTAAAGTTCTTGAAACTAAATTGCTGGTACTGGACTTGGAAGTTGAAACAATATAGTGGTCCTACTGTACGGCAGCATTTAAAATCTTAACCTAAACACTACATTCGGTTTAAGTCGGCATTAGGTGTTTTTATATACCTATAGAAAGAAAGAAAAAAGCATTTATTTACATAAACAACAACAAGAGCATTCCATCAACGCCAACCTTAGGTGAAACCTAAACTCGCTTAGTCACTCTTAACTTTATGACACTACTTTTGTGGCGCCTTAATGCTTAGGAAGCATCAACTTAAGCATCACCTAACTTATGTGTAATCGGGCATATAATCTTTTTTTTACTAGCTAGGCATTTGATCGCCATCTCACCTGGTGGTAAGTGACGATGCGGCCGAAGATGGAGCATGTCTAGGAACAGCCTATTCACTCTAGCCTTGAAGGCATCCAGATTATAATGATCAGGGAACACACTCGCAGGCAACGCGTTCCATTCCTTAGCATCTCGGCAGCATCTAAAATCTTAAGGCTAGTGTCCCCCGAGCGTAAGCGCTCCATACAAACGTAATTTGATCATATTTTCAATATTACGTTATCGAAATTTTGGAAACTGATCTAAAATAGATGCTTGTGGCTTGTCAGATTTTCTTTGTTTGGTAGTGGTAGGAGATAAGGTAGCCGCCAATGCTGGCAAGCGAAGATGGTAAGAAGGTGGAAAAGGGTAATTACCCACCTGGCCGGGTGTTGTGACCAGGGGACCAAGGGTCCGACATTGGATCGTCGGAAGTTGCATATATGCCGTGGAGTTGGCACATTTCGTTAGCGCGATGTAGGAAAAGCAGCGCCATCTATGTGCGGATGCTTGCCAACCTTGTGTTCGTGTTACTCGTAATGTGAGTATCGTTAAGTCTTCCCTATTTGAGCGGTAGTGCGATAGATGTCGCCACAGTTAAAATATATTGTTTCAAAGTTACACAGGATTTAAAATTTGTATGGAAATTAAATCCCTGGAAACTCCTCTTAACGTAGCTAACGTAGAGGTTCTAGCCGGCGTTACGTTGGTTGAGCTTGTCTGCTCAAACACATATCATATAATACATAATCGGCAGCTACTTATAAGTCCCTCGACCCCCACCCCCACTCACCCTTACTCTCCATGATCAGATCAACGAACTCGACAATCTGGTCCTTCGCGGCTTCCCCGCTATACACGTGCAGGGCTCCGTTCTGGACCACAGCCACAGCGGGTCGCGCCGCCACGCGCCGGCAGAGCTGGTCCGAGCTTAGAGGGCACGATATCATGCCGAACTGTAATCAGACCGTTCAACGGTCAGTGGAATCGAAGAGGAAGAGTTTATTTATGGACTGTAAGGGCGCCGTAGGTCCTACGTCATCGAGTACATTATAGTCACAAAAGAGAAAAGTGACTTTAAAGTGGCTGACAAGCGAAACTGCCAAGAGAATGTGAGGCACCCCGGCTTTATAAGCAATTGCATTGCTTTTATCGCGGGCTTTGAGCGCGGTGACCGAATCAAGAAATTCCGTAACGAAAAAAACCTAACACCCCCCACTCCGACCGGCGCAGCGGTGCGGCGTTGAAAGCCATGCATCGTCTAACGTCGTTTCAGTTCGGCAGACTTCGGCACGGTGTTTGTGTGCGTGCGACTAGACGTAGCTGCTAACTGCTCATAACTGATTCTATCTCTTTTAGACACAATGCTAGGTAAGACAGCGTGCTTTTTGGCCGCGTCCACGAGTGAGTTCGAGCCCGCGACTAGTTGAACCTTAACGTGTATGTATATGGTTAATATCAAAGAAAAAACTTGAATTAATATCAAAGAAAAAAAAATACTGCATAAATAAAATAAATAAATCATTATAATTGCATAAGTTAATAAAAAATGCTATGCAATAGCTTTACCGCGACAGTCCCCGAGTGCCACACGTATTTTTTTTACTTATAGAACCCATACAAGAGGATATGTATCTAAGTATTGTCGTTACGAAAAGACGAAGATTGATTCAATAAAAAAATATATTCTTTGCCAGGCTGTGCAAAGGCTGACCAACGTTTTGAACGTCTTCTAAATGTGTACTATTACTACAAAGTAGAATTATTCTTGTCATCGATGACGTAGGATAACCTCCCACGCTCTCACAGTCTATTAAGAACTGACCAAATCGCAGCTCAAAATACGCTGATGCCTCGTATACTTAGTATTTTAAAATAAAAAGCCGAAGTTAACTTCAAAAATCGTCAAGTTAGCGTCAAAATATCAAAAAGTAATTAAACGGAGTCTTATGGACGCGACCACACTGGTCGATGTAAAAGACGAGACTGTCTTGTTCTGTCTGTCAAATTCGCTTATTACATTTGGCTAAATTCAGTAGCCTAAATACAGAAGCTAAAAGAGTTAGAGCAAATCTAAGTGGAATGTATTGCTCATAGAATAAAGTCCGTTTTGTCTATTTTTGTATTACTTATATCATGTTGAATTACCAATTACAACGGCATTTGTTTATGTATTGCGTCCATATTTTAAATTTGCTTGTGTGCGTTAATGCAATAGTGGGGCGCGTAATTTCAGCTTAGACAAGCTCTACGCGTCGTTTTGCTTTTCAAAAGCCTATTTTATGAGCTATAAATTCCACTTCGATTTGCGCTCACACGTTTTAGTTTTTGAATTTTGGCTACTGAATTTAGTCAAATGTAATAAGCGAGTTGTGGATATATGCGAGGCTAGAGAGTTGTGTCAGGACAGAGCAAAGTGGCGGTCCATAGTCCCTGCCTACCCCACCTGTGGGATACAGACGTGACCTTTACGTATCATTATCATCCGAGCGGTTAATCCCGGCTACTGCCAGGGCCCACTTTCCTGCTTTGTTGCGTGAGGTTTATGTATGAATGTATGTAATAAGCGCTAAAAACGTCTTCGACTCCTAAGCCATAACATAGGCAACTTACATTGAGTCCGGTCCACTCCTGTGCGTAGTGCATTGCGGCGGCCGTGAAGGGCGCGGCCAGCGGCTCCCACGGCAGCTGGAACGGCGCCACCAGTAACACCCACGGACCAGACTCTGGGGAACGGTATCTGCTGGTTAATGCCTGACTAGTACAATAATTAAAAAAAAAAAAACTAGACATGTTCATTTGCGATAAGAAGTGAGTCATCGTTTGCCGCCGGCCTAGCCCCGCCCCTCGACCAATCGGGTCGCAGCAAATTAGAAAGCAAAGTTCATAGTGACAAGTGAATAAAAAAAAATTATGATCTTGGCGTTAATGGTTCGGTTCTGCTGTCGTGCACGAGGGCCCGGGGTCCGCCTTGATCCAGGATCGGCAGATCAGATAATTACATTGAAACGAAAGCCGTCAGACCTCCGTGACCCTGCAGTCAGGAGAACCTGAGCATTCAGTCGCCTAAATGTGTGGGTTTTATCATGATGTTTTTACTCAGTGTAAAAATGAACTCTAGGGAACAGTATTTGCTGGTTAATGCCTGGCTAGACCAATTATAAGAAAAAATTAACATAACCTAACGAAATAAAATAGATACCACGGCAGGCCCAGGGAGCGATGGATTGGCATCGCCGAGTCGGATGCGAGAGCCAATGGCCTACGACAGGAGGCTGCTGAAGACCGGGCGAGGTGGAGGAAGAAAAGCTGAAAAGCGGACCCTGGCATAAGGGTAATGATGACAGCACGCCGCAAGCTTGTTTGCCGCCTTAGTAGTATTTACATAAATAAATCTAAACTAAAAAAGACGTAATATCTTTGATTTATCGTATTCCTAACGTAGCTCGTCAATATATAGAATACCGACACGTCCATTGTCACCAGTATACCGCTGTCGACGGACACGCCCTCTGGTGACATAAATGAGCTAGGGACTAGGCTCATACACTACATCCTTTACTTGTTATAATTGAAATATACAAGGTATTAAATACAAATTTTTTTTTAATGAAAGTTTCATTCCTTACTTTCCCATATTGCTATCCTCTTCTTAACTTGGCGAAATAAAACAAGTGTGATTTTATTTTGCTTTTCACTTCTACTCACCGCTATAACGCGCCCTCCGCAACTTCGAAGCGAAGAGCCAGTAAAGATGTCCATGCATAGCTAAACTGAAGCTGGCTGAAGGCTGAAGTTTGTAATACCAATTTCAGCCTTACATTAAGCAAATGAAGTTGCACTTCACCAAGCTTCGATGCTCCTTAGCTTCGAAGCCGACAGCGAGTGCACAAAACAAGTGTGATTTGCTATACAAATTTCGGCTTTACGAGTAGCGAATAAAGTTTTCCATTCCATCGCTCCCAATCCACGTCCACTCACCCCCATCAAGCGCCCTCCGGAGCTCGGACGCCGACAACGAATGCAGGTTGTACGCGTCGGCAGCCACTCGCGCGTACTACCTCGCATCAACGCTCGCTGGCAGTAGTTAATACGCGCCTCTCGGCATCAGTACTGCCAATTCCCCATTGGTAACCTGCTTGTACATCTCACATTCCCACAAAATGTGGTCATTCTTCGCAACTAGCGCCTATATCACGCGATCCACGTCCACTCACCTCCATCAAGCGCCCTCCGTAGTTCGGAAGCCGACAACGAATGCAAGTTGTATGCGTCGGCAGCCACTCGCGCGTACTGTCTTGGGTCGACACTCGCTGGCAGTAGCTGGTACGCGCCGCCTGGTTTCAGTACGGCCAAGCCCCCATTGGGAGCCTGTAAGCTCAGGCATAGCTCGGCGTGGGTGCTGCAGTCTATCTCGCCTGGGGGGAAATATGTATGCTTGAATATGCTTGGACAATGGTGTTAGGTAACTGATAAACTACTTATATACCGGATACCTCATCTTATGATCCACGTTGTGTTGTAATGTCGGTCGATTAAGGAATATTTGCATTGTACCCTCACATAATTATTAAGATAAAAAAAATTATAAATTTCCTAGTATTGCCAAATTTATTATAGTTTAGTACGCATGGAAATGTACAATGTACTGTAATTGTTTCTCATGTAAGTGAAATGTATTTCTTATGAGAAAATAAAGATTATTTACCCCAATGTACTATTTAAATTTTATTATTCAATTCATACTTATTATACATGCTACACCCAGACCCATAACAGGAATTAAAATTTATCATTTCATTTTCTGCTCGGCAGGGAATCGAACCCAGGACCTCTGCTTGGCGACCGGCATGTTAACCAACTGAACCACTCAGATCGTTTGTGGTGGAGGCGTTGTGTATTTGCTATAGTGTCTGGTAAACTGAAGATCAATTTCTGACTGAAGCCGAAGTCGAAGGTTTAAAAGCTCTAAGAAGTTTGTTCAGGATTGGCCACAAACTACAATTAATAATATAATTGATTTTGAAACTTTAATATTTAACTTAAATTTATATCACATAGAAAAGTAATTTAAATCATCTCCAGGAGATGATCTAGAGATGATAAAAAATTACCTTGCAATAATATTTGTCAACAATAATTAAAACCATCTTAGCCACGAAGGTGGCTTTTTGGCGATTTGGCGAAAAAGTTTTAGTGATTCCAAATGGCGCTACTGGGACGTAAAGTCAGATGCCAAAATAAAGACTGTTAAAAAAAATTCTGTCTAGCATAGCAATATTTTCACAACGGAACTTACTTTCTCACTGGAGTCACTTGTTGGATTTAGAAAACACGAAAGCCCTTTTTTTAAATTAGACTATCCAGTAATAGTAAATAAATAGTAAGTGACGTTGCGGCCCAAGATTGACTTTGCCTGTCTTAAAATAGATTATTCACTTTAGCCTTGAAGGCGTCCAGATTATAATGATCAGGGAATACACTCGCAGAATACCCCTCTCCCTCATTATCATTGAATACGACAATGATAATACAGAAAATAGCGTAAAAGAATTAACATGCCACCTGAAGATGAAGAAAAGACAACTGCCAACCTCCCACGGTCACTTTGTCTTATCGTTTTCTATTGAAACGTATCTACTTTACCTACCTTAACCTTCAACCCGGAAGATAACAATTAGTTGATAATAGAAATAGTTGGAATCTGTGATTGGACTCACCGAAATGGAAGTCGTGCAATGTGACCCTCAGTTGATTGAGTAGCAGCCTGTCGTCACTTTCAGTCGACATATACAGCAGCCACGGCGTCTCGTGGCCGCTGCGCAGCTCGTTCCTTATTTTCTGTTTAACAAAATTTAAAATTAGAATTGTACCTTATTCGTTTTGTACATTTTTCGTATGTATGTATTATGCACCGAACGGAAAGCAATATTCATTGTAAGAGTATTTTTTGCGCGGAGTAGGCAACGCCCATGTGACACCTCTACTTTGATAACGTTGCAAAATAGGGGTAATGAATGTTACCGAAATAGCTTTAAAACTACAACAAATCTCGTTGCAAAGTTACACGGGATTTAAGATTTCCATACAAATTTTATATCCCATGCAACGTTTTAACGCAAATCTGACAAACTACAAGCATAGATACAAGATGTAAATCAATGCATGGATATTTGTTTCTGAATCACGTCTACATAATTTCATTGGTTTTACAGCGTAATACTGAAAATATGATCAAACTACGGTCGCCTATACCATATTATACAAAGCGGGCATAATTTCGATAAGCCGAAACAAGTCAAAAATAAAAAAATGTCGCTCACCTTCAAATTTTCCGGATCGATCTTTTCTATACCCGGCAGAGCCTCGACTATTCCCGCCAACACGTCCTTCTCTTCCGTGGCATCTATTTCTTTCGTCACCTTCTTGTGCTTGAACACGACTGTTGCGTAGTCATTCTCCGTCAGTTTGGCGCGCAACGCCTCGTCTTCGACGATCACCAGTGTGACTAGATTGTTCTGGAATTCGAGGTTGATTTATGAATTACCAAGTCGAACTACAGGGGTCGACTACAGTCAAATTATATGTTGCTACAATATTGTTGTGGATTAAAGGCGTCATCACTTATCGGTGGCGACAGATAGGTATCGACCGAAGATTGTATACTGAGAGTGAGAGAGTGTGAAATTGTACCGGTTGCCCGAAAATGAACTCTACATACTAGCCAATTTTTTTGCTAATGGGACGGCCTGTCACGAACTTTATTCGAAATAAGTATTAGAGATGGGTACTCAATAAAGTCAAGGTAGTATCACTGACTTTTCATTAAGGAACTATGTCAAAGCTCGTCTAAGCTGAAATGACGCGCCCCACTATCGCATTAACGCACACAAGCAAATTTAAAATATGGACGCAATACATATACAAATGCCGTTGTAATTGGTGATTCAGTTGCCGATGAGACTCAAACGTAGGAGCACGCGTCGTTCGATTGAGCAGTCGACGCTCCCACACAGATGAAGTGTCGTTATTAATATTTGCACTCACACATCGAAATCAACTAATTAAGT
Organism: Blastobasis adustella; assembly: GCA_907269095.1. Taxonomy (NCBI): domain Eukaryota; kingdom Metazoa; phylum Arthropoda; class Insecta; order Lepidoptera; family Blastobasidae; genus Blastobasis; species Blastobasis adustella. The sequence goes on along the minus strand of OU026115.1, from coordinate 4,947,650 downwards.
AGTGGGGCGCGTCATTTCAGCCTAGACAAGCTCTACAAAATCCCGTAGGACACACGATAATAAGGACCGTAAGGGGGCGTCAGTTTCTTTTCATACATAGTTTCCCAATCGGTGGCATGTTAGGACAATAATGAATGTGGCGTAAAATGGTACTGCCATGCCGCCGATAATAGCGATGTTATTTAACATATACTTATTTACCTACATTAAGCCTACATTTCTGTTTCTTTATTTTTATTATTTTCTCATAAATCTAACTAATGTAACTCACGAATGGAGCGGTAGGAGCTATGCCTCCTGCATTTGCCAATGGTAATTTTATATTTAAATTCATGGTTTACTTGGTTATGTTCTTTTTAATTTGCGGCTCTTAATTGGCACATGTATGTTTTATAATGTATTTTTATTACAAATGTAATGTTGCTGTGATCTGCTAATAAAAAAAAATTAAAAAAAAATATTTCAAGTAAAGTTCGCAAGAGGCCGTCCTATTAGCAGAAAAGTATGCTTGTATGTACACATAGAGGTCTTATGAGGCGAACCGCACTACAGTGTGCACACTTTCCAGACAGAAAATACCTCTATAGGTCTCTACTAGCCGATGTGCTTTATTAATTTATCACCAACATCTGGGGCCCTAATTTTAATTCCCTCTTGCATTCACGCGAGCGCTCGCGTTCGCTACTACTACTTTTACACTCGTGGTAAGTTGCTAGATAGAAAAGAAAAGCATTACAAGGCGAGCGCTCGAGTGGATGCGAGCTGTTTCAAAAATAGGGCCCTGTACCTGTTACATTGTATAAAACTCACCAAATGAAAAGCTATCCTCGTAAGTGCATTTTCCTCGATCCTGTTCCTACCTAACACGTACGCTATGGGGTTCTCTGTGTGTTTAATCTGCGTTACGGTTGGCACGTGCACCTTGCTGCCAATGTGGTTCATCACGTATCGATCGATTGCGTCGAACGTACGATCACCTCTGTAGTACATGTAGTTCCCCGTCTTGCCCTGGTTTGGGGAAAATTGGAAATATGTTAGAAATGAGTTAGTTGCAATAAATGGATAAAGTTAATTAAATACTATACAAGTGTGTTGGCATCTCCTGCTTTTGCCACACTAAAACTACTAGCCGTTTTTAGCTTTCACCCGCGCGCAGTTCGAATCTTTGTAAATGTTCAACTTTCCCGACTACCCTACTATTTTCCCGGGATAAAAAGTAACCTACATCACTCTATGGATTGTCAAAACCACATCAAAATCCGTTGCGTGGTTAAGGAGGAGTTAGCGGAAATATATACAGAGAGACAGACAGACGCGGAAAGCACTTGGTATCACCAATTTGAAACCACCCTGTATAAAAAAGTCTGACAAATTCTACACTCCAAAATTTCTAAACACATCCTGTTTTCGCGTCGTCGGGTAAAAAAGATAGGTAAAGATGTAACATTGTGTTTATAGTTCGTATATTGATCACAAAACATTACAGACCGCAATCTCACGCGAATCTCTGTTGCAAACACAAACCAAGCCATTGAAAACAGGATGCACGTGTATGTTAGACAAAGCATGGTGTATTCAATGAAACAACCTTGGAAACTTTGTATTGTGGACAAAAATTATGTCTGCACATACATTAAATTAGCCTTGTCTAAATATAGTTGCAACTATATTTAGACAAGTATCTACTTAAAAGCATTAGAAGTTTGCAAGGTTAACGCAACATTGTCCTTCGAAAACCTTGGATTAAAACTATCTATTCCATATGATAATTCAGGATAGAAGCCATGAGTGGCATACCAACAACTTCCGAAAGCTGGTGAGCTACATACTGGTATTACTCAGAAAAGTCATTGGTAAATTGGGGTTAGAACCCAGTACCTCTCGCTTACGAGTCCGACCCGCTTGCCATTGAGCCATCCACACTCAAAACCAGGAATCTTTGATATTGCAAATGCAAATGCTTTAGATAGCCTTTTATAAACCAGTGTATGCTTCTAACGGCGATTGTCCGGGAACAAGATTTACATAATATTCGATTGTCTTTATTATTTATTAAATTCCATTGAGCAGTTTAGGCGTACTTGGGGGCAAACAAACAAACATTCTCTTTAGCACGAGATGGATATTATATACTACTAACTTATTCCCGCGGCTTCATCTGCGTAAAATTCGGTTATAACATTCCAGACTCGTTCCCGCGGGACTTACCATGAGTTTCGGGATAAATTATAGCCTATTCTGAGCTGTAAATTTCATCAAAATGTATTCAGTAGTTTTTGCGTGAAGGAGTAAAAATAATCCAAACATACATTCATTCTTACTGTACAAGCAAGCTAGTACATTAGTCACGTTGCGCTGTATGTAAACCGATGTCCTTTGAGTTATACGAAGGACATAGGTTTGACTTACAATTATTTTGTTAAAAAAACCAACCAGGCATTTCACTGTCATCTCACCTGGTGGTAAGTGACCGTGTGGCCGAAGATGTAGCATGCCTGTCATATAGAAATAAAATAGGTACTTACATTTGGATAGAAAAGCAATGTTGGGTAGCTGCCTATTCTCATTGAATTGTAGCAGAATGAATTGTAATATTTACAGTTGACAGCGCCGAATTTTATCTGAAATTACAAGTGATATTTCATATACATGGCTGTGAGATTGGTCATTCATGAATAAAAAATGGGCCAAAAATTTATGGTGTGGCCTTTTACGTTCTTGGTCGACTTGGTTCAGAGGGCGCAATGCAAGTATTCAATGAGGATTCTAATCGATAGTCGTAAACAAACATGCAAGAATTATATAAAGATAATCTCATCATCCAAAAAGCACCAAATAATGTAGAAAATGCAGGCCAAAAACTGAAGTAATTAGTATGATAAAACATACCTCAGCCAGCCACGCTATACGACCATAACCAGAGTTTTTATTGAAGCTTGAAAATCTAGAATTCGATTGCAATAATAGAAAACACAGGTTTCAAGAGCAACTCCAGTGACTGTCCTATAGCTTAATTAATTGTTCTAATAAAAGAGGTTCAAAACAATGCTTGTTGCCGAAATTGCTACCATGATTTTGTGTGAGATAGATGTAATAAATGATTTTTATTTATTTATTTATTTTGTTGGCCGGCCCTTTCGAAATAAAGTACTTTTTGTATGGGCTGGGGAATGGTCAATTTTTTTAACTAGCGCGCGCGCTAGCGCTTCGGTTATCGAAGAGTCGCCACTGAAAACTCACACTACGCCTTCTCCTAACGGGCACATAAAGCCAATCTGATAACTTGGGGTTGTCCCTTATCAATCGTAGGCGCCATGAAATAAGGCCTAAGGGCGTGCGCTGCGCTGAGCGAGTCACGAGCGCGAGCGCACTATTTCTAATCCATTGCGGGTTTAGTACGTGGCGCGCGTGACGGAATGCCTGAAAGGCCATTAATGCAACGCCCGGAGCATACGCACGCGCGCCTGTCACGCTCAACGCAGCCCAAGCCCTAAGGCCTTGATTGACCTCACTCTCGAGGTACTAAATTTAACTTTCGCATTATTATCATCACGGCCGCAGAACGTCCATTACTGAACACCTACACTACTGGCTTCCACATCACTGATAGCTGTGTTTGTGCCTCCTGCATGCATTGTTCAAGAGTATTTTGCGTTACAGCAAACAATTGAGTTTTCCTTGCTGGATCTGTCATTTGTAGTTGGCAATGGTGCCAGAAATCGAAGCTAATATGTGGTTCAGGCAGACAGCAAGTGGTTTGCAATACCTCCACTCTATGCCAGATCATCCGTCAATATTGTGGGGTCCGTCCTATGCTGCAAGTACCAGTGGTTGTGGACTCAACAAGGTTTCTGCTACTAATATATAATTTAACCACAAAATACTAACCAGATGAAAACAACCTTTTCTTCTGAACAGTAAGCAAAAACAATATACCTACCTACTTCATACTTCTGCCAGTTGTCAGGGCCATTATTTCTTTTCTTTCAATGGATTTTTATATTCAAATTTCTGTACTACTTGCAGTTTATTAAAGTGTTTTACAGAACAAGGTAACTTGCATGTGGGAATTGTAATGAAACAAAATGCTGACAGAACTTACAATGCCCTTGTAAACTTCAGCCAGCTTCTTCCAATGATCAACGAGGCTCTGGCAAGGTGGACAGAATGGAGAGTAAAAGTTTATGAAATGGAATCCCTCCTGCAGATAGTTATCTGAAACATTATAACAATATTGTAGTCCCAATGAAGATAATAATGTTTTTATGTATTGGGCAAGTAAAAATAACACGTACCGAAAAAAAACATTGAAAGTTTAAACCTAAGACTAGTTTTTGATGACATGAGTCGCACACATTATTGTAGATTGGAAAAATCCAATAAAATTGGAAATAGTCAATCTATAGAACCCGAATGTTGATTTTGAATGGCCCCGTATAATTTATTCCTACAGCTTTTGGAACTCAGGTAAATCAATAAAGAGCTGAGCTTTTGACACTTATTTATAAGTGAATAGTTCCATGTTCAAAAGCCTGAGTGAAAATGTGGTTTGTTTTGATATGACGACCTGAGTGGTTCAGTGGTCAACATACCAGTCAGCCACGCAAGAGGTCCCGGGTTCGATTCCCAGCCGGGCAGAAATTTAAATGATGAATTTTTATTTCTGTTCCCCTGAACAGAAATTAAAATTATTCTGGGTGTTCTATGTACAATAAGTATGTATTTAAAGGTATCTAAGTAGTATATCAGATAGCTAGCACCCATAGTACAAGCTTTGCTTAGTTTGGGGCTAGATGGTGCTGTGTGAATTTGTCCACGATTATTTATTATTATATTTTGTTACCACAGTGCATGCAAGGGTTGCCTTTTAAGGGAATTTTAGAACTTATTCAGGAAGGCTAAATGATTGGCTAATAATTTAAAATACTTTTAAAATTCTTCAGGCCTAGGGTTGAGCTGCCTTTGTCTAATAGGTATAAGTTGAATATAATTATAAAAGAACTTACAAAATCCACCAGCTGATAGTGTATCCACAAATGGATCATCATGATACAGTCCATTATAATACAAGTTATTATATTCAGCCTGTGATTTATAATCATACCTCCTTGTGTACGAAGGATATGACCCATAAACATCATATTTATGTCTCTTGTCAGGATCTTTCAATGTCTCATAAGCTTCAGTGATCTTTAGAAATACTTCCTGATCTTTTGCATTCTAAAAAAAGTCAAGTCAGAATATTAGTTCCAGAAAGCTCTTTGCCATAACTTCTAACGCTGCGTGCCTATCTGAGACACTCGAAAGTCTTAAAGTGAAAGGATTTTTATTTAAAAAGTTAAATTAAATTAACTTACAGGGTTCTTGTCCGGATGCAATTTGATAGCTAGTTTTTTGTAAGCTTGCCTTATCTCTTGGGTGGATGCCTGTTTAGAAATTCCAAGGATTTCATAGTACGAGACATCGGTGAGGTTAGCTACTTGAATCAGTACTAAACTTATGAAAAGGAGTTTCAACCTGTAATAAAATTATCGTGGGCATGTTTATACACTATAATATATAATAGGAAGTTTAAATTAAACACAGTTTCACTCAGAAATTGTACAAAATTGAATAAAATAGAAACTTTCGAACTTACATTGTCGTTGAGTTATTGTGAATTCTATGTTAAATCTATAGAAGTACTGTACGAAACAGAACCAGCAGAAACTAGGGCAGTTATTTAATCTACTGGAGACTGGTGTTGAGAAAATTGCGGCACAATTAGATAAAAATGTTTATTTTTTACGTAGGCGGCTAAACGGACAACGATATCATCACATTCACATCATGATCATCACACACACCAGAGAGAATGCGTTATGCGTACACAATTATTACACACACAAACACATACATGACAGCAAATGATAGGGTTACCAAGTTCAATAAGAAATACCCTAAAGATCAATGAAATACCTCAAAAATCACTAAAAAATATTATTAAAAAGCCCCAAAAGACCCTGTATTGTTTACCTATTTAACGGTATTGTTTCAATTAGTCTCTAAGTAAAGGTTAGACTAGTTTCTAGATCTACTAAAAGTATTGTTTCAATACAATAGCTGACAACTCATATAGTAATAGCCGTTTTGCCTTTTTTACTCGTTTTGTTCAGTCAAATTAGTGATGCATGAAGTATTATTTAAACCTCAAAAAATTGCCTATTTTTTGAGCCCTAAAAAGCCCAATATATATATTTCTGCCCTACATTTGGGGAAAAGGGGAAAGTTGGCAAGCCTGACAAATGTTGAAATGACAGCGTTAGTGTTGACGTTGACACCACAAACCACAAACTATGAACTATACAGGCTGTCCCGTAAGTCGACGTCAAGCCGGAATCGGGTGATAGTCCAAATCATAATAGTTACTAGAAAAATAAAAAATAAAATCTAAGTCTTGAATTTTTTAAATTATAGGCATTTCTTTTTTTTTCGAGAAAATGTGATGGTTTTTTAACTCCTGTTGCTACAAATCTTAACTTTTTTTAAATTTTATTTTTCTTATGTAATCCCGAATAGTGCTAATCTTACCTATTACTTAGAATTCCAAGTCAACTGCTCCAGCTTGGAAGAAAGTGTCACATTATGCCGTACAATGAATAGACAATTAATATTTCGTCCAACTTTAACGGACCGTACTGAAAAAAAAAGAACTACGCCAGGTTTTTTCAATTTAAAAAAAAATTGAAAAAAAGTTAAGATTTGTAGCAACAGGAGTTAAAAAACCATCACATTTTCTCCAGAAAAAAAGAAATGCCTATAATTTAAAAAATTCAAGACTTAGATTTTATTTTTTATTTTTCTAGTAACTATTATGATTTGGACTATCACCCGATTCCGGCTTGACGTCGACTTACGGGACACCTGTATATAGACACTAACTTTGACAAACTTTACAGATGCAATAAGCTTAAACAATAATATCGATATTTTATCGGATCCGTGCAGCACGAGATCGGCGATATTGGCACCGATGTCAAGGCTCGAATCTCCGCAGCTTGGGCCAAATGGCGGGAGCTCACGGCCGTCACCTTTGACCCTAAAATCCCAATCAAGCTCAAGGGGCTAATATATAAGAGCATAATTAGGCCTGTGATGCTCTACGGCAGCGAAACTTAGCCAGCGCTGACGAAGCACGTCCGCGAACTCCACGCCAACGAAATGAAAATGCTGCAATGGATGTGTGGCATTACGCGACTGGATCGAGTGCGTAACGAGTACATCCGTGGCAGCCTTGGCGTAGGAGATATCGCGGATAAGATCGAAGAGGCACGGCTGCGCTGGTATGGTCACGTGTTGCGTAAGCCCCAGGGATATGTGGGAAATAGGTGCCTGAATCTGCCGGTATCAGGAAAGAGATCCCGCGGAAGGCCCAAGAAGTAATGGATTGACATTGCCGAGTCGGACGCGAGAGCCAACGGCCTACGACGTGAGAATGCCGAAGATCGGGCAAAGTGGAGAAAGCAAACCAGGAAAGCGGACCCTGGCAGTAGCCGGGATTGACCGCTCTGATGATGATAAATAATATCGATATTTTATCGAAAGCCCGAGTACTTATGCACCCTGTCGTCGATATTTTGACTATCGAAATAGTATCCCTCCCTACAGTCCCACGCTGCGTATGTTTGTCTGTTCACGATAAACTCAAAAACTACTGAACGGATTTTCATGCGATTTTCAGTAATAGACAGAACTGTTCATGGTTTATGTATAGGTATAAAACATCAGGGACGACTAAACCTTGTCCAATTTAACTCCACAAACACAAAAGTATGCGAGATTCACCGCCAAGTAAACTCCATTTATTGTACAGATTGAAGCAATACTTCACGACAGGGCAATGACTTCTCCTATGTAACGCTAAAGTCAGGCCTCATTTGGAGTATTGCTCCCATCTACGCGCGGGAGTGCTGGCATACCTAAAAGCTTGGTCCTTGTAAATCGATCCGAAAAGGCCTGTGAGAATTGATGACGATATCGCGCTCACAAGTGGTATTGAGCTGCTAAGTATGCGGAGGGATTTCGCCTTCCTTTTGCGTATTCTACCGGTTTTACCTACAACAGGGCTTGTTCTGAAGAACTGTCTGACTTACGTGATGCCTACAGTCACGTTCTATCACCGCACCGCTCACACCAACACCTTGGAACCACTTGGAACAACTGTGCGGTTCCAAAGGAACTTTCTCTCACGCACAGTAAGGTTGTGGAATAAGATCCCTGTAGATTTTTTCCCTGTTGTGTCTTCTATACTGTTATATTTCTCTGTATATAATTATTGTGTACAATAAACAGTTAAATAAATAATAAATAATAATAAATAATTTTTTTCCCTGGAGAGTACAAAATGAATTTCTTCAAGAGAGGAATGTAATGATTTTCACGGGGTCGGCAGCATTCGAGTAACTGCGTACCATCAGGCAGGCCGTTAGCGTGTTTGCCACCTTAGTGGTACAAACAAGAAAGGTTTTTTTTAAATATGGTCCGAAATAAATGTTTAACATATGTATACTTACATACCATAATACATCCGTCAACATGTTTCATAGTAATTTCGTAGATGATTATCGTAAAGTAATTTTTACAACAGTAACATCTGTCGCTCTATCGCTCCAATAGGGGAACTCAAAAATACTTACATTACGAGTACACGAATACAAGGATGGCAAGCATCCAAACATAGATGGCGCTGACCGTCCCTTCATCATCATCATCATTCATCATATCAGCCAGAAGACGCCCACTGCTGGGCATAGGCCTCCCCCAGAGATCTTCACAAAGGCCGGTCCTTTGCTATCCGCATCCAGCTAGTACCTGCGATCCTTACCAGGTCGTCGGTCCACCTTGTGGCAGGCCTACCCACGCTGCGTCTTCCGGCATGTGGTCGCCACTCGAGAACTTTACGGCCCCATCGGCCATCTGTTCTTCGAGCTATGTGCCCTGCCCACTGCCACTACAGTCTGGCAATCCTTAGAGCTATGTCGGTGACCTTGGATCGCTTGCGAATCTCCTCATTTCTGATTCGATCGCGCAAAGAGACTCCGAGCATAGCTCTTTCCATTACCCTTTGGGTAATAGTGAGCTTTCTTATATGGCCCACAGTGTGCGGCCACGTATCAGTTCCGTAAGTCTTCACTGGCAATACACATTGGTCAAAGACCTTCGTCTTGAGACACTGCGGTAATTGGGACGAAAATATATGGCGTAGCTTCCCGAATGCTCCCCAAACGAGTTGGATACGTCGATTGACCTCTTTCTCGAAGTTGGACCTACCTAGCTGGACTATTTGTCCTAGGTATGTATAGCGCGCCTACATCACGCTAGCGAAATGTACCAACTCCGCGGCATATACCTATACAGCTTCCGACGATCGACTGTAGAACCCTTGGTCCCCTGGTCACAACACCCGGCCAGGTGGGCAATTACCCTTATCCACCTTCTCCATCTTCGCTTGCCAACATTGGCGGCTACCTTATAACCTTCCGCCGCCGTCGGCCCCGTAGTAAAATGAAGCATGTGATTTTTCTACAAAACCATGAAATTATTTATTGGTTTTTCTATTCTACTTAAAAGCAAAGCCTTTTAATCGGATGTATGTAAATTTACAAGACCATAGAATATAATTATAGTAAAAAAACTTTTTTACTATAATTATATTCATAACTATGTAAAAAATAATTTGTTATGTTATAATATTTTAAATGGCCGTCCTGTAAAGGTGATCAAATGTCAGACCCGTCGTTTTTCTACGATCATGACGAAGTACTTACCTAATTTGAAAAAAATAATCTGTATAAAAAAGTGCCTGCGGCCATGGTCTCCTAGTTAGCATTTCGAAAAATTAAATCGGAATTCTTGGTATCGATATTTCCAACTAAGTTAAAACGAAACTAGTTCAAAAAAACTTGGGGCATGTACCTAAATCTGTCCAGACTGACTTGTCTTATTTGTTTAAGGAAATTATGTATTTAAATGGATAATGTGCAGCAGTATTAGTTGAAATTCACATTCTATGTCTCTCTTGCATAATTCTCGATATCTATACACAATATACGTAGTGTGATTGATACGGCAAGTCGTGATTTTGGACATTGTTTGTTCACCAAATAAGATAAGTCAGTTTAAACAGATCATACCTACATATACCTAACAGTGGTTCACTCCGGTCCGGGCCATCGACTTTTACTATACAAAGTTCGTCCCCGGACCTACCTAATAATAATAATGCTTGGTTCCTCCCACCCTTAGGAGGATCAATCGCAGCCAATATTCTAAACGAGCGGCCCAAGAACTGAGCCCTGTGGAACACCGCACGACATCCATCGCATAATCCATTTCGTCCTTGGTAGACTATGCGCCTATCCGCCAAGTAAGAGAGCCCTACGAAGATACATGGGCCCACCATTGTAACAAAGTGTCTCTCTTAGCCCATGGCCCATGGTCCCTAAATTAAAGTTGCTTGCTAATGTTATTTATTATATGGTAGAGAAGTGTGGTAAAAATAAAACCAGAAGTAATAATGTAGGCACTTATTTTTTCCACTTTTTAAAACTATTTTAAATAAGTAGGTATGAAAAAACAGGCTCATAAACATTTACAATTAAATGCGATATTGTACATAATAAATAAACCAATATTCGAGCCAAAGTATATCAAACAAGTATAGAAAAACTAATTACATTATATTTAAGGACATAAATCACAGTTTATACATTTTACTATACTTATTACATAGCTTACAAGTTGTAGGCGTCGCTACTTCTGAAAGTCATTCTAGATGACACGGATAACAATATCTTTTTTCAAAAAGTAATTTATTACCGCTCTAAACTTTCTGGGATAATTATTTGGATTTTTAGCTGCATAGACGGAGGCGGAATATACGTCAGACGCGCATATAAACTATAAATACTTGTAAATATATCGGTGCAGGAAAGCGGTTAGTGTGAAGTGTTCTACTACTTCCGACAAAATTCCTCATAGACAATGAGGATGTGGAAGAGGAAGACGAATTTTTAAATAACTTTTCAGAGGCAGTGGCGCCTCCCACGGTAATACAAAAAGTTGATACCTACGTTATGCTTAACGATTTTATATACTTAAGTAGGACTTAACTACCTGCCTGTCTTTATAACTAGATCAATAAACTAATGGTAGATAACTAATTTTAATCACAGTAAGTACCCACCCACAGTTAGTTATTTTACCTCCATTATCTTGCACTACCTACATTATGTAAAAAATACCCTGTCAGATTCTTTTATGTAAATATTTATACTTTTCAGAAAATAAGAGAAATTACCTCATCATTTAATATAGGGTGACAGTTACAAGCGATGGTGCTTTTGAAACTTATGAAACTGTGTGACGCTTTTCGGCCATATCATCACTTTTACATTGGTCAAGTGTTTAGCCAAGTACAATGCAAGAGATAAGTGCATGACTACCTTAAGAACCAATTTCCTTTGCACTACTGTGCAGTTTTGTAACGGTTTTTATAACATTCATGAATTAAACTTTTATTTATATATTAAATAAAAAACCCGGGGGTAAAGGACGAGTCCTTAGGGCATAAGGGACAGCTAATTCTCCCTTCTTTTAGCAAACTGATTTTGGCTAAAGATGCACCAAATGTCGTGAATGTTGCTGTAGTGGCAAAGGAACATTTGCTTGAAGTGGTAATGCACTTATGCTCTTGCACCGTACAGTGAGAAACTACACAGGTGTAAAACGATCGGACAGTAGCGAGTCCGTAAAACGTACTGTACCTACTTGAACACACTACTCGCCACTGTCCTTGACCAATGTAAATGGGACTGCAGGTCAGGTGAGATGGCGGTCAAATGACTGAAAATAGCTATAATTTCCAACCAAAATATTTATGATTGTTTTCCTTTAATGAGCGCAGCAGATGGCTTACGTTGCAGGCCTTAAACTACTGATACCATATTTAGATCTAACTCACTCAGTCTCAGTCTGGTGATGACAATAGAACCTGTCTGCTATTCAGACACGATTGGCTGACTTATATCATGAAGTCGACATTTAGAAATCCGAGCTACATTCCGACGGGAAATTAGCTGAGTTTCGCCTTCTAAACTCCGTTTGTTTCGTACTTATGTACTTAATTGTGAAAATTATGTATTGTTCAACATATTTGTAAATAAATTATCTCTAATTAGAACTGAATGACAAAAACTCGGTTTTGAAGCTCCTCAAACTACCAATTTCTTTCCCGAAGCTCAGTCAGCCTTACGAACTCTCTTCTCTAAACCAGAAAAAGCACAGAAGCTTTTTCTGTCTTTTATTTTTTATATCACTCAGTCGAGTAGTAGTTGGAGTCTTTGTGAAATAAGCTATTTATACTTATCTATTGTACCTCTTTTACAAAGGTACAGAGATAAAAAATAGGTACTACGCACAATTATAAGTATTTATAGATAAAAAAGGTGTGAGAGACGTGTTCGGATAGACATTCGAATATGAATTTTGAACTTTTGAATATATAGTTAGACACTTCATTCACACACCTACCTATTCCTACTGTTTTACCTATTCTTACTACGTTCTTACCTAAGTAATCGAAGTACAACAGTTCATTGCATTACACAAACCTAAAATAAATACTTAAGTTAATTATTCTAAACAGATTATGACATTTTAATTCTTCGTTTCAGTGTTAAAAAGGCAATTATCCTAATAACAATAATTTCTACAAACAATATTAGTATATCCATCCAATAGTTGTCTGGCTTTATGTCGAATTTATTCAATATCTCTTTTGGGTACCTGTAAAAAGGAGAAGCAGGTATAGTAGGTAAAATCACAAATATTAGAAAGCATGACATCACAGAAATCAAAATAAGCAATCCGGACAACTTCGTCACTTTTTATGCGATTTTGTCGCCACGCAGATGGCCCGATAGACATATTTTGCCCGTGGCGGAGGCGGCGACAAGCGTTCTAGATAGTTTGATTTCTAATATTTACCTATCTTATTTTGATTTCTGTGCATATCTACAGACATTTATTGGTTACCTACAGTTTCGCAATCAATCCGTATATTCGCACTCAGAACATTGGTTTCAATAGTAAAGGCAATCAGTTTAACTAAACACATTCTTAAATTAGAACATAACTAGGTAATGATATGAAAATAAAGAATAGATAAAATAAAGAAAAAATATAATAATAATATTAATAGGCGGCAGAAATAGATAAGGCGTGGTACAATACTCATTGAACTGGTGTAAGGTGTTGATGTATGACTCACCTCAAATGACAATACAGCTGATCTTCCGGGCACTCGAGAGGCGGTCTGCTGTTTGCGTAGAGTGACAGTATCAGGCCCTCGAAAGCCCAACGCAAGAATGACACGTGCGATATGGCCCGCATGAAGGCGTTCATGTGTGTGAAGAGTATGAGGAAACCGGTGAAGACTATCATTGCACACGTCGATATAGCCCCGAGGAATGTGCCGTTCTGGAATAGAATTGATAATAATAATAAAATTATTGATTGTCGTAAGTAACTATTGTACATCTCCCAATTAATTAAGGTGTTATCTGGACGACATTCAATATATGTCATCCATAGACATGAGGCTGATTTGTTACGCAGGTGACACTGCATTTTTATTTCATGGATACTCTTGGTGAGAAGTAAAAGTTGAAATGGAACTTAGCATGCTCAAAAGCTTTCTCCATAACAAATTATCTGAATCCTTTGAAAACTAGATCGTTTTTGTTTTTTGTAACTTCACTCATAAAACTCACAATAGGATTGACGCAGGTCCCGATGACGTTTCCGATGGCGTCAGCCAGCAGTGTCACGTTGGCCAGCACCAGCACGAACATGAGGTACCGCTGCGGCTCGGCCGGCTGCCCCGTCAGGAAGTAAGACGGTGCGGAGTACACCACGCTGTACAGGATCTGGTGGTGACAGGCGGAGAGCATATATTTATAGCTTTTAGTTTGAATGCTCAATAACGTAGGTATAGCACGTAACACAAGTACTGGCAATGGCCACAACGTGTCCCTGTTTAAAATAATTGCAATAATTTATGCTGGACGTATCTGCCAAGAATGACCAGGTATATTTGAGGTCTGTCAAAAGTGTCAACAGAGAGAGAGTTACTAACTAAGCAAGTCAACAACAAGTCTTGCTGTTGCTAGTGTGAGAAATTATTTCTTTAAATTTCCGCCTTGTAGCGTCACCTCGTATATTCCTGGTTAGGCTTTACCCACGGTCCGAAAAGGCTAGAATGATATGAAAGTTTTCCAGTCCCATGATGGGCGCCAAATCGCAAATTTTGAGTTTTACCCCACTACCCCGCAAAAATCTGTACCTCTATCCGAGTTCAAATATATATAATTATCTTTAACATACTGTTTATTAGGTATACCTGTACGGGAATCCCGGTGACTAGAATAGCCGCATAGTAAGTCTTCAGATTGTACCAGTTGTTGAAGTTCTCTTTTTTTAAAATGGGCAATTCTTGAGGAACTGAAAATAAAAGTATTTCGTCATTTACAAATAATGAAGAGGTCAAGTTTGTAAGTTTGCATGTAGGAGTGTTGTAATTAGTAAAAATTCATTTGGGGAATGTGCAGAGCAGGTTAGTTACACCGTATTCCTCAAGATTTAGCACGACGAGTGATATACTAATTTAAATGCTCGTTAAAGATTACAGACTTGCGTCCTCCGGTCAAGCTGACCATGACCTTCGAGGTTATATCACGTGCTGCATCTATACATATACCCAATCGTTAAGATAGACGTGAAATTTTGACGTCAACTTTGTGCCAACTTACATTTCAGTACAGCTGGCATGATAGAAGTGTAGCAGAGGTATGCCACGGATACCAGTAAGTAGCCCAGGTTCTGTACAGTTCTGGAGCCGTCATTGCCAACCTTCTGATACAGCAGGCCTAGCAGCACGCCAATTGCCATGTGCAGAATGATTTTAAGATGGGTCATCGTCTGTAAGAACGACAAACGTAAAATATAGGTAAGTAAGGATTTTAGTAAGTACCTTGACTTGCGTTCCTCCTATTACTCAAAGTATAGTACAAAGTGGAGCGTCGGTACCTTAATGGTTAAAGGGTCCGACCGTACCCCAAGGTACCGGGTTTAAAACCCAGTACCACCATGTACTAATGACTCTTTTCTGAGTTATAAACATTACTACATACATTAATTGAACACTAACGGACAGACGCTCTAACGATGAGGGAAAAACGTGATGAAAATGATATTCGGGCGACTGAATGTGTAACCATGATCCAATTTGGTCAGGTTCCCCTGTTAAAAGGGCTACGGAGGTGGCAGATGGCAGTCGCTCCACTGCTTTTACTTGCCAAATTCTGGATAGATAGATAAATAGAGCAAATCCGGGACATTAACGCCAAGATGAGCACTAAAAGTGCAGAACCGCAAGTTCTGTCGTATCACAAATTAAGCGAAATACAACAATGTTCCTTGGCTGTAGAAATAGATAAACAGTGGTATTCCTTAGTCTTAGCAAAGGCCTGTCGGCCTGTCCCCTATTGGTTATAATTACTTCGAAACTTTCTCACCCAATCCCGGTACTGCTGTATGAGGCATCTCTTGAAGAGCACTCCGAACTTGTAAAGCTCTCGCGGTGGGTTGACTATGAGAGAGACATGGTCACAACGCTGCTCAGCGCTCGGAGGCAGCGCCGGCGGCTTCTCGCTCCAGTCTTGGTCAGCGCACTTCTGGGCAAGCACCTCGTTGAATCTGCCGTACTCGTTGGTCGCAATTTCTAGAACTGAACGTGGTTTTGTTTGAGATAGGTACATTTACTGATGGTGGTCGGCGTTGATCACGATTTGGTATCGAGGGGAGGGACTGAATTGATGAAAATTTTGGAGTTTCAAGTAGGTAGCATTAACATGGTGGTGAAATAGCTTTTGGCTTTTCCTTTTTCTAGAGTGGCCAAAGCTTTATAAAGGATTGATAGGCTTTTGAAGCATCGTGGCTCTACAGTGTCCTCTACCGTTTTTCAGAAATGTTGTAAAGCTATTTTATGATTTGTCTGCAAAGTTTGAAATCGGACCAACAGTTTTAGAGATAAGTGCGTTTAAAGGAACGATAATCTGAGTTAATAATTGGTAAGTTTAATTGATATTCTACTTAAATTACACGGATATGTTTTCATTCAATCATGTCGTTTGTTTAATTAGATGCAACAATTTCATACAAGTTATCCAAAAAGGGTGTTGGCATTTTAAAACTTCAATAAGCGTTATTTGAGTCTACCCTATCTGTATAGTAAAGAAAAATATGTTGCATGTAGAATATCTTGAAAATCCAGTTACAACGGAGTCATATTGCACAGCGCGCACATTGTGTACGAGCTTATTAGCAAAACAAATAATCAGGAAATAACAGCGCGTAGATGATATAGCGCGGAGTTCACGCATATAGATACGAAAACACATGTTTGTTTCAAACTAAACTCGCGTTATTATAATCCCGCCATTAATCACCATTCGTCGCCATCATTTATCGTCGCGTGTAAGTTCCGTCTAATATAATAATACGAAAAGACATCTTACTGTAATCGGCAGGATTGTGGTACTTCGGGCAAACGAGTCCGATGGAAGCCAAGTAAGGGACAGTGTTTTCACTCAGCCCGTTGTATATGCATTTTCCTTCGGCTAGGATGTAGACCTGCAAAGGGCAGAATTATTAAGTAATAAAATATCACCAAATAATAACTCAACTCTAACAGGGAAGTGATTCAATGAACAATCATATCTTTCTATCCCGGTTATGCTCCCACGCCTGAGTACCCGGGGTCTGCCTTGATGATTCGGGATAGGGCAGATGAGGTAATTACAGTGTAATAACTCAGAACAAGGTAGCAGTAGAATTCGAACCCGGTACAATCTTCATTAATTATTTTATAGCAAAACTTAGCTTATTGTCATGGATGAGGTTACGTGTATCTGGTGAAGCCAGAGAAATAAGTACAACATTACTAAGTATAGGTTTTCAGTGTGATCTCTAAGACACACCTATATCTACGACGAGTAGGTATTATATCTACTCGTACATACGCACACGCAAGAACCTACTTATAATTCATTTTTAACAGGAAATCACGTAAAGTTGCGCTATAAGTTATCTTATTATTAAAGTTACAAAAGCGATCAGTTTAATGTTATTAAATAATTATGTTATTGTGGTTAATTATTTATAAAACTGTACTCACTCGCTAGCGTACCAAAACTATTATTCTAGGAGCGGCAGTGCCCGAGCGGTTAGGGTATCCAACTCGTAAGCGAGAGCTACCGGGTCCGAATACCGCTCCGGCCATGTAGGTACCAATGACTCTTTTCTGAGTTATGTACATTAGTTGAATACTAACCGATGCTCTTACGGTGAGGGAAAACATCTTGATGAAACCTGTGTTTAGGCGACTGAATATATAAGTAACCATGAGCCGATCTGGTCAGGTTCCCGTGGTAGCAGGGCCATGGAGGTCAGATGGCAGTCGCTCCACCATAATTTCCTGATCAGCTACATCCCGGATCATGGACATTTCAATCTAAATTAAAAATATTATTTCACAGACAAAAATTTGTACTTGTAGTTTTTTTAAATTAATTTAAAGGAAAATATACGACAATATTTAAGAAATAATAGGAGGGGAGTGGGGGGGTGTTCTTACACAGCTTGCACTAAGCTTAATAAACCCCGAAACATGTTAAGCCATACCTGGTCGAACATAGCATAGACGGAGGCTGGGGGCTGGTGTATAGTGCAGACCACGGTGCGTCCGCCCCTGGCGAGCCTCTTCAGCATGACTATGCATTGGGCCGACGTCAGACTGTCGAGGCCACTGGGAATGTATTATAACAAGGTTATTATATCATTAATAATACCTAGGTTACAATTAGCGACTCGGCTATTAATGCTATACGAATAAATAAATAAATAAAAAGGTTCATCATAGTTGCCGAAGATATTGGAATGTGAGCTATTATTATAATGCGACTTCGTGCTTTTTCGTTCATCATCATCATCTTCTCAGACGAGAGAGCGTCGGTAGCCGGGCGGTTGAGTATCCAACTGGTAAGCGAGAGGTACAGGGTTTGAATCCCGCTGCGGCCATGTACCAATGACTCTTTTCTGAATACTAACCGATGCTCTTATGGTGAGGAAAAAAATCGCCATGAGACCTGCAAATTCAGGCTACTAAATTTGTAACAATGATCCAATCTGGTCAGGTTCTCCTGGTAGCAGGGCCACGGAGGTCAGATGGTAGTCGCTCCACTGTAATTACCCGATCGCCAAACCTTGGATCATGGTCAAGGCGGACCACGGGCCCTCCTTCTCGAGAGCACAACCAGGACATTAACGCCAAGATGATTTATCATCATCTTCTCAGTCGCAAATGTGCCATAGAAAGATGAAAATGCAATATTTTCAGTCAGAGTAACACAACACATACCTACTTAAAAATATTTAATTTGTTGCATAGTTTTGTATTTATGTCTACCACTTATTTATTATAGAATACTAGTGGTCCCCGCGCGACTTCGTTCGCGTACCTTCGCCTACTTTTCCCCTACCTATCCTTTTTATCTTACTTATAACCCTTCCTGTTGATTTACTCCATCTATTTATTTATTTAGGTATATATACATAACAGACATAATCCACAAATACTGTTAGTTAACGAACAAGGTTCTGAACAAGATAATAATCCTTGGCATGTATATACGGCATGATAATAACCAATACGAAGTGAGCTAACAAAAAATCACCTTATTTTATCTTTAAAATATTAAACTTACAGAAGACTATTAACGCTACAAATAGCTACAATAAGAAATGAACATTTGTGAGAGAAGTTTACGCTATGGGATGCCAAACGGCTCTCGAGACTGTTTAGCCAATCTCAGGAAGACTTTAGTCGACCTCGTTTGGCCAACGATATTAAGCGTACTCCACATGTCCGCCGAAACTTTCGGCGAAACTTTGGCCGGGACTGGTCGACCCTCTACATTCTCGCCTATTAGGGATGTGGTGGGTGTCAAAACGCGTCGAAATTATATCGATTCATCGGTGTAATATCGCTAATCTGCTGTAAACAGGGTCACAGAGGTGATGGCAGCTGCTCTACTGTAATTACTTGATCTACTAATATCCTGGATCATGGTCAAGTGTACCCGAACCTGTTACAGGAAAAAAGCGCTAGGAATATAAATATAAAAATCGATCGAATCGAGACGACAACGAGCTATCTCTACTTAGTCTATGAAATAGGCGAGACATGCCAAACATGCACGGGACTACACGAATATAGGCGAATACTCCCTCTACACTCTCATGTTCCCGCGGAACTGTCCACATGTGGAGTGCGCTTTAGAAGGCACACTTAACGAGTGGCGAGCTCGGCTGAAGTTCGACTAGCCTCAAAGTACGAAACGGTCACCGCGAGCTGCGAGCATTGCTTAACTGATCCGCGTCCGATGTTTTGTTTAACGTATAATTCTATAAATTCTAATTTTCTATGATTTTTGTAATTAGTTATGACTATGTTATTATGATTATTTTGGTGGCATTTTGAAAATTTTATGAATGTATTATCGTAAGATAAATTAAAAATTTAAGTATTTATTCATAATAAATACCTACTTCCTGTTATCCATTGACGTGTAACACTGTTTCCAATAAAGTATTGTATTGTATTGCATATCGAGGCGACATTTTCGATAAATGCGTAGGTACCTAGTCGTAAATACCTACAACATAAATTCTTCTACTAATGATAATTGTACTTGACTCTTGGCTTCGAATTATAGGTATCAATTACTTATATATCGATCTTTGCACGTGTATCTATGATTCTATCCTATTAACAAAGTGAGAACAGCGGGGATCATAAAACTTAACAAGATTAACAAGGTAAGGACAGAAATTACATTGAGCATAGACATCTCATTTAATGTAAGGTCCAGTTCACACTGCTACATGACACGATGCGCCATTGTTCTTGCTGAGGCCATTTTTCCTACAGATGTAATGCTAGTAACAGACGTTCCGATTTGGCAGATGCCGACCAACCGTCAGTTGCAGGTGATACTAATCCTTACGAAGTATAAAATGAAGTCGCTTTTGGGTGCGGTGGACGTGGTCGGACGTCAGACCAAGATCGACTCACCCGCGCATCTGAATTAATCCAAAAGCGACTTTATTTTGTACATTGTAAGGATTAACATCGACTGCAACTGACGGTTGGTCGGCTCCAGTTAAATCGGAGCGTCTGTTACTAGTCCATGGTTAGCAGGTCCTTGAGCTATGGAAGTGGCACGGGCGAGGGGTGAAATCTGACGTAACAACACTCACTACCATACGCATCCGATTGAAGACTTAAGCGCAGCTAATTTAGAAAATATTAAAAATTGACATAGTATACTGACTAAATTTAGACCAAAGAAATTACAAATATTCTAGACATAAACCAATTAGCAGGAGCGCAGTGAGTGAGTGAGAAAATTTCGACTTTTTCGAACCTCCTACCTACTTAAATAAACTATGTGGCCTGCCCATCGTAACGAAGGTTTGCCAATTTTTAACCTATGTCGGTAAGACATTCATTCTGCTATGGATATCTTCATTTCTGATCTTTCCGAGCACATCTCTTTCCATGGATGGTTTTCTGTTCCGCTAAACATTGAAATATATCATGGAGGTTCTAGTTACAGCTAGAACATGCACTGCATAATACATTGCTTTAACAATCTTGTACACAGTGTATCGTGTGTCAGTGTAACCTGACCCTAAGAACACAACACACATGCATACCTACTTGACTTTATCATCATTTTACCGAAGCAATTACGATTAGTTCCTCATAACATAAAATGGACAGTGACGACTGATAAATAACATTAACTGCAATTAGGGTTGCCACCTGTACTACATAGTATCGTAGGTCTATAGTATCGTACTATATTTTAGACAGATGTACTATAGATTATAGAAAAATAATATAGTACGTAAAATACTATATCTTCATCGATAATACAGCTGTCGAACTTTTTATATTAAGTTGTAAGAGAAACGCATCCCCAGAGTAGCATGGAGAGTTTCAGAAGGAAACATTTATCGTTACGCCTTGTTTCTGTAGGGATACGAAGAAACCACGTTATTCCACTTGTTGGCTAAAGCCAAAGCTGCTGAAATGTATATGGAACAATGAATAAGTATTTAATAATATGAAAATATGTGTACTATAATTTTACCTAAATTTCCCAAAAGTACTATATATTTTTACTATTAAAAAAGAAAAATACTATTTTTCTCCAAAAAAAGGTGGCATCCCTAACTGCAATGCACAAAACCACAGATGGAATGATGCGAAGTTCTGGTTCAAGGGTACTGGTGCACGAGACTGATAACTTGTGGCCTTGTCGACATTAAATATTTCTGATGATTAGAGACCGGTCGGCTGCATAAATTTAGCTTGGAATTTAGAGATATCTAAATCTAAATACTTAGGTACCCACTTAACAGGTTTTAATTCAAATATGTAACTGAGATAATGCGTCGTAATTTTTTGACATGTGAATTTTCTTAAGTAAGAACTTACTTAAATGAACGTAAGGTACTTATACAGGTGTAAATTCAAGTAAGAAACTGAGTAAGGTACTGTGTTAGAACGTAGTAATTTTTTGGCAAGTTAGTTTTTTAGAGTAAGGATTTAAAAAAATTAACGTAAGGTATTTAAACAGGTTTTAATTCAAATAAGTAACTGATATCCGGTTATATCTCGGATCCGTGATGCACGAGTCCGGCGATATCGGCCCCGATGTCAAGCCCCAAATCTCTGCAGTTTGGGCCAAATGGCGGGGCCTCACGGCCGTCATTTGTGACCCTAAAATCCCTGTCAAGCTCAAAGGGCTTATATACAAGAGTATAATTATACCTGTGATGCTCTATGGCTGCGAGACATGGCCATCACTGACGAAAAACGTTCGCGAACTCCACGCTAACGAAATGAAAATGCTGAGGTGGATGTGCAGTTACGTGGCTCGATCGAGTACCTACGTAATGAATACATCCGTGGCAGCCTTGGCGTGAGGGATATCGCAGACAAGGTCGAGGAGGCTCGCCTGCGCTGGTTTGGTCACGTGTTGCGTAAGCCTCAGGTATACGTGAGCAACCCTAGAAGCGATGGATTGACTTCGCTGAGTTGGATGCGAGAGCCAACGGCTTACGACGAGGATGCTGAAGACTGTGCGAAGTGGAGAAGAATGGGTAGGAAAGTGGACCCTGGCAGCGGCCGGGAAAAGCGCTAGGGCGATGATGATGACGAACTGAGATATGTATTTGACATGTTAATTTTTTTAAGTAGAAACACTTTTTAACATTAGATAGTCAAGACCTGAGACATGTCTCTTTACAAGAGGCTGTCGATTGATTGTGAGTTCATGAGGTAGTGTAATGTTTACTTAGCCCGGCTTGCACCAAATTCTTAAACACGTTTAAGAATGACGTAATGTCTCTTTGTATCAAATTTTTTGTTTAAATATCAACTTAAATGCGTTTAAAAATTAGGGCAGAATAGGAGCATAAAAATTTGAATGAAGTAACACACAGCCGACATGAAACATAACCACATACCTAAATCTACAAATAACAAATAAAAGAATATGCGATGAACAACCATTGCATTAATTTTGACAAATCTCAAATCCTCGACCAGCCTTTACCGTCGAGTCATGAACGTAATTTCAACTCGTTCGTGGCATTGGTTCCAACGAAAGACTTAGGAACCCTCATGAAGGAAGAATTTTGGCCGAAAGGTGTTCTGTTTCGGCGATTTCGGGGACAACCGCGAGCGCCGACGTCACAGTCGTAGAACTGTGCATAGATGAAGTTTAAGATGTATACTTTTATATACTAGTTTGTTGTTTTTATATTTTGATGTATAGGTTTCATTATTATTAATATTGTAATAGTTTATTGGTTTTTATTTTAAATATTGTGTATTATATCTATGGGCCCTTGTCGTCTGAAATTAATAAAAAAAAAATCTTATGCCAGCATGATCCGGGAGGCAATTAGTTAATTACGGAAGTAGGTTGACTAATTCCATCTGTATGGAATCTTACAATTAAATCTTGAAAAAATTATAATGTGACCAAGTTACTGTACTGGGTGTGTTCTATTTATTGATTTGCAACTTCTGTGATAAAACTATAAAAACTACATAAAATTTCGGTACGGTACTTGTTAATAGAGTGTAAAAGTTATCAATCAAATACAGAACAACTAAGAGGAAATGGACATTCTGATTACCTCATTATCTTGACGGTTTCCTCCTTGTTTTATCAACCAAATTAAAAATTATATTATTAGGGTGATAGAAAAGAGTCGTTATTACAAAATGAACAATGTATAACTAATGTTAATTAACGCGGTTATTTTATTATCATACGTTTTAAAAGTAATTTTCTGGCTTGATTTTTCGAAGCAGTTACCTATCCCATGTCTAGGAACGACTAGGCTGGAGGGATGCTGGTGGTGTTCGCTAGCAAAAAATCGGCAGTAACCACACTTGTTTTTATTCTATAGTCTATAGGCCGGGTTTTGGTACTCATTTTACTTATGTAAGTATATAATGCATAGTCTGGTTCGGTTTAATTAGTGTGTGTGTTTATGCTTTAGTTTATGGTAGGCAGTATTATCTACATAGAACAGCTTGCGGGCATTCACATCATTTTAAAGATGTTGTGTAGGATACCAGGTATGCCTTTGCGGGTTTTAGACTTTTATTTGGATGTGTCATGGACCAAGAAGTTATTTATAAATTTAATTTTTTTCGTAACTGGGCAACTTGTACCCGGCACCGGCATGGCAACTCGGTAGTCAAAAGCAGTATTAACCCACATGAAACCAGTGTAAAGGAACAAATATTGCTATACGCATCCATAGACATGCTACTTCATCTTGGTTTGGTAGGTTGGTGCTGCCTTCTGTACCTACCGTGATGGAAATATCACAAAAGAAAATTCTCTTCTTAACACTCTACGTAGTTTGGAGAGACCTGCTCATTTTTGTTTGCTTGCCTTGTTGTATCATCGCCAGTTTAAAAAGGACCATCGCCGCCGCTCATCGATAAATTTGCTTTCCATTAGGTGAGTTGAGGTCAAATGCAAGACTATATAATAGATAATAAAAAATATATATCCTGGTGTACGGATAGGGCGAGGGAACAACCTGTCAAAAAAATTAAAAAAAAAATCTTACGTGGTAGGCTCGTCCAGGAATATAACGGGTGGGTTGTCGATGAGCTCCACCGCTATAGACAGCCGCTTGCGCTGCCCGCCCGATATATTGCAGCACCTCGTATTCTTGGTGCCCGTCAATCCAAGCGTCTCCAGGACGTCATTTACCTGGAAAAACGGAAGGAACCTTGAGTGGACGCTGGGTTTTAACATTCTCGTCTATATTATTAAATAAATATTTAATCATATGATTTTAAACTCATATACCGATATGACATTCATCATCATCCTGGCGTCATGTCCCGGTTGTGCCCCCGCGCAGCACGCGAGGGCCCAGGGTCTGCCTTCCTGCTATTCCTGACCTCGCTCGGTCTTCGGCATCTCTCGTGAGCTTATTGGCACGCATATCGTTCTTGACTACGTCAAGCCATCGCTTCTTGGGCCGGCCATATACCGATATGACATTATACCGTAATTTTAAATTTTATATTTAGTAAGTCACATACTGTTGTTTATACTTGGGACTTTCAATAAGTGTATTATGATAATATTTATATTGAATAAAAATGATTTGAACTTTAACTTGAATCATATGATCAAAAATAAAAATCATATGATTTTTTAAAATCATGTGAGTCAAAAGAAAAGAGCTGATTAGTCGGCTTTTATGCCGACTATTCTTCATACTAAAGAGTTTAACGCGGGCGATGCTCCCGTTGATGTATTTTATACTGCATTCCGTGTAATGCGTAATGTGCATTTTGCGGGGCGTCATCATCTTGGCGTTAAACCCCGGTTGCGCCCGGTTGGGGCCGGGGTCCGCCCGGTGTAGTATAGGTATGTAACTGTATCGAAAAAATAAAACTATTGGAATAAGCTCGCCTTTGCATTACAAATTGATGCAATAAAGAGATTACATACATACATACTATTTTAAGATCGGCTTTTTTTAGAACATTAACCGTTAATAAAAAGTAGGTACTTAAATAAACATAAACATACTCGTATTTATTTCATATGACAGGTTACCCTCTCAACAGGTTTGTGTTTTACATAACTCGATAATTGCCTTTAGTGACGTAGGCGCCCATATCGATCAGTTCAATTTAATAATAAAGCCAAGAGTCCGAAGAAACGGCTAAAATAGGTTTTTAATGACTTATACAGGTGTTATAATTTTATACGACGCACCTTCAAATAGATTTGTGTTAATTTTTTAAAGTAGGCTTCGCTATTTTATAGAAGTCTTTGGTAGGCACCTATTTTACTTAGGCCATGGTGAAAGAAAATTTCAGGAAACCAGGCCAGTTTTGTGAAGGTCTGATTGAAGGACTAAACAGTCGATAATGTAAGCGTTTATTCCCGGTCGTACCCACTGGGTACGTCTGCGAATAAAAGAGAAAATCGTTGCCCACTTATCATCATCTACGGTCACCCTACGGACCAGGGCAGAATGTTGACATTATTGATGATTTGCTTTTTTCAAGGTGTGGCAATATAGATTGACTTTTTGCCATTTTCAGATTATTGCTAATTCATATCGAAACACAGACTATGTCGAAATATTTGTATAAAAACAATATCTATCTAAAATTACTAAATATATTCTTAAATTTCGTGACAACTATAAAACGAAATGTAGAGTGACCAAGAATTAAGAAGAAAAATAAATCAAATAATGTAAAATAAATCAAAAGAACGATTGCAGTGCAAATAGGTGGTAACAATTGTTAATCACTTGATTAACGGTTACTTGCACCACTATAGTCCATAAGCAGTTATGGAATTACAAACAATTTTTCGATTTACGATGATAAAGCCATTCTGTACATAGGTACCTACTTATAATGCTTATTTATAATACGTCTGCACAAAATTTATAGTGCCTACATACAATGTTTTCACTTTTACAGCCTGTATATACAAACATAAACCTATAAATAACTTCGAATTTAAATGCTACACATAAATATGTCATTTAAATAAAATATGCACACGCCGAATTTGTTCAAAATTTTCCAACGTCGACCATAAGGTCCTTTCTCATAGATTTTTAACATTAGACCAGATTTCATTTTAATATAGCAACCCATATATGCAAATGTAGTTCTTGATCATCATTATACATATAATGTTAGATTTTAGTCAGCAGCTATGCGGTAGCTAGATATGATAAGTAGATAGATAAACACTTTATTGCTTATACAAAACATAATACAGTTAAAATCAGTGAGATAGTGGAGCAAAGGCCGCCCTTATCGCTAGAAGCGATATCTTTAAGGCAACTAGATATCTATACTAGCTAGATAATATGTCTACGTACAAGGGACCAAGTTTGAGTTAAAGTGCGGAAAAGAAGCCCATTAACCTACCTAGACATGTAATTTAATTAATATTTCTCAATTGACTATAATTTTAAATAGCGATCTATTCTCTTTTAGGTAAATACACAGGATTATATACAGGTTGATATGTACAAGTATGCGAGACGCCAAAGAATCGAAATTGCTGCGGTGGACAATCGGCGTTACTTGACTTGACTGAGTCCGTAAGGAGCATCTCCGTGGCAGCCTTGACGTGAGAGACGTGTTGACATGTTAGGGCGCTGTAGGGTATCCTTCGTCATCGAGAACAAGAACAATTCCACTTTGTAGTCAGGGCCGGATTAAGGGGAGGGCAACCGGGGCGAAAGCCTAGAGAATAGAGACAGAATAGAGACTTCGGAATTTTTTTTCACTTTATTTGGAAAATAATTTGGGGCGAGGGGGCCTCCGCTCCTTCGTAGCCCCGAGGCCTCTGGACCTCTAAATCCGGCCCTGTTTGTAGTAATAGCAGACGGTTTGAGTACCCACAAAATGTTGGTCTGCCCGTGCACAACCTGGCATTAAACTTTTTTTTTTGACCCATAGGTGAGACACAAAAGAGAACAGTGACTTTAGTATGGCTGAAAGGCGAAACTGCCAAAAGGATATGAGGCACAGTTTCGCAGTCTTGTTGTAATGTGTGGGTGTGTGCGGCGACCGATATGTACCTAAGTAAAATACGACCTGTTTTATAGTATAGGTACCTGGGTATTTATTTGCTTAATCCTAAGTAAACGAAGTACCTTGAAGTCATTGTCCGTCGGTCACGAAAACATACCTACACGATAAACAACGGCTTCGGAGAGCGGCTTCGGAGAACGGCCGATATCGTCTGTAAATTATTATCAACCACACTGATACTGGTGCGAAACAGTATCTATTACAGAATACACTACAGCTTATCATTTACGATTTCGCATAGGATCCGTCCCAATCACGTCTCCTGAATCACCGCAATCAGAATGGGAACCTTGTCCAAATGTAAAATCTCTCGGGCGTATGCGAGTTTGTGCGCGAATTGTCTCCGATTGTGTTCCCTGATCATTTTTTATTGCTATTCGGTGACAAACGAACAGACAGCCCACCTGATGGTAAGTGGTAACTGTCGCCCATAACATCTACAATTCATACATTTAGGTTGCAGGTAACACAAATGCAGAACAGCAGGTGCGTTGTCACTGTGACTAAGATAAAATGCATCATGTCTGTAATTTCGCTGGTTCATTATAATCTGGCTAGAATGAATAGACTGTTCCTTGACTGGCTTGCTCTATCTTCGACCGCATCGTCACTTACCACGAGATTAGATGGCGGTCAAATGCCTGGCTAGTCCAATAAAAAAAAATTGGCGTTGAAAATGTGATGGAACCTTGTCTGCGTAAATCCACTGATATACTTCGACCAGGTTTCTTGCCCATTCAGATTGCGCGCGGAAACACATATATCTTACATATCAAACTAATCAAGAACAAACAATACTAACCACAGTGGTCTTGATCACTTCCGAGAACGCGTTTCCAAGTTTCATGTCTGCCGCGAACCTCATCAGCTCGCCCACAGTGAAGAGCGGGTTCAGCCTGTCGTCCTGCAGTATGTAGCAGGACTTCTGCCGGTACTCCTTGAGGGCACTCATGGATCTCCTCTTCTGGTCCATCACGCACTTGCTGCTGCCAGCGCTTATGGTGCCCGTCATGCCTTGCGTACTGAAAGTAAGTAAGCATTTTATATGTTATTTGGTGTTAAAGGAATTAAACTCAGAAGTATGGTGTGATACTTTGTCATTTGGGTTTGATCACCAGAATAATAAGCCAGATACAACATAAGTGCTTTTATAAGTGCATCCTTAGTGTTGGCATTTTGAGAACCTCCGAATGGATAAATCCATTTATTGTTTACAGAATGAAATGTGTTTTATAAAAGGCAACACCCATCATAAATGTCAAGTTTGACAGTTAATTGTTTATTTATTAACAATCGAGTATATTCAAAATTTAATCAATTAAATATAGCAGTAAAATAAGAGAGATAGGGCATAACGGTGTATCCCGTTCGAATTGGAGCCGCCCGACTGGGGAAGTACCTCCACCTTACAGAATATCGCAGCTAAACAATACTCTTGTCTCCAGTGCTACATTTGGGGAATCGTGGCTTTGGTAGTGGAGGGGCATTTGCCTTTTTGCTGCCAGAGCAACGTGTTATAGAGGTGGGCAACGCATTTGCAACGCAACTCTTGGTGTTGCTAATGTCTATAGGCAGTGGTGACCACTTTCCATCAGGCGGCCCGCTTGCCTGTTTGCCTACCGTATGACATAAAAAAAGGAAAACAATTGCAATTATCGGATCAGCTGTTTAAATATTACAGTTCATCGTCAAATATCAGTGAAGTTTTTGTTAAGGTTTGTCTTATTTTATTACACTAACACTAGTCTATAGTCCCGTTGTGTGTTCGTTCAATCTAGCATTATAAAGACCCACTTTCCGGTTTCCGATTGAGGTGAAATTTTGCATACTATTCGCGTTTTGTCAATGAGTTATTATAAAAACAAACCAATATCAAAGAATAAGTTAGGTACTGCTACAAGGTGCAATCAAGAACAGTAGGCAAACACGAATATTGCATAATTATGGTAAAGATAATTATTACCTATTGCAGTATACCTGCCCAAGGTGCCAATCGGTTATTTTATTTGTATAAAATGTTATTCAGCAGGTGTTAATTGAGAGTATTTGCCATGTTATCTAAGGTCAAAGGTTTTGACATATCTGTGCCTAAGACAAAT
Organism: Blastobasis adustella; assembly: GCA_907269095.1. Lineage (NCBI taxonomy): Eukaryota > Metazoa > Arthropoda > Insecta > Lepidoptera > Blastobasidae > Blastobasis > Blastobasis adustella. The sequence goes on along the minus strand of OU026115.1, from coordinate 4,918,202 downwards.
CTGCCATCATTAGTATTTATAGATTTGTCTAAAATGCAATAATTATGCGATGTGAATTGTTCCTGTGGTGACCTGCGGTTCATCTTCAAAAACACTTAAAATTATTATACACATATAAATAAATATCTACGTGAACTATATTAAAATCCAATTAATTACATTAGTTACAAATAGTTAAAATCTCATCTTAGCGTTAATGTCCCGGTTTTGCTCTCGAGAACGAGGGCCCGGGGTCCGCCTTGACCATGATCCAGGATTTGGCCGTCCAGGTAATTACAGTGAAGCGTCTGCCATCTGACCTCCGTGACCCTGCTACCAGGGGAACCTGACCAGATTGGATCATGGTTACACATCCAGTCGCCTGAATGTGCAGGTTTCATCACGATGTTTTCCCTCACCATAAGAGCATCGGTTAGTATTCAACTAATGTACATAACTCAGAAAACAGTCATTGGTACATGGCCGGAGCTGGTTTCGAACCTGGGACCTCTGGCTTACGAGTCGGATACTGTAACCGCTCGGCCACCGACGCTATTACAAATAGTTACAATAACTACTTATAAATAAAAACGGTTCACAACGCGAGCTTGCCGAAGACCGAGCGAATAAAAGGTAGGAAAGCGGACCCTGACAGGAAACAGGATTGACCGTTAGGATCATCATCATCATCTTGACCGCTGGGATGATGATGTTAAATTTGTCACAGAGCCCGTCCAGCGAGGGCATCTAGGAGGCTGGCCGCTTATCCTCTGAGCTAACTAAAGGCCAGGATTCTAGTTATCATCATCAACATCTTGGCGTTAACGAGAACGAGGGTCCGGGGTCCGCCTTCACCATGATCTAAGATTTGGCAGATCTGCCATTTGACCTTCGTGACCCTGTTAACAGGGGAACCTAACCAGATTGAATCATGGCGACATTCAGGCGCCTAAATGTATAGCTTTCGTCCCGACGTTTGCCCTCACCGTAAGAGTGTTTAACTATATAATGTATACCGACATAACTCAGAAAGATGTCGTTGGTAGGTACATGGCGGCCCTGGGGTTCGATCTTAGTACCCTCTCACTTACGAGTCGGATCCCTTAACCACTAGACAATAGAAACGCTACCTATGCTGGTGAACTGAGTTCTGCTATGGATATCTGAATTGCTAAACCTGCAGAGAAAATCTAAGCTCTGTCCATCGCACGCTGAGTGATTTTGGGCTTTCTAATGAGGCCCTTCGTTTCTTCACGGTTTTACGTTGAAGGAAAACATAGGGAGGATAAAGCTATGCCATCTTTTATAGAGAGAGGTCCCATGGGACGATTAAGAAGCGATTTGTTGCCGAGTCGGATGTGAGACGTACTTACGACATGAGGACGCCGAAGGTCAAAATGGAGAAGATAAAAGCAGGAAAGACGAGAACAAAAAATCGTGTCCCTTGGAAGCCGGCATTGACTGAGCGCAAAATGATAATGTTCTTTAAGGGATTTGAGGATGACGATGATGCTCCAACATATTTTATTTATTTATACTTCATGCACAACATCGGCCGCATCTTCACTTACCACGGGGGCCACATTATTGAATCGCTCGCCTCGATTCGAGCGGTTTTCAATTCGATATTTTGATGCATGATGCTGAGTTTCCCTGGTTTTGAAACGTAGAGTACGCAGTTGGCAATGTGATAAAAAAAATATTTTATTTTTTCGAAAACCATAATTGAAAACCGTTCGAATCGATGCGAGTGATTCAAAAATGGAGCGCCAGGTGAGATGTCTAATTAAAAAAAACTACTTTAATTTTAAGCGATTCATTGAAGGTATAAAAAATATCGAATCACCATAGAGATAAAATTGGAATTACAATATCATCGCGTAGGTATTCGGTTACAGAAAATTATGAAGCAATAGGTATACGGATGCAATAGATAGGTAGGTAATCGAAGCGTGCTATATCTAAGCAGTTATCGTTTAATTACGAAACGAAATATTTATTTAAGTATTGTACGATTAAAACTATTGTATTCAAGATATTAGAAGCTAATTGCCCGAAGATGTTGCAATTTATTATAATTACGAAACAATAAAAATGAAGCACCCAAATTGGTATGGTGCTATAAGTGATGATCAAAATTTACATCTAAATTTTATAATTTAAAGGTTTACCTTACACGATCAATGTTTTTTCAAAACCATTATCGAGCGAATTTAAGCAAACAAACAACTTTGATTCAAGGTTAATAACATAAGCATAATTATTGTTTGCCGAGACGACGTTCGTACAGTCATAAGTAGATGTTATTATTGAATTATCATAATGTAAATCGATGTGTTCCGGTGACTGTGACTAGAGCTGAGAACACATGACATTATCCTATTAGCTAATATACAAAAAAGAAACAAAGAAGAATATCCATTCTCACGTCGTGGATCTTCCAAAAATCCGCATAAACCGCTTTGGTTCGACCTTAATACGTACGGCTAAGGAATGGAGCACGTTGCCTGCGAATGTGTTTCCTGATCACAATAATCTGGACGCCTTTAAGGCTAGAGTGAATAGGCTGTGCCTAGACAGGCATGCTCCATCTTCGGCCGACTCGTCACTTAGCGCCAGATAACATGACGGTTAAATACCTGGCTTGTTCTCTTTCTCGCCCTGACACACCGTGTGTTCTCCTGTACCGAGGGGGCACCCTTAAATGGGAAGAAAAATAATTTTATTTCTTACTAAAATAAATAGGTAGCAGGTATATATTTTCTTCATTCACAGGGAAGCCTGAGGAGTCGGCCTGGGTGAGTGCCACCACCTTATAATTTTTTTGCTGACAAGCATCAATGCTTGCACTGTTGTGTTCCTCTTTGAAGGATAAGATAGCCAGCGCAATTACGTACAGGCATGAGGCATTTTATCTTAGTCCTCACAGTGACAATGTTCCTTCGGTTATGCATTTTTGTTGCCAACATCTTAAATGCATGAATCGTAGATGTAATGGGAGACAGTTACCGCTTACCATTACGTGGGCTGAATGCTCATATGTCAGTGCGTAGCACAAAAAAAGTTGAAACTGGTTGATCAACTCCAAATTCTTGGCCACAGTTATCAGAATCATTCACTGTTCAGTCCGTTCTATTTGGCGAATACCTAATACCGCGTTCCCACAGAGCTAACTACAGATCCGTAAATAATAGTTTCGGCATCCGTCCAAACTATGTTTTGTCGATTGCTTCTATCCCTTTGATGTTACCGCTACGCTCCGGATCGCTGGCACACGCCAACGAACGATCATTGGCGTTTACTAATCCGTCCAAATAGGAAAACGTAGGTCATAGAGACCCATTTGCTGTTCGTTCGGCCGGTGTGTTAACAACATGTTGGCGTTAATGTCCCGGTTGTGCTCTCGCGCACGAAGACCCGGGGTCGTACGACGTAGCAGCAGGGTCACGGAGGTCAGATGGCAGTCGCTCCACTGTAATTAGCTGAATGCCAACTCCTGGATCATGGTCAAGGCGGACCCCGGGCCCTCGTGCCCGTAGCACAGCCGGGACATTAACGCCAAGATGATGACTTACCTATACTGTCTTATACTAATGTTTTTTTATAATTTTGACTTCCGAAGTTACAATTTTGACATTTTAATTTTATTGTACTTTTATTGACATTATTTATATTTATTTATTTTATTTAAACTTTTACTTAACTATTTATTATGATGAGACATTTTAGACAGTTTTAAATAATGGAGATTATTATGTATCTTGACATTAGATTCAAATGTTGACATTTCCATTAAACGTTCTATTAAATTATACATTTTAAATTTATTGTACGTTCCTAATGGACAAGCTGTTGGAACTACTAATGTAATAACATCTGCATACCTGCATACTTACACAGTTTAAAAAGACAATTCTGATTCTGGTTCTAGTGTTCGCAAATTGACAACAGTACTGCGTATTATTAAATTGCCCTATCCGAAACGTATAATCAAGAATGGTCTGTTAATTTCTACTCAGACACGCGGAACTTCGAGCACATGGAGACAAACATCACTAAAGATAACATTAAACACGAATACATGACACAAAATTGTTGAGATTTTCCGCAGAATCGGTCGAAACCAGTTTTCGTTGTATATTCTTGATTCAATAAATATGATGACGCCTGCGCAGTGATGTAGGTAGGTGCTTAACGAATAATCGATTTAGCTTTTAGATATTCATGAGTAGGCGATGGCTGATGTCTGTCGGGTAGACTGTGTATGTGGTAATAATATGAAACACGCAAAATAGCACACACTACGTTTATACATTAATACCTATACGCATTAATATTTAGTTTGCTTCCAATCAGTAACCACCCGTTCTGAAACTTTCACCTCCATTGGGTAATGGAGGTGAAAGTTTCAGAACCTATGATTTTATTTCAAATTCCCAACACTTGGTTGATATACCTATTTGTATTAAATGATAATACAGAAACCTTGTCTACAAATTTTTTAGACTACCTATAGTTTTTAGTAGAATTGCTTAGACTTAGAACCTACGTTATTTTCCATAGTTACGCCTATCACTTCTGTTGGTAACTGATGAATGTGGTCAAAATAAAGCAAGCTAGGTAGACTAAGCTATACACAGCTTTTTCACCATTGCTTTAAGATGTCCAGACTACATTTCCTATCTATTAAAGGATGGGACCATAGCGGGTATACTTGCTAGCAACGTACCTACTTATTATTTCTCATGCGGTAGGTATCTTGTGAATACTACTGGACATAGGTACACAATATTTTCATTCGCTCATGAATAAATATAGTAAGGTACATCACTACTACCTGGCATTGCATTTTTCGGTGATTACGTGCGTAATTTTTCTAATTTTCGCACATACGTGCGAACAAAAATTGGAATTAACGAAACTGGTATTTTTTTAATGCTTCTGTAGCGACAAACGAGCAGACAATCCACCTCGTAAGTGGTAACTGTCGCCTATAACATCTACAATTCGTACATTTAGGTTGTAGGTAACAAAAATGCAGAACTGCAAGTGCGTTGACACTGTGAGGACTGAGATTAAATGCCTCATGCCTGTAATTTCGCTGGCTACCGTATCCTTCAAACCAGAACACAACAATGCGAGCATTGTTGCTTTGCGGCAGACATGGGTAAGGCGGTGGTACTCACCCAGGCGGACTCCTCAGGCTTGACAGAGTCCTGCCGCCTGATATAAATAATTAAAATATACTGTGCATAGGCTCGCTCCCCGGCCGGGAACTCGTGATGGTTACGTCGCCTTTAAATCCCAATCAAGCTCTAGGTACTTCAGAGCCCTTACGAGAACTGGCCAGCGCTGACGAAGCACGTCCGCGAACTCCACGCCAACGAATTAAAAATGGTGCGGTGCGGTAAACGTGCCACCCGCGGCTTAGCTAGAAAGAGGTCCTGAGGGCTAAGAAGCGATGGATTGATATCGTGAAGATACCGAAGACCGGGTGAAGTGGAGAAACAAAGAGTAGGAAAGCGATTCCCGTGCGACCGATATTTGCTGCTGAATTCTTACCTAAACAATTTCAACCATATTACGAACCTAATTAGGTTGCAATTCCTTTGCTTAAAATTTGTTACTAAAAAGTCGCCTTGCCGCTACTCCGCCGGATGGGGCTCAGCCAAAATAACCACTATCGAAAAATTGAGACGTAAGGAGATATTAGCCTTGAATCTGAAAAAAAGGAATAAAAGGATTCTTCGCACACGTAACAGCCGGTCTAGCCATGTGATTTTATTTTGACAGGTCGACGAATGTCAACGTTTATGGTAAACTGACCGATCGAGATTCGACTATTTCTAACTTCTACATTGTCTATGACTTTCCTAAGCTTATTAATCAAATTTTGGTTGAAATTTTAAACTCTGAAAAATTAACCGACAAGACTGAGGGCCACGAAACCTTGCTAACAGGTGATGGCGCGCCTGTCGATATTGGCTGTGGTCGGTCGGTACTGTGGCTGAACTTGACATTGTCAGTCAAATTTAGTTCGAATTTCAGTCGGGCGCAAAGGCTCGTGGCCCTCAGTCTACAAGGTCATCATCATTCATACCAATCAAGGTGACACTTCAAAATATTGAAAAATAACTAGTTGCTATGCAAAAATATTTTTTGCACAAAAAACCTGACCTGAACAATGTATCTTATCTACGAGCCATTATTAGCCATACCACAGCTATTGAAAACAGTTTTTTGTTTTATATTCTAGTACCTATATGGTTACATAAGTAGTTTAATTAATCAAGTATTGTGTAAAATAATTCAAAACTCAAAAGTTATAATATATTATGCAATTATTCATAAATATTTATGTAGCACTTAACGCAAGAAACAATCGGCACCAAATACTGTAAAAATGTGTTATAATTAAGCATATACATATTATTGTGCAAATAAGCAATCCAGTGCATAGCATATAACGTGTTAAGGACGACTCGATATATAGGGTACAATTCGAATCATTTATTTATTAAATCTTCAGACAACCAAGATATATCACTATATGCTCTTTTATATCTCACTAGATATAAAAGAGCGGTGCAAAAGAAGCTAAAAGACAAAATGGATGAGGCGAACCGTTTATGCAACTATAACCGAAACAGATAATGTACGCATAATAAAGTGGATAATTACTAAGAAATCTATATAAAGATATTTGTAATCATCGTATATGAGCGGATAAGATGAACAAGAATACATAATTATATAAATACATATATACGTAAAGGAAAAGAAAACGAGAAGCTCAGTGTGCTTAGATCCACAAGATTACGTACAGTAGATTAGATCAAGGAGGAAATAGGTAATTAATAACTCGTCAATCATTATAGGAAAGTAGGTACCTACTTAGAACAAGTATGCAAAAGTCTATTGAATGCTAAACGGCAATATCAGGATACGATATTGGAATAATTCAAAAGTAATATAATATAGTCACGGTCGTGGCGTTCTGCAGTGTAGAAAATTATAGCACCAACTCCTGCTTTGCAGGAAAATTACAGCACACATCGTTTAGCTATATCATCATCATCATCATCATCATCAGCCTATATAAGTCTACTGCTGGAACATAGGCCTCCCTCAATGCCTTGTTTGCCGCATCCAGCATCCACCTGCAGCCGTCCGCAAATCGTCACTTCACCGGGCCGGAGGACGTCCTAGTATACGCTTGCCAAGTCGTATTCTACACTCAAGAACTTGTTTACCTCAGCGGTAATCGGTTCTTCTACTTAATTCCAATGCCGAGCTATTCGTATTGTCGATGATCCACTTCTCACAGATGGTTTAGATCCCTTAAGCTTCCGGAGAGACGTTGGCTCTATGAGTTCTCTACCGTCTGTACAAGAGGGAGTAATTTTCCGAAGAACTGTCTAACTTGGTGCCACCGTCACTTTTCCGCCACCGCACCCTCCGACGATGCGATAGATTTAGATTTAGATTTAGATTTATTAATTACTCTTACACAAGATAATACATTTAAGATATATTTAAATACATTTTTGTGAAAAGAGATCGTCAAATATAAAGGAATACACAAATTATCGAAAGAAATATATATAATTAATAAAATGATCACACAATGTAAAACATGTCCATGAAAAATACATGTCAATACGAGATTAAACATGTCGATACAATAAATTTAAACAAAGTAATTAAATGTCAAAAGTGAATACATTTAATAATGTACAAATTGTGTCAGTTTACAGATTAAAATGTCAAAGTAAAACCATCCACAATAATAATGTTAAATTTTTTAATAAGTAAATGTGAAAACATAATTACAATTTAAATACTAAATGTCATACATAAGATAATTTAATTTTTTTTTATTATTATTAGTTTTCGCTGAAATTATGATTTAAAAATTCTTTACTCTGTAAAATACATTATTCAATAAAAGGTTCTTCAGTTGGCGATAAAACGTTTCGTCATTTTGTTCACCTCTAAGGAGTATGGGCAAATGTTCATACAGGGTAGGACCTATAACTCGCGGATTTTTTTCCGCTAACGCGGTGCGCCGGGATACGGAGGCTTTACGTCGCCCGTACGACGCGTAAAGCATGACAAATTTCGCCTAACAAAAATGATAGTGTTGTATACGTATAACGAATACACAGTCATAATTTGCAGCTCTTTAAAAAGTGTCCTGCACGTATGCCTGGTTCCTACATTCCCCATTATCCTAACGGCTCGTTTTTGAAGAATTAGAATGCGACCCGATTCTGTGGAATCGCCCCACAGAAGATTGCCGTAGGACATGCTGGAATGGAAATGGGCGAAGTAGGTTTGCCGTAGCACATTTGTCGAGACAAGTGGCCTCAGTTTTCGCAACGCATACGCTGCCCCACTCAACCGGTCACACAGCACTCTGATATGAGCCTTCCAATTGACTGTCGAGATTTTAGTTGACTGTCGTCGATAGATTTTATCCACATCATCTAGATGTTTTACCGCGCACGTGCAAGATGTAAAGTATTTCCTTTACACTACAATATGGGGTTCTTCAAAAGGTATGTCCACAGGTACCTCAACAGCCGGCATCGCATCCGCCATTAAACTTTTATAATTTTAATGCAATTAATTAAAAGCTAAGGTAGACCAAGGGAACCTGTCTGGGGAACCTGAGACTAGTTAAAAAGTCTCGGGAGGCGATTTGCCACGCGCCCCGTGACGGTAGTTAGCCGAACTTTTACGACTAAAGGCGGTTCAGCTAGGACTACCGTATGAAGAAGCCGAAGCGTTTCTTTTCAGACATTTTGCGGTGATTTTGTTTATCCTGTAGATAATAAATTGAAAAGCTCAGATTACCTAAGATATGTACCCATTGAGTGCAAAGATATACCCAAAGAGCCATTGAGTGCCTTAAGATACAAATGGGCATGTCCAAGGACAGTAAGCAAGTAATACTTAAATGCTATTAACGAAAAGTACTAGTTGTTTTCCGATCAAAGAACTAATTGATAACGCAGCGGAATCATGTCGTTAATTAACCCGTACAATAACTAAACGACTTTTTGTAACACCTTATAATTGTAACCAGCAGTTAATTTATTTTCAGCTTATCCGAGACAATAGTAGTACATAATTCTTATTTTGCCGTGATGGTCTATCTACTATTGTGTTAAGTGTTGGCCATATCTATCATCTTTAATACGGTTTTCTGTGACGTTATCACTCACTTATGCAACTTCCTTCACATAGGCTAGCTAGGATAAAATCACAGATAAATGCATTTATTCCAACTTGTAAGCGTCCCATGGGGCCCTGTGAGACATTTGTGCGGAAAATAACACATCACATAGTTGACATTTTTGTTTGACTTTTATACAAATACTTGTGTGTTGTCCTATCCTATAAACCTTCCTCTTGAATCACTCTATCTATTGTTGAAAACCGCATAAAAATCCGTTGCGTAGTTCAAAAGATCTAAGCGTAAGGCCATGTGACGTACGCTGTATGGAGTGACATACTGTAGATACAGAGGGACAGACGGAGGGAAATTTGAGAAACGACTTTTTTTATACCATAGTAATTACAATATTTTATCACGACGCATAATATACTTACCTCTGGTCCATAGATGGTAGTTGACGTTGATTGTTTGGAATAGTGTGATGGTTGTACAGTATTTTTCTTTTTAGTTGTACTAAACTGTCAGCAATATTTATAACATAAAACCTGAGCATAAAACCAAAATATAGGTATAATTTTATGCCATCCTTCACTTCTAGCCTAGCAAAATGCAAATGGCACTGAAAGGGCGACACAGGGTTAGAATAGGTACACGATAAGTGCGTATTGACTGACAGTGATAAAAATTATTGAGTCTTTCTTGTAAACATTCAGTTATTTGGTCGCTATTAGCTTGAACTTGTACTTTTAGTTCACAATCATGCTGAAAATTATCTCCAGCACTTTCTTTTTAATTGTTTTGCATTATTTAATAATATTTTTCATAACTCACGAAAATAAACAATCAAACAGAAGTCAAATTGTTTGTTGTGACTATTATGCATGACGTTCTATGACGTTTAAAAAACTTGACATAAGTTGCCATACAGAGTTTTTTTTTAATAAGCAATGCGGACTTATCGTGGTCTTATTCGAGCATTGTTATTAGGGTGTAATTTACGGACAGGCAAACTTAGTGCGAGCGGTTAAGTATTATAGGTAAGTATTTATACAGAACTAACGACGGGTCGGGTCGGGGCGGGCCCCAACTTCGTACTTCGGTTTTCTCTATTATCATATAAATGAATTAAACATGTAAATCTTAAGGAAGATATTGTCTAAATGATGGTAAACACCGCATCACAATCCGTCGCGTTGTACCTATAGGACTGAGGAGTTAGCGGATATACCTACAGACAGACAGAGGAGAGCGAATTTTTATAATAGTATACTTCGGTAGGTACTTCGTTATTTACACTACATAATATGTACTTATAGGTACTGTAGAATTAGATAAATTAAGGTAAGAAAACTAGAAAAAATTTGAAAACTAAAGTAGCTGGCAATGGGCTATAGAAAATCCGACAATCGCTGGGGTGCCTTTCTTCCGTGGAAACTCTGTATCGGCAAGCGTATTGTAGGACGCCCTCCATTACGGAGGTTGGGTTGACAGCGAACCGACTGCCAATGTGACGTACGCTGTACGGAGTGACAGTTCGCTTGATATGTTAACCGATGGACTAGTACAATCAGAGGATGATATACTTACGAGAATCCGGTGAGGGCATTCATGAGGGAGCTCTTGCCAGCCCCTGAGGGTCCCATGATGGCAGTCAGCTCGCCAGAACGGAAGCGTCCCTTTACGCCGTGGAGGATGGTCTTCGTCGCTGAAAATAATGATCACCATCGTTAAAAATGAAACTCATTTAGGCGTTAATGTCCCTGTTGTGCTCTCACCGGTCCGCCTTGATCATGATCCAGGATTTGGTAAATCAGGTAATTACAGTGGAGCGACTGCCATCTGACCTCCGCACATTCAGTCAGTTTGAATGTGCAGGTTTCATCATGATGTTTTCCCTCATCGTAAGAGCATCGGTAAGTATTAAATAAATACACAACTTAGAAAAGAGTCATTGGTAATTGGCGGCAGTGGGATTCGAACCCGGTACCTCTCGCTTACGAGTCGGATACCTTCACAAATTGGCTACCGATGCTCCAAATGTATAGTAGTGTATATTACTAAATGCTGCCACTGTCACGGCTTCGTAACAACTTCATCAAGTCAAGTGGGAACTATTTTCATTAATGATAGTCGATTAGGTCTCCCGCTGGGCACCCTCGTTGAACAGTATCAGGAGCCAATTGACACCACGTGATGGCCTTTTAGCCTACTATTGTTTGCCCACGGTTTTCCTGCGTAAAATTCGGTTTTTCCATGCTCTCCTGAGAAACCGAAGAATAAATTACGGATTTACGGAAATTACGTCAAAAGCTGTTCTATAGTTTTTGCGTGAAAGAGTAACAAACATCCAAATTCCAATATTAGTAGTGTTGTTGGATAAGATTTTATTGTGGAGTTTTAGGTGGATTATAAAATATGAATGTATCCATCGTCATCTATCTTTCTCGATGAAAAGCTCTAAATTTGAGCACCATACATGGATAGGATAGGACGTAATGAATAATAATTTTCGTTTAAATACCTATTACCTACTGACTTACTGCGCTAGTTCAGCGACCCAAAGCGGATATTGGCCTCCGACACCAGAGATCGCCACCTCTTCTTATTTTCATTTTTTACGTAGGTACGTTTATTAACTAATCATCAGTGATTTTACATTATTAAATAAACTCTATCAGGGTCTACATGCCACGGTACCATAGCTGCGTACGAGATGACTCAGTTTTAATTTAAGGAAATACCTAAAACCTCAACTAACGGGTACAAAAAACAGCAAATACTTAACAGAGTTAAATATTTAAATGTCCATTGGATAATATTTGCGCAATCGATCTTTGGCCGGAAAACCATTGTTTCTCGCATTTACATAAGGTATCAGAAATAAATATGTGCGTCTCAAAGTGCGTCAATGCGACATGAAAATGTTAGTAATGGTTGGTTACCACACAAGGAAATTTTCGTTGACCTTGGTCGTTGATTGGGTGGTTGAGTCATGGTCACTCTTTTGGCATCCTGGATTTTAACCGTGTGCCCTTAAGCTAGGTTGCGACCAAAATAATAAAATTTAATATTTTATTTTATTCAGTTAAGAACAGACACAGACATACAACTAGAAGAAGTCCCACAGAAGGCCCTAGAAGCGATGGGTTGGCATCGCCGAGTCAGATGCGGGGGCCAGTGGTTTACGACGCGAGGATGCCGAAGACCGGGCGAAATGAAGGAAAATGAGTCGGAAAGCGGACCCTGGCAGAAGCCGGAACTGACCGCTTGGATGATGATGACAGAGATACAACTAGAACTTATAAATTGCATTACTATAAAGTATATAAATGATAGACGATTGACGAAAGAGGTATATAGCGCGAATCCTGAAAACCGGCCCTTAAGAGGACGACCCAGGAAAACATTCACTGATCAGATCAGTAATGTTCTCAAAAAAGCTGGGGTCCGAAGTGGTAAGAATAAAAGGAGATGTATGAAAAGAGTTGTGGATATATGCGAGGCTAGGGAGTTGTGTCAGGACAGAGCAAAGTGGCGGTCCATAGTCTCTGCCTACCTCACCTGTGGGGCACAGGCGTGAGCGTTATGTTATGTACGTGTTATATAAATGATAAGCTAAGAAATAAAAAAATAGAATAGAGCCGAATTAAACGCAGTGCGTACACTTAGAAAGAAACGCAGACGAGTGTAAATTTAGTCGTTTGAATATTTACTAAAAGCAGGTACCTGTCATAAAATATTATGTATGTGTGAGTGTGTGCTGTTTTTCTTTTTAAAGTATTCACCTGGTGGTTCAATACACTTTTGCATTCGCTCGAACCAGTTATTCCACTCCAAAGTGTTGGTGTTTAATATGGCTGACTTGTAAGCGTCGACTGCGTCGTCACCAGTGCAACCTTTGTCAAGATTTTTTATAATTTTAGGAAATGTAAAGAAAGAGCTTATGCGCTTATTATATTTGATTACATTCAGTAGCCTAAATTCAGAAGTAAAAAGCGTGACAGTAAATCAAACCGAATAAAGGCCCATTTTTGTACCACGCCTTTTGAACGCAATATGAGACGACGCGTGACATAAGTGATACAAAAATAAACCTTATTCTTATAGACCTGAAGAACTTCATATTTAGCTTACAAGGCTACAGGAAAACTTGATTACCTACCTTCTCTTTCGTAGTTTACTTAGAAAAGGTTCTTACTATACCTACTTACAGTCGAGCTTAACTTCCCGGTTACATTGAATGTAGCAACATTCTTTACACACCTTCTGCTTGACAATGTCCAAATATGTATCATGAAATGTCACCGTACCCATTACCCGCAGTACGATAATATTGTATGAAAGTCCCAAGGGTGTAAAGTGATTTGAATTTAGAATATTAAAATTCGTATACAAACTCTTACATACAGGCTTCGTAATGAGACCTTATTTAAAATTGCATCATTTTTCCACCACCACACACAAGAAAAAGGCGCGGTTGCAAAAACTGAATAAAAACTAGGCAGTATGGTTGCTGAATCCAAATTGGGCAACTTTAAAAAGTTTGAAATAAAAAAATATTTCGTAACATCGAAATAAAAATTGCTTGACAACAATAACAATTTGGGATATCATAGCCAAACCTAATTTTAAACAAATTATATAAACTAAATAGATAAAAAAATTATATAAGGAAAGTTGTGTCCAGAACGCAGCTGGAGGCGTTCCCGCGTTGGACATCAATGGTTATTCCGAAAGTATTACCTAATAGCTTTAACATGGTGTTTATCAATAGACAAGATAAATATTACATATCTTACTAGTAGACCCGGCGCGACTTCGTTTCTTGCTTTTATAAACCTTCTTCTTGAATCACTCTACCTATTGTTGAAAACCGCATTCAAATCCGTTGCGTAGTTCAAAAGATCTAAACGTACATATATATATACGTAGATACATACATAGATACATATACTTTGTTTTAGACTATGTATAGATTTGAAGATGTCAACATATTGGCGAATTTGACGCGTTTGACGTGCGCCCACTCTATTAGTAATAAATGTGTTATTCGCATCTAATGGTCTTATTATTAATTCATATAAGTACAAGCCTGCTGTATAATTTTTAAAATTCGCATTTGTGTTTTCTAGGCTGGTGAGGCATATGGCTATGCCACGTAAAGTTACTTAGTTTTAGTACCTTTTCTGATATATAAGCGCAAAATTTGTACATTATTATACGTCTAACGGTTTCGATTTTGATTAGTTTTTGAGAATCGTGTCTAATCAACGCCAACTATTGCAATTATTTGAAAATCTTCCATTAGTTTAGTAGTTTCGGAAATTACCCCAACTCCCAACATTTTCCTCTTTTTTTTATTAGTAGGTATTATTTGGTACAATTTGTCTTAAGTTGTAATCTACTTGCAATCGAAGCGCTATCAAATTGTGAGCCAACTAAAAATAGCGTGTGATTTGGACATACGTAGATACTATCGGGGCGTAATGAAGCAAACGACAAAAAAAAAAACATATACCTACAGTAATACAGAATACTGATGGAGAATCCATTAGATTCAAGAACAGAATGGCCGCGACACTTTGCAGGGCTTGTAAGCCATACCGGAAGTTCTACGTTAAAATTCTTTACTGCCGCTTCCCATTTTACAAGATTTTATTTAGTTTCACATGTCCCCATGTACGTTCGTAATAAAATCTTGCATGAATTTTACCCATTTCCCGGTTTCCGATTGAGCTAAAATTTGCACACTCATGTAAGTTCGGTGACAATGCAATGTCACCGAATGAATGTTAACGACAATGAATGTTAGATCAGCTCGATGATACCATCGAGCTGATCTAATGATGGAGAAAGAAGGTGGCCCTAGGAACTCCTAAACTACGCATCGTAAACTTATCGAGTTTGAGCTCGTTTGATTAGTCTTGACAAATACTCTGACTGGTCATAGAGAAGACGCAATAAAAGCTTGCTATAAAAAGATTTTTTTTTCATTTTAACTTGTTTCTTAAAAATGAACATCTCTAAGGGGGCCTAAGCGCCAGCTGTAGGCCGTATTCGCCTACTAAATCTATCTACTGTGAAGGGTAAAGGAGTATCCGAGTATTGTAATGCGTATAATTTTGTGGAGGTACCTATCGCATAAGCGCATAAGGAAGGACCTCCCGAAATGTTTCAAGTTCCAGTACATTCCGGGTTTCAAGTTATTTGGACCTACCAATGAGGTGTAATTTCTGAACTACAACATCGATAACCTTGAAATATTTACGGGACAATCTTTAATTTACCTCCTTTCTAACAAAATAAGAAGAAATCAAATCAAACTACGCATTAATGAAATCACTAACACACATTTTGACTTTCATCCTCCCTTCCAAGAGAACCGTGATGATTTTCGGGATAAAAAGTACTTATCTAGTTGCATACCTCGTAGTATGAACTTAAATCATACCAAGTTTGATTTTAATTCATCCAGTAGTTTCGGAGTGATGCGCGGCCAAGATAACAGACAAAAATGTAAAAAATATTACAGAGTTCAGAGTTGAAAAATTTCAAAATATCTTCAATGTACGGAATTGGACCTTGAACTGTTACAGTTTTATGAAACGATATGTATAGTGCATTTTATGTTTTTTCCTTTTCTTCTTTCATTGCAAATAGGAAACTACCTATTATACTTGTACCAATATTAAAAGTGTAGCCCATATTTAATAATATTATTTATTTAATCTACGTAGTTCAAATGTGTCCCTAAGACTTAATTTTATGTAAACATCCTTTTACGCGTATTTCCATACATACACAATGAACTTTAAAAC
Organism: Blastobasis adustella; assembly: GCA_907269095.1. Taxonomy (NCBI): domain Eukaryota; kingdom Metazoa; phylum Arthropoda; class Insecta; order Lepidoptera; family Blastobasidae; genus Blastobasis; species Blastobasis adustella. The sequence continues at coordinate 4,902,221 of OU026115.1, read as the reverse complement.
TACAATTTATTTATATAAAGGGCCATTCTCACGTAAATAGCCGTAACAAGACTATGTTGATTTGCTTAAGAGATAAGCGTGGTCATACACATGGCAAAACACTGGTTATTTGCTATCTTTGTGGGATCTGTGATTCGCAACTGTCGCAACAATAGTTTCTGCGAACTATTTACTTATTACGTACTTTTGGCGACTAAGTAACTAAATTCTTAAACGCGTTTAAGTTGATATTTAAACAAAAAACATCATACAAAAAACGTTAAACGTCATTCTTAACCGCGTTTAAGAATGTGGTGCAAGCCGGGCTTAGAGTTTCAACATGTTAGATGCAGCTTTATCAAAAAAGGATTGATACAAAAATGGTAGGGTTTCTTGCTGTTTCTGTTTGAAGGCTAAAACATAGCTAAGTAGATAGAGAAGAACTTACCTGCTAGCTATTTCACAACCTTACTCGTTAGCTGCGATTTGCTACCACAGTATAGTTTTACCTAAGCATAGATTAATCCATAGACACAATCTGGCCCCACGATAGTGACCTGCCCTAGTGTGGGGGGTTATAATAAGCTTTTCATTCATCTGTAACGTAAGTTGATGTACTGGAAACGTGTAACAACATAATATGTATTAATTTTATTTTTGCAATAAGTTTATTTGTATTTGTTAAATTGCACATTATTTATTTTACCCCGGTGGCCCTCAAAAAATCCGGACAGCCGCTTCGTCGGAAGCCACAGAACGGTTCCTCTGTGCTTCGGTATGTAGGTAGGTACCTATTTAGTGTGGATAAGGAAAACCTAACCTTTCGGTGACCAAGACATAAGACAGAAGAAACACTTAATACCAGTATAAAATGAGCAAGCATCACTGCAGACGCGCGTACAAATTAATTTATTTTAAATAAATTATAATAAATTTTATTTATTCTTCTAAAATGGGACACTATAGACCTGACACTAGATAAGCAAAGTCGCTTCGTACCGTCTGTCCCATACCGTACATATAGATGTACGCTTAGATCTTTTAAACTACGCTACGGATTTAAATGCGTTTTCAGCAATAGATAAAGTGTTTCAAGACCAAGGTTTATAGGAAAACAAATAAATATAAATAATAATAATAAATAAGATAAGAAATAACAAGAAAAAAAGGGAAGGGGTAAAGTAGGTGTACGCGAACAAAGTCGCGTCGGGTCCACTACTTTATCGAATGCAATAGGTAATTTTCACTAATGTACAGGGTGTCCAGTGGCAGATTTCAAAGTTTGAACAAACGTAGTTTCTGAACGCAACATGTGAGAGGGGCGCGGGGGGCGTCGTTGAAAGCGCAAGCGCTGCGGATTTTTTAGTAGCCATGGAACAGTGGAGTGGAGAGCACCGCGCTTTTGCTGTCGAGGCGTACATTTCGAGTGGTTTTTCGCTGTCTGAAGCACGCCGTCGATTTAATTATCATTACGGTATTCGTCGATTGCGTGATGGACCATCGATCAACCTCATTCAGTCATGGGTAGCAAAGTTCAGAGCTACAGGATCAACATTAAATAGACCCAGACCAGGACCTATACCAACGGTAGCCACGGACGAAAATGTTGAACGTGTTATGTTTTCTGTCACTGAAAATCCCCGTTTATCACTTCGTGCACGTTCATCGATATTGGGAATTACGAAATCAAGTTTACAGGTTATAATGCGAAAAAAACTCAAGTTCCATCCGTATAAAATTCAAATCGTTCAAGATTTACACGATTCTGACTTTGCATTAAGAAAAACTTACGCGGAGGAGATGTTGTTGAGATTTCGTACTGCTACTCGGATGGGTAACATATTCTTTAGTGACGAAGCCCACTTTCACATCGGAGGATATGTGAATAAGCAAAATTTCCGTTACTGGGATGTCCGCAACCCAAGACAAATGCATCAAGAACCTTTACATAAACCTAAAGTTACAGTCTGGTGTGCAATGTCTGCATCTGCCATCATAGGGCCTTATTTCTTTGAAAACCAACGTGGCCAAACTGTAACTGTGAATTCGGAGAGATATACCGAGATGATAAATGACTTTTTTAGACTGGAACTACAGAATAGTCCATACTTCAACCGAAACACGTGGTTCCAGCAGGACGGGGCCACAGCTCATACTGCTAATGTGTCTATGAATGCAGTGCGGCAGTTATTTCAAGAAAAAAACATATCCCGAAACGGCACCATACCGTGGCCACCTAGGTCACCAGATTTAAGCCCATGTGACTTTTTCTTATGGGGATACTTAAAATCCGTTGTTTACAAAACAAATCTGAGCACTGCGACACAACTTAAAGACAATATTCGAGCCGAAATCAGCAGGATCCCCCAGCCTCTCTGTAAACGCGTTTTTGAAAACATGCGTGCTAGACTCGAAGAGTGTGTCAGGCTCGATGGCCGCCATTTGGAGAACGTGGTTTTCAAAAAATGAAATCCGCATTTGTTGTTTTTAAATTACAATAAACATACTTTGTATTAGAGGTGTAGTTTTTTTTTTACAACTTTTCGAACTTTGAAATCTGCCACTGGACACCCTGTACTAGTAGTGACATTTATTTATAGGTACAAACATAAAATTGGCATGTAATCAAATAAATAATATAAATATAAAACCGAAGAAGGTCCAAAGTCTATAGCCTACATTGAGGAGTTTTTTGAACCTAAGTACTTATCTTCAATTCTTTGTTCAGATTTGGTTTAATAAACAAACACTCATTAACCAATAGCATATTTACCGATAGCACTCTAATCTACCCTGTTTGGACATTGAACCGTTTCCGGTTTGTATGAGCATCCATAGTGATGCAAGCACATTTTATTCTATTAGTGCGTAGGTTTGATTCTAGTTTTGAAAAATTTGAAAGTTGCATTCATTCAGTTTGTTGGAGTTTGGTGCCAGCGCATAGAAAAGCAGCGACACGTGCCTACGTGTCACTAACTACTACCATAACTAAACTACAAACAATATGACACTACAGGCAAAACTAACCATGCATGCTGGCATTGTACCAATTATTCGCAGGACATGGCTCGATTCACATAGTTAAACCGACATATCAGGTAATAATAAGTTGCGACTGCCTCAACCAAAATGTTTGGTAAAACAGTAATTGAATTGCCTTGTTTTACCTGTCTTACTGGTTTTTGTTCACATGGTATTCTGGATGTAGTCTAGTCAGCTTTAAGCTGCTTGCCGATCGAGAGACTTAAAATAATATATCGCATGGCTGCCTCTTCTTTTTCTGCAATTGATCTGTTTTTTATTACCTAAAATGTGAGATAAAATATAAATAAGTAACAGAGACAAATGTTACACTGATGTTTTAATTTTTATTACAAAATCAGTGATGTTGTCCCGGCGCGACTTCGTTCCCGTGTTGTCCTACCCCTCCCTTACCCTACATCTACCCTATCCTACCCTACCCTTACCCTACTTTACCCCTACTCCTACCCTACACCTGCCATACAGATACATACCCCTACTCTACCTCTACCCTACCCCTATCTACACTTTATTCTTATAAATTAACCATGTCCTGACCGGTAAAAACACAACAAAAAAAAAGTTAAATAGGTTAGGGCACCAGTTACGAAATGATGCACGAATGATACCTTGGGATAATTTATTGCAATTTTCATAGAGAACTCTAATTTTTTGATATAAATAGCCTATGCTCCTATGTTGAAAAACCTTCTTCCACATTCATAATTCTTTTACAATTGGGAAAGAAACTACTGGGACTCTATTTTTGAACCACACGCCTGGAATCGAACGGTTTTCAATTTAGATTTTCGGCATGAAAAGTTATATTTTTTTTAATATGTTGGCAATGCCTACCGAAAACGAGTGGTTCAAAAATAGGGAAAATCTGCGTTATTCATCAAAATATTTCATTTTACAAACCGAAAATCAAAATTGAAAACCATTAGACTCGACGCGAGCGTTTCAAAAAAAAAGCCCCTTATCCTGAATAAGGTATCTTTCGTCATTAATCTTTTCATACATGCTCGTCGATTTAGGTAGGTGAGCTGCCAAGCTTGTTCTATCAACGTTTACGAAACAATTAGGTAAGTCACAAATTCTTGACATACCTAATCCGTGTTTCTTGCAATGTTTTTTCTCATCTAAAAGCGATTAGCGATAATATAATTACATAGTTCAAATAAAAGTCACCCAAAGCGGTCATATATAATTAAGTCACCCAAGGTTGTTCTGATGCCTAAAGTAAATTGGTATTACAAAAAAATATTTTGGGATGTTGCGGTTGTACTCTCGCGCACGAGGGCCCCTAGTCAACTTGCACCTTAATCCAGGATTTGGCAGTGATGCGACTGACATCTGACCTCTATGACTCAGCTACCAGGAGCTACCAGCTAGCTACATTCAGTCGCCTGAATGTGCAGCTTTCATCACGATGTTTTCCCTCACCGTAAGAACATCGGTTTGTGTTAAACTAATGTACTCGTACATAACTCAAAAAAGAGTCATTGGTCAATATCGCAGTTGTGCTCTCACGCGAGAGCCTGGAATCCGTCTTGACCATGATCCAGGACATGGCAGATTAGGTAATTACTGTGGAGCGAATGCCGCCTGATCTCTGTGATCCTGTTAACAGGGATACCTAACCCGATTGACTTATTGTTACACATTCTGTTGCATGAACGTGCAGGTTTCATCACGATGTTTTCCCTCACCGTAAGAGCGTCGGTTAGTGTTCAAATAAAATATATAACTCAGAGAAGAGTCATCTTCGTAAAAAGTCATTGTGATTCCTTTAATAATACGAAGGTAGGTTAATATAGAGTCAAAAAATTACCTCCGTTAACAATGTTCAACCCCCATGAGGCCGGGTTAAGATTGACCAAGGTCAACTCTGTTCTACCAACTTGGGCAACGCTGTGGAGCCAGGACTGCCATTCACACATTCGTCAACGCTGGGCACCTAGAGACTGACCAGACCAGGGCCTAAGTTTAGTGGACCTAGTAAATGTTGACCAAGGTCAACCTTGGTCAACCAACGTTTAACGCTGGGTATCCCGACATTGGTCGTGCTGTAACCTAAGCGTAGAACAGACCCAGGCCTAATTTTAGTAGACCAAGTAAAGGCAGACCACGGTCAACCAGCAGTCAACGCTGGCTGAGACGGATTGATCAGGTCGGTTAACCAGGGTTGACCTTGGTCAACCTTAACTGGGTCCACTAAACTTAGGACCAAGTCTTAGTCTACGCTTAGGTTACAACCAGTCCCAGGTGTCCAGCGTTGACGTATGTGTGGAATAGCGAATGTGTTGAATGGCAGCAGTTGTATAGAATTCATATTGTGTGGAATCGCGAATAGGTAGAAACGCGATTGTGTTGAGCATCAATTAATGGATTGGATTATCCCCATGGTGTATAATCTACTATTATTTCCATTTTTTTTGTTAGTCCTACTCGAGCCTGTTCGTTTTTTAGGTGCCATAGTTTTACTGACATTTATTCTTACGCAACACTGTGACACGTATGACCTCTACCTGCCGGGTTGTAAAAAATAATGACTTCAAGTTTTTCGTCAATAAAAAGCAGGCTAGATATTCGATAGCCAGTTATTTCTTTTATCTACACTAATGTTCCAATTACATATTCGAAACAGTCTTTTAAGGATACAAAATAAAAAAAATTACTTTATGACACAGCATTTCCCATACTATTTTCATTACAGCTGTAACGTAACGTAACTTTTTAATCATTATGCAACACTTTTATTTTTTAAGTCGAAATGTATGCTGAATTATCAAATTCAAAACTTTCATGTTTATGTTGGAGTATGTATGGAATAATTTTCTCGCTAATGGCAATATTTTTTCTAATTATTGTTATAACATTCACAAAACTTTTTTTCTTGTTTGAAGAAATGAATAAATAATCGTGAAAGTAGCGAAGTGAATTTCCCGCCGCTTGATATCCTCGACGCGTGGTACAACAACATTGACTCGCAGCTTACTTCCATCAAAATTGAGAAAGTTATAGGTATGAAAATGTAACTGTAGATAAAGTAGTGTATGCAACTGCATATAATTAGGTATTAAAACACTCGTGTCAAACTATTATTATACTCGGCTACACCTACGTATGATAAACAGACATTCATGTTTTAATACCCAATTTTATATGCGAGTTGCATAATACTAGTTTATGCAACTGTCATTTAATACCTAATTATATGCAGTTGCATACACTACTTTATCTACACTCATATTTTCATGTTAAATTTCGTACCTATAACTTTTTCAACTTTGCTGGAAATAACTGCAAGTCAGTTCTGTTATATCTACGCGTCGAGGATATCAAGCGGCGGGAAATTCACTTTACTACTATCACATTTATCTATTTATTTGCTTCAAACAAGAAAAAACATTCACAAACACAAATTACAACAATTAGAAAAAATATTCTGTTTAGCGGGAAAATAATTCCAAATGTACATAATGACAACCACAGACTATGAACTGATCACAAATATAAACAGGAAAATTGGAATTTTGAATTTGTTGAAGACATTTAGGTATTCAGCCTACATTTAGCAGTGTTCCGGCGCCCGACAAAAATTTAAAAAAGAAAAGTGTTGCATAATGATTAAATAGTTATTTTACGATACAGCTGTAATGAAAATAGTATGGGAAATGCTGTATCGAAATAGTAGTTTATGCAACTGTCATATAAAAGGGGGTATTAAAACATGAGTGTCTGTTTATCATACGAGGCGTAGCCGAGTATGATAATAGTTTGACACGAGTGTTTTAATACCTAATTATATGCGTTGCATACACTACTTTATCTACACTCATATTTTCATGTTAAAATATGGTACCTTTAATTTTTTCAACTTTGCTGGAAGTAACTGCGAGTCAGTTCTGTTGTATATACGCGTCGAGGATATCAAGCGAAATTAACTTCACTTCTTCCACATTTATCTATTTATTTGCTTCAAACAAGAAAAAAAACACTCACAAACACAAACAACAACAATTAGAAAAAATATTCTGTTTAGCGGGAAAATAATTCCAAATGTACACATTCACAACCACAGACTATGAACTGATCACAAATATAAACAGGAATTTTGAATTTGTTGAAGACATTTAGGTATTCAGCCTACATTAAGCCGTGTCCCGGCGCCCGACAAAAATTTAAAAAAGAAAAGTGTTGCATAATGATTAAAAAGTTATTTTTCGATACAGCTGTAATGAAAATAGTATGGGAAATGCTGTATCGAAAAGTAATTTTTTAAATTTTTATAGACTGGCGTGATAAAAGTGTATCCTTAAACAACTGTTTTCGAATATGTAATTGGAACATTACGCTTTGAGTGTAGATAAAGTATTTTTTTTTAATTTTATAGACGGGCGTGAAAAAAGTGTATCCTTAAACAACTGTTTTCGAATATGTAATTGGAACATTACGCTATGAGTGTAGATAAAGTACTTTTATGTTGACCTTATAATCAACGGTAGCCATGTAACAGAAATCTCTGTTTCAAGGTTTTTGTACCCAAATTACTTGAATTTCCTCAAAATGTTCTGAAACTATGAAGAAAAAAACGAACAAACATATCGCCGCGCTCTATACCTGTTTTTCCATTAAGGTTTAATGGCAAAAGCAATACAATTGGCAATCAGATTGGACAAACAGATTGTATCGTATGGCAGGGCTTTAAAATAACAGTAAGTCGCACTCACGCGGTGCACTCGTACCTACTTGTTGTGAGAAGGTGGAAATCATATGTTTTACTCAGAATCTTGGTCAATAAGATTCTATGGATTGAATAAACATGTTATGTTGGTATTAGTATACATACAGTATACATTAGCTACTGTATAGGTATTTATAGTCAGTCGACTGCGTAAATATGTTGAATGTCAATTGACGTGATAATCAATATGGACTTTATCGTAATTACAAGATGATAACTTCGTTATTACCACGTACTGCTACGAGGCGTATCAGTTTTGTAAGCATGGTGGGTGCACTTCCTAGATAACCATACCAGATGTTTCGATATAGGTATAGGATAGCTTTCGTATGCGACTTCGTAAGCGTAAATTCAGTTATCAAGGTCCAGACGCGTTCCCGTGGGAACCACATACAATTTCAGGATAAATTATAGGCTATGTGCTATTCTGGGATATAAACTGTAATAAAATATTTTGGCGTTAATGTCCCGGTTGTGCTCTCGCGCACGAGAACCCGGAGTCCACATTGACCATGATCCAGAATTTGGTAGTTCAGGTAATTACGGTGCCATGCGACCTCCGTGACTCTGCTACAAAGGGTACCGCACCGTATTGGATCATGGTTACACATTCTGTCGCTAGAACAATATTTTCCTTCACCGTAAGAGCATCGGTTAGTATTCAAGTAATGTACCTACATAACTCAGAAAAGAGTTATTTTTACATAGCGGCAGTGGTATTTGGACCCGGTATCTCTCGCATTGCGAGTCGGTAATTTACTCGTAAATGTTATGTGGGTAAGTAAGTCACATTACGAAAATAAATTGCTACGCAGTGGCTATGCGAGCACGACCCGTTCACGTTTTCTGTCCGGTTTGCAAGCAATTATGTATAAAAGCTTGTAGACACTTGTGCTTCCTTGAAAATGGAACACAACAATGTAAACCTTGTTGCTTGGAATAAGTTGATAAGGGGGTGGGATCCATACGCGCGGGCTCCTCAGGCTTGACAGACTCGTACCAACGGAACTGAATAGCATTATTTAATGTTCAATCTAATCCATTGAAAGCCAATTAAATGATGTAATTTAATTTTGCGTAGTCATCTCGGAATTCTTTGATCTATAATTGACACTAACCATTGACATTGAGAGATGTTAATGACACTGATCAATGTCAACCAGTCCCCGTTTGAGTGAAGAGAGCAGTCCATGGCCAAGCCGGCGCTTGATGGCTTATGAGAGGGGCTTCCGCGTCGATAGCGAGATTCTGCAAGCCGGTGACCTTACCACGGTCGTTTGTAAACCAGGGCATTTTGTATGTTTCAAAGTTTGAAGTGCCTATATAAAAATAAATTCTGCTTGTAACTTCGTTCGCGTAAAATTCGGTTATGACGTTCTAGTGTCGCTCCCGCTGGAATTACATTGAATTTCGGGATGATTATAGCCTATGTGCTATTCTGGGCTATAAACTATATAAATGTAAAATTTCATCAAAATCCATATAGTTTTTGTGTTAAGAAGTAACAATAACAAACATCCATCTTTACGAACTTCCTGGATGAGATACTAAATATTAATTTCCAAACATGGGGTTAGTTTCAATAGGTACACGAGTACCTACTTATAACTAAGAGCGTCGGTGGCCTAATGGCTAGCGAGTCCGACTGTAAGCGAGAGCTACCGAGTTCAGTCCTCAGTGCTGCCGTGTACAATGACGTTTCCTGAGTTGTGTATGCTCTTACTCGATAGTAAAGGAATCCTGTGCTAGAGGAGGCTTAACTGCACCAGTACACTGTAAATGAGCTCAATCAACCAATCAATAATTTTTATTCTTAAAATACACTTATTGATAGTCATAGAGACAATCTTAATTTTCACAACGAAAATACACATAACAAAATTCCAGATTCTATGATACCTACACACGGTTAAAGCTACCATGTGTAGGTATCACAATTAAATGCAATTAATGTAACAGCTGTTGCTGTGATTGTTCTTATTATTGTATAAGAATGTTAGTTACTGACACATAATTCATATGAATAACACATATTGTTCCTCATTTTCATAGGACTTTGTAGGTTCTAACTAAAATGTAAAACAACCATAAGTAGTATCTGCTAAACGTAGATACTGTACATAACTGTCAAAGTCACAGACAGCTTTATAACCTCGTTTACTCGTAAATTAGTTTAATATTATTTCTAGAATTTCAATGCTAGTTCAACTTCGCAAAGAGCTCGTTAGGTGGACTTCTAATGCTCGTGCGGTTGACCTAGATCTCCCACTGGGGATCCTGACGACTGTCCAAACACTCTCAGGATTCCTAACAGCGATTGAAAAGTCTCATGGTCCCATTAGTACCCCGTTACGGTAACTGTAGCTGTACGGCCTACGACGCGAGGATGCCGAAGACCGGGCAAAGAGGAGTCGGAAAGCGGACCCTGGCAGAAGCCGGGATAAACGCAAGGATGATGATGATGACAGTAACTGTAACTGTATACAGGTAACTTCAACTTCATGACACCGAGGGGTACAGAATACCTACATGTGCTCGTGATAACAAAATACTTTTCAGACATCAACACTGACATCGCAAAAATCAGCTGTTTCATACATTTTGACAGAATTTGTTTTAAATTTTATACGAAACAACTAATTCTATCGCAATTTCAGAGTTGGTGCCATTGTAAAAGTTATTTGTTATCACGAGCGCATGCATATGGCGCCCCGTGGTATAATGAATTTAAAATCACTGCATTGCAGCTCAATGGCAGTTTGACACAAAATAGTGTCAAACTGCTGACCTGCTATTGCGTTCCAATTACAATTTAATCGAGCCATTTCTAAATTAGCGGATTTGATGTCCTGGTCAAGAGTATATCGGTGGGTTTACGAGTAAATGTGCAATGCATCGTGGACCAACCAGTGGGACATCGTGGCGGGACCACGAATCCGGAGTGCTAAATTAGCTATAGGTAGGTACTTATGAAGGCTACGATGACCGGTAGGTATGTAAAACAATACTAAAATCCTGTCATAGCACTCTGTGCTTACCTAGTATTTTTTGTTCATGCAAATTGCGTTTGCGTTATAAATTGCTTTGTATTTTGTGTATGCAATGCTGTATTGACATTCTCACATTAGAAGTAGTACCTATTCATAAAGGAACACTTAGCATGATAATTTAAAAGGTGTCATTTGTCGATCGCCCATTATGTTTGCAGAGTGTACCTATTCATGTTTGACTTTGAAACACTAATACGTTATGTTTTCATTGTAATACTAATCATGTACATATTTACGCTACAAAATGCGAAAAATATCTTCAAATCTTCAAAATGTAACTAAACGGCTAAACCGATTTTAATGAAATAAGGCTATCGATATAACTTCCAACCTCACCGAAAACGGTCTATTCATTCGGAAGGGACAGATGATACAAATTATTAATGACGTCAAACTCTTTATACAAAAGAGACGTGGCGGAGAGGAGGCGGAGACGTGCGGCGCTGAGAAAGGGGGGGTGGCCGTGGCGGATAATAAAATAAACCTAAAATAAGCCTATAGTTATGTCACATAGCGTCCTTTTTGTTGTAAGGACAATTGCGCCCGGGCGACGTCGCCGCCACCAAGCGACACGCGACGACTAAAATACGCGAGTCGGAGGCGCGTCGCCTGGCGGCGGAGAAGTCCCAGGCAGGAGCGCCGTCTAAATTCTCCTTCCGACAAAAACGAGTCTACGCGATGCCTTCGCCGCGTCTCTTCTATATAAACTGCGTAGACGTACAGATTCTTCACGATTTGTCCCAAATGTTTATGTCATTTTTGTTTCTATACTAATGACACAGCAATCGTGCCGCACCCGCATTTCACCGCGTCGTGTGCACGCCAGTAGGGCAGACCACACGCTTTGTGTCCGTTTGCTACGCGGTGACTAAGCGGGCATGACGCGTACACATTTACTGCCCGGTTTGCAAGCGGATGACGTATAAATTGACTAAACTAAAAACTAAATAAAATTACATCTGGTACTTAGATTATTAAGTAATTAAATTTTATCGTCGTCATCGTGATCAACGGCAAGTAACAAGCACTTATTTGGCTTGGAGTCTTCCAAATTGATGGAAGACTTCGCCGTAAGTCGTTGTGTTGCGATGCAGAGAGAAGACAATCACTCGATTTTAGGGCGACAGTTGCGTTGAGTGGTCCGACTCGCTCGCTAGCGTCACAAGAATAAGTATTGGCGTCCGCCCCGGATGCTGTTTTTCTGATGCATTGCGGATTTAGTACTGGTGCTGTCCATCAAAGCAGCGTACGCCCTTAGCTTGTTGAAAATACATAACGGAGAGGCAATAGACATTACATCGTTGATATATTGAGAAGCGAATGCGTTTCAATTAGGTAAAGTGAATTATACCCATACGATTAAATTTTGTTTTTTTTATTTATTCCGAATAAAAAAATTGAAAAGGTATTATGTGGCAGTGTGATGTGGTAGCCTGACTGTTGCGTTTGCGCAACGCCATCAATTTAATAATATACGGAGGCTAATCGTCAAGCCGCCCCGTTCTTATCACGTAGAACACTAGTCTTGTCTATCGTGTAATCAATAATTACAGTTACGACATGATAAGAGTAAAGTAAACTCGAAAACTTTGTCGTTTATTTTAAAGATTTATCTGCAATAAAGTAACTCCGTAGTCTGTTTTCTGGTCAGCTAATAATAACTAAAAGACCACGGGTGTGTGTCTATTTCCACACAATATACAGGAAAACACCCATTAGGGTAGGCAGAGAAACGCCCATTGGAGACCGCAAATTTACTAATGGCTTAATCATACAACTATACTTAAACATACTAAAACAGGACATAATAAAAATATTGCAAATTGTATTACTTACTCGGAAAATAAAAATCTAATTACCTACATATAATGAAGTGCAGATGGTAAAGAAATAAATTAGCTTAAGCATGTTTTGTCGCAAACTATTGTTAGCATACTACCTTACTACCATGCTGAAAGTGTGTATGTTTCTTGTGTATATATGTATGTATGTGTGCGATTGTGTGTGTGGGTTTGTATGGCGTGTTAATTCGGATTGCGTCGCTTATCCGATCGTGACTGATTAGATTTTAATTGTAAAGAAAAAAATGTGCATTTCTGTAGGTAGGTAACATACTATTATCGTAATGTTGCCTTGTTAATTACATAATATGGCGTCTGTACGCTCGTTATGATTAATCAACACATATGACCATCTAGATCTAGGTTCAGAGCAACAAGCAGTACCTACAGCGTAAATAGCATAATAACAGCTTGCTAGACCAGAATGTCAAGTCATTGCGTAGGAAAATTTTTGCACACAATTGGATGTAGATTCAGTAATTAGATAGCACAAAGCAGGGAAAACTCGTACCGTGCTTATAATCTAGTTATATGAGTACCTAGGGTAATTAGGACGCCAACTTATAACTACTTGAGGACTGGTTTAAAAAATCTGTCCAAAGATACCCCACTTTCAGTAACTTACCCCACTTTGGTCATGTTAATACCAATGACTCAATGACAATGATGAATTTTCTGAGTTTTGTAAATTAGTTGAATACTAACCGAGGGAAAACATCGTGATGAAACCTACAAAACCACATTTTAGGCGGGAATGTGTAACCATGATCCTATCTGGTCAGGTACCCCTGGAAGCAGGGTCACGGAGGTCAGATGGCAATTGCTCCACTGTAATTATCTGATCTGCCTAATTCTGGATCTTGGTCAAGGCTGTCCCCAGGCGCTCGTGCGCGATAGTATAACCGGGACATTAACGCCAAGATAATTTTTAAATGGCGGCGCCGGGGCGGTGATGGCATTCTGCTTAGGTTTTAACGTCCTACAATAATAACAGTTAGTTATTTGATCAATTGATCAATAAACTAAGGTAGAGAAATTTCTCTACCTACACAATCTATTCGGATATGACGTGTACGGGATGTATAAACCAATGTATGTGCCGTGTGACACCACACGGCAGAGTAGAATAGCACTAACCCCTTACATTCATGGGTGTCGTACAAGGCGACTAATGTTTTTGAGGCAAAAGATCAAGAGTCTCCGTTGTCTGGAAAATGGGCAGCAGCATTTTCCATTATTATATTTAAACACTGCGATCTCCAACCCGCCTGCCAAGCGTGGAGATTATGGCAATAACCTCCCCTTTCGTGGGAGAGGCCCTAAGTCCTGCAGTGGACTGTTACGGGCTGTGATGATGATGACAATCTATACGTCAGTACAACATAGGAAGGTAGACTGAGGGCCACGAAACTTTGCTGACAGGTGATGGCGCGCCTGTCCATATTGGCTGTGGTCGGTCGGTTCTGTGGCTGAACTTGACATTGTCCGTCAAATTTAGCTCGACTTTCAGACGGGCGCAAAGTCTCGTGACACTCAGTCTTTATAAATCTTTTTGTCACTACTAATGTGATGACAATAAAACGTATTCATAAAACTGACGAGTATGACGCCGTTTGTGGTAGATAGGTATACAGGTGATCCTAATCACGCGTATCCTATCAGCTGTTCCAATTTAATATTTGGGTTGGGGTCGTGAACCCAGTGATAAGGGCTGCAATTACTCAATGTGTCTATGATACTGATTGCAATGAAAAGAAACTTATGCGGATTGAAACTTAAGATTCCCCCGAGCGCGCCTCATCCAACGACGTTTGATCATCATTTAAATATAAAACCCATAAAAGCAATGAAATTTTATAGACTAGATTTAATAAACAATATGTCTATGTCTGTGGTTTGTCACAAAAAGCTTTGTAGAATAGTATTGATTTATTGATTAGGACATAGAACCTTATTATAATATGTACAATAAAAAGAAAAATAAATTAACTAACTTAAAATATGTAAAAAATTTGGGCCGTGTGGGAGTGTACCCAAGATGCTGGCAGCATTACCTCTCTGAATAGCAATGCTTATTCTTTGTGCGAGGTAACTGCCAGCTCTTCGGTCACCTGTGGTGTCGACCAATTTCTTTGCAATTTCTCTGTACAAAGCAAGCGCCCCGGGGCCCCAGGGACCCAGGGTCTCGACACCAAATGCCACAAAATTGTATTGGGTGCCGATACCCCGGTATTTCACCATTTTTTGCCTTTCGGCGGTCTCAGCCGCAGCAGCAACCTTTTTCGAAGTAAATGGAAGATGGGAGGGTGCCAGAGTGTCGACACACGTTGCATCCCACACTAAGGCCCGACCCATCTTCCAAGGGATGAGCGACATTCCGTCCGGTCTCTTGCCATCGTCACGTGCGATACCGTTCGGCTCTAGAATAGCCGGCACGTTGACGGTAGCGAGAGAGCGGCGCAAAATGTCGTTCAAGGCTGCATGGCGTGAAAAGCGGCCTGCGCTTTTTTGGCAGGATAGACCGTGGTGTCCCAGGTCGTCGACGTCCACTCCATACGGGCATTTATGTGGGGTGCAGACCTCAGCACCGAGGCGGAGAGCCACAGCCAAACGAAAGGTGGAGTTATCTAAAAAAGTGCCAAACGTTAGTAGCCTCGCCCAGACACGCCACCTCAAAGTTTGGGACGGAAGGATTTAGAATTTTTTCTATGAGGTTGGACGTGCTGTGGATTGAAGATAAAAAAGCTGGTAAAGATACGTTCGAAATTTTGCGGACACCCAAGCCCCCAAAACGGATAGGCAGAGAGGCTTGAGTCCAGGCCTGCTCGGAAAGGTTGACATTTAAAATTGATTCTAATTGACTTTTGACCAGATTGTCAATAGAATCAGTTAAATTTTTGAATTTCCAGAGAGGACAACACCGGACTAGATAAGTAAATTTGGGTACAAAGAGGCAAAATTTCAAATTAAAAATAGCCGAATGTGTGTTGATTTTAATTAGGCGGTCTGAATATGAGTTGAATTTAGAAATCGAATGCTGTACTAGGGGTGTTATGGAGTCATCGAAGATGGGTGACCCTAGGAGGCTAAGTGATGTCTTGGAAATAATTTCGATGTTGGGGGCCAGAATGTTGAAGTTATTAGTAATGGTTATGACATCTCCGGAAGGGATGTTATCTGATATGAACAGTTCACATTTGTAAAGCTTTGTTAAAATATTTAGTTTCGAAGTTGCATGGGATTTAATATTTCGATACAAATCTTCGTTAAGTTAAAGTTAAAAATCCCGTGTAACTTTGAAATCTATATATTTTAACAAAAATCTGACCCAACCACTGGCATTGCCTATGTTGCCTTGCCTTGTAAAATAAAAAAGTAGTACAAACTAAAAACGCCGACTGCTTATAAAAACTGAAAAAGTTGTAAGTAAAAAGGTGGAAATAGGTAGTGCCAATTATTAGAATAATTTAAACCTTAATGCAGGTGGGACCCATATTCATATGCGTGGACATGAATATTTAATATTTATTTACATTTAGAATGGGTCTCCGCCTACTCGTCACAGCCCATGACAGTCCACTGCAGGACTTAGGGCCTCTCCCACGAAAAGGGAGGTTATTGCCATAATCTCCACGCTTGGCTGGCGGGTTGGAGATCGCAATGTTATAAATATGGCAATGGAAAACGCTGCTGCCCATTTTCCAGCCTACAGAGACTCTAGATCTTAGATATTTTGCCTTAATAACATTAGTCGCCTTGTACGACACCCACGAGTGTAAGGGGTTGGTGCTATTCTACTCTGCCGGAAACCACACGGCCAACGGGTCTACGCCTGCTTTTAAGTAATTAAACTAACATTTGCACTGTAAATACCTACACCTAAATAGGCAAGTAAATACAACATTAGGCTTGTTTTTAAGTTTTCACATTTTTAATAGCAGTCGGGGTTTTTAGTTTTTGTACTACTCTTTTTATTTTGCGCTTTTTAGTTTAATGATCGTACCATTTGTTCGACCATTTGTGTAACAACATTTTGATACTCAGTGGGATTCGGAAGTACAAAAACTTTCTCAATATGGCGCCCAGGCATTGCCAAGGCATTGGCGGCAGAATATACCGTACGGACAATTCATTCGTACACTCCCTGAAATGCAACCTATAAAGCACCGCCTGTAACTTGTAACTATTCTGGTTAAGCCCTTTGTACTCCCACGCAGCGTGGCAGGGCCCGGGTATTCCTTACCTCCATATGAATAACTACTGTATTATAAAGCTGTTGGCCTTCACAATAAAAAATAAAAAAAAAGTTTCACGGTGTTTTGGCTTTTTACGCGCAGCGACTATCATCTGACCAGCACAACGCGTAAAAACCAATTTACCATAGCCTCGTCCGTCTGTCAGGACTACGAGCTGGGGAGGTTAGGCTTGGGCTCCTAATAGTGGTAAGACTATTAGTTGTGAATCTATTACATTCCATCGCCAAAAGGCCAGGGGCCTATTTTAAAAACCTTTCGCATCTCTTTCACACTCGCAGTAAATTAGAAATAGAAAAAACAAGCTTTAGAATGCGAGCTCTCGCGTGGATGCAAGTGGTGTCAAATAGGGCCTTTGGATACTTAAGTTTTCCTACATGAGTCCCCTTATAAATTACTTTAGAAACATAGTATATGAGTTTTAAATAAAGCCATAGATCATCATCATCTCCACATAGATCAGCGTAGTTAACCTCATAAATTGGTTTAAATGCACACCTAATAGGGTTAGTATTACATTAATCAAGTTTAATCCGTTTGTAATTATGGATCATGGTCAAGGCGGACCCCGGGCCCTGGTGAGCACTACCGGCACATTAACGCCAAGCTGATAATTTGTTATAGGTAATCCGTTTGTAATTGCCTGTTGACATATGTGCGTGGCTACTTTAAATTGTTCTTTTCTATTATTATATACAAACAAACTCAGCACGTGACAAAACATGATTTGCAGTTTGCACCGGACTCCCGATATACGGTATAAGAATTATAGATTTATTTATTTACTTATTTCACAGTTTAACAGCAATTTGTAATTTAGGATTTAATGTAACTCATACACCTAATTAAGACAAACAAAAGTGGTCTAGGTATAATATTACAATACAATTATATCTCTTACAAACAAATAAAATAGAAACAGATAGGGATAGTAAGGCAAAACATCGTTATGAAACCTGCACATTCAGGCGACTGAATGTGTAATCATGATTGAATCTGGTCAGGTTAGGTTAGGTTAGGTTAGGTCAGATGGCGGTCGCTCGACTGTAATTATCTGATATGCTAAATCCTGGATCACGATCCCCACAATCAAGGTGGACCCCGGGCCTTTGTGAACGAGAGCACAACCGGGGCAATTAACATAAAGATGATTTTTTTAAATTATAGGTAATTTATTAAGTACTACTCTTACATAGGTACTACTATGCTCAGGTCCTATTTTATAGCATGGTCATAAAACGGGTTATAATGATCCCGTACTTGAAAATCCTTAACTGATTTGCCGTTATATACAACGTAGCAACCCGTAACAGTACACTGCAGAACTTAGGGCCTCTCCCACGAAAGGGGAGGTTATTGGCATAATCTTAACGCTTGGCAGGCGGGTTGGAGATCGCAGTGTTATAAATATAACAATTGAAAATGCTACTGCCCATTTTCCAGCCTACGGAAGCTTATAGATCTTTTGCCTCGAAAACATTAGTCGCCTCGTACGACACCCACGAGTGTAAAGGGTTAGTGCTACTCGTATTCTACTCCGCCGGACACCACACGGCCAGGTTCTAATATCCGCCTTTTTAATATACAAGCGACCCGCCCCTTCTTTGCACGGGTATTAATAAGCAAATGATACACCTAAACCAGCCTCATGAATCTCTTTGTCGCATGAAAATCCGTTTTAGTAGTAACTACAGTAGTAGTTACAGAATAGAAAGACATACAGACAGACGCGGCGTGGAACTTTGTTTTATTATATGTAGTGATTATTTGCAATTATCACGAATATCCGTTATTTTGACCACCCATAAACTGATAATAATAACAATACAAATACAGTTTGTAAACATGCCTACATTTATCATTTAATAAATTATCTCTCAACGAAATGGCATGGAAAATTAATGAAAAAACAGTCGAAAAACAAATTTTAATAATGTGATAATAGGTAATTAAAGATAACTAATTTCTTTACTTGTATCGGTTATTTATAATTTGTAAACACGTCTGCGCGACACACGACCAAAATGTTTTGTAGTTCGTTCGCTTGTAATCTTTGAACTGATTTATATCTTATCAAATGGAATATTTAGTTGTATGAAAATAAACTAAACAACCTACATCCGTGGCAGCCTTGGCATGAGGGACATCGCGGACAAGGAGGAGGCTCGCCTGTGCTGGTTTGGTCACGTGATGCGTAAGCCCCAGGGTTTCGTGGGAAACTGGTGTCTGAATATGAGGAAAGAGATCCCACAGGAAGCCCAAGATTAGTTTATTTGCTATCGCGACGCGACTTACGACGGGAGGATGCTGAAAACCAGGTTAAGTGGGTAAAGAAAAGTTGGAAAGCGGACCCTGACATAAGCCGGGATAAATGCTAGGATGATGATTATAGATGATAGATTTATAAAATATCCTTTTAAGTAAATATTTAGATTCGCACCAAGGTCGTTCGCACTTTGGTTTTTTTAATATTTCTTAATGGAGCTGAGACATGGACATTAAGAAAAGCGGATCGCAATTGCGTTGATGCCTTCGTAATGTGGTGCTGGAGAAGGATGCTGCGAGTTCCATGGACGGCACATGGGACCAACGAGTCTATTCTAAAGCAGCTTAACGTAAAGGATAGGCTTTCCACCATCTGCCTTAGAAGAGAGCTGGATTATTTCGGTCATATTGCCAGAAAGGACGCGGAAAACCTCGAAAGACTGATGATCACTGGAAAGGTAGATGGTAAAAGACCTAGAGGTCGTAGCCACATTACGTACTACATTCCACGAGGTTTTGCACTGTGATAAAGACAGGGGAAGATAGCGTGCCTTTGTCCGTGACTGGATTTTGGGGCAGAGAGGTCACGAACCTCAGATATGAGGAATACGAACGGAGGAGGAGAAAATATGTAGATAACAACTAAACGCATAGGCTCATCTAAGACGTGTTTTTTTTTATTGCATATTGTAGTGTACCTATAAAAGTACGGTTGTATGGCGTAGTCCCTCTGTATACTCTGCGGTATCACCGCCGCTCGTACACCCGAAACACAGTGGGATTTACATAATTATTAACACTACATGCACTGTAAGTACCTACAGTAAACCTCTCAGATGCAATAACACCGTTCAGAATAAAAAAATACACGTGGGGTCAGGTACCAGGACAAATGCAAATTTTTTGGGTATTTCCCTATACGTTGAACAAACATAACATATTATTTTTTAAATCTGCTTCAACTTTAAAACTCAACGACCTGGAAAGTAATTAAATTCTAAATAAGTTCTTCAAACAACCCGAGACTGGAGTCAAAAGCCCGATTAGCATAATCCTTATCTGCTTGCAGTGGCGTACGTGCAATATCAACTGCTTGCAATACCATACGAGTGAGACTGGCTCAATTAAGTAAAGTGTACTGTAATTACAGTAATTTGTAATACCAGTGATGTGGAGAAACCGGAAATATATCTAAATGCTATCATTGTCAAATCAAATTATTATAATAATTGTTTTGTTTTATCATTGTTGCAATTAAGTTCTATAGTTGGATTTCAGAAATATACAAAAAATATTAAAGTAAAAAATAAGCTTTTTAGCTTACAATAATTCATAGTCATAGTCATTACATTAGTATTAATATTCTGTGGTTACTTCATCTTTAATTTTAGGACTTGCACAATGAACTTCTTGTTCGAGGTCTGTCCAAATGCTGAATGCGTCGTCGAATGCTGGGCGAACAAAATATAAGAAGAGTTAAGTCGGTCCATCGACTTATTGAGTCGGTCCCGATGGACCGACTCAATAAGAAGAACAAGGCTGCAACCAGTGCACCAGCAAGGGTTGTCAACTTTTATAAGACCAAATATAATATTCTATAGCCATAATATAGTGTATTGGCCGTGTGGTGTCCGGCAGAGTAGAATAGCACCAACCCCTTACATTCATGGGTGTCGTACAAGGCGACTAATGTTTTCGAGGCAAAAGATCAAGAGTCTCCGTAGTCTGGAAAATGGGCAGCAGCATTTTCCATTATTATATTTAAACACTGCGATCTCCAACCCGCCTGCCAAGCGTGGAGATTATGGCAAAAACCTCCCCTTTCGTGGGAGAGGCCCTAAGTCCTGCAGTGGACTGTTACGGGCTGTGATGATGAATATAGTATTTTTAATAAATTATATTTAGTAGATATAAAATTGAACTTTAGTAATAGTCCAGGATGATGTTTCATTGAGTTATTTCTGAATTCTTAACATTAAAATCCAGGACGCATTCCGTTTTACGGGAAGTGATACTGATAAGCGACTTTGCTGATAAAATATAGTAGTTTCGCCTCGCCTACATTATAAAGTTTTAGAATAATAGTAGGCGGACACCAAAAACAGTCGGATACTATATCATTTAGTAAGGTTGGCAACCCTAACACCAGCACAACAGTGTGCGTTGAGTATGGGGTTAAGGCAGGGGGGGACAACAACGACCACGACGATGACGACACTATGACGTGTGAGCGTAAATGTGTGCGACGAATACAAAGCTCTTTTCCTTTTTTGGAAGTCAGTAAAATCATCGCTGTTTTGAGGAAAACTGGCCCCAAAAATCTAGATATACCTATATCTATTGTGGATGACATTAGTTTGGTTGTTATAATAATTGGACGAGTGGGGTACGTAATGGGTATAAAGTCAAGGTTCATTGAATTTTTGAATACCCACAAGTATCAGATAAAATTTTTTTACATACAAAATTTGGATGTTGGTATGCTATTGTGTATGTATTGTGTGTGTATTGTGTGTGTATTGTGTGTGTATTGTGTGTGTATTGTGGTATTGATACCTTTCTGTGCACTTAGCACCGAAAATCATCATCACAGCCCATAACAGTTCACTGCAGGACTAAGGGCCCCTCTCACGAAAGGGGAGGTTACTGCCATAATCTCCACGCTTGGCAGGCAATTGGACCGCATCGAAAATACACATTTTCCACTTGTTATTTTCTACAATACCCACGATCTTCCAGCCTGCCCAGCGAGCGTGGAAATGATGGCATTCCTATCCTCTATGAATGTGGAGAAGGCTCATGTGCGATAAATGACTGTTATAGGTTGTTGATTAGACCTATTGCTCTACCAGAATTTACCTATCTACTAATAAGATTAATAAGTTCTCAAAAGCAAAATATATTTTCATAACAAACTTTATCGCGCGGTATAGTACCTACTCATCAAGACCATTCCAAAGAGCCCAAACACGGTAGGGTTATCATATTGCGTTCATTATTTCCTATGACAGTTTTCCGACTCCATCTCACAATAGCTCCATGGTACCATATTAAAGCATTTTCATTCAAGTTACATAGATATACCAACTGTTCAATTGGATACCAACAAATGGTCAACAAACAGTGCAAGTAAAATAAAAGCTAGAAAAGTACTAGGTATTTGTGTAATTACTAATTAGTCGTAGGTGTGAAAGGGCATTTATTTAACCGATTATTGGAGGTAGTTAATAGGTTATTATACCTACGAATAATATCGTAATAATTTTTATTGTAATGTAAACAAAAAGCACGCGTATTTAATAAGCTATATTTACTTTTAATATATATTACCTCACTCGTGCGGTAATGTTTTTTGGCTTAGAGCAAATATATTTTACGTCTATAAATATCTGTGAATAGATAAACTCTGTTGAAAGTAAATATGCAAACTATATGCAAATAGTTTTATTTATTGAGATGTTTTCTTATTGCCACATAATACCTACTTATTTTGTACTAATAGCTGCTTAGCTGACTGCTAGACTGCTTACCATCAGGCAGGTCATAAGCTTGTTTGCCACCTTAGTGGAAAAAAAAATATTAAAAAAAAAAATCATAGGCATATAACAAATACGCCAAACAGCTTATAGTTTGGCAAGAAAGTCGTGACAAAAATTGAGGGCGCCATTATCGTTTGCAGGGTATCATTGTATTGTATCAGTCAGTGAACTTAAAATATTAAAAAAATATATCTTAACGTCTGTGCTTTGCCTCTATGTCCATTTTCTTTGTCTGTGTCACGTATACTTCGACTAGAAAATTTGATACTTGTTAATATTTTATATCATCGCACGACTACAACGCGTCCACCTACCTACGACAGTCCAATGCTGGGCTTAAACCACATCAGCCGAAAGTGTTAGTTTATATAGGCACTATTATAGTTAGTATAGACAAAGGGATTGGTAATATATCATCTTGGCGTTAATGTTCCGTTTGTGCTCTCCCGCACGAGGGCCCGAGGTCCGCCTTGACCATGATCCAGGATTTGGCAGATCTGATAATTACAGTGGAGCAACTGCCATCTGACCTCCGTGACCCTGCTACCAGATTACCCATACACACACAAGATTGGCCCATGGTTACCCATTCAGTCGGTTTTATCACGATGTTTTCACTCACTGATTGGTAATATATGGTGAAATCAAGATTAACATAAGGCCAGCTCCAAGTAAGATAGCAAGATGGACAAAATGGGAGGTTTATTACATGACTATTTTAATCAGACCCTAAATAATCTGAAAATGTCAACAGATCTCGTTACGAAGCCCTTTCATCTGCCCTTGTAATTTAGATTATCATAATGAAGAGTAGGTAATATTAAATAGTATAGTTTTTGCATTTTGGGAACTACTGCACTTGCAACAATATGTTACCTACTGTCAAACTGAGTACCTACCCATTTCAGCTGTCACATTATGGTGGAAGACTTAGAATAAGGGAAATGATTGAAAATTGAAATAAGAGTCTTATAATTTATTAACAGCTACACTGATGCACGGAACGATGTAATGTCAAACTGTTATCTGTCTTCTGATTCTCTCTCTGTTCGACCAGTGACCATAACTTCTAACAATCTTAATAATTTATTATATTTTTCAAAAATTCCTTGTTTCCTGGGTTTCCGAATAGTCGTACATTGCGTAATGTACCTGGATAATATAGGTCTCTGCTATAATACAATACAGAAGCGGCGCACTGCTTTTAGACACACCTGAACGAAAAATATCAATGAATATTAGGGAACGAACGAAAAAAAAATACAAAAGGATCAAAACTATAACAGTACACTATAATTTGACGGTTATATTGGTACCCTAAACAAATTTAACCAATACTACAAAACACATTAATTTTAATTCAAATGATTTCCAAAAGATTTTTCATTCAATATTTTCAAAATTGAGGTACATTTTACGTACCGATAATCTTTGCTATTCGGCCGTAAACATCTTCCAAATGGCACAGCAACTTATCTGCTTTAAACTAGGCCATACAGTTATAAACAACTTTAAATATTACATTTCTCATGCCGATTTTATTCGTTTTTGCATTCATTGCGAAAATAAATGTCCAACACAGTAAAAATCTAGAAATATAAACTTATCAACTTCTTCCTTTCTTTGTGTTAGGTTGTGGCTTCCGCTATGTAGCGATTTTGCCAAATACCACTTATCAACTTAAACATAACAACAACAAAACAACGACAAGGTCCAGATGACGTGGCAGCTGAAGTCAGTTTTACCACAGATAGGTATAGAATATTCGAGTTTCACAGTATTTTAGCCAATTTAGGCGAGAGCAGTAGTTCCCAAAACATTCTTTTCACGACTTTCTTGCCAAACTATAATAGACAATATAATGAAGTACCTACATATTGTGTAATACTTAAATGCCATTTGCGAAATAATAATAATAAAATGAAATGACAAGATCATAATCCGCCAATGTACATTTAGGGCATAAAGTTTTAATAAATAACTAAATAATTATTAGATACATTTTCTCTAGCGAAACTTGCACTGGGCAAAACTGAAAATTTTATTATAAAACGGCCAGTCGTTTCAGAATCGGAGGACTGATAGATTAACAGCTACTTATTACAGCGATTACAGCAAGTAGCGATATATTAACAAATGTTTATGTACTGTTATATTGATTCATTACATATCTAGTAAAGCCATGTTTATTGCAAATAAAGATTAATGGTTATGATGACGAAATATGTTACTATGAAAAACAGATTGTTGAGATTTTGTTGAGATTCAATAAAAACTGAAGACAAACTTATCTTATTATGGTACCTACAACCGACTAAGGGCCGCTTGTTCCAAAATTCTTAACCGTATTTAAGCCAATACCTAAACAAAAAACGTCATTCTTAAACGTGTTTAAGACTTTGGTGGAAGTGGGGCTTAGCCTATTGTTACACCATGCAGGTCGAGGACATTATGGATGTAATCAGCAGTATTTTTAAATAAAAAAGCACGCAATATGAGCCAAAAGTCGTTGCAAATATGGCCACTTTATAAGCAAACGTCCTTTGCACAACATGGCGTTCCGCAAAAGACTTGTCTACAGGATCTCAAAGGCCGGTTCCCCTTTAGGTTGGTGATCCATTAGATGTTTTCATCAGGTGAACAGTTTGACCATAGCAATAAAAAAACGATTTGCTAAGATTTAAAAAAATGTATGTGCCATAGTGTATAGGTACCCTATGACCATAGGGCGCATAGTTATACCACGCTGGTCGGGGTCGTTGGGAGTTGGCAGCCTTGTTATTTATCTATTTATTTAACACTTTATTGCACATAATAAAATACATAGAGAAATATCATACATATAAAGGACACAAGAGGCACTACTTATTTCTAAAACGAAATTTCTTCCAGCAGGCCCACAGAAGAGAGATGTGATAAGTAAAACAGATCGACGTGCGCGATGAATACCTACTAAAACCGAATCTACTAAAAGTTTATGCGGTAATTACGGTATGTAAACAAAAAGGCACGCTTGTTAATCTGCCAAAAATCGGTGCAGAAATGGCCGCTTTACGAACAAGTGAGTTGAAACCGTTAAACTCAGATAGGACTTACATTTGGACCTCAACCCCTCAGACACCTTGAGCGTGATGTCCTTGAATTCTATATCCACAGGACTGGGTGCTGGAAGATTAATTTGCACTGTCCGCCATTCTTTCTCCACACGCTTGTCCTGTTGCAAACACTTTTTCGCCAATGCACCAGCCATTTTGCACTAACCTTCAAACGAACACTATAGCAAAGCGAGATTATTGCATCTCCAATCAATCGCGTCTAATTTCAGTCATGAAACGTATGAAAACACAGTTGAACTTGAAACTGAGCGGGCTGTTTTATAAAAAAGAAAAAGAATTACGAATTTAGAACACTCATTCGTTTGTTTCTTTGTAATCTAAATCTGACAATTCGTATTGTTTTTAAGTATGGCTATCGTAGATTATTACGTGAATGTTTGCTATCGTTTCGAGCGCTGGTGTGCGAGTGTGCGCTACGCGTCGAGTCCGAGGGCTGACTGAGCGCATTTAGAATGGCGCGTAATCGCTCGCTTTGCCAATAATTCCAGTTCGCCATTTAAAACCATATTGTACAAGCCGTTCAATTGGTATGCTACGTTTTTAATTGGCCTATTTATTGAAGCAACTGCTTCAATGTGATTCTTTAATAATTTTAAATTTTCCTGTTATTAGCCTTACTTATCATTATACTGATAATAGTACGAGTCCCCATCCTGGCATCAATGTCGGTTGCAAACGCAGCAAACGAGCGCGCTCGGTCTAGCCCGCCTGATAGTTCCGGTATTTCCTACTTTCTGCTCCAGCGCGGTTATCACAAATGTTTTTTTATTTTATTAGAATGGCCGATGAAGCAGGAAAGTTCTAGAGTGGCAACTACGCGTGAATAGGCCTCCCACTAAAATAGGTTGACCTACGATCTGGTAAAGATCGCAGGTAACAGCTGGATGCGGAAGGCACAAGACCGGCCTTTGTGGAGATCTCTGGGGGATGCCTATGCCCAGCAGTGGGCGTCTTCCAGCTGATATGATAATGATGATGATGTTGAGGAAGGCGTGGCATAGATGCTGCTATCTCTTTCATCTTATTCTTGAGAGAAGGAACCAAAGGTTCTCTCGCGGCGCGTCACATGTCGCGAGCACACTTATGCAAGCCGCGCAGCTCGTTCTTTCTACGTCTCCTTATCCACTCCACTCGGTCTTCCACACTCACAGAAATCTAACATACTCTTGGTAGTGAGTTTATTTGCTCGCATCAAGCCATCGCATCAATTTTGGGCCGGCCTTTCCTTCCCGGGCCTGGAGGAGGTGGCATGGCTAGACATTTATTCCCAACGTAATTTACCGGATAGCACGAGACGTGGCCATAGGATCGAAGACGTATTCCAGTAGATGTCACGGACGTGAAGTTTACAGCAAACGTTCGTAGCTCAGTCCAGCACTCCATAGGTATGGGGGGCTATGTTAAAATTATATTTACAATTAGAATCATTTATTTGCTGTAAATGCGGTAGGTACATTAACAATGCAGGTGGTACAATTATCAGAGATGCAGTTCTCACATTCAGTCAGTTTAATCACTGACATGCAAATATCAATACATAATAATCATTAATTACATTTTATCAATTAAAGAAATCTTAAATTAAAATTAAAATTATGAGAATTCTTATACATCTTATTTATTTATTTATTTATTTATTTATTTATTTTTATTTGGAAGGTCATCAGCTTATCAAACAGATCAGACAGAAGTACTTAATGCTATAAACAGTTAGCTAATAATAGACCTTCACTAATAGATCTAGAATAGGTTATAAACTACACATATACATACTTTATCCCTGCCTATCCTATTTTCTTGCTTATAAACCTTCCTCTTGAATCATTCTCAAACTGCATTAATATCCATTGTATAATTTAAAAGATCTTAGCGTACGTAGAGATATACTTAGATACATAGGGACAGACGGCGGGAAGCGACTTTCTTTATACTTTGTATAGCTACAAAATAACATTGATTTGAGGTTTCTTTAAATAGGTTAACATTTAAAAGTAAATCTTGTTAATGATACTGCCGAGACTGTGCTCTGACCCATCTTAATTTTATGTTAACAAAACATTAGGCATACAATATTTAAAATCGTAAAATCTATACTAATATTTTAGTAAGAAAATATTAGTATTTTTGTTGGTTTGCAATTAATGAATTAACTCAAACTGGAGTATTTTAAAATTATTTTACTAATCTAATATAATTCTACTTATAATATCAGTAACATAGTCTACTTTTTATCCCGGGAAAGTTACAGACATCCGAACTGCGCGTGGGTGAAAGCCGCTGAGAACGGCTACTATATTATAAAGGCGGCTGAGAGGATAGCGGATAGAGGCGGATATTTCATTAGTACCTGTGCAAATCTGGTGACATGGCCAGACATTTGGTCCCAACGTACCCTACAGCAGGTCTGAGCAAGACGTGCCATCATCGAAGGCGGCACTCTTGCATATTATCTGCAATTTCACAGATTTTAAGGCTACCGCGAAAATGGCCGTTTCGGATGCGATATTTGCGTGAAATACCTTCATTCACCGCAGCAACTGCATTGCCATGACGCGCAGCCAAACATCGCAGTTGCCCACTTATTTCCTGTTCACTTATCGCAGATACACATAGCTCTTATCATAGACATAGACATAGCTCTTATTTGGCAATAACTACAAATATATATGACAAGTTGTAATAATATCAATACATCGGGTAATACTGTGTTGAAATCTGCTCGTTCATACGACATTCAGGCGACAAAATGTGTAACCATGATCCAATCTGGTCAGGTTCCCCTGCTAACAGTCACGGAGGTCAGATCGCAGTCGCTCCTTTGTAACTACCTGATCTGCCAAATCTTGGATCTTAGTCAAGAAGGACCCCGGGCCCTCGTGCGCTAAAGCACAAACGGGATATTAACGCCAAGATCATATGTTTTACTCATCGCTGTTACTTCTACACTTCCCAATATGATAAACTTATGAAGAATGTGCAGTGCAAAAATTCACCCAAAATCTTTTACTATAAAGTTTTAGTCTTTTAGTCTTTTACTACACTCTGCAATGTAGTCGATCGCAAGAAATATCGTTGAACACTTGTAGAGCTCACAGGTCATAAGTATGGCCACCCTTGGTATTCAACAATATACCTAGAATGATAGATAGTGGCGTTGAACGTGTGTAAGTTCGTGTAAACATGATCTGCCTTATCTCTGTGAGCTATTTCACGATATGAGGATGAAGATTCAGACATGTGGTAAAAAGAAATATCGACATCGATTAGATACCTAGGTACGTGATGTCTCATCACTAGAAAATTGCCATGTCAACTTGTCGCGGATAGTACAATCGCTATCACTACATATTATTTAATCACCTAACCGACAGAAATAGTCGGATAAACTCCGACCAAGTTTACTTAAACTAAAATATTTTCTGAATTACTGAACCGATTTTAATAAAACAAAGCTAAGAACCATCTCAATTAAACTGGTTTTCAAATAGAGGACCGCATCCAAATCGACACAGACACACAGATGCCCAGAGCCACAGATACTCGCGTCAAATTGATAACACCCTTCTTTTTTCGCCGGGAGTCTAAAACAAGGTCTCATACCGCGTCTGTCTGTCTGTTCGCGGTAAACTCAAAAACTATTGAACGGAGTTTCATACGGATAGAGATTTCACCAATATAAAGAGTGATTCATAAGAAAGGTTTAGGTTAAGGTTACTATCCCTGCGAAGCCTGGGCCGGTCGCTAGAATATTATTAAAGCACAGATGAGGATAGCGGATATTGTAATTTGTGCAAATCCTAAAATACGCTCCTCACAGGTACGTAGTTGGCAACTGCATGCTGTTAATTAGCGACCTAAACAGTGCGTGGTCCTGCATAGGATGCTCCAAAGAATTTTCCGTCAGGTACTCATTTTATGTCATGTACACATGAAATCCTCGATGTTTAGAAGCGTGACATTGTTTGTTTGACGTGTTGCACATGAAAAGGTGTAACATTGAGCCAACTCAATCAATCACCACCATCTCAGGGGCCCAAGCCAACCTCACCTGCACGTGGTCCCCCTGCTGGCAGACGGACGAGGCTCTGGCGAATCGGCTTTTCCCTAACGGGTTGTGCGTGTCGGATGGGAGTCGACCCACGTAAAAAGCCAAAACCCCGCAAAAAAAAATTATGGATAGGTCGAAAAGGAAACCGGACACGGATAGGGCGTCAGGGGGATCGCCCTACTCCTGTGTCAAGTCGGTTAGGGCTACCGGGTCCAGGGCGGGCCCGGTTAAAGACGCTAGCCCACAGAAAGGTCCGCTTCGCGTCGTGGAATCTTGGCACGCTGACCGGACGGGCGCGTGAGCTGGCCGATGTGCTCGCCAGGCGGAGGGTGGCAGTGGCGTTCGTGCAGGAGACTCGTTGGAGAGGCAACAGGTCCCGCAACATCGGGAACGGCTACAAGCTTATATACACGGGCTCTCCGAGTGGGGACAACGGCGTGGGGGTAGTGCTCTCTGAGGAGTTTCGGGACAGCGTCTTGGATGTGAAGCGTATAAGCGACCGCCTGATGGTTGTAGGAGTGCTTGTCGAAGGGGTCGTGACCAACTTGATAAGCGCCTACGCTCCACAGGTCGGTTGCGGCGATGCGGATAAGGCGCTGTTCTGGGAGCAAGTCGGGGAAGTGCTACGAAACATTCCGTTGTCACAGGGTATTGTTGTGGGTGGCGATCTGAACGGTCATGTGGGTGAGAAGTGTGAGGAGTTTGGCCGTGTACATGGCGGTTTTGGTTTTGGGAGCCGTAACGCTGAAGGGGAAGAAATTCTTCGGACGTGTGCGGCTGCCGATTTGGCCATCGTAAACACGTTTTTTTCAAAAGAAATCCGAACATCTGATCACCTACAAGAGTGGGAGGAACGCTACCCAGATCGATTACTTTCTCACTCGGAGAGACAGTATTGGCAAAGTAGCCACCTGTAAAGCTATACCCGGAGAGAGTCTCACTGCCCAGCATCGGGTCCTTCTGATGGACCTGCGCGTTAAGCCTCGAGGCAAATACCGGGAGCAGTGCCGACGCCAAACCCGGTGGTGGCTGCTTGAAGGAACCAAGTCCCACGAGTTCGCCGCTGCTGTCAGCGACCTTAGTGTTGCGACAGACGGTGAACCCGTCCAACAACTCTGGGACAGAACTCAGGCAGCTATCGCACGGGCAGCGCGGACGGTGCTGGGTGTGTCTAGGGGTGGTCGCAGGCTTGACAAGGAGACCTGGTGGTGGAACGATACAGTCCAGAGGGAGACCAGGCTGAAGAAAGCCCTCTTTAAAAAGTGGCAAGCGTCCAGATCTCCTGAAGACCACGCTGCGTACAGGGATGCCAAACGTGCCAGCAAACGAGCGGTAGCCAGAGCCAGACGAGACCACTTACGTCCTTTATACGATAAGTTGGAATCGTCTAAGGGGCAGAAACTCATTTTCAAGTTGGCACGATCGAGGGTTAAAGCGGCACAGGACATTTCCACGTGCCGCTGTGTTAATGACCCTAGCGGTAACCTGTTATGCGATGACCGCGCGGTGAAGGAGAGATGGCGCTCGTACTTCCACGAGCTGCTCAACAAGCAGCACAAAGAGGTGCAGCCCCCGAACCTCCCTCGGAACCAAGGACTTGTGCCACCGATAACGCCTGAGGAAGTCGAGACGGCTCTTCGCCGCATGAAGAATCGGAAAGCTGTCGGGCCCGATGGAGTCCCTATCGAGGCGTGGAAATCGATGGGCTCTCGTGGTGTGAGCATCCTAACCGACCTTTATAACCGCATTCTCCGCACCGGGAAGATACCAGACCAATGGAGGCTAAGTATTATTACTCCAGTCTATAAGGGCAAGGGCTCGGTGCGGGAGTGCACCAACTACCGCGGTATAAAGGTGATGTCTCACACCATGAAGCTCTTCGAACGCATTGTGGACTCTCGGATCCGACGGGAGTGTACAATCTCGGAGTGTCAGTATGGGTTTCGGCCGAGTTGTGGGACCATGGACCCCGTATTTGCCCTGAGAACTCTCATGGAGGGATACAGATCAAAGAACACACCCCTGCATTTCCTGTTTCTGGATATGCAGAAGGCCTTTGACTGTATCCCTCGGGAGATGATATGGTGGGCGTTGCGGTCCAAGTCGATACCTGAGGCCTATATTGACATTATCCGAGACATGTACCACGACTCCGATTCTATAGTAAGGACTGCCGTTGGTGACACCAAACCGTTCCCGATTACCGTTGGGGTACACCAGGGCTCTGTGCTCAGCCCACTTCTGTTCAACGTGATATTAGACGTATTGTCAGACAGCATCCGAGATTATCATGAGGTACCTCCGTGGCTGCTCATGTATGCTGACGATATCGCGCTGACAGACTCTGACAAGGGGCGGCTAATCCAACGTGTAAAAAAGTGGAAGGAGGCACTTGAGAACGGCGGTCTGAAGATAAATGTGGCGAAGACAGAGTACATGGCCTGCAACAGTGCAGATCCCCTACCCGTGCGCATAGGTGATGAGGAAGTCAAGTGCACGGATCAGGTGAGATACTTGGGATCTGTGCTTAGCTCAACCGGGGACATCGATGGCGACGTCAAGGCCCGAATATCCGCTGCTTGGGCCAAATGGCGGGAGGTAACAGGTGTCATTTGTGACCCCAAAATGCTGATAAAGTTGAAGGGACAGGTCTATAAGACCATCGTTAGACCTGCTCTTCTTTACGGTAGCGAGACTTGGCCCCTTTTAGAGCGACACAGGCAGGAGCTGCGTGTCACGGAAATGAAGATGCTGCGGTGGATGTGTGGAGTTTCACGGAAGGATCGGGTTCGAAACGCCCACATTCGGGGTAGCCTTGGCGTCCGTGACATCGCAGATAAGCTGCAAGAGTGCCGCCTTCGATGGTATGGCCACGTCTTGCGCAGATCGGCAAGTTATGTGGGGAACAAGTGTCTGGCTATGCCGCCCCCGCCGGGCACGGGAAGGAGAGGCCGGCCCAAGAAGCGATGGCTTGACGTTGTCAAGAACGATATGCGTGCCAATAAGCTCACCACGAGATATGCCGAAGACCGAGCGAGGTGGGCCAGAAATAGCAGGAAGGCGGACCCTGGGCCCTCGCGTGATGCGCGGGGACGAAGCCGGGACATGACGCCAGGATGATGATGATGATTGAGCCAACTCAATGGGAGGATTTGGCAGCACAAAGGTGTGAATGGCGCGGGCATGTGCAGAAGAAAGTACGCGACTTTGAGGAGCAGCGCCAAGCGGACCTCGACGATAATTCGATCAAATAAAATCATTACACCCGTACACCCGCAGCCATCACTTACAATTTTATAAACGGCAAGTTGACATGCCCACATTGTGCACGGGAGTTTGCCGAAAAGATTATTGGCTATACCAGCATCTTCTTGCGCATCAGCGCAGATCTGATTAGGAATTGAAGTCGGAGAACAATAATAATTATCATTTACGAAAGTAATTCCTCTATTTTAACTGTTTTATATGGAAATGCGTTAGCATAATTTTAATACTTCGACATTTCAACTGTCAACAAAACGAATGGTAGACACATAGAGAAAAAAAAATGTATTTACAGAAGCAGAGAGTACAATCCGAGCTGAAATACGAGACAAAATGTCACACATCTCTATAACACACACACACTATTGCAAATGCAGAGACGGAACAAGGCAGCTTATCTGCAGATAAGTTATATTTTGCTACGACTTTCTACTAGTAACGGACACAAACAAATTTGACTCATGGGCGTATTTCGCTCCGGACGACTTCGTCATTTTTTTAAACTTGTCCTTATAATTTAATATTGTCATTATAATAGAAGGTAAGGTGTCTAGTGAATCAAACCCACGCCCTGATACCTACCACCGTCTATTCGATCTCTCGATCCTACATACCGTGAATCGGCAGTGCTAGCTTTTGCCTAAAACCTCTAAACTAAGTAGGTACCTACTTACTTATCGTTAGAAGCGTTTTCATTGTCCATTTCAAACAGGCATCATATTCTTTCATTTTCAGTAAAAATTAATATAATGATGTTGCACCAGGACTGAAGGGACTTGTATCTAATTATTATCTTGTTCTTCAAAATGTTTACAACGCAGCACTTCCAATTTGCAACACAGACATCACCATGTCTGGTCTTTAGGAAACCTAGAAAAACAAATAAATGTAAATAAACGTAAATACGCGATTAATCCGTTGTTTCATAAAATGTCATTTAGGTATATTTTGTATATGAAACCCTAATACATATAAAATAGTGGACCGCTATTTACAAGATTTGAGTATTAAAATTCTAAACAATCAATACTAAGTCCGACCCTGTTAGCATGGAAATATTTTCGTACCTAACACCGAAATATTTCTCAATTTGCCAATTATTTGAAATTTATCTCTAATGGCATGTTGTTTTAAGGTAAAGCATTTCAATTATTGCAAATTCACGCTATTACGATGCATATTTTTGTCACAATGTCTAAAATTGATTCCCGATCACCGCGACCACGAATGTTTACTTACCGTTGAAAGGATAATCCAGATGTATTTCCATAATTTGCGCTTTCACATAAATATGCACTAAAAACACCGTCTTTTAAATGGTTTGATTTAAATTTTAAAAATAATAATTTCCTAAATTATAAAATTTACGCCGATGTTTCAAAAGAAACGTCAGGTGTTAAGGAGCTTCAGCAACATGTCGAACGTTCAAAACATTGCGCGCGTCATTTTCCGTCAACTTATTCCAATAGATGAAAAAACGGGATAGCAAGATTCATAATCATTGTAGAGTCTTGAGTCATTGAGAGTATAGTGGTCTTGTCTGTTATGTCTGTGGGTAGACATAAATTTAAATCCATTCTAGCTAATTTTCTTGATGAGCCAATTTAGAAGAACGGATTGCGTATGCTCCTCTTTTCACAGTGGATTATTATGTGTGCATTTCAGCCCCCAGGTCTTATCGCATTCCCTAGTATGCCGAGAGATGGTGAACTAGCCCATAGAAAATATGAAACTACTTTGATATCCTCATCTTGATTTGTTACTCAAAATTATTCCACCTAATTGCAAGATTTATAGAAAATTTAATTTTATAAAAAAAAATATCGAGACATTGATTACTACTCAACAAACATTTTCCTTAACCATTTTAAAATAATACACCACAAAATTCTTGACTGGCCTGAACTTATGAGCGTATTCATATTAACTCGTGCGTGCAACAAATTAATACAATTATACGAATTTTATGATAATTTAACCTAAAGTTCTTTGCAGTAATTGTATTTACGGTTTTTCCCAGCTCGTCTGGCTTTTATGGCATTAGTCGCCTTAATTGGGTAGGAGCAGTACATTGCTTCAGAGATAAAGGTCAGTACCAAAAAAAAACGGTGTACTCACTAAACCCTGCGGCGCCCCTGCATCGCCTGAAAGAAGGTGTTATGAGAGTAACCAAAGCCATGTCATCCACGACACATCGGGCGACCGCCCGCCTTGCACGGCGGGCCCGCCATGCCCCTGGCGAGGGCAGGCGGCTGGGAATAGCCGGATGCGTCGAACTATTCCAACTCGACGGAGGATGGAGGCCTGTGCAATGCAGGTGGAGGTGCCCCCAAACCTCCTGCCCGCTGGCCGCCACTTGGAGAAAGGTCCGTACCTACTTCAATCTTACAGAATACCACAGCCAACTAAATTGCATTCTTAATATATTTTACAAGCTTTTATTTAGTTTCACTTTCCTTATAAAATCTTGCAAGTTACAGACCCATTTCCCAGTTTTGCACATTCACGTAAGTTTGGTGACAATGTAATGTTATGATACCATCGCTGATCTGATGATGGAGGTGGAAGTAGGCCATAGGAACTCCTAAACTACGTATGGTAAATCCATCTAGTTTGGGTTCGTTTGATTAGTCTTGACAAATACTCTTACTGATTGTAGACAACACGCGAAATAAGCTTGCTATAAAAAAATTTAACTTGGTTTAAGTAGTATTCTGCTCCTGCCGGTGAGCAATAACTCCTGTGTTCCATGGGGAACCGTGGCTTTGGCAATGGAGGGGCCTAGCATTTGGTTATTTGTGACACAGCAACGTGTTTCACGGTGAGGCGGGCAACGCATTGGTGGTCCTGTTGCTGAATGATGATGTCTATAGGCAGCGGTGACCACTTTTAAGCAGGCAGCTCACTTGCCTGTTGCTGATGTCTATAGGTAGCGGTGGCCACTTTCTAGCAGGCGGCCCGCTTGCCTCTTTGCCTACGAATTACAGGTACGAGGCATTTCATCTTAGTCCTCACAGTGACAACGCATCTGCGGGTCTGCATTTTTGTTGTCAGCCACCTAAATGCTATGACCTAGGTCTAGGTCATAGGTAGCTAGATTATGGGCAACAGTTACTGCTTACCATCAGGTGGGCTGTCTGCTCCTTTGTCACTGCGTAGAATAAAAAATAACTATATTCTGCTACCACACGGCTACACGGATACATGCGATGGGTCTTTCAAGTAAATAATTAAATTGTTGTATTATGTTTAAATTATGTCAGCACGTTACACTTACAACAAGGCCACATGACGTGATTATAGAATACACCATAATAACATCAAATTTAAAAACTTGAACACCTTGAAAAATATTACACTAGCATTTTACCAGCATTTTGTGAGCAAAAGGCGTACTGTTTGTACATTTATGCCCCTTGTTTCAAAATAATCAATTATACAGTTCGTGTATAATATCTTGATGAATCTGTATGCCTACCTGTGACACAAATAAATGCCTTTGACTTTGACTTTGACTTTGTAACGTAGTCTCTGTCGCAGTAATTACGAAGCCTACCTATCTAAACTTGCCGGTCGATGGGCATTATAATCATACCAATTTGTATGCTTTAATAAACTTTGGTTTCAAAAAAGTAACGTAAATCTCTTTGTTAGGTTTCAGGTACTTAATAAGACGAGCTGAGTGGTCCAGTTAGTTAACATGCCGAGGTACGTACCTTTGTTGACGAGTAGCCCGATATTTCGACACAATTGCATGCATCATGGTCACGGGACGACCCGTAGGTAGGATACCCGGAACATACTTTTAAAATGTGTTTCTGAGGCCATCCCGTGATTTCGTCTGCATTTCGGATATGACGTGTGCGGTATGTATAAACCGATGTATGTGCAGTGTAGTGTCCGGCAGAGTAGAATAGCACCAACCCCTTATACTCGTGGGCAGCAGCGTTTTCCATTTATATTCATAACACTGCGATCTCCAACCTGCCTGCCAAGCGTGGGGATTGTGTCAACAATCTTCGCTTTCGTGGAAGAGGCCCAAAGTCCAGCGGTCGACTGTTACGGGCTGTGAAAATGGGATGCATAAACTCAGGTTATAAACTAGGCTGTTAGCTGAATTTGATAGAAACCGATTTAGCCGTTTTGCGTCGTTTGTTAACAAACATCTACACATACTTACACATTTTCATATTCATAATATTGGTAGAGTGATATAAGAGAGCACTAACTTACCTAATTCAGATTTCATGTAGGTATGAACAACCAGGTTCTTCCCGCGACTTAATCCACTTTAAATTCGATTATTGCGTGACGAACTGGGATAAATTATAGCCTATGTGCTATTCTGGCCTATAAGCTACATTGCTGGCAAGGTTCATCAAGATTCATTCAATAGTTTTCCGCCCACGGCTCCGCGGTCGGAAGCCCAATAAAACAGTAGCCTGTGTCTTATTCCAGACCTTAATGTAGCTAATTACCAAATTTCGTTCACCCGTTTAAGCGTGAAGATGACACACACAAAAAAAACTATCTTATAGCATAACAATAACCTATCCGACAGAAAAAGTCGGGTAATTCCCGACCCAGTTCACTTAAACTCAAATATTTTCTAAATTACTGAACCGATTTTAATGAAACAAAGCTAAGAATTATCTCGATTACTGGCTTTCTGACCCATCCGTCCGTTCGGGATCTACGATGCCATAGATAGATACACTCGCCAAACTTAAAACACCCTATTTTTTCGTTGAGGGTTAAAAATACAGGATCACAACGTAAAGTCACTCAATGTGAAGATTATATAAAATGCTTCTTGCTCTGGGGTTGTAAGTAACAAAAAACAGCTTATATAAATTGTCGTTATTGGTAGCTCAAATAATTTAGCAAAAGTAATATTACATGGCATAATTACCTTGGCCGTCTTGTGTCCGATAGAGTACAATAGCATCAACCCCTTACACTCGTGGGTGTCGTACAAGGCGACTAATGTTTACAACGCAAAAGATCTAGAGTGTCCGTAGGTTGGAAAATGGGCAGCAGCTTTTTCCATTATTATATTTAAACACTGCGATCTCCAACCCGCCTGCCAAGCGTGGAGATTATGGCAATAACCTCCCCTTTCGTGGGAGAGGCCCTAAGTCCTGCAGTGGACTGTTACGGGCTGTGATGATGATGACAATCTATACGTCAGTACAACATAGGTAGGTAGCCTGAGGGCCACGAAAGTTTGCTGACAGGTGATGGCGCGCCTGTCCATATTGGCTGTGGTCGGTCGGTTCTGTGGCTGAACTTGACATTGTCCGTCAAATTTAGCTCGACTTTCAGACAGGCGCAAAGTCTGGTGACACTCAGTCTTCATAAATCTTTATGTCACTACTAATGTGATGACAATAAAACGTATTCATAAAACTGACGAGTATGACGCCGTTTGTGGTAGATAGGTATACAGGTGATCCTAATCACGCGTATCCTATCAGCTGTTCCAATTTAATATTTGGGTTGGGGTCGTGAACCCAGTGATAAGGGCTGCAATTACTCAATGTGTCTATGATACTGATTGCAATGAAAAGAAACTTATGCGGATTGAAACTTAAGATTCCCCGTGGGCCGTGATGATGATAATAACCTTCCCAACCATTTTTGGAAGTTGTTCTTTTGGAGGCAAACCTAAGTTTGGCTGTTGGGAAGAATGTCACACGAGTCTAAGGCATATAACTTCCTAGAAAATTCCTCAATGGTACCCCGGAGGAAATACGTGTCCCCCTTACGTCATACCCTGTACCCTTGGAACATAGCCGGATATCAAGCTGTATTGGTATAAAACACAGTCGATATCACCAATCAGAATAGCTTTCGACATTGCACTAGTAACCTATTTGGTTATCAACTGCGATTAATAACTTCAGTTTAATGATAAACAACGTCTTTAATTATGTGTAGGCTCCTAGTGGCGACTGTCTATTCTTCATCTGGCTATATCTATATATCCAATTGAAACGTGTCCCATTATCAATGTCACGTGCTTTGAATGAGTGTCTTTACTTTGCTAATAAAATAATTGTAGATT
The DNA here is from genome assembly GCA_907269095.1 of Blastobasis adustella. Lineage (NCBI taxonomy): Eukaryota > Metazoa > Arthropoda > Insecta > Lepidoptera > Blastobasidae > Blastobasis > Blastobasis adustella. The sequence goes on along the minus strand of OU026115.1, from coordinate 4,863,028 downwards.
TCAAACATTCAATATAATTAAGACTTCTATATTCTTGCGTATATATGCTTATATAAATCAATGAATTGAGATAGTTTGAGGAAACCTGTTACTGGCAGGTTTTTACCCGAATTCGCGACGCGGAATTTGTGTTTATCAGCGTATATATGTATGTAGGTATATGTATATATGTTTATATGTTCCTTTGTGGCACTCTGACCAAACACGTGGGCCGATTTTGATAGTTCTTACGTCTATCGATTTGTCGTAATCTTGCGAATGTCACTGGAGACATGATATTTATCAAAATTCAATATGGCAACTACCAGCCGCTATTTTATGAAAAATAAAAAATAAATTCCGTTCAAACAGATAGACAGACAAGCAGACAGACAAACAAACAAAACTAACTAACGTGTTCAGTAAGTTGTTTTTGATATCTGGTTGGTTTTTTTTTCGATTATATTCAATGTACAGACTTTTTGTCTTTACGATTTTATTAAAAAGTATCGCGAATTTTGAATTTCCGCGGGCTACGTAGCCCGTATATTTGATTTTTTATTTTTTGTAGCTATCTATTGGTACTCATGTCCCTTACTTACGCTCACAAGGTCGGCCATTTTGAATGTTTAGTTAATTATTGACAGCTGATTGGCTTGGATATGTTTTGGCTCGTCTTTGATTTTTGTCTATTACAAAAAATGGATCAAAGAATCTGTATCAAATTTTGTGTGAAAAACAAAATAAAGAGCGCGGACGCATTCCGAATGTTGACTGTGGCATATGGTAAAGCTACCTTGGACCAAAGCAACGTTTATCGGTGGTACAAAATGTTCTCAGAGGGCCAAGAAGTTGTGAAGGGCGAACAGCATGCTGGACGCCCGAGCACGTCAACAACAGACAAAAACATTGATAAAGTGAAGAAAACAGTATTGGCCAATGGTTAGAGAAGTTGCTGAGGAGCTAAACATATCTATTGGCTCGTGCCATTCGATTTTAACCAATGATTTGGGCATGAGTCGGTACGCCGCGAAATTCGTGCCAAAATTGCTCAATTTCGACCAAAAACAGCATCGCGTTAACATTGCTCAGGAGATGTTGGACTCGGTCCGTGACGACCCAAATGTGCTTCAGAGGGTCATAACTCGTGACGAATCATGGGTTTATGGTTATGACGTGGAAAGAACGACGCTACGCCACGTTTGAGGAGATAAAGACGACATCCAAGGAGGAGCTGAACAAGATCACAAAAAATGTTTTTTTTAAGTGCTTTGAGGATTGGAAAAAACGGCACAAGTGGGGTAATATCCGAGGCGGAATACTTTGAAGGGGACAAAATAGATATTCATGAATAAATAATAACTTTAAAAAAATACAAAATTCGCGATACTTTTTGAACAGACGACGTATATGTATAGACTACAAACTGTAAGTCAACAGTGCAGGCACCGGTTGATTTTGTAAATAAATAAATAAAATAATCTAATAATCTAACCTACAGATGTAGTTGCACCAACCCCCTCGACTATGGGTGTCGTAAAGGCCACTAAAGTCCTAGGGCTAACCAGCTACGACTTCCGTAGTGCGGGAAATGGGTAGCAGCAAATATTTGGAATATACGTACATAGAGGGGCAGCAAGCGTTTCCCGTTGCATGCGATCTTAACAGCATTTAAGGAAGGTTGAGCCAAAGTGAAGCCAACACTTTTTACACCATTACTCCGAGAGTCTTGTTGTGCCAACCCCACTGGTATAAGGGCATGGGGATGACGATGATGATGAAGCTTTCTTACAGATGTTTGGAAGACCCATCCACGAAGTCTAGATATTATATCTAATCTCAATTAGGTACGCATCTAAATCGGGAGCAAGAAACAATAAAATTTGCCAGTCTAATCATCAAGGTACCTAACTTTCCAATATTTTTGATGCAACAGGACACAGTTGCGCATGTCAACCTTAAACATCCCTCTTTTTGCGTCTCCTGACTGACTGTTTCCTAATAATTAACCAACTTTCCAAAACGATAAAATGTGTAATAGAGGAGTAGAATTAACCGAAAATGTAGCTTGAGCTACTATATTTTTCATACAATTCCCTAGGATAAAGGTATTTTGCCAACAGGTACAACCGAGAGCGTGTTGCTCGCAACCAGTTGGGAATTCGAAAAAGCGTAAAAAGCTAAATTTGTAGCAAAAAATAGGACCTTTTGGACCCCCTTACACCAAAAGCAGCAAAGGTACAGGTGTAGATGTTTATTTATTTATTTATTTATTTATTTATTTATTTATTTTATTTATTTATTAGCAGATCACAGCAACATTACATACAATAAAAATACATTATAAAACATACATGTGCCAATTAAGAGCCGCAATTTAAAAATAACATAATAAAGTAAACCATGAACTTAAATATAAAATTACCATGCAGCAGGCATAGCTCCTACAGTTCCATTCGTGAGTTACATTAGCTAGATTTATGAGATAATAATAAAAATAAAGAAACAGAAATGTAGGCTTAGTTTAGTTGAATAGACGCGTATTACCTACCATATGCCGCAATCATGATTTCTGTTACAATTAGTTCCACCACTAAAACTATTTCTACTCCACGATAAAGGATGACTCACGCTACATTGTGGCGTGTCCGAGCCGAGACTCGGCTGTAGCACGGTTAACTAATATCCCATGTATTTTGTATGAACACGCTCAGCTATATCGAGGGACAACCGAGTGGCGTTTCCGAATCGGTCGCCTAAAAAAATACGAATATATATTTTGGAGAAATTCACAAAGCGCCATTTAGCCCCAAAGTAAGCAAAGCGTGTGTTATGGGTGTTAGATAACTGATAAACTACTTAGGTATATACTTTTTTCTTTTTGTAAATACACACTTGTTATACATACTACACCCAGACCCATAACAGAAATTAAAATTCATTATTTCAATTTCTGCTCGGCCGGGATTCGAATCCGAACCCGAACGGAAAATGTTAACCAACTGAGCCACACAGGTCATCCAGGTGACAAAATAATATATGAGATATTAGTTGACTGCGCTACGGCCGAGACTCGGCTCGGGCACGGCTCGGACCCACCACGGTCCGTCCTTAAAAGTCCGACAGTTCACTTCCCAAAGCCATACTCTCGTTAGAACTTTCCTTAGATAGCACGTATCCAATTGGAAATCGATATCCATTGGATAACGTGCATCTAAAACAAAATATCTACTTTTACTTTAGATGGTCTTTTTGTTAATAATAATCATCATCTTGCCATCAATTGCCCGAGATCCGCCTTGACCATTATCAAGGGTTTGGCAGATCAGGTAGGTAATTACAGTAAAGCGGCTGCCATCTGACGCCCGTGACCCTGTTAACAAGGGAATCTTGAATATGCAATTTTCTTCACGTAATGTACATAACTTGGAAAAAGTAATCATGGCGGCACAGGGATCGAACTCGGTACCTCCCGCTTGCGAATCGGACCCGCTAACCATTAGGCCACCGACGCCCCAGCGATGTTATAATGGTAAAATTCTTTTCGACCTGAAAAAGACACGGAGTTTAGTTAGAACTGCACGCGGATGAAAACCGAATGGGATCCCTTGTCTTTTCATAGTTTTCTTTATATATAATTCAAATACAAGTTCAAGTTTAAGCTCAAGGTCTGTCAGAGAGCAATGTACTCGGGGTGAAGCTCACAGATCATGTTCGGAACAACGATACAAACAAAAATAACTGACGTAGCCAAAAAAGGCTGTCTTCCTAAAATGGGACTAGGCTGGCCATGTTGCCGGAATGGCGTCCGATCTGTGGGCGAAACGAATCACCAAATGGGTTCCCACCTCGAAAAAGATAGCACGACGAATAAGAGGCGCATGCGAAAGAGTGGAGAGACCTGGAAACAAATATATCTAAGTGGAAAAATTAAAGGGAGGCTTTTGCCCTGCAGTGGGACACCGACGACAACTCAAAAATAATATTTTTTAATTCATTGTACCCCGAGGTACCGGAACCTCAGTGCCGGACTCTTTTTGGAGTTATGTGTGTGTACATTCGCTGTACACTAACCGATGCTCTTTCGGCAAAACATCGTGATGAAACCTGAACGTACAGGCGAATGAATGTGTTTAAAACCATGATCCAACTGGTCAGGTTCCCCTGTCAATAGGGTGACGGACGCCAGTTGGCAGTCGGTCCACTGAAATTACCTGATCAGCCAAATCCTTGAGCATGGTCAAGGCGGACCCTAGAGGCCCTATTTTTGAAACCGTTCGCATTCACGCGGGCGCCGTGTCTCTTTCACACTCGTGGTAAGTTGCTAGAGAAAGAACAGACAAGCATTAGAAGGCGAGCGCCCGCGTAGATGCGAGCGATTTCAAAAATAGGGCCCCCAGGTCCTCGTTAGCGAGAGCACATCCGGGACATTAATACCAAGATGATGATGATGAAATTATGTTGACATCTAAAAAGAGAACTAAAGTTATTGTCAAAAAAAAAGTTACCTTGCTACCATGGCAGCCTGACCAGATTGGATCATGGTTAGAAATGCAGTTGCCTGAATTTGCAGGTTTCATCACGATGTTTTCCCTCACCGTAAGAGCATCGGTTAGAATTCAACTAATGTACATAACTCAGAAAAGAGCCATTGGTACATGGTCCGCAGCGGGATTCTAACCCGGTACCTCTCGCTTACGAGTCAGATACTCAACCGCCCGGCCACCGACGCTCTAGATGTCAACATAATTTATATATTCAAAATAAAAACTTAGAACTAGATATTCGTATAACTTCGTCATAAAACTTAACCTAGATGTTTAACTTTTTTGTCTCCCATCTTCATTTTATTGAAATTGATGGCTTGTTCGGAACGTCCGACAGATATTCGATAATAAGCGACCGGTTTTAAGAGTTATTAATTGCACGCGGTCGCTTTTTGACGGGCGGCTCTGTATTTGTTTCGTGTGTCACGGAGGCATTGCCATATGTAACACAAAACTTTAATATAATTGATTGCGTGCTAATATAGATTGCATCGACGTAAAATTAAATTTGGAATAAAACCACGCTTTGCCATTCCCGGTGCAAAGGTGGCCATAACACTAGCTGCGTTGCCACGCTGAATGGCGACGGACAGCCTCTGCAACAGGAATGAGCCAGAGCGGGGGTCACCACCCCTCTCTCTCATTCGACGGCCAACGTCTTTAAAAAACGCCCTCGATTCCTCACACGAACACCCGGTCGTTTCCGCTGCGAGAGGGACAAACGAATAATTGATTAATTGGACATAAACGCCAAGATGACCATCTCAATGACGCTATTAGTTTTTAGTCAATGTTTTTCTACTTTTGATTACTGCCTACTTACAAGTTTAACGTGTAATTACCTTATTTCTGATGGGCACCTGTCCGATTGTCTTGTCACTGCTCACGAAGCAAAGTAAGATCTTTCCTCCATTATTGTTGGATATTTCCGTTGAAAGTTCAAAGGTTAAACTTTATTGGAACTAGGTTTTGCCCGTGACTTCGGCCATGGCGATAAGCTATTTCTGCCCTAGTATTATAATTAAGTTGGTCTTACTCATCAGTATTTCTTATCTTTAAACCCTCATGCATGGTCCCAGACAACTCTCCCAATTAAATTTGGCGGAGTGGGCATCCATACTACGTGTGACCTGACTCTTCCCGCTCCTTTGTCTGCAGAACTGTCACCCTCATCAGTGGTATCCTTAATGTTACCAATCCCACTGACATGACTGCAGATCTCTCTGACTCTTGCAGATGCAGAGTTAGCATGGACAGCCGGAAATCCCAAGGAAAACCCCTGTACAAAAGGAGAGTCAAACTACCAGGTACTAAATAAAGGTGGTCCTATTAGACAAAAAATCAGGACCCAAGCGAACCGGCTTGACTACTGGCAGTGTCCGAACCAGAGTCAGGGACATGCTCTCCCGTCCAAGAACATCGGTTCCCTCTTGGACCCAGGTGCACTGCGTGTGGCCTCGTGTCTGAGGCTAGGCCTAAAAGCGTGTGAGCCGCACCATTGCTGTCGCAGCGGCAGTTCATGTGACGCCTTTGGTCGCCACGGTTTCTACTGTCAGTCGAGTGCCGGGCGATTATTTATTTATTTTTCATTATTAAGGTAAACACACAGCTTTACATTCATTATACTACAAGGCTAGTCCGTATACTTAAGCCAATTAAGTTTACATTATGATATATTACAGTGTTTTACAATTTTGGCCTGGATAACAAAAATAATTATAATTGAAAAATATTAACTTAAAAAAGAGTTGAAACTAGAAAAAAGATAAGATATATAGGTAGGTACACTAGTTATCAAGCCTTTTAACGTCAGCCATGTAACTATTACAAATTCCATTAAATACATAAAGTTTATTAATCACGGTTGTACTTATCACCCAGAAGAGCAGGAATCGCCGCGAAGATGACCTAAGTACCGCAAGTTTGCTCTCTTAAAAAGTAATTATTTATTTGCGACATATCACCTTTGAAACCTTTGGGCCTTGGTCGTCCGACACGAAAACAATGGTCAAGGAACTTTTGATAAAACTGGTTGGCGTGTCGGGCGACCTAAAGGTAGGTGCTTATTTAGCCTAATATCTGTCTAACGGCTCAGCGGGGCAATGCAGCCAACGTTCTCGGAACGAACGGGCATTTTTAAATTTAAATTTTATTGTAAATATGGATTGTTAATACTTTTTCTTCAAACAAATATTGTTAAGAAAAGACAATCCCTAGACTAAAAGCTTCTACACACTAAAATTCTTCACAGACCTCTTTAGTACAGGTACAGTCAGCGGCATAATGCACAAATTTATATTTTATGCGCTCCATAACCAGTGGCAACAGATCTGGTCAGGTCCAGTGGTCTGGTCATTCTGTGTGGTGCCATCTGCCCAAAGTTATTAAAACTATAACGTGTGGTAAGTCTCTACCACGGACGAAATACGAACATTCATATTTCCGCAATATTGCGCCATCTATTGGTTCTCGCGGGTACCTACAGTATAGGTATCGAACCATGAATACTATTATTAACGCTATCATAAAGTCGAGTAGTTGTTACCTCGAAAAGAATAGAGATGGCGCTTTACTCTAATCGACCAACATATTTAATTATTTCCCATCGCCGCTGTTTCCATATATATCAGCCGTGTGGTATCTATCAGAGTTGAAATTGCAAGAACCCTTTTAACTTGGTATCGTAAAAGGCGATCATAATAGTAATTAAAGTCATAATTATCAGGTGGCAGGACTCTGTCCAGTTTGAGGAGTCTGTCTGGGTGTATACATTCCACCGCCTTATCTATTTCTGCCACAAAGCAACAATGTTTGTATTGTTGTGTTCCGGTTTGAAGGATAAGGTAGTCAGCGCAATGCATTTCATCTTAGTCCACACTGTGACAACGCACTTTTGCCTTTTTGTTGTCTGCAACCTAAATGCATTAATCGTAGGTAGAGTTATGGGCGACAGTTGCCGCTTACCATCAGGTGGGCTGTCTGTTCGTTCGTAACAACGTAGAATAAAATAAATAGAGGCTAACCACCTAGAATATCCGTAGATCAGAAATTTGCAGTAGCCATTGTCGACATTGACAACTCCCTCCTTTTTTTAAAGTCGGTTTAAAACCTCGTGTTAAGTTCGAGACGAGTTGAGTTGTATTTGAAGACATAAAGAAGGAATTCCTTGCTTCCCTATTAGTACTACCTGAATTTTTGTCATACCAAAGCATAGCTACGCATTATTTCTCTAAATGAATTTTTTTTAACATTTTAGATAAACGTATATTAAGTACAGACAAAATATTTACAATTAGAAATAAAATTAAACACTTATACTAAAATATTATATAAAAAAAAAATCATCCACACCGTTGTCCCGCGGAATGGTGCCCAGAAAGCTAGCTGCATTGCCTCATTGGATAGCAATACTGGTCCTCTGTCCGAGGAACGAGCCAGCTCTCTGGTCACCTGTAGTGACGATAAGCTTTTTGCTTAAAACTATAAAAAGCTTAAAAGCGTCAGTGCCCCACGGTCCCAACGTCTCAACCCCAAACGGCTGAAATATGAAGTCCTGGGCTAGACTTTCATATTTTCTCCGTTTGAGGTCCTCAGCAGCAGAGGCCGCAGCTCCAGCGCTGCGGGTGGTAGATGTTACATGGGACGGCGCCAGAGTTTCCACGCAAGTAGCGTCCCACACCAGCGCCCTCCCACGTTTCCAAGCAATGAGCGTCTTGCCGTCAGGCCTCTTGCCATCGTCACGTACGGTACCATTCGGCTTTAATACGGCCGGCACGTTGACGGTGACAAGCGCCCTTCGGATGACGTCATTTATTGCCGCGTGCCTGGAGATTCGGCCTGCGCTGCGACTACATGACAGATTGTGGTGCCCCAGCGAATCCACATATGCACCACAGGGACACCAATGTGGATGAACGAGGTTGACCCCCAACCTCAAACCCAAACAAATAGATAACGACAAGTTATCTAAAACGGTGCCGATATTCAGGGAAGGGACAGCTTGAAGCCAGAATCCTGACTCCTGCTCAGAAACGGCCAAGAGACGAGCAAGTTTTTTTTTTATGATTTGTCTATTCAGGCATTTGACCGCCATCTCACCTGGTGGTAAGTGACGATGCGGCCGAAGATGGAGCATGCCTATTTAGGAACGTTCCGAAACACAAGCCGTAGAATCGATTAAATATTTTTGAATTTTTTTACGAAGTGAATCATCCCAAAGCCGTTGGTGAATCGGACACTCTTGGGGAGTCTCACTCGGACATAAGCTTTCCCAGGCTTGTTTAGCATCTGCTTTGGATTGAATTTGGATAAAATTATGCTGTGGTCCTAAAATTTATGATACCAGGTTTTCAGTGCTGTGCACAGATGATAAAAAAGCCGGGAGAGAAACATTAGAAATTTTACGTACCCCGATACCGCCTAGACGAATCGGGAGAGCAGCTTGAGACCAAGAAAGCTTATTTAAATTTAAATTTAGAATTTTGCCGAGTATAGATATAATTTCATTATCCAAAGGAAGTAATAAATTTTCAAAAAGTAAGTAATCTCTGGGATAAACAGGCAGAATCGGAGTATATACAGGGCCATGTGGGACTTTATTTTTACAAGTTCTTCACAATATATTTCGAATTTTGATTGTTTTTTTTTAGGAAAGCCGGAATGGACTGGTCCATGATGGGGGCACGCAGAAGGCGTAGGTTTTCGTCATTAAAAATTTTAATTCCCGGTGCCGTAGAATCAAATTCAGTTATGATTTTTTCTTCGTCAGTAAATTTTCGGTCCAAATATAACACGCATCTCAAAAAATTTAAAGTAAGGTCGATTTTCTGGAGTTCAGATATTAAATTATGTAAATCTTTTAAAACCGTAGCTGCTTCGCCTTCTCCGTAGCCCCTCCGAGTGTCTCGTCAGCCAGGTACCTGATGTTCAATTTAGACTGTAATTTTGATATTATGGGATGTATTGCCAAACTGAAAATTGCTGGTCCGAGTGGGTCTCCCTGTTGGCACCCTACTACAGAGTTCAAAACGTTAGATTTGTACATTAGAAGGAGCATTATAACATTGCCAAATGTAAGGTAGTATTTCTGGACATTCTTGTTTAATTTCAATGAGTAGGGTGTTTCTATTTACCGAATTGAATGCGTTTTTGACGTCCACTTTTGAAACCACCTCAGCCTGGTCGTGGGTTATATAAGCCCGCAAGGCATATATAGCGGCTTCGCAACCGCCTTTACTTCCAAAACCAAGCTGAATAGGTTGAAACGCGGTAGTTAATTTTGGAGCCAATTTTTTACAATAAATTTTGGAGGCGAGTCTCCGAAGGGTGGTTCCCACAGCTAGCGGCCTCACTCCTCCATCTTTTTTTATTAACGCGTACAGGTTTGCACCATACAGCGTCTCAATTATATCCGCGTTTACCCTCCCCGCCAATATGACATTGATCAGGGCGGTGAAATCCTCCAAAAGCTTGACCCCAGCGTCCCCGCAAGACTTGCACAACAAATCTTTAAGATGCTGCGGTGAAAGTCCGTCGAGGCCGCCGGCTGAGCCGTTTTTGAAGGACATCACCGCCGACAGAACATCGTCACATTATTGAAAACAAACATTAATGTAAATGAAGAGTACGTAGGTACTTAGTGTATAACCGACCTAAGTCCAATAAAACAAAAAACTTATTCAGAACCCCAAAACCAATTATTGAAGTTGTTTAAAAGAATGATTTTTAGTTGTGTAAATATCATGGACCATACATGGGCATATTCAGTCACCTCGTGACCCAAATGTTTGGCCACGAATGTGTCATTATATGTCATGACCCTACGTCGGGCACTGAATAATGAAAGTGTTAATGCATCGTTGCAGTACAATGCATTTATAAATGTAATGAAACTAAAGACAAATACTTGATTTTTAAAAGCTTTTATTTAACTTGCACTGTTTATATGTAACTTGTCCGTCAAAATTTGAAAACCATTGTTCATTGGTTTCCGATTGAGCTGAAATTTGGAATATCTATTTAATTTGGATGACAATGCATTAATATGGTACCATGGAGCTGGTCTGATAATGGAGTCGGAAGGTGGTCGTAGGAACTAATGAACCTGATAACCTCACCTCGTCGTGTTTGGGATTTTTAAAATGGTCTTGATAAGTACTATACCGCACGAAAACCTCGTTATAAAAAATATTTTTCGTTTGAGAATTTATTCTGTCTAATATTGGTTTATAATGGATAACTCAAAAACGATGTACTTAATAGATTTTAAAAATTCTTTCGCCTATTAGAAGCCACACTATTAGCTATAGGTAAGTAACATGGAATAAGCTTTTTATTTTCAGAAAATTAGACACTCTTACGTAAATTTAACCCCAGAAAACCTCTAAATTGTAGGTACCCATTCGAAACCATGGAGAGTCGCTAGTGTTAAAGAAAAATCTTAATCCGTCCACTCATTTCTCGATCTTTCAATAATTACCTACGTACCTATCTACGAAAATAAGTAGGTACTCATATTATTTCAAGCCTCATCAAAACCAAAACATTTCAAAGGTCAATCAAAATCATACTGACATCTCTTAACGCACGCAGCACATAAGCAGAAAATAGATAGAAACACAGATTCGGAAGCGTTGAAAGAAAACCTGCACAACTACTCGTATTTGGAGAAAATACAGTAAGTAGGAAAAGGCTAGAGGAGCGTCTGTGACCGAGTGGTTAAGGGATCCGACTCGTAAGCGAGAGGTTACGGGTTCGAATCCCACGGGCCATGTACCAATGACTTTTTCTGTGTTATGTACATTAGTTGAATGCTAACCGATGCGCTTCCGGTGAGGGGAAATATTGTGATGAAACTTGCACATTCAACAGGCAACTGAATTTGTAACCATGATCCAATCTGGTCAAGTTCCCCTGGTAGCAGGGTCACGGAGACCAGATGGCAGTTGCTCCAATATAATAATCCACTGCCGAATCCTGGATTATGGTCAAGGCGGACGCCGGGCGCTCGTGCGCGAGAGCACAACGGGACGTTAACACCAAGATGATTATTTTACAGAAAATAGCAAAAGGCGATAAACAGCCACAACCTATCTCATTTGACGACAGTTACGTATGACTTATCAGCTGCTGATAGCGTCCGCGTGTCACTCCATTGTACCTAGCGTGGCTTTGTCTCCACAGCAGCTGTAAACAGCGTTTCAAAACAAATGGTTCACTGTACTTACATATATCCTACACAGTACACATGCCGAGGCGTTGATGTTCGCACATTTTCGAATTGCAAACAAGCGCGTAATTACTAAGCGGGCGATTCGAGCGAACAAAGGGTGCGCGATAGTCCAGTTTCGCCGATCGGCCGGCGTGTGCGCATTCGACCGCGCGACGTTCCGCCGGACGCGCGCCGCTCAAATAAAACAGCTGATTTTTATATCGATCGACAAAGTTGGGTATCGACAATGTTGCTCGCGGGCGTACAGATCGTGGACAAAGAAAGTGTGGGGTACAAGACGGAGCGCGCGGAACCAAGAGTGGGATGGCAAGTGGAACCGCCGCCTGTCCGGGAGGAAAGCCCAGGACCCTCGTACGTGCTCCCGGCACCTCCCCTGGGCCTGGCAAGGGCCCCAGACAGGGATCCGGTCGATATACAGTTCAAGAATATCACCTGCACAGTTAAACTTGGCATCAATAAAGGTAAGAGATTAATGGACACTCACCTTTTGTTTTGATTCAATTTTTCTGCGTATTATAAGTCTACGCTCTACTGTTTACTTGCGCCGGCAAACAAGTTGGTAATAATAATAATTTGCAATGTAAATATTACATTATTGATGTAAAAATTTACACATTTATTGCAGCGACACAAAAGTATTGTGTCGACTATCTGTTATGCTAATTATGTATTACAATTATATAGGTACTATGTACATCTTAATAAATGAGTATATAAGATCTTCATTTAAACAAAATCTGGTCTTCTATCCGTATACATATACATAACTAGTTATTAGTTTGATGCGGCCTGTACAATGAAAGAAAAACTCGACATGAGTACTTACATTCTTATTGTCAAATAAAGTAAAATCAATCGGTATCTTTTCTAGGATTCCTGGATAGGATTAATTTTATTTTAACTTAATTTAATTTTGATTAACATAGCAATTATCTTTTGTAGAGCACCCAATCACTCTATTATATATTTTTCTATTCATTTCAGTTTAGAAGTTAATTAGAAAAACTATTAATTGATGTTGTTTGCTACTTTATTAATGACATATTAATTGTTTATTAATCCAAAAATGCATTAAGTAACAATTACTTAATAAGTATACATAAACATGCTCTAAATAACCGTGATGAACATCATGTTGTGATGTTATTCAATTGTGAATTAAAAAGTGATTTTTTATTTATTTATTTACTCATATAGTTTATTTACTCACACTAACAAAAGTTATAGTATTTTATAGTTAAAAATACATAACCTTGAGCCAAAGATCCTGTTCTTTGTGTGATTTCTGAACTCTCAGCTATAGATCTTTAATTGAACTGATAATAGGTACATTACATTTTAATTGGTTGCTTCATAATTATAGGTATAAACCTACTTATTATTAGTAATCGAGTCTCATACGTACATATAAAAAAAAAAAAAAAAAAATTGTGAGGAAAAAATCTGTCACCACAAACAAGAAGATTACCTTACTAAATACCCACTTATAGTGCCCTTACTATGGACATCAACGAGGTCTCAATATACCGCCATACTAAAGACTCCAGAGACATCTGCGATCTCTTACTATATTAATATATTATAGACATCAACGAGCTCTGAACATTAAAAAACAAAATAACCATCTTGGCGTTAATGTCTCGGTTATGTTCTCGCGCATGAGGGCCCGGGGTCCGCCTTGACCGTGATCCAGTATTTGGCAGATCAGGTAATTACGTCGGAGCGAATGCCATTTGACCTCCATGACCCTGCAACTAGAGGGACCTGACCAGATTGGATCATGGTTACACATTCAGTAGCCTGAATGTGCAGGTTTCATCACGATGTTTCGGCATCGGATGCATCGGCTCTTACGGTGAGGGAAACTACTAAATAACTCAGAAAAAAGATATATGTTACTTGGTGGTACTGGGGTTCGAACGCGGTACCTCTCGATTACGAGTGTGAACTTTGTCATTGGGCCACCGACGCACATAATAATTAAAGATATATTGATTTATTATGACTTGGACGTAGAGATGACGAGCTAGACGAGCTAAGTAATACCGATGCTAGAGAATAGTAGTACAATTCTCTATTCCAAAAAGGTTATAGGTGTTGCAAGTCAGGTAATATGACACCAGAGACTAGGTCGTTGGTTGCAAAGAATCGGATTACAAATAGCACTCACTAGACAAAAACACCGCGTTTATGCTTGCTACTTTGAAGCAATAATAAATGTAACAAATCTTATTTAAGTGCATTTTTGTGTAACTACTCCAAAAAACTACATTCATTAATACACCTAAAATCAAGCTAGCTTTATATCATAGACATAGACATAGACATAGACGTATCTTTATTTGGTCCAATAACACATTTAAAAAAACTTAAAACTAACATAATAAGTACATAATAAGGAAGTAGGGCGATGCATCATGGGACCAAATTGGACCAGCCTCCAGCTGCCAGAATGGCAGCAGCCAAACACAGCGCTGGTTTTCAGACTGACCCATAATAGAGCTCGATGCGCGCATGACGCGAACGACGTGGTATATCAGGTGGTAGGACTCTCTCAAGTTAGAGGAGATTACAAGCGACTGAATGTGTAACCATGATCCAATCTGTTGAGAGTCTCCTGTTAACTGGGTCACGGAGGTCAGATGGCACTCGCTTTACTGTCATTGCCTGGTCTGCGAAATCCTGAATCATGGTCAAGGCAGACCTCGCGACCTCGCGCGCGAGAGCACAATTGGGATATTGACGCCTAAATAATTATTAGGTATATAACTTTAACTAGTCTTTAGATCTTGGTATATAAAGGTATATTGCTTATAAAACGTAATTTGTACTTGTAAGTTCTATTAATGAACTTCATGGCCATAGTATGTATCTACCTAGAACAATAATTATAGTTACTGCGATATTCACTGCTATAACTGTTCACAAACAGATGATATTTATATTGTTTCACATAATTTGAGTTCCGACGGCCTGCGATCTTAGTACAAAGTTCAAAGTCATGATCATAGTTGAATTATGACTTATCGGAACCATGACACGTCCAAATATGGTTTACTAGCCACCACAATTAATATTCTGAACACAGGTATGGTGAAATAGCTGTTTACATATAGGTAGGTATAATAAACTCTGCTGTATTTGACTTTAAGTGATAAACACTTCTGAATAAATTTCCCATTGACAATGGAAAAATATCCACTTTTAAACTTCACACGTGTTAATGAAAACGTAAATAATTAGCCAATAATATTATTGACATGTTTATGTTGTACGCATCTCAGAAAGTTTGCACGCCAGGCTCGATAGAGTGTGTCCAAATGTGGCCCGAAAAACCTGGCGAGAGAGCGAGATAACTCTAGCTATCTCTTTCGATTTGCATTGAAGTAAGGGGACACTAACGCGAAAAAGCCACGCATACTGGAATTAATTTTGTAACTTTTTAACCGATTTATAAAGCCCATTCACTGATGGGTTGCTAGATACCTCAGTAACAAACAATGTCGACTCGTAGTTTATCTGCAAGTTGGTTGTGCTATGGACCATTCCATGGCAAAGATACCCATGGATCAAATGGGTGTACAACGGAGAAGTACATTATTTAAGGATGCAGGCTGTACTACGGCAGGAGCTCGACAGTAGCACGATTAACTCATAAAATATATAACAGGCATATTTATTATGGAGAGAGTTCCGGGGTATATTATTAATGCTATCGGATACTGATGTTAAAATGTGTGTTAGAATCACCTCAGTCTCATGTCGTATTATATTTTAGGGCGCTCCCAAATTTTGATACTTTTTTAACACAGATGCTGAGTTTTTTTTTGTTTGTCAAATTACTGAATGATAGACCATGACATGCTACAAGGATATTGGTTAATTACTAGGTAAACGAATTTGCTGACGAAAGCTCATATTTACATTGATAATTCTACTTGAATTAAGCAACAATTATATACTACAAGGATTCCTTTGTCCTTAAGAAGACTCGTTGCATCAGCTGCATGTTCATTTTCACTTAACTGACTCATTTACGAGGTAGTCATGTTAGTAAGTAGATATATTACGACACGTTTCCTAACAAAGTACTCACCAGTTTATTGACATAACATTTACTTACCGTCTGGTAGTTTGTTTTGAACTGCGCCTGGATTATGCAAAGGATATAAAGGCTCAATTCACACTGAAGCCGTAGTGATTGGCAGCGCAGCGTCTGGCAGTTTCCCAGGCACGCAACTTTTAAGCATTATCTCCAGTAGGAAATGCATAGAATCACTTGAAAAACTCGCGGCCAGGCGGCCGCGCGGCTAGAAGCTGTCGACTGTCCCGGCTCTTTCATAGATCTAGTTACATCCTTATTCAGAAACGTTACAATGAGGTCTCACTCATAGTGCACACGAACCCACAAGGCTCCAACTGACAACCTTTTTTTTATGTTAGACTAGCCAGGCATTTGACCTCCATCTCACCTGGTGTTAAGTGACGATGCGGCCGAAGATGGATGATGCCTGTCTAGGAACAGTCTATTCACTCTAGCCTTAATGGCGTCCAGATTATTGTGATCAGGGAACACACTCGAGGATAAAGGTTGAACCAAAGCTTGAGTGGCCATCGGCACTATGCGTTCGGCAATTAATCAAATTGACCAATCATAGAGCCTTTTGTGAATACGGGTTATTAGTTTAAAATGATGAGTCAGTAAAACTGTTGGCCGCTGCGCTGCCGGTTGCTGCAACTTCAGCGTGACTCGAGTCTTATGTGCATAACGGTTGCACAGTTTCTAGATTGCACTTTCTATCTACATAGCAACATTTATACCGCGATGCTGTCAAATATTTCAAGTCTCTTTCCCTTATATTATAATAAGTTAATAGTATAATAAATTCCAGCGTGTTGGTGATTTGTTCTTCTTTCACGAAGCATAACGTAACAATAGATATCGACGTGCTTTATCATGGTAAAAGGTTGTCACCTAAACACTAATTAGTAATAACAATACGTTATATATGGAAACAATAACCCTACAAGAATAACACATGGTACCAGGATATTGACATTCCTCTCTGAGTAACACTTGCGGATGTGTAGTTGATTAAAGATTAAAGCAGATTGAAATTATAAACCCCAGGGCAACTTCATCCTTAAACTATCTTTCAATCACAAACGGTAATATAACAATAAAGTATATTTGCCGTAGCTTTAATGTGTGATCTAGTTAAGTGTATTCAATTAATTATTACAATTTAGCGCTGTCCTAATTGGCAACGGTCGTACGACGGGCGTCGCTCGATCAATAGGGGACCTCAAAACCGCCCGTCGCACGACCGTTGCCAATTAGGACAGCGTCTAATTATTGTAAATAATACGACAGTTCTTGTACAAAGAGTAACTGATAAATGAATAATTTAACAAATGCGTGTATCGTTTGTTTACCTTTTGTGCAACACTATTTGGAAGACACGTAACATTTGTATGTTGTAATTAAAGCCATTAAGGGCATCCCATATAGTATTTACGGAAGTAGGTAATAAGATAACAAAGAATAAAAACGACAAGTGACCAAAATCAATAAAACAAATAATGAACACTTATATATGTATTATGCGGTGACCCTGCGCATAACAACAGCGCACTGCACGCGTCTACAAGGCCACCACATTTGACTACTTCTGCTTTGAGTCGGACTTTAACCTAGTATAAAACATATACATATTACATAGTATAAAACAAAGTCTCTTCAAACCGTCTGTCCATATGTATCTATGTACGGTAAGATCTTTTAAACAACACAACGGATTTTAATTCGGTTCTCGACAATAGATAGAGTGATTCAAGAGTAAGGTTTATAAGCACGAAAAAAGCGGGTAGGTAGGAGTAATAAAGGTGTAAGGTAGGTGTGGGGTAGGAGTGGCGTACGTGTAGGGTAGGTGTAGGGTAGGCTAAGGCTAGGTGTAGGTAGGGGAAAGGTAGGTTAAGGGTAGGACGCCACGCGTACGAACTCGCGTCGGGTCCACTTGTTATACATATGCAAATTCAATTAGCATGTGTGCGTATAGTGAAGTTATAGTGCTCTAGTGGGGGTCTGTACCAGTGGGATATTTTCTGATCAATATAAAAGCTAACCGGCCAAGACATGTCAGGCCACGTACAGTGTAGAGTACCATAGTTTCCTGTAAAATTGCGTGCGGCATTGCCCGCGGCTTCGTCTAGGCGTTCGTACAATAATAATAATAATAAATAATAAATATTCGTGGACAAATTCACACAGCGCCATCTAACCCCAAACTAAGCAAAGCTTCTACTATGGGTGCTAGATAACTGATATACTACTTAAATACTTTTAAATACATACTTATTATACATAGAACACCCAGACCCGTAACAGAAATTAAAATTCATCATTTCAATTTCTGCCCGGCCGGGAATCGAACCCGGGACCTCTTGCGTGGCAGACCGGCATGTTGACCATTGAACCACTCAGGTCGTCATAAGTCGCTGCCGCGCCGCCACAATGAACTAATTATTAGGTACTTATAGCCTATGGGTTGATCGTCATCACCCGAGCGGTAAAATTCGGTGTTTGCTAGCTATGGTCTGAACATCTAGCCTATTCTCAGCAGTTAGCTACAAGACTGCAGAGGTCCATCAAAATTCGTTTAGTGAGCAAGCCAAGCAACAACGCTCGCATTGTTGTGTTTCGGTATGAAAGATAAGGTAGCACAGTGTTTCCTTTGTACTATGACATGGGATCGTTCAAGAGGTATATTAGAGGTTTCCTTAGAGGCGGGCAACGCAATGGTGGCACCCCTGGTGATGCTGATGTCCATAGGCGGCAGTGACCACTTTCCATCAGGTGGCCCGCATGCCTGTTTGTCTGCCGGATAACAAAAAAAAAAAAAAAGCTATGAAATTATAGGCATGAGGCATTTTTCTTAGTTTTCACAGTGCAGTAATTCTATAAAACTATCAAAATAGAGGAATCGCTTTCGTCCTTTCTGGACTTTTACCTTTGATGTCCGTCTTACGCAGTTAAAGGATTCCATCCACTATGGACTTTCATTTAAGACACCTGCATCTTATTCCATCAGGCAGGCCGTAAGCTTGTTTGCCATCTTAGTGGTATATAAAAAAAAAGGTAAGTATATTTACATGTTTTTGTTACAAATTGCAATGGCATACAGAAGATTAAATAATCGTGCAGTATCGCTCAGTTATCTGCAATTTTAACTAAAAATTCAAAAAAAAAGATTGAATGAATTATTTTTTGTCAAGAATGCAACAGGATTTTAACTCATATCTCTGTAGATTAGTCCATAGTAAATAGATAATTATTGTAAAGACTTATCCCGGATACGGGGCCGGTATCAACAGCGATATCTCACCGATAACGCGCAGTGCAAGCCAAGCTTCAACGCGCTAATGACAAATTTAGAATAATTTTTAACACTTCTTATAATTATACATTGTCTAACGCAGACCTAGTTAAAAATGGTACACAAATAAAGAAAATACAAATAAAAAGCACACTCTATAATTCGCTGCCATGCCAAAGTGTCCCCATAATGCTGGCGGCGTTACCTCTCTGAATTGTCAAACTTATACGCTGACCGAGGTAAGCACCAGCACGTGGGTCGCCGGTAGACTCAATTAGACGGGTAAATATTTCTTGGAACACGTTTTTGGCGCTAGGCCCCCCACCATTTGCACCCCAAACGGCATCCATATTTGAGCCGCGAAGTGGTCAGGATGTCTACACGGATCACAGTGGCCACCCTTATGACCAAGCAACAAGCGCCATGCGTCGGGTTTCTTGTCTCACCCCAAGCCAGTCTAATTACCACTAATGCCTATGTACTACTTGAACTGAATCAGTTTTGTAAATACTGACATGTTTACGCAATCATTCAGACGTCTGAATGTGCAACCATGACGCAATCTGGTCAGGTTCCCCTGTTAACAGGGTCACAGACATTATGGCAGTCGCTGTCTGTAATTACCGGATCTGGCCATGGTCAAGGTGCACCCCCTCGCGCGCGTGAGCATAACCGGTATACTGACGTCAAGATGACTATGACTGTGTTTATGCAAAATGGTGGACAAACATATTATATTTGCGTTGCCGGCCTTTCTTCCCTGATCCCCCGAGGTGCCCATGGGCGGTGGTGAACGCTTCCAATTAGTTCACCGCTTGCTCATTTGCCTCCTTCTAGAACCAAAAACTTAAAATAACGGGCGAAGGTTCCGCAATAGACGATCTAGCGATCCGCGATCCTTGTTTGCGAATCGCTATATCCTTTAGTGTAGATCCACCCGGCTATAAAACCGACAGGGAACGGGTCTAACGTGGCAAGGAGCGACGTACATTTGGATCGCTCGCGGATCGTTCACATCGACCATGTCACCGTTCAGTGGGTCCTATTTAAAAGCCTACGGAGCTCCAAACTGACCTGCCTTTAATGGGTCCTTATCAGGACCGCAAGGCGTCATAATCAGCTATAATACAGCCCAAACGTTGAGTATGGAAACAACGCGCGGTTTCCTAGAGAGCGGTCATCGAGACCGGTGTCGAAAAACCCTGCGGTATATTGTTTGCATTGTAAATATTTAGCTGCCATTTAATAGCTACCATAAGACGTCATCGGCTATCCTAGGAAATATATTCGTCGCCATCCGTGAATACATGAAATTCATGCAGTATTCTATATTGCCGCACCACAATAGCATCTCTACCAAATCCATATCTTGTTCCCCTCCGAAGCCAATCTGAACTAAACAGTAGGATGTGACAATTTACTACGTTTAGGGGGCGTGTGACCGAATTAAGAGCGAACAATTCTTAAAAGTTATTGGTATTAACTATCATCCATCGAAAGGACATTCTTCTTACTACTGTGTACCAATAAAAAATAATAATCTTTACTGTTTTGCTTGTCAGGGTTGTACAAATTACAAAGTAATGTAGATAAAAACAATTATAGGTAACAAGAGGACCCGATGCACTTAGTTCGCGTACATCTACATTCCCCTACCTTTCCTTTTTTTCTTGCTTATAAACCTTCCTCTTGAATCACTCTATCTATTGTTGAGACCCGTATTAAAATCCGTTGCGTAGTTTAAAAATCTAAGCGTACATAGGGAGAGACGGCGGGAAGCAACTTTGTTTTATATGTATAGATATTTATATTTCGTATATTTTTATTATAACTGTAAATATTTTATGTGTACCTTAAAAAAATTTAATTTCTTACAATATGGCAAAAAATACAGTCTCTTCTTCTTTGTCTTTTTTCTGCTTAAAACGTAATTTAAGTAATACGGATATAAAATGCGTTTTATGTGAACCAAGTAGAAATTCGTCGTGAGACTGGGTTCTTGATAACTTCGTAATTTGGGAATCGGGACAATGTGCGCAGAAATCGCGTATCGACGTTAAATACATTTTCACACGTGAATGAAAAGAATTCCGAAGATTGTACTGCGATGATGATATGATATTTATAAGTGCTTGTAAACAAACCACGTCAGTTACTTATATTAAAGTTATTATTAGCTTTAGGCACACCATCACAAGTTGACATTGTTCTAACTTTGTCTCAACTGCAGGTATAGCAGAGTCTTAGAAAAATGTTTATTAGTAGAAGTAGTAGTGTAGCATAAAGTAGGTACTAAGGCAGCAGATTTTGTAATAGTATTATGTATCGCATCTACTAAGGCAGCCCGAATATGTTGTATAAAAAAATCTACCAAGGTAATCTAAAATTAACCTTCATCTCAATCCCTTTTGATTCTGAACAATTCATACATAGGTAGGCATCCGTAAATAAACTCTTTATTGCACACAAAATGCATTACAGAGAATTTCTAAAACACACACATACATTTTGTTTGGTTACAAAGGCGTACTCATCTCTTTGAGAGATTTCCAGCGAGCAGGTAAATTTTAGGTATACAACAGCAAGGACATGAGTGTACTAGTACTAGAAACATAAATAGGGTCATCTAAATGGCTACTTTGACACAAATGACTTGATTTAAGTACGTTTGATTAATTACTTACAAATACAAGACAATTTATGGATGCGTAGGTGAGCTGTGAGAACTGACCACTTGAACTTAGGACTGTTGATAATACAGCAATTGTTTGTTGTAGGCGCTTGTATCGGGCGGCGGTAAATAGAAATTATCGCGGTGACCCTATCAACCCTATCAAATGCGTATTTATACCGCATGGGAACAATAATATTTGCGATGTCAGTTTGTGTGGATCCTGCACACAACGTATGAAGTAACGTCGTGACAAGAGTAGCCTGAACCTAAGAGTTTAGGCCAATTAGAATTATCATCAGGCTTGACGAGTTGTTGTTGAAGATTTGATAATCTTTATTCGTAATAATAAATGTGGTTTAAATGTAAATTCTACACAATATACTGACAACATAATATGCTTAATCTTACTTGTTTCTGAGTATGATTTCTTCTACGAACCGGCAGCAGAAATTAAACGAAGGCTGTCCGAGTTTTCTTTCCGAGTAATTAAGTTTTTCATCGAACCTCATTTCGAAGTAAATCTTCGATTGGCGTATTAGGACGATCATGGAATCGAAGTACTAGAAAAAAAAACGAAAACATATCAGTATAGCTAAGTAGAATAATGCAAGTAAATTAAGTTGCTTTACAAAAAAAAAACAATGAATGTGAACAATGTAAAAGGGATTCTGGAACGACAGAAGTTATTGATAAAGCCTGTCTGTCAATATTTCCATTTTCTGAAGCAGTTCTGCGACTCACATTGTATATGCATCGTATAAACAACCGTCTTATTCGTCAAATCGGTGTCCTACCAGTTCAAGTTTGGCTAAATGTCGCAAGACGTTATTGCACGAAGGCTAACGAAGTTTTAGGTATCTGTAGTCTAACACGACCACAAATCACATCACAGCCCATAACAGTCCACTGCAGGACTAAGGGCCTTTCCCACGGTAGGGGAGGTTATTATCATAATTATCGCTTGGCAAGCGGGTTGGAGATCATCATCACAGCCCGTAACAGTCCACTGCAGGACTAAGTTCCTCTCCCACGTAAAGGCAGGTTATTGCCATAATCTCCATGCTTGGCAGGCGCGTTGGAAATCGCAGTGTTATAAATATAACAATCGATATTTTGCCACAAAAATATTAGTCGCCTTGTACGACGCCCACGAGTATAAGGGGTTGATGCTATTCTACTCTGCCGGACACCACACGGCCAACACGATTTTAACACGATATTTAACACGCTAATCTTAAAAATTCTGACACACTGCCTACCCAAATATTACTTAGAACCACCTTGCAATACGCGCGTCATCAGAGTCAACCGCGTCACTGAGGTTTTTCCACGACCACCGCTCACTATTGGCCGTGAGAGGAATTAGAGCTATTTGATTATGAACCTTTGATCTTGGGATTTCATTATTTTACGATGGTAAGGTAATAATACAAGGGGTAAATGTCACCGGCAAGTTGCTGACCCCGTAATAATGAAAGGCTCAATCATCTACTATGAACTGATCAGTGACGCGTTTCAAACGAGTTTCAAAGTAGTTGCGACTTGCGAGACCTGTCGTTTCGTAATAAAATAATATAGGCACGAAACTCAACAGCAACTCTTTTGAGTTACATAACTTTTGAGTTGCTTCTTGTGTTCTTGGAGCTCTATTTTTGAATCGCTCGCTTACGGTTTTCAATTTTTATTTTCACAATAATTTATTTTTATTTTTAATCACTTTGGCAATACCGTATAAGTATGGTTCCAAAATAAGGAAAATTAGCATTATGCATCAATATATCGAAACTTCATGCCGAAAATAAAAATTTAAAACCTTTCAAATAGAGACGAGCAATTCAAAAATAGTTGGACTTTAGTTAGAACTTAGCAGCCACAGTCAGCAACGCTTGAAGCTGGGAGTATTTTCGTGTGCCTTGAATCTAATATTACCAACTGTACAAACACAACAGGTCAAGTACAAAAAAAAAAAAAAAATTCTATTGAAAACACATTGTAAACAATTTAGTTGCTACCGTAAAACTGGTGGTAACTGTACAGTACGAGCAACGTGACACGATCCGACGAAATTTTTTTTGTACAAAGTTTTAT
Source organism: Blastobasis adustella (assembly GCA_907269095.1). Lineage (NCBI taxonomy): Eukaryota > Metazoa > Arthropoda > Insecta > Lepidoptera > Blastobasidae > Blastobasis > Blastobasis adustella. Next base: position 4,839,133 of record OU026115.1, on the reverse strand, counting down.
AAAAGGCTGACAGTCAGCTACAAAATGTCCCATTACAATGTATTCTAGGGGGTGGTACGTTCACTTTGCTAAGGACGGCATGCACCAAATTCTTAAACGCATTTAAGCTGATATTTAAACAAAAAACTTCATGCAAAAAAACGTTGAACGTTCTTAAACGTGTTTAACAATTTGGTGCAAGCGAGGCTTTATGTGCATACATTGTCATGATGCAGCAGCCATGACTGCTATAAAAATATCACGATAACTAATCTTTTGTTGTTGTAACATCTCTCCTTATCAAAGTCAGTGCACTTGTCGCAGTCGGTTGGTTAAAATAGCCAGTTATTTAAACGGCTAGCTTCTTATGATATTATTAAACTGAAAATTTGCCAATTTCAAGAAATTTTAAAGTAATGTTTATTTTATTTAAAGAACGATATTGCACCGAGTTTACGGAGCTCCTCTAAATATTGTCACAACGCTAACCTAACCACAATAATCTAAAACAATAACAACAGCTTGCATTAGATTTTAATTCGGTTAGGTTAGGTAAGTGTTGTGACAATGCATTGAGGAGTTCCGTAAACTCGGGGCTATATCGTTCGTTAGACGTTACTTTCAAAGTTATGAAATTGGCAAATTTTTAATTGATTAAAAAGCTAGCCATTTAATTTACCGCCTAATTTAACCATCCGGCTGCGACTCACTTGCTCCTAGCTCCACATTATACACATGGCAATAAAACGTAAGGTGACACACTTTAGCTGAACTACAACTGACTTTACCGTGCTCTCACCCTTGACATTGCCAGATTAGGCGTGGCATCGTTTTCGAAGGCTACGTACGATACGTAGAAAACTCGCTGGTTACCTTTGAAATAATTGTAGAGATTTAATGAAGTACATAGTTATAGACACGTTCAGTTATTGGAACGATGTTGTTTCAACCCCTGTATGCAGGTTGCGTTATGGTGTCAGGTCAAAATTTTTAACGTGAAGAATGCATCTCTGCATTGTTTTACGGATTTCATAGCTCGGCGACGCAACCTGCGTCGGCGAGAAATAAAATTTTAAGTTGACAGCATAACGCAAATTGCGTCGTCGACCTATGAAACCCGTGAAACAATGTAGGAATGTAGATGCATTCTTCACGTAACATAAGAACTTGTAATGAGCCAATTAGAGACGAAGGAAGTATATAGGTAAGCAATTACAACAGTAATAATACGTGATCGGGTATTGACTTGAAATAACAACAAAATGTCAGATTGGAAACATTGGACGTTGTAATAGGCTACTGCGGTCGGTCAAGGTTCAGTCCGATCGGTGCAAAGTCTCAATGGTGTTAAATTCCAATGGACGGTGGGTACAAATGTTGACTCACGCAGTTGAGAAACGAGTTTTATTAAAATTAACAATATTTAAGCTTTGTTACGGGCATGATCTAATCTGGTCAGGTTTCCCTGTAAACTGGGCCATGGAGGTCAGATGGTAGTCACTCCACTGTAATTATCTGATCTGCCAAATCCTGTCTGCCAAATGCCAGATCATGGTCAAGGCGAACGACGGGACCCTCGCGTGCGAGAGTACAACCGGGAAATTAACGCCAAGATGATCGTTTAAGATTTATTTCTGTTAATCTACATATCGTTACGCTTTTACGCCAGTTTACTCTATTTTGCAAATTTTCCGATACGTTACTTGTTAATATTGGATAATGTCAACAGAACCCTGGCAGAAGTCGGGATTGATGATGTTGATTTCATAGTGTCAAAAACATAACATAACTCATTCATTCGTTTATATTTGGCCGTCCAAAAATGTTGGCATGCCATCTTCATGGGTCCTTGTGAACTTTAACTGCTATCATGCACACCAACACTCATACTTAGTTAAGCAAACTGAGACCGTTGTTCTTTCCGCTAACAATGATTCAGTTACAATGACTTCTAGCATACCTTAGGTTGAAACACAAGCTACCTTTTTGAATTCCGAAATAGGTAATTGTTTTTCACTTTAAAAAAGCTCATTAGATATCATGTTAGACAAGCAAATATTATGGCTTATTTTTGTTGGCCTCATATCCATATACCTTTTATGCTTATTATTTTGTTGTTCATGCTTTAATACCGGTTCCATGGGCAATTATCTACGTCAATATGTGTACACGGTCGCAAGTCACGTAGGTATTTAGACAAAAAATATTAAATTCTCGTCTCTGACAATTCGACTAAAACAAAATTATACAAACTTGCGCAAAACTGACACGTCACCTGAGTGAACGTTATTTTTATACCTAAATAAATAATATTGTAATTATTGTATTATTTTCTGCTAAAAAAAACAAAAATATGGTGGTTATCACTTACCACCTCCACCACTCTAACAAAAATATGTCCTGGTGGTCAAAGGATTGGCTCTTGGAGTCTAAGGCCCTCTGGAGCGTAATATCTTCTTTTCATCACCATCATCAGCCTATACTAGTCCACGGCTGGACATAGGCCTCCCCCAATGAGCGTTAATGCACCCTGTCCTTAGCTTGCCGCATCCAGCATCCACCCAAATTTTTTTTTGAAAATCGTCACTCCAACTGGCCGGAGAGCGTCCCACACTACGCTTACCGAGTCGCGGTTTCTACTATTTGTTATTTTTCTGAGAATGATAATGGACCTATGCCCTTGTATTGTCCTATGGGCAATTATTACAACTTACCATTGACCATCAGGTGGGAAATCTCGTTCGTGTATAACAACAACAAGGATACAGCAAACCGGTCTTATACATTAAATCTGCGCCAGTCGTTTCCGCTAGTCCTTTGGGCTTTTATGATTAATGCGTCTACGATTAGTGGTCGCGCCAAATTAAGTTAGCACTAATTAACTAAAATTTAGCACAAAATATAAAACTTACATAAAGCAATATTATAGGACAAAAAATTTTAGAGTTTCAGTTAAATACCTACACGCTACATCTCAAAAGTCAAATCGAATTTTTAGGTTAATTTGAAAATTAATGCGTATATATAATACACATAAAATGATCAAGTAAACTATCTTAAAACCTATTTATTTATAATCATCTTGGCGTTATTGTCCCGGTTGCGCTTTCGCGCACGAGGTCCCAGGGTCCGCCTACACCATGATCCAGGATTTGATAGATCAGGTAATTACAGTGGTACGACTACCATCTGACCTCCGTGACCCTGCTACCAGGAATCACTTATCTTATGAAACAAACGTAATAGTAGGTCTTGTCGTAATCTTAGTTTATAGACCACTTTAGCCCTGACTACAAAGAAGCAGTTGCTTGCATCATTGTAGGTATGTATTATATATCTCTGGTTAATAAAACTACATATTAATCATAAGCCTATATAATAGGTGTAAAGCTAATTAAGTAAGTATCTATATCGTATTAATTAGGAAACCAACTCTACTATCGAATTCTTGTGACCCTAATAGCTATCTAACAATGTCATTTTACTTTTATCATTCTATTTTTCAACCTACTTACTTAAAATACAAGGGTACCAACAGGTAAATTACGACATGCCATATATTAAGTGACAAGAAATTATCGAGTATAATCATATTAACCTAGAACATATTGCAATATAACTTGCTGGCTTATGTCCGTGACGCAACTTCGATAAGGGATCGCTGTACCTACGTCTTAAAACAATTGTAGTACTATTTTTATGTTAGTGTCCGGCCGAAGATCAATTTCTGGCCGAAGCCGAAGCATATATTGTCTATCGCCACAACCTTCCTGAAGCTGAAGGTTTAAAATTCTAAGAAATTTTATTCAACATTTGCCACAAGCTACAAAGAATAATGTAAATGATTTTAAAACGTTAATATTGAATTTTATTGGCTTTCATTGACTGTATAATCTAGAAAAGTAATTTAAATAATAACTATAAGTTGATCTAGAAATGATAAACTATACACTTGCAATATAAAATTTGTCAAAATAATAAAAAGCACCATTTGCGAAACCTGGCTTCGTCTGGCTTTCGGGTCGCAGCCAAAGGTTTCGGATTATGTGATTTTTCGGCCGAAGCCGAAGCTTCGGTCGGATACTACATACGGTAGACAAACAGGCAAGCGATCCACCTGCTAGAAAGTGGTCACCGCTCTGCCTATAAACATTAGCAACAACAGGGACCCGACCGCCTAAGTTGAATTGAACGTAGACGACTATATCATCAAGAGCTGACGGGTGTGATGGCTACATCATTTAAGGTTTTAGCGAGTAAAATGGTGATGCATTGCCAAAAGATGGCGACGTTCAATTTGAGTTAGACGGTCGCTGCCATGGGTGCAAAAAGGGAAAAGCCTCTCCACTGCCAAAGACACGGTTCCCCAAATCCACAGCCCATTGCACAAATAGAATCTTGTTTAATAAAGTTTACACTTGATTGATAAAAGTAGATTACCTAGGCACTAATGTTTGTAGTGTACATTGATCATAAATCGTCATTAAATTATCTAGTTTATCTAATTTCTACAAGGATGCTATCGGACCGGACTTAGCCACTATTAAACAGGATTTCGATTAATTATTACCTATAGATCTTGTAGATAGATATTGATATTAATGTGGTTAAAGTGTGCCTTTCGATCTGACGCATTTCATCAGCAGGTCATTGTCACATTTAAGTACCCATACCTAAGGCAACGACAGGGATTTTTGGAGACAAGTAAGAATGACAATAAAGTTAATTGACAAAGTGGATACCGAAACAATACTGCGTCAACATTTCAAGTCTATTTAAGTTACATTCTTCCCTATTCCACACGTCTTCTTTTCATTTTTCTTTTTCTAGTAGTTTCCATTCACTATCTTTTACTCGCGACTTCACGTAAAATTCTTTATATTTTTCTTGTCGTCCCCAGGGTTGCCATGACCTCCTTGTCAAATTTAACCCAAATACTTTCAGCAGCTTAGGCGTGAAATGTAACATATGAATAGACAGGTACGGGTATAGTAAGATATTCTGTTAGAATTGGAGCCGCCCTGCCGACTGGGAAAGTACCTCCACCTCAAAGAATACTACAGCCAATAACACTAGTTAGAATAGTATTGTGTTCCTGCCGGTGAGTAAGGCTTCCAATGCTCCATGGGGAACCGTGGATTTGCCAGTAGAGGGGCCTAGCTGCGATTTATTCGGCGCCAGAGCAACATGTTCCGGAGTTTTGGAGGTCGTTATACCTGATGTTGCTAATGTCCTTAGATAGTGGTGACCAATTTCCATCAGGTGGCCGGCTTGGTTACTACCGACGGGCACAAAAAGCCATTTACTTTGCATATTTAGTAGGATTTACGCATATTTAGGCTGACCCCGGGCCTTCGCGCTCTATAGCACAACTGAGACCAACGCTAAGATGATGCTGAGTAGGATTTTTACATGAAGAACGTGTCAAGTAGGTGCGAAGGTACCCATCGGTCACATTGGCGGCGCGATAACCCCTGGCCACGTTCAGTTCCCAGTGCGAGGCGATAGCCGCGTGCGTCACTCCGCGAAACTCGGGCAAGGGAAGTGACCCCGATTAGAACGGTGCACTTTGTTCACAGGGCACGTGTAGTTGTGGTTACTATGTTTTTGTATAAATTTAATTTTTTTATGTAGTTTTTGTATTTAGATGTAGAAACAATAATAATGTCCCGTACATTATGGGGTATATACACGGGGTGCCAATTGGCTCCCAAAACTGTTCTGAATGCATTGCGCCTTGTACCCTCCGGGGGGACGAAGGGACCGTCGTTTTACCTGACTAACAAAGGCTAAGCAACGCTCGCAGAGTCCGGAAACGGGATGGGCGACAGTATCGTACTTCAGCACCGCAACAAGCTCGACTCATGAGGCACACCATAATACCGTTCGCGAACCGAGGTTGCTTATAGGTAGTTCGTAAAATACCTTGATCTCGTGGCTGTCATCATCGATTTTGAGAAGGTTGTATTAGTTCACGGTGCTCCTGAGCTCTCGAAACCAACAAGCAAATGGGACAGTGATAATAAAATAGAACGGAAACAATGACATATTGGCCGCCACAGAACCGAAGCACACTCGCCCCACGCCAACGACGGCCTCAGATGGCACAGCCGGACCGTGTCCGACAATGCCAAATAGAGCCCGATCGCACCCGTCAATGCCAGGCAGAGTCGGTCCGCATCCGACAATGCCAGGCATAGCCGGACCATATCCAAAAATGCCATTCGCACCGCAGCCGACGCAGAGCGGGCGTCCATGTGCTAACTCTAATAAACACCGTTGGCGCTGTAATTTCATCGTGATTTAGAATTCTTCTGACTTTATATGGTAAATGGCTCGGCTCTTGACGCTTTTAATTCGTCTGGTAGATAATGTAATTACTGAGATTAGCGCATTCATACAAAAATTAAACACCCATGTGCGAAAATAACTAACTCTTCATTTTCTAGATAACTTACGAAATTATATTTGATTTCACAAAGAACAAGAAATTTTTACGACTTAAAACTTGCTTCCTCTTTGAGGTAAGACAAATAAACACCTCAAGCAAATTTTACTTTCGAAACTAGACTTTCACCTTTCATTTTTGTCTGCAACGACTCGATGGATAGATCAAAAAGCAGCCGGAATTGGTAGATATGAAAATGCAAATATTGGTCTGCATTGGTATCAGAAAGTAAGCAAAAGAAATTATATTAATGCTTAATTAAGAATAGTTTCTTATTTATAACTTAATTACACAAAATAGATGTAAAAGGCAATAGTTTTAGGTTTCATTATTGTTTCTCTGTAAATTATTGTTATACTAGAGGACCCGGTGCTTACGCGCAAAGGATTAATATATCAGCCGTTAATTAAATGAAATAAAATTGTTTTTTTTTTAAATTTGATAGTTTAAAAATATCAGAGAAACGGTATAACTACAACACAAGCGTAGGTATGTCGTACGAATTTCTTACATTGGTATACGTATCTTATGTGTACCTATACTTATAAATGGAAACAACAAAACTCCTACAAACAAACAAAATTCGAAACAAAAACGTCCTTAAACTGTCACATTCCGCAATTCATGAGACGGCAAGGCAATAGGTCGTCCTAACAAAGGCCGTGCGTGACCACGTGTAGTTTCAGAATTCAGATGCGCAAGCGCAGCTGCGTTATCACGGGGTGAACGGCCGCGTGACGTCGATCCCAGCTGATGGAGCCGAATCTGGGTCGTCACGGGTGACGCCGCTACCGGCCGTGTGGAAATTCAAATTTTTTATTAGGTCACACAACACATGTGATCAATTTTAAATGTGTATATGTGTCTCTGCCGCTCTGTGTATGTGTGTCTGCCTATCACATCGTAGCTCCCGAACGGTAGGTCCGATTTGTATGCGGTTTTCTCGGTTTGATAGCCAGTTTAATCGAGATGGTTCTTGTGTTAAATGAATTAAGTGAATTATGTACATTTGATGAGCCCTTTTTTGCACTGTAGAAGGGCAAATAGGTACCTATTTCCCAATAAAGGCGAGCATATTGTCTGATAATTTAATGCTAATATTTTCTTGCTTGATATGGCAGATGTATTTAAACTTATCTATATTAATTATTTGGTAATATATATTGTCAATTGATAAATTCTATATAATAAGTAGCACACATAAGTATTGAAAATTTTAAATATATTTAAACCGAATTTAATAAAATGTAATGACTAATTATATTTTATTAACAGCGTTCATTTATTCACAATAAATTTACTGTAAAAACTTACGAAGTGAAAAGATGTGACGTAGACGTTAAACATAGAGGTAGACGTAAACACTTTTGTTATTTTAAAATATGAATACCTAGGTTGTATGACTGAGATCTCTTCTCTTGAGGGATAATTAACAAACAGCCTGATAAAGCCTACAAAATTACACAAAAACCACTGCCGGGAAGCCGGGATTAACTGGTCGGATGTGGATGACAATGATGATGATGATGAGACAAAAGCTGGTTAAATAATTACCCCTTTACGAGTGCATAAGTGTATCGAAAATTATACTTTAATGTGCAAATTCTCATTGTGTATACACATGATGCATTTCATCTTACTCCTCACAGTGACAACGCACCTGCGGTTCTGCAGTTTTTAATTCCTTCAACCTAAATGCAAGAATCGTACATGTTATGGGCGACAGTTACCGTTTACCATCAAGTGGGTTGTCTGCTCGGTTGTCACTGCCTGACATGAAAAAAAAAGAAAATAATTATACGGTTAACAACGATTCCAACTACTTAGAAGGTTCGTATGTGGTATCGGTAAATTTGACTATCAGTAAGTCCATTGACTTAAATACAATCACCTATTTGTGCTACCCAAATACATACATTACTTTATATTTGTACGAGACTCAAAGTGGGTTAGATTGTAGATACTAGTTCTTTTAATTGTCTGCTAAGCCTTCAAGGTGAGCTCGCTCGTTATACTTGACTTATTCGATCGACGGTGTCGTAGAAAATACTGGGAAAAAAGAGATCTAGATGTTCCGTGAACGACATAAAGCTATACTTGTTCTTCACAGTAGGTATTTAATGTGTTCTAAACGCTTTATTTCACCAGGAGTATATGCTCACCAAAACATAGGATTATCACAATTTACTAAACATAACATACCTATATGTATACATTAACAAATTAGCTTTTAACATTTTTTATTTATCATAAAAGGAAAATAATAGTACCTATAAGAAACTAATTATCATTACAGTGATCAATCGCAATGAAAACGCCGACTTACGTAGATACTACGACATAGCGACAAGGCCTTAATGTCTTACCTATTCTTTAGGACAGGTAGTATGTTGACCTTATAACAAGTTGTTTAATAATATGCAAATTAATGCCAGTTTCTTGTATAGATAATTATCTTCCGTCAATATAACAATAACAGGATACCTGTCTACTTAGTGATTAATACACTATCTAGCCATGTAAAGTCAAAAATGTTATGATGAAGAGAAAAGAGACCTATTTGAGACTCGTAATAAGTAATAAGTAAGTCCTAAAGTAGCGACCACGTATCTGAAGACGCAGCGTGGATAGGCTTCCCACAAGGTGGACCGACGACCTGGTAAAGATCGCAGGTACCAGCTTGATGCGGAAGGCACAGGACCGGTCTTTGTGGAAATCTCTGGGGGAGGCCTATGCACACCAGTAGGCGTCTTTCGGCTGATATGATGAATAAGTAATAACAGTCCCTCTATCTTATCTACGCTATTGTATTGACAACATCGTTGTTCTAATTAGAAAATGTTTAGCAATACTATCGAAAAATCGTGGGAAAGTCAACACAATTAAATTATGTTTAGGTAATTAAGGGAAAACAAATTTTCAAGAAATACTTCAAAACAACCATTTACCATCATCATCATCATATAAGCCGAAAGACTGCTTGGACCACCGCCAGATACCTCCACAAAGACCAGTCCTGTGCCTTCGGCATCCAGGTGTATAACAACAATTAAAGTAACCTAACCCAATTTTAACCCCATAAATAAACATACGAATGAAATAAAAAATACATAGGTAAAAACAGTTTTAATAGGAACGCCATAGAGTTTCCTCGTTGCCTCGTTGGATAGCAATAGCATGCCCGAGGAATGAGCTAGAACTCTGCAAACAAATTGTTTTACATAAACTATTTATCATATAGTATAGTTGGCGATAACCCCAAGCGAATTGTTTTAGTGATCCCTTTATTTATTTATTTATTTATTTAGTACTTTATGCACAAAATAGTACAAAGGTGGAATAATAATTTTGTGAAGTAATAAATGATTACTTATTAAATGTTTAAAGTGTCATTTATTTAATGGGTGGGTGAAACAACGGAGTGTATACTCTTTTTAAGAGTATGATCCGGGTTTCCTACCGCGTACCTTTGTTGACGAATAGCCCGATATTTCGACACAGTTGCATGCATCATGGTCACAGGACGACTGACTTGTATAATAACTTGTAAAATACTATACATACATCAATACATATCTATTTAGGACTACACAGAGATATGTTGATGATTGTGGAAGAAGCGAGAGAGAGTCAGGACTGTAGCAAGTGGAATAATGTGGTATCTGCCTTATCCATACGGAAAAAGGTCGTGACATCATGTACCTATAGTATCTAGTATAGAAAAGCGCAAATATTGCAACAGTGTTTGTAGATAGAAAATAAATGCATCATAAACACGTACTTATGTAAGTAGGTATCAATAAAACATTGACTGATAACACATGCACTTGACATCTTTATCTCAATAAATTACATCAACAATTTGTATTGTTTTAAAAGTATTTGCGGTAATTGGAGAATTAGTAAACCTGTCACATCGAAATAAATAAATAAGCCATCCAATGTTTTCCAACGTACCTAAACATCTGCAGATAATTGTACAAACGCGTTTGCGGTATCGTATTTATGCAAATTTATGTTTTATGCACAAGTAATTACACATTCGTATGAACCCATGAAACTTACTTGTTATTTTGTATACTTTTGATACTAACTCATTTATTATGCCAAAAAAACTACAATAAAGGAACTATATGACGACATAAAACTTCTTGCTGATGCGTATAACTACTGTAGTCCCGACGATGAATTTGAAATATTTAGTTTCCTTGTATTTTTTTTTTAATGATGATGAAGAGAAATAAAACTAGTTATCTTCGTCCTTAATATTGCCTGAAACATCATTTCAAATTGTAGATATTATTATAATCCATAGGTGATACGTGTTCTACCCAAGGTCTGGGCTCTCAAGCGTTCATAATTGACATAATTTATCGTTGAAGCGACCTAGAAGTGAGATGTTCAACATGCTTGTAATCAGTAAATTGCACATAATTGTGAAGCCTATTATGTACCTTCTGCAGCTGCAGTACAAGTTGTAAATGGATTGCGCTAGGTTAATAAGTCATACTAAGGTAGACTACACGGCTTGATAAGGATCATCGGACTGTAGGTTATACGGCTTTAGTGGACTTTGAGCGGAGCCCCGCGTAGATCTCAATCAAAACTTGTCTTGTCTAACTGTGTAGATTAATATATGTGTAGTACATTATCTCTAATAGTCACATCGATAATTTATCCAAAGAATTTTGCAGCATAGAAGAGGTACTTAACTAACATCAGACAAAAATTATTGTAAATAATGCAGTGAATGCAGGAAATGAAGTACATAATGCATTAATTATGGTAGATAATGCAGTTCTAGGGAAACTTTCTTCCACGTAGCTACACTAGTTTCTGAGAGGAAAGCGCTTTTAGATTGACTAAAATGACTGCACAAAAGGCGCCACTTGTGGCGGTAGCGATTGGTTCTCTTGCATCGGTTTTTTTTTCGCAATATCGTAACCATTTTTAAAATCTTCATTTAGGAAGTTTTGTCCGAAGACAACCCCACTCTATCAAAGCGTAGATTCTGTAACCAAACCCGAATTTTCAACCACCAGCACCAACTTTCATCAAAACACTGTTTTCAAACCGTCAAGATAAAAAATAACAATTCGCATGCGTAGAACAACCGAGCACAATAAATAAATACAATAATTAAAATATTTATTTATACATAGAGTGACCTATATATATGATAATGGCGAAGTTTCCGCAGCAACGATAACCTCGTGACGTTAGATTATGGCTCGCTTGGGTTCGCACCGTAGTTCGAGTTATCAAAAGTGTAAGTAGCATTAATCATTGAACTTCAGAATTTCTTACGTTTTTTTAGTTGTAGGCACTAACAAGCAAGCCATCTGGTGAGGAGCGATAATAGTTAAGTACATTATAGCGTTAAATAAAAGAAATTACTTATTTATATCCCCTGATTCTCAAGCTAAGTGAGTGAAACTTTTGTTTTTAAATCAGTGGTTCCGTACCGTGCGCTTTGTAGTATCACTGTTCCATCATGAAGGTAGTAGCACATTGCTGCCCTGTTGCTGCCCTGTGCTTAATTAAATATAAGTCAAAAGAAAAATAATAAAGGATGCAATGGAGAAACTATATTATTTGTATCATCATAAACTATACATCATAAAGAGGAAAATATTGTATGTTTGGAAGTTAAGGGAAATTGAATAACCGTTTTCAAAAATTATTTTACTAACAGGAACCTACACTAATCCCGAGTGTCATAGGGTACTTACTTTTGGTCCTGGAAAACTAATAAAAGGATCCCACTGGTAAAAACCGCGATAATTCTTCTTAATAGGAAGCTACATTGTTACAGTACACTAGCTGTATAATATTATAGGGTAAAGATAAAGATATCATAGTACATTAGATGAACACTTAACCGATGCTCTTACGGTGGGTGAGAACATCGTGATGAAACCTGCACATTTAGGCGACTAAATGTGTAACCATTATGCAATCTGGTTAGTTTCCTCTTTTAACAGGGTCACAGATGTCAGATGGCTGACGTCTGATCATGGTCTAGACAGACCCCGGACTCTCACGCGCGAATCTGTTTTGCTCTGTATAGTTTGCTATCTGGTAGCAGTTGATCGTTAACGTTAGGGTCCCAAGTTATGCCTTAGTTGACATATTATAGGCCATAATGAACATTCTCTCCCTTTCCAGGATACAAGCAGATCCTGCATTCAGTAAACGGGCGACTGCGTCCCCGCCAGCTGATCGCGATCATGGGCCCCTCTGGCGCGGGGAAGTCGACCCTGCTGGATGTGCTCTCAGGATACCGCATCAGCGGCGTCGGAGGAGCCGTCTTCGTCAACGGGAGGGGGAGGAATATGAGTGAGTGCATGTAGCATATATTAGATACAGTGCAAGATCATTACCAGTTCCAGAAAGTTTCCTTTGCAGTCACAGCAACATACAGGGTATTTGGTGCACATTTACCCAGAATGAGTTTCTAAAGTATTCGTCCTTGACCTCAAGGTATTTTTTATTTAATAAATAACATACAATTTTTAAATATTCTTATAACGTAACATTCTTACATACAATTGCTCAAGAATTATGATTCTTAAGGTGAACATGGACTTATGCTCTTAAATTACACAATATATTTTTTGGATCTGTCGTTATTGAATGTGTACATTAAAGATTATGTTAGTTAATAATAAGTATATCTATTGGATCATATCTGTCGTCAACTCCGGTTGTACTTCTTGTCAACTTGAGGTGAGTTTGTTGGTACGCTCCTTAACGAGGTGAAGCCATCGCTTCTTGGGCCGACCTCTTTTTCTCTAGTATGGAGGAGGTGCCATGCCCAGACATTTGTTTTCTAAATAATTTGCTAGTCTACGTGAGACGTGCCCATACGTGAAGGCTACCGCGAATGTGGGCGTTCCGACGCGATCTTTGCGTGAATAAAAATTAAAACTGCTAATTCTTGGTAATAATAATTCTTCCAACCCAACTGCCAAGCGTGGAGATTATGGCAATAACGTTCGTGGGAGGCCCTAAGTCCTGCAGTGGACTGTTACGGACTGTGATGATGAATTCTTGGTAGTGACAACTCTTACACCTTTGTCATAAATGTGGTTAGTTCTAGGTAAACGTAAAATTTCCTAGACCTCAATATTACGTCCTTTACTAACAGGTCAATTAGTGCAATTAGACGTCCGTAACTAAATAAAAGTGTATAATATAATGCGCGCAATCAGAGATCGTACAGTTAACAGGCATACCTAGGCGATGCCTACTACTATCTTTATGGAACCTTGTCGAAATAAATCAACATGATAATGAAGAAATAGAAGAAAATGAAAATGAAAACGTTGATGAAAACTGATTATAAACCCTATTGCAAAATACGGACACATGGGCAATTTTCATACAATCGAGATAATTTCACGAAAAATTGCGATAGAAGCCTGACTTCTAGTCACTCCAATTTTTTTTTGCAATGGAGTTTATCTACCTATATAGGTATCCCATTGAAGTATCTATTCATAGTATTTATTCAATATTTTTTAAACGATTAAGTAATATACAAATACGTAAATTATTAACAAATAGAAATATTTACTTACAACTATAATTTACTGAAACAGACGGTTAGGAGTCATGAGTATTCCTTGGAATAATGACACATTAAATTACTTGTGTAGAACTAACTACATAGATATTCGTTGGCGGCTTCGTAAAATTATTTTACGTTATGTAAAATTTTAACCAATTCTCAAATGAAAAATGTTTTTTCCTAGCAAGCTTTTATCGCACATTCTGTATGATCAGTCAGAGTACTTGTCAAGACTAATAAAACGAGCCCAAACTCAATGGGTTTATCATGCGTACTTTAGGAATTTCTATGGCCACTTACATAACATAACATTGCATTGTCACCGACTTTACTTAAGTATGCATAATTTCAGCTCAATCGGAAACCGGGAACTAGGTCAAATTTAACTTGCAAGGAAAATTGTACAATACTGTATAAGTAGTCATGACTCATGACACCATCTTAACATTTATGGATCACTATAATATTTAATGAATGACGGCTATCAATGAGAGTTTATGTACATTTTCATGTACATAAACTCTCTTTATTACACACTTACTATTACACAAGTTAATATTGTTTCGAAACCTTCTCAATGTTGTAAAAGTATTAACTTTTGAATTAATCGTAAGTATTAAACAAGGAAATGTCGATAAAATTTATTGTTATTTTTAGTTATCAGATAGAGCTTGTCAATAAATTTAAAAAGAAACGATAGTGCAGCGTGTCAGAGGAATTCGGAAAACAAGCAGAAGAGATAATAAAATATATAATAACAACGTAATATACACAGAGATAGACATAATATGTTTACATTTAATGAATCGCTGAGGGTCACATTGTTATAACTAAAGTTTAAAAAAGATGACAAGTTTGGAAAGTGTCAAGTGTAATAAAAGACAAGTTCAAGAAAATTACTAAGTCGTCCGGGGCATTATAACTAAACTACACAATATTATTGCTAATGTCTAAACATAACAACAGTAAGGAAAATTCCCTTCCACCAGTGGTATTCGAACCTGGGTCGCCCACTTGCAAGGCGGACGCTCTCACCACTCGGCCACCAACGCTTCGAAAATTTGGAGTTAAGAAATATTGTAGGTACAGTTTTAAAGTATGCCAAGCGTCGGAAAAAGAGTTTTAGTGCTTTTCAGCTTCAATAAAAACTTTCTATGCTATTGGCAGTAATACACTTTAACGTGTTTATATTGTAGACATCATACTTGTCGGATTATTTTGTAACTTAATATTAATTTATTTCGCACCATTTACATAATTAAATTCAATAGCAATATAAAAACAAATCTCAAGTTCGATCAAGTAAACATAGCATAAGTACCTAGTCATAGTTAGATTTCTATTGATAAATAATCGTTTTATAATCCATAAATAAATACTGAAACAAGGTATTATTATTAACAACTGCAATTCAATGCAATCTATTGGATTCAATGCAACTTGCAATGTTGAAATGCTATTCATCGCGCTTGCACGCAAGGATTACCTAGTAAAGCAAAATATTTTGATCGATTTTTCTCTCCAATGTTCCACAAAGATGGTTTTTACATTAACGTGGATCACGTCATCAACACACATCATGAACAGCCCCCCGAAATCCACTGCTGAGGCCATATCATTGATTCTACATCGCCTTGATTACTCTGGAATACGGACAAACTGTAAACGATGCTGCTTTTAATCTCAGATTGCTCAGGGGATGCTTTGGTTGGCATGATGTAACGTCGAAACAACCCCTCGAGACCAGAGGTCTTTTTTTAGAAAATATTTAATCATTTCCACCGGCATGATCCTCAAGGTTAGGCAGTCCGGTTAAAGGTCGGGTTAGTGTCTTGATGAAACAAGGGCAACTCGTCTTTGTCGAGAGCTGTCCCTCCGTTGTCTCTTTACTGACTATACTCATCATCATCATCACAGCCCATGACAGTCCACTGCAGGACTTAGGGCCTCTCCGAAAGGGAAGGTTATTGGCTTAATCTCAACGCTTGGCAGAAAACGATGCTACCCATTTTCTTGTGTACGGAGACTCTAGATCTTTTGTCAAAAACATTAGTCGCCTCGTACGACACCCACGAGTGTAAGGGGCTGGTGCTATTCTACTCTGCCGGACACCACACGGCCACTGACTATACTCATGGCGTACAAACCGTTAACAAGAGCACATCTGTTACCAGGACGCTTCAAGCGGCTGTCGTGCTACATCCAGCAGGACGACAGATTGCAAGGCCTGCTGACCGTCGGCGAGAATATGTCCCTCGCCGCAGATCTCAAACTACCAACGCATTTGGACAAGTACGATAAGGGAGAAGTGGTGAGTACATACTGCATATTTTATATGTATAATTAGAGTTTCTTACTGCGTGCGTTACACCCGTATTTACAAACAATATTTATGAATACTTTTCACGTATCCAAATATTACGGTTTAGCAGTTATCTTGCAACAAATATATTTGTGAGTTAGTGGTTGTTTTTATCGTTATTTCCAATAAGCACTATATTTTATTAAACTTCACAATAACATAGATATTCAGTCTATGTAAAAAAAGGTAAAAATATTGATTTATTCACACAATATAAATAAAGATCCGCTAATGTCTAGCAGTCAAGAAGTGTACCGTATCTGACGTTGCATCAAGTAAAACTTGTTTTTAGAGTAGGTCCAGCCAGTGACCATCTTAAAGAAACAGGATCCCCTTGACTTTATAACACTTGGATTAAAATGAAATCTGAGAGGCTGTGACCGAGATCAGGGTCGGCAATGTAAATGCGTTAGGATTTCGTGTAGGTGTTTTGTATTGGAACTATTGTACAAAATTGAAGTTAATACAATTCTCTCTTTTCTATGTATATTATAAAACGACCCGACTTCGCACGGCTTTCTTCTATTAGAATTTCTTTTATTTACTTCCATTATATTAAAGTGAACACGACGCGACTTCGTTCGCGTACACCTATTTACCCCTACCTAACCTCTCTCTACCTTGAATCACTCTAGGTATATATTGTTGAAAAGTTGTTTAAAAGACTTTAACGTACATAGATACATAGGAACAGACGTTGGGAAGCGACTATTAGCTTACTATAAAGCGATTTATACTATATATAGGAGGCCTTTGCCCAGCAGTGGGATGATTCAGGCTAATGTAATAGTAATAATAATAGGTGGATAAATAAGAAGGATGCACTAAACTAAACATAAGTTACCACGTATTATATGGTCCAGGTATTCCCCAATCTATGTGGGATGCTACCAAATATGGTTCTCAGTTTGTTCTTAAACCTTCCTAAGTTAGGGTTAACATTAAGAAGACACGTACATTTTAAGCAAAGTTAAGAACTAAATGCCATTTACCTAAACAAAATAGCATATACTTAAGATTGTCTTTGCTACTGTTAACAGTAGGTACCTAATTAGATGAATAGGTACAAATGATATATGTTATACATTGATATACATTGCAATCATTCATTCTGAGTGTAATTGTTGAAAAAATAATCTCGTTAGCAAAATTATACCATACTCAGTTAAATTTAATTTAAACTACCTAGATAGAGACTTCTGTGAGCTTATTGTATTAATTAGTTCTTTTAGATATATTCATACTTTCGTTGTATACGTCTTACTATTATAGTAGACAATAGATGGTCTTTTCGAAACTATGCACATTTTGATACAGAGGACAATATCGTGCAGTAGACATTTTGACACAAAGGAACGTTCGAAACGTAGACTTTATATTATGGTTTAACTAATTTTCTCTTTGTACTTAATATCAACGCATTTATCAAGTAGAGACTAGCCGGCCTCTGACTAGTAATATTATAAATGCAAAAGTTTTAGATGTTTTATGTTTGTTACTTCTACACGCAAAATCTACCAAACGGAATTAGATGAAGTGTCAATACGAAGCCGAAACAATCACACTGGGAACCCATCAATAATTATCTCATTTTTTAAAGTTACTATGTTGCAAAATTATAACATCGTAAATTATTGTGTCGTAAATTTTGTAACGTCCATGTGTAATAAATGTTTCTTTCTTTCTTTCGATGTGCATTATTCACCACCCCCTAGTGTATGAATAAATGTTGAATGTTGTAGTGGCCGGCGTAAGAGCCCCAATTTCTATGCAGAACCTCAAATCGATAAAGTAGGTAAGCCGTTTGGCACACGTGTACTAGATTCTGATGTCAAACCAATAATTTTGACATGCAGCTCTTAAAATATTTCCCTAAGGACGAGAGTTATGCATATGACGTAATCTTTTTTTGTATAAAAAAAAGAATTGGGAGTATTTCCTAAAATGGCTTCCTACAAAAATGCTCAGCTGCCACTGCTGTTCTTTCCAGACGGAGGACATCCTGACCAACCTGGGCCTCTACGAGCACATCAATACCAAAGCCATGCAGCTATCAGGCGGACAGCGCAAGCGGCTCTCCATAGCTCTGGAGCTGATCAACAACCCCCTAGTCATGTTCTTGGATGAACCGACCACGTGAGTGACAAGGTTTATTTACGGCAGGCAAACAGGCAAGCGGGCCATTTGTTGGAAAGTGGTTACTGCCGCCTGAGGAAATCAGCAACACCAGGGGCGCCATCTATATGGTTATCCAATCTCTAATGAGATCTCTTGAAGGAATCTATGTTGTCTAAAAGAAACAATGCAGCGGCAGAACTATCAAACTCATTGCTCCATTGTAGGCCGCGGAATGTTAGTATGGAAATCAGGCTTCTAGTAAAGGTTCCAGAAATAAAGAAAGACGTAGAAGTGCTACCCTCTTTCACCCAAAAATAAAATATTAAAATAAAATAAGTAATGCCTAATGCTATGTCATCTCTTGCAGCGGCCTGGACAGCTCCTCATGCACGCAAGTGGTGCAGCTATGCCGCAGCCTAGCGGAGCAAGGCCGGACGATAGTGTGTACGGTGCACCAGCCCTCGGCGTCTCTCTTCGCGCTCTTCGACCACGTATACGTTTTAGCAGCTGGCCAGTGCCTCTACCAGGGTACTACCAAGAACCTAGTGCCTTATTTGGAGGAAGCGGGCATACCGTGCCCGATTAACCACAATCCTGCTGATTATGGTGAGTTTAGTGTTTAGTGTAGTTACGGCTTTTTTTATTCGAAGGTTAAAAATGTCTTGCAGTTATATGTGGAGTTTTATTAAGTACCTACCAATAGACAGATAGATAAATAAACTAAACTAAAAATATTGAACCAATTGTTTCAATGCTATTTGTACTTTCTAAACCATTTAAAAAAAAAAAGAAGGAGGAGGTTCTATGTTTGACTGGTGGTGGGGGTAATTTTTTAAATTTTCTCTTTGTTTGAAAGGGTTTACTCTTGAGGTGGTCCCAAATGAATCAAGACAGGATCTGAGGATGAAACCCTGTGAAATTGAGGGCAATCCTCGAAAATTGTAGGCACGTTTAGTGAGCTTGTTACGTGTTCATGATTAACTCGGGTGTTCGCTTCAGTCTACGTTACACGTATTGTTTGTTAAAAGACGTTTTTTTGTTATTGGAATGCGGTGTTATTGTTTATGAAAAATTGTTTTTAATGTATTTAATTTGTATTGCCTTCAGCACCCACTTCAAAAAGCACCTATGATAATCTGAATTTGATTCAGGGGCGATACCTGTATATATAACTTATACGTATAACTATTGCAGTGATTGAACTGGCATGCGGTGAATATGGCGAAGACAAGATAGAAATACTCACAACGAAGGCTGAGAATGGACAAGCCTTACACTGGTTCGAGGACCCCAGCTCCATCCTATCAATGGAGGCTCTGAGGAAACAATGTCCTCTCAGCCTGTTGAAAGCGGAAGATGCACACAAGGGTGTGGAAGAAACTCCTCGATCGAACCAAAGATCGGTACTCATCAAGAGAGGGTTCTTGAAGGCCAAACGAGATGCTGTAAGTATCAATCGCAAAATAATAAAATTAAATAAAAGAAAAACAAGCAGACAACCCAACTGATGGTAAGCGGTAACTGTCGCCCATAACATCTACGATTCATGCATTTAGGTTTGCAGGCAACAAAAATGCAGAACTGCAGGTGCCTTGTCACTGTGGGGACTAAGATGAAATGCCTCATACCTGTAATTGCGTTTATCTTTCAAACCGGAACACAACAATGCCGGCATAATTGTTTGGCGGCAAAAATAAATAAGGCGGTGGTATTCACCCAGGCGGACTCCTCAGGCTTGACAGAGTCCTACAACTTAACCATTTAGTCCTTAACAAAAGTAAGACTGGATGTAGGTAGTCGTATCATTGTATCATTATACGACTATCTACATCCATCACCTCATCGTCAATAGCTGTCCATAACAGTCTACTGTTCGAATAGAACCCCTTCATATTAGTGGAGAGTTTTCTGATCCGCTACAATACGGCCAACTAACTTCCTTGTCTGACTACCTATCCACTACTTTTATTAAGTACACGGCAAAGGGGCAGGCCTGGAGTACCCTCAACCGGCGTAAATGTATAAATTGGCTGAGACGAAAGAAATGTGTCAGGATCGTAGCTTGTGGCACTCTGTAGTCTCTACCTACCTTCCATTTCTCACGATCTCTGTCTATCTACTCTCTATCACTGAACTATCTACTCTCTTTCAGTCAATGTTCAATTGTATTATGTATCCATACAACCTAGGATCCAGAGTTCGGTCTCCAGGCTCTCACTACATATTAAGTACCTACCTAATATAATAATGTACCTACATAATGTTACAAATGTTGTGAAAGAAAGAAATAAATTATATTATATTATTATATCACGTCACGAGGTGCCAATCGGAGAGACTGAACCGAGACACGAGACTGTTCAACCAGTTTCAAGCGCTGTCCTAATTAGAAAAGGTTACGCGACCATGGTTGTACGACGGACGTCGGCCGACCAAAGGAGACCTCAAAATCGACCATAGTCGTACGACCGTTGCCAATTAGGACAGCGCCTCAAGGTCCCACGGAAGACCTTGGTTAACCTCGCTAACGTTAATGCGAGGCTCGAGCGAGCTCGTTGCGGTGTTCTTCGACTAATACGTATTTTTCTATTTTTCCACAGACCATGACGCACCTCCGGCTAATGGTGAACGTGGTGGTGGGCCTCATGCTGGGGAGCCTCTTCATCAACGCCGGCAACGAGGGCTCCAGGGTACTGGAGAACTACAACTTGCTGTTCGCTATACTAATGCACCATATGATGTCCCCCATGATGCTTACCATTCTTACTTGTAAGTTGATAATGAATATTTTTTTTTGTTTAAAAAATCATCGTTAATATATGATTCGTTCTTGATGATGGGGCAAACGCCATTTCGTCTTCGTCCTATTTTCATTTCGTCGTTCTGTCTATGTTAAAGAAAAGATTTATCTATCCAACCATAGTAACTTTAAGTGAGGTTGGCAGAATAATAATGTATCTTTCTAACATTTAACTTTACATTTAACCCTAGAACTCGTTTTTTCGGTACCGGTTAGGCGGACAATGGGCCCTCGCGTCGGCCTCGGGGGCCTGATGGCCTGATGGAAGGGTGATGATGATGACTTATTTTTAATTGCAATAAAGAGTTTTCATACATACATACATACATGACTCGTTGTCTCAGTACTCACTACTCTTAAACGCCGTTCACTGGTACCGTTCACGTGGTGCATCTATCTTTTCTTAGGCTGGCCTAAGAAAAGATAGATGCTAAGTCTACTAAAGTATCCATCCACATTAATATTCATAACGTTGCACACGACTTTCATCATGTGACGTTCTTTCCACGCTAGCCTACCGCTTCTCATACTTTCCGCCATTGGCGCAATTTTAAAACTTCCCCACATCCTCATCGCATATTATAATTTAATCAAGGAAGGCAATAGTGTGACAAACTTACTTCAGGCCAGTCTGTGTTTATACCTGTATTACAAGTATCCAATATTTATTATTGCTATCTTTCTTTACAGTTCCATCTGAGATGTCGGTGTTATCAAAAGAGCATTTCAACAGATGGTACTCCCTCGGTTCCTACTACATATCAATTACAATTGTCGATCTGCCTATATCGGTAAGTCCTAATTTTATTTTGTACTAGCAGACAGACAGAGTTACTTTCGCATTTATAATATTAGTAAGGATAGTGGTTTGCGAATGATGGTGAAGCAGCTTTAATTTCCTTTATTTCATTGTGAATAATGTTAACTTCATACATTTCCAGATCGTATCCTGTTTCGTCTTCAGCGTGATAGTCTACACGATGTCTGCGCAGCCGCTGGAAATTGTCAGGTTCCTCATGTTCTTCGTGATATCCCTGTACATCGTGCTCGTGGCGCAGAGCGTCGGGCTCATGATCGGGGCTGCCTTCAACGTTGTGGTGATAATCTCTATATTGTAGACTAGCTAGCCTGGCGCGACTTCGGCGTCTTGACTTTACCCCTACCTTCCCTTATTTCTTGGCTATAAAATTTCCTCTTGAATCATTCTATGTATTGCTGAAAACCGCATTAAAATCCGTTGCATAGTTTAAAAGATCTAAGCGTACAGAGATACAGACTGAGAGTCTGAATCAGGTGGACTGTCTGCATACTTAAAGAAGCAGAATTGTGTGGAATAATACATGCACGGTCATTTTCACAACATAGGTAGATCGAATTTAAGTTTTTATTTTAATAAAAGGTTTAGATATCCAGTTTTTAGTACTGAATCGAAAGATTCCGAAGTCATATTATTACCTCACAAGTCTTTATTAATATGTACATGAGACAACACCTCAACCTAGCTACTCAGTTTAAACTTTGTCTCCGGTTTGTACGCACATCCATAGTGATGGTAGCTCATTTTATTCTGCTGGTGGGTAGGTTGATGTGCTGCCTTCTGTATATAAACTTACGTAAAATTACGATGATAAATTTAAAGTTCAGCTTCAATTCAGCTCAGTTGTCAGTTTTACAATTTTTCATCGTCATCTTCCTGCCGTTATCTCCTAAACTGGGGTCGGCACATGTCTTTCTTCCATTCTTACCTTTACCAAATAACCAATAAAGCCTTTACTTCCAGAACGGCACATTCCTTGGGCCAACCCTGTCGGTACCAATGATGATGTTCGCCGGCTTCGGAGTGACTCTGCGGGATCTTCCAACCTATCTCTACTGGGGATCCTATGTCTCCTACCTGCGATACGGCCTCGAAGGCTTTATTGGAGCCATATACGGCATGAAGCGGCCCAAACTGGATTGCAACCAAGCGCTATATTGCCATTACAAGTGAGTGATGCATTGATTTTATTTTATTGCTAAGGGAGGTACACGGTCAGACGGTTCGCCTGGTGGAAAGTGGACACCGTCGATTAGGATATCTGCAACAGGGGACTTAACTTAAGTATTATCTCGCGAATTTATTTATTTAACAAACTAACAGCATTTAAAGTAACATCGACATTTATGACTTTAAGTATATTAGAAAGCCAACAACAAGTTTCCACTAATATGCAATAATAAAAAAATGCATTAAAATCAATTCGTGAGTGTATTCGTGCAAACAGCTAGTAGTAGCAACAAGTAGTAGCTTGCTTTTTATTCTTACAGCATTCTAGTAGTACCCCAGCATTTTGATACTAATGTAGTACACAACATTCAACCAATTAATTTTAATTGAGTTTGAATAACAATTGAGTAACAATTAATTTATCGAGATATATTTTTTCACAGGTACCCGAAACAGTTCCTGGATGAGATATCGATGTCCCCTAATCGCTTCTGGTGGGATGTGCTGGCTCTCTCCATCACTCTGGTTCTGTTCAGGACAGCAGCCTTCCTGCTCCTCAGGTGGAAACTGCGGGCTGTGCGGTAGATCAGCTTCTAAGACTGCCGACTTCGGACCTCAGTTAAAGATTTGGAAGCAGAAAAATAAGCCTTAAGTACAAGGATTTGTTAAGAGCGTTGTCCTTTTCCCCAGTAGATTTAATTCACCTGGAGTGAACCACCTGGGTGAACTAAATGATACGAACGGTGCACCTGGGTGAAGCACAATACCATAAAGAGAATACCTATATTGGTTATAACTTACTTTATATACTTACGTTATATTTGCATGCTCAAACTATTATTTGTATTATTGTTACTTTCTCGTAGTAATTACAAAGGCCAGGTGGCATTAGCGATTCATATTATGATCCGGTGGCCAATACTGCAACTAAGTGACGCCATTTTGAATTGTCATATCAATGTCAACAACAGCTACGATGCAGATAAGTTTGTGACAAATTAATATTAGTAGCCTTTTTACCCTAGATGTGAAGTGAACCTTTATGGATATTCGGTGAGCGTACTAACGCTGGTTGTTACTTGGATAATGGATATCTCATTGACCTCCTTGATATCTGTAATTTATAGGGCAAAAAACCTGGTAAAAAAGGTCTCGTCCTTGTCTAGACAATGAAATCTGAATGTTAATTTCTTGTATTGGTGTATTTTTTTTACTTGGGCTTGTAGTGTTGCCCAAAATTGATGTAGTCTATCGTGAACTAAATAGGCATTAGGCAGTATAGCATTCCATCCCATACCCCAATCCAAAAGACACTTCCGGACAATAGACGATGTAGTATAAAGAAAAAATTATAATGTAACACTCCACCTCCTGAATAATATACGCCACATTTATTATTATTTCCTAACACTCTATTGGATTATCTTTTTTAATACATCTAATACATATTAGGAGTAGTGTAGTGGAAGTGACTATGGCGCTGTCCTAATTGGCAACAGTCGTGCAACCATGGTCATGCGACGGGTGGTTTTGAGGTCTCCTATTGTTAGAACGACGTCCGTCTAACGACCATGGTTGCATTCAAAATAATGTGATTAATTGAGTGGTCTGTTTTTATAAGGCCCCTTTTATATTAATACTGTGATATTAAAGTCCAAATTAAAATAAATACATGGGAGTCAGAAACTGATTATTCACAGCAATACGAATGTGCTCACGTACATATATTTTTTCTAATTAATAATACGTAAATCTAAAGGAATTTTTTTGCGAGTTACACATCCATTACGAAATTTCGATTTCGAAAATTTTGATTAAGCTGAAATTTTGTAATACGTACTTAATTAAAATCGACATACCGTTTTTAATTTGTTAGAAGTGTGACCATTATATTTTTTTACATTATATAACAAATCTTGTAAGAAATTATGCCAAAAGTGTGATTTTATAGTCTCTAAGAAGTTAGTAGGTAAAAATAATGTTTATGTTGAAAATTAACATAAAAAAATGTACCTACCAATAATGTAGGAGTGAAGGTGTACACAAAGTTTTGTGTTTATTCTAATGATATACATACAATAATGTTGTAGGCACGTTGTAGGTAGATAATATTATAGTTGCTCAAGATTATTATTTATTGGTAGTTAAGTTTTACGAGTACCATGAGATTGTTTATTTAAAATAAGGCAATGGTGGTGTAATTATATTGTGAAATAAAAATATTTTACCATTCATTTTGAATCATTATTTAAAATACCAAACTATGTACTTCTCAGAAACCGTCAAGAGTGTTACCTACCCTAGGGTGAGGGTTAGATATTTACCTATTGACATTCTACCTACTATAACCTTCTACAGGAGACGAATATTGCAATAATTACAGCAAGTGGCGGACTTAAGGTTTTTGAGGCTTTGTCTAACCGTCGACCAGCAGACCATGCAGAGAGGGATTAAGTAGTTGCTACTTAACAGTAAATACTTAGCTCAGTGTAAGAACCAAATATAAAATTTAATAAATTAAATTAATACTATAAATACAATTACTATTTTATAAAATACAATAAACATATACGTATTATATGTACATTCCCTAGATACAAAATAATGTGATGTAATGATTACGCCACATTCATTACGACTTATTTAAAATAAAATCTTTTAGAAGTTTTTTAACGTAAATCCATTCTGCACCACAAGTATGTCATTCCAAAGATTGGAGGATATTGGAGGAGCGGAGATCACGGTCATGCGTTGAACATAATAAACGGAAATTGTGCCTGAGATAACCCGGTGAGAGAGGATTATCCAGAATTGAAAAAAATATAGAAAGGACAATTTTGTAGCGGGTGGACAATATACAACTCCAAGTACAACCTTCACCACCCTACAAATTATTTCCAAAAATATAATTTCTGCCGAAGCAGAGTAGCACGCAGAAGTCTTGAACAGCACTTTATGAACCAGGTGGTTACGTAAATATATCGCTACTTCGTCACAACCCTTGTCCAGGCGATCAAAGCGCACTAGCGTAAAACCTGGTAAACAATAGAAAGAGAAAGACAAAGATGGCTTCAAGAAGCTTTCCGAAATAGCACTATAATATATTTAAAACACAATAGCATGAATGGCATTTGAGGAAAAGGTGTCCAGTACATCGAAGTGATGAGCAGCAATGCTCTGGGCATTCATATGACAGACGTTAAATTGAATGAAAACGGCTGAAATGTATTATGTAGAAGTTCACTCAGTGTTTGATTACCATCTTAACTAGCTGAGTTATCACAAGATAAAAATCCATGGCTTGATTTAGCCGAATAAAATGAGTAATTAATATGAAAATATATATAAAAATAATTATATAAATGCTTAGGCAAATAACACAATTAATAATTAATATTAAATAACAAATTGAAGAGCAATCTACCAGTTCACCTATCTGCACTGCCTGCATGTCTGCAAAGATACATTATAACAACAGCATTATAATTATAAAATCAACAGTAGGAGGAGAACAGTCTATTTACATTATTAAATCAATTGATCAAAACAAGGCGGTCCTCATAGACGCAATTCAATTGCCACTGTCAATAAAAAAAACTAATGTCACTGTCAAAGACTGTGAATGTGAATGAGGTTACATTAACAAGTAGTAAACAAAACAAGAAGCAAACAAGCAGGCAAACCCCAAAGCTAAAATTGAAGCAAGCCAAAATAAAATAATGAAATTTAGCAGGTAGTGTATACAAGCAACTGTAGGCATAATCAGCGCGATTGAATAGCCACTGCAATGTAAAAATCTTAAGTATATACTTACTAGTGTTAGCGATCTGAATTAACTTTGCATTGTTCAACAAGTTAAATCCGAACTCCTTGGTAGTTCTTTCACTACAAGTTGCTAGATCTAGCGGAACTGATATTCCGCATAACTCATGAGGTTATCAGTTCCCATTTTAAATATTTAACTCCTAGCGGAAAATCTAGCGCTTTATCTAAATTGTTGTTGAATACCTAAAATAAACCGAAATATGTAAAATTTTGCTCAAAAACCAAGCGAAAATAATATAGGTAGTAGGATAAACCACTAACTGAGCGAGCACAACGAGCTTCTGTTTGTGATGGTCTAATAAAAGCTAACTAATTAAATTTTTTGGCCAGTCAAACACGTTATCGAACGTAACTTTTAACTCCTAATCTAGATTTAAATCCTAGCTTTTTTAAATCACACTTGCTTAGCGGAATCAAGCGCTTTTTTGAAATGATCTAGCGCCCAACACTCAAACAGATGAAACAGACGGCAGCATCAGTGTTGGCAAGTGGGTGCACTAGGCAACACTGATGCTGTAACTACGGTAGATTTACCGTAATTATAATTTTATTTTCTCGTAATTATTTTACCTCGTATTAATTTTACCGTAATTCTTGTTCTGCGTTTCTCGTACGGTAGGTACCGTAGTCATAAATTACTGTGTTTGAAAGTTTCCGTATTTTTGAGTATATTGTCATTGCCCCACTCTAACGCAAAATGCGAAAGAATATTTCACTTGGTAAAAGACATCAATACAAAAAAGAGAAATAGGACTTATCGTGGTCCTATTATAACTGATATAATAGGACCACGATAAGTCCGTATTGACTGACAGTAGTAAAATTATAAAGTGTGAATATAGCAATAATCTGGGGATAATCTTCCTTTTCAGTCCTTCACACATTCAGTTAAGTTCTTCATACGTTCAGTTATTTGGTCACTATTAGCTTTAACTCGTAGTTTTAGTTTATCTAAATTATTAATCATGCTGAAAATTATCTCCCGCACTTCCTTTTTAAAGTTTTTGGCTATTATTTATTAATATAACTCGCGAAAATAAACAATCTTACAAAAATAAAATTGTTTGTTATGACATTTATGAATTACGTTTTATGACGTTTAAAAACTTGGCAAAAGTTGCCATACAGAGATTTTTTTTAATCAGCGGTTCGGACTTAGTGTTCTACCATTAACGGAAATTTATTGGCAAAACAAGCCATTAAAATGAACAACAAAACATGTGATCAGTTTGAACACAAAAAATATACAGGGCGTAAAAAGACCGTTAGCATTAATTGAAACCCCATATTCTACCCATGAAACGGAACAACTTTCCCCAAGAAACATACCCGCGGAAATGACTTCATAATTTCGCTACCTCAAAAAAATAATAAATTGCGACGCGCAATGTACATCGTCCAGCGCACGGCTCTCGCTCGCCCACGTGACCAGTGGCCATTGACCCCGCACGGCGGCCGCTCTGGCGTATTCTACCTAACTAGTAGGGATACCTAAGCTTGACTATTGAGTACCTACCTATCTTCTTTTTTTGCTTTAGTCTCCACGGTTCGGTCGTGTGATAGGAATTGGGAATACATATTCGTAATACAAACATGTTGGTTTGGTTCATCCGTTCATCCTGTCAGCTGATGACAAATGGTTCGCGCGGCGGTAGGTAGTTACTACCACAGGAACTACGTTCAATTCTCATGTTCCTAGTAGGTATTGGACTATCGATCGTGATCTTTACTGAACATATCGACAGTAGGTAGGTAGTAGGTACTGGGCTCGATTCTCGTATGATGTGAATGTCCGTAAGCAAACGTGTACGTAAGTTAGGTAGGTAGACAGCTGATCCTGTGCCTGATCATGCAAGTGCGCGCCGCGGTAAATACCTACTATGTTAAATTCTCATGTAATGTGAATGGTCGTCATACAATCATTTACCTAGGTAGGTAGAACTTTCGATCGTGAACTTTACTGCTGATATCGACGATAGGTAGGTGCTGGGTACGATTTTCGTATAATGTGAATGACCGTAAGCAAACGTCTAAGTAATGCATTAAGGTATGCGACGTGTCCCTGTCGTGTTGAACTTTACCGAGTGGGAGCATGGCAGTGTTGCTGTCCCATGGGCATGGGCCCACGGGCGGCCGGTGGCGGTTGGCGCGGGCGCGGCCGCTGTAGGTAGTACCTACCTCCGGGCGCGCGGCAGCGAGTAGGTAGGTAGTGAGCGCACGTGTGCGGCCCAGCGGCGCTTTACATTGCGTTCTTTTACTTACAGTGCATTTATTTCAACTTAAATTTGAACTTTGAGAGTCTATATTAATTGTGAACGATTTAGTTATCGATACTTGATATTTTTTAGTACAAAAATACAACTTTTTATTTTATTTTTAATCTCGATTTCTGCCGAAACTAAAAGTTTCCGCGTGTGTGTTTCTTGGGGAAAGTTGTTCAGTTTCATGGGTAGAATATGAGGTTTCAATTAATGCTAGCGGTCTTTTTACACCCTGTATGTTGAATAAAGTTAACGTATCTATGCACAACAAAACTAAATCAACTATAACTATTGAAAGTCACTTTGAAATATTTATATACAGGGTGTCCCAAAACTCGACGTCAACCTGGAATCGGGGGAAAAGGCATGTCATGCTGGTTGGCAGAAAAATATTAAAAAAAATCTAAGTTGCATGATTTCCAAATTGTAGACATTAAAAAAAAAACGCAGTATTGCACACCCTGCGACAGACTTTTCAGTCCTGTTGCCACAAATCTTTACTCAAATCTTCACTTCACTTTTTCATATTTTTTTTGCTGTGTAACCCTGAATAATGCTTCTCTAAAATGTAATCAAAATTTTGAAACCAGCTGCTTAAGCTTGCATAAAAATAGGACTTATCTCATAGACAAAAATTCAAAATAAAAAATTGCAACTTAGATTTTTGCAAAATCATGCAACTTAGATTTTTTTTTTAATATTTTTCTGCCAACCAGCATGACTTGCCTTTTCACCCGATTCCGGGTTGACGTCGAATTTTGGGACATCCTGTATATATAAAACAAACTAAGTATTTTTTCTTTAATTTTCCTTTCACGATAATATCATTTATAAATATTATAAAAAGCACAGTAAAACGTAAACTATTTATTGTTGTTGGTGTGCAATAAAGTGTTTATCTATCTATAATGTTAAAATTTATCACCGTAATTCTACCATATTTTTATTATTTAAAACACTTTAATTTTCCCAATAATGTGGTAATTAGGACCCACTGTGCACCGTAATATTTATGATTCAACCTGGCAACACCGGCAGCACTGTACAACGGTACGAAAAGGCGGGATGACCATTATGTAAAGCGAGTTGAATAAAATGGTCGAAGAAATAAATATATGTAGATATTAAATAGAGATTTTGATAATATTGTAGTAGCAGGGATATTTTCTAAACAACGCCCAAAAAGACGAAAGTTCCTGCAACTTGTTGAATTTAATACATTAACAACGGAAAATTCGGTGAGTTTCATGCAGTTTATTTGTCACAATTTTCTAAAGTTTTGTTGTTTAATTGTTGATATTTCGGTTATGTTGCACTCTGCGTGCCGATTTGTTTTTGTTTTGTGTGTTTGATATATTGTATTAATGAAACAATACTGAGTGAAGCTCTTAATGGCAGTTCATTGATAATAGGTATGCAATGCACTAGTGAACTTGTAGTAGATTGGTCAGATGCAAGGACAGCGTGTACCTATATGTGATACGTGGTATGACAATATAATTTGAATATTATAATAAATTATGGTACAAGATCTAGATATATAATTATAAGCATAATTGATGCTCTAAGTCATAGCCTCCTTCATCTTACAAGCCATGTGCAGAAGTTTGACAACGTCGCATTTTTAAATTTAGTGAACCTGAAAATTACTGTAAAACTATCATCGCGGTCGTCGTCATTTAATGTTATTAGCACAGACATAACAGACTAGACAAAAGTCACAAATATATCGCTCATTTGGAGAAACAAAGACAAAACTGCATGTTTAGCGATTTTACAGGAGAAGCAATCAAAGTTTTTGATGTAAGTGTAAGTTAAGGAAAAATCCAAATATTTGTTGAAAGTACTTTTCCTTAACTTACACTTACATCTAAAACTTTGATTGCTTTTCCTGTAAAATCGCTAAACATTTGATATAAACATTTGATTGCTTCTCCTGTAAAATCGCAAAGATGCAGTTTTGTCTTTGTTTCTTCAAATGAGCGATATATTCCTTGTTCGCTCACTTTACAAATTTTATAAATCTGGCTATCCCGTTTTTTCATCTATTGGAATACGTTGACAGAAAATGACGCGCGCAATGTTTTGAACGTTCGACACGTTGCTGCCGCTCCTAACGACCTGACGTTTCTTTTGAAACATCGGTGTAAATTTATAATTTCCTAATAAAATTTAAATCAAACCATTTAAAAGACATTTATACCGGTCAAAATCATAACCCTCCTTTTTGCAAAAGCAAGCACTGCCGATTCACGGTATGTAGGATCGAGAGATCGAAAAGACGGTGGTAGGTATCAGGGCGTGGGTTTGATTCACTAGACACATATTAAATTAAAAGGACAAGTTTAAAAAAATTCCGTAGTCTTCTGGAGCGAAATACAAGTCAGATTTGTTAGTGTTCGTTACTAGTAGAAAGTCGTAGCATAATATAACCTATCTGCAGATGGGCTGTCTTGTTCCGTCCCTGCATTTGTATTAGTGTTTGTGTTATAATAATAATAATAATAAAGTTTTATTGCAGGCATTAAAAAACCCATAAATTAATACAATTATCATTACAATAGTCAAAAATGCATACTAAATTTACATGTACAAGGTGCAAATTAGTCACAAACACAAGTCATATACTTAATTACAACTAGAGATTTACATGTATATGGTGTAAATCAGTCGAGTGCATGCTTAATTACCCATTATGTTGACGTTTAGTCATTTTCGATTCTCGTCCCGATGAACAGATATCCAATATTTGTATATATCTGAGTTAAAGTCAATGCACACCGCTCGGAGGATACTGTTATTAGAACAGCGCAGCCTGTCCCAGAAGGAAGCGATGCGAGACCGGATAATGGCATAGAAATCGGCCACCCTCGCGTCGGCGAACATGCCTGAGGCACTGCAAAACCTGTGCAGACGCATAAGAATTCGGAATATATCATTATATTGAATTCTTATGGTACTGAAGGTCTTTCTACGGTATTGCACCCAGAGTTGGCAGGTGTAGAAACTTTGACAAAACGCCTTAAATAAGGACAGTTTTACCTCATCGCTACACCTCCCAAATCTGCGCGCAACCATGTTCCCTCTTATCGCCAACGCTCGCCTCTCTCGCTCCATATCCTCATCGTCTCGCATATCATCCGTGATAATGTGGCCTAAGTATTTAAATTGCCTTGCAACCCGAACTGGCAACCCATTCAGCTTAACTTCAGGCACGCGGTCCGGACCCTTCCCTGCCCTGAGAGATGTGTGACATTTTGTCTCGTAATTAAACTCAAAATGTACTCTCTGCTTCTGTATATAATTTTTTTTCTCTATGGACTAACTAATAATATTTATTTAAGTCATTAAGTATAAAAATAAGTATAAACATTAGTTAGATAATATGAAATTGGATAGATTTCTTTACTATTTACCTATCTATCTACTTGCAATTGTATTATCCTAATATTATAAATGCAAAATATACCTAAAGTCCGTTTGGTTTTGTACGTAATGGATGTTTGTTACTCCTTCACGCAAAAACTGCTGAACGGATTTTAATGAAATTTTGCAGTTATATAATAACTAAATAGCACATATGCTATAATTTATCCCGAAATTTAATGTTATTACCGCGGGAACGGGTCCGGAACGTTATAATCGAATTTTATGCGGACGCAGTCGCGGCCAAAACCTATTATGAAACAAAATAATCTATGCCAGCCAAAATATTGCTTAATTTATTCAATATTAGGTATAATACATTTTAAATTTACTTAATGTATTGTACCTACCTACTTTTTCAACGCTTCCATCATCGTGGACAATCAAAGATCGTGGTTTAAAGTAGTTGTGATAACTTTTACAATACGAAAATGTTTGCTGCATACAAAAGATCCTTCGGTGGGACTTCAGCATGCTTGGGGAATAGCAGAAGTCCGTTTGTTTTATAGAATTACATCTTTAGGAAAGCAATACATCGGCACAGCTTCTTTTCCATTTTTAAGGTTTAATCATAATTTTACTTGCATTTTTGAAATGCAACAACGCCTTTGCATCTGTTAGAAAACGATTACGATGATAAAACAGAATTTAATTTAGGAAATAAGTAAAAAACGAGCACCAAAAACGGTCAAGGGTTGTTTTTCAAAAATCGTATTTATCCAATTATAGCACAATTGTAAATATTTTTACATTATTTACCTTAGTAGATGGTCCATACAAACGCGTTAATTTACAGTTTTATCAATATATTTTCAATTTATCATAATTAAATTCATAATTTTCCCGCACATTAACATGTAAACAGTGAGTAAATCGGTTCACAGCGACGTTGCCGCATAAAGATAAAATTTACTAACGTAATAGAGGAGACGTCGCAAGTATTTTCTTTGCCCCACGATTTGAGGTCCATGGACCGCACTGGCTGCAGTCAGTTCTTAGACATTGGGCGACACGGACCAATCTGACGTTAGCTTGGATATTCAAAAAATGCCATCTTGTGCATTAAAAAAAACTGTACGAATCATTCGAGGGCCAAAAATAAAGAAAATGGCGTAACATTTCATCGGTCAGTATAAAAACCTGTTACTAAAATCAGCTGAAACACATTTAATAAGTAATTTTTTTACTGGATTGATTCATGCCGCCATTTTTTTGCAGGTAATAGATTAAGAAATGTAAACCTACAGAAGGAGCGCTCTGGATTTACCTACTGGAATGAAACATTTGTTTAAGTTACCTTTAGAGTATCCTTAAAACTATGACTAGTATTCCCGCGCTTTTAAGAACCAGTTTAGAGTCCTCTTTCACTTAACTACCTTTTTTTTAATGTAATTCGGCAGACAAACAGACATGCGGGTACCTGATGGAAAATGTTCACCGCCGTCTATGGACATCAGCAACACCAGGGGGCTACCAATGCGTTGCCCGTCACCAAGGAAACCTCAATATACCGATTAAATCTGGCCAGTAGTTTTTGAGTTTATTCTCAATTTATTGATTGAGTAGGTAGGATAAAATTATAGGGTCGTATCTGTAATGTCGCATTCTATGACTTAGCAGCCTCCCCCCGCACCTCCCGCACGTGACAGGTTGGTAGAGCTTGTCTAAGCTGAAATGTCGCCAACTACTTAATTAGTTGATTTCGATGTGTGAGTGCAAATATTAATAACGACACTTCATCTGTGTGGGAGCGTCGACTGCTAAATCGAACGACGCGTGGTCCTACATTTGAGTCTCGCCGGCAACTGAATGACCAATTACAACGGCATTTGTATGTGTATTGCGTCCATATTTTAAATTCGCTTGTGTGCGTTAATGCGATAGTGGGGCGCGTCATTTAAGCTTAGACGAGCTCTACAATCTTTTTGTTTGTGATGGCTGTTCTATTACCTTAGTAAATTTTATCTCTATGGCTACAGCATGGCTTGTAAGATGAAGGAGGCTATGTCTAAGTAGATAGATGATATTGTTTGTGTGTGATTGATTGATTGTGGGTGTTTGGGACTGCAATATCTATTAGGTAAGTGATTTTATTTTGTTTATCTTTTAGTGTTATGTCCGGTCTATTATAATGGATGGTCTTGTCTGTAAGTATCGCCCGGTCTTAGTACATTTTGTAAGAGCAGTTTTAGAGTTTTACCTGTGGGGTGTATTTGTAGTATGGTGTTTTGTCGTTATCTATAATCTTGTGCTTAATTGCCAACTTTTGGTGGATGATGTTAGCAATTTTGTTGTGTCTGTAGGTGTAGTCTGTTTGAGAAAGGTTTGTAGAGGCTCCTGTTATTTGTTGAATGGTATCTGTTTGGGTTAGACATCTGCGACATTTGTCATTTATGACATTAGGATCTATGATGATGTATTTTCTGTAGTATTTGGTATTTATTACTTGGTCCTGAATTGAAATTATGAAGCCTTTGGTTTCTGGGAATAGATTACTTACTTTGAGCTATTTGTTTGAGGCTGTCTTATCGACATTTATTATTATTATCACATTTTGTAAAGCTCGACCATTGGTCGGATTTTTTGGAATCAGGCACGGGCTATTGCCAAGTGTTTTGGTTCTGTAGTATCGTCGAGTACTTATGATATTAATGTTAAAGTAGAAGGTACGTCGCTATTTTCTGCGGTAATGGCGTAGTACAATGACGTTGGGTTTAGAAAACGGCGGACTATAGAGCATGTGTCAATGACTATTGATTTTTGTAAGGGTATGTAAGTAGTATCTTGAAGCTGTAATGTCTTTATTGCGGCACTGAGAGACGTTGGTACTACTCCTGTTGACGAGATGATGATAGGAATAATTCGTACGGTTTCTTGATGCCACGGTTATGATGTCACGGTCCCAATAGAGCTTGGCAGTGTTATTTTCTAATACCTTTTTCGGCTTGTATTTGTAGTAGTGTGTGTATGTTTCGAGTAGGTTATGTTTTAGGGTGAGTTGTTGATGTATGTGCTTAGCGACGTTATCATGACGGTGGGTATATTCCTTGTTGGCGAGTATTCTGCAACCTCCTGTTATGTGATCTATTGATTCAGTTGTTTGTTGGCTTCTTTTAGAATATATTTGGAGTAGTTACGGGTTTTGATTATTTGGTCTAGGATTGCTATGAGAAATCCTTCGGTTTCGCTGAATAAATTGCCTTTTGTAAGCCAAGTACAGGATGTAGTGCGGTTAACATGGTCTTGGTCGAGGTGATGAGGATACTTTCCGTGTATTGCTTTTTTCTTTCAATTTTCGATATTTTTGTTATATTGTAGAATTTTTTGTTTAGGATCAAATTGGCTGTTGTTTAATTGTAAGGGTGTTCCAGATGTGGTAATATTGACTTTAGCTTTATGTGTTCCAATGTTCGATATTTTTGTTATCTTGTAGAATTTTTTGTTTAGGATCAAATTGGCTGTTGTTTAATTGTAAGGGTGTTCCAGATGTGGTAATATTGACTATAGCATTATGTAGTGTAGATTGGTTAGCTTTTGTTTGAAAGAAGGTCCGAAGATTATCTATTTGGGTATAGTGTAAGTTTTTAATATCTATAAATCCGCGTCCCCCAAATTTCCTTTTTAGGGTAAATCTTTGAACCGCTAAGTGAATATGGTGCATATTGTGTTTGTTACATGTTGTTCTCGTTACGGTGTTAAGGGCTTTTAAAACGGTATCAGGCCATTTTATAATTCCAAAAGAATAAGTTAATACCGGAATGGCATATGTATTCACAGCTTTTGTTTTATTTCTGGCGGATAATTTAGTTTTTAATACTTTAGTTAGTCTCTGTTTATACAGGGTGTCCCGTAAGTCGACGTCAAGCCGGAATCGGGTGATAGTCCAAATCATAATAGTTACTAGAAAAATAAAAAATAAAATCTAAGTCTTGAATTTTTTAAATTATAGGCATTGCTTTTTTTTTCGAGAAAATGTACACCCTGTGATGGTTTTTTAACTCCTGTTGCTACAAATCTTAACTTTTTTTCAATTTTATTTTTCTTATGTAATCCCGAATAGTGCTAATCTAACCTATTACTTAGAATTCCTAGTCAACTGCTCCAGCTTGGAAGAAAGTGTCACATTATGCCGTACAATGAATAGACAATTAATATTTCGTCCAACTTTAACGGACCGTACTGAAAAAAAAAGAACTACGCCAGGTTGGCAAGTAGCACTAAAAGTTGATTCTAAAATGGTATAATACTTGCTACACTATTTCTTTGATTACGGGAAAAAAAAATTCCTTCAAGAAACCCAGTTCCGAAAATTTTATCTTTACCTACTAAAAATTATTCTAGTGCGTTCAAAGCTTGCCTAAGACCGAGTGAGACGGAGAGTCATTCATGAAATGTGATAGGTTAGATTAGCACTATTCGGGATTACATAAGAAAAATAAAATTGAAAAAAAGTTAAGATTTGTAGCAACAGGAGCTAAAAAACCATCACAGGGTGTACATTTTCTCGAAAAAAAAAGCAATGTCTATAATTTAAAAAATTCAAGACTTCGATTTTATTTTTTATTTTTCTAGTAACTATTATGATTTGGACTATCACCCGATTCCGGCTTGACGTCGACTTACGGGACACCCTGTATTTAGTTTTAAGTGCAGATTTTATTTCAGTGAGATTTATAGAGGTACTCTGAAAGTAACCTAAATATTGATAGGTTTCACAGGGTTCCATATTATTTATTTTACCTAATTGTTGTTCGAGGTCATATGGTTCTGTCTTTGTGTTGTCCTTTAATAATAAAGTTTATCCTGCATTTATCTGTTCCGAATGTCATTTTAATATCTCTGCTGAAATCTTCCGTTAATTTGAGTAGATGGTCTAATTGCTGTCTGTTTGCTGCATAAAGCTTTATGTCGTCCATATAGAGTAGGTGTGTTAGTTTATTAGTGTTCTCCCTGTCAATATTATATCCGTAGTCTGTACCATTTAATATTTTAGGAAGCGGATTGAGTGCAAAACAGAACCAAATAGGGCTCCGTGAATCACCTTGAAAGATACCGCTTGATATTTTAATGTGTTCTGTGTTAAGGGTCTTATTATTTGTGTGTATGTTTAATGTAGTTTTCCAGTTTGCCATGATATACTGTAAAAATGGTATAAGTCCATTGTCAGTTTTATACATCTTTAAAACCTCTATCAGCCATGAATGTGGTACACTGTCGAATGCCTTTTGGTAATCAATGTATGCGTAATATAAATTTCTTTTGTTTTACCTGGTTATGTATTTTAATGTCTATTACAAGTTGTTCTTTACATGCCATTGAGCCCTTACCTTTTTGTTCTTCCGGTAATATTTTATTGTGTGCAATATGATGATTAAGTTTGTGTGATATAATAGATGTTAAAAGTTTATAAATTGTAGGAAGACACGTAATTGGCCTATATTTAGCAGGGTTTGTTGTGCCATCATCTTTAGGTTTTAAATACGTTATGCCTTGTGTAAAAAAGGAAACGTGTATCTTGTAAGTTATGTAAAAGATTATTGAATGCATTTGCAATATATTCATGTGTGGATGTAAAGTATTTGATCCAGTAATTTTAAATTTTGTCTGGACCTGGCGCTTTCCAGTTTAATGTTTTCATTATTGCTTGTGTTACGTCATCTTCAGAAATAAATACTTCTGCCATTGGCTCTATGTTTGAAGCATCTTGTTCTTCTATGCGTGACCAAGGTGTGTTTCGGTTATGTTCTACTGGTTGTGACCATATATCTCCCCAAAAATCTTGGACGTCTATTATATTAGGTGGCTGGCTAATGTGTATATTTTCAGTATTCAAATTTCTGTAGTTGGTGTAACAGTTTTTGGTTGGTTCGGAAAAGATTATAATCAGTTTTTTTTTATTACTAAGCTTATAGCGGCGCAGTCGTTTGGACTATGCTTGTAGTTTTTGTTTGTAAGTATCTAATTGGTTTACTATTTCATGTTTGCTTTGGTTATTAGTATTTATTTTTCGCTGTTTTCTTTGTGTAAGGTTTCCACTTAAATATTGAATAAGTTGCCCTATTTCCTTGCGTAATATTGTTCTTTTTTTTCTAATCTCTTCTCAAATTGTTGTTTCTTGTCTTTTTTTGAAATACTTGATTCAGTAGAATGTATATTACTATTTACTTTATTTTTGGGTTTTGCATGTAGTGTGGTCACGGTCATAGCATCGCAGTATATGACTTCGTGTATATTATCTATATCAACTGTCTCTCTATTCTCTAAGTGTTTGTGTAGTATATCGTTTATTGTGTTCACAGTTTTTATACTTTTTCTTGTAATTTGTAACTTAGGGATGGTAGGTCTAAGTGTGGCATTTGTGTATGAGTATTTTATGAGCATTTCTGTAAATGTATATTCAATTGTATTGAAATTAATATGTAGTGATTCTGGTTCAGTAGTTTGTGTGTAAGTATCAAGATTCTCTATTGTGATGGTTTGTTGTGTAGACGTTACATATTGTTCTACATTTACGAAGACGTTATGTGTAACATAATTCCCTGTTGTTACTTCCCTATCAATGGGAGGTGACAGGGTGTCGATTAAGGATGTGTCATGTACTGTGTCGGCAATTTCTTCTGTGACTGATAGTGATACTAATTGTTATACGTAGCTACTGTACGTGTATATAGCGTTCTCGTTCAGCTAGCGATGTCCTATGATTTCTGTGAATTACTCTTATTTGTTCGGCTAGTCTTTGTTCAGATAAATGACGTAGTTCAAGGAATATTTCAATGAACATTTTGTGTAACAACGGCCGATATGCTGTGAGGTTCGTTTCACATTGAGTGACCGTATAGTAACTACGAGGAAGCTCTCGGTTTATTGGGTCTGTCCATTTCATTCGTTGCCTACTTCTGCCAGCGAGGGTGGTTGCAGGAAGCATTTCCTGCAAAAGATTTCTTGCTGGTGTATTGGTGTCGATTTGGTATGTGTCTGTTTCTACGCCGTAGTTAGATTCGACATTAGCAGTGTCTCGCGCAGCTTAATGATATCAGAGCCATGGACTCAGGATAACATTATATGACATGGGTGATGCTGTGGTGGATCGTGATGACGTTGGGTTTTGGAATGACTTTGGTGATGATAATGGTGTAGAGAAAAGGCTCTGGGTTGATGATATGGGTGAACTATTACCGGCGGAGCCGTTTTCTGCAGCAGTTGAACACTGGGCAGAGTTTTTGTTTTTTATTCAAGTAGATCTTCTAATTTTGTTCCCACGAGTGGCTAGGGACGACGCGTCAACCACGGCAGAGCCCTGCGTTCACCGTGGCAAGGGTAAGTAAAACTGGGTATCCCCCGGTACCCAGAGTCCGCATACTAGCGACCAGGCTCCCCCCTGGCCATGCAGCCCTCGGCGTACGCTGTTCCACCTTGGCTTGGGTTGTATCCCTCTTGGTCTGGATCCTCGCCTTAGACCTGTCCGGCATGAGTGGCTCAACCGGCATAGCTCTAAGAGTCATTGAACCACGCAAGCCCCGCCACGACGTCAACGTGGAAATACAGTGGCGGGGTTATTATTATTATAATAAGGTGAAATTCTGTTATCCATTTTGCGTGATTGGTTTTAAAAATACTGCCCTTCGACTTGACCGATATAGTTTTAATGCTTGTTGAGTTGGATAATGATATCGGTCAAATATATCCCTATCTTGTAATTAGACATATCAGTTCACTAATTATTAGATTTAGAAATACGAGTACACGCAAATTGAAACTTAAAATGCAAAATACATCCCACCATAAATAATTCGTGTAAAATGCAAGCTCACAACGGTTTCACTGTGAAAAACTTATCAGATCTAATGAAGAGCCAGGCCCCTAACTTTTTTAATTGCCTAAGGAAGAACACGGATGGACTGTCCTTAGGACTTTAGGGAAAACGGCCACCTTCGTCCAGAACATCAAAAACCTTAGACAGGCGGATGCGGCGCCTCCCTTTGCGGTACGGAATAATTAAAAGTAGCAATACATATTTTTAAACTAGTCAATTAATTACCTGCATAAGTTTTACAAAATTATTCAGGTACTTGAGGCTTTATGAAGAAATGGGATGGAAAATGCAACGCAGGTGCTAATAAAATTCTAAGTCTTTCTTTCTTATCCAGAAAATATGAGCTTTCGAGCAGTATCCAGACCGAAGATATAGGTAGGTAGTAACTACTTACGATAAAATAATAGTAACAAATGTCTACCACTACATACTATACACAGTATATATGTAGGTGTTGTGTGAATTATCACATTAAGTAGGGGAAGGTGGGGCAGAACCGGGATCTTAAGCAATTATTGACTCTAGAATTGCTGCATTTGGACAAAATTCAATGAAAAATTATTTGTGACTAAATACATTTATACCCTATCGAAAACAAAATCAATGAATTTAGCAAAAGCAACTGGATGTACTGAAATAATTATTAAAAAGAAAATGGCATTTGCCCGGTTTTGCCCCACTAGATGGGGGTATGATTTTTGGTGATCGTGACACATTCCTATTATCCTACCTACTATTATTTTAAAAAGAAAGTTAGTGAGCATGGATGTATGGAATGGAAGATTTTAACTCTTGCTTTTTTAGTACTTTCCACCGGAGAACAGAATTCTACACGAACAAATTCGGGGGCAAAACCTAGTTTTTAAAGGTACACAATACTATATAAAAAGTTATCCACTGAAAGGTCAATAAATCCATTAATTTTTCATTTAAAAACAATAAAGAAATCCATACAACTCCAATCCTGACATAATATCGTTACCCACAATGATGAAACCCCACATATACAATTTTCAAACGAAAAATAAATATTTATTATATGGCATAAACAATTTTTTTTTGACATAAACATTTTGGTGGTGTTAACCATTAAACTGTTCGCTAATAGTAGTTTATGCAACTGTCATATAAAAGGGGGTATTAAAACATGAGTGTCTGTTACTCGGCTAATCCTCGTATGATAATAGTTTGACACGAGTGTTTTAATACCTAATTATATGCAGTTGCATAAACTACTTTATCTACACTCATATTTTCATGTTAAAATTACGTACCTATAATTTTCTCAACTTTGCTGGAAGTAAGCTGCGAGTCATTTCTGTTGTATCTACGCGTCGAGGATATAAAGCGGCGGGAAATTTACTTCAATACTTTCATATTTATCTATTTATTTGCTTCAAACAAGTAAAAACATTCACATCAACAAATTACAACACAACAATATAAAGAGGAAAATTTTAATTTTGAATGTGTTGAAGACTATTCAGCCTACATTTCGCCGTGTCCCAGCGCCTGACAAAAATTTAAAAAAGAAAACTGTTGCATAATGATTAAAAAGTTAATTTTCGATACAGCTGTTATAAAAATAGTATGGGAAATGCTTATCGAAAAGTAATTTTTTTAAATTTTATGGACTGGCGTGATAAAAGTGTATCCTTAAACAACTGTTTTCGAACATGTAATTGGAACATTACGCTGTGAGTGTAGATAAACTTCCTTCGACAAAAGTCCTTAAAGTTGATTCACTGTAGTCGAAATCAGTTTGAAATACGATGACATTTCATGGATTTTGAATAAAAATCTCTGAGAGCAGTAAAAACGAAATTTCCACGCAAAATACCTATTAGAAACTGTCATGCCATCGGAGATACGAATTCACTATAAGACCGATAGATTCCAATAATAGTTGCCAACCGCGTACCCGGTTTTGTACAACTCTCCCCTACATCAGTAGGGGTGGGAGGATAAGCCATTTAAATAGCGACAACTGAAATAGAAAAAATATCAGTTGCACGTACTAATGGCATCGACACTAAACTTGTTTGAGTTATAGATCATGAAGGAAACAAAACGTGTAGCTCCAGTGAAGCGAGTTGTCTTTGATTCACCGAAGTTGAGGATATGCATCTTCAGTGCAGCTTTCATGGCACTCGTGACATCAGCCATAACATTGCTGCCTCAAGATTTGACCAAGGACAGTGATCCCAAAGTACAGGAATATCAACACGTGAAGTTCAGACTTGTGACATTTTGTTTTAATGTAAGTTAGCATTATTTTGTAACGTAAGGACTATATACGTATACGGGTTCATCCCAATTCGATTTTTGTGCGTATTGGACGTAATGGAAGTGGCTTAGGATCGTACTATTCAAATAGTATTGTATTTCTGCCGGTGAGTAAGGTCTCCAGTGCTCCATGGGGTGGGTTGGGGAACCGTGGCTTTGGCAGTAGAGGGGCATTGGCCTTTTTGCTGCCAGAGCAACATTGATAAAAGTGTATTTTGAGTGTACCTACATTAAATAAAAATTTAGAATGTTTTTCTTGCGTACGTTTCAAGAGCCAGACATATTTGTGTACTTCGAATTGTCAAAGTAGAGAAAATCTGTCATCATGTCTTATTTTCTTATTTCATTCGTAGTCCTTTCGAAATTTGCTCGATGAAATTTTGATTTTCTAATATGCAACCGACGGAAGAATGGCAGCAGCGTTCCGTTTTAACACTGCGTTATCCAACTCACTGCCAGGAGTGGATTAAAGCAATAACATTTCCCTTGTGGTATTACGAACATTTCCTTATAATGTTACCTTTTCTTGTTCTACAGATTATAAACCTAACGATATATTACCCGCTGTCAATTTACTGCAATTGGAAGGAGCACAGAAATGAGGGTAATAGCAAACACATGAAGAAATACTTGTATTATCGTGACTTGTTATTCAGTACATATATCTTCCCCACTGTGATGGTGAGTGTATTGAGTATTATAATAGGTACGAATAGGTACGAATGCACGAGCAATATAGAAGTACCAATACAGAACCAACAACTACGACAATCAA
The DNA here is from genome assembly GCA_907269095.1 of Blastobasis adustella. Lineage (NCBI taxonomy): Eukaryota > Metazoa > Arthropoda > Insecta > Lepidoptera > Blastobasidae > Blastobasis > Blastobasis adustella. The sequence goes on along the minus strand of OU026115.1, from coordinate 4,795,480 downwards.
TAATGTGGTTGTCGTCACTGGGAACATTTATTGTGAAAACTTTTATTTGCCTCGTCAATTTCAGCAAAATATTCTCCAATAAATATTGTTGTGTATACATTGAGAAGATGCATTGGCCGTGTGGTGTCCGGCAGAGTAGAACAGCACCAACCCCTTGCACTCGTGGGTGTCGTACAAGGCGACTCATGTTTTCGTGGCAAAAGATCTAGAGTCTCCGTAGGCTGGAAAATGGGCAGCAGCGTTTTCTCTAGTTTGTCGTATTTATAACACTGCGATCTCCAAACCGCTTGCCAAGCGTGGTGATTACGGCAACAACCTCCCCTTTCGTGGGAGAAGCCCTAAGTCCTGCAGTGGACTGCTATGGGCTGTGATGATGATACATTGAAACGAACATCCGGATATTGGGAGCGGGCAACGTTCGCACAACGAATGTTGCGCGAAGGAAATGTGCAACATACTCGCAACAAATGCTTGCAACTTTGAATTTGCAAAGAAAATATTCACCGGTGAGGAGAAGTTAACCTGTTATTACCAAGCGTACAGTTGTTCCCGTAGCCTATAGACTAAATTATTGTAAAGAGCAATCGTACCGATTTTCATGCTTTTAACGCAATATGCAGCTTTTTTCTTGAACTGCAAATACTATAGATAATGTAAGAAGAAGCAGTGTAGGAAAAAGAACTACTCACGCTTCTCTGTTCATCTTTCAGTGCGCCGACACGGCTTTCTGGCTTCTATATCGTAAGGACAGGGAGCTACTCGCGCCGGCTGCTGTTTTCTCTTATATAGGGGATTTTGACCAGCACTTGCTGCATACTGCAACTCTGGTTGTGGCTGTACTAGACCTGATGCTGACGCCGCGGAAAACTCCGAGCAACCTGCTGCCAAGACTAGGCCTTATGACAGTGTTGTATGTGGCCTATGTTTTCATGTGAGTGATTTTATTGTCTTCTTAAAATTATAAACACTAAAATATAGTGTCCCAAAACTTAGCCTCAGCCTCAACAGCACTATCGGTGGCTGTCACCAGGTCCTCCTGCGTGCAGATGTTTGGTCACGCAGGGTATTCACACCTGGTCTTTAACATGCATTTTTTACAAGCCGTTTTATCTGTGTGGTGTCTGGCTGGATTGGTTGGTGGCACCCATCACTGGAAGCAGTTCTTTCAGTGATGGGTGTCGTATAAGGGGACTAATCCTACAAGCAGATCAGCTGGAATCTATACTGAAACTGTAGATAAGGAACGGGGTAGAAGCGTTTTCTGTTGTGTTTTCAACATCTCTGGGATCTCCAACCCGCCTGGCAAGCGTGGAGATTATGACAAAGCGTACTAATAATGTAGAGAAGGCTTATTTTAAGAGGAGTGGTTCCCGAGCGCGCTATATACAAATATACTAGCTTGGTCATATTTTCAATATTCCAGAAACCAATATAATACGCTTGTTGTTTGTCATATTATCGTTTTAAAGTTACATGGGGTTTCAGATTTCCGTAATTTTTTTTATGAAAATCTGACAAACGACAAGCATAGATTTTGGTTCATGGATCACATACAAAATTTCATTGAGCGGGAAATATTGGATGTAATGTGATGCTACCTCTTTTGTAAAATCGGTTAGTACTATTAAGTGGTCATAACTATTCGCACACACTATTTTTCCAAACTAGCGGATGCTATACGCTACGTGATCCAGGATTCACGTATCACGATAAATATCGAGCTATACGGTTATACTCAACATTTTTCTTTTATTTTCAGGGTCGGCGAAAGATTCTCCAAAGGCATCTACGTATATAACTTGCTAGATGGCATGTCTACATTGCAAGTGACAGTTATCTCAATATTTTTTTATTTTATTATGGTGTTCTGCTTTATGGTACAATGGAAGGTTATTGACTATATTTGGGGGAAGCAAAAACAAAAACAATAATAGGTGCTCGCCGCGTTATAATGCTCTCAAGAGAGGGGGGGACACTGGTCTAACTACAGATTAGAAAAAAATAACTGTGCTGTGATTCCTATGTAATGTATGTAAAGGATAATGAATGTGTAAGATGCGAGAGATAACTGTCAGGACCGTAGCAAGTGGAACGATGTGGTCTCTGCCTACCCCTACGAGTAAAAGGCGTGACGATATGTATGAATATACGTATGTAACGTTCATACACACAATGTTCTTCAACAAAAATATTAGAGGCATTTGTTTCAATAAGGTTTCAATGAATAAACGAAAATGAGTGTGTGACAGTTTAAGGAGAGACTTTCCAAAAGCCGATCCAATCCAAGTTTAGTACACAGAACTGACTCGCAGTTACTTCCAGCAAAGTTGAAAAAATTATAGGTACGAAATGTTAACAAGAAAATATGAGTGTAGATAAAATAGTGTATGCAACTGCATATAATTAGGTTTTATATGACAGTTGCATAAACTACTATTTCGATACAGCATTTCCCATACTATTTTCATTACAGCTGTATCGAAAAATAACTTTTAATAATTATGCAAAACTTTTCTTTTTTTGAATTTTGTCGGGCGCCGGGACACGGCGAAATGTAGGCTGAATACCTAAATGTCTTCAACAAATTCAAAATTTCCTGTTTATCTTTGTGAATAATTATTTTGCCGCTAAACAGAATATATTTTCTAATTGTTGTAATTTTTGTTTGTGAATGTTTTTCTTGCTTAGAGCAAATAAATAGATAAATGTGAAAGTAGTGAAGTGAATTTCCCGCCGCTTGATATCCTCGACGCGTATATACAACAGAACTGACTCGCAGTTACTTCCAGCAAAATTGAGAAAATTATAGGTACGTAATTTTAACATGAAAATATGATTGTAGATAAAGTAGTGTATGCAACTGCATATAATTAGGTATTATATGACAGTTACATAAACTACTATCATGTTACAGCTGTAATGAAAATAGTATCTATGGGAAATGCTGTATCATAAGGTAATTTTTTAAAATGTTATAGATTGGCTTGAAAAAAGTTTATCTTTAAACGACTGTTTTCGAATATGTAATTGGAACACTACGCTATGATTGTAGATAAAATAATATATAGTTCTTTGTTCACTTAAGATTTATACAAAGATGTATTTACAGAGTATAGTACTGGCAGAGGCCGTGTTAAACGCTAGGACGATGATGATAGGGTGTAGAGTTAATATTTAAACAAATTAATTGTTTATACCTGATATCCATACTAGGTTATTGCCTGTATCTTACCGATAATCTACTGTAAAACCATTTCCGTTTAAAAGTTGGGTTAGAAATGTCGGTCAAATAAATTACAAATTTATGAAGAGTAACGTCAATCGATGTATTTTGAAAAAAAATAATTGACTACCGACGCTACGGATAGTACCTTCACTATAAAATAATTGATAGAAAATGACAATTGCACAGAAAGTTGTATTACCCCGACTTCCACTTAGAAACGCGACAAGAGTAGTTCCGTAAAGTTAAACCCTTCATCGGTTGCTAAAATCTAAAATCTCGGAGCGTCGGTGGCCGGGCGGTTGAGTATCCGACTAGTAAGCGAGAGGTACTCTTTTCTGAGTCATGTACATTGGTTGATTTCTAACCGATGCTCTTACGGTGAGGGAAAACATCGTGATGAAACCTGCAAATTCGGGCAACTGAATTTTTAACCATGATCCAATCTGGTCAAGTTCCCCTGGTAATAACCTGATCGCCAAATCCTGGATCATGGTCAAGGCGGACACCGGGCCCTCGTGATCAGCACGGCACGTGCACAACCGGGACATTAACGATGATTATGCCTTTTTTAGTTTAGCTAAAATCTAGCTATATTTGTAAAAATATTTATATAAGCACTAGCCAGGAATTGGACCATAATCTCACCATGGTAAGTGACCACCCATGGACAGCGCACAGTGACAGCGCAAATGGACCAGATTGGATTCTGGTTACACATTCAGTCGCCTGAATGTGCAGGTATTCCTCAAGGTAAGAGCATAGGTTTGTGTTTAACTAATGTATGTACATAACCCAAAAAAAGTCATTGGTACATCGTGGGGTTTGAACCCGGCAGCTCTCGCTTACCAGACTGACCCGATAGCCGTCGCACCTACTGCTGTTATTATAAACTAAAATAAATAAAAAGTATTTGCTTATAGTTTCTGTCAGGCGTATATATATATGTATATATTTATCTATAAGATAAATAAAATAGCGTGGAACAGAAAAATGCAGTAAGTTTTGACTGCTGTACATACAATTTGAAACGTGTTTGTGGCAACACGGTGCTAGTGTTATGGGCACCTTTGCACCGGGAATGGCAAAGAGTGGGTTAGTTTTATGACGAAGTTGTACGAATGTCTAGTTTTAAGTTAATTTTTTGATTATGTAAATTATATTGACGTAATTTAAATAAATTCTACAAAAAATTTGAAACGTAGGTACAATGAAATAGTTCTCGATCCGAGTAGGTACAGTGTACCACAAACTAGACAGACGCCATCTCAGAAAGCCTAAGAGGCTATGAACACTGCAACGCAGCACCGGACGGTTGTGCGTGACATGCGTTAGTGCGTGACACAAAGTTCTTTGAGCTGTCATGGGTTTCTATGGAAATCACGCCTAGTCGAGCACACTAAAAACGCATCTACGCGCGTTCGTGCGTATCTGTCGTTTTTTTCCTTTGACACATTTGACACGCGTGCTCTGTAGTCAGTATTGCCATGTAGGTCTACTGTTATACGTACTGAATTTATTGCTGAATCCACGGGCTGTCCCTAATGAAATGTACAAAATATCTAATGCTTTGTGGGGAAGTTTACTGATTGTTCAATGTAATGTATAAAAGCCAAAGCCAAGAGTTTCATGTACCCAAGCTTTAGTATCTAAAAACCGACAGGGATCAAGAATACATCATAAACGTGGCGAAAAAAGGAACTAACATTCCGCCTATTTGAAAAGTCAATTTTCAATATGGTGGTATGCACATGGGCGTAGCCAGCATAGTGCCCCCGCCCCACCTAGCAAAATGTATGAACTGAAGAGCAAAATATGAAGAGAAAAAATTGCATTTCGGGTGACAGCTGTCAAACCTAAAACTAATAACTATGAAACTAATGGTCCTAGAACACTAGTCCCTAAAGAGAAATGATAGTACTAGTCGACGTCTACATTTCGGATGACAGGTGTCAAACTCAAAACTGTTTTAAGTCGGGAACTATTAGTCCTAGAACTCTAGTTTCTGAAAAGAAATGATAGTACTCGTCGAGACCTATATTTCGGATGACAGATATCAAACTTGGAAAATAATAACTTGGTAAGTATTGATCTTCGAACTCTTTTGCCCATGAGTCTATGTTTACCAGTAGTCCCACGACTACCAGTGATTTGTTTATCACGATATGATGTATATGATCTTTCGTTCCTTGATAATATTTCGTATAGGTAGCCGTAAAAATATTGTTCTGGTTTTATTATCTCTATTTCTCTCTTTCTTGTGGAAGCCATCAACAATACCAAGGACTAATTCGTCAATCTGACAAATAAATTTAAGTCGATCACAATCATGATCCAAATGAATCTCCTTGTGACTATAATCTGAAGTAGTAGTACATCTAAATACTTGCCCATCATACATACTTGCTCTAAACTGATAATAATGTTATAAATACATAAATCCTATTGCTAGGAGAGGGCGATGTTCAATTCGAATATTAGGCGGTCGGGCCAAATAATATAATTTTATGAAAAGATTATAACAATTTGGACAATTTCTAAATATTTGATTGTTTAAAACATAAAAATTACACATATTTCCAAATTTCGCCAGAATGACGAATAAAGGGCCTAGTCTTGTAACACTAGAGTGATCTATGGCAATGCAGCTCTGGAGTTGTCTATGGAAACGTACGGTGCTGCGGATCCGCAGCCACGCGCGTGGATGCGTTTTCCGCGGCACCGCACGGTGCCGCGTTCCAGTTTGCGGAACGTCTAATTCATATCCTAGATGTCGACATAATCAGTGAAGAAGAAAAGGTCAAGTTGGCATCTAAAAAACTATGTGTGCGTGCATAACAGATCACATACTAAGGTTGAGAAATGAGCTGCCTGGAGAGGTTTTCCGTAGAGAAAACAACATCGAGTTCTTCAAGAAATGTGTGAAAAGGTTCTTACGGAGTCGACAGCGCGTGGGTGATGCCCCCGGTATTTTAAACGTTATAGGCTGCGGTGAATGCTTACCATCACGCAGGCCGTAAACTTGTTTGCCACCTTAGTGATAGAAAATGGACCCTTATTTTAGGACAAAAGGGCTATTTATTACAATAGATAGTAGGTAAGTCTGTGACTAAAGTTAAGTAAGCATCTTGGTCTGCCAAATCTTGGATCGTACAAGGGATATCCAGGATTTGGTTAGATGATTTTTAAATTATGACGTTCTGAAAGTATGCGCGAACATGCAACATTTTGATACCTTGCAATTTTCCTAAGGATATCCAATTTTATGAAACTAAAATATAATATATGTTAGTCTATGTACTATAACATACATACATACAACTCACGCCTCTGTCCCACAGGCAGGGTAGTCAAGAGACCTATGTAGCATAATTATGTAGATTTGTCTACTTATTTTGTAACTTGAAGGGGGGGCTAGCATGCAAGTTACAGGCTCTACCTAGTTTGAAGGCTAGGCAGGCACACTGCCTCTATTATAATTGTTACTTTCTTTTGGAAACAATAAATTGTAGACGTAGACTTAGAGATAAAATGAATCCCGGTAGCCCTTTGGGGATTATATTATTTTTTTCTCGGACGCGACCCAATGACTCAGTGAGCGCCACGAGCTCCGCCCCGAACTTTTTATATATTGGTTCCTAAAATGCTGTAATGGCGCGAACAGTATGAATATTTATAAAAAGAGCGAGCGCACCGAGCTCGAAATTTCTCCAATTTTGGATCTATTGATTTGGGGTGAACATTATACCTAAATATAACATACACCAATGACCGAGTGTGCGCAGCAAATTTCGTATTATCGATTATTGGCTCATAAAATCTGAATTAAGCACGCGGCGCGATTAGTGTTGTTGTTAGTTAAATGAGCGAGCGCATCGAGCACGAAATTTTTAAATTTTGGCTGATGTGAAAATTTGTCTGTTTGCTGCAGGTTCAATAATAACGACGTCTTTTACTGGGAATAATACTATTTATTTCACCTTTAAACAAATATAAAACAATACAACTTTTTGCCGGTCATTGACATACATAGACATAGTAACATAGTAATTCCATAGACTATCAAAAAACGAAAGAGGACCCCTTTTTTTTTTTTTTTAAAAAGATGGGCTCTCCGAGGCTTTTCAGACCCAGTATCACTGCGACCATTACTGATCTATTCTGATCGCCTCTTTCTACAATTCAGTGCTAATTCCTATAGCTTCTATGAACTGTAATAGGTTCTTAGTACTGATTTCGTGCACCTCATCGGGTAGTAGTTGGTGTTTACCCAGATGGATGCTACGTTTGCGCACCAGGGCCTCACATTTGCAGATCAGGTGGAGAGGCGTTTCGTCCTCCTCCTTGCAGAATCTACAGTCCTTTGTTCTGCTGATCTTCAAGTTATACATGTGTTTGTTCAGCCCACAGAGGCCAGTCAGTGCCCTTGTCAGGATACGCAAGTTATTCCTACTAAGTAGTAACAGTTCTTTGGCATGCCGCCTATTATAGGGTTTAACTAATGCCTTAGAATGTGTTAGGCCTGGCTGATTTTTCCAGTGCTGTAATGATTGTTCTTTGAAGTTTATATGAAGGGTAAATTTTGCAAGGCTATTTGGTATGCCACAGAATGGTTCTGGACCATATGTCGTAGATGTGCTACCAGCCTTCGCGAGTTCGTCCGCAATTTCATTGCCTTCGATCCCTTCATGCCCTGGGACCCAGCGCAAGATCACTTGGTTTTTCTCACCCAAGGAATTGAGGACCTTCACGCAGTTTAGCACCAATCTTGAACTCACAGAGTCTGATGAGAGGGCCAATAGAGCTGCTTGACTGTCTGAGTGTATATAAATACAATGGTTCATGTATCTCTTTTTGAGGTTTATGTCCGCACATTCTAAAATAGCGTACACCTCTGCCTGAAATATGGAGGTGTATTTGCCCAAGTTTAGGAATTTCTTGACTTTGGGCCGCTCTCCGTATATTCCACACCCTACATGAGCACCTGATTTGGACCCATCGGTGTACCATATCAGGCTTCCATTTTTCCAGTATACTTGGCTTTTAAGCCAGTCATCTCTGGATAAAAGTTCCACAGAGTATCGTTTCGGGAAGCTGCTCTGTTTTGTCATTGAGTCAGTGTACATACTCAGTATGTTGCTGCCCATAACAGTGTCCTGGAACGATCTCAGTGACTTTGAGAGCCAGTTTCCTTCTCCCTGGGTGGTTAGCCTGTATATGCTGTTTACCGCCACCATCCGTACATGCAGGTGTAGGGGCGGGATATCCAGCATTGCATTCAGGGCCTCACCAGGTGGGGTTGACATAGCTCCTGTGACCAAGAGACACGCAATTCTTTGCATGCCGCTTAGTTTAATTGTAGCAGTTTCCTGGTTAGCTTTCCTGTGCCACACTGCGGAGACATATGTTATAATGGGCCTTACGACCGTCTTATAAAGCCATAGGGTGTTTTTTGGAGATTACCCCCACCGTTGTCCTGCCAGTCTGCTACATATTCCCGAGGCTGTTTTAGCCTTGTTCAATATTCCGATTATATGGCTGTTCCTAGTAAGTTTTTGGTCCAATATTACACCTAGGTGCTTGACCTTCTTGGAGAATTCAATAATTTGGCCATTCAATCGTAGTTTAACTAAATTGTCAAGTTGCCTTTTGTTGGTAAATGGTACAACCACTGTTTTCCCCGCGTTGATGGACAGCTCGTTGTCCTTGCACCACTTATCAACAATATTTAATGCTCGCTGCATAACGTATGACAGCATACTTTGACAGAAACCTCGGACGATTATCACCAGGTCATCAGCAAATCCCTGCGTGTCTATCCTGAGCTCCGCCATTTTATACAAGAGCTGATCCACTGCCAGGGTCCATAATAGTGGAGATAAGACCCCCTCCTGGGGGCAACCCCTGGTAGTAAATAATTGAAGTGAGGTTTCATGTAGGGTTACCTTCACTTTCCGGTTTGAGAGCATCGCTTCGACCCACTTCACAGTCGCACAGTCAACATGTTTCTCAGTGAGACCTCGAACTAGTGTTCTTATAGGGGTGTTGTCAAATGCGCCCTTAATGTCTAAGAATGCACAAAGTGCAATTTGTTTATCCTCTAACGCCTTTTCTACCTTGTCTACCAGATTCGGAAGGGCAGTTTCAGTAGATCTCCCTTTGCTGTAGGCGTGTTGAGAATAATGAATAGGATAGTCGATTTTGATCACCTCCCTAATGTAAATATCCAGAACCTTTTCCATAGTCTTTAGCATAAAGGAGCTTAGACTAATAGGCCTGAGTGATCTCGGTTGAGAGTAGTCTCTTTTTCCGGCCTTAGGAATGAATTGAATAGAAATGAATAGAATCTTGACTTCGGTCCATTGTTCTGGAATATGTCCCCAGGCGTAGCTTGCTCTGAAGATTTTTATCATATAAGGGATTATTACTTATATTCCTTGCTGCAGTAGTGCTGGAAAAATGCCATCCGCTCCACATGATTTGTATGGTTTAAAGGATTTAACGGCCCATTTTATTTGAGATGGCCTTATTATAAGCGAGGCCCTCCTCCATTCTTCATTACCTGGGCGAAATGATTGCGTTGAGGATGGACGTTCTGCGCAAGCATCAGGAAAATGGGTCGATACCAATAAATTTAGAGTTTCTTTTTCGTTGTCCGTGTAAGTCCCATTAGGGTATTTAAGCAAGTCAATTTGGTAAGGTTTGTCTTTTGCGAGGAATTTGTGAACACTTGCGCACTGAGACGTGCTGTTTACTTCTTCGCAGAATTTTCTCCAAGCTCCCCGCTTAGCCTTCCTAATTTCTTTATTGTAAGTGGTTAAGGCTTCCCGATAGGATTCCCACTCTTGGGTCCTTTTAGCCTTATTGAATAATTTCCGAGTTTTACTTCTAAGCTTTTCTAGCTTGGAGCTCCACCACGGTACTGCCCTTTTAGTTGACATTGTTTTTACAGGACAGCTATCCTCATAGGCCTTAATTATGCCGTTAGAGACTATAGTCACTGCAATATCCAGACTTTCTACTGTCTTTATTGTTTTAGGTACATCTTCTAGGTTCTGTTTAAGGTTGTCCCTATAGGCCGCCCAATCAGTTACTCTAGGGTTCCTAAAGCTAACATCCTGACTTGATAATGATCCTACTAAGTCAAAACAAATATGGTTATGGTCAGACCTTGACGGTTCATCACTAACGTGCCAGTCACTAATGCGCCTAGCCAGATCATTTGTTGCAATAGTAATGTCTAACACCTCTTGTCTTACATGGGTTACAAAGGTCGATTTACATCCCTTATTCACCACGTGCAACCCCTTTGTTAGTAAATAGTCATATAACGTGTTACCTCTCCTATTTACGTCAGTACTTCCCCATGTGGTGTGGTGGGCGTTTGCATCACACCCCATCAGCAGTTGCAATCTGTGACGCCGGGCGTACTCGACCGCAGGCTCCAGATCCTCAGCAGGGTTTTCCTTTTCCCCCGGGAGATAGGCTGAGCAAACCAGTACTCTAGCCCCGCCTCCCTTGGGGATCAAAATGGCTGCTACAACTTCGTCGGAGCACAACTCTGTAACAGTCAATAGATTAATGCTGTTCTTATAAACAATACAAGTTCTGGGTCTTGTTCCGCCTTTGTTGTAAATAATCTTACCGGCAGCGTTGAGCCCCAGAATAGTCGAGCTGGATACCCAGGGCTCTTGAATTAGGGCTAGGTCAGCCCTACCGTCGCAAAGCCATTTTTCCACCACGGCACTTGCTGCCGCAGCGTGATGGAGGTTGACCTGCAGACACCTCACCGGCCCCTGGGTCGCCATTACTTAAATAATAAATAAATAAAGGGAGTACGAGGGCTTGGTTTTTCCCCTTCCCTTCTGCGGATTGAAAAATCCACGTCCGGAATGGGTTCCACCCTGACCTCTCCCCCTTGTGCTTCCTCTACCTCTTTTCCTTTCCCCTCCCCTGGCAGAAAAGTTCAAGCTAGGTCGTGCTCCCGAGGGGATCGATCCTCCGTGCTGCCCGGTGTTTGGGGCCATGCTGCCCGTCGCAGGGACATGCGTCGCCTTAGCCTGTCCCCTGTCAGCCAACTTAAGAGGGGGTCGTGTTCCCTGAGGGATCGAACCTCCTTGCTTCTTAGGTTTTTCGGCGGTGACAGTCGCAGGAGCCTGCGTGACATCTGAGGTAGAGGTGCCTGGTTGAATAGGGGCCTCTTTGGCTGGGTCGCCCTTGATTTTGAAGATAATGCTTGTGAAACCAATTGCGGCTTTGCCTTGCCTCCCTTTCAGGGTCTCCACAGAGGGATCATCCACCGCGAAGGTTGCAATAATGCCCCCTTCCTCCCCCCTGCAATGGAGAACCTTCCAGAGCTGCGTGTTTAGGCCCCTGTTCTGCGTGCCCAGCAATTTTATCGCTTCGTCTATTGACGTAGCGTCTATGCTGGGTATGAAGGCGGTAACTACCGCTGGCTTTGGCAGTCCGCTCTCTGATAACACAGACAGCTTTGCCTCTGGCCAGGGTTTAACGCTGGGTACCGCCCTCAGTGCTTGCTGGCTTCATCCTCGCAAACAACCAGGATCCATCCTGGTCTTTGCGAAAATGAGGCGAACCTGGGCCCCTCTCCCCTGTTTTCCTTAGAGATAAGGTCAACAAGGGCGCGGCGCACAAGTCCCGTCTGCTCCTCGGTTAGTGGATTTTCCCCACGAATCCCGACCCTGACCGAACCGGCCACTTCGCTGAAGGTAGGCTTTGCTCTTACCTCCTGCGCGGTCTTAGGGTTCTTTTTCAGTCGGTCTTTCAGTGATTCCTCCTCTGATCGAGTGCGTTTTAACGACTTCGCCTCAAGGAGATCGGGGAATAACCGAGGAATTTCTTTCCAATGCTGTCGGCAGAGGACTAGGGCTTCTTTGAGACCCACATCCATCTCCCTCAGCCTTCGGAAACGCTTTCGCGCTGCCCCAGAAAGCCTGTGATGGCTCCCTGGGATGATGCTGTCGGAGGCCGACGTCCCTACCGTATCCGTGACATTACTGCCCCCATGTAAGTCAGGTTGCGCCCTCTCGGCTACATCATCTAATCTGGGCGTTGGGGAGGCCAAAAGCTCTCCTTCCGCACCAGAATCAATCTCCACCACTTCCATGGCAGAGAAAACTGGACTTTTTTGGTTTTTTATATTTTTGTTACTCATGTAAGTCCCACGATTAGCTAGGGAACTAAAGGTCACCTCCGGCAGAGCCCCGCTTGCCGGAGTAAGTGCACAACTTTCCTCCGAGGAGCCCAGGTAGAAAAGAATAGAATAGAATAGATAGATTTTTATTTGGTACTCCATGCACACACATCAACTTATACCTAAACAATAAATATAAATAAATACATCTTACCTGTGCTTAAGACCCTTCAGAAGCTGTTTAATTCCGTTATCCTCGAGGGTAAAACGCCAGAAACATGGCACAGAAGTATGGTGATATTGTTCTTCAAGAAAGGTGATAAGGCTCTCTTGAAGAACTTCAGACCAATATCGCTGCTGACCCATGTGTATAAGCTGTTTTCGAGAGTCATTACGAATCGTCTCGCACGCAGGTTTGATGACTTCCAGCCTCCCGAACAAGCCGGATTCCGAAAAGGTTTTAGTACCATAGACCAAATACATACGCTGTGGCAGGTTATACAGAAGACCGAAGAGTATAACCGGCCATTATGCTTGGCGTTTGTGGACTATGAGAAAGCCTTCGATTCGATCGAAACTTGGGCGGTGCTCCAGTCTCTACAGCGGTGCCAAATTGACTATCGATATATCGAAACACTGAAGGGTTTGTACGAAAACGCCACTATGTCAGTTCGTCTCCAGGATAAGAACACAGCACCTATTCAGCTGCAGCGGGGTGTTAGACAAGGTGATGTCATATCACCGAAGTTGTTCACCGCTGCACTGGAGGATATCTTTAGGCTTCTGGACTGGGACGGACTTGGCATCAATATTAACGGCGAGTACCTTACTCACCTCAGATTTGCTGACGATATCGTAGTCATGGCTGAAACCCTGGAAGACTTGGGCAAAATGCTTGATGACCTCTGTAGTGCCTCTCAACAAGTAGGTCTTAAAATGAACATGGACAAGACGAAAATTATGTCGAATGTCCATGTTGTGCCTACTCCAGTGACAGTTGGAGGCATTCCACTTGAAGTTGTTGACGACTATTCATACCTAGGACAAATAGTTCAGTTAGGTAGGTCTAACTTCGAGAAAGAGGTCAATCGACGAATCCAACTCGGTTGGGCAGCATTCGGGAAGCTACGCCATATATTTTCGTCCCAATTACCGCAGTGTCTCAAAACGAAGGTCTTTGACCAATGTGTGTTGCCAGTGATGACTTACGGAACTGAAACGTGGCCGCTTACTGTAGGCCTTATAAGAAAGCTCACTGTTACCCAAAGGGCAATGGAAAGAGCTATGCTCGGAGTCTCTTTGCGCGATCGAATCAGAAATGAGGAGATCCGCAAGCGAACCAAGGTCACCGACATAGCTCTAAGGATTGCCAGTCTGAAGTGGCAGTGGGCAGGGCACATAGCTCGAAGAACAGTAGATGGGGCAGTAAAGTTCTCGAGTGGCGACCACGTGCCGGAAGACGCAGCGTGGGTAGGCCTTCCACAAGGTGGACTGACGACCTGGTAAGGATCGCGGGTACCAGCTGGATGCGAAAAGCACAGGACCGGCCTTTGTGGAGATCTCTGGGGGAGGCCTATGCCCAGCAGTGGGCGTCTTCTGGCTGATATGATGATGATGATGAAATACATCTTAAGTTAACAAAGAAAACAAAAAAAAAGAAGAGAAATACCACTTAATATATAGGCTGTATGTGTGCAGCAACACAAAAGGGTTGTGACTCAGCACAGTATTACCTTGAAGGGCAACACTGATTTTCAGCCAAAACCCAGGTAGTACGCGGTACTCAATGAAATATTTTTTAAAACATCTAGTGTGTAAAGTGATCCATCTGTGTGTAGTTACATGCTCCACATTTTCAACTACCAATCAACACTACAAACGCGAAAGTTATGACATCTGTCTGTTCGTCTGCTACTTTTCAGCGCCCAAAGCGCTGCACGGATTTCAATAAAAAAAAAAAATTTTTAGCAAGGTGATGGTCAGAAAACCCAAAACAGGACATGGTGGCCTATGCAAGCATTCCATATGTTAAGTTCCGCTATCGCAAGAAGTGCTCTGGAATACCCTCCTTCTGGATTTCTAAAATATGACTTTTATAATGTTTCTTAAATGTGCACTTTGTGCCTAACATTCTTATTGGAGGGGGTATGTTATTCCAGCACTTCGTTGCTTGATAGCGGAAACTGCCCCTAAAAGCTGCCGACCCATGCTTATGAACCGACAGAGGAATACGTGCATATCTACTGCCATACTTCTCCTGAAGCGAAGTAATCTTAATTTTTTCAAATAAGTAATGAGGATGCTTAAACTTCATCACATCAAACAGGACACATGCAAGATGCAACCTCTGCCTAGATGCCATATTTAACATTGATCAGACATTGATTGACAGGTATCGGAGGTGCACCGTTAAAGGCCGGACATCCCTCCGGCCACGCAGCCCTCGGCACGGTTCGCGTTACACCTTGGCTTGGGACCAGTCTCCTCGCGCTCGACTAGCAAGAACCCCGCAGCGCAGCACACCAATACTGTTGCATTGGTGCACCGCGCTGCCGGATAGTTACTAGTCGACCCCCAGGGCGCACCGGCGTACCGCTTGCGTTCCAGCAGGAATTTCCGGGGAATTTCCCAACTGGACTGCAAACGGCTACGCACACGTGGAGGTGGACTGATGGCGCGCCCCTAAAGTGGACCCCTTACACCATGTCCAAATTATAAGGACACACATTCCTATGGATTTCCACATCCTCCACACCAAGAAAATTAAGTAAGCTTTGGACAAATTTAAATCAGAAATGACAAAGGAAATCCTAACTTATATAAAATGTTAACTAAATGACTGAATTACATACTGGAAAATTAAAGTACTTATACATACTAATAAGAAATCAGTCTAAGTAACGTGATAGGTACATTATTTACTATTTAATCTCGAAAGGCAATCTTATTCATATAGGTTTAGGCACATCAGTAATATGTATAAGTAACTCTTTTACAACGTGATTAACATTCACAATTACAGATTCACAGATAAGATACCTATCAATCAAACTATTGTTTTATCATAACAAACAAAACTTGTCTAACATACTGTAGGATGGACATGGTAATTTCACTCAAGACGGTCACTGACAGTGACAGATTGAGACAGACAACCAGCGGCGCTAGCGTCGCGGAGTGCCCTTTCTTTTCATTTTTTTATGGTCTGTGGTGGTGGTGCCGCGGCGCTTGAGCATTTTGTTTTATTTATGAACAATAAAATTATTGTAATGTTTAAAATTAAGACATTCATAAGCGTTTGTAAAAAACCTAAACTGAATAAACATGATTTGATTTGATTTGATTTGATTTGATTTGATTTTTTCCTTTCCTCTCTGAATCAAAGTAGTCATTGAACCGTTGCCTAAAATTCACCCTTAACTTCTGCAGGTAGCAGAATCTCTTGTTTAGATTCTTCGAATCGATCACGTCAATGTCAGTGATGTTGGTTTGAGGAATGGGTTGTATAAAGTGTATTAGTTTTAAAGGTTCCAGTGAGGAGACCTTTTCATCTTCACTGTAAGTCAGTGGCCTTGCAGTAATTGTGGCTTGACAGTCACATAATAGTGTCTCTAGTTCCACATATGAAACTGATGACTGTCCAAGGACCCTTTTCAGTAAGTTTTTCAAAATCTGGATCAATCTCTTCCAGAACTCACCATGCTGCTGTTGGGGCATTCAGCTTCGATTTGATACGCTGTATGGTGGATTGTTTTTGGATTTCCTCCCAGTCTAGTCCAGATAATATTTTTTTAGTACCAACAAAATTTATACCGTTGTCGCTGATTATAGTACTAATTCTTCCTCGACGTGCTATAAAGCGTCTTAATGTCATTAAGAAGGCTTCGCTTGATAAGGATTTTGTAAGTTCTAAATGTACTGCTCGATAAACAGCACAGGTATACAATACAACCCAGCATTTTTCACCACCACGTAGGTGCAATGGACCTGCTAAATCAACACCTATTATTTCAAATGGTGCTCTGCTTTGAGTGCGTTCTACGGGTAGGAGTCCGGTAGGTGCCTGTATCGGTTTAGCTCTATGGCGTTAGCATATAATGCAGTGAGTGCTGATGAATTTTATCAACTGTCGTGCACCTATAATCCAATAACTGTTACGTAAATCGGCCAGTACTGTACCTATTCCACCGTGTTGCAGTTGTGTGTGTCACAGTTCTGCTAATTTTCGGCAGCACTGCGGGGAACTTCGTGCTTTCTGGAACATCGGTAAGTAAAAGTTTTGTTTTCACTCTTATCTCGGCCAACTTTATCTTTATTTTCTGTTTGTATCATTCTTATCACTTTCTTTTCAGCGTCTTCATAGCTCAATTCACCTTGTTTCTTACTTCCATGGCTTGCATTGTATACAAATCTGAGTATCCATGCCACAGTACGTATAGCTTTGCTGTATTTTGAAAAGTAGGATAGCTGACTTATCATACCTTCATTAGGGTAATACAAGCGTATAACAAATGGCAGTTTTCTTCAGCTCACGATAGGCCTCAGTTTCATCCATGATGAGAGGTGATTTAGGCCACTCACTAGGCGCAGAGTACAGCCATGACGGTCCCTCCAGATTTTTATCTTGAGTTGTTATTTTGAATTGATAATAGAATATGGCTGATCCACGTGTTAACTGTCATCGTGGATGGCTCGATAATGCTAAACGTCTAAGTGAGACGATTAAAGAAGATCCACTGGTGAGGGCAATAGTTACAAAGAATGCTAGTCATATTGTTGACAAGATTTCTCTTGACGTCGACGATGTAAGTAACTGGGCCTTGATAATGACATACGGTGCTTATGCCATTAAAGGTGGGGCTATGCCTTCAACTGATCATGTGTTGGCAATCTCCGTCGGTGAATGGATAGCTCCGGCTCTCCCGGATAACTATTTCTTGAGTGCTGAGCAGGCCGACAGAGCGGTACTTGCACGTCTTAGGTATTATCTATCCAAAGAAACGCCAATAAACCGTGGACGTACCCGACCAGGGTTCATTCTGATGTATAACGCCCTTAATGGGACAGATAGATCAGAAAAGTGGACAGAGATACCGAATGACATAACTGATGAGGATCTTTTGGATCGGTAACGCAATATCGCAGCATACATGAGTAGCCACGGAGGTACCTCATGATAGTCTCGGATGCTGTCTGACAGTACGTCTAATCACGTTGAACAGAAGTGGGCTGCGCACATAGCCCTGGTGTACCCCAACGGTAATTGAGAACAGGTTGGTGTCGCCAACAGCAGTTCTAACTATGGAATCGGAATCTCGGTACATGTCTCGGATAATATCAATATAGGTCTCAGGTACTGACTTGGACCGCAACGCCCACCAGATTCACGAGGGACACAGTCAAAGGCCTTCTGCATGTCCAGAAACAGGAAATACAGGGGCGTGTTCGTTGATCTATATCCCTCCATAAGAGTTCTAAGGGCAAATACGGGGTCCATGGTTCAACAACCCGGCCAAAACCCATACTGACACTCCGAGATTGTACACTCCCGTCGGATCCGAGAGTTCACAATGCGTTCGAAGAGCTTCATGGTGTGAGACATCACCTTTATATAGCGGTAGTTGGTGCACTCCCGCACTGAGCCCTTACCTTTAAAGACTGGGGTGATTATACTCAGCCTCCATTGGTTAGGTATCTTCCCGGTGAGGAGGATGCGGTTATAAAGGCTTGTAAGGATGCTTACACCACAAGAGATTGTATTAAAAGATCATCGCGGGCATAACTATCTACCTTTCAACTGATTTACACATTCGTCGTAAGAGGTAGGTGTAAAACTCTCTACTAATACCCTCGTTTCCGAACCCTCTTTCATTGCCTGTAGCAGGTATTGATATTTGTCATGAACATAAATTTGAGAATCCATGTCGATCTTTTTGAACTGACCCCAAAATGGCAGCCATCCTTTCAAGTCGCCGCAAAATTTTATGAATTGTAATGGTGGAAGGTTAAAACGATTTTCTTGTTTAATATTCGCTGTTACGTTATTGATTAAACTTTTATACTTCACGTCGAGCGTTTTCCACCGTGATCGGTATTCAATGGCGCCTTCCATTTCCATTTCTAATTTTACCTCTTCGCAGTCACGCATCAAATTTCTTACCTCCTTATCCAGCTCGAAAAGTTGACTTTGAAGTTCGGAGAGCTTCTGATGTTAAGCCGTGATAGTAAATACAGGATTTTCATCATCGGAATGGGACTCCATCATTTTTTCCAAAATGTTGGCGTTCTTTGTAAAAAGTGTTCTCATGACTTTTCTTTCCCGTTTGATACACTCGACGAATACACTCGTGAATATCTGTCTGTTTGCAGCAGGTTCAATAAAAAGGACGTCTTTTACTGGGAATAATACTATTTATTTCACCTTTTCACAAATATAATACGTACAACTTTTTGCCGGTCATTGACCATAGTAACAGAGAGTAATTCCTTAGAAAAGACTATAAAAAAACTAGAAAATTGACCCCTTACACCATGTCCAAATTATAAGGACCCCCTACACATTACTAAGGATTTCCACAGCTGAAAAGACCTGGAGCGAACTTATTAATAAAAACTAATTAATTAGCAAGCGCAGCGAGCTCGGAATGTTTGGTATTTTGGCTGAAAAAATCCGGATTAATCACGCAGCGCAGGCGGTGTGATATAATTTAGGGGGTTGAACACCCTGAACCCCCCCTCGCTACGCCTATGCTACTATGTCTCTACACTAGAATTTTTGGCTAAACGCCTAACAAAATATATCAAAATTGCTGCTTTGTGAAAAATTTGCTATGTTTATTATCAAAGTTAACCTAAAGCGGTTAATCCATTTTCGATATTCCATGGCCTACACACATTACTCATCAAATATTACATAATAATAGTTTTAATGCCCGATTCTACTAAACTTAGGCGATTCCTAAGTTTTTAACATATTCCTAAGCATTTTGGAGTCACACAATCGGTGTCATAAGGATTAGTGTCTTTGCGAGTTTAGTTTGTACTTATGGTTTGTGTTGGTTCAATGCTTCTTTAAGTCTATTTAAAATATTCTTGTTAAGAAAGTCGACTAAAGTATGGTACACTGTGGCATAAGACAATAAAATAAATGAAGATGGACTTAGTTATAGACCATGTCTGAATTTTATAATGTTTGAAATTATTGACATCGCTGAGTCGGATGCATGAGACTACGAAGTTAGAAGGAAGAATAGAAAAAGGTCCTGATAGAAGTCGGCGTTGACCACTGAGATAAATGATGAATTTTGGTTTTATTTTTCCTTAAATGTTTATAAAACTTATTTCGCGGTACATGTCAATATAGGCCTCAGGCACCGACTTGGACCGCAATGCCTACCAGATCATCTCATGAGGGACATAGTCAAAGGCTTTCTGCGTGGCTAGAAACAGGATGGCTGGTTGTGTTTCTGCCAGTGAGTAAGGTCTCCAGTGCTCCATGGGGTGGAGATTTGGGGAACTGTGGCTTTGGCAGTGGAGGGGCATATGCCTTTTTGCTGCCAGAGCAACGTGTTATAGAGGTGGGCAACGCATTGGCGACACTCTTGGTGACCACTTTCCATCAGGTGGCCCGCTTGCTTGTTTGCCTACCGTATGACATAAAAAAGACAGGAAATACAGAGGCGTGGTCTTTGACCTGTGTTCCGCCATGAGAGTTCTTAGGGCAAATACAGGGTCCATGATCCTACAACCCGGCCTAAACCCATACTAAAACTCCGAGATTACTTCTGTCGCATCCAAGAGTCCACAATACGTTCGAAGACTTCATGGTGTGAGACATCATCTTTATACTGCGGTGGTTGGTACACCGCATCGAACCCTTGCCCTTGAAGACTGGAGTGATGTACTCAGCCTCCACTAGTAGGGTATCCTCCCAGTGAGGAGGATTCAGTTAAGCTAAGATCGACTTGTGTCGCAGGCCCAAGGATGTACAAAAAACCAAAGCCATAATAATTGTTCATTTTGCTGCACTTCAATCGTACATGCTTAGGAATATCTTAAGGAGTCCACTTAAGAGTCGCCTAAGTATAGTGCCATTAGGCATAACACATTTTTTTTACATACGCAATTTATAACACTTATCCTTCGCACACAGCAACATAATCGTGATAATTAACTAACTAACAATGGTTTCATAAGTTTGAGACCAAAATTTGATCTAACTACTCAATATAAAGAAATTACGAACTATACTAACTAGTATGCGTCTCATTAATTTGACAGTACAAACTGAAGTAATTACGATAAGCCTTAAATCTTAAATTTTAAAAACATATAATTCGAAAAGTGTGTACTCAATATCATGATGTGTACATTTCGCATACTAGGATTTCATTAATTTGTTAGTAACGACAATAAAACTATCATTTTGTTAAACATTTGTCAGATATTTTAAGAAAATTTAAATTCAAATTCAAATTTATTTTATTTGTGGTAACACAGGTAAAAAAAGATGTTACATTGGATATTTATGTGCTCCACTGTGACCTGCCATTCGGCGTACAAATTTAATTGTGATTTTAAAACAATGTTAAACTATATTATAAACACAATGTCAAATGCCTAATACAGTTAAAATAATAATATAAACCTTCATGTCATACACTAAATACAATTGTGACTAAAATAAATAATTATTAAAATAATAACAATATTAAAAACAAACACAAATCTGGATGTCAAGGTATAAAATAATTAAAAAATCATGTCAAATAATAAAAGATGGGCACAAGAGTGTTAGTGTTTTTTTTAAAAAGTTATTTTACCGTGTACAACGCTCTTTCCACGAGATAATTGTGCAGTTGTGTTTTAAAACAGTTCAGACTTTCGGCTTCTCGTATTATTTTTGGAATAGCGTTATAGATTTTT
Organism: Blastobasis adustella; assembly: GCA_907269095.1. Classification (NCBI taxonomy): domain Eukaryota; kingdom Metazoa; phylum Arthropoda; class Insecta; order Lepidoptera; family Blastobasidae; genus Blastobasis; species Blastobasis adustella. The sequence continues at coordinate 4,774,178 of OU026115.1, read as the reverse complement.
GGGGCCATTGCAAAAACACTTTTGTAGAACATTCCCGTTTTGCAAGGGTGTAAATGTAACTGGTCGCGGCGCCGGTCACTTTCCACATTTGGGAATAGATGACTGTCCGTACGTACGAACACTGTAACCTCGTAAACGTACAAGGACGGCATAGTAAGAAAATTTAGCTCTTTAAAGAAAGGCTATCAGTACGTCGCAAGTTACAGATAGCCCTTATACATCGTTTCTGTGCTTTAAATACTGAGTCAATTCCTGTTACGTTGCCCCAGAAGATAATACTTACTAATGATTAGGTAAAAAAAGTGCTTTATTTTAAGCAACAAACTCCATTTCATCTAAAAAAAGTGACACATGATAGGATCTTTTTAAAAAAAAAACATTTTAATTAAAGAACCAGTACATTTAAATTTTTATTTGTATTTTGAGATTATAGGGAAATAAATAGTCTATTTGAATGTGTCATCAGGTTTTTAATAGCTCACTTGAATAATTTTTAATTACGATTTTCAATTACAAAAACACTTCAAATGCGATTTCCCAAAAACTACATTTTGTACAAATCCTTGCTTATATACCAAATTTTAAGCACTTCAGGAAGTGGCCTTCAGATAAAGTTTTTACACAGACTTGCAACCCCCTTCACGGGGGTTGGAGGCTAAAAGCCAAAAATTGCTCAATGCTTTTGCGCCACTGCAGGACATAGGCCTCTCTGGATGCGCCGAAGTGTAGGAAATCATGGGAAAAAGTGGATTTCGCCACCGATATTAGAACTCTACCTGTGCTCTAACTTGCTTCGGTACTAACTTCATAAATTTTAATATGGGTCATCATCATCATCTTGGCGTTAATGTCCCGGTTGTGCTCTCGAGAACGAGGGCCCGGGGTCCGCCTCGACCATGATCCAGGATTTGGCAGATCAGGTAATTACAGTGGAGCGACTACCATCTCACCTCCGTGACCCTGCTACCTGATAAATATGGGTACCTACTCGTATATGCATCCTCGCTCATACGTTCGGTTCGTAAGGTTCGCTGAAACTAATGTTTCCGGAACTCAATACTCACGTTGCGTTAGCTTATCAATCATTCTGCGCTGATCTGCATCAAACGGGTTATAACTAATTCTTTACATTATACAGAGTGTGGAACTCGTAGTTAACGGTATTTCAAAGTACGCATCCTAATCATAATCATTTATTTATTTGTGGCAGACAGGTTATATAGTTGTTACAGTAAGCAGAATGGAGCCTCAACGACCTGCTATTGCCATACAAATTTTAGATATTTTGTAATCAATCAATAAGTAGTTACAAATATTTAAAAATTATAAATTATTTATTTTAAGTATTATAATAAATATAATTATGAAAAACGTATGTACAATGCAAGGGCATAAGTGCATGACCACCTTTTGAATCATATTCCTTTGCACTACTGTGCAGTTGTTAAACGGTTTTTGTAGCATTGACGAATTAATTTTTTTTTTTATTCAATAATAAATACCCTCGGGGTAAAAGACAAGTCCTTTGGGCATTAGAGGCAGCTAATTCTCCCATCTTTCAGCAAACAGATTTTGGCAAAGAACTTCTTTTTGGAATTGGTAATGCACTTCTTTATTTATTTATTTATGCTTGTGCTCTTGCACCGTACATCTGTCTTTCTCGTGTTGGCCGTACCGTATCACAGTGAAGCTGCTTAAATCATCTATAAGAGATAAGGCCAATAATTATGTATTTTAACCTTGTATCTTTATTAAGACCCAAGTATAGCTTTTTCAGGCAATTGAAATGTGACGAGTGAAAGGTCGTTAAATACATTTAGGAGGCAGTTGTCAACTGTCAATCTTTTCGTTTTCTTATTTAATCCCTATTTGTTTCGTTTTCCTATTAACCGCCACATATCAACATAATTTTGATAATATCCAGGAGATTATCTGTTTCTGCCGCCAAACAACAATGCTTGCTTTGTTGTGTTCCGGTTTGAAGGATAAGCTCACCACTTTCACCTTGGTGGCTATAGAGTTCTGCATTTTTGTTTCCTGCATCTAAAACCTGCGACAGTTACCGTTTACCATCAAGTGGGCTTTCTGCTCATTTGTCACTGCGAAGAATAAAAAAGGTTAAGACTTTACGAAGACTTTAAGAAGTACTTTCATGGAATAAAAATGTATTTTAGGAGAGGTACGTCATAGCGGGTATCCCGTTCGAATAGGAGCCACTTGACCTCTACCTTACCAAATACCGCAGCCAAACAATACTATTTAAAATTCGTATTCGGTCCTGTCGGTAAGTAAGGTCTCCAAAGCGCCATCTGGTGATGATTTGGGGAATCGTGGCAGTAAAGGTGCATTTGCCTTATGCTGACAGGCCAAGGTGTGTAATATTAAAACAATGTACTCATTTCAGTTGTAGGAACTCATAACACCCCCACCATGTACTAGGTAGTTGGCATACAGTCAATACCTCATCGTGGTCTTCTATCATGCATTGACCCATATTTACAATCGTGATAATGTGTGCGTCAATTGCTTATCATTAAATTTATAATTAGCTATTAGATCTCGACCTCATTAATATTATATTGACAGATTACCAAGGGATAATTGCAGCGATGCGTTCTAAACGGTCGCCGATCATCCAATAATTATTAATTACCGACGTAAGCAAGTAATTACCTCAGTAAGTATCCCGGAGCGTCGGAGGCCGAGTGATTAAAATCCGATTCATAAGCGAGATATACCGGGTTCGAATCCCGCTGCGGCCCTTTTCTGTGTTGGCTTTTTTCTGAGTTATGTACTGAGTAGTGAATGCTAACCGATGCTCTTACTGTGAGGAAAAACATCGTGATGAACCCTGCACATTCAGAAGACTGAATGTATAACCATGATACAATCTGATCAGGTTCCCCTAGTAGCAGGGTCACGGAGATCAGGTGGCAGTTGCTCCACTGTAATTATCTGATCTGCTAAATTCTGGATCATGGTCAAGGCGGACCTTGGTATCTTGTGCGCGAGAGCACTATATGGACGTTAACGCCAAGATTATAATTTTTTTTACCAACGTATAAAACATAGTATAGGCGTGAAATCCCTGGTAAGAGTAACAAGTGATCATGAAGCGTATGAAACTCTGCCCATTACATGTACCTACGTACAGTGTTAGCCGGCAAAATTATTCCTCCTCCCTTGTCCCCCATTATAATCTCATGAGACTACTATACGTTTTAATTCGATATCCTTTCGGTTAATATATTCATGCAATTGAAAAAAATTAATAATTGTTAAAAAAAAAAGTTAATACAAATACATTTTAAAGGTATGTCCCGGGTTTCCTACCGCGTACCTTTGTTTACGAGTAGCCCGCACATACTTTTAAAAAGTGTGGTATTAATCGCGATAATATAAAATATTATGTTAAATACAAATAGTTATAGCGTTGTATTGACTCATACACGTACGACAGAGACGATGCTCTACGACATCTAGAAGGTCTAAAAGGTTTGAAGGGAACTTAGAATGGATAAAAGCGTACCTTTACCAATATCTATAATTCTATTTTATTATGAATATCTATGAATATTAGTAAGTATTAATTTATGTAAGTACTGCATATCATTTTTATAGTTTTAAGCTATTTAAATTCCATATTGTCTTCATCGCTCACCAAGTCCTCTCGGCTTATCAAAGGTTACTTGAAAGAAATGCCGTTGTTGTTGCACTAGGAACTATTTTTTATGGTGTATTTAGTGTACTTCCCCCCTCCTTTTTGACGATTGAAAGAGATATTTAATGTCCTAATCAATTAAGAAATTTTGAATTTTGTAATGTTTTATGCAATAAAGAGATTACAAACAAACTATTTTGAACTAAGTAATTCTTTGGTAGGTATCTTCATAGTTCATAGGTTTTTTGGTAGGTATTATCACTAACTTCCACTGGAGTTGTGTCTAATCGGCCCATTATGTAAACGACTCCCTTGAATCTTTTTATTTATAATCTATGACATCTTCGACAAGTGCATACCGAGGAAGATCAGACATCGCAGAGCAAACAGAATCTATCCGGTATGGTTTTCTGCATATTTAATTAGGGACATCGAGCGTAAGGCTAGATTCCATCGTGCGTTGAAGGCGTATGGTTGTCCCTATTCGTATGCACAATGTGTTAGCCTCCTGATGTCAAGTGCGAGTGCATATAAAGACTACCTACGTCGCATTCAGGTTAACATAAAGTGTGATCCGCGTCCTTTTCCCCTTTGGAATCACATAAGCAGCCTAAAATCGAAAGGTGGTTTTGAGGCTAAGGTTATTTTTAACGGCGAGGAAAACATTGTGAGCAAAGCGGCAGAGACATTTGCTTCGTATTTTGCAGGTGTCTTTTTGCCCAATGCACCTCTCTTGAATTGTGCTGATGCGAGTACGACTGACCGAACTACGTCGGCCAATTATATTTCTATTGGGCATATCACCGTTCAGGATGTTGAAAATGCCATTAACAATTTAAGCTACCTTCTATGGGCCCTGACAATGTACCTTATTTTATTATAAAAGCTTGCAAGGAGTTTCTTATTGACCCCATTTGCCATATTTTGAATCAGTCGTATTCCTCCGGTACTTATCCAGAGCTCTGGAAGTTAACACGGGTTAAGTCAATTCTAAATTTAGGTGACTTAAAAAATGTAGAAAATTACAGACCAATAGCAAATTCATAATCTTTGGCTAAATTGTACGAGTCTATTCTGTACGAACACATTTCTTCCCAGGTCAAGCCTTTCTTAAGTGATACCCGACACGGGTTCAGATACAAGCGCTCTGTTAATATCAACCTACTAACCTTGGTTGACCTTGTCTCTGACCATCTCGTAGGGGTGTTCAGGTGGATGTGGTCTATTTCGACTTTTAAAAGGCTTTTGACCGTGTCGACAATGACATTCTGTTGGGTAAGCTGAGTGCCATTGGTTTTTCACCTTCACTACTGAAACTTTTTACAAGTTACCTGCGCGATAGACAACAGTACGTCCGACATGGCTGCTATGTCTCAGATCCATACCACACGCGGTCTGGGGTCAGTCAGGGCTCAGTATTAGGTCCGCTATTGTTTTGTATGATGGTGAACGACCTGGACTTGGTTCTCCAATCTTCTTGGAGCTTACTATATGCAGACGACCTAAAACTAATTCGCAGAGTGACGGGGATGTCTGACTGCAACTCGCTGCAATTGGACATTAATGCGGTATATGCGTGGAGTGTGGATACTGGACTTCTCTTAAATCCAGATAAGTGTCATGTCAAATCAAAGTCGATCAAAGAGTCCTTTGCTGGCACAGTACACTTTGGGCACCAGTGCAATTGCGCGTGTTGATGCTGTTAAGGACCTGGGAGTCGTTTTTGATCCAGCTCTCAACTTCCATGACCACATAAGGAAACTCGCATCCGATTGTTCCAGAAGACTAGGGTTCGTAATAAGGAATTCCCGCGATTTCAGCAATCCTAACGGGATAAAGCTAGTATACACGGCGCTGGTGCGGAGTAAACTCGAATCAGCATCGATTATTTGGAACCCATATGAGAGTACTTACGCCTTACTTCTGGAAAAATACAAAAACATTTTTACGTTTTCTCTATAAAAAAATGTATGGATATTATCCCTTTTTGTGCCCCACTAAGTTCTTGCTGGGTACTCTTGGTCTTAACACTCTGGACGTAAGGCGTAACTACACCTTGCTCGTTGAGGTGTGTCGTATCCTGCGTGGCGAGGCGGACTGTCCTGCACTTGTCTCGCAAGTTGTAAGACTGGGTGTTCCGCCTAAGCCGAGGATGCTACTGAGAGCACGTCCAGGCAAACTCCTCGTGACTCCGGCCTCGCGGACCGTGGCACTCTCTCCCCTTCTTCGCGGCATGGACATGCTTACGCTTTTCAAGCATCAGCGCTAGAGTGTGACAAGTGTGAGTGTAAGGTTTAGTGAGTTGATGGATGAGTGAATGGATTTTAATTATTTAATTAGATTATATATTTAATTTTAATGATGTTTTTTAGTTTTTAATCTAATGTTTTTCAAATATTTTGTGTCTTAGTTATACATATATTTATTGACATTTGCAGTGTATTAGTAATAAGTACTGTGAAGCTGTAAATTTATGGCAAAAAAAAAAAAAAAAAAAATAGTGTAGTTTAATTTAACCTAAGACAAAGATAATGGAAACAATGTTTTCATCGATTTAATATCATAATTTCTACAAAATGCTATTATTATAGTCTTTGTTTGATGTCTTAAGTCGAGGGCAAACTGAAGGTTCCAATATATTTATTCTACAAATAAATTCAAACAGGCTAACTCGGCACTTCGACATTGACAACTATAACACAAAAACTAGTATGTTTCAATCAAAACCAATGTTAAAGTCAGTATTTTTCTTAGAGAGCACCGTGGTTTATAAATGGCCTGAAGAATTCTTCTTTTGGTATATATTTGTCACAGTAAGACCGTTACCTACTTTTTAATCTAACATTGTAATGTATTACTGGGTCTAGTTGACAGAGCCCCGCGGATTGTTAAACATCCTATCGTTGACCCGAGAGGATCTTAGCCCGGCTTACACCAAATTCTTAAACACGTTTAAGAATGCCGTATAACGTTTTTTATGAATATATTTGTTTAAATATCAGCTTAAATGCGTTTACGAATTTGGTGCAAGCCGCCCTTAGCCTCCGACATCAAAAGGCGCCACTCATACCGATCCTGGGACCTAATTCTCGCGCTGTGACATCTCGAACTCGACCTTTTTCCTAGCTAAATATCTCAATTAAATATATAATTTAAAACGATCTTCGACAATAAAGGATAAACAAAAATCGTTGAGAATAAGTTTTTTGCTTAAAATAGAGATTCAGTGACCTTTCAATAGACATTTTGGCTTGTGAAAATGTCGATATCTAATGTCGAAAGCGTCAGAATGGCACCCTTGAACAGATTCCTTTCATCTGAGAACAGGCTTTATGACTTTATTTTCTTATTAGGTAAGTACTAAAGATTTCCCTCCCCCACGTGGACTAACACGCGTAGCAGGGGAAGACAGTTAACTATCTGCTACGAGTATCGCCGTGTGTAAACGTTAACATACTCATTAGCATACTCAACTGGAGATATGTGTGATAGCCCGAATGTTTATTTCTATCGGTCACGTTGGCAGCCACGCAGTTGATACAAACCCGACAAATCGAAGGAAGTCGTCTATTCTTGTTGGGTCCCAAATGTTGTAAAAGTTGAAATGGAAGTGAAATGGTATATCAATACACTGCCGGGCTAATGATAGAGCAGTAAGTCCATTTTAGTGATAAGTTAGTCGCAGAGTCATAGCGAAATTTGAGGTGCGTTCCTCGCTTACTGCTGTTAGAGTTGTTTTACTTAAGGAAAGCCAAAAGCAATGATACAATAGAAATAATAATAGCACTACAAGTAAGTAAGTAATAAGTCATCATCATCATCCGAGTGGTCAATCCCGTCTACTGCCAGGGTCCACTTTCCTGCTTTGTTTTCTCCACTTTGCCCGATCTTCGGCAGCCTCACGTCGTAAACCGTTGGCTCTCGCGTCCGACTCGGCGATGTCAATCCATTGTTTCCTGACCGAATCTGTATGAGTGACATACAGATTCGGAATCGCCACGTAGAGCACTACATAATGCTCTGGCCCCCGCTATTCTCGCTTGCCTGGAACCTATAAATTAAGCATAAGCATAATAGCAATAATTAAATTTTATGGACAGTTTAATTTAATATTGTAATAAAAGCTGTGTAAATAAGTTAATAAAGATGCTGTATAAATAACGACTTTCAACTATTGAATACTTAGAGTCAGCAGTAACTTATCTTACTGCTTTTATACTAAGCACATTTCACAAATAAATTACCATAAGGTTTATTTATATTTAGGTAGTCTTCAAATAATAAAAAATGTGTTTCAAAATTCGGAAAATTCATATCCTACGCGAAATTAGGTGGATGTAAGTATGAAAATTTACTGACGGAGGAAATCATTTCATTTTATAACTTTATAGGCGTCTGGTGATGCAAACACGTAGATGTTAGCATGCAATTCGTATAATCACGGCGTTAAGAACTTTTACTAAATCAAAAAACTACTTTGTCCTTGGTGCCACATATCATACAAAGATAATATGTACCTAATGTAGCTACTTATACCGACTGTAAGTACCTTTCTGAACCTCTGCGATCACAGCCTTCAACTTAAGCAAACCAGTAGACGGACTCATTGTAAAAGAAATACAAAGTGTTTGAGAATTTAATTATGGAACAGGAAAATACAAAGTCCAAGCGGTATCTCAAAAGAACTCAATTGTCCTCAATATAAATTAAAATATCTACTTGTAAGAATCTGTGTAAGTGCTGGAAATCGAAACATTGTATGCGAAAACAGATACGGCTCGGGAACGAAGAGAGAAAGTCATGACTCTTTCTCTGTTTGTACAAAATGTCATAGATATACCTATCATCATCACAGCCCCTAACAGTCCACTACAGGACTTAGGGCCTCTCCCACAAGAGGGAAGGTTATGTTCATAATCTCCACGCTTGGGAGCGGGTTGGGGATTGCAGTGTTAAAAATATAACAATGTAAACGCTACTGCCCATTTTCCAGTCCACGGAGACTCTAGATCTTTTACCTCAAAAACATTAGTCGCCTTTTACGACACCCACGAGTGTAAAGGGGTTGGTATTTTCCTACTCTGCCAGATACCACACGGCCACCCTATACTAGATAAACCTATACACATTTACAAATATTTTTAGACGTAACATTAGCTGCCCAGTAAGCCAAATTCGTTTAAATAATGAACGCTACACGAGCAAATATGTTGAAAAATGTTTTAACACGTATTCTTTTTAGACGAGTAGAAATATATAGGCAATATTTCAAATATCCCAAGCATGGAGATAAGAGAGTATCATATTATTTATCAACCATTATAGAATGTGGAGTTCACCGTTGGGGGCCACCCCAAACTATCATCAACGGACATATCAGTTGGACAACATGTTTAGACACTGCAAATTACAGTGTAAAGTGTAAAATTTCCATACTGAAAAGGCGACATGTTCATCACTCGGCATACAAAGGAACAAAATATGGTTTAAGATCCGGCCATAGAGTATATCCCCATCTGTTATTCAAAAAATCATGCTATTATTTTTGCATGACTGAGTCAGATTCACGTTTACATATGCTGGCATAAAGTTAACATCATCTGTACTTGTAAAAGTGACTTAAGACTTAAAAAAATTCCATTGTGCGAATTTTAGCTTACTATTATGTTCTAAATAATGGTATTTATTTGGTTTACCTATCGTAAGCGGTTTAGGAGAAATCCGTAAAAATCTCTCAAAAACATATCATCAAAGAATATTCAATTAGTCGTGTTTTTGTACGACTACTAAGTAGACAAAGGTTCAATTAAGAAACATATACTGACTCGTGTCTAATGCCCGATTACACTAACTAGGCGACGACTTGCCATAAAATATTCCTAAGCATATAGGAGCATGAAATCGGTGTCATAAATTTAAGAGTGACTTAGCGAGTTATGTGTTGAATATAAACTAACAAGGTTAATGTCTATACTGTTACAAATTGATGGATATAATTCTAGTAATTGCCCAATAATATCTTTGTCTAGGTCTACATCTACGCCTAAGTCTACGCCTAAGTCTACGGCTACGGCAACATTTACGCCTACGCCTACGCCTACGTCGATATCTAATCAAGTTAGACGTGGCCAAAAGTTTAGTGCAATCGGGCATAAATCATACAGGTAGCTCAGAATCTGTATTCTAAATCAATAAAAAATATTAAAGCGTCCTCAGTTACCGTTGTAGTGCTGTAGAATATAGACACCAACCCCATTCGTGGACAGGTGTCGTAAAAAGCGACTTTAATGTCATGTATTATCTCCGTATGATGTGAAAATATAATATGTGTAAAATATGTACAACTAGGCACCTACATTTTGTGTAGAATAAACGGTTGTTATTAATCAACCAGACAATGGGCAATACGAATGGGACGTTTTCCGTTAAGTATTAACGAACACTGCGATCTCCAATCCGCCTGCCAAGTTTGGAGATTATGGCAAAGCCCTCCACTAATACGGAGGAGGCTCAAGTCCAGCAGTGGACTGTTATGGGCAGTTTATGTAATGTACTGAATGTAGCCAGTGGCTTGAAAACACGTCAGAAGCCCGTCAGCTCATTTTTGTACCACTCAGGTGGCACGCTTCCGGCGTTATGGGCGTTTGCAATACCAGGGGCATCACTCACGTACTACCGACCCCGTAAAAACCATTTCACCCCTTTCTTGAATAACTCCATGTTGAACTCTCCAGGGAGCACAATCCGCAACTTTGGGGTGCGTGGGAGAAAGTTACTTTGGAACTTCACAGTTCGCGACCAATTTGGTTCCAATGTGTGAGAATGACCCTCAGGGTGAACTATGTCTATTGCGATAGATGCGATGATAGAATGCATTTAAAAATCTAAGAACGTATCATCGTATGTGAAATTTCCCATGAAAAAAATGCTTATGTGAAAATAACCTAACAAATCAAAGAAAATTATATTTCCTATCCGACGTAATACTAGCTAAGCCTAGAGTAATAGCAGGTTATCATTAACGTACTTATCAGTGAGTGTGTACACGAGACGCTTCTCCGATCCGGTAAACAGTTCAATAAATTCTGGCAATTTTATTTTACTCCATTATCAACATACCTACTGCGTACTGATGCCCTCTTCTGAGGTTACTTTAAGCGCGTGAGAAACTATCTCTTTTGATCTAATGTTTGCATAACAAAGTATCCGTATCAATAGTTCAATGCTTCGTGACAACACACTGATTTAGAGAGTGGTGGATGAATGACTCAGCACATTTTTATATATGAAGTGAATTCAATCAAAGTTGGCCACAAAGAAAAACTGTTGGGTGGTCATTATGTTCCATGAGGTGCAATCCACAGAGCCAGCGGTCGGAAGTTTTCTTGTGTCACCATTTTAAACTTTTATCTCCATAAGGAAATGCATATTATCGTTTAAAAGACTCAACTACGCCAATAGAGGTAAATTCGATTGGCGGCCCATCTTAAGTATGTAAATTTATTTATTCATATAATTCCTTGTAATTACATTTTATTTCTTAATACTAACCAAGTAACTATGTGTTATGATTTTATCTAGGTTCTAATATTAACATTAATTTAAAAACATACCTAGCTTTAATAAAAACTGATTCAATTGTGTATTTATTTCGTCATGGTCGTCATTAATACCCGACGTGACGTCTCTCGACATCATTAAGAACTCTACTCGTTCTCTCCGACTCTAAAATACACATTATGTAGAGTTCGCAAGGACAGATCTTGCACAGCATGTATCCAACTCCTTCCCACCACTCCCAAAACAAAATTTAAAAACTGTTCTCCATCTGTATCCATCTCGTCTAGGCCACAATAGGCAACTATAGTGAAGCTAGCTTGTTCCACATGGAACTCACATATAACCACATCACATCAGCCGAAAGACTACAGCTGGGCATAGGCGGGAGGCCTCCACAAAGGCCGGTCCTATGCCTTCCGCATCCAGCTGGTACCTGCATTCTTTACCAGGTCGTCGGTCCACCTTGTGGGAGGCCTGCGCTGCATCTTCCGGTACGTGGTCGCCACTCGAGAACTTTACTCAAGAACGTAACTATATTCTATTCTAACATCCCCCTTCTTAGGGGCATCTAAAGCATCTTAGGTTTGGAGCGAGGTAATTTCACAGCGGTTTATTAACTTTTTATGTTCTCATATTTTTATTGAAACTGTACAGGGCAAATACTTCTACGTAACCTCAGTTTGTAAGTAAGTGTTTGATACTGGGGCAAAGTCGAAATTGTGACAAAGCTCTCTCAATAAAGATAAAAAAATTGGCAACACGGGTATAATTGTTTATTCATCCACGCCTCTCGGGCCGTTGACCGCTGCGCCCGCACATCTGATGCGCAATGGACAACTCTAATGGTTCCCAAACTTGCTTGACCTGTAGAAACTGTCTTTTTCTGCCGTTATTAAAGCCAATATGCAGGTCACAAACAAGAAATGAGACTACAAATGAAGTACAAAACAAGTACATAAGAACAATCAAATTTTTACCTGACTGCCTCAAAAGACCAGAATTAGTAGACCAGAAAAGCAGCGTTTCCTGTTATGTATTTTAAAACCGACGATTTTTAACACTGCGATGTCATCAATATTCAGGTTCCATAACAGGGCTTCAAGTCCGCTAATTTACTAATGGCTTGATTGAATTGTCATGCAATGGCAATGTAAGCTCAATGACAGTTTTAAACGTACCAAAATACCAAATACGTGTCAAACTGCCATTGAGCTGCTATTGCGATCCAATTACAATTCATCTTAGCTTATTCAGCTTATTATTTATAACTATCATCTAGATTCTAGAATATTGTACGTCCGAAATGGGCAACACTATACTTAATAGTAATTTGCGCACAACAAGCAAACAGGTTAGCAACTTACAAATTAATATTAAATTAATCATAAAACATGAAGCCAACACTCTTTATAGCATGACTCCGAGAGATATGTTTTGCTGATAGGCCCCAATGATGATGATATATTGCTTTTATTGTCAAGTTTCTTATTTAGGAGCGTCGGTGGCCGAGCGGTTACAGATCCGACTCGTAAGCTAGAGGTCCCGGGTTCGAATCCCGCTCCGGTCATGTACCAATGACTGTTTTCTGAGTTATGTACATTAGTTGAATACTAACCGATGCTCTTACGGTGAGGGAAAACATCGTGATGAAACCTGCACATTCAGGCGACTGGATGTGTAACCATGATCCAATCTGGTCAGGTTCCCCTGGTAGCAGGGTCATGGAGGTCAGATGGCAGTCGCTCCACTGTAATAACCTGACCTGCCAAATCCTGGATCATGGTCAAGGCGGACCCCGGGCCCTCGTTCCCGAGAGCACAACCGGGACATTAACGCCAAGATGTTTTTTTTTTTTTTTATTATTGTCATGTTTCTTATTTGCACTACTTTTATGGGCATTCATTTATTTATTAGTTCATTTTACAGTTTTGTAGGGATTTCAATAACAATGTTCTAATTTTCGCCATTTTATACGGCAATTAAAGGATCTAATATTATAAAACAATATACGGTAGTCTGGTGCAGAACATTTCTATTGTGAATAATTCACGTTTATACGTATAATTAATTGTCAAACGTATATTGCGTAATTGCCATATTATTATGGCAATTGTCATATCCTAAACAATGTTACGTCAACTTGCACGCCCGGCCTCGCGTCAGAATGGGAAACTTTATTAATTTGAGCTACAAAATAGGATGAAAAGGTTTGACCGCCGCAAACATCTTATACCTACTTTACTACTTAGTCTTTCCATTTTTGAAGTGTTTGGGCAGTAGCGTTGTTGAGTTTGCCAGTAGCTTACATTCAGTTTTTTGTTCTCTCTCTCTCTCTCTCTCTCTCTCCTGTTATACTATCTATAAATTTCGGTCTATTTTTTCTGTACTTTTCCTTTCTTTTTTCTTGCACCGCCTTGTAATTTTTGTTAATTGGTCTCTGGTTGACTGATAGAAAAAGCTACGTAGCTTTAAGTCCGCCATTATACTGTAATGATCTTGAAGTTTAAATAAATAAATAAATGACTTATGTCATTATTAATGATTATTCATAAAAATGTAAAATTAAGACAGTGACGATTTCATATAAAATAAGTCGATTAAACTGTAACAAGCATATCTGACCCGGTGGCAGCGTCGCTGTAGTTGAAATCGATATGACATTTCAAAATGGCCACACTTAGTTCCAGCTTTAGCCATCGGGTCAGATAAGATTGTGGCACTGTTAACGATTGTAGGAGAGAGTCAAAGCATAAAAAAGATTGGAAACCCCTGTACTAGTGAATTAGTAGTTACCAAAACAAAGCGACGACGACGAGAATTACGACGAACTTTGAACTCGCGCTAAGAAAATTAAAAACAAAGAAATTATTGTTTAATAATTACTGCCGAACAAAGGAATATCTAACTTCTATCGAAGTATTATAAAACCAATTACTTAAACGGGTCATAAATAATAACAATTAAATACGAAACAATTATATAAACACTACATGGGCTAAATGCGTAATCTTGTGTTATTCAAACAATTTTTTTTTTCTATATTATAACCCAGCAGGTTGCCTTGCCTCTTGGAAAAAGATACGACCTGCATAATATGGTGTCCAGGTGTGTGTAAACATGCAGAATATGTACCTAGGATCATCAAGATGCCAAGAATGTATGTACTCATTTCCTGCGAAAATGCGAACTTCGATCGTTTTTAAGAAGGTATGGATGTTTTTACTTACCTAATCAAGCAAAAACTACAGATTGGATGTCCTACAATATGATTAACGATAAGGCCGCCTATTCGTTTCTCTGTTGCTACCGGTATGTAGGACTGTGCTTATTCTGTATCTATTGCCTATTTGTGTCTATATGGATAGGCAATAGGTATCGATTTATGTTATGGTTCAGTTGGTTATGCCGGTCTGCCACCAAGAGATCCGGGGTTCGCTTCCCGGCCGGGCAGAAATTGAAACGATGAGTTTTAATTTCTGTTACGGGTCTTATTGTTATTTGTACAATAAGTACGTATTTTAAAAATAATAGTAAAATATAAGTAGTTTATCAGTTTTCTAGCACCCATAACTTTATGGCCATACTTTGAGGCTAGATGGCGCTGTGTGCATTGTCCAAGCTTATTTATTTTGTTGTATTTATTATCATTTGAATCTGCATCCCGCTTTCGAAGGCGGTTAGAAGGCGAGCGCTCGCTTGGATGTGAGCGGTTCAATTTAGGGCTCCTGTAGCGTCAGCACTAGAGCGCTCAAGGCACCCATCGTAGCCGCTTTTTAGAGAACCGTAGGCATGGCCTGCATACTTTATCTATCAGAGTTAACCGAGGTACAACGGCAAGAATACGCCGACTGTAAAAAGGGATTTCAGTTTATATGTTTCGCTTTTCACCTTAAAATTAATAAAATGAATATGTGAAATCAATGTGCAATATATGTGCTGCGTTCCGTAATACTACAATTTTAGGAGATCTCACCTCCCCTTTATGATATGCCTCATTCGGTAGAGTCAATAAAACTTGTAGGGCAATAACAATAATACAGCGATAAGTCTCGAATTCAGTGTGAATGCTCGTGTCTGCAAACGTGACCTCCTGTTGATAGGCCGCTCCTTTGGTATAAAAGTTCAATAACGTAACACGATAACACGACCCTTACCAAATAAGCCAGGGCCAATCCCCCATACAGGGTTGCCTGTTTACCAATGACCGATCAAGTTTTTTTTTATTGTTATTTGGTCATCTTGGCGTTAATATCCCGAATGTCCCGCCCGGGGTCCGCCTTCACCATGATCCAGGATGTGGCTGATTAGGTAAATACAGTGGAGCAACTGCCATCTGACCTCCGTGACCCCGTTAATATTGGAACCTGACCAAATAGGATCATGGTTGCACATTTAGTCGGATAATGTGCAGGTTTCATCACGGCAGGGTAAGAGCATCGGTTATTTTTCAACTAATGTACATAACTCAGAAAAGAGTCATTGGTACATGGCGGCACAGGGGTTTGAACCTACCACGGGATACGAGTCGGGCCAATCAACTATTAAGCCACCGACGCTCTTTAGGTTTAATAATAAATCTTCCTAAGGCAATAAAATCTTCTTCTTTATAACCAAGGTTAAAATTGTCAAGCAGAGTAAAATATAACATCAACCCAATTCAATGGCGGGTGTAGTAAGCGACAAGCCGGCTAGGATATAGGACAAGGAAATGAGATATATAAAGAGGGCAAGAAAACTCTGTGGTTTCCACAATGCTGTCTACAGCCTGCCTACCAAGCGTATTGAGTTTATGAAATAACTCTTCAGTAACATTTTACAGTTTACAGATATCCAAAGAGCGCGCAGCTCAAAATCGCGTGGGCTCTCACTCGGGTGGTTAACTCAAGATAAGCTACTAAAGAATTTAATAATATGGTACTACGTAATTTGTGTAGACTGAGTACAGCATCGTCTACTGTCTACACTAGGTCCACGTGATTCTACGACTCGCCTAGGTCTACGTAATTCAATATTTTCGTGGCCATACCAACGTAACTTGAAATCATGTCTTTCGTTCCTTTTCTGCCATTTTTATTTCATTGTGGTCCAAAAAGTTGGAAGTGCCGGCCGACTCTATAACAAAATTGTTATTTTCATAGAAAAAAATGGTAGATATTGTTTACACAATCGGAAAATAATATATTTATTTACTGGTAGCCGTGTGAGAAGAATAGCACCAACCCCTAAAACTCGTGGGTGTCGTACAAGGCGGCTAAGTCCCCGTAGGCTGGAAAATGGGCAGCGTTTTCCAATGTTATATTTATAGCACTGCGATCTCCAACCCGCCTGTCAAGCGGGGAGATTTTATTTCTCTATCATATACGGAAATACATAGATTAACGATAATTTTGAACTATTTTAACATCACACAGTTATTATAAAACGTTCGGGTTGATGCCAATAGATGGCGTTGCATGCCCTTTTACATCGCGATAGCGAAGTGATTCGGGTAGTTTGTCATATCAATTTATGATTATTAGTACCTTTTCCTTATAATGTTGACTGCTACTGAGTTCATTGATATCCTGTTACTAGTACAGGGATACCCTGGACGTGCTGGATGATAAGGATTATAATTCATATCTGATATAATTTATATCAAATGATTGTAAATCACTGGCAGTCGTAGAAATAAACAGGAAAATTATATCGTTCAAAGTCAATTATCGCATCAATTAACAGTCTAGGTACAGTACATTTTCCTGCTAGAAACTGAACACTGTTTGAACACGTGGAAACTTACGCTAAGACTTTTCCTAGATTATACCCGATATTTCCAACCCTCATTATAGTTAATTAAACACATGTGACTGTTGGGTGTTTACAGACGTCATAATCACATGATCATGAGCATGATCATCACATCATATCTTCAAGAAAAAATAATGACCATTGTGTTTTTATTTGTACAGTACTAGAGCATAAGTACCTACATTACCACTTAAAAAAAAATCCTTTACCGCTTTAGCAACATTCACGGTATTTGGCGTATTTTTAGCCAAAATCAGTTTGCTAAAAGAAGGCAGCATTGGCTGTCCCTTTTGACCAAAGGACTAAAATTAAAATTTTAGATAGTACGTAGATATTTTAGATAGCACTAAACTTTAAAAATATCACGAAAGATAAATTAATAAATAATTGCCAAAGGGGCGATTTTCTGACAGCTAGTTTAAAAATTAGAGAGTGTAGTTCAGAGAGCTTCGCTAGATGGCGTTGTTTAGACAGGATTCGTCAGTATTGAATTGGTTTACCGCAAAAAACAAGAAGTCTACATTTTTATACATTTAACGGTCTTGTTTTGATGCATTTTTGATAATCGTGTCTTATCAACGCCATCTTTACAGTTGTTTGACTTATTTTTTCTTTTTAATCAGCTGTCAGATGTCTATTGTCAGCTGTCTATTGTCTACGAGCAAAATTAACTGTATATTTCGAGTAAAAATTACTAGGGTTCTTTTAAGTTAGTCTTTATACCTAAACCACCCTGTACCTAATATTAAACGATCACGTGCCATATTTACGTAAAATAAAAACGACGGACCTTGTATTTCAGTCAAAAGATAACGACAGTAAATGATTTAAATAAATAATAATTAAATTAATATGCATGGACAATTCACACAGCGCCATCTAGCTCCAAAGTAAGCAAAGCCTGTGTTATTTGTGCTAAAAAACTGATAAACCTATTACTTATTACTACCATTAGATACCACCGTAATAACCCATAAAAAATAATCATATAAATTTCTGCCGGGAATCCCGTAACCCGTAACCTCTGCGGGGCAGACCAGCTTCTTAATCAACTGAATTACTCAGGTGGTCATAAGGTCGATTCATTCACTTAAGTCGATTTATTAAAACGAATCGATGGAGATCCTTATTCTATAGTTTAAATAAAAAAAATCGTGAAGATCGCGGCATTGTAATTAACCAACTGTAAGTAAGTACTAACTCTGCTACCGTTTGGCCCTAGGAACCTACTAAATCATCATCATCTTAGTGTCTATGCCAGGCTGGCTTATGCCAGGGTCCGCTTCATGACTTTTCATCCTCCACATCGCCGGGTCTTTACCATCCTCACGTCGTTAGCCATTGTCTTTCGCATTCGTTTCAGCGATATCAATCCATCGCTTCCTAGGCCTCCCATCGGATCTTTTTCCTGATATCGGCAGGTTTAGACACCTGTTTAACACGTATTTCTTGGGCTTGGGCGCAGCACGTGACCGAACCGGCGTCGGCGACCCTGCTCCATTTCCGCAATGTCTCTCCATGACCGCATGACTTAGCCCTTACTAGACTGGCACAAGCAGGAGCTGCGCGTCACGGAAATGAAGATGTTGCAGTCGATGTGTGGGCGCCCATATTCGGGGTAGCCTTGGCGCTCGTGACATCGCAGATAAGTTGCAAGAGTACCGACTTCGACGGTATGGCTACGTCTTACGCAGACCGCCAAATTACGTAAGAAACAAGTGTCTGGCCATGCCGCCCCCGCCAGGTACGGGTGAGGCCGGCCCAAGAAGCCATGGTTTGCCGTCGTCAAAAATAATATGCGTGGCAATAACCTCACCACCAAGGATGCCTTAGACCGAGCGAGATGGGCCAGTAGTAGCAGGAAGGCGGACCCTGGGCCCTCCCGTGCCTTGCGGGGGCGCAACCAGGACATAACGATAAGATGATGATGATGACGGAACACAATATACTTTCTAAAAATACAAGTGATAATAATCAAGGAATAGATACTATAGCACATATCCCACTGGCATACAGGTCTACTCACGCAATGTTATTGGCCAAATGGTATATTATGACGACACTATCGAACACTGTCTCTTAAGATACAGGATTTATTCCTAGTTTAGGAGGCAGGGTTGTAAATGTTTGCCATACTACTGTCTTTGTAATTGTTTTGTAAACTTATATTATCAAAATGTTATAATTCGTGTCAATAAACTCATTTTTATTTTTAATATTATTTCTATTAGATAAAACTTACTCCGTTAATCTAAATGCAAATTACTTATTTATTACACAATTGCATATCTTATCGAACTTATCATGATACGTCTGGAGGAGTCACGACAAAGTCACGTTACTTGCAAATATTCAAAATATTTACATAAAGAATTTTCCACACATGATTACCTATTGGGTGGAATTTTACTGATTGGATGTGTAGTTTTAATTACCTAACAAAACACATGTTTGTTTATGTCGTCTTATTATCCCGCTAAAACTACCGAATTGTTTCTGTTAAAATTTTGCAGTTGTGTAGCTTATACCCACATATACATAGTCAAGATTCAAAAATAATTTAGGCTATAATGTATCGTGAAATTCAATTTGGTACCCGCGGGAACGCGGCCTGACCAAAGAGACGTTATTCACGTTTCATAAATTTTTGGGATAAAATCTATCAGACCAGAAAATAAATTATTTACCAGAGCGAAAATTACTCAAATTTTTGTGGGTAGGCGTAGAGGTTTGGCGCCATAGTAAAAATGAGGAATGGTATAAGTACTATATCTGAAGATTAAAATTTTTTTGGCCTGTACTTTCAACTTTTGGACCAAAGATAACGATATCATATGAAGTCACGAGCAAAAGCTACAAATAGGTAGTTGATAAAATAACTAGAGCACATAAAATGAATAATTGTGTAGGCTGGAACATATTTCTACAATCAGCGCCTTCATCACCACTATGATCATCTTTATCATCTCCGCAGTAGGACTTTCACAGCTGGACTACCTTCTTCATACGTTACCGTTCACCTATTGGAAGACTCTACTGCATGAGGTCTTCAAGCATTGCGCCTAGCTCCTCTACAGATAATGCCATGACTACAATATCGTCAACAAACCTCAGCAGACTCGCCGTTGATGCAGGTGCATATACTGACGAAAGCAATATCTGGCAGCGAGTTGATAGAATCACAATAAGACTTGCCGCTTTTATTCGGCACCACATCCGCTCCCTGTGTCCGCCTTCATCAGGTGGACCGCCAGTCCGTGTGTCTCCCTAAGCAATAAAAAAAGACTCCTTGGTCCGAGATGTAACCCCTTTGAGGCGGGTCCTCCGTCATCCGTGTGATCCTTTTCATTCCAACTCCGGACTATTCGTATTGCCGATGATCCCCTTCTCACCGGTCGTTTAGATCCCTTAAGCCTCCGGAGAGACCTTGGCTAGCTCTCTGTGTGTTCTCTGCCGCATCTTCCGACGATGGGATAGTTTTTATCCACGCCATTTAGATGTCTGGTATCCAACTAATGTACAGATATCGCGAGCCCTTTTACCGCGCAAGTGCAAGATATGTCCCGAAGTCTTTCCTTTGCACTGTAACATGGGGTTCTTCAAAAAGCATCGGTGGCCGAGCGGTTACAGTATCCGACTTGTAAGCCAGAGGTCCCGGGTTCGAATCCCGCTCCGGCCATGTACCAATGACTGTTTTCTGAGTTATGTATATTAGTTGAATACTAACCGATGCTCTTACGGTGAGGGAAAACATCGTGATGAAACCTGCACATTCAGGTGACTGGATGTGTAACTATGATCCAAATCTGGTCAGGTTCCCCTGGTAGCAAGATTTCCGAGGTCAGATGGTAGTCGCTCCACTGTAATTACCCGACCTGCCAAATCCTGGATCATGGTCAAGGCGGACCCCGGGCCCTCGTGCTCGAGGGCACAACCGGGACATTAACGCTAAGATGAGATGAGATGGGGTTCTTCAAAAAGCATGTCGACATGCACCTCAAAGGGCGTCACCGCACCCATTTCACTCAGGTTGCAGATGTCCTGGATGACAGTGCCCGCTTTCCGAGGTCCGTCCGTGTGCCTCCCTAGGCAATAAAAAAGTCATCATCGTCATTCTGGCGTCTACCCTGGGTTATGCCCCAGAGTCCGCCTTCCTACTTTTCTTCCTCCACTTCGACCGGTCTTCAGCATGCTCACGTCGTAGGACACTGGCTCTCGCATCTCATTCGGCGATGTCATTCCATCGCTTCATGGTCCGCCCGCGGGATCTCTGTCCTGATACAAACACCAATTTCCCACGTATCGCTATTTATTCCAATTAAGTAGGTACTTATCGTAAAAGGAAGATGTACAACAACTTGGTTTATCTATGTTTAACTGCATATACAGTATTTGATTTATGACTGAGAATTAACGAATTTCAACCGTTTATTTTGTCCTTAAATGTTGCAAGTTTTCACGAAATTAGACGCATTTATCATTCAATACAAACACCTAAATTGTAATTGTACATATTCACAACGAGGCTAAACAAATATGCATATTGTTATACACGTGGCGTTGGTATCACTCCTATGCGCAGTGACACCAAATGATTCACCCAACAGATTTCAATAACGTCATCGCATCGCGAAAAATGTTTAAGAATAGGAAATTTTCGGATCACGGTCAAGGCTAAATTGAACAGCTGATATTCATAAAGTAGATACGTTTCAAGATACCAAGACAATAGTAGAGCACGATAACGATACGTATTATCCGTTAATATCAAATAGAATAAATTTTTTGATGATATATTTTCTTCATTAGATTTCTGTCGTGCTCTACTTTTGTCTTTTACACTAAGTTTTCCATTATAATTAATTAACTAATAAAAAAATTATTAATACTAATTCATTGTATTTAACTCTTCTTATTTAAAGAGTTGTTATTTAAAACTTCATCCGCGTAAAATTCGGTAACACTGTGTTTCCGCGAGATTAATCCATTCAGAAGTTCTCTACATGGTAGATGTAGAGATCCCTTATCTCATCGTGAAGGGATGTAAAGTTGAGTATTCGCTCATTGAGACCACTGTATTGTGAATAAACTTCATCATCATCAACGTACTCTTCACACTTGAGCCCTCAGGCCTGGTACGAGATGATGACAAGAGGCCCGACGGTATGTCTCTAGTGCCATGGGAATTGGGTCGGCCATTAGTATAGGACGCCACATGCATAGATACGTCTTTGTGGCCAGGCGCGGCCGCTGCATCAACTGACACCATAAAACACCGTAAAAAAGCAACTATGGTCGGTTATTGTGTACTTGCCGTGGGACCTATGAGATCGTGGGGCCCCGAAGTTAAAAACATTTAAAATAAAACTTGTACAATACCCTGGTGACCGCAGAGCTGGCAGATTCGTCCGCCGAAGTACCTATATACCAATAGCCATCCAGCGAGGGAATGCAGCTAGCCTTATGGGTTTCATCCCCTTCAGTGGCAGCGCTGTGTGAGGTATTCGAAGTAATAGATTTTTTTGTGAACCTATTCATTTAGCTTTAGTTAGTTAACTCAAGTTCCCGAAATCCAGGCAACTGAATATGTAACCATTATCCAATCTGGTCAGGTTCGCGAAGGTCAGATGGCAGTCGCTCCCTCCCTGAAATTACCTGATCTGCGAAACATTGGATCATGGTCAAGGCGGACCCCGAGCCCTCGTGCGCGACAGCACAACCGGGACATTAACGCCAAGATTATTACTAGTTTTGTTAGTTAGTTAAGTTTGTCGCGAGCAACTGTCCATACAACTTAAGTTTCTCATGTCCATGTTTATTTTAAGACCCATCTGTTAGAAGACTACTTCTTCGAGCATTGACCTAGGTTCTCCAGTACTTACGGAGTAGGTAAACAAACTCTTATGTAACAGAAACTTGATATATCCACGTAGATAACCGAAAAAACATATTTAACAACAACAACATGTGGTAAAATATGTAGGTAAAAATATAGTTGTAAGTATTAGTCGCACGCACGCGACGAAAACCTCGAAACTGAGATAAACAAGAAAAAAATCTGTTTACCACACGGATTGCACAAACCACGAGTCTGCGACCTAGTCAATTCAATAAAAAATAACCAACTGAAAACCGTCGAAGATCCCGACCGAGAGTACTTATGTAGTTCTCAAATATTTCCTAAACTACTAAACCAATTTTAATGAAACAAAGCTAAGAACCATCTCGTTTAAACTGGCTTTCAAATATAGAAAACCGTATCGATCTCGGTCCATCCGTTCAGGAGCTACGATGCCACAGACAGGGACTCACATACACAGAGTCAGAGACACACTCGTCAAACACCCCTCCTTTTCCGTCGGGGTTTAAAAATAAGCAACTAAAACCGGTAATTACAACTTCAAATCACCAAATCCCATACAAGTATTAAATAGGCTTTAAACAGTGTTTTCATTCAAAAGCAACATTACTACGTTAAATGACTAAGAGTTAGGCGTTTTCAGCCGGCATTCGTTCCATTGATCGGAGTATTCCGAGTGTAGGTCAAGCGCAGCCGGCGAGCGCACGTGCGCGCCTCGTGCGCGGCACGCAGCGCGCACGCGCCCCCCGCCCCCCCTCCACGCGCCCCCCACCCCTCTCCACGCACCGCTCACGGCTCAGCTCATGCTGCTCACACCTTACTTACACTAAACTATTCCCATCGTACTAAACCAAGCTTTATTACCCGCGATAATCTGCTATATTTATACCTACAGCTATTTAGATGGGTATATGACAGTAGGTTATCAATCCAACATTGATCGATTCGGATGCATGTAGCCATTCGCTGTATAGTTAAAACTGTACTTCGTCGTTTCTCTAGGCATGCAGTTTCTAGATATTGATGCCTTTAAGTTATTATTAGGAATTAGATAGATAGTAATGTCGGTCGGTGTTAGTACCTATGCAATGAACGGGTGATGTAACAGACTAGTGGTGATAACGGGGACCAAAGGGGCTTCTACATAATAATAGAACTGGCATGCAAAGATCGATGGCTGGGATAAAATGGCCGATAAAAGGGTTACCCAAAGTTTAAAAAGAAATCTAAAGTTGGTGGCACCAATCCAGTTGGCGCTCCAGGCTTGAAACAGTCCAAAACGAAAACAATCAACTGTAGATAGGTAATAGCATCAAATTTCTAATTAGGGTATGCACTCACCATTATGTTGACAACTTAGTAATGCTGCATTTCAATGAGCTAAATATTATTTGGGTATTAATTATTTTATCTGTGGTATTACGAAACCGCAAGGACGGCAGTTTCCGCCTTCCACGCGGTGATACGTGCTGATTGTTTAAAAAACTTACGCGGCATCTGAAATTGTACAACATTCAAAACAAATCGATAATGCTCCCAAAAATTTAAAACATACGTATCTACTCTCCTTAGGTAGATCCTTATATTTACGTAATACATTTCTACAGAATATTTTAAATAGATCCAGGCAAGTTAAAGTCAAATAACCTTACAAGATCTATATATCAAGAAGAATCAAGAAAGAATCAGAATCCAGAAAGGTCGGAATCATGAACTTGATTTCGTCTACTGGAACAAATCAAATAGGTACGTACTTGCATCTCTAGAAAAGAATCTAAAGCGAGCTTATTCCAAACTCTACAAAGCTAGCTAAGAAAAAGTCCCTCTATTATACATTATGTATCTATTATGAATGTTTACTAGTAGGTATACCTAAACCTAAACAGGTTTTCAAAAATATCGTCAACACCAATTTCCATACAAAGCAAGACGCACAAAACAACAACATAAATCGTCACACTTTCGAAAGAAAAAACCCTACTTAAGTTACGACATCCCACCTTCTATTGAGAAGTTTGCTCACACCAGCTGTTCAGCTCTTGTTAGTCTTTGAATCCGGGTTATTTTTATCACTAAGTACATAACTATACTTGAACATTTTAATTAGTTATTAAATATCTTAAGCTATTTTCATCGTGACCTATTTATTCAACATACTTAATGCACTAAAATAAATAATAAAAACAACCAAGATGGTTGATGAACTTCAATTGTAGGCTTCTTCGAATTTTTATGCCCTAGACTTCTACCTTTAGAAAATTTCCGCACGAAACCAAAACCAACTGAGAAAGGATTGGAAGAACCTCATTCTTGCAAAGTAACCGGTTCCAGAAATTCGCGACAGTCGCTAAAACCAGCAGAAGTAATCGCTATCGCATGCGTTTAATCATTAGCGGAGGAGTCTCGCAGCCCTCGTTCGGCTGGGGTCAGCGCTGATAACCCTCGGGCGCGGAGAAGCAGCTCCGCGGCCACTCGCGTCGCTTCGCCCTTCTGCGACGCACCTCACTAGTCTATAAAGGCACCCGGCACACACAAAAGAAACAGTCCGCCACCGGTCTCCGTCCACGATGTGTATTTAGCCCGCGGCGAACATTGACGCGAGCCACGTGCAATGCCCGACCGAGCGCAGTGAATTCGAACGCCGATTTGAATATCCCTCCGTGTAATTCGCGCATGCGTCTGCAGCTTGTTGTGATTGGCCGCTGACCGGAACGCTCGGAAGCAACACAAACATGAGTGAAATAAACTACAGTAGCGCGAACGGTGTACGCGCGGGACGAGCGTGCAACAGCAAAGGCAGCATGATCGTGGTGTCCAACCGACTGCCCTTCATCCTCAAGAGAAATGAGAAAACCGGCGACTTAGAAAGGAAAGCCAGGTGAGTCCAACGCCAAAGCCTTACAATTGTGTTTTCAGAACGTTTACAGCTGTTGGAGAACTTGGAAACAGTGACGCAAAAGATAATACCCGTACGCCGGCAATGTTAGTTGTTTTTAAATCTGTGTCGACTGAAATTTGTATTAAAAGTAGTGAACCAACCGAAATGACTAGTGTTTAGTGATTAAATGTGACTTATTCCACCTACTATAGGTATTAATATAAAACATAATCCGTTGCTGTTAATAATAAATGTAAGCGGTCGATCGCGGAACGAATCAGCTGTTAAACAAGCATTATTTTTCTACATCATGTTTCCCACATTCCTATTAAAATTGCTTATCTTGTATCCAAACAAATATGGTCTCACACAAATCTGCTCAGCACCATCGAACTTGTAAGCGAAGTGAGGACGGTGCGATCGATAAACGATAGAGAGTTCGGGAAATTTCCGCGGAATCCTGAGCAGCGGAACGTGTTGTTAAACAAATTTCGATACAGACCGTGTCTTTCCGGCGTAGAACGCCGATACTGTGGCTCGGTTTCATTCAACAATATCGAATTCAATTAGAATCACCTTATCACTTATCTGATGAATATTAGATGTAACTCGCTAATTATTTTGCGACGACAAGGAAGCTGTTGTTTTCCTAGTCGTGAGTATATTTGATTTATTTTCGATACTGAAGAAGGAAGACTTTTGAGTGACGATTTATTACTATAATATATTTCATCTCTTGTTAACTATGTACATCGTGAAACTTTACTGCTTGCCACCTTGAATTGTTTGCCGGTTAGAACCTTGGACTTGAATGGATCAAGGTCGTCGGCATTGCTACCGAATTGTTAAAGGTGTGAATTCATGAAAACGGGTCAAATATGTCTCGAATTGCTTCAAGGACTGGCGTTTGAGCTTTAAATATAGTCGCAGTTAAAATAGAACATTAATAAATCCGTTAAGCCTTGCTATTAATAACTTGGTTAGTCGATCGAGGACGCGGTTTTTCGAGGTTAATCTATGGAGTTCCGCACCTAAAATGTACTTAATTCAAGCTCAAAAATTATGTAGGAAGTTGTAATAGGATTAATTTATCTCCTATCAAATGTCAAAAAACTATGGGAATACAAAGGTATCATTTGACGAGCTCATCCAGTGATACCTCAATATTCAAAAGTGTGCAAGGGTCTCAATTTTCAATTTCCTACACCAGTGTTGATGTTCATTTTGGCAGTCTTAGAAAGGTCTTCTTGTGTCAAGATGGGGACATGATCTACGCAAAACTGAGGTCCCATCTGACTTGCACGCCTTAGGAAGCCCTATGCTAAGGTATGTCCAGAAATGGACTGTGATGAACTGATGACGAAGTTAACGTACTTGTTCGATAATAATACAAACCGTTATATCAATAACATACGTAACAATAGAAGATATATATTGTAGGTACGAATAATAATAAGATAATAGGTACTGTGTTCCTTCTAGTAGATAAGAAGAGTAGAATTTAGTTCAAAGGATAGGCGTATCCACTTAGTAATAAACAGTTTCTGTTGCGTAAATATACCTACTGCATTTGCCGTGTGGTGTCCTGCAGAGTAGAATAGAACCAACCCCTTCCAAAGGTCTGAAGACTGAAAAATGGGCAGCAGCGTTTTGTGGAAATTACGGCAATAACCTCCACTTTCCTGGAAGAGGCCTTAAGTCCTGCATTGGCCTGTTATGGGTTGTAATAATGACCCAATCACGTCATTACTCAATGTCTATCTTACAATGTACATATCTAATTGGTTCCATTGGCTACGAAAGAAGCTGAATTAATGATATTCGTCGATACTTAACCAAAAACAAATGACGTCAGATATTTGTTTACAAACAGGAAGTGTACTTAAGCCAAATTGGGTCACTTAATCGATGTTGACAATATACACTCGGTCAATTTTATTGATGCTTGTTGCATAATCACTTCTGAAGGAGAGTGTTTCTTTAATATTTTTTCGGGTTCCGAGAAATAGGAGATTTTAAGGCGGTAGGACTCTACATCAGGTGGTAGGACTCTGTCACGCCTGAGGAGTCCGCCTGAGTGAGTACCTCCACCTTATCTATTTGCAATGCTGTCATGCTATAAATCTGCTGCTATCAATGCTTGCATTGTTGTATTCCGGTTGGATAAGGTATCTAGCGCAATTACAGGCATAAGGCATTTCATCTTAGTCTTCACAATAAATGCACCTGCGGTTTTGAATTTTTGTTGCCGCAATCTAAATTAAAGAATCGTAAATGTTATGGGCAACAGTTACCGCGTACCATCAGGTGGGCTGTCTGCTCGTTTGTCACTGAGTAGGTTATAAACAAAGTATGTCAGGATCAGTCAGGCGTTTACCTCTGACTGCAGCTTTGTAATAATTGTAGGCCACAATGACAACCATCCCTAGTCCCTACTTACTCACGAAAGATAAAGCCAACCAAACAATGGAATGATGAGAAAAATAGAAAATATAATAATTATAGTCACAGCAGAAATAATGTTTTTTTTGTTGTTTGCGCAGTAGGTGGTACCTACTCGTAATCTCTTAAAGTATAGAATCGACTCCGAAAATTATTGCACTTGTAGGAAGCTAACGTTCTGCTCGACTATCACAAGGATACTTTGTGTCCTCGAAAAGTAACAAGACTTAAAGCGGTTGAAAACCGCGGAGGACCTCTATTTAGATTTAACAAGCAATGTGTTTTATAATTCCATCACGAAGATAGCGTAATCTTATTTGAAAGAAGTAGCTGACACACACACCTACGTGCCGAATATTGAATGAATGAGTTCAATGCACCTCGATATCATAACGTAATTTATTCAGCGAATTGCTAGCATAGTGTTACTATAATAATTAAGTAGATAGTAGGTATCAATATTTCCGATACTGTGGGCATTTAATTTGTATTTTATAATCAGGTATGCGTGAGTCTTGACTTTTAATAAGTACAAGATAATTAAAATCAAGGAAAGAGTTAACAAACTCACTTCTAAATAGACAAACCTCTTAGAAGCTCATTTCAGCTAAAAACTAGACGATGAAAATCGTTCAGGCTTGCAGGCTTACGATGGTATTTTCCAAATTTATATAAACAGTGTTTCGTCAGATGACATGCCCGCGGCATGCATCCGGCACGCGAGTGTAATATCCCAATTCCTGGTAATTGGCAACGATCCAGAGTTGCCTTGACACGTGCTAGAAGGCTGACCGTCCGCCCATAGGTAATTGACTGCGCAGACATGCAGGCGCAGCCTTGCCGTAGGTCAGTGACTAGTTGCTCGTATTACGGAGATCAGCAGTACCATTTCTCTGACATTTAAGTGAATCAGAATTTTGGTTGCGGACCTAGAAGACATCCTTGGGGTACTCCATTGGGATTAAAGTTTACTTTGCGTCGTAGCAGTTTCTATCTTTAGAAAGCAATTAGATTGCTATCGCGGAGAGCTCTGATAGCGACGTGTCCAAGGCAGTATTTATCAGATTTTTCTTAAATTTTATAAATAACGTAATCTTAGGTAAAGTAGGTAAATGTTGAGAATTATGTGAGTCACATTTGTTTACCTTTTTGATCCATAACTTTGCAATGTATATCTAAGTACCTACGTCTAGTTCTAATATCTGGCACGTGTTGAACCTTGAAATCCTTGATGTACATCAAGGATATTTTATGTATCGAAATGTTGTTTGGTTCGCTTTTTTGTACCTGGTCGTAGGCGAGCTAGCGTTAGAAATTTATTTATCCTATAAACAAGTAGGTATATTTCCTTGGCTTTCAGTAAACATAATCCACCTTCCCCTTCGGTCTGCTGCACTTTTTAAACCTTGATTGACACCTTGATTCTAGCTCGTATTCGATTTTTTTAAACCTCAAAGCAAAAAAGACACGTCTTTTGCTATTATAATACTTATAATACTCGTATTATAAGTATGACGCGTGTATCTGTGTGTCTGTCTGTGACATCGTAGCTACCGAACTCATGGACCGATTTCGATGCCGTTTTCTTTATTTAAAAAGCAGTTTAAGAGATGGATCTTGCCTTAGTAGTATTGTTTTATTAAAATCGTATAAATAGTATGAAAAAGTGAATAATTTTTAACAACGACTGCACTCTATTTCGACTATACAAAAAACGAGCCATCACAGTAAATCCAAGTATCAACTAGGGTTGTGAACTCTGTCAGCCATTAGTGTTGGTCCATGTCCCCAATTTCCTATCTAACAATAGTTTGGGAAATATTTATGTAAACATGTAGACCTTGTATTTAGTACGTGCGTTTGTGTATCAAATATTTGGATTTTCCGACATCTGTCGGTTACATTATTAATTAAACGTCTAACGTTCTTCCCTCTTCGCAGCGCCGGCGGCCTGGTGACGGCTGTGGCGCCTGTGGTGATCCGCGGGAGCGGCATCTGGGTGGGCTGGCCCGGGATCCATCTCGAGGACCCCAACGAGAGGATCCCGGAGTCGGACCCCAACGATAGGACCCCCACCGCTGGATTGCTTTCCAAGAAGGTAAATAATACACATCGGCTATGCCGCGTGCGACAAAGACGACGGACGCTCTAAGGAGCCATACTAAACAATGTACAATATTATATGTACTGTACCTCCAACTCCTAGGAGTTCAAGGCGTCTCAGTAGATATAAACCAGGGCCAGCTGTCTGATGGAAAGATTCAGGCACCTACCTAAATCTACTGTGGCAACAACTTGAGGCATGCTTAATGTTTGATGCTATTTCCAACATTAAGCATACCCCATTCGGACCTTGTGGCGACAATAGGCAACTTTAATGCCCTCATGCTTTGCCATGACCATAATTGGCAACATAGTAAACATCTTCTTCTTCTTATCGAGTCGATGGGCTAAACTCTGACTTATACTTTATTCGCCCAGTATTTGGCGACGTAAACATAATTTAATTACTTAGAGTGTGTCCGTGGTACGCTTTTCCCTGATTTCTGGCATTGTATTGCCTATTCTGTTTTGAGCTACCTCCGCTTTTTTGTGACTGTCTCTCCTACCTATTACTTCTTAATTAAATTTGTTGCGGGTTCCAAGACAGTTTAGCTTGTCCTCGGGCGTGCCTGAGAGTCAAAACTCAGGTCCTGTGTGTGGCCGCCCCTGTAGATCTTGGCTACAGAGGCGTTGTAGCGGTAGGAATGAGTACTGGGGCAAAGCCCGATAAATCTACTCTGTGGAGACCACATGGCTAGTATCACGCAACCAATCTTTGTGGTTGTGTTCATTGAAATCACACCCTATCACATCGTATCTGTGACTATGATCTGTCCAGACTGACTGTCCAGTATGAGATGTCCTTCGACCGGGAGATGTGATTGCCATGATGTCAAGAGTATAGATTAAAGGAAACCCCAATCAATAAGACCTGTTTTAGAACTAGTAATACAATGTTATAAACACATCTTCCATACATTAAAACCGTTTGCAACGACTGTTAAAATTGCGGTACATCATGTGCAGTGGGTCTGATCTAGTTGAATCAACATCGCTGTGAGTCATCGGCCTTGAATCACGCGCCGTAACCGTGTTCGATCCAACAATGCTGGGTGACGATAGCAACATTTACCTCAATCGGAATCCGATATAGTCATGTGATGGTGTACCTAGGTTTTTTCTGCGAACAAATCTACGCGTGTCTGATGGTAGCAAGCGAATATCGTAACCTCTAAAACTTATAATAACTAAGGATATCTTAGAATTATTCTAGGATAGCCTGCGACTTAGACCGCGTGGAAATCTTTTTAGAGCAGTTTATATTTTTACCTAGTGACAATTTTAAATTACCTCCCTAATGTAGAAACATGGCCTAGATTTTAAGTTGGACCCCAAACTACCAAACTGCAATAACCCCATGAAAATCCATTCGGCACCATTTCCATATTTCTTATAGTTTAGCTGGTTTATTGTAGTTCTACATTAGGTGTTCCAGTTTCCAAAATCAATGATACACATATGTTGACCAGGCTAATAGTTACACAACAAAAAAGTTTCATTCAAATCTGTCCAGTAATTCCGGAGTTTAGCGTATACAAACAGACAGACAAACATTTTAAAAATTCTTACCCTATTGCTATTTCTTCATCGCCCTAAATTATTTTTTTGTTAATATATTCAATCGACAGACACACTTTTCTACTATTTTATTATATGTATATTGATATACGAAAAATGCAGTTTACCAACCGCAAATAAAAAAAGATATTTGTTTTCTATGATGTATTGACAAATTCAGGGTTATCGGTTGTTTGCCTTTACGTACCTAAGTACCTAAAGTTCTTGCCAAACGTGATTCTAGATCTACTGGAAGTGTCCTATCTTGCTAAATTTACTTGCCTCAGTCTGTTATATAAAATAACTACCTATTAGACATAAAATGACCATATCTTTTAATTGAGTTGAGTTAGAAGCTTGTTTTTTCTGGGTCTGGAACCTAGACCAGCCTTTGAGGTCAGGCAGACAGATGTGCAACAAAGCTTCCTATAAAGATTGCGCTTTTACCTTTAGGTAGTGGGCACGGAATCCTAAACACTAGGTAGGTAGATACTTATTCCCACACGCAGTAATAATTATCTAGCTAGACCTATCTACTATTAATAGATAATCAAATAATCCTCGATTTATCTATGGCTATGGATTAAAATGAAACCTGCGATTTACAATACGTGACTAGGAATCTTCCACGTCAATCTTTCATGTCCCATAAATTTCCGCGGCTTATAGTGAAACTATAGCAAAAGCTAGTTTCGCGATATGCAAGTAAGTAGGTGTACCTATTAGGTGTACCTATAGGTACTCATTATCATCATCATTATATCAGCAGGAAGACGCCCACTGTTGGGCATAGGCCTCCCCCAGAGACCTCCACAAAGGCCTCCGGTCCAGTGCCTTCCACACCCAGCTGGTACCTGCGATATTTTCCAAGTCGTCGGTCCACCTGGTGGGAGGCATACCCACGCTGCGTCTTCTGATACGTGGTATAGGCACTATTACACCGATTTGCCTCTTAACATTTTAATCTAGTTAGATACTTAGATTTACTATTTTACGGCTTTAATTCTACGATATATTATTTATTGAGGTGCTTCAAATAGGGTAATATTATAACCGTGATATTTAGTTATAACTAAAAACAATAAATTAATGCGAATACATATCAATTGAAGATAAGTAATATCGCAGCCATCACACATGACAGAAATCACAATATCTTACTTCGCGATAGTGAAAAACAAATATGTGTTTTATTGCACAGTAAAGTGGATACGAGTATTTATTACCTACTTACATAAATACCTATATGTAAATGAAAGTTCCTGAACGTTATTTTTAAATTGCGTGTAACCTAATGCGTACTTCATATAACATTTGGGGTCACAACTCTTACATGCCAGTATAAGATTGTTACAGAAGACAGATCGATATACTCACCAGTATATTATGAGTTAGCGTCTCTATAGACCCGCATAGCAATGTTAGCTCTTTTTATACTGGATTTGGGTAAATCGATATGATCGATCGAATCGACAACAACCTTGTTCAAATCATCAACAACCTACATATCCATAACGTTTGTTACAGATCGTTCCAATCCACGCCGACCCGAAACTCTTCGACAGTTACTACAACGGTTGTTGCAATGGCACCTTCTGGCCCCTATTCCACTCCATGCCCGACCGAGCCACCTTCATCGCCGACCACTGGAAGGCTTACAAACAACTCAACGAGGAATTCGCCGAGAAGACCATCAAAGCCCTACAGCTGCTCAAGGACAGTAAGGAAAAGAATGGAGCTGCACCAATCGTGTGGGTGCACGATTACCATCTCATGTTGGCCGCCAATTGGATAAGACAGGTAAGGATAATTTGAGGGATCTTGTTGGGGTTAACGAGCCGAAGTAGGTGATTTTGGCAACTCAAACCCAAAAATTCTCTCTTACAGCGTGCCGAGGAGGACGATATACAATGCAAGCTCGCGTTCTTCCTGCACATCCCCTTCCCGCCGTGGGATATCTTCAGACTCTTCCCGTGGGCCGATGAGGTCCTCCAGGGAATACTTGGTGAGTTGAAAATCAATATGAGTCATTATTTTGTTTCTTATACGTGAAACTTTGACTTCTTCTTCTATTATTCTTCTTCTATTATTATCGCTACACTCTTGACAGAGTGGCCGTGGTCGTCGGTTGAGGATTGGCAGTACGCTTCATTATCTGTCGCCGCTATTCTCGAACTGCTTCTTTCCTAGTACACTCATGTAGAGTATCATTACCGGCAGCTTTCACTACATGCAAATAATTTTGTTGACAGGCTGCGACATGGTCGGATTCCACATCACAGACTACTGCTTGAACTTCATAGACTGCTGCCAAAGGAGCTTGGGTTGTCGTGTGGACCGTAAGAACTTGCTAGTTGAATTGGGCGGCCGTACTATTTGCGTTCGTCCCTTGCCCATAGGCGTACCTTTCGATAGGTTCGTACAACTGTCCCAGAATGCCAAAGCTGTGCTCTCTACAAATCAACAAGTGATCCTCGGAGTTGATAGACTGGATTATACTAAGGGACTAGTGCATAAACTGAAAGCCTTCGAGAGATTACTCGAGAAACATCCGGAGCATATAGAAAAAGCTTTGCTTCTACAAATCTCGGTACCCTCAAGAACAGACGTGAAGGAATACCAAGATTTGAAAGAAGAGATGGACCAATTGGTTGGAAGGATAAATGGAAGGTTTACTACTCCGAACTGGTCCCCAATTAGGTGAGTCAGCCTTTAAACTTGTCCATGCATATACATCTGCTATCATCATCCAAGCGATCGTCCCGGCTTCTGCCAGGGTCTGCTTTCCGACTGATCTGCTTTGAAATACAACAGTTCCTTTTAATGTAGGTATGCTTAACCCAATAACATCTTAAATAATTCCAGATACATATACGGCTGCGTCGGCCAGGAAGAATTAGCAGCGTTTTACCGAGACGCTGCAGTAGCCCTGGTGACACCACTGCGTGACGGCATGAACCTAGTGGCAAAAGAGTTTGTGGCCTGTCAGATCAAGGAGTCGCCTGGCGTCCTGATTATATCACCCTTTGCGGGCGCTGGCGAGATGATGCACGAAGCTCTTATCTGCAACCCTTATGAGCTGGATGATGCCGCTGAAGTTATTCACAGGTAATCTATCAGTTAAGCGAAAAAATTGCTTTTGTAGAGATCATCAGCTACCCCGTAAACCTTCGCTGAACATGAGCTTCCTTCAAAATAAAGAATAAATAATAATAATTTTTTGTATCCCGCTTTCCTTAAAGGAAAGTTTTATATATTCGATATTTAGGAAATTTTATTCCGAATTACGTCATTTGTTACGAATTTTACCTTCAAAATGAGACGAAAGATAGATGGAGGATGGGATGGGATGTCCAATTTAAACTAACTTCATGAGGATAGTTACTGGAATATAAGCCCAAGACTTCGTGTCATCATCATCGTCAACAGCGCACAACAGGGCAACCTCGCGTCGCCTGCAGTATTAGGAGGCACCTATCGATTGGCAAGCTCGTTGCGGTCTGAAGCTCTAGCGTCCTTAAAGTATCGGTCATCCATCTATTCTACCTGTGGCTTTCAGAGCGCTGATCATGCCAGAGGACGAGCGGATAGTGCGTATGAACAATCTGCGCAAGCGTGAACAGCTGAACGATGTGGACGCGTGGATGAAGGCTTTCCTAAAAGCCATGGACTCTTTGGAAGAGGAAGCTGACGACATCGGGGCCACGTCTATGCAGCCCGTCACTATAGATGATTTCGACGAATATTTATCCAAGTGAGTACCGTATATAGTATGTATAAGTAGGTACAATATGGTGCCATTTGGCTCCCGAGACTATTTAACCAGTCTCAGGGTCCCCCAGGGGGAGACCTTGGTCAACCTCGCTTCGCCCACACTATATTAGGAGACACACCTAACGAATAAAAGTATAAACATATATATAAATACTTAATACAATTTAAAATAATGTTCAAATCGATCTAACGAACATAAACAACAAAATCAATTCAGCTGCTCAAATAAATTTATTTACGTTTTGTAGAACATATTTTCTATGGACATTGTATGGAAAGTATGGTTTAATGACCGCAAAATGCTTGTTTATTAAGGAATTCATGGATTTAGAAAGAAAGAAAGAAAAGACATTTATTAGATACACATAGCACACCACGACACAATAACAGTTACAGACAACGGAAACATTAATAATAAAAATATCTAAACCAATACGTAGCCTCCCATGCCACTGTCGGTTAAGAATTAAGGTTTTGGTTACACCTTTAGTTAAAGGTCCGGACGGTACCCTTAAGATCTTAAAATGCCAGAATCTTATCGGAATCAGCGTGGATGAAGTCGCGAGCAAAAGTAATCAAAGACAGATCATATTAAAGTACTTCTTACTAATTACCTACTTTGTAAGTTACGTAAGCATCACTTGTTTACTGCCACTTGTTGGAACAAGTATCTCGAAATAAATACGGCGATTAAACAAAGCGTATATCCTTAATGCATCATCAGTTGAAGTTAGAGGTCATCTGGTTTGCTTATTGACCATCGATAAACAACGTGAACTAGACCAGATTAAATAATCACGTAGCTACCCACTGAAACTACGATTCACAGGGAAAACTCTAGTAAACACGGGGTCAGAATTTATGATTACAATCGTGATGAAATATACAAACATTATTGCCTCATTAGTAACCTCGGGGCTCGAAGTCAAACTGGTCAACACACAGACAAAACTTCAAGGGTAGGTTGTATTGGTAAATAATAGTCGATAATATGCCCTCTGGTTTAGGTGCCTACAATAATTAGCCTAATTAAATAAGTACTCGAAATATCCGAAATCAACTGGCTATCGCACTACTGTATTATTGCTAAGACTCAATTAGAAACATCGATTTTATTTGGCAATTAATACATATATCGAACAAGTTGTAACTACCTACCTACTAAGAAGGGCAAACTGTAATGATAGCACGTTAGTAGGTACAGTCAAATATATAACGACCTACTCAAAACCAGCATAAAATGAGCTAGCGTCTCTATAGACGCGCATAGCAACGTTACCTCCTTTTATATAGGTCGAAAGGTTGTCTTCATTTATTTATTACATTTATTAATCATTCGTTGTTTATAAGCGAGCATATGGCACATACGCTCCAATATTTGAATAATATAAACAGTTTATTACTTAACTCATCACTGGCAAATAGGTACTGTATGTATACCTACCTATTTGCTCGCAGATCTGAAACGTACCTACCTAACAAACCAATTTGATGAATTGGGGGCTATCTCTTTATATTTTTGTGTAAAGTAAGTATGTCTCATTAGAAAATAACAATGGTAGAGAACGTTATCGATAAAATCTAATATCCACAAAAATATAAATAAATGAACTTTTTTAATATATTATCCACAGAAATCTAGATTAAATTGACTTATTTAAATAAATATAAATAAGTCAATTTATTTTGATTTCTATGGATAATACATAACGATAACGTGCTCTACTTTTGTTATTTTCTATTGAAACGGACTGTAGGTACCAAAAATAATCATGATAGTAATATTAACCTTGGATTATTTAGGTTTCTGTGGCTGGAACAAATCACAACACCCAGACCCGTAACAGAAATCGAAATTCATCATTTTAATTTCTCTCCGGCCAGGAATCGAACCTCCAGAATGGTATACCGTTGAACCGCTCAGATCGTCGAATTTACTTTGTGTATTGTGATTCGCGTTTTCCATTAACATTACTCGTTTGTGTATTGAAAAACCACTAAAAATCCTGGTGGACTTCGTCTGCGTAAAACTCTGTTAAAATATAAATAGCAGTCTAGCTAGCTTCCCAAGGTCGATGTATCATTTCCAAATATGATCAGCGGTTTAGGTGTGCAAATAGACAATTACCTAGTCACATCTTTAAAATTAGTTTGGGTTATTGATAGGAGTTAAATTTAGATCGTAAACCCCCTACGTTTCGAACTTTAAAGTGAAAACTACTAGAGTAGTACTAAGGGCACAAAACTGTATATCTAGTAGGTACTTAGTTCTTCAATTCAAACGTGTTCGTCTAACTTCCCGTTCGTCCATTTCCTGGTTCATCAATTGCCCAGTTCATCGATTTACCCATTCTTTCATTATACGATGTGTCCGAAAGCGTGACGAAGTTCAAATTACATCGTCAGTTCGTTGCTACGCTTACAGAAGACCGCATGGCTACCAAAAACCAGTACAAAAGGAGCTCACATTGCTATGCGCGTCTATGGAGACACTCTCATCTTATACAGATTTTGGGTAGGTTAGGTTAGGTTAATAGTAAAGTCAAAAAGTTCCTACGGAAGGTGACGGGAGTCAGTATGTCAAAGATATTCAACCACTTCCCACCGCTCCTGCCTTGGACTCGGATCCTAGTCGGCCGAAGCACGGAAAACATGGTGTCGGTGTGGCTACAGCTCGGAGATGGCTTGCCTGTATCTGTGGCAGAGTACTGGTCTTAGCTTTAACCCCGCTCCGATACTTGCCCCTTACTAAAGTCTATCACTGTTACAGGTACATCGGGTATACCCAGAAGTTGGCACTCATGCTTGACTACGACGGCACCCTGGCCCCCATCGCGCCCCATCCAGACCTGGCCACCCTCCCCTTGGAGACGAAGCACACCCTGCAACGGCTGTCGAACATGCCTGATGTCTACATCGCTATTGTGTCCGGCAGGAATGTGGATAACGTCAAGAACATGGTAAGTTTTGGTTTGTTTTACATACATACATACCAACATACATTACGTCATGTCTTTTTCCTGTAGGGTTTTTTATTTGGGCTAAAAACAGTAAAGTAACGCGCTCATTCGACAAATCTTAGCCTTGTCTTGACTACCTAACTCTGCATAGGTCTTCGAGCACTGCGCCTAACTCCTTAAAAGTTTCTGCCTTGACTACACATCAGCAACCCGAAAGATCTTTAGTTTCCCTATTATCAGGATGGATGTTCTCTTTCACGACGCATTCAAGAAACAAACTTACTAACTTAATTGACCCAGTGGCCAAAGCTGGAACTAAGTGTCGCCATTTTGTAATGTTGTGTCAATTACATCAGCGACGCTGCCACCAGAGGTCATTCTAGTTTGTTGCACTATATCGTTATCGCGGTCTATTGTTTTGTCATTTTGTATTGGTACTTTAAGGTACAGTCTGGCAAGAATATCGCGAGTAGGAACTACTGCTCTTGCAATAATGAATTTCTATCAAACTGAGTACCTTCTTTTGCTGTCAACTGGCGCCCTCAAATTTCCACGACTTTCTTAACGGACTGTAACCTACTTTACCTACGTCTCAGTTTTAGTAGTCATCACTTTCTTGGCGTGTTTTGTGTATCAACCATAATAACCGCTATTCATAAATACGATGGCTTTAAATTGGAAAGCCGATAGGATAGAACTCTATACTATATTTTGTAAAACTGAATTTATATAGCTGTCGAACGCATTTAGTTACTGTAAATAGAGTAAACTGTAGAATTCTCATGTTGAAAGAGCATTAGGAATACGTAGGAGGGGACTTGAAAACTTATCGATGCTAAGCTGAATGACATAAAGACTCAGGAGAAGGCTGCGGCTATTACATGTGGATCTACTATTTCATATACAAAAACGGTTATTAAATTGGAACCTGAACCAGTATATAACATTATGATATAGAAATTAATAAACAATACGAGATTGAACACGCTGTAGTGCGATGCGTGATATGCGAATCTCATGGACACTTCGGTTCACCATCAGCCCCCCACGTGACGATAGAAGTGACCCGATAAACCCAGTTTGACGTCAATGCAGTTATTAATAATACTTTCAAGTACGTAATCGTGTAACTATTTTCATTGGCGTAAATGTAATTAAATAAATATCTATCTACCAGCACCAATAAATACTGAAATTAAATGAAATGAAAATACATCTAGACAAAGTAATGATAAGTGTTGAAAAGGCCAAAATTTAAGGTAGGTAAGTATATTCTGAAGGATTGAGGATCTCTATTGAATACTGGAAGGACGTAAAGGAAAAAGTGAGCGCCGGGGATTATGGAGAGATGGAGAGGTTGGCAGACAGGCGAGAAGAGTGATGATGAAGTATATTCTAAATAATCTTACACTAAACACGTTTGGCACTGCGACAATGAAAGAGCGATCCACGAATCTGCGATAATATTAATTTGGGCAGTCCGATTTAGAACTGTGATAATAGAAACAGGAGGACTACTGGGTTCAGTCAGCGTATGATACCTATCGCATTTTAATGACATAAAATACCAAACTTACGCTGTAACTTTTCGTAAAATTCCATACGTTCGAGGAAGATTCAACTAGTGCCTTTAAAGGTTTTAAAAAGACTTCGGTAGGTATTCAGCTGTTTAGCAGCTGTGTATATAATACTCACATTATCATTTACAGACACAAAGCCATAACTACCTTGAACTTAAAAAAATAAAATAAATATATAGATAAAATTTATCTGACGTGCTGCTGGGCCTGCTGGCACCTATGTATACGTGACACGCTCGGAGCGTCTGACAGTAATTGGTTTGCTAACAAGGTCTGTTTTATCAGTGTGAACTTTGACAGGTGCTATCATTGTTTGTAACGAAAATATTGATATTCATATACCACTCGCGCGAGGTACCTCGATAGCGAGCTAACCCGGTTCTGGTATCTTTGTTCTCTTACGTAATGTTTAGCCAGGGGCCTGGCCCCCACAAACTATTTAGTTGGGTACACAATACAGTCAACATTTGATATCGAATGGTATATTACGTGCAAATGCTCATTGAACGTGTTCATTCGCATATTTTTACGCCACGACGAAAATAGATGGGTTATCCCGTTATTGACATGTATCTGGAAACGACCGCGATGTAAACAATGAGAATATCTACATACTTACGAATAGCTCGAAGATGCTACTCTGCAAAACTGCGTTCTTACACAGTTAAACAACAGACGATACTGATTCTGCAGCGCGATGATAATGATGCGGAGAAGAAAGATAAGATGCTGATGATAATTTAGATATTTATTTTGATTTGAGCCTTAACTTTAAACGGCAGGCTTCATGACGACGACAAAACAAAGGCCTTTTAAACAAAGAATTCACTTTTTATGAGAAAACGTCGATATTGCCCTTGACTGACGATTAGCGGCTTGTGCGTGTCTAATGTCGAACTCATTCCATCAATCATTTGCAATTTGTGAATTGACATCGTCATTCGATCAATAGAATCATTGATTGTATGAACGTCTACGAGAGGGACGCCTTGTGCAGGAATTCTGAGAAAGCGTGTGATAAGAATAACATAGGAGAATCATTCGGTTTCGGGAAGGAAATATTGAAGAAGTACCTAGATGGGTAGGTCTGTCTTCGACAAATAGTTCCTGAATGTATTTCTTGGGGACACTATAGAATAGATACTTAAAGCGGAGATTCCTCTCCACACATCATCTCCCTCTCTATGCAGGAGGGTCCGTTCACACTGCAGCTGACTGTACCTGGCTTAACTACAGTTGCAGTAATGGGAGTGGATTATGGGAAATTTACGTAACTGTCTACCTACTTATTAATCTACTTGTCTAAATCTTTGTCTACTTACCTATCTGCACATGGCCTACTTAATAGATTTCGATTTGTAAAGGCTCTCCAATTGATACATATCTCGTCTCTCTATCACAGGTCGGCATCGAAGGTATAACGTACGCCGGGAACCACGGTCTCGAGATCCTGCACCCGGACGGCAGCAAGTTCGTCCACCCAATGCCTATGGAGTTGCAAGACAAGGTCGTGGAACTACTCAAGGCGTTGCAGGAACAGGTGAGCCAATACACAAGCGATACAGAACCTATAGAAACGGTTTGGTCTTTATTTGGAACTACTAGGGCATCAAGCAAGTCTACGACCAGCCTGATGGTAAGCAGGAAATGTAGCCTCACGAGACATTGGAGCAGTGAGCTAATGCAGGCTTATAATACGGAAACATTCAGTCTAAAAGCTTTTTGGGAACTTAAAGGATTTTTGTACTACAAATGAATACAAAACTCATAACACTATCTCTCTCTTCTCTCTTTTGGGTCATAAGCGTTTAGGCCCTGCAAAATAAATCGCACTGAATATCTTCTGGCATGTCTATCTACGTCTGGATGCCAAATTAATCTGAATCTATCGGTCACTGCTTTTGAGGAAGGAAAGGAATCAGTGTGTTTCTTTTTACTACATAATTCCTACTCTAGACAAGGATCTATTATCTGACCTTCAATGTCTCTTCGACTCCGTTGTACTGTACCCAGGTAATTCTAAGATTATTTTCCCGATTAATATCGCGTCTATTGCCTCAGATAGTCTGTCATCCGAGTTACTTATAGTTACCCGTATATGGCGAATCAAAATATTGATTTAGAATTATGGTAT
This sequence comes from Blastobasis adustella, assembly GCA_907269095.1. Classification (NCBI taxonomy): domain Eukaryota; kingdom Metazoa; phylum Arthropoda; class Insecta; order Lepidoptera; family Blastobasidae; genus Blastobasis; species Blastobasis adustella. Next base: position 4,731,879 of record OU026115.1, on the reverse strand, counting down.
TTCCCGGTAATGGTATTTTACGTAAGTAGGTAGTTGGTAATCTACCTAAGTTTACCTACATAATTTAAGTTACTAATTTTGCAGTTGGTATTTTCCGTTTATGGTATTGTCCATTGAAAGGTAAATAAATAATATGAGTGAGTAAATGGTAGGTATAATTTCCTTCATGTAAATGGTAGAGGGGATTCAATACTTTTGTCACATTATCTACCTACCTCAAATAACTTACAACTTTATTTATACCGATTGGCATCCTGTGACGGTATATTATTAGTTTAATATTTTTTCTATACCAATCCGTGCCTACCACACCAGGTATGCAAAGACGGCGCCTGGGTGGAGAACAAGGGAGCATTACTGACGTTCCACTACCGCGAAACGCCGTTGGCGAAGCGGCCGGCGCTGGCCGAGCAAGCTCGCAAGCTGATCACCGCGGCAGGGTTCACGCCTGCGCCTGCGCACTGCGCTATTGAAGCGCGGCCGCCCGTCGAGTGGAACAAAGGTAGGAACACAGAACTTTTTTCAGTCCACCTGAAGGAAATTAGCCACCGTCGACCAGGATATCTGCAACCTAAAGGGAGCGGATGCGGTGGCGGCCTTTGAGGTTCCTGTAGTCACCTTCAAGGCTAGGATGGCTGACTGCAACCACCGACAGAGGTCACCTTGGGTCAACCAATCTGCTACACGATAGTGCCGTTGTCTCAACTCATCCGTGCCCAATCAACAAAAGGTCGATGTAGATAATTTGGTTGACCAACCAAATATTGACATTCATATACAGGGTCGGATTTCTACACCAACTCAACTAAACGCGCTGATGCCCAGAGATGTAGATACACAAATGCGGACATCCAAATTTTGATTTTAAATGTCATCATCAAAACCTAAATCAAAATTTGAACTTTCTACAGGTCGTGCATCGATCTACATTCTGAGGACCGCCTTCGGCCTGGACTGGAGCGAGCGCATCAGGGTCATCTATGCTGGTGATGACGTCACCGATGAAGACGCTATGCTGGTAATTATTTGACATCTTCTAAATTTGAACAACACTACCCATGCAGTGCCAAGCAAGGTAGAAAACAAAATGTGGAGTAGTGGTACTTGGTGTCGGTACCTATTTGAGGTACTTACCTATGTCACAAATAAAACATCCGTTAACCAGAAAATGAGCTCTCTATGACTATTACCTACGTGTTTATATTCAGTGAGCTCGCTCTACTAGATACCTGTCATGTTATTAGAATGTCCTCAAATTGATCACTGTGCATTTGATCCCTTTCTAACACCCATTACTTACCTACTATTAACACCTAATCAAACACAATAAATACCTATGTGTATTCCGAGCTAACCACAACCCCTACCATTACAGGCGCTGAAAGGTATTGCGGCGACATTCCGCATAGTGTCCTCTCACATCATCAAGACTTCAGCAGAGAGGCGTCTCTCATCAACAGACTCCGTGCTGGCGATGCTCAAGTGGGTCGAAAGACACTTCTCTAGACGCAAGCCCAGAGCCAACTCGCTAACCTACAAGAACGCGAGAAAAGCCCGCGAAACGATACAGATGCACATGTCCTACCAGATCCCACAGAAATCTCCGATGCCAACGCCGCCAAGGAGTCCGGACAAAATGTCGGAGAAAAGTGGCAGTGGGTCTGACTCTAGTTAGTCGACATGTATTTGTAGAAGGTAGAAGTTGAAAAGGTTGACCGACAAAACGGAGGTAGTCGTAGAAAGATGCAATATGTGGGTAGCGCATCGGTGAGAGGATGACACGACACTCTCAGTGTGAAAGAGAAAGGGATATTTTCGCTCGATTTTCTTGCCTTTCCGGCGGTAAATTGTTTAACATGATACCGTACATCTGCGGGTTTTAATAGGTTGTTCCAAGTCACGAAGAATAGAATACCTTACCTTGTTCCATGACCAGATTGAGCGCCAATATATGTAGGTATAACGAATAATAGAAAAGCTTTTGTCGTGTATTCTAAAAGCCCACCTTTGCGCTCAACTTAATATTTCTCCTAAGATGGCTTTTTATGTCATTATTTTATTGCCTACCAATCAACAATATATGTACATTTAATTCGCATTTATTTATCTTTTAATGGCATAATCCAATATTTTTCAACTTCTATTTTTTTGCGTAATTAAGTAGTCGGTGCTTTAAAGTTATCCGTGCAATATTAAATTAATTAATTTCCATTTTAGAGACAATGTTATTATCATGAAACTAAAAACACGTTTGATATTAAGCCACATTTCTTATTTCCAATGCTAAAAGTACATCTTAAAGTCGATTTAAAACTGTATTTATTATATAAAAATTGCTTACATTCTTCTGTAAGTATAACTGTATGCACTAATGCACAAAATTATACGAGAAATAAATCATTTTCGTTCAAAGGACGGATAAATATATATTGTATCAGTATTGAGACTTAATTTTGTTGTTATTGCATAAAACAATTGCTTAACAGGAACGAATGTAAAAACAGACTGATTTCTACCTAATAAGGTTTTCGGCTGATCGAGGTCAACGTTTGATAACGGTGATTTGTAACATAGATTCGTATTTTCAGATTTTCAACTATAAATTAAAATAAAAGTACATACCTACCTATTTAACATATCTGTGTGCTTTATACAGTCTACGTAACTTTCATGTTAAAGTAGGAAAATCATGTTATTTATGTGATAAAATAGTGATAAACCTAGTTAATAAGTACCTTCCTAAGGCTATGTTTAGATACAAGAAAACATAATATATTTTGTTATAACCACTACCGCCAATAATTATGTCTTGAAAGAATGATAAATAAATATACATACATACTTAGATAAGTAAGTAAATTATACACACAAAATATTTATGAATAATACAAATTTAGAAGGTGGCATACCTATCATTTTGATAAAATTACTTACATGGTTCGATGTTAAAAGTGAGGAGTTCTTATAACAACCACAATTAAAGACTGGACTACGGGAATTTCACTTCAAAGACCATATATTTTCGAAAATATATATTTCGAGATATTACCAGAGAATTATCGTTTAATATTATATTTACTTCGATTGGCATGTTTTTTATAAGGAGATGCCAAACGTGATTCGCTCGAAACCAAGTAATGGTAGGTATGCCAAACAGGTACAATAGCCTTTGTGTATCACCACTATTTATATGAGCTTTATGTATACCCAGCTTTTGCAAATCGTTATATTGTACCCAAGTTGTGAAAAAGGACTCACAATTTTTCTTATACAAATTTTAATGTATTGTATATATACTGAGGTATATACATAAATAGTGTAATTGGACTCCTAGTCTTAGTTATTGTCCTGTCGGGGTAGTGTTAGTAAAAAATGCACTGAATGTTCTCGAATTAGACCATGTATGTGTTAATTTTAAACGTTTTGTTAAGGAATTTCAATAAAACATGCGAACAGACGGAAAATAGTCTTTTAATTCGGTAAATATGTACAAAAGTGTGCCGTTTACATCGTTTAGGAGTTGCTTCGACGCGGGATTGGCAAGACCCTGAGGCGCTGTCCTAATTGGCAACGGTCGTACGACCATTATCGTGCGACGGGCGGTTTTGAGCTCCTATTGGTCGGGCGACGTCCGTCGTACGACCATGATCGCCCAACCGTTGCCACTTAGGACAGCGCCCGATGCTTCAATACATTTAGAAAGAAAAGCGTAAGATAAGATTTGGTTAGATAATTAGTTTACTATCCTTTACAAATTTATGAATACTTCGAAAGACAAGCACCTGTATCTCCTTGCCAACGTTCCAACCTTGGAATGCATAGTGTGCAATCTCACTTACTTAAAACAATACCGTAACTATACAATACAAATCTGCAGATTCCACGAATAAATGCCACGTTAAACAATGGGTCACTGCAGTCCAATTAGTACTGGACCGCTGTAACCGCGGTGAATTCGTTCTTTACGCTAAGAGTCCATATCACATTCACAATAATAAATATAATATACATTACATTACAGATAACACGTAAAATAAAAACAGTCCGTTTGTACGTTGACTTACACGTTACTGTGCGACACTACTAGCCAGGATAGTATGAAATAGAACAAGCATATTGGATACACCGCTAGCGCCTTTTTGCCGTCGGGCTGGCTGTCGCCTAGGAATTTTGTGGCCGCTGTGAAGACAAAAACAATTGTTTATTATAATAAATCGATAAATTGCTCTTAGGCTAAAAGGAAAAAAGACTAAAAGATGCATCATCATCACAGCCCGTAACAGTCCACTGAAGGACTTAGGGCCTCTCCCACGAAAGTGGAGGTTATTGCCATAAACTCCACGCTTCGCAGGCGGGTTGGAGATCGCAACACATAACAATGGAAAATGCTCATTTTCCAGACTACGGAGACTCTTGATCTTTTGCCTCGAAAACATTAGTCACCTTGTACGACCCCCATGAGTGTAAGGGGTTGGTGCTATTCTACTCTGCCGGACACCACACGGCTAAAAGGAGCATAAGATACATAAAATTAAAAGGTCACAAACTCTTGTCTGATCATCATCGTCCTGGCGCTTATCCTGGCCTCTGTCAGGGTCCACTTTCCTACTCATTTTTCTCCACTTCGCCCGGTCTTCGGCGTAGTAAGCCGTTGTCTCTCGCATGCGACTCAGCGATGTCAATCCATCGCTTCTTGGGTCGCCCCCGGGGCCTCTTTCCTGATACCTACTTCCCACATCTCCCTGAGGCATACACATGACCAAACCAGCACAGGCGAGCCTCCTCGATCTTCGTCACTAACCCTTGTTTTATAAGCATCATATAATAATACTTTGTGTTAATTCAGCCTTCCAAGTACATTACATAAAATAATAACACACTACTAAACTGATACTTAAACTGCATTGAAGTATTTACGACACGTTTACTGCAATTCGATTTTTTTATTGCCTAGAGAGGCACACGGACTGACGGGCCACCTGATGGAAAGCGGTCACTGTCGTCTAGGAGATCTGCAACCTAAGGGGAGCGAATGCGGTGTCGTGGGGGCCTTTGATGTACCTGTAGACATGTCTAGAAACAAAATTCCTGCCAGAATGGGTCCATAGCGATTATCTTATATGTCTAACATATAAGAAGACGTCTAAAAGACTCTTTAAATCAGACATTAAAGGAGTCATTTGAATTTAAATCGTAGTAATATCTTACCTAGGTGTACGATAAATTTTAGGAGCTCTCTCGCAGCAATTGCGACCATAAACCCATTAAATAAGACTCAAAAACAAACGTACCTGAAACTCGTTATAGCGATAACTCATCGATAAATTTTATTGCAAATTGACGAAGATTGCAATCCGCCATTTTCGCGATATTCTCGGAAACTACCGAGATATTTCGATGCAATTTTCACCATTGCATAGCGTAGCTAAAGCAATACCGGCCAATTAGTAGTTTACTTTATTTACTTTGCTTTTATGTTATTGTTTAAGCCTTTTAAGTCTATTCAACTACCTTTCACGAGGATCTTACCATTGTAATTCTTTGTTCAATGAATGAAACTCATTTAAAAATATAGTCCACTCTTCATCATTTGGAAGCTGCTTACCCTGAGGTCTACGACCGAAAGTAGGCCTGAACATTGGTAAAGCAAATAAATAAATAAAAACTATTTTATTAATTTTATTATGGTATGCGTGTACCCTTGGTTGGAGGTAAAGCAGTATGGGAAAATGCTTACCAGTGGCGCCACCTGCACCAAAATAACGCTTTGATTCTTTCCAGTATCACGTCGTATTCTAACAACACGACCTCACGCTCCAGCCACCCTAGCATAAGTGTGCCCGCGACATAGCTCGCGCTGCAAGGAAGCCTTTGTTTCCTTCTCTCAATACTAAGATGGAACAGACAGCAGGATATTTGTCGCTTGTCGCTCTCGCGCGCATACTTGTGCTAGCCGTGCAGAAGTAGCCCCGTTTAGTGTGTATATTTATTCGCTTTAGCCCCCATCACAGATTAATATTAATTTGTGCAACTTTAGGTATATGTGCTATAAGGGGTGTGCGAGTCCGAGGTCTCTCTAGCAGTGGTACGCAAGAAAAGTCAACTGGCAAGCACTGCCATAGAGCAATTCACGGTAAAAGTATTGTTGTAGTACAGAAGGTACATCAACCTCGGTAAATAAATAAATAAATAAATAAATAAACCAATACTTGCACTACACATATTATCGGTTTGTTACCACGGCTAGTATTGTTTTTACCTCGATATAATAATACGTGGTAGTGAATAACCACAAGTCTTATAACCTATAAATAAATCTAGCCAAAACCAGCATAAAAGTAACTAACATTACTAAGCGCGTCCATAAAGATGCTAGCTCACCTTATACCGGTCAAGTGCAACGCATAAATACACGAAATTTTCTTACCAAACGTGGCCCAGACGAAGCCAACCATCGATATGACGAATCTGAGGAAGAACAGGAACGTGTTCTGCGTCGCGAACAGTATCACCCGGCAGACGATCAGCGAGAGAGCCACCGGGAACAGGCAGTAGCCGAGCACGCACACCGATTGGAAGAAAGATCTGGAACGTGGAGAGTAATAAATAATAAATATTCGTGGACACATTCACACAGCGCCATCTAGCCCCAAACTAAGCAAAGCTTCTACTATGGGTGCTAGATAACTGATATACTACTTAAATACTTTTAAATACATACTTATTATACATAGAATACCCAGACCCGTAACAGAAATTAAAATTCATTATTTCAATTTCTGCCCGGAATCGAACCCGGGGGCTCTTGCGTGGCAGACCGGCATGTTGCCCATTGAACCACTCAGGTCGTCAAAGAGTGTGGGTATACTGTAAAACTGTTGGTAGGGCAAGGATATGGTATATGCGCTTATTACCCCTAGCTAAATTCGACTGAATTCAGAAGCAAAAAGCGTGAGACCAAATGGAAAGTATTGGTCATAAAATAAGGTCTATATTTGTATCACTTATCGTTGTTTCGTGTTGCTCCGCTATTCAAAAGTCGTATTACAAAAATTGACCTTTGATTTGCTCTCATGCTTTTTAATTTTGAATTAGGCAAATGTAATGAGCGCACTAGACTATAGCAGAATATTCAAGCCACCTGACTAGGGAAGTACAGTCGTGCTCTTAATTACATGACCACTTTTAGAAATACTTTTGTAGCTACTGCCACATAGAGGTGATTAGGTGCATTGTTAAACAAATGGAATTGGCTAAAAGAAGGGCGTATTAGCTGTCCCTTAGGCACCAAAAAATCAATGAGGTATTCACTGAAATTGTTGGAGCATATTTATGGATAAGAAACTACACAAGAAAGTAACATACTACTTTTCCCCTGTTACCCATAAAGTTTTCCACATGTTCTTTTGCGCTCAAATTTGCACACATCGAAAAATTCGACCGTGTAAAGATATTTCTAAACATAACTTAGGGTAGCCTGCACCAAATTCTTAAATGCATATAAACTAATACTTAAACAAAAAACTTTGATCATTCAAAAACGTTAAACGTCATTCTTAATTGACAAAGAACCTTGATTTAAGAAAAAAATTTATTAAACAAGAACCATTTCAAACTCACATATTCCCACCAAGGAGCTTCGAGTTGATTGTGACTACCGCTGCACCGATCCAGACTATCACAAACACCTCGGCGAACTCTGGCCCTCCGTCGTTGGAGTCATCGGCCCTCTCCGCCGAGCCCTGGAGGAACGTGGCCATCAGCGTGCACAGTAGCAGTGGGCCCCACAGATCCCCTGGAAATAAAATAACAAAATTGTATTTACATTATCATGTAAAAAGTGATTAAAATGATCTAAAACTACACATAATCTACGTGTTTTAAAACTGGGACTCAAATCCGCTAATTTACATGTAATTGGATCGTTATCGCAGCTCAATCGCTGATTTACGCATTTTTCGTATTCTGGTACAATTAAAACTGGAATTACTATTGCAAACTAATTATAGTTCAATCGATACAAGTAAATTAGCGGACTCGAGGCCCTGGTCATTATCCATCCACTGTGGGAATGTGTTCGGTTGGGGTTCAGTAGGACCATGACAACTGAAAAACCTCACCATAAATCCTCATAGAAAAACAGATTCTATGAGAACATCACACCAATCACCTCTATATTATTACACAGAGCCCTATAATAATATATCCATAAAATTAATGACTTCTATAGCCAACCACCATTCATCTATAAAAATGAATAACACATTTGAAATTATCTATGCTAATGAATACATAATATATCTAAAAACTTACATTCTTTTAACAGACTAGTCTTTTCTCTAGGTATAAGGACATGGTAGAACTTGTTTCCCACTGCCCTCAGATCACGCATCTACAAACATTACAAAATTAACTTAACATAAAGCAGACAATCAGTTTAGGGTCATGATGAGGTGGAAATGTTATAGGTTGGGTCAGTTCAGTAATCAAGGAGTCAGTCATGTCATACTGTTACAGAGAACAGAAGTAACTATGCAACTAAACTGTTCAGAATTTGACAAAATGGAAATTATAAAGCTTTTATTTAAATAGAATACAGTTTTATTGATTGATGGTGACTTTACTAATACAAACAGTCTATACCCTATTGAGCGAAATAAGAAACAAAATGTAAACAAACAATTAAAAGGATTTTTATGCTACACCTGACAGTCACATGAAAAATAAAAATAGAGTGTGTGCATTTAAATTATTTTATACTCTTATTTTCGTCATAAGTTATGATAATATTACTAAAAACATAAAAATAGGACTTATTGAGATGAATTGTGATGACATCAACAAATAGTGGACATCAAAAACAAAACGAAATTGTTATCAACATAAGCTTAGATGTACAGTGCCTGAGACCAGACCACATTAATTGGAGTTGTTTAGTAATTTGGTTAACCACTTTGTCTACATTGCGTTTTTTTCTTGGGCAAATAGGGTATACATTATTCAAATTGCACTGGATTGCTAGATTAGAACATTAAACTGCTAAAATCAATGTTAATGAATTAAGCAGGGCAGGAGGCATGATCAATATCTGACATTTAAAGCAACGCAGCAGGTATTCACTCACAAATGTCTCTTTTATAGGTTCTTCTAACGTATTGAACTCCATGCTATCACCAGAGGGCACCCCTCTCATAGGGATGTTCATTTCTCCTTCCACCACACCCACACCCACATCCCCAGCTGGGTACATCTGTAATACAAATATAAAATTATGTTTTCCATGAAACTTAGATGAGATTCAATAATGACACAAGTAGGTAGAAGCCTAACCTTTTCGTGACTAAGCATTCTTCGTATCTTGGTCAATGTACCTCATGAACCAGTCTATGGATAAAAAAGAAATAAGTGACATGCATGCTATATTTTACAATGTTGTGGTGATCAAAATTTTATGAGGTACTCTTACTGCAATAGGGTGTAATGTTTTGTGGGTAAACAATGCAAGGCCACCACGTACCCCAAAAACATAAGGAAACGTATCCATACTTCAGGAGGGATGGGGGTCCCCAAAATACCACACTCGGTCACAGGGGCTTCCATGCATGGGGTCACAGCCCTTAGGTTTAATATTTCACTTAATAATATTCTTGGCACCACACAGACGTAAAAGAAAAAAGAATATGAGACAAACATCTTTTTAACTTTCTGTTTTAAAAAGATTTAAAACCACATTTATGATTTACTAGAGAGATGGTGTCTTGGCATGTACTACAGGTATATGGGGTACTACGCGGGGTATAAACTGGTACACATAGTATAGGCATGTTGCCTAATTGTCCATTGATTAGAGTCTATAACACTAAGATAAAGTCATAATGGAAGAATTGAGCATGCATGCCGCCTACTTCCAAATGCTACATAGAAGTAAGAAAAATATTGACAAATCTTGTCTGAACTGTTAGTATGTGTACGTACACATATTTTCAGTGTATGTTACTAAGTTTTTTAGATTAACTAATCTAAACATTACATAAATTGATACGGAAATCAAGTAAACCATTGCTTTACCTGCAGAGTATCTCAGAATTATATATATTGCCCATTGTTATTATCTGTTAGTGATATGAATCATACTACACAACTAAACGTCAATATTTTAATGTGAACACTGTTCTATGGATACAGCGAATTGCACAGATAAAAGACATTGATATAAGAGCGTAAATTAGGCATTATTTTATTTAGTTACTAGTAAGTTTGTACGGAAACATAACTTTTCTGTGTAAATGGTGCACCTGTACATAGGTTACAAAAAATTACTTACATCGTACTTAGAATCAAATGTCGTCATTGTAGGCTATTTAAATTTTTTAAATTCCAATATATTTCCACTTTATTAGAATAAAAAATTTTAAATATCTCCAACACATCAAAATCCTAGGCAAAATCTGTCAAAATTCACACAATTTTGGGACTGATAAACCAAAAACCCATCGCTCAGTGAAACTTCAACTTGACATCTCAAACACAGAGACACAGACCATAAACTAACTAAGCATCCGGAACGGGACGGAACGGAACGGAACGGAACGGAAAAAACCCTGCAATCGACTACATGCACTCCCGAACGAATCGGGAAAGAAATTTACTCAGTGAGCCGTTACCATTCGCGTTGAACCTTCGTAAATGCAAAGTTTAACTTTAGTTTAAGTTTCATATTTAACTGTAGCCATTATGCGATTCGTCCGGAACAAATCGTTTTCGGAGTCGCGTGTGGTCAGCTATATACAACTTCGTACGATATTTAAAGACCCGCGTGTCGAAAAAATGGACGGAGGACACGGAGATCTCCCATAAATCTATTTGGGTGCACTACACTTTGCAAAAGACACAACGCAACACGATTTTGTAGCTATCATAATCCTTGGCACAGTCGCACAAATCCTCTACATTGTTGGTCCTCGGTGTCGTTTGTCAATCTAGATGTCAATCAAGTGTAGTTAGTCTGTGGTGGTTTGTTGTTTGTTGGTTTGTTAGGGTTTGTGATGCTCTTTCGCTTACTGTATTAATTTCGATCGAATACGATTTCAGACAGAAAATAGAAATTGGGAACACCAAACAAAGAATCCAATAGATTACGTGTTATGTCTATAGTATTATGAAAGTCACCGTCAAAAGTGAGTACAGGCTCTCAAACGTTTTACCCTTTACTTTTCATATTATTCCCGTGACACTGATCTGTGATGTGTCCTTGTAGGCTGGACAGGAGTGGCTACATGGCGTTGGATAGCGAACGACGATAACTGTGGCATTTGTCGTATGCCATTCGATAGTTGTTGTCCAGACTGCAAGCTCCCTGGAGACGACTGTCCCCTCGTGTGGGGTGCGTGCTCACACTGCTTCCATATCCACTGCATAGTCAAGTGGTTGCAGTCACAGCCTCAACAACAGTGCCCTATGTGTAGACAAGACTGGAAGTTTAATAACAAATAGGACTAAGGTGAGTTCTTATTACTAAAATCAATACTACACTAAATTTGTTAAGATATTGTTCCAAGTTTGTAATGAATCTAATCCAAGGCATCTCAAAGCATCTCATTCTTAGAGGTTTATATAGCGTGTTTTCAACAACATTTACATAATGAGGGCTGGATAAATGCCAAGGATATGTGGCATTCATATGAGAGTGGGTTTTCATGGTAAACACAGAGAATTGAAGTCTTTCAATTTAGGTGGTTTACCTTAAAACCTGTACCTTAATACCCTCTTTATAGAGCTATAGCCATTCTCTTTTACGAAAAAATAAATCAACATTACAGAAGGTTCTGATAAATTTTGGAGGCTGAAATTTCAAATAAAGATACTTGAGGTCATGAACAGCTGCTTGGCTTTTGTTATTGTTAATTGCCCTGAACACATGCAACATTACTTTTGAATTGCATTGCTCTTAGGAATGTTTACCCCACACATACACTAAAGACTAGGCTCTCTACATCATACCTATAACGAAAACTCTGCTAACATAATGAAGACTGCTAGGTCCCTTGAGTATTGCTATAAAGAGTTTACACTGTGTACTTAGGTATGTGTCTCCATATACACATTCACGCCTGCATCCCACAATTAATGTTCTAAAAACTGCCTGCTTATCAGTTGTAACAAGAACAACTGCATGCCAGCCAGTTCACAAATTTAACTTTATTGTTATTCCTTATTGTTTTTGCCTGTGGTGTCTTCACACGGAAGCTAGCTATCCCCATGCCACATAAAAATCTTTTATCTCATTAGTTTAGTCATGAAAGTGTGTGTGAATGGACTGCCTAGATGTAATCTAATGACTAATTACATACTACAGCTCCAGTTGCATAATAGCAGGGCAGCTGTAACATTTTTATTGCAGTAAAACAAAAGCATTGCCGTTGCAGTTCTTTCAAAATCGGCCTCTTCGACAATGGCGGCTGTCGCCACGCGCCGGCGCCGCCCCTCCGCGTAAACAATCACGTTTACAGTAGCAAACTGTATGGGCCAATCTATTGTTGGGACTAATGTAGGGTATAAAAATGCATTTAGATAACTACATACTTGTGATAATTCTAAAAATAGTATAATAAGAAAGTAATTAAAAATGATTGTGGGATAATGCACTGTGGGAACAAATAAACTTAATATCACTATAAATAACTTTCATTAGGAAAGCTTCGTACTTTCGTTGAAAAGGGAATAAATATCATCTTTTACACGACATAAATATTAGGCACCTAGTAAAAATACCTTTTACCAACCCTAACCTAGTAAAAATACCTTATACCTCCAATACCAGCCACAACGCTCCGCAAAAAGTTTTACAGCACGCGGCCACGCAGCTGTGTATTGTTTATGCGAGCGGACAGATATTTTGAAGTTATCACGGCGGCGGGCGCAAGCGGCGCGTGCCGGCTCGCCGCGGGCCGCCGTACACAGGCCAGTCGCAATCGCGCGCCCGCGGAACCGCCCGCGTCCCGCGTATCACCGCGCCGCGCCGCGAACCGCGCGCTCCCATACTATACCCCCCACTATAGTAGACCGAGTGGCGCCTCAGGATGCTGATGGTCCAGACCAACGCGCAGCCCATGAAGCCCACCAAACTGAAGGGCCCGCCACCGGTCCCCCCGAGGCCGAACCAGAGCGTGGTCGCCGAGGCGCTCGCCAAAACTAGGAGGGCGGTCGCCGAGTCAAAGGCCAACCTAACCAGATCCCGCGTTACGACCAAGTACGAGGTGACGAGCAGGTCCAAGACTCTGGACAGGACTAGCTCGCAGACGTCGGTGTCGCCTAAGCAAAATGGCCTGGCGCGGGTCAAGTCTTTCATCAGGGATGTGATCAGCGACCGCCACTCGTCGTCGGACGAGCGGCGCTCCAGCGGCCAGAACTCGCGCCGCAGCTCCAGCGACAGCAGCTCCACCACCACGCCGGCATCCGCCAAGAAATCCAACGAGTCCTTAAACTCCAAAGCAGTGAAAACGTGCAAACAGATATTAGTGCGATCTTTGTCCACCTCGAACAAGTTAGACCAGGATGCGAAGTGTAAAGTTGTTAAGTCCTCTAGTTTTGCCGAAAAAACTTTCCCTCTGCGTAAAGCGCCGCCGCCACCTCTGTCGCCAAAGCCAAAGTTGAAGCCGATGAGGATATTGCCCGTGCACAGTAGTTTAGAGAGGAGGAAAGCGAAACAACCGCCGCCCCCGTTGCCTCCGTCGTCGATATCGAGTCCTGAAGTGAGTCCGTACTCGTCGCCTATAGACGCGAAGCCGCCTCCGAGCCCCGCTCCGGAGGCGCCATACGCCACAGTGGACGAAGTGCAAGAATTCGACGACAGATTACGGAATAGTCCCTCTAAACAAGTCATCAACCCGGCGGGTGCAGAGAGCTGTTCCGACGCACCCGAAAGTGGCGAACGTGACGAAAATGTAAATAAAACCAATTCACTAGAACGTAAAACCTCTCGTGTCACCGAGATGCTAATTTCGGAGATACTGGCCAGCAGAAACAATAATAAAGGCGAGGCGAACGCCGTGATAGACAAGGGGAAGGGTGCCGCTTCCGAGAATGGGTGTAACGGCAACGAGTCACCGGAGAGGGATTTGACGAGGGATATGAACAACCATGAGATGTTGATATACGAGCTGCAGACTATGCGGTCGCAGTCGAGCGTGGCGGAGGGCGAGCAAGCGGCGGAGCCCGGGGGCTGCGACTCCGACTCGGAACCGAACTACGCCGCCTCCTCAGTGACCAGCGGCAACACCGACGACGGCAGCGAACAGTACGCGTACATACTAGACGATGATCTCAAATCTAGGTATGTTATGATCTACGTGCTGAAACCCATCTTACCTATGTAGAGGTATTGAGACGTATCCCCCAGCAGTCCCCTCTAACATGAACATTTGTAGGTTATTAGAATCCAGGTTACTGGTCAGCTTACTGCTAAATTAAACCTATGAACTCGACAATGTAAACATAGTAATGTTTAAAACAAGTTTTGTAGGCCAAAACCAACACAGTTCCCGTTAAATTTGCTAATACTTTTCACCAAAACAAATCGGCAACGCAACGCTTACATCTATTCCACGCATACCGCGTAATCTTTCGAATTAGAAAACGGCAGCTGTTTAACCCAGTGGTCTTAATTACTGCGCCGAAGTTTGTTGTAACATATAATTATGGGTTGTGTTGAGAAAAATTGCGGTCAGCGGTTATCGTATTGGCAACGCAAGACTTTTTTTGTTTTTGTTTAGTCTGCATGCGGTCGGTCAGATGTCTTGTTCGCGTGTGCATCTCGCGCTGACCCGGTCGACTTTGGAGGTCTGGCCCTACTGCATCCTTGCTAAACCGGTTGATCATATCCTAATTCTAAACCGAAATGTTTTATAGCAGCAACCTACTCGTATTAAGGTTCTCTTTAAATACCTGTCTGAAATTGTGTAAATCTTACATCTAAAATATGAATATTTAAAGTAAATAATTCTATTTTGCACATGTTCTGATTGCCTGTTATTCGAGGTTACAATCACCTAAAATTTATGTACCAATTAGCTAAGTCTATTATTCTGTAAACTTTGTAGACAATCCTATAAATAAATAAATAAATAAATAATCATATTTAGGTTTATTAGCAAACGAAAATGAAACATTCTATTGCGTGCCCTCGTGGCTTTAAGATAAGACACCTTCACACATCAATAGTTCTGTGCTATGTGAACGCACGTTCGCTCCCTATAATTACGCACTAAAATGTTGTGTGAAACAGATGAAGGGATCAGGCATATAAGCTAAAAGCTGTGGTCAGTGGCTACATCGTAAAACGAGGCAAGTGCTGTAATCGAATAATTTAGATACCTACCTTAATACTGTTCTGTGAGCTCTGTGAGTTCACCTACATTTATTTTTGTATGCTAGTTATTTTAAACCCAAGTTTACATGAATGAATGTTTACTTTAAATGAATGTGTATTTCTTATTACAATGCGTTTATCTCTAACCACAAGCACTTACGGCGTTAAATAACGGACTGACCACAGAGTTACGAGTATTCTTTGCTTGATTTTCTATGCAGGTAAGCAGAACGCTGCTGAAATCGTCGGTAATCTTCATCAGAACTATGGACTAATAGAAAGACCACAGCTGGGCGTCAGCCTCCTTCAATAAAGACCTGAATTATGAATAGAAAATGTTATCATAGTACCTAATAAGTTAAAGTTCTTCCTCTGCTTGAAACGCAACGTCACTTGCATGACAAATCTCTTTGTCAAAGATTATACATATGTATAATACTAATAATTAGTCGACACGTTGTAGCATTTTTTCAAACCGTATTATAAACGATTGTTGCATTACTTTCGGGTATTGTAGGTATATGTTAGTTTAAGTTTAAAAATGTGTTTAAATTAGTTTATCCAGTTTGTATCGGTGGAAATCTATAATTGTCTCTTTGCTGAAAGTAATATTTTGTATGATTACAATCATTGCTGTTCGTTTTCCTTACGTTACTTCCAAATTTCATCAAAATCCGTTCTCGAGATTTGCGTGAGGGAGTAACCATCCATCCGTCCATCCCTTGTTACAAACTTTCGCATTTATAATATTAGTAGGATCAATCTTTTTTATGTTATGCGTTATAGACTATGCGTGGGTATCTTACGTAATCGAGTACAAGAAAAATTCTACTTTGTAGCGACAATAGACGTTTATTTATTTATTTATTTTTAAGCAGATCACAGCAACATTACATTTGTAATAAAAATACATTATAAAACATACATGTGCCAATTAAGAGCCGCAATTTAAAAAGAACATAATAAAGTAAACCATGAACTTAAATATAAAATTACCATGCAGCAGGCATAGCTCCTACCGTTCCATTCGTGAGTTACATTAGCTAGATTTATGAGATAATAATAAAAATAAAGAAACAGAAATGTAGGCTTAGGTATCCCACGCGATCGCCTGTTTACGTATGTCGATGTATGTGAGTTTGTGTGTATTTGTATGTGTGTGTATGTGTATGTGTGTGTGTCTGCCGTGTGTCACTCAGACCGAAGTTCTTGCTGCACTCCCCTAACAAACTGAGCCCGCCGAAGTAGAAATATATCGATCGAAATATATTGTCTGCACAAAACGTTGGTCTGCCCGTGCACATCCTGGCGCAACGTTTTTTGTGTGATAGTAGTTACATATGCTTTTGTGTGGTTTCTAGAAGTAAAAATACCGGTCTGCCTCACGTCCTGCCCAGAGGATGTAAAGCACCCCGGTTTTTTTACTTACCTCTTCTTCTTACTATCGCTACACAGTAGATTTTTTCTTGGACAGTCTCACAGTCTTCTACATAAACAGGCAAGCAGCCCACCATATGGAAAGTGGTCACCGACATCAGCAACACCCTAGCGCGTCATCAATGAGCCCATCTCTGATTAGACCTCTAACATACCTCTTGGAGGATACCATGCCATGGTCCAAAGGAAGCAATGCGACGAGCTCATTCCACATCCGAATATCTAGTACAAGCGACATTAACTGTACCTCTAGTAATTCTTGTACTTGGTGTTGAAGGAAATTTAAGATGTTGGTACTTTTTACGTCATAGACAAACATACTTTCAAACTTCCACATGTCTATCACAGGGAGTATATTATGATTCATTTAAAAAACATCGTAAAACCCACGTTCTGATGCATTACCTACATACATGCAAATGTAGAGACAGAAATATTTACGCGTGTTAATTTCAATAAACACTATATTGCACGTCGTATTATATTAATTGCTCTCTACGCCAAACAAATAAATGACTTTTTCGCTATATTTTTCATATAAATACAGCCTTTCTTTATAGTTCTTCGTATAAAGCTGTCCATTATATTATTTTAGTCCTCAATTGTTCTCTATTATATTTCAATCGGGATGACTTCGTCCACTTTCCTTTGTGTCATTCAATCCTATTGACGACAATGTTATCGAAGTTTAAGCTTTGTTTTAGAACAGTTGTCCTCCTCTATCTATGTTTCGACAATCGACTTCAGGATTCCAATGAAACGAACTTTCGGGTTTAAATGTACCTACTCGTAGTTAAGATGTCCTACCCTCCTAAGGTTAAAGAGTTGCTAATACCATATTAAAATAATACAATGTTACAAGTATCTACATTCATAACCGAAGTAACTACTCTTGAAGTCGCTAAAGTCGTCCACATGCCTTATGAACGGTAGGCCTAAACTGTAAAGGCCTAATGAACGTTAAGCTTAAACTTGAAAGTCCTGCCTATTCCTACCTATCATGCTCACCTAGTACGACATCGGGTGTCAATCGGCTCCCGAGACTGTTAAACGTCTCTGGGCCCCCACAGAAGCACTTGGTCAACCTCGTTTTGCCAATACTATTAGGAGACACCTAACGAGTGTCGAGCTCGTTGTGGTGCTGAAATTCGACTAGCCTCGAAAGTACGAAACGGTTCCAAGCAGTCCCCAAACTGCGTGCGTTGCTGAAAATGATCATAATCATCGTCTTAGCGCTTATTCCGGCCTCTGCCAGGGTCCGCTGTCCTACCCATTCTTCTCCACTTCGCCCGATCTCTGGTGCGTTGCCAAAAATCTAAGTAGGTAATTTATTTTTTTATTGTTTTCCAACAGACTCCGTAAGCAGTTCCACGCGATCAGCACCATGTCGCTGCAAGGGCTGCCGCCGCTGCCGAAGAGCCTAAGCGGGTTCGCGGAGGGGGAGCTCCCCTCGCCCACCTCACCTCCCTCGCCGCCCGCGCACTCTGCGCCAGCGCACTCCTCGCATTCAGCACACCCAACAGCTCGACCCCCGACAGACTTGGACTCGCAGCTGACTTACCTCAAGAAGGAAATGGTGAGTTTTTGTCTGTTTTCTTTTGTAAAGTCTGTTAAGAAAGTGCTTTGTCAGCCTAAAGTTGGTTTAGTTGCACGCCATATAGACACTGAATCGATTTTCCCCTTTTTAAATACATCCTCCTCCTTAGAGGCGGGGCAACGCATTGGTAGCCGGGTGTTACTGATGGCCATAGGCGGCGGTGACCTCTTTCCATCAGGTGGCACGCTTGTCTGCCGTATTACATTCAAAAATGATATTCTGAAAGGTAACATCTTTCATTATCTCAAAACTGATAAAGAACTTTCTTGGCCTGACTGTTGTACCTCACGTCGGGTCATATTACGGGTAGATGTTATCGTGCAAACGTATCGTAGCTTATACTTAGGCCAATGCAGTTTTCACTTAGCCCTTTTTTTAAAGTTTGAGGTCCTTCGGCCATCTAAGAAACCGACGTTTTAAACTAAAATAGGTGTCTAATTACAATCAAAATGTCCTATTACAAAATATCTCGTTGACAAAGGATAAGAAAACTATTAAACAAGCTAAAGCTATTAACGCGTAAAATGAAAATACATTTTACTTACTGCTTTATTTAGTAATTTTATAAGCAAACCGAGGCGTTTCGAGTCTAAATTCTCCAGAGCAATATTATATTCCCCTGGTGGCGCCTACCTCGCTTTTAAATCTTAACTGCCTTGTTAACCGTGCCGTAAAACGATAGAGTTAGCGGATAGCCGTTTTATTAGGCGAACGTTCACTGGGGACGTTTGTTTACCAACGCGTTGTCAAACAGGAAGGTGTGTAATTGCCACGATGGTGTGTAATATGCCTAGATATAGGTATATTACACACGACACTACCTACTACCACTACATATACCTACCACCATTATGGGTATTTCAGAAAACCAGCGCGGTGACAGAGTTTAGCGCTCACTGCATTAGACATTATGAAGACTGATCGCTTTAAGGTTCGATTTACCATGTTTTACATTCGTTTATTTCTTGTAAGGTGTTATGTTGGACTGAATAGAGAGTTATCAGTTGTCGTTATTAGGTATTCTGGAATTGGTACAGAAATAATTTTATCCCCGTTGGTGGCTTGCCCTATATTTACGCAAAAATCAAATGAATTCATATCCTTTTTTACGTAAAGAAAATGTTGTGCAAGTTTTACGTAGCGTTTGATGATATTTATTCTCGAAGTACATTCAGCTGCAGAGAGAACTGGCCCCCTACCATACATTTAATAAACACTGCGAAGTCCAATCACTCCGAACTCCGACTCTGACTGTACCTTTGTTTATCCTAGTACCATTTGAATCATTCTCATTAAGTACAGGATGCCTGATTATTTTCGGTCACATTTTTGACCTTCTAACTTTATTTTTTCTTTTAGTGCAACCTGCGTACTAGATTTCTTATCGATTAGAATGCGTCCTTGCAATGCAATAGGTAAATAACCACGTAGGCGACATATGAATCAGTCAATCGTGACGATTTACGCAATGTTGTGCAGCCGCGTACGTAAGGCTTCTGTCTTTGTAATATCTTATTTTTAACCGAGCACTTTTGTGTCATGACACGTACTCGTTGTAAATGACCCCTAATGTGGTTTTTTGTACAATGTACGTACTATTTTCCGCAGTGTCACAAGCAAGCCTTTACGTCTCCCGCAGGTATTGTATTTGATATTGAATCAGTTCACCGCTTGTCTCTACCGCCTGGCCATGACCTGCCTTGGTTGACATAGAACTCTCTGAACAGACTCCGGACCCAAGTCGGCCGAAGCAGGAAAACGTATGTCGGTGGGGCATCGCCTGTTTGGTATCTCCCCTCAGACAATGGCACATTTACTAGTTTGTCCTGCTTGACCTACCATCTGCACGCGCGAGGATTTGTTCGCAGCCACGGTTAACGCTGTATCCGTGGCGGAGTACTGGTCCTCGCAAATTTAACCCGCCACTAGTCGACACGCCAAGAAGAGAAGGAGAAGACCAGAGATAACTATTCCAAAGTAGACCTTTATCAATTTAAAGGGGAGATGTATGAAATTATAGTTGTGCAATTGAAATAAGATAAGAACATTACCTACTTTAGCACTAGGATTTGACACATGCGAGTTTTTTCCCACCACGACACGCCACGAAAGATAATGTTTCCGTACTAAAAGACACGCTATCTTTATAATAATGCCGACCTGCCTGCGGAAAGTTCAAACGTTTTTACCATTTTGACCACGTAACCTCACCTGAAGTAACCCCAGTTTGCGGTACTGTCATAACCTTCAATTATATTCTACCGCTTCCCATAGCATTTTACCACGCATTTTTGTGGTAGTTCCATTCAAACGTGACGCCGAAATAGACCCGGTGCCCGTAACAGACGCAAACATGGTAACGCGATGTATATACGTAACGTGCACCATACCGACTCGCGCGCATGCCCAAAAAAACAGATGTTGCCCATAAAGACACAGTACAGTCCGCCACGAAAGTTGTTTATCCGAAAATGCTACGTGAACTAAAACGGCTGATTAGGTCGTGTTTGATTCCGGTAACGCAATATTTTTTCGACTCTAAACTTATTATTGTTATAACAATGTGAATGAATCATACGCTAAGTTACGTGGGATATGCGTCATCTAAATAATATTATGAAATTTGACATTACACTCATACAGTTATAATAGTGCAACATAATAAAATAATAAAGGCTCTTAGTTCTTATTTTACAGTAGGTGGTGCAGCTTAGAACAGCCGTTTGGTCCTGACTTTAGAATTATGAATGTTAGATATTATTTAAATACAGAATAAAATTATGAAACTTTTTACCTCGAATAGTAAAAGCGTTATCAAAGCAAAATCGCTTCTCACGGTACGTTATTTTGGTATGATCTCACTGGTCTATGCGTTTCTGTTATCGTCGGGCGAAAGAAGAAATTCCATTATAAATGAATGTGTTTTTCACATCGAATGTACGCGGGTTTATCAACTGACTCCCTCCGTTGAGGAATGTAGTGTTTACGCTTCCGATGTTTTGCAATGGTGGCAAGGCAATACGGCCGGTGCAGCTGTCTTGACTTTATGGTGGATTTATGGGGGACCATCAAAGATTCCACATTATATATTCTGGTGATGTGACATTCACGTTGTCAGAGGGGCGGGTAAATAATGGTGGCCACTTACGATCAAGCGGCTTGATCCAGTGGCATCCATAGCTGAGCCATGAACTATTTTGTTTTGTATAGCTATTTATTTTTTTAAGGTCGACTATTATTTATTTAAAATGTTTTTAGGCCAAAAAAAATTGGCTTTCGTCAAGCCTACCTTACTCCACACACACTGTCAAAATTTCTCCTCACGCACAGTCAGTTTGGCTAGATCAAGCCACTACTCGCTGAGCTTCGTTCCTCGATAACAGGTTGTTTTTCTAAAAACGCAACACCATAAAAGAATTAAACCCCATGATAAGTTACATTTCAAATGAAACGAAAACGAGCTAGTAGTAGATAGTAGGTATCAGACCGGCCCCATAAATCATATTGTGGAGAAAGACATTTCCTTTGGAACGACTTCTACTAAAATCTAAGCTAATACGTTAAAACAAAAATTCTCTCCATTGTCTATTCTTCCTCGGCAAAATAATAAATTCGTCGTTTGACTCTACAGCTTTATTAACCTATTTTAAACATAAATAGACGCGCTGTCCTGTAATCAGGTTATGGCAAACAGGTGCAACCCAAATGCATTCAGTATTTCAGCGTAAATTGACAAAAACAAGCACCTGCCGACAAATTTATTCCCTACGACGAGCTCATCAAAGCGAAGCGGGTCTTTAGCTTATAACCGACTGAAATTTCAAGAATTTCACTAATGAATGTACCGTAATAGCAACCAGAAAGTGTAGATAGAAGTAACATTCTACGGCCACGAGTTTTCTAAGAGCAGGGAATATAAATACATGTACTGTAAAACTTTTGTCCTACTAGTTCAGATTATAATTACGTTTCTTCTCGTTAGACTCTTATTTATATATTTGTGATAATAATGATCATTATGATATTGTTATGATTAGATTTTAACCGATTTTCTCCTGCTATCATCATAGCCAAAGGCCAGACCCCCAATGCGGGCCATCCAATTTTACCGGTTCTCAATTATGCGAAGTCACTGGCCTCCGTTTTGCGCAAAGTGCCGCCTGGTCTAGCCACAAACATGACTAATTTTTAATTCCACAAAACACCGTTAAATATAGCAACTAATCGACAAATTAAATGTTTGATAAGGCACGACCTATTTATTGTTGGGTGCATGGTGCGATAACATTGACAACAGATGCGTTTACCAGTTTGTTATAATACTGTAGTTAGATTAGGACAATGAGCGAGCAAGTACTACGTTTCTCCGTTTATTATTGCTTTAGAAAATACACTATTTGCCAAGAAAATAGATAATGGAAATGGACAGAAATTCTGCTTACAACTAAATTTGTTGTCTACATAGCTTGTAAGAATTTCTTTACTAGCATTTTTGTTGCATGGTCTGATATGAATGAAAGACCAGAGTGACAACAAGATTTAATCAAATCTGTAGAAATTAATGAGACAGTTATAGAACTTGTTATAATGTCAATACATATTAATAGTTGCGTACTATTGACCATCTGCTGTTTCTTTATGAATATTTAATTTTTTATGGTCAACGACAGCTTCTGATGTGGACCACGATTATGCATTCATTATGTGTTTGCAATAATATCTTGATAATCGATTGACATTTGACCACTTGCTTTTAGAAATATCGGAAGAAACGAGGGATTGACCCATTGCGAAAATCTCAAGTCTTTGGCCGCTTTAGAAATCGTCGGAACTGGCTGTGCCATTACCCGAGCAAAGGTTATACTATAATTGCGTTCGAAAATTGCTGGAGGCTATCATTAGCGAATGAACAATTACAAACTCACCTGTTGCGGCAACTTAGCCCTTGTTCCAGAACGGTAAGGTTCACTGTTGCCGCATGTTTTGAGCAAGAAAGAAATGCAGCTGACGCTATGTCACTGGAAGCAACAGTATACTGTAATGGTCGTCGCTATCTGCGCAGTGGCATGCGTGCCGGAATGACGTAAAAACGTGTAATCAGAATCAGCCATGCGTTCTCTTCGCTCCATTGTTGGCAGCCGCGACAATCCGAAGTAAAATGGAAATTCTTAAAAGATTCATTCATCACTCATCATCAACGCTTGTACCTTTGAAGGCTGCGGTTTAATTAACTGGATTCACTTTAATCTTTTAACGATTTAGTTCGCACGCGAATTAGTTCCACTCGGTTTTCTTCTCGTGGTTTAACTTCAGTATCGGGTATCTGATGGCTTAGTGTTCCAACTTCCAACCGATCCATCACTAACGTCAGTACTTTCCCTCCTATTTAATATCAATTTCTAATACATTGTGATACCTAAGCTGAATCTTATAAAATCACATAGTTTCCCACAAGCGTCATAAAGCATTCATTGCAATTAGTTAGGTGCAATATTGGTTGATAGAGTTCTTTAAGCATGCAAGCGGCGGCTATCTGACAGGTTTGTAGGTAATTATGACTCGCAGTCGACCTTGACGGCCATGCAACGCACTTACATCCTACCTTAGCTTCACACCTATCTGGCATTGTGTCAATATTTATAAACTCCGTGTTTATAACACCGTGTTTGACTCGTCTGAAATGTTATTTTCTTTTTTGTTTTCTTAAAGGACTCGTTGGAAGGGTATTTAAAATTTTTTGTAGACTGAATTTCTTTATACATTTTTGTGGACGAGTACGTACGACTATCTGTCATTTTGTCCCAAAAATATTGTTAAAATTTCGATTCGGCTATATTTTATCGACGTCTGAGCAAACCTTGTAGCTGGCGAGCGTTTATTTTTTAATTATTGTTTTAACAACGATTGCTTACCCAAATATTTTCTAAAATCCCTTTTCCGCCAGCCAACTACTAGTGAAAGCTTGTGAACAGTGAACGGCCACAATGTTTACACCATATAATTTATTTAAAACGATGAATTCAACTTTCGCAGTATCCAGCCGCTGTTTAATTATGAAATGTTGGGCCTAACAACACGCTTAGAGTGGCGGGGCCTGCAATTTCGCCATGTTGCCAATTTTAGGGCCTGGATTATGTTGCGACGGCAGGATGACGCAAAGTGGTCTGCCACAGCACGAACATGAGACATGCCTACATCTTTACGTATACATTTTGACATCACGGCAGGCATTTTAATTTTTAAAGTGCCTGTTGTGTGCTAATGTTCTGTGATGGCAAAACAAACATCTTTGTTTTCTTGTGCCGCATGGGTTATTAACACTTTACTAATCCAGGATACAAACAACAATTTTAAAGATATCTGTCTTTGTCCGAGGTACAGGTAAGCTTGAGAATGGCTAAAGCAATTTAACTGTAACTGCAGGGGTTTATGGAGCTAGAAATACGATACATTTTTTCTCTTGGATACGTTTAAGGTTTCCGAAAGAGAATGCAGCACGGGAAATCTAGGTAGATAGATACACTCTTTATTATACACAAAATTACATAAAAATAAAATTTGCTGCATACTTTTCTAAAATGGAGCTGAAGCAATGCTTTTCTTTTCACAAAATAAAATTTGCCCCTTTGTTCTCAAAAGATGTCGTACTGAAAATCTTTATAAATCGTTAGCGGACCCCCAGAACATTACAAAGTAGTGGTATGTAAGTGTGTTTAAATTTTCAGAAAATTCTTAGATCTTGGATGTTTTGAACGATCATAAAAAAAATGTCTGCTGCCTAGTCTATAGCTTACTAGAGAATAGAACACCCATCCATGATATCAGCATACTTGATTTCATCAATATCATCAAGGTATTACGGTCAATTGTTTCCTGCATGAGGATGGCCCGTGCTGGAGCGAAACACATGTCGAGGTTTACCAGTGATAGTGAAGTGGTAGCGGTAGTAGTGTGGTGAGCCCTTGAGAGGCGAAACAAAGCTAAATATTCATTTATTAACACGTAATATAATGTGCAATCAACACGTGTCCTACCTCATATTTGGATACAATCCCGCGATTCCGGTTTGACTCGGTTTCGTAACCTTGCGGCAATTAATAGGTGCCCCCGGCTCATTACCATTCGCGTAGGTGTAACTGTCTGTCTGTTCTTGGACATTTAGTGTTGTCGTACGTCGAATAGTTTCGTTTGTGTCGCGTTCTCTTGATTAGTAACGACTTTATGTACTTTGATTATTTTTTTATTGATTTTGGGTTGGGATTAGGAGAATCGTGGCTTTTATTTAGATAGGAGACTAGCCAGGCCTTTGCCCGCCATCTCACCTGGTGGTAACTGACGATGCGGCCGTTGATGGAGCATGCCTGTCAGCCTTTTCACTCTAGCCTTAAACGCGTCTAGATTATAATGAATGATCAGGTAACACACTCACAGGCAACGCGTTCCATTCCTTTAGCAGTGGAGGGGCATTTGCCATTTTGCTATCAGAGCAGGTGTTGTAGAGGTGGGCTACGCATTGGCGATACTCCTGCTACTAATGGCTATAGACTATAGGCAATAATAATCAGCTGATGTAGGTGTTATAGAAACTACAGTTGCCAAGTGTTTGTCTGTTTTGTGGGCGAGAATTATGCGATGATTCAAGTTCTAATCCAATTCAGAGGTGTAACGATTACCTAATGTTTTTCTGATCAATATACAGTGCAGAAGCTATATATGACGTGCTTTTACGGAATCAGGGCGAGATCGTCCATTTTCCACTCCACGTCCATGTCCACAACCACATTTTACGCAATAATAATACGCTTTTGCCTATATTAAAGGTACACTAACCCCTATTAAACATTTTGAAAGTGTATATCTGGCCATCTTAAAAGGCAAACGACAACTTTCTAGTAGGCATGTGACTTCTTTTGTGCCAGTTCGTCTTCCCACACGGCAGTTTTGTCCATTTCTAACTGTACTATATGCGTGGAAGGGACAAGCTTTCTTACCTGTTATTAAAGTTTATAATTTCACTGTTCATGTTCCATATGAAAAACGTAACTTGTTGCTTATGAATGAAGTTGCATTAGTAATTTTGGCAAAAAAAAAAGGTATTGTAACAGAGTCAAATGGGATTTGCGAAAGTAGGTACTTAAACGTCTAACTTAGATCTTGCAGTGCTGGTTTTCTGCTACAGTGTAAAAGTATGAAGCGGTGCGTTTACTATAGTGAATCGGAATCGCCGCGCGAATCTTGCTTGCATATATTACTAAGAAACAACTTCCATTGCAATCTGAGGTCAGATAGCTTTCGCTCCACTGTCATTACCTGATCTGCCAAATCCAGGATCATGGTCAACGCAGACTCCTACCTCGCGTGCAAGAGCACAAACACCAACGTTCATTGCGATCGGATTTTAGTCATTCTAGCGTTGGCATTTTTATAGCATTTTGTCAATGTCGACAGCGCCCGATACAGTGAACGAGCAGTTAAGCCTTAGCTGCGAAGGGGTTGGTGCCATGCTTCTCTGCCGGACACGACACGGTTAATAATAGTAATAGGAAAGCATTCTTCTGTATAATGTCAGTGGGGCGAAGTGGGCCTATAACCGTTTGGCTGACCGGTCCACCCGCATACCTACCGATCATAATACCACTTCCGTATTGGCAGGGGCTCCAATCTCGTCTCGTTTGGACGCAATTGTTTCTATTATTTAAATACGTTGTTTGTATTATAGCCGGTCAGGCGAAAAGGTCCTAATCAGTGGGTAAATGGATTTGTAATAAAGGGTTTTTGTAGGGTCCCTTTCGTTTTTAGGCGCGCGCCTCGAAATGGAAAAGTTGGACCCTTATGAGATAAGTTTGTTGCTCGTCTCTTCAGGGTCGTATTGTCGGGAAATATGGAAAAAAATGTAGTATAGTCTAATAGTAGCTATCCATAGAAATGTTTTCCGTAAAGTCTGCGTAATTTATGTCCCTTTGACATGAATGACAATGTCTTGAAAGAAGACCAATCCTTTTCCCTACCAAAATATAGATGTCATATTTGCCATCGGTTTTCCTCGCGTGAAGGGGGATATTAACATTAACTACTTGTGTGCAATCAATTAGGTCAATAAATGCGAAAGATTGGGACCGTTTTGGATGCAATTTGGTAAAATATCAAGAGACCTTGAATTTTAAGAAACTATTATTTTTTTATAACTTAGCGGTAATCTTTATTGATGAGAACTAAGTAGTGGTTACGCTAGATTAGCTTATCCGTAAAACTAATGCTGACATCGTTGTGTTTAAACTGGAACACAACTAAGTAAGCATTGCTGCTTGGTGACAGAATCGCATCGCATCCATCGACTCCTCAGGCTTGACAGAGCCCGGCCACCGGAAAATTATTATAGCTACGTTTACTCACCTTATGAGTAAACGTAGCTTAGCGTTAGCCTCATAATATTTTTTTTTCTGCGCGAACGAGCTCATGATCAAAAGTAGGCCCATATATTAACTTTAGGAGGGCAGTCCACCTACTGTCCTATATATAGGCAGAGTTTTATGTACTAAATATAGACAGTGTGTGTCACACACCGCTGGAGGGAGCGCGCGCGCACTATTCTTAGACCGAGCGGCGCCCTGGGGCGTTACGTCACTCATAAAATCCCATTACTGGAAAAAAAGAAGAACAATACCACACGCTCTAGCTTCAAACGCGGCAACTGTCATCGTGGAACCAGGGACCTACTCTCTACTAATAGACCGGTAGGTCACAGGAAAATTGAAAACGATAATGGAAACGAGTAGGTTTATTGTTCTGGGTTGTAGAGTAGGTCCCTGATCTGATTTGTGTTGGTATGCCTGCTCTCGGCGGTTGCGTCTTCGAGATACAGCTTATAAAAGAGGCTTACAAAATTACAGGCAGACAGACAGAAGTCAGATCAGGGAACCACTCTACAACCCATAAAAATAAACTTATCCATAGTAGTTTTCAATTTTCCTGTGACCTAGTCTATGAGGAGATCCGTCCGAGGTTCTAGCCTTCAGTTAGGAGCATACGGTCAAAAGCGCGAAATGACGATAAATGAAAAAGGGATCTCAAATCGTCATAAGAGCAGAATGCCAAAAGCGTATATTCGTAAGCTCACAATATCAAAATTTCTAAACTCATATAACTTAGGAGGCCACTCCCAAATTGTGGTAGTTGTTGAACACATATTCTGAGCCAGCTATACGATTCAGACGTCAAATTCAGTCATTTACGAACCGTTGTATCGTAGGTACACAGAGCAAACATCTTTCATAATTATGAAAATTTAGGTACTTAAACGTTTTTGAGAAATTACGTTTTTTGCCCCGCAGACCTTTTTTTTTTAATTCGACTAGCCAGGCATAGTAATATGACCGCCATCTCACCAGGTGGTAAGTGACGATACGGCCGATGATGGAGCATGCCTGTCTAGGGACAGTCTATTCGCTCTAGCCATGTAGACTTCCAGATTATAATGATCAGGGAACACATTCATCTTACAAATAATTGAGATAACCAGCCTCCTGCTACTCAGAGGAGTGATTATTTAAATTTTTTTGCTATGTTCACGCTATGTTAAAAGCGTCCCAGCATATGTTTTATTTTAATACTTTTATGTGACGCGCCATCCATAACATGTTTACATTTAACGTGGCACATCACAAGCTTGTTCAGTTTACGTTTTTTGTATTGACTTAATGGGTGTTTATTTTTAGCAGATTACTAACCAAAAATACTAACAAGCGATTTGCTTTTTGATTAAATAGCCTCGCTTCTTGCACACAGCTAGTTATCTATGAACGTAAACCATTGATCGTTTGGATAGTGGATTAACTGCGGCGTTTGATAGCCTGACGGTTTATTAAACCGTGTTGCTGCAGTATAACTTTATCTACATTGGGTATAATAAAAATGGTTACAGTCACGTCATTGTACGCTACGACACTAACGCTTGCATTAGATAAGTGAAATGTACTATATTCGTCATCATCAAATTATGAACTCAATATTGCGTCCACCGCTCTTTAGATCTCTTTTCAGAGGGTCTAAGATTGGCTGGAAGAACTTCCAATGTGGGATAGGCCCACCTTAGCTTTATAAAATTATACTTTTGTCATTCCTATATTTAATTAATATGCAATGAAGAGTTTACATACATACATACTTAAGATATTACTTTAAAAATCAAAGATGCTATAAACGATGATGCACTTAATGAAACGAAATCATATCAAATATTAACAGTATGCATAATTACACAAATCGTAATCGAAATATGTCGCAGGAATGCAGAACCACAGGTGGTTTGTAGCGAAGCAATAAGGCCAATTACATTGCTTGTCATTGTTGTCTTGTCTGTAGTGCATTAGTATTAAGTACCTACTGTAATGCTACAAATGCATGGTGAAATAAATAAAATGAATAAATTGCTACGCTTCACTGTACTGCATACTTGTACAAGTATACTCAAAGTTTAACATTACAAAGTGCAAGTCTACGATGCGTCGAATCTCCAGTGACGCGTGATGTTAACACTCTACTGACATTTAGGCGTCCCCAAATTTAACAGGGAGTATAAATAACGCCAACAGGCCGTTGAGAAGACCAAACGCTTTACGCTCGGGTTAACAATGCTTGTAGGTAACGTGGTTATTTTGTGCATAGTCGGTAAATATTTGAAGCATCCGCTTTAGACGAGGAAACTTTGAACCATTTTGTCGGTTCCGAGTGAAGGAACTCGAACACTGTTACTTAACTTTTGGGCACCCAGCGGCCGAACATTCTTACTTAACCTGTGGGAAGTGGGAACCTGGCGAATCTCTGGGGACCTAACATTAAATACAGTCGTTAAACCTCGCAAGTTTCGACAGATTAAAATACGATAAAGTCATTATGACATCACAACCGATTCTAACATTAACAAGATGTTAATGGTCTTAGAATTGGTAGTTTGAATCAATAGCGGATGTCGATCGGCGGCGGTGATCGCTTACAATCAGGAGAGCTGCTTGCTCGGTTGTCTGACTCTTAATAAACAAAAGAATGGTTATTAAACGTGCATTCTGTATTCGTACTGTCTCTCATCAATACGTAGTATAAAACAAAGCGGTTGCGGTTTTCAACAATAGATAGAGTGATTCAAGAGGAATGTTTAAAGCTAGGAAAAAACGGTAGGTAGGGGTAAATAAAGTAGGTGTAACAGTTACATGCTAAATTCATGTTTGTCTGCCGCTAGCCTTCGCGTGCCACCACAGACTTTGTTTAGTAAAGCGATTAATATTTGTATATATGTAGGTAATATTACTATTATAGAAGTATGTAAATAGGTACTTTAGTAAGTAATTATATTATATTACGTATTTGGGTTCACGTCTTATCTGCCTCTCTATTCTAGCCCTCTTCCTTCTGTAGATGTGCTGAAAGACATTTCTTTTTAGAAATAAGCTGTAAGTAATTGGAACGCGTTGCCTGCGAGTGTGTTCCCCGATCAATATAATCTGGATGCCTTCAAGGCTAAAGTGAATAGGCTATTCCAAGACGGGCATGCTTCATCTTCGACCGCATCGTCACTTACCAACAGGTGAAATGGCGGTCAAATGCCTGTTTTGTCTAAATATTAAAAAAAAAGGACCTTTTGATATTTTATCTTTATGTTTATCTCATTGTAACTTTCATTGTGCACAATCAATGGTAAATAAATAAATAAATATTTTTCGAATGATTGACAGTTCTATTATTCGCTGAATAGCTGCTAGACATTGTACCACCGTTTACACCGATGCATAGAGCAATTCACGAGCAGTAAGTGTAACATGCTCTCGTTCTGTCGGATGAACGCCAATGACTTCCTGGGCTCTTGAGATTAGCGAAACCCAAGTAACTGTCGCTAAACACTTCACAGTTATGTTCACGAGTTACGCGGGTCACGGGTGGTTTAGTTGCGACTTTCCGGTCTTGTTTGATAGCTCCCTTTGTTAATGGCGATGTGGGGATTGCATTTGATGTAATGGCGTCTTGTTTCTTTTACACACGGTAGCACGGTTAGCTGAATTCTACGCGTGCCCTACCTACATATGAATGAAAGGATCCAGGGAATCACAAAATGAAAAAATTGTGGTAAACCCTGAGGTATCATTCAGAAAGCGGTCACCGCGTTCTGGATCTGCGTTTGGGCGGTTTCTTATTTTCTTTTCGACCGACGCGGTCAGAATGCCTGCTGTGTGGATATGTCTACGTAATGTACAAGACAACGGACGCAGAACGCGGAACGCCCGAACGCGTGACCGCCTTTAGGGATAATGTAGCATTTTAACCCTGAAAAATAAAGCCATATAAAAACGTTGTCTATTCATCTAGTATCTAGAGTTAGATAACGCTCGCTTTGCGAAGCGAGGTCGACCAAGGTCTGCCACTGGGGATCCTGAGATTGGTGAAAGGGTTATGGAAGTCGATGTGCCAATGTACCCCGTGACGGTATGTTATTGTTTTTAGACAGGCGGAGACGGAGCCGTCTTGTCTAACGGGAAATGAAACAATTTGGCAAAACCTAAAAATGTTGCTTGTCTCTTCTACTTTTTCTAGAATCGTGATATCTTACTGTGCCGGAGGCAGTACCTCCACTATCTATACCATAATTCATTTAACAAAAGTTATGAAACCAGTTTGGACCGGATACCATCAAGACAGCATCGTACAACTTTCGGTGCAATATTTTATAGACAACCATGAATGAAAGTCCGGTCTCAGCAACTTAATGTCTGTCGTAAAACTACGGTGTCCAAGTAATTTAATTATAATTCAGGCGTTAAATTTCTGTTAAGTATTTATCTTTGATATAAACTATGAATAGACAGATTTTTAATTACAGGGGCTTAAATTGTAAATTAACTGGCGGTCTCCGCGGTTGTCACCTGCGTTCAGCTCGGTCCATCCCGCGAGACTACAATTTGTCTATCCCGCGGGACCCTGTTACTTTTCCCGGATGGAAATAGCTTTATGGCCCTAGGGAAGAATATAGCTTCCAATTAGTGTATGCAGTGTTATTCTATTTTACCTCTTCTGCTAGGTACTTATACTTTCTTGAGATTTACTTTTTATTAGCCTTTGAAATAGTAGCCTGTACTGTAGCCTGCATCCCCTAGGGGTGGACAGAGATTATCGTTTACCACGGTCCTGAGTTCCTGTAACATATTTAGCCTCTTCAACTATCGCTCTGTTTATTGAAACAGGCAGGGCCAACCCATGAAAAGTGGTCACCTAGCAACACCAGGGGTTGCCCACCTCTAAAACTTCTCGTTCATCGCTCAAAATCTAATCACAAAACCCAGGTGATCGGCAAATTCGGTAGACTCGACTCACATACGCTCCCGATGTCTCATCACAACGGAACGTGGCCGAAAGTTCGTCGACCCAATGACATAACTTACTCGCTCGACGGATCATTGGCGGCGAGAGTCGTCAACTCATCAACACGGACGTGACCGGGCTAACTGTATCATTAAATGAGTGGTTGCACTATTGTTTTCTAATTTACACTCGTTTATACTTGGTCGAATGACGTTTAGCTGTTTGTTTGAATTGTTCTGCCAGCCGTTCGCTGAATGCGTTCGTAAATAGTTCGCTGAATCTATCGATTTGAAGCAATTTGTTTACTTTGGCTTTCTTCATTGGTATTGAGCATTTCACGCCCCCTCGATGATACTGTACATGCTATGGAGAAACATATCGCTCCTTCTCATGAAGTAAGACAAAAATAGAAGTCATGGTCAGAGGTTTTCTGAAAACGAGCTCTGCAGTGTGTCAGTCAGGTTAGCGCTTATTTATTATATAAGAATATTACAAATAGTATGCAACAAAATAAAAATAAAATAGTGAAATACTTACATATATCAAATATTATGCCTATTTATGTTATAAAAATAAATTTATTGGATTTGATAAAACTCTCGCGCTTGTAGAATTATAGGACCGCTACTTGTCTCTCCGAAAACATGTAACTACAAGGTTACTTTTACAACATCCTCGCCCGACCTCCCCACAATGAGTCTTCTCCTTAATGAAGGACCTTCTAGCCCTAAAGGTTGACTTTGAGAGGCTTTTAGTCTTACACTTACGTCTTCACATTAATAGCCTAGATTCAGGGTCTGTGAAATTAGTTTATGATCCCTACTTTAGTTTAACATCAAGGTGGTTGAAAGCTTCCATCCTTGGGGTGTATCCTTCATAGTAGAGAGCGCTTTCTAAGTCAGAAAGGAAAATGAAAGTATGTAAGTACCTAACCGTTGGTGAAAACAACGCAACCTTTGCTCCATAATCCTCAATAGTGTTTATTAATTTTTTACTCACGAATAATCGTCAAATTTGCCACGGTTGTTACTCACATTTAAATTTAATGGCATATCATACTTTTTTATGCTAATATAAGGTGGTTTCTGTAATACTACGTCTGTGTCGTGATCGTTAGTATGTAAGTTTCAATTGGGTTGGGTTAGTGTTAGTGTTGTCATCACAAAGCGCAGAGGATATTTAGATTTCAATTCGGTTAGGTTAGGTTTGTACTGTGCCAAAGCAAATTGGGGCAAAACGATGTACCCAGACAGGGGGCTTATTTTCTATTTCAGCCGTTTTCCCGAATTGATCCCGAGCGTTCGTTTCCGCAAGGCGAGTCAATCGTATCAACGTAAACTTTCAATCACAAGTTTGCCATGGCAAAGCTGTATATGTATAAAGGATTTGGTTCACTCGTTTGTGCATGTGTGAGTCGTAAAGGTAGAAGTGTGAGTACGTCACTCGCGATCAGGCTCCGAAGGCCAAAATTGTCTATACATTATACGAAAAATACTGTTCGCGATGGATTCGGGAACTCGACGATTTAGCAAAACAAGCCCCAGATCTCGATCTGCCTACAACATATACACATCGTGGTAATACAAAATGCTACAACCTACACGATGATTCATTTATTAGTACCAATCAAAGTAAACTTAAAACAATACCCGCTTAGAAAATCAAACACTTTGATATTAGTGTAGAACTACGAAACAGCTTCCTCTCCAAATAACCATCCTAAATTCCTAACAAAGTATTGTCTTCTGTTTAGACGAAATCCAGGCACTTCAAAAAGGTTTTATTTGGACTGTTCTAATAAGCTTTTGTCACTCTCGATGTTGACGGTTCCCATTTCAGCCTGCCGGCAAGTGTGACTGCTAATGCCGATAATTGGATATTCTCGACCCAATTCCGGGCGATTGATATTTCTATTGTGCCCGTCGGTTTACGCCCACCATAGAATACGTAGAAATGCGTTATTTTATAACCGAACGGTTAGTTGGGCAAATGAAATGAAACAGACTACGTAATGCTATTAAATTGGTTAATCTGGATCGGCACCATACGTAATTTGCTATTTGTGTAGTGCTTGTATTTTATCAGCAACAACCTATCGTATTAACAGCAAAACGCCTACTGTTTTTACTGTTAGTACCTTTTAGTACCTTATTAGTACAACTTCCCCTCACGCCTTCCATACACAGCTCCACACCGATTCATCCATCCGATGAGGGTAGATTGGCGACCAATATAATTGATTGTTAGTGCTCTTCATTTATCTTGCTAATAACCGTTATTGGTTGTTTCTATCCGGTGTGAAAGCTGTCCAACAACACTAGGTATTTCATTAACTATTAGCGTACTTATTTTAGTACCAACATGCATATACCTACATAACGCCACACCTTTCTCCCTTAAAGGAAGTCAAGGACCACATACATTGTTGCACTTTCTGTCTGACAATCCTTTCTCGCTTCTTCAGCCTTCATCAACTTTGTTCGTCGATTTAGGGTACCTGCTAATGACGTTACATTTCTTCAAGATTTACCCCTTTTTTAATTTTATTATTTGGTCCTTCAGTATCGTGCCTAGGTCTAGGTTCTGTAGTATATTACGTAGACTGCGATGAATGATGACAACGAATGAAGAATCGCACCGCATTGTTGTACCGGTTACTGTTGCATCATGGCGTTAGCTAACTCGGACAGATTATGCGAGTCGCGGACCGGTGACGGTCGGTTAGCAATTCCATGCAACACAGCCGCAGGTGACATTGTTGTTTGTGATACCACTTCTATCTCTACTTCCACTGCACCGCTTCTATACAATACCCTTTTTTATGTAATACGGCAGACAAACAGGCATGCGGGCCACCTGATGGAAAGTGGTCAGCACCGCCTATGGACATCAGCATCACCAGGGGCGTTGTCCGCCTCTAAGGAGACCTCTAATATAGCTCTTGAACGAACCCATGTCATAATCCAAAGAAAATACTGAGGCTGGGAGCTCATTCCACATCCGAATCGTACGAGCGAGCAACGTTCTTTTAACCTACCAAATTCGTATTTGTAACCTACATCGACTGGTTTTTGAACAACGAACAATTCACGATGTTTATGGTATGAGTGATCCGTATTGTATAAGTCAATGTTCCGTAAATTTTGCTACGTCGCAATTTTTAAAATCGAATGTAAAAATGAGCCATTACATCCTCCGAACTTTCACTGTTCTGTTCCTCGGGCAAAGTAATATAATAAGTCTAAAATTGAATAGGTATTATGTCAGCATGTTACACAATATCGTCCCTATCGCCACTTATTACCCAGTGAGATGGCGGATAAATACGACCCGAGGTATATTGGTGTCTGTGCTCAATATTTCTGTTTCTACGCTAACTTCTAAACAACACAAAATTTTAACCAATGTATGGAGTTATTAACGAGGACGTTTTGTTAACGTGGAGATAAAGTTTCAATTACCCCGGTATGTTGTTTATTTCGTTACTGGGGTAAATTAAACTTGATATGTATCATCCGCCCCGTTTAAACGTCGGGGCTGGGGCTACCGGGGTCGTTGAAACTATTTTTCTTATCTGTCCCTAAACGGGGCAAATCCAATATTGTAGGTACCCCTGTAGGGCAAAGGCCTGCCTAACCTTCCATTTCTCAGGATACATGGCTTTGCTCCACCGACCCAGTATATACACGTAAAACCTGTACGCTAGTTAAACATAAAAACATAAATGAATAATAAGTTTATTGATCCAAACCAATAACTTACAGTAATTTAAATTACACTCCTGTGTTTCATAAGTATTATATATACTAATAAGTAACATATAAGTATGTTAATTTAAGAGTCTCGCTCTTATCAATGGTCTTCTCTCAAATTCCTCTTCCAGTATTGTTTTAAAGAAATCTTCGTATCGCATCACTAAAAACAATAATGTGTAGAAAAATTATGGCACAGTTTCACGGAGGTATCTCCGCGCATCGCTCCCCCGCTTGCATAATTCGGTGTGCTAATGCACTTGTCGCGGGCAGGTGCGAACTATGGAGGTGTACCACCATTAGCGAGTCCGCACTGCGCTGTCGCAACATACTCTAGTTTGCAAGACTGTTACGAGGCGTTCTGGGCGCTTTGGTGCGGCTCGTGATCCACCGGGGACGTTTTGACGTATTGTCAAATGCCTAATTGGGTCGAATGGCTCTCTGTGTAATGGGGCATCGCTGGGGAACACTGTTCATATTTCGGGAAACAATGTCTTGCTGTAATGTTTGTTTTTTACTTAAACCTTGATATAGAATACATATTGAGACCAATCTTCTAGTTGGGGGCCTCTAATAATGAAAAATTATCGTACAATTATGGTAAAATGGCACTCTCCATAATATTGGGACATCGACCTGCCCGAGCCAATATTTTAGGCATATTGCCGCATTTTCTGATACTCAACCTCTAAAGGGACGATGAGTAGTCAATATTGTTGTTACTTAAAACTTGGTGTCAGTGCTCTTCGATACATATCACGTGCAAAAACTCCAATAGTAATCACGTCCCCAAGTATACAGATACGTATGCTTAAGTTTATATGGGTCTTACTATAACAGTGGCCCATATAACTTAATCATTGCGTCCTCAACTTCTCACTGCACTGGGTTTCGCATAGCAACCCACCTTGCAGTCTCTGCTAACAGCCCATCCACACTACGCCTTTGTTGCATACGGGGGAACGTCCCGATGATTTGGCAAACGCCTAACCATTTTAAATGGACCTCTCTTTAATGTGACATCGTTTAGTGTTTGGGGCTCTTACTCAACCGGACGCACTTATATATTTTGCAATAGCAACCTATTAGTCCTCGCACGCTGAATAAGCAGTGACAACGCAATTGCGGTTCAGCATTTTTTGTACATACATATATGTGTAATCACTGGCATGCCAGAGGCATAACAATCTCACAGTGACAACGCACCTGCAGATATGCAATTTGGTATATGAAACCTAAGTGTATGAATCGTAAAATCTGCCCAGGCTGACTTGTCTTATTTTGTTATAGAAATTATGTATTTAAATGGATAATTTACAACAGTATTCGTGGAAATTCCGATTCTATAGACTTCTTAAATAATTCAAAACATCAATAAACAGTGTTCGTAGCGTGATTGACACGGCAAGTCGTGATTCTGAAGACAAGTCAGTTTGGACAGATCATAGATGTTATGGGTGACAGTTATTCCCATCAGATGGACTCGCTACTCGTTACTTTGTAGTCGATTGAAACAATAAAGCAAGCTAGATCGTACAGCTCCTTCGAGGCACGTACACGCTCCCCCAACATGACATATCACGATTAGGCCAGGAAGCGAGATCGAATATCGCCCGCGAAGGGAAATCTATCCTTATTTCTCGGAACCGCGAGTAGGCATGCCTAATGTAATACCAACCGCATTATTACGCTAACACCGGCTGGACTACATAAGCCTCGGTAACACAATACGATACGCGGTGCCGGGCGCAGATACCGTAACTGTACGCGTTGTAAATGGTCCTACATACATACGTCAGGAACAAATGCAACATAGTATTATTGGACTGTGATGGCGCTGTAGATAATCCTACGTCGTCGAGTACACGAAATATTTCAATTTGCAGTGATAGTAGAGGTTTAGGAAAGCCACAAAACGTTGGTATCCCGTGCATAGCCAGGCAAAAAAAAAAATTTTTTTTATTTGCAGTATCTTTGACTTTTAGTAGCGATAATACTTAATTTATAATGAAAAAATAAAATCTATTATTTCGTAGCGAATTAAGAAAAACGTGTGTTTAGGTAGGTAAATGCTAACCTAATAAATAAGTATCTTATTAACCATACCTTACATATGTACTTGTAATTGTAATTTTGTTTATGCTAGCAATAAAAGGCTTTTTTATTTTTATTTTATTTTATAATACTTAATATCCTCTATCACAAAAGAGAAAAGTGGCTTTTAATGTGGCTGGAAAGCAAAACTGCAAAGAGAATGTGAGGCACTCCGGTTTTTTTTCTTATAGAACCCACACAAGAGGATACGTTGGATAACATACGGCGCCCTCACAGTCTATAAACCTTTAATGAAATTCCGGGCTCTTAAATAGACGACGTCTCGTTTAGTCTACTCAATTAGCGCTCGTAAAATATAGGGGCCCATTAACGTCTCAAATCAAATTCAGTTTGGGAAGTGCTTTGAGTACAGTAAAGCGCTGTGTTTGAGCGCCTTTTGTACCACTATGGTGGCACGTAATGGTAAGCAGTTGCTCATGGACCGTCGACCCTTATAAAACCTTTTCACACCTCCGTACAGCACTCTCAAGGGAAATCCTCCAAAGAGCTTAGTCCACAAGCTAAATGTGTTTGGGAGAAAGTTCCTCGGCTGATCCATCAATTCGTCGTCTGTTTATCCGCCGACGCAAAAATAGTATAAGTTTGACGTCGTTGTTAGATTGGATTATACGCGGATTCTTTAAATTTGCAGTCTATTTAATCGAGTAGGTTCAATAGGGTATAATGTAAATAGATTTACTCGGGACTACTTTAGTACTTACCGATGCCACACCCGACGTCACCCGCGGTTTTCATCCGCGGGGCAATTTTCTGTAAGTTAACATTCTACATTCATATCCTATAATATTATTTTTCCCTATGCCAATCGAGAATAGTGTAGTATCCTGGTAGTAAGAATTTTCGGTTTTCCTGTTTATAATATTAGTATCGATGTCACAGTCACCACATTCATAGGCAGTGTCATTTACACATTGTCCTCCATATAGGTCCTC
The DNA here is from genome assembly GCA_907269095.1 of Blastobasis adustella. Taxonomy (NCBI): domain Eukaryota; kingdom Metazoa; phylum Arthropoda; class Insecta; order Lepidoptera; family Blastobasidae; genus Blastobasis; species Blastobasis adustella. The sequence continues at coordinate 4,692,333 of OU026115.1, read as the reverse complement.
CGATCGGTTGCCGCGGCGTCCCGTGCGCGCGCGCACCTAGCCGGGTCCAAAGCGCACGCGGCCGTGCGCGGCGGTTCCGCGCCGCGGCGCTTGCGCGGACTTTCACGCGTCATCGTCATATCTATTCGTAAATCGAAAATTTCACCCACATTTCAATTTGTCTTTTTTGCCGCACCACCTATCCGTCTATCTTATTGTCGCATCGCTCCGCGTCTGATTCGATATCGTTAATCACATCGCAGACTGTTTTTTCATTCGATCTGGCATGCTGAAGAGTTCTGTGCCGATTTCATCGCAATACTCAAAACTTCTAAGTTATACTTCACGACATACCATTAATTCCATCTCACATCAAACTTTATACTGCCTACCCAAATATTTGTCAAGAATAAACCGTGTAAAAACGTAACCGAAGAAAATAGAGAAGATAATATTTGAAATTATACTCTTTAGCATATAGACAGACACGGACTTTGTTCTATAATCCGTATCTTATCTTCTTTCCGAAATCTTCCGACCTGTCTTCCGGATGTTCTAATTCTGTTTGAGGCAAACGTATGCTCCAGTGCCACACCCGCGCGTTGCCATTGCATAACGTATGTAGGTATTCATCAATAATTATGGCATGCAACACAAGTACATCATAAAAAATGTAATGATTGATGTATGTGCATTACGGATAGAGCTAAATGACATAACATTTATATGGGTTAATGTTGCTTGAGCTCTTGAATTGTGGAGCTGCCTCGCTTACACAATGCAGTTGTTAGTATCGTAGTCTGTTGCTAATAACAGTATTGTTGTTAAGTTACGTATTTTTGCTACATTTGGGCTGTGGTTGCCCCTTAAGAATATTTGATATTTTGTTTAGTTCAGAATTGCAAAAAAATACGATGATCCGTTTGGAAGTGAAAGAGCAGCCAAAAACAAAATTTTGTTACGATTTTTCCAATTCTTGTTTTTCGTATCAGACATATAACTATCTGTCCATATTGCTACACAGTCTACATATTTCATTAGTGCATGCGATCTAACCGATGCAATCGTTTCGCATCTTTTCATTCTTGATTGGATCTCGACTCACTCGAATGGAGTTACATTATTTGGAACCATTTCATCTCGTAATAGAAACTTTGCTTCGACATTTAGCAACACTTTAAATGTTCGTGCGTTTTTCGTTACGGCCACGCTTTCTTCGATGCCAGCGTCCATGTTTGGCGTCGACATTTAATTCGTCGGGTCTCGTACTTGCAACCATTACGAGGCCCGTAAGGTCAAAGATTACGTCTCTCTAAGGTTGTAATTGCAGTAAATATCCGGACGTTAACATTTCAATGAAGCCACGTCGGATTTGAGTATTAAAATTTGTACTCAGAATATTTGAACACCGATAACAGTCCAGTCCTAATCTGCTCCTAAATCTATTTAGGGAAAGATTAAAAAGGAGGAGCCAATCTCCCTTCATACAAATTAGTACCAAACAGCTGAGTGTAAAAAGTGAATTTACATGCCAAACGACAATATATGCCAGTCCCACAATACCTTAATCTAACTTTTTTAACTTGCAAATGCCGGTTTGCTACACGGATATTCCTCGTGTGTCTAAACGCACACGCCAGTCGCTGCGTCATGCATCAACGTCTCGTAGCGAACGGTCGGCCCAGCCTTCCCTAATGACCCATTCATGTCGTCTCTTTCATACGGCGGCTCACTTAATGTGGCTCACGATTTTAATTTGAATCAGCGCTCGTACGAGCATGCATTTATTAAAGCTACACTTGTAAGTGCAAAACATTTTCCGTCTAAGTTATGCGTTACTATGACCCAATGATAAAGAGTCCGTTCAGCTCTGGCCTTGACAGCAAAGCTCGCATTGCTGTGTTCCGGTTTGAAGACTGTGTGAGCCTTCAAACCGGAAAACAGTCTGTGTAATTACGGACATGCCTTCGCTTAGAGGGACAACACCTGCGGGTCTGCATTTTTGTTACATGCAGACGTTAAGGGAACAGTGAGCGACTCTTTTCCGTTCCATGAGCCTACAGTGTCAGCTCGCACGCGTGCCAATAAGTGAAATCCATCAACAACAAAGCAAAGCACATCTATCGCCATTGTTATTGTATCGTGTCCCTTCAATGTGAAAGTTGTCAAATGCAACGAGTCCAGTGGCTCGTTTAAATTCGTGTGTGCACTTCAAATATTGAGAGTGGAACGAATCCGGGTCGAGAAGAATAGAAGCCTACTCCGCGGTTCCCACGCGTGCAGGGCTCGGATTTTGCAACCACACTCGTGTAGGTAGGTAATACATGCATTCGTTCATATGTGGCTGTTTACTTATAACGCGGACGCGTGGTTTCATGTTTGCTGTGGTTGCATCAAATTTAAATAAATAATAACGTTCTAATGCAATTCGAATTCGAGTTTTCCCTTCGAGTGGATATTTTGCGTCATACGCCCGACTTCTATCAAAACTATCCTGTCTCTTTTGAATTAAATAAATAGCTCTCTATCAAAAATTATCTCCACTCTCTGAAGAACAGACCGATAAAGATCTTGCCATTAGTAATATGTATTTATAGATAAGAAACGAAAATTTAATAACCTGCAGCACAGCTTGCGAACTGATTGCAGGATCGTAATAAAACTGGCCTTCGACCGGCGCAATTTGACGAGAGTCGCACTCCGTCCAATCGATTTGGTCACAACACCGCCGGTCATAACCGCCATCAAATCAACAATAGCTCACCATCGTTTAGCCGTTCGTTCACCTCCTCGGCTTTCGAGCTGCACAGGAAATGAAACTCAGAAACTCACCACCATTATTCAACATTAGTAAGCGGCAGGGTGAAGTCTTGCCGTGAGAAGTGAGGCCATTGTTTTGGTTCCGTCCGCTGTGGCGCGACGGAGCGCGACTGGGCTGGCCCTCGGTCCAAGGCGCCTGTGAGTCAGACTCGGACGTCGGTGCCTAGTTTTATGGGAATCCATGTCCGTCTGCCGTCTAATGCTTTTTACATAATGGCCGAACAGCCGCGTCATTGGACGGTTTTTGCCGCCATTACCGTCGCGAGCCAGTGTCTCGCAAGGTCTTTAGGCATTCGTTCGTTTCCTATGGGTATAGTATGAAGTACTATGACAAAAGTCGTAGTTTTTACGCTTGTAACTGTACAGTCAATAATAAATAAATAAATAAGCTAACCTTGACATTTTTACGCGACAAACGTGACTTGCTAATCAAACGCGCTTCGCCGATTGTAATTCAATACTTTTTCTCTACGCTGACTACGATACGTGAAGTGGATTCCCTTCGACTTTGTCTACTTAATTCAAGGTTTGAACTGAAAACTTATTGTTCTGAAACAAAGTATTATAATATGTTAGTCACGGATAATGTAGCTTTTGTGGAAGGACGGGCATTTGACAGGCATCTCACCTGTTGGTAAGTGACGATGCGGCCGAATCAATAAATTGTAATGTGTTCATAATACTATTATAGAATACCCACATATACTTCACTAGAAAGGAGTTCATAACTGCGCACGTGGCGAAGCCGAGAGTGCCAGTGACTTTGCTAAGAACTTTATGGGGCATTGTTCCGACGCACTGCGCGGAGCTAACTCGTTTTCATCGGATCACATTTCGTTCACTACCTCAGACTCGAATGCATATCGAGTTCAGGTCAGGTTCGTTTGCCATTGAAACCGCGAAGGAGTCTGTGCACTAGCTTTTGTTAGTCCAGTCTTGTTCAGTGTATAAGGGAAGAGGAAACTTTGAATCCAACTCAAGTTCAGTCCTAACCAATGCGAATTTTCTGTTCTGTAAATTCCATTACCAGTCACTAGAGCTTTAACTGGGACGAAAACCTAGTCATGATTTAAATGTGACGAAAGCATGTGCGTAATCCAAACTAATAAATTATAAAATGGGACAGTAAATCTGCGCGCCTCTCTGTCTGTTACGTTATCATACTTTAACCGCTGAACAGACTTAGATAACAACGCGTCAATCGTGGTTAGTTTATCATGATTTATGATGATCTATTTAAATGTTCCCAATGAAATCTTTTCAAGAATATTCTGTAATATCCTACACGGCAAATAATGGCAACAGTATTTATGTTATTTTGCTGAACATCAATAACACTTCAATGCGAATATTCACCCAACTGAGGATATACATACTTCGGAAAATATGTTTTGTTTTCCTTTTTAATGCTTCACATCCTCCGGCAGACCGTACTCGTAGTTAGTGCTGTCTTATCTGTCAGTGCTCAGCTGTTAGTATTTCTATTGACTCAACAAGGATAATAGCTCTAATTTGTCTACATTATATTATGCGGGCGTTCTATTTTTAAAGATGCATTTGAAATAAATGTGCCTAAAAGAAAATTTGCTGTTTGACTTCTAAATTATGTCTATAGATAATTGTTTTAAGTTATGAATTTTTATGAATTTAAATATTATTCAGTGTATGTACTTTCCTAAAGTATTTTAAGTCTAACCCAATAAAACATTTTACAAATTCTATATCTATCGGCCACATTTTATTCATCCGATTCGCCTGTATTAATAAAAAATTCGGGTATACATAGACACAATGTAGGCTATACATTTCGCCCTTTAACACACGAAGAATTGGTTTTATTGCTTCGATATAAAGGCTCGGTCGTTACTCAGAACGTGTCTGTCGTCCCATGACGTCATCGATATAAATTTCCCGCTCGCAGCGCCCATTTGCTCGCATTTCCTTACCCAACTAGGTGATCGGACATTGCTTTATTGATCGCTCGCTAACACTGCATCATGCTGCATGTTTCATGCTTGTTTACATACCGCTTATACCAGCGATTATTGTTGATTAGCAACCAATTTGTTTCGTATCTTGTTTGGATTTGTTTAGTCGATCACGTCATAATCTTCTATTGTTGGTTCGCACTCGAATAGATCACGCTCTGCAATGTGTGTTTTCTTAACTACATAGTAGAACAATGACAACTACCGGATTTTTTAACAGTCATCCTCAACACAAACATCGTCGGAAGCATTATAACTACTTGCGTTTAACTATTTAAAAACTACAACAATAGCATATTCATACGCACTGATTGCTTCAATCTTGTTCTCCAATATAACAAAAGGCAGCCTTGTCTTGCGCTAATTGTTTTTCGCACGATCTGCAGACACTGTTGTATAAATGCCAATAAATCATACTTTATCGAAAAGTACTTCTGTACTAATTATATTACGGGGTGTTGTGTATTAATACATCACATATTAGTTACATTACTATTTCACATTCACATAGTGACAAAATTTTAATTATAGAATATGTACCTACCCTACCTGCCAAGCGAAAAAAAGCTTTTGACTAATCCTCATGCCAACTGTTATTGTTTTTTCTTTTTCATGTACCTACCTTTACATAATACGTAGTGACTATATTTAGAACAACTACAGACATAAATTCGGACGCAATAATAAACGAAAATGAGTCATCGTGACCTTTCCCACTTCTATATTCGCGCTGGCAACGACCTGCGCGCGCGCTGCCCTGCCCCCCTCTTGCTAATTGATAATTAAGATCGCATTAATCCAGTCATAATTGCCATGTTTCTGTTCTTCCGCCTCATTAGGAGCATCGCGTACTGAAACAACAGATCTCCAAAAGCATATACTTAGAAATCGCTTCCGGGACGTAAAAGATCTGAGACCTGTTCAACAGTTGAATTAGATTCGCCCATAAAATGTAACGCTCCGTTGATTCTCTCACATAAGCTGCGACGCGATTCTGTAATAGGACGCAACTTCTGTGAAATCGTGTTACAAAGTATTAGTTCACTGTCACTTGAATATTCATTAAGTTGGTTTGGTGGCTTCTTATGAAATCTATTCTGCTATGCCACACATTGGGGCTAGTACAATTTTAGACGCATAATTTGTAGGTCTCATACTTTAAATTCGTTTTTTATTAATAAGTAAAAGTTTAGGCTAGTTTTTGCAATTCTCCTGGATAATATTGCGGAATTTTATTCATGAAGTTTTCTTCACCATCTTACTGACATTTGGTATTGCATTTGGAATTTGGGTTCTCTTTCACGGCGTCCTTGTCGAAAGGTCGCGGTATTTGCTGCAAATGTTAATTGTCTCGGCGGTATGATTGTCGGTCGAGGCTATTTTGTATTATGTTCCTTAGTTTAACAATATTAGAAATATGAAATTTAATAGCCAGAAAACAAGCCATCGTAAACGTATCACTAACTACAAAAAATATTTAGTTACTGACACTTCATGCCTAGAACAGTACAATAGCACTGACGCCTCTTAGAATTGTCATGAAAATTACAGGGCGGTGCAACAAACAAAAAAAAGTACACTAAGTAACGCATATTCACAACCCCAAATTCCAAAAATATATCCTTCACTCATAGTATTATTTTACGTAAGTACCTAACGTTTTTAGAAACCATCCGATTGTTTTTACTGGAATCCTTAACCTATTATTATTTGAGATAAATACTACGCTTCAACATAATTCAGGATATCAAATTACTATGCGAACAATTTACAATTACTCATGGTTTTTAATATTTTTCGGTTTGCGAGCCTTGAGCCAGTTAGCAAAGGTCAGTTAACGGAACAGAAACTGATCGTGGTTTGCAGTATTCCGACTTTGTGAGGGTTAAAATGAAAGAAATTCTACAATGTTGTCATGTGTTTGCTGTTTTTAAGTACTGAATTAGTTCATCAAGAATTCGGCAGGCTTTTCTCAAGCTCCTTAAACTTCTTATAAATGTTGTCTTAACATACGCTGAGATAATAACGTTTCAATATAACATTGTATATAATTCCGATCACAATTATTATGCAGCTGCAGGACGTCATAGATAGATATGATAACGCAAATTATCTATAGGTTCCTGCGGTGTTTCGTTAGAAAGCGGATGTGGGTTTCTGTCTATCCATCGGTTTTAGTGGGTAGGGTCAATTTCCGGGCAATTCCACATATCCACGTCCCCTAGTGACGTGGTATCTTTCGAATATTTCCCCTCATTAAAAAAGGCCTTGCCAGACAAGCCTCTCCCAAGATTGCCAACGATATTAACATTACTTCACTTTGATCCGATTGTAGTTGGCAACTCACCTTGTTGGGTTTACGTGTCGGCATCGAGGGCCGGATGGCTGGCAACGTTACAATCACATTATCTTGTTTACATATTCCACTCGCGCGTGCGCCCCCAACTTTCTTACGCGTGCTCGCTGGGACAGCGTTTGTTGTAGCAAAAGACGCCGTCTTGTCTACTTTATATGCCGATGCGATATCGTCAGTTTTTAGACCGGCTGCCTCTTTTCCTTGTGAATCTTTGGGAGTGTCAATCCTGTGTCCGCTTGAATGGACGCCTTATCTAGTTCTGTAAACAAGCAATGTTGCTAACGTTGTTCCGGTTTGAAGGTTAAGGTTGCCAGTTTAGTCCTCAGAGTGACAACGGATCTGTGAGGTTTGCTTTTTTGTTACATGATACCAAAATGTACTTGTGAGTCGTACATATTTTGGGACAGTTATCGTTTACCATCTTGGGCCCAACTCTGCTTATTTTGTTTAACGCACATTTTTTATTTCTACATTGCACTGCACTAGGTATGTAAACGATAAACTTCGTCCAAATGCGATTGTATTCGAGATCTGAAGGTCTCTTAAAGTGATAGCGCATTCCCAGACCGCCCCACCTTAATTTATTGCACCGGTAACCTTTACGACCTTCCTTTTAAAACAGGACCATCGCAGCAATCTAAAATAGTTTCCGTCAACACATTATAGTGAGATTTCATTTATAATTTTTCAACATTTCCTCGTCGTTTTTTTCTTTGTCCATAACAACTTTTTACGTATTTTTAGTAATTATCGCGCGATATTTATATAATGCGCGTCGAGTAGCAAGTTTGAATTTGACTATTGAATATCCAAATGTTTTGGTTCGGCCATTGACACCCGAGTCGTGGGCTCCGGCCCCGGCTCCACGTGGGCAGCCGAAGTGTGTTTAGTTGTCAAGCTTGTTCAAATGTGCATTGACACCGCCGCCTACACAACATTACCATAAGTTAATATTTTTTATTCATCTTCATTGTATCACTGTCTCCTCTAAATTATTCCAGACATAATACCATGCTCGTTATACCTAGTTTAGACATAGACATGATTTATTTTGACATCACAAAAATCCCTAAACGTTTACTTACCTGTATAAAAGTAATGTTTAATTACTAAACTATAACAAAGTGGGTACAAACACAAATAGTTATAAGTTTAGGGATAGCATCCAGAATGTTGTTAATTGGTATTTTAAAGGGGAATAAGTAGAGATATTTTTATACGTACTGACCGCAATCTCACCTGCATACCTGTCGGTGTTATTTGAGTGTAAATATTTTTCGAAAGCACATCATTTTTGGAACCTTGACACTAGCCAGGTATAGATTTAGAAATGACTTGTGAGTCATATTCCAGCCCGGGTGAATCAAGCACCATTCACCAGACATGTATGAACGTGCACGTAAGTAATTGGTCTATCCATACAACTGTAATGATATAGTTAATATGGTTTGCTGACACCGCTTCGTGTCCAGCAAATTATACTTAGACAATACAACTTACCATGGATAGTCCTGTCAATCAATAATCCTAAAGATATTTTGTGGGGGCTAGAGAGGGACTACTAGATGACTAAGCTGACTAAGATAGTTATTTTTGTAAATTCAGAGTTTCGTTTGTCGTCCTCTCTGTAAATCACATCTCATTTACAATTTTTAAACTTCAATCGCAGGAATATTATCACAAATGATACGATTTTTTGACAATACATTTCATTTCTTACCATTTCATTCCGTGAGCAAGTCGATATTTCCATGAGTTTACGGAAACCGCACTTTGCGGCGCTCCTCTGACCTTTTTACAACCCCACACCCTTTACTAATGCTACCGATGTGTAAATGCTACACAACAAATCCTTACGAACCATGCATTAAAGACAACAAAACGTAAGTATTTATATTTACTTTCAAATTGACCTCTGTAGAAAGTTGTCTGTTCAAGAGAGTAACCGACAAAGATTGATTTGACTGCTACAAGTAACTGGCACCAATAGGTTCTAGTAATAATAACCCTCAACACGAAATCTACAGTTTGAACAGATCCTGTAGTCTTCGTAAATAGCCTGTCTTATAACGCTGGGATAACACTCGTGATTCACTCACGTTGGGCGAGTGTTTGTTTTCGGAGCGAATTCGGGGAGACGCGATATGATTCAGTTGGTGGGTTCTAGCAACTGTTCGCTGGGAACAGGTAAACGCGTTGATTGATGCTGGTGGGAGTTTTGCGAGTCTGTCTATTGTCTACATTCCTGTAGTTGATTTGGGGGTTAAAGTATGTATATTTTAATAGAAAAAGACACAAGAACAGCACAATAACGGTAAGTATTATCCGCAGAAATCTAAAAAGATTATCGTATTTAAATCAATACAGATTGTTCTTTAGATTTCTGTGCGTAATACTTACAAATATCGTGCTCTACTTTTGTCTATTGAAGCAGACTTTATGTAAGAGAAGATTAAGAAGAGTTTTAGTGGGTATACAGTCCAAATTCGGGCGCATACACCCAGGTCACTCCCCCAGCTGACCACCCAGCTCAAAATCAACCCGTCCGCTGTCAGGACATAAACTTCCTTAAGTAGCAGTTTGTTTAAAGTTCTCTCTCATAGCCTTTAAATCAAAAGCAAAATTAGTTTCCTCATTTATATTGTTGAGTTATATTGAACAAAAGTTTGCTGTCCGTTGTCCTGCAAAGTGTGTAAAGTGGACGAAATGCCACTAAACTTTATAAAATCGATAGACAAAATTATAAAGTTCGGTAAATCCCAATAAGCCTCCATGCCTCAAGCCTCAATGGCTTAAAGTTCGCCAATTGCTGTAATTTGTGCAATAAAGTTTGTAAATAAATAAATAAATCCCTATTATATGACGAAATATCTAGAGTCAAGAGTCAATTACTTATCTGATCTAAGTTCCATGACAGCTATAGCTCTATACCCCCACTGTACCTATAATTAGGTATGTTCAACTATCTGAATAGAACAAAGTTAACGTCCCAAATGATTCACACGTTGACTAACCGCGATCTGCGAAATGCGGTCCATTTCGAGAAATTCTCGGAAGGGACTGCCATCGCAAATATCGTACCCACGAATCGCATGCTAAAACATAATAATATAGCAGCTGGTATGGCTAGCGATTGCAGCAACCGCGGTGGTCTCGTCATCTTGTCTGTTTGCTTTAACAGCTATCCGAGAGTCCATTTTCTTGTCAAGTTTGTAATACAGGCGTCTTACGATCTCGCCATTATGTAACATCAATCAAAAATGTGACAAGGGCAAGCTGGGGGCTTCAATTTAATCTGCAGGAAATTTTGTCGGAATAACGTTTGAGCGGCTCCCTTCTTCAGCAAGTCACTGTTCTGTAAGTAAATAATTTGAGCCTGACCTTCACCTTGTGTACTATTCAAACTGTCCAAAACTCTGTCTTACTTCACGTGACCCTTTTGCAATTTATGAGGCAACTATGCTTTGACACTTGTTGCTATTTATTTACAAAAATAAAATAAAAGTAAGCAGCGCCTGTTGTGTCTTTTATACTGTTATATTTCTCTGTATATAATTATTGTGTACAATAAACAGTTAAATAAAATAAATAAATAAAAAGTTGGAATGTAATAGTGCGATATGTTAGTGAGTTTAGCAGTTGGTTCGGAATTTAATTTGGTATCTATGTAGGTCGTATTTTACTTGCACGGTCACCGCATTCTTCCAACGTACATACAACAAAAACTGGCCCCCGAGAGACTGTGCCCAAGGCTGTCTGCCTCATTCATAAACCACAAAAGTAGCTAAAAAAACGTACACGCGAACATTTCCTCGTACCTTGACAATACAGCAACCTGTGGATGCAATATTACATTCGAATTATATCGAGTGTTTTCCTCACATGAAATATGAGTAAGAAGAGTAATGACCAAATAACATTTTCCTTGTCATTCGTAATATTTAGGTGTGTATAGTCTACACTAAAAGAAGTCTAGACTATAAGAACTGGAATTGTATTGATGATATTGTATTGAAAAACAAAATTGTAATATGCTTTACTGCCTGCGACTTCCTTCCACGCCCACGAAGTCTTTTAAAAGCAGTTGGCTGTACCAATATATCTACAGATTCGAATAAGTTGACAAGAATTAGTGAGAAAGGAAGCAGTGACGTTGACGTCATGTCCTCTCGTCAATTGACCTTCTCGTCGGTCAGCGATAACATCAGCTCTGGTCACTCCACTGCGGTGCAACGATTAGGTCAGTGTTGTGTATAAACATTCAGGCCCATTCAACTGAAGATCATGGCCACTTGACATATGCGGCCTCGTTATTTTTCTAAACAATTAGATATCTCTTAACTTACACCTCGCGTCAATATTTATGGAATATCTATCGGAAGTAACCTGCTAGTGGAATTGTTTGCTGGATTATTCAAATTGTGGGGCTTTTTGGTTGTTAATAACTTCACACGAACCGTGAAACATTATATACGCATTAAGAACGCCGCTAACAAACTCCCCATATAATATTAGGTACTCAAATATTACCTAAACCGATTTTGTTGAAACAAGTGCTAAGAAACGTCCCTATTAAACTGTTTATAATTTAAAAAGACCGCATCGAAATTGGAACAGCGACGATGTCACAGGCAAACACACAGCTCAACACATTTAAGTTATTCATAACTAGCTGGCCTTCCGCGACTTCGTTCGTGTGCTGTCTATGGCTGCTATTACACCACCCTAATTCAGGTACCTAGATAAACAAGAAGGTATGACCGTTATTAGTGGAGTTTTCTTTATCTAGGTGCCTGAATTAGGGTGTGTGTAATCGCAGCTTATAGCCTATCCTATAAACCTTCCTTTTGAATCACTCTATCTATTGTTGAAAAAAGCATTAAAATCCGTTGCGTAATTTAAAAGATCTAAGCGTACATACGCACATAGACTAAGCGTACATACGGACAGACGGCGGGAAGCGACTTTGTTTTATACTATGTATATATAGACCCCTCTGTACGTTTGCATTGAATCAAGTAAAGTTCTAACTAAAAACATGTGACAAAAACTACCTCATTACGTTAAACAGTGCATATCTAGTAGGTGACGATTTTATCATAGTTAATAATGGTTAAGTTACATGTTCTAATTGGAGCAAGAACAGGCGCCATTGTTCCCAGCATAGTCTAATGATGCTGGAAAACAGAGCGTAAGACGTTGTTTTTGCTATGTTATCAGTATATACAATCTAGATGTGTGCTGTAGTGGACCATATATACAGATAGCCCATGTAGCCGTTTAGAAACACTTACAAATTGACTTTATTGTCATCTGCATTGGCAGATCGAGATCTGTCTGGGTATTTAGTTTTGCCCCGAGTTGACGGCGAGGCTTCTCAGCGCTTTGGCACAACACAGCCTAAACCTAACCGAATTGAATCTTCCATACTAACGATCATATACATATGCATGTATGCCTAAATCTATACATAGTATAAAACAAAGACGCTTCTCGCCGTCTATCCCTATGTATGTACGCTTATATCTTTGAAACTACACAACGGATTTTAATGCGGTGTTTTTATAACATATAGATCGATTCAACAGGAAGGTTTATAAGGAAGAAAAATGGAAAGGTATGGGTAAAGTGTGAACGCGAACTAAGTCGCGCCGGGTCTACTTGTATCGGATATTATGTAGATATTGTTTGTAAAACATCATCGTAGATAATTTTCTTACACACCTGCCGACATGGTATTATCGATGTCATGGCAACAGGTTATCTTCGCAATAGGTCGGTGTGTCGTAGCGCACATATCGCTATTTGCGTCTCTTTCCCATCTGAAATGTGAGACAGAGAAATGGAGCTACAACACTGTTGCAGGGCCACCTAGGGATTAGAGAGACTTAATAAGTGAGGCGAAGATCGCAGCGCAAGCGAAGCTATGAGAGATAACTACAGGGGTTTGAGCATTTCAGCTTAGATTTAGTATATTTGGAATACTGGCTAGCCTAATAGGTATCTGGTGTCGGCGCCGACTCGACGGTACGTAATGCACATCGACTTCGTAGAGTGTCGTCTCTGTTGCACGCGTGTGAGTAAATATTAAGCCGAAATGTGCATACATTTTTTACAAGCTTTTATTTATCTTGCAATGTAGATAACTATGTATGTTCGGGGTAAAACGGTGATAATGCGTTCCGTGCCGTTTCCACACTGCTGCTTATTACCGCCCTACACAGTTTCAAATTTGTGTTAACGCAATGCAAAATGTACTGAAAACAAATATCACAAAGACGCAGGAAAGCATGCGTTCTACTTCTATTTCTGCGTTACTATCGCAGCAACGGTTCTAATATAAACTGTACTCTGAATAGCAAAAAGAGTACGCATTATCACACCTCTTTGGGTGAGGCACGAAGGGCTATGCGAGCTAAGTTAGCATCGCTCGCGATGTGATCTCCGCTTAGTAATAACCTCTGGCGGACGCGCGAGAGAGCAGCTGCTTTGCGCACACGATAATTGCGCAGGCACGCGCGAGACCTGCGCGGGCGCTGCGTAAGTCGATAATAGTGTTTTCAAACAAAATGACGATTAAAAACACAATGCTTTAAGGGCATACAAGACTCTTTAAAGTCTTGTCTTTTTCTGTTAGCAAACAACACGGTCAAGTTAATGGTAGTGTAGATAATAAATTACAGGCATCAGCTGCTCCTTACAATCAGCTGATTGCTCGCAGTGACCATGCACCTGTAGTTCTGTGTGTTTGTTTAATATTATTAAACGCATTTGAGCTGTCAAGAAACGAGTGTATAGGCCGGCAAAACATTCCAGACACTCCTGGTGTTGCGAATGTCCATAGGTGTCGGTGATCACTTACCATAAGGTGACTTTTGCATAAAAAACAGAAAAACAAACGAATAATTGCACGATCTTGCGAGCATCATCGCTTTCTATTCTATCAGGTACCTGCTCTATCACTAGATTTGTTTAAAAACAGTACACACCCAAATTTGGAACGATTCAAGTAGGTTAGTTATATGTATATACTATACACGTTAAACTTCATTAACGTGATACTCATACAACAAAATGGTCATTGTCTTCCTAAATGTATGATACTCATACATATTGTGATTCGTATGCCGCTACTGTCGCGTTTAAAAGGCTTTTACGGGTCTCGCCCGCGTTAGTTTACCGCTATATGGGGTCATTGTTATGTTGCTTGTTTGCTATTGAAAGTATTTAGGCCAGTAATTGAAAATCTGTGGACAAGAACTCGTTGTGCGTCAACGAATTCACAATATTTGTCTCTTGGAGGACTTCAGGGAAGGTTAAAAATTATCCGGGGGATCAAGTCCGGCTTCTGCCCTGGTCCGCTTACCTTCTTTCTTCTCCACTTCGCCCGGTATTCGGCATTCTCGCGTCGTAAGCTGATGGATCTCATATCCGACTCAGCGATGTCAATCCATCGCTTCTTGGGCCGCCCTCGGAACCTCTTTCCTGATACAGAATGAAAATTTATGTTTAGCTCAACCTCTACATATCTCTACCATCATCTCAGCTGCAGGACGTCCACACTGAACCTAGGACCTCCCACACCTTCCACATCGATTGACTTCGCGCCTTTGCATCCATTGGTACCCTGCAATCTTTTCGAGGTCACTGACTGATCGACACACACACTGGCAAAACCGATGTGGGTCTTACTTCTCGCAAGGAATTTTGCATACCTACTTAGAGGTTTTTGAATAACTGAAGCGTGTACTGGACAAGAATTTTTGAAATTGCCACGGTAAAATTGATTTGAGGACTTGGGGTAGGAGTTAAGGTAGAAGCCACTTGAAAGAAAATAAGAATTAGAAAGTTTAAAAAAAAACTATTTAATCAAGTACTTAGCAAGTATCAGCACAAAGTTTACATTACACAGCGCTAATAGTCGCTACGAAAGTCCAATTAGTTGGCTATTTCTATTGGTAATTCACATTGCAATTCCAAACCGGATTCTGGTGGAGACCGACTTTTTGCGCCGAGTAAAAATTCTACTCGGCCAATTATGTGGGGCAGGTTTACGAGGCATTCGGCCGAATTCGGCGGCCTTTGTGATTGCCGCCCGTAGCGAGTCCTCCGAAACCGCTCGGTCTTGTTTGCCGAATGGATTTTTTTATTTGATAGAGGGGGCAAGCGACAAGGGTCGCATGATCACCGCCGCCCATCGACACCCGCGACTGACACACGGGGAGGTACAAATGTAGCCAGCCTTTGATTTAGGCGTTTAGTGACGAGTAGAGGTAACAGACACGTGTAATAGCTAGGAATTAGACTTTTTGTCACTGATGGGAGTAAGCTTTCGCTCGAACAACGACATCATAATACTTCTCATTAGAACACAGTCTAGTAATTAACCTCATTGAACTTAATAAGCTTTTGCTTGGGCGGAAATAGAGAGGGCGGCGGTGTCTTATCCATATAGGTATCCAGGTGGTCTCCTCGGGCTTGGCAGAGTACACCAGTAAAAAGGTTCTGAATAAAAATAGATACTGCGAATTCAACTCCGTACCACAGTTAATAAGAAAGTGATCCAAAAAGGATGCATTCGCAATTCTGATAAACGACAAAAACTGAGCGACAGAAAGGCCCTTTATTAGAGCAGTAGCCAGGGTAGCACGGCCAACCCATCCCACGCGCAGACACGCGGGCTACGGTGGACCAGGCAACCCACGCCGCCCTCGGGTACCACAAGGCACCGGGTGCCTCAGGGACTAGAGGACAGGTCGATCAATAAAAAGTTGACAACTAAACATGGGCCGGACCAGTGTACGCAGCGGCCGTGGGAGAACAAGTCTTGATGCTTGTTTTTCTAACGCCTCCGTGGTAACTGTACTGGGTGCCTGGTATGCGGGTTACGGCTGTCCAGTAATCTCTTGCGCAGCTATCATTGAAAATGTGGACTTTAAATGGAATAATATTGAATGGACTCGCTTCTGACGGGGACCGTCTATGAATCGTAAAGATGGTAAATAGACAGCATGTGGTAGCGTAATAAATACGTTTCTGAGATTTTCGTCCGCGTGGAGCAGTTTTTCTAATAATATGTTTACACAATATTCCCGCAGTTTAGTCCTTTTCCTGTGCGAAATTTCCGGGTTCAATCAATGTAATTACACACAACCGCGAGTCAGGAATGGTGAAAGGTTAAGTTCAGAATCATACATACAAATATTTATCTTTTTAATATATATGTAGGTAATACATACATAAAGCCACGCCTTTTTCCCGTAGGGATAGGCAGAGACCACATTGTTTCTCTTGCTATGGTCCAGCCAGACAGATCTCTGTCGCTTATTCCACATTCATTGACCTTTTTAATACATCAATTTGATTCATAATATTAACAACTAATAGATTATTCCAATGTACAAAATACCTCGCCACATTTAATTGAATATTGAATATCGTACAATATGGAAGTGCTTTCTTCCGCTAAGCAATAAGAGCTATCGCCTCATAGAATCTCGCGGAGGGACGTACCTATTGAATTCAAATCGGGCACGGCTGCGGTTCCCAAACCCAGGCGTCGAAATCATACGCGTAGAAGTTCAAAGTACTATAAATAATAAATACTTATTATTAAGTATGGTTATTGGTCAAGAATAATCGCTTAAGATGGGCTTTCTTTTTTAATAGCAGGTGAATGGGCAGCGTAGCTGTTGATGATTAACTGCGATCAGACACACCTATTCAAGTTATTTTTGTTCTTGGACATGTATTGTTGAAGAGGCAAAAAATATTTCCTCTATATTACATGAAGAATAGATCTAGCCCTCAGCACATACTTTTATTGCTTTCGTTTGGCATTAAGTAGCGCTCTGGATCCCCAAAATTATTCATTTATTATTAGGTAATTTTGGTGTGAAAATTGTAGCTAAATTAGCACTCACATGGAGGCTCAAATCCATCACAATACTGTTAACTGTTTTTTGTGTTGATTATTATAGTAATACTTGATTTTTTTGAAGAAACACTACGACATAATAATAGTTGCATAATTGCAAAAGGAAAGATTAATAATAAGACTTCGTCCCGTTCCAGGAGAGATTGAATTTCGGAAACCTATGTATCTCGCTGATAATTTATTTTACTATAGGTAAAAGGATTTATGAAATCAGTTGAGTGGTTTATAAGGTTATAATATTATAGTAGTAATACTAGCGGGTAGTGCATCGAAACATTGAGCACATCGCGGCGCGTGGGCGCGGCGCTACCGGCCGCGGGCGCCGGCGCCGCCAAGGGCCGCGCCGGGCCGAACTGGGCCCGGAGAAATCCACCGGCACATTCTATGCTAATGCCAGACGCGACAAACTGCGGTTCATAAGGTCCATAGATCCGATAGATAGAGCGATAAACACTTTGTTGTTCAAAACATGACAACATCAAGTTTATGATGTGTCGTGGCTTCCTCTAACCAGATAATGCCCAATGGTGCCCAGTTCTATACATGTTCTGTCCTTATGTATCTATGGACGCTTAGATCTTTTAAACTACGCAACGGAATTTATGCGATATTCAACAAAATAGAGTGATTAAAGAGGAAGGTTTATAAGCAAGAAAAAAGAGTCGGTAGGGGTAAAGTAGGTGTACGCGAGCGAAGTCGCGCCGGGTCCACCAGTTTGATATAAACAAATGGATTTTTTTTAAATAATAATGTTTGATGTGGTTATTTGCTTAAACTGAAGCAAACCTAATAATTGGCATCTGTTGCCGGGTGGTCGAGTATATTTTTCTGTGCGATTTGTGGGTTGTTTACTTAAATAGAAAATTGGTTTGATCGAAACAGAGTTTGGTTCTAAGGACGCAGTGAAGGAAGCTAGGCCGGGCCTCCGGGAGAAACTTAGCAATCACAGCGGTGCGAGAGAGAAATTATAATGCGGTATTAGCCATAATTGCAATTTGTAATCGATTACATCGCTTCGTTACACACGATTGGAAGTGGAGCTGGTGGAAGCGTTCGCGAGAAACGTACAGTCAGATGCAGGGTGAATTGACCCCCCTAGTGACTGATCTTCAGAGTTTATTTTTTATCATCATCACATCGCAAACTTTACTGTGCATCTGGGCAAGTACTTCGTGCAACTCCCTTGATTCGCTCCGTATACTGAAAGGTGAGCAGAAGCATGGCTTCGTGGAGGATTTATCTGTTCGGAGAAAACGCAGCGCTAGCCATCGACAAGGAGTTCAACCTCACACCTTAGAAGTAGAACAAACACGTACTGTGCGGTTCCAGAGGAAATTTCTTCCACACATACTTGGGTTGTTTCCACTAGTACAATAAGGAGTTATTCATTGGGACTGTGAAAAGGTTATTCTGTTGACTTGTCAGTAAACGACCGATGGGTATTTTTAACAGACAACGGTTTGTTAAATACCCGAACCGGATAAAATTTGCTACATTCGACCACAAGGAAGCGCCAACCACTAGAAACTATAACCGCGCAATACCTGTATTAGAAAATTATAACCCATTAGTTATATTATAACCAACTATGTATTGAAGAAAGTGACTTCCTCAGAGCATGAAGTGGGAAGGAAAGTTGTCACGAGTTGGCGACCCGCACTCCTTGGGCCCCTACCATGGAACCGTCGGATCGGATTACGGCACGGTTCGGATCAACTGCGGAAGGAAGTATCGAGTTGTTACAGATCATGTCGCTGTGATACGGAACGTCGTGTGGAGATGCAATCGTACCACTACCATGAACGTAACTACGTAGCGTAACTCTAAAATGATACATGAAAATGAATACCATAAAACGACTTTATCACTATAAACATATTTTGTACTATTTATCTATACCATGAAGCAATGTTTATGGTATACTAGTTCCGCTATATTCGTCATTTGCCTGCCCTTATTCCATTCATTTGGGGTCGGCACCGTATGTTTTCTTTCTGATCTAGTTCCACTATAATATTATTTAAAAAATCATTATAAATAGGTACCGGCTTGAAATTGTTTCCGTAGAATAAAAACATTCAGTCGCAGGACGTCCACTTCTGCTGATCGGCTTTCTATCATTTATTTATTTATTTATTTATTTCTTCAGGAAACAAACAGTCTTTTAACAATATTACATGCAATTTCAATTCACAAACAGACCCACAGTTCCATGTAAAATTAAGCAAGTTTTATAACTAGTCGAGCAGAAAGAGACTATTGCACGAATACGACATAATATTGCTAGCAACAAAACATTTAGATCGATCCCTAACACCGTGTAGCCTTACAAATCATATACCTC
Source organism: Blastobasis adustella (assembly GCA_907269095.1). Taxonomy (NCBI): domain Eukaryota; kingdom Metazoa; phylum Arthropoda; class Insecta; order Lepidoptera; family Blastobasidae; genus Blastobasis; species Blastobasis adustella. The sequence continues at coordinate 4,672,909 of OU026115.1, read as the reverse complement.
GTCAAAATAAATACCTAACTAGTTTTTTAACATTACGTGATGGCACAGAATACTAACGGCGTGCGTTCTTCTTTGTTACTGCAAATTACGAATCGACCTTGAAAAAAAAATTGCTTCTCCGGCCAAAAATCACTTCGCACGTAATAACCCAAAAATCTTAACATCATCATGAAACGAAGCAAACAATAACCGATGCTGGAAAGACTGCACGTGTCTCCGATCAGACCTATTGGTACATCGTAAACAAACCCGTCCAACTGTAGGCCGATCCCTATTCGGTACACAATGGGGCGGACGGAGCTGCTAATAGGTATTTCCTTTGAACTAGTTGTAACAACAACCAGTTGGCAGTTGCTGGTGCCTCCTGTGAACTCGCTTTTCAGTGATGCCTGGAGCTCAGACGTGTTTTTGTTTGGGTAGAACCTCAAAAGGGAAAGGAGTAACATGTTGGCTATTATGTCTGTCTGTCGGTCGATTAAGATGCTTTTCGCGGGATAAAAGGTGTGTTAGGGTAGAACCTCAAGAGGAAAAAGAATAACGTTGTTGGCTATTATGTCTGTCTGTCGGTCGATCAAGATGCTTTTCTCAGGTTAAAAGGTGTGAGCGTAAAATAATATCCGATACTGACGGCCAGTTTCTCGTACTTAATCTGTTGTTAAACATCAATTCAAATTCGAGAGACACAATGACGGAACAATGAACGGACAAGGGACGGAATATTTTAATCGATGAGTAATATAAATTTCAGAAAGTGGACGTTAGGTCAGTGGTTTCTTAAAGATGTAAAAATAAGAATCTAAGTCAACGCAAATTAAAAGTACCTAATAAGTATTATCATATGTATTTTGACATTCGCAAACTCACTTCTAAACACCTAAAAGATGACGTCTCTTTGACCCAGAATCATGAAGTTTGCGGAAAAGCGAGACGAGCGAAATATCCGGTATTTGTTGATTTCTCGCTTTGTTGATGTCCGATGTTTCTCGATCTTGCCCAGACCACCCTAGAATCCTGAGCCATCTTATCTGATGGTATATGATATGACGATGGTAGGGGTGATGGTAACTCGATTAACCTCTTGATGTGCAATCAAATTAAACAACACAATTTGACAAATTTTGTTAGAACTTTGATACTTTTTTACGATTAGAGTACTTACCGTAGTTTGATGGAGTTTTTTTTGGTGATAGGTGAAATCCTAGGAGAGCTTATGACCGCCCTTTCTGGAATATATTTCACGAAACCGTCGAGAAAGACCGTGTTAATTATTTTAAATAACTCAAGCATGGCATAAATAACTCAAGCTCAAGCTATGGCTGTAACATAACAACCAAAGTTTGCGCAAAGTTTCGTAGTGCATGTAAACTCATTGATATTGTTTCTAATGCAAAACGAATAATTAAATAAACATAATAAAAATGGGGCGTCAATATCCCGGTTGTGCTCTCGCATGGGGGGGCCCAGGGTCCGCTTGACCATGATTTAGGATTTCGCAGATCAGGTAATTACAGTGGAGCGAATGCCATCTAACTTCTTTGATCCTGTTATGAGAGGAACCTGACCAGGTCACGATGTTTTCCCACACCGCAAGAGCATCGGTTAACGTTCAACTAATGTGCGTAACTCAGATATAACCTAACTGACAAATGACGGAAAATCCCCGACTAAGTATACTCAATTATTTCCTAAACTACTGGAAGGCTAAAAACATATCGATTAAACTGTCTTTCAAATCTCTTTCTATCTTTGACGACCTGAGTGGTCCAATGGTCAACATGCTGGTCTGCCACGCAAGAGGTCCCGGGTTCGATTCCCGGCTGGGCAGAAATTGAAATTATGAATTTTAATTTCTGGGTGTTCTATGTATAATAAGTATGTATTTAAAAGTATTTAAGTAGTTTATCAGTTATCTAGCACCCATAGCACACGCTTTGCTTAGTTTGGGGCTAGATGGCGCTGTGTGAATTTGTGCACGAATATTTATTTATTTTAAATAGAGAAAACCGCATCCAAATCGGTCCATCAGTTCAAGAGGTACGATACCACAGACAGACTCACCGCCGCAAAGCCACAGAGTCACACGTCAAACTCATGATACTCCTTTGTCGTCGGGGCTTAAAAATAGTGGCAAACAGATAATGGCTATAATAGAAAGAAAGAAAAGAAAGAAAGAAAGAAAACATTTATTGCAGTAGACACCACGACACGATAATTAGGTACAACAACATAAAAATAACCACGGACCACGATAAGTCCGTATTGACTGGTAGTAGTAAAAATTGTAAAGAGTAGATATGGCAGTAATCTGGGGATAATCTGTCCTGGTCAGTCCTTGTAAACATTCAGCTATTTGGTCACTATTAGCTTGAACTTGTACTTTTAGTCTGTCTAAATTATTAATCGTGCTGGAAATTATCTCCCGCACTTGCTTTTTAATCGTTTTGTCCATTATTTAATAATATTTTTCATAACTTACGAAAATAAATAATCCTCCAGAAATCAAATTGTTTGTTATGACTTTTACGAATGACGTTCTATGACGTTTAAAAAACTTGGCATAAGTTGCCAGACAGAGATTTTTATTTCATTTTTTTGAATAAGCGATTCGGACTTAGCGTGGTCTTATTCTACCTATTGTTACCGGTTTTAGTATTCGCATTAGTGATCACGCCTGCCTATCGTTGAACACCCGCGTTGTGTACATTAAACGCTTCCTGCAGGGTGGATGGCTAAAACCCTCAGACCACAAACTTCCGCCCGTTTTATGGCTCTTTGTACGGTGTAGCCCCCATTTCCTTTTCTTTTATGCACTCGCAGGCGTTTATTTGCCTATTTGTGTGTGGGTATGTATGGATGTCTGTCTGTAGGTAGGCTGGTATATTGGTCTGGCCATTGTTTACGTACGGAGCTTTCAATTCAATTCAATTTATTTGTGCTACATAGGTTATGCAGTTGTTACAGTTTTAGTAGATGAGTCCTCTGTGACCTGCCATCGGCATACAAGTTTGGAGTGGTTAAAAAAAATTTTGAATTTAAATAATTTCAAATACATTATACATTTAAGAATATAAATTCAGTCTCAAATAATCATTAATAATTTTCAACAGTAGATAATGTCAATAATAATTTGAATGTCAATGGAAATATAATGTCATAGTCATTTAAAAATGTTATAAACCTATCCACAATTACAACAATGTCAAAATAATAAAAACTATTATTAATATGCATATAAAAATGTCTGCTGATTCTAGCTTCTAGATGATTCTAGCTTCTACAATGGTTGTTAACAAAAGAAATACTTCCTCCCATTTTCTGTTTAGTGTAATTATTACATGACAACGCGGTTTGATGAACCTGTAAAACACGCTATTTATATCCCTAATTTATCGGCAGCCAGACTACTTTTATAAAGAATTTTGTAATAATTTTATGGTGCAGGAACTTTTAGTCATTAATTATGTACGCTGTAACGTGTGAATGAACTTCTAAAAATACTATTTTTGTGTTACTACTAAGATGGGTATCTTCATGGATTCACTTTCATTCGTTTTTAGGCGACTTACAAACGAACAATACAAACTTTCACGTTTGAAATACTATACTAGGACAGGCTGCTCCACTTTGTGGACTAGAAAAAAAACTATTTAAATATTATCTGTTCCAAGGCATTAATTGCATAACGTTACGCAAAACAAACGCAGAGCTAACCGGTTTAAACAAACACATTACCAAACTAACGCCATGCATATGATAACACGATGTTTCCGATTATGTGGTCTCCTACTACGAGACCGTTTGATCAGATTGTAACTAAACTTGCAGGGAGTGAAAAAGTAAGGGATTTTTTTAGCCGTTCGCCTCTAAAAGGAACGCTTTTCAAATCGGAAAATAAGCGTCATGCATCGAAATAAACAGTTTTTCATGCCGAAAATCAAAATTGGAAATCTTTCGATACGAAGCGAGCGATTCAAAGACAGGGTCTGAAGTCTCTTATCGTGTTGAAGTATTAGGTTCAATTAATTGCAAGCAACACTGATTTCTTTTTAATCGTCTACGATGTCGGGTGTATAAACCATGCGCTTCCTCCCTTTTCAACCGAGTTCTCAATACATGCATTCAATCAACTTTGTGTTCCGTTTTTATTTATTTAAGTAAATACACCAAATCAGCTCTAAATTTTTGTTACCTACGACCGAACACAAATCCAACGTACTCAATGAATAGAAGACAAGAAGTTCCTGAACGTAACGTAGAGACCTACATCTACATACCTACAAATTTACAAAAACCTTTATCTCCTTCCAATATGTAAGTAATACTCTTCTTGGCTACCCGGCAAATACAAACAAGCATGGCGATCTCCCACGACGCCTCAGGTCAACAATCGGTGAAGCAATAAAACAATACTTGTTCTAACCAATCAAGTGTCCATTTCCCGAAAAGTTCAACGTCCAGTGGTCCTTGGGGTGGATCTAATTCAATTATGACAACCGTTTGCCACCCTCGGTGGCGATGGTGGCCGAATGCCGTTATGGTCTGTGCAGACGGGTGGGTTTTGTCCGCGGGGATAATATTGTAGGTACATACAGTCAAGTCAAGACGTAATACGAATGTATTGGGTGTCAGTTTTGACAAAACTTCCCGTGTAACCAAAATACATACCTATAGCTAAGGTTGAGTTACAACTGTTAACAGTAGGCATATCATTGCCATCGAAAATTTACCTTGCTGATGACGTGCATTGCAACTGCACCTTATCTTAATACAATGTAAAATAAATGTAAAAACAATTCTGTGAAACGAAAAAAATAACTGCCCAGAACTTGCCACGGACTCAATCTATCACCGACAATCATAATATATAGCGATAATTTGTCCTAATTTATGGAAAATCGCCCGTCTGCGCAGCGTTTTTAACCGGAGCTTACCCCGGATTGGATTATGGTGCCGTGTCATACTAATGGTCGTACGACACGAAACACGCAACGGGGTGTCCTTTTACAGGTGCTCCTATTGAGGTTGTGGCTTTAAAAAACAAGGATTAAGCTGAGGTTGTGATTTTTGTCCTTTGGGGAGCTATTGATAGGGATTACCAGAATGTAATATAAAAATGAATATGTGAGTTTGCAGCCAGATGTATCAAAAAGCTAAGGATGAAAGATGAAGAATATAAAAGGATGGAAATTTAAAATCATACTACACGGAAGACGTCGCAAACTAACGCTAGTCGTTTAATAACGCCTAAACGACTAATGCTGATATTTTATAAATTTATATTTATTTTATTGCGTACCCTGAATCGATTCGTTTGATTCTTTTTTGGGTGATGTAAAATATAACCAAAGTAAATAGAAATCTTCCGAACAAAACATCGCGTAGTAGCTACAAGCAGTATTCTTGCCGAAGACCGAGCGAAGTGGGCAAGAAGAAGTCGGAAGGTGGACCCCGGGCCCCCGAGCGCAGCGCGAGAGCACAACCGAGATAGACACCAAGATGATGATGACAAGAAGCCGTTCGAATCGAGTTAGTCATCTTAATAATTAATTTAAATAGAGAACAAATCTGGTTTCCCTTGGCATGAATCCGCGGCCTTCCTACGGTTTATTTATTTGTTCAGCGTACGCGCACTACATCACTCAGCTTGGCGGGAAACTGACGGAAATTTTACAAACGTACGATTTACATTCGATCCGAAGGATTGAGGAATGTTTGTCAATAATTCGGACGCGTGCGCAAATACTTGACCCATTTGATATATAGGTAAATGATTGAAATGTGGTTAGAATTCCCGTGGTGTTCGATTTCATTAGCTATTTCATCAACATCCGACGAAACACTGTTTTTTTTATTCTATGCTTGACAGACGAGCAAACAGCCCACCTGACACTAAGCGGTAGCTGTCGCCCACAACATTTACGATTCATGCATTTAGGTTGCAGGCAATAAAAATGCAGAAACGCAGGTGCCTTGGTACCGTCAGGACTAAGATGTTATGCCTTATGGCTATAATTGCGCTGACTACCTTATCCTTCAAACCGAAACACAGCAATTCAAGCATTGTTGCTTGGCGGTAGAAATAGATAAGGTGGTGGTACTCACACAGGCGGACTCCAGTGTGGTCGCCTCGTACGACATCCTTGAGAGAGAGGCGTTTATAATATTCCACTCTGATGTATACCATATGAGTACAAATGGTAACATACATGTAGCATTACTTATATTGAGATATATCCTTATTTGATTCAAAATGTTTCCCCTCACTTGTCGAAACAACTTAGCCAATTCTATTTCATTGCGTCTGGTTATGGCTCGGAATTATCGATGGCGTCCATCCGTTGATAGACCATAACTGGAGTTGGCCATTGTACTAGCAGGCACGGCTATGAATGCTGACCTTTCAGCCGCAGGCACTTAGCATAATAATAGTATAGTATAATTGCCATAATAATCAATTTCATATTAGTGTTGGCGATTGATAGTCGAATATCGATAACCTATTTTAATATTGTAATCATCATCTGGCGTCAAATCGGGTTGTACTCTCGCGCGACGCCAAGCCCCAGGCTCCGCCTCCCTTCTTCGCTCGGTTTCTGGCATGCTTCGTGATGAGTTTGCTATGCATCCTGAACGACGTCAAGCCATCGCTTCTTGAGCTGGCCTTCTTTATTCGTGACAACAAAAAACAGGCATCGAATTCGACTGGTATTTTCGATGCAGCAGGCAACTACGATACGATATAAAGTAAGACACACGAGATGCACAAAGAGTTATACACGTCCAACTTTTAACACCCATATTTGCATTGGTGTCAAACAATAACCAATAGCGTGCCGTACCGTTGAATAGGCCATAGCTTGAGGAGCTGAGATGGCTATTCATCCAGCTAGCGCGCCTCTAACCGAGGCGCATACAGCCGCGGGCGCTCGCCACTTGCAGGACAATAATAATCAATTTCACATCGCCTTCGTGCGAGGGCTATCGACTGGGCCATTGTGGATTGTTTTTGCTTTGAATGGGACTCTTTGAGTCTTTGGTATAGCGTTCGTAGCTGCAGGGGAGCAATAAGGAAGTTTAAGTACATAAGCTGCACGTGTAGTGTAGTCATAATTTTGAATACCTATACTATACACAGATGACTTCATTACTTCTGAGATGATCTAAGCATGAGAATAGAAAACACCCTGGACTGAGGCGCGTAAGTACTGAAGTACAACACTAGAGTGTCGTGGAAGAAGCAGATGAGATTTGTTAGGACAGGATTATAGAAAGTGTAACGTGGTGTCTGCCCAACCCTGCTGAAAGAGGCGACACGATACCTACGTTTTACCTATTTAATGACTAAAATAATAATTACCTTCTTAGGTACTTATACTTTTACCATATTAGGGCCAAATTACCTGCCTACTTTTTTCTTTCTTAGCTTTTGTGGAAAAGTCCATTACCTTTTCATAAATTACCCCACCATTATCATCGTTGACTTCCATTAGTTTGAGCCTTCCGCGGGCACAGCTTTCTTCATAGAAGCGCGACTTTCTTCCACTCCGAATTGGTAGCCCTAGTGGCGGTCAATGCATTCTCTGACCATTATGTGCATTATAGATGATTGTGAAATTGTCGCGCTGTGGAGTCCCGAGCCCGTCCGGCGAAGTGGGCTGATTAGTTCACAATGCGGACATTTTATGCCTACCATTATTTTGACAAGAATATTATTAGAATTTGATTCCACTAGAAATGACTCTTTTCTGAGTTATGTACATTAGTTGAATACTAACTGATGCTCTTACGGTGAGGGAAAATATCGTCTTGAAACCTGTGTATTCTGGGGATTGAATCTGTAACCATGATCCAATCTGGTCAGGTTCCCCTGGTAGCAGGGTGACGGAGGTCAGATGGCAGTCGCTCCACTTTAATTACCTGGTCTGCCAAAAACCTGGATCATGGTGCGCGAGAGCACAACCGGGTCATTAACGCCGAGATGATGATGATTATTATTCCTTTATTAAAACTCAAATTCTAGAGAAATACATCCCATTTAAAATCAATACCTTTAACAAAATATTTGTAGCAAAACCGCAGAACGTTTACGTTGTCACTGTGCTCAACTTCAGACATTCTTGAAATGTCTAATTAAGAATTGCGTCACGCGACCCTATTCGCGAGAAAACTATTTGAAAAACGTACTTTCAATCTTCGATTGTGTGGTTAAATTGATCGGTTTCTGGAAGGTGCCCGTCTACATCATTATGTTAAACATGTGTTCCAACGATAGCGTATTGTTGTTACTGAATCTAACCTGTGCACCGTTAGACCAAGCCATTAGAACCGGAAAACGTTGGAAAACCGTACCACTATCGCACAAAGAGCGTGCATCTCCCGGTTTCTCCGTGGTCCGACATAACTCAAGTTGTGCCGTTGTTGTACACTAATGAATCGGACATGTCTGACGTCTGTTACGTCTCCAGCCAAGCGTAATGCGGCACTTTCCCTCTTTTCCTCACATTGTGATACTCGGAGAATGTTAATTTCCACTCGATTTGCCGCTTATGGATTATGAAATTACGTTACTCTCAAAGGAATGCTGTCCGAGGCTGTGCGTAAGTTTTTTTTTTCAACGCATTCTTGAGTCATCTGTCGCAGTGACAGCGAGATCGCTATCGCCGATGCAATGAAATATTTATTACGCCGAATGTTGATAATAAAGTTTGATTTGCGCGGTAATATTATCTGCTCTGTGGTAATATCGGTCGTTTTCACTTTTCACCAATCCCAAAGGGCTCGTAAAGTCGGTTTAATGCGCGTTCTGGGTTTCACAGCGGTCGGTTTATTGTGTTCTGAATACGTCTAAGGAGCAATATTTCGAACCGGAATTTCAGTATTGGTTGTTGTTACAACGCATTTTATCTTCGGTTTATTATAGATAATGGCATAATATCTAGTTATGTGCAGCTAATAATGAAGTATCTAGTTTATATCCCTTGCTGGCCAAAAATACGTTTCAACACGTGTTCAACAGACAACGCTTATGACGTCTTCGTTGCGGTTTACGCGGTCATATATACACTTTGGCTGCAATAAATTTTATCTGCACTCACGTTTTATTTGTACTGAATATCCTAAAGCAAATCAAATTCGAGAATGCGTTACATACAACTGTCCAATTACAGAGCGCTGTGGGCGAACCTGGACTCAATATTGGTGCGATTGGGTTACCATTTATGGGGACGACGGGTTTTCGAATTACGTCAAACTAGTGACCACCGCAAGCGACATGACGATGTACCTACCTCGTTTGAAGCTTATTTAGTTAACTCATATTTGTCGGGCTGCTTAGGCCGTTGGCACTAACCTCTTTACGTCTACTCTACAGCTTAAGAGACAGCTTTTCCGTTGTGATTGACGGATTTAGCATTACAGCTTATTTCCCATAGGTTTCCTTCGTATCATGAGGTACATGCCTGTTTATTGTTGAAATACTTGTGACCAGGAGCTAACTACGTTAGCAGAAACTTATGACCTGTCTGGGTCTACATAAGCAAGCCAAACAGTGATTTGCTGCTCCGACCGATCGCTTGATTTTTGACAGGCCAATTACCCCATTTGCAAAAGGATTTAATCGGGGGTCAAAGATCAAGTTGTTAATCTGTTTAACGTGTATCTAGGTTCGTGACTCTAGGCCAACATGAAGTGTAACCCCAGTGGAAAACTAGGTTTTAACATCTTGTTTCAATACGTATTATTAGAGCTTGTCTTGGTTACTATCGCTTCCCGCTCGCTATAATGCAGACACGTTGTATTCGTAATAACGGAAAAGAAAAAAAGGTTTAAATATGCAGTTTTAGCATGCACTATATACAATTTTGTAAAGGCAAAACTGTCGTGGCCACATTGTGCACTGAAGTTTGCCGCTATGATCGGCTATGCAAGTTAAATTCTTTAAGATTTTTCTTGATTATAAAATAATGTAAAATTTTTGTTTTTGTTCTTCCGGTTATTGACCAAAAGCATAGGTTTTACCTGAACCTGCGACATAGGTATATAGTTGAAACCATACCTCATCATCTTCTTTATCAGCGTATCGACAAAGAACTTTTGGGTCAAGCCTTCTTCTAAAAAGTATTTGTGAGAAAGGTTGAATCTTAATCCACCATATGGGCTTTATGGCATTTCGGCAGATTTTCATATTCTAAGATACATTTTCATACCCATGTGCAAGTGTCCATGTTCTCCATCATCGTAAAACCACGTGGCATACTTACGATCTGTAGGTACATAGATTATGTGTATGTTCAAGGTAACACTGCATTAGCACTGTCTCTGAAAGCGTGCTTTACCATCCTCCGCATAGTCGGTTACCATCAGTTTAGAACTTTCATTATCACAGCCCGTATCACTCCGCTGCAGAACTTAGGGCCTCTCCCACGAAAGGGGAGGTTATTGCGTTAATCTCCACGCTCGGCAGGCGGTTTGGAGATCGCAGTGTTATAAATATTACAATGGAAAACGCTGCTGCCTATTTTCCAGTCTATAGAGATCTTTTGTCTCGAAAACATTAGTCGCATTGTACGACACCCACGAGTGTAAGGGGTTGGTGCTATTCTACTCTGCCGGACACCACACGGCCGTTTAGAATTTTAGACTGCGAATTAACGCTTGCAATTCGTTCATCATGCGTCAGTATCGGCATACATGGCTGACCGCAGACGCGCCACCACATCACCGCATCAATCTAGCGCAATACTAAGGGTAGCTTCTCGTTGTGTCTAAAACTGTAGCTCACAAAACAATGTAATGAGCAATGACAGTCACCAGTGGCCTACATCGAGCGGCCGCAGCAACATTCCCGGCGCACGCAGCGTCACGCACCAACCGAAGGCCGCCTGTCTTATGACATTCCCATTGTTTAATAACGCAGCTTCATTACTCTTTTAGGACGTAATGTGGACGTGCAAATCTAATAAATGGCCAGTAAAGGGACTGGTTGACCAGTAAATGTGCAGATTAAGATTGCTCCTTGAAGAGATACGCTAGGTAAACTATGTTAGGGATGGTTAAGCAGTCTCTAAATTCAAAAGGAAGGAGTAAGACAATTCACACAGCGCCATCTAGCCCCTAAGTAAGCAAAGCTTGTGTTATGGGTGCCAGAGAACCTGATAAACTAATTATACAAATAACACCCAAACCCGTGACAGCAATTATATTTCATCATTTCAATTTCTGCCCGGCCGGGTATCGCACCCGGAACCTGTGCGTGGCAGACTGAACCACTCAGGTCGTCGTCTTAGATTAACATTCACGCGATAAATAAATTAAAAGTTAAGTTTTTAAACTAGCTGGTTCATAAAATAGGTTTCATCGACCGTTGTCGCTTACGGCAAGGACCCTTGACCCCCCGTCAGAGCCAACTTCAATGCCTAGATTACTTTGCGCCCAATAACTATGGGTTACATGAACGAAGCCGTCGTTCAGCCCTCAACGAGAAAGTAGTTAGTCAAGATAATAGCGGCCGGTGTTTTATCAAATCTCTTATTAAATATTCACGGTGCAATCGAAGGTCGGTTGGTTGGTCACGACTCGCCGTTTTGCGTTGCGATGTCTCAATTTCCGAGGCTTTCACTTTGCACAATGTATAATATAAATAATAGTATAATAGGTATGGTGATAGAAGAGATTGGACGGGCCTGTGGCTAATAGGAAAAGTTAATCATAAGTTAACAGGGTTAGGTAGTTCGCAGGACGTTTATGGATACATTATAATGCCACATAAATTAAACAATCGGTTAAAGTACAGTTCATGTTCTTTCAAATCAATACTTAGTTATCTGCGATAATTTGTAGGCTAAAAAAGACTTAATTGAAAGTATGATTCTCAAATCGAAAATTGACGATAGGTTACTTAAAACCTTAAAACCAATCTTTTGTTGTTAAATCCTTTCTACTCAATATCACATTTGATTCTTCGATATAATGCATATGGCCAAGCTTTAAGCTACGATATATATTTTTTTTATCCATCTTCAAATCTAACATAAACTTATTTATCCTTAGCTATCCTTACATTACTTACATAGTATAATAACCTAACCGACAAAAAATTACGGAAGCACCCGATCAAGTATAAGTATACTCAAATATTTCCTAAACTACTATAAAAACAATCATCTTAGCGTCAATATCTCGGTTGTTTTCTCGCGCTCCAGAGCCCGGGGTCCGCCTTGACCATGATCTAGGATTTGGCAGATCAGGAAATTAAAGTGTTGCGACTACCATCTGACCTCCGTGACCATGTTAACAGAGGAGCCTGACCAAATTAGACTATGGTTACATGTTCAGTAGCCTAAATGTGCAGATTTCATCACGATGATTCCCCGTAAGAGCATCGGTTAGTACAGTCATTGGTACAAGGCGGCACTGGGGTTCGAACCCGGTGCCTCGGGGTACGAGTCAGACCCCTTAACCATTAGGCCACCGACTCTCTAACTTATGCAGCCACATTGTCCTATTTAAATCTGCCATGCACACTGTGTCTAAACAGCAACCTAACGCTCTATCTCTCTCTTTCCAGGCGAGCCTCCGGCAGCTGGACCTATCCTTGCTCTCCGAGCTCTGGTCTCTAAGCGAGTCCATGGCTTCCTGGCGACGGCAGCTTGAACGCGCCCCGCGACTCCGCCCCGCGCCGCCGCCGCCCCCGCCGCCTCACTACCTCCGGACGTAGACCAGCAGAACTTAGCCACCGATATTTATTCAATTGTGTAAATTAAACAGCTGGAAACGCGTCTTGGTGGAGTCTTTGTATCTGGATACTGCTTTAAACACTGTGCTTTATTATGTGATGTGATTAGATGTGAGACGCTGACGTGTCGCTGTCGGACGCCCGAAGAAAATCCGCGGACAATCTTCAGACTCGTCGGTGCGGCTTAATACGACCGATAGCATATCTCCAGTAAAACCTCCTAGCTCTCAAGCACTATGACGTAGTCATGCCGTGTCAGGATTGCAGCTGACTGGAGTCCACTTGAAAGGATCGAGAACGCATCACGCACACGAGTTCTGGGGGCTTAACAGGACCTAAACAGAACTGCCCTGCTTAGAACGAGACAGCGCTATACGTGCCACATAAGCTTGTCTCGTTATAGGCAGGGCAGTTCTGTATAGGTCCTGCTATAAGAGCTCATGGTAAGCCCCCTGTCTACTCAAGTAACCGTATTGATACGTTTCATACGCGTAGACTTCATGCTCGCCACCCGACAGCTAGTATGCAAATTCTCTTGCCGTGCACTTGTAAAGTAATTATAACGTCCATACACCAGTATGACTGCCTACTAAAACGGATCAACAGCGTAACATGCAAGCAAATGGTCTTGCCGTGCAAGCCTGGGTATCCGGCCATGGCATGCTGCGGTGTTGGCACGGAACGGTCTAGTGGGCGTTGCTTGATAGCAATTATTATGTCTAATGTCTTTATGCATGTGTCGATACGGTTTTCATCATGGAATTGGACAAAGACCTCATTGCGACACTGTGCCACGAATAGAACCATTGTAAAATAAATTTAAAATCTCGAACAACCGCCTAATTTTTAGTTTAGGGACACCATGTATTAGATTCGACGATGGACGATGTAAAAATATACTCAATAAGTGTCTTATCCTATTGTTTACGGACATTTGTGTCTCAGCTAATTTTGAACTAAACGCCAAATGACTAACCAATAAGTTGTTAATGTTCACTGTATACCTATGAGTGATTAAGGTATGACAGCACTGCACTACTTGGTAAAGATTCGCCACAAAATATCCTGCCATGCCACGTCGCTGAAGTGCGTTTGCTTCATGCAACTCATACAAATAATAGAATCTGGGGTAGCGAGCTTTCTAGCGTTAGGTTAGCTGTCAATAGTGCGTTAAATCGATTTCTTCTGTAGCTTTGATTGAAATCGTTGGAGCCATTTTTGAGAATTGTTTTATACAAGAATAATATCATTTCGTCGAAAAGACTAGACAAGCATTTGACCGCCATTTTCACCTGTTGGTAAGTGACGATGTGGCCGAAGATGGAAGATGCCTGTCTAGGAACAGCCTATTCACTCTAGCCTTCAAGGCGTCCAGATTATAAAGATCAGGGAACACTCGCAGGCCACGTACTCCATTCCTTAGCCGTACGCATTATAAAGGTCGAACTAATGCGGCTTGTACGGATTGCTAGAAAATCCACGACATAAGGATGAAGCGTTCGCCCAAATCACACCACTTACTTACTTACTTAGTACTTAATCAAAACAATCAATATAACACATAGATATTGATCAAGTTAAGAGAGGACGTATCCTATGTAACCTAATAACTATTTCTGTTGAACCTAGAAGGAAGCACTGTGACTATTTGAAACATTTTCCATCATAACCAATACACAATTAAACTATTTGATCACTCTATTGAAATATTAATCTTGGTATTTTTATAGATGCGACTTCCTCCATCGTCCGTTGATCAGTTTTTGCCGATTATTGTAATGAAGAACAATATTTTTCTTTTCAAATACCAATTCCAACCAACAAAATTTGGGGACGGCAACTAGGGGGTGATGCCCCTGGTATTGCAAACGTCCATAGGCTGCGGTGACTGCTTACCATCAGGCAGGCCGCTTGGCCAAGCTTGTTTGCCACCTTAGTGGTAAAAAAAACTCAACCCCCTTTTACTTTTCTCCGTGAGAATGCAAAATTGTAACTGTAATTTAATACTGCTTTTTATAACGGTCTTCTAATGCACGTTAAATCCACGTTAACATTATAAGTTACATTATTGGCTCCGACGGTTTTTAGCTACCAACCCTATTACTGGAGAATAACTGAGACTAGTAAATACAAATCAAAATAATCATAATGATTTGCCTTATTAGCCAGCGTCACTGTTTATGGTACGGCACTTTCACCTCAAACACAAATATGTTTAATATATTGTGTAAGATTCCTGGTGTAAATATGATCACAATGACGTGTACTTATACAGTAAAAAAAGTTTCGATAGTGCTTTGTACCTATTCCTAAATATTTGAAACTTTTAAACACTAATGTCGTCTATATGCAAGGTGTTTTAAAGATAACTCACCATAGAAACTAAGAAACGCTAAGTACTAAAAATAAACCAGCTTCGATGAGTTAAGTACATGTGCAGTTATTAATCGGTAGGCAACTGATACAAAATGTAATTAAGCCTTTGAGACTGCTAATTGAACGTGTGTCTAGTACCTACATTGGTTTTGTATATTTGTGTGGTGCTGTATAAATAATTGTAATGTTTATTTAATTTTTTTGGTAAATAAATCGAACTATTGAAATATGTTGTTTTTATTTAAGTACGTAGAAGATAATTCTTCGCTGCTACTTTATGCGCCTTTGAGGTATAATTGCTGAACATTTCAGCTGAGCTGTCGGAGGTTCCTCGTTTTGAAAAGATCGTAAAGTCTCAGATCTTAGGCTGAAACCCTGGATGCCCGGGACGTACTACGCAGTGTGGGCACGCACCCCTCTCGCAAATGTGGACCGCCGACCTGAGGCTCTATTTTAAACCTATTTAAATCTATCTCTTTCACACTCATAGTAAGTTGCTAGAGATAGAAAAGACAAGCATTAGAAGGCGACCGCTCACGCGGATTCAAAAATAGGGCCCCAGGTAAAGGTCCTTAGTGCCATAGTTTTTCTTATAGTCCATGTCTAGTATAATTACATCGAAGAACGAATCGAAATCTAAAATCGAAGAACAGATGGCTGATGGGGCAGTAAAGAGTGGCGACCACGTACCGGCAGACGCTGCGTGGGAAGGTGAACCGACGACCTGATATGGATCGCAGGTACCAGCTGGATCCGGAAGGCACAGGACCGGCCTTTGTGGAAATCTCTGGGGGAGGCCTATGCCCAGCAGTGGGCGCCATGGCGTAAGTGTGTTTGGGAACCCCTTGACTAGTGTGTTAAGCGAAGGGATCAAAGTCATGTGACAAGAAAGGCATTAAATTACCTATTCTACCTATGAATGTGGACGGATTAGAAAATATGGATAGATTGTGTTGTGAATGATAGCTGTAAGTATACCGAGTGATAGGGTTGAATGGAAGAAAAAGACATTTTGTGCCGACCCCACCTAGTGGGGGGCAGGGAGAAGCTAATTTTGTAAAAATCAGTAAAAATAATCGTTGGCTTTGCCCACATTAACTTCACATTCACTCCTAGCTTAAAACGTCTAGTTTCTAGAGCCGTGAAATTATAAAAATATGCATTATCAGTGTGACCTATATGTAATTTAGTACCATAGATGGTAGGTTGCCTAATCTTCATTTCTATTGTGATTGCTGGTGATTGCGACTTATATTAATGTAAAAAGCTTTTTGTCATGTCTGTAGCTGTAATAGATTTATTACCTACCTACTCCATTACGCGTCCGCATAAAATTCGGCTATTATGTTTCCGACCTGTTAACATGGGAATCACATTGAATTTCAGGATAAATAATTATATCCTATATGCTATTCTGGACTATACAACAACTTTCATAAAATTCCGATCAGTCGATAGGTAGTTTTAGTGTAAACCAGTAACAAATATCCAAACATCCATAACATAACGGCGAAATTCTGTGCCGGGAAGTGTACACATAATCATTATGGATTATTCGCTAAGAAACTCAAACGCCTACTGGTTGATATGGCCCCATACTCAACTACTGAGTTCTTTACAAACATAAAATCGTTGACTCAGTCATGAAACCTTGGTTTCAATGTTTTAGTTTTTTTAAATAAGAATGTGTTGACTTAATTATATTTATATGTAATTGAATGATGAATTGGATATTGTAATAATTTATTTATTTGTTCGTATGGCATTAATAGCCGAGTCACTAATTATAATATAATTGTAATAATGAATGAATTATATAATATAATCCGATTTATAAGTAATAGAATATAATTAATAATTGTACCTAGACATATATTTACCAATATATGCTTCTAGAAATATAAAAATGACATGTAAATATTACTATTTATGAATAAATATATGATATGATATGATGATTACACAAGAATTCGTTTTAGTAGTCTTACTAGCTATTTATATTTTTAGTGGTAACATTATGTGGTAATCTGTGGTTTGCGTTTGTGAGTTTGACGTTTTGTTTGTTGTTTGAATTGACATTGACAAGAGGAAAAAGAAAGATTCGTTTGCCGGATGGAAATGGAAGGAGAAATGTAATAAGGCTCACGAAAAAAGAAATATTGTTACTTGGCGTCCACAAATAAATAACATTGTATGATATTTTATTCTATTTTGCGGGTTATGCTCCACCAAACCCATGTCAAACAGTTCGCTTACACAAGCTCCTGAAGAAATACCACAACCACCAAAAGCGGTGAAAATCCCTGATTCAGTAAAGGTTAGTACCTTAATTGTTATTGAAAACATTTAAAATAACTTTAATTAGCGGTACGGGTAAATAGTACCGACATTTCACACAACTCCTTGCAGTGTGAATGAGTAGATATACGGCACTATCCTTACTGGATGGCTAGAGGTGTACCTACTCTACATTCAGTAGTTGGTCGTACCCCATGCAGAACTTTAATCTTGTGTAGCATATTTCATGAAATTGTTAACCCATCATTAGTGATGTCAATTTGACTTACACAGTCGGTGACCCTGGTCTCACGCACCGGGACTTTAACCCTACGTTTTTTTTCTGTACATTCTACTTTTACTTAACTTACTTTTAAGAATACATTTCTATTTTTTTTACCATAAAACCTTAGTACTTTAATTTTAGCCTGTACTTAAATTATAATGTCCCAATCTACACTTTTTGTCGGGACTCTAAATATTGATTTGTTAGCAATTCTGAATGTGTTAAAACAAATAATGTCAAGCCCAATAACATAATTTCTTCTGTTTTCCAGAAAATCATAGCAATGGAGAAGGAAAATGAAAGTAATACCAATCGTAAATCGAGAATTGATCTGAATGCACTGCCTACTCGTCAGTATCTAGACCAAACTGTGGTCCCAATACTTTTACAAGGCTTATCTTCTCTGGCCAAGGAACGTCCTCCGGATCCAATCAACTACCTGGCAGCTTATCTCTTGAAGAACAAAACAACCTTTGATAACTCCAATACAAGCTCAAACAATAACAGCACTACACAAAATGCTCAAACATAGTCTTATGCCCATACCTAAAAATAAGTTCATCTGACATGTTTATTGAGATAATCGTAGAGAGATGATAATTCTTCAAAAGACAATTTAATTTCATAGGGTCCTCAATTTTATGTTAATGCCTCTACTTACTGTTTGCAATTTTTTTATAATTAATTGCAACACAGCTAAATATTTTGTTTCCAATGTTTGCAAAATAAACGATCTCAACATTATTGCTTTACTCAATAAATGTGTCACATGCAGCTTCCTTTAATTTTAATAATGTAAATAGATTTTCTTTGTATTTTATCTGATGATAATCATTGGTCAACGAACTGATTACTGCATAAACTGGGTCCAGGATTATTATTTTCCATAAGTTATTTGTTCAAGTTAACTATTTTTTGATAATAGTTGTTCAAACCACCAGCTGAAAGGTTCATTGGAGCCCATTATAGTGGAAAAATTATATATTGAACAAATGACTTCTGAAATAACATCTCTGACCAATGTACACTTTTTGGGTGTAACATTAATATTATTTACTTATTGAATAAACATTAAGATAATAAATCTGTTTTCTTTTAGTTTGCTATCCTGCTCTGCCTGTCTTCACCTACGTTTTGATAATAGCTGTATCCAATGGGAATTAATTCCAGCATATTTTGGTATACTGATGATGATGGTGATGAAAAGCTATCATAAGACATCCATTAAGTATACCTAGTAATACTAAAAACACCAAGATTATTTCAAAAATTTATTAATAATTGAAGGTGTTGCCGCTTTCCATAAGATATACTGAGCAGCATTGAAGCAGCACCCGACCGATTTTACTCAAATTTAAATTATGTACCTACAAATAATACGACGACACTATAACATTGTAGATAGGTATAGGACTGACTGTGTCATGGTAACTCTACGACACCCCCTGGACATGGTTTTAACATTTGCCAGAACTTCTCTTGGTGCTGCTGTATATATCTATAACATAGAAGAAACATGTTATTCAACAGCTAATTTAAAAATTTTAATTAGGAAGTCAGACCTTCAACAGATCTGAACAGCCCCCTGGATTTAAGTCTATTCCACATTGTGGTAGTGGAGGGTTTTGTCAATACTTGCTGCGAACCCAAATATCAAAGAGTCTGGCGCAGTGCTAACAAACGCGGCCAGACGAGTCATGCGCACAGCCTATATGGCCGCCGAAATATATCATACGAGTGTGCGGACACCCGGCCTGAGTCCACGCTGGCGGGCCTACGCCGATCGAGTCCGATTGTATTTGTATGGACACGCACGCACTCGCGTAGCGCCAATTTGGTATGGACCGTCGAAACGAATCGTGCGCACTCCCGTAACGTAAATTACGACCCAAATTTTGAGGCGGCTGCAGTGAACGATTTAATATTCAAGCTTGGCTGGTTAAATCGTTGTGTTCAAAATATATCTACAAAAACTATTGCTATCCGTTTTCTGGTCTACGGATGTTCTAACTGCCTTCAAGACGCAAGTCCCCTAAAGGATATTGTAGGTTAGGTAGGTGGAAATACTATAATAGCACCACAAGTGTTTCATTTAAAGTTACTTACCGCGTAACAGGAAGGAATGACTAAACAAAATACGACACTATTTCTCTTGCTTTGCGTTGTCTGGGTCCTCAAGGAATTGCTTGCGGTGCTCCATCCAAGAGTCGAATTGATCCACCTGCATGGACAAGAGCATATTAACGTCATACGGTCCCTTGGGAGCGGCTCGCGAGCGGGTGTGGTGTCGTCATTCTTCAGAAACTCGCGTAGAAAAATGCTCCTAGGTTCGTACGTCCACCCGTGCCACTGAAAGAACCTACTGTACTATCATACCTACTGCGTGTTGGCAGCAGCTCCAAGTGGTACCTACTAGCAGATACCCGCAACTCTCGTCCATGAGCGAGGGCAACGACCGAGTCGTGGATCGACAAAGGTAAAGCAGTCTCTAGCGTCACATCGCCGGCCCATAACAGTAAACTGCTGCTGCACTTCAGCCACATTCACACTAAACTCAAAACTCAGCCCATTCTGGTCTATGGAACTCTTAGCTGATTTGCCTCTACGATGATGATGATGTATGACAGTAGAAGGGCTAGGGTTTCAAGAGAGGTAGGGCATAGCGGAGAATCCCGTTCGAATTGGAGCTGCCCAACGGGGGAAGTACCCTCCACCTTACAGAATACCGCAGCTAAACAATGCTCTTTTAAATAGTATTGTGTTTTTGCCGGTGAGTAAGGTGGAGCTTTGGCAGTGGCGGGGCATTTGCCTATTTGCTGCCAAAGCAACGTGTTATAGAGCTGGTCAACGGATTGGCGATACTCTTGGTGTTGCTAATGTCTATAGGCAGTGGTGACCACTTTTCATCAGGTGGTCCGCTTGCCTGTTTGCCTATCGTATGACATAAAAAAAAGGGTGGTACATTCTACTCTGTCTTTCACTACATGATTCTGCTCAATCTCCAAATTTTGTTCCCGACACTAGAAGCAGTCTCACTGTAGCCTTGAAGGCGTCCTTTTTTATGTTAATCGGGAGACAAGCGGGCCTCCAGAAGGAAAGTGGTCACCGCTGCCTATAGACATTAGCACCTTTAAAACCACAGGACACTCTAGACCCCTTCACTGCCAAAGCCATAGTATCATCATTATCATTACAGCCCATAACAGTCCACTGCAGGACACAGGACCTCTCCCATGAGCGGGGAAGTTATTGCCATAATCTGCATGCTTGGCAGGCAGGTTGGAGATCGCAGTCATCATCATCATCATCGTCATCATCGTCTTAGCGCTTGTCAGTGCCTCTGCCAGGGTCCGCTTTCCTACTCATTCTTCTCCACTTCGCCCGGTCTTCGGCATCCTCTCGTCATAAACCGTTGGCTCTCGCATTCGACTCAGCGATATCAATCCATCGCTTCTTGGGTCGCCTCTTTCCTGATACCGGCAGGTTCAATCACCTATTTCCCACATGTCCCTGAGGCTTACGCAACACGTGACCAAACCAGCGCAGAAGAGCCTCCTCGATCATATCTGCGATATCCCTCACGCCACACCGGGTTGGAGATCGCAATGTTGTACCTAAATATGAAAATAGAAAACGCTGCTACCCATTTTTAAAACTACGGAGACTCTAAAAGTTATGCCTCTAAAACATTGGTTGCTTTGTACGACACCCACGGGTGTAAGGGGTTTGTGCTATTCAACTCTGCCGGACAGCACACAGCCAATAAGCCATAGAACACATAGGTACTAATACTAAACGTTCTCCGCCACGGTTTACCATGAAGCACTGCTCATACCTCCTCATATTCAGGCGGCAGCTCCTCATCCGGCGGTTCGAAGTGGAACTGGCTGCAGCTCTCGTCGGTAAGCGACGGCACCGAGTCGTGGATCGGCAGCGGGACCGGCTCCGGGGGCAGGAACTCCGCCATGTACGCCGTCACGTTGCGCGCGCGCCACACCGACGTCATGCCTGCGGTAGCGGTGAGTGATATTTGACTCTGTTGTCTAAATATCAGAGCTTGATTTTGAAGAACTGGATTTGTAGGTGCCATTTTTAAACGAGAGAAAGACTTTTCTAAAAAGAAATTAAAATAATATTCTAATAATATACATGCACGCTGGTAGCGGTTGCGGTGCCCATAGCAAACAATTAAAGTAGTCTACTTCCATTGTTTTCTATGGCGGTGCCAGCCTTTGAGGTACATGTAGACATGCCTTTTGAAGAACCCACAGACTCCGAAAATGAGATCATACCACATCTTGCTCGTGCGCCGTTTTCACGAAAATGAGCGCGGCGCACGTACCTACTACCTGATGATGATGCGGGATGCTGTTCCCGGGTTTAAGTAGGTAGGTATTCAGATGTCTGGCCCATTAGTAATATTCTTAATTTAAAGTCAACGGTGACGCGTTTATACCAGATTAGTGATCAACGATGCACCAATGAAATTCTCCTACTGTGCATCACCAAGCTACATAAACAATACTCCTACTATGCTTCACCACAGATGATACTTAAGGAAAAGACTTGAATAATTTGCATACTCACCCGCCATTTCGTCTTCTTCCTCTTCTTCTCCTTCGCCTTCCACCTTTTCCATGTTGTCCTTCTCCAGTCTCTCCTCGTCCCCTTCCCCCATCTCCTCGATGATGGTCTTGACCAGGATATAGAACCCGTGCTGCATACAGTTGGTGTCGAACACGAAGCAGCCGGGCCCCTTCGGCTTGCCTTTGGTCCATGCGCCGTGGAAGCGGTACCGCGGGTAGATTATCTGTCCAGGGCCCGCTATGGTCCCATTCACCCAAGTTCCCATGAACTTCACCCCGTATTCGGAGAAATAGTACGTCCCCAATCCATGCCGTCTGCCCTTGAACCACGCGCCCTCGTAAATATCCCCGTTAGGGTAGTAGTAGGCGCCGAAGCCTTGCTTCAAGTCGTGCTTCCAGTCGCCCTCGTAGCGGGAGCCGTCCGGGTATATCATGGTCCCAACGCCGTATTTCACAGCTCGGCGCCATTCACCTGTGGGCGACATTACATACTTATTTTTGGGTATTATATATTTTTATCTTGGCGTTAAAGTCGGTGGCCGAGCGGTTACAGTATCCGACTCGTCCGATCATGGTCAAGGCGGACCCCGGGCCCTCGGGATTTGGCAGATCAGATAATTACAATAGAGCGACTGCCATTTGATCCCCGTAACCCTGTTAACGTGTACCAGATTGGATCAATGATTACAAATTCAGTCGTCTGAATCGCAGGATTTATCATGATGTTTTCCCTCACCGTAAGAGCATCGGTTAGTGTTTAACTAATGTACGAGTCATTGGTACATGGCGGCACTGTGGTGTGAACCCGGTGCCTCTTTACCCTTTACGAGTCGGATCCCTTAACCCATAAGGCCATCGACGCTCCTGGAATTATTAGGCACAACACAAGGAAAATGAACAGAAGAATGATATAAACGACCAAAAGAGACTTTAATCTACTGCTCCTTTTGCTCGTTGTAGGTAGGTTACTGTGTCTTGGAACCTGAACAGCAGAAGGACTCTAATTACAATGAGTACCCTCCTACTAATATAAACGTATCTTACCATCATACCGTGCTCCATTCTTCATAAACACATACAATCCTTTGCCGTTCCTTTGGCTCTTGCAGTACCACCCAGTGTAGTAGTCGCCATTGGGCAGTAAAGCCCAACCCTCGCCGTGTCGGTCCCCTTCCTTGTTGCGGGCGCCTACGTATATCTGACGAGCAATAATAATGCTTAAAGTATTTGCTAGATTTAGAGTCGTAGGCACACTGTAAAATATTTCTACATTGCTTTTTTAAACTTTGATTTATGTCCAAGCTTTTGAGCTAATAAAGGTTTAACGTCGTCAATATGATGACGCTGTAATTAAGGACCCTCCGAATGTAATTTCACTCGTTGCTTACTCCAATAGTATCGACATCCTCAGGCCCTTCGCCTTTTAATTCGGCCATTTTATATCCGCTGTTTATTCAAAATAACAAATCTAAATATTACATTACATTCAGGACTTGTTTAGCATGTAACTAATATGACGTTTGACTTTGTCATTTTATTTCTGAGATTAATAGACTTTGTATGCACACTAAAAAGTTTCTTGCTGATTGAATTGAAACCTAACTTTAATCTGATCTAAATGTAATCGAGAAATGCGAAAAAAATGCAGATGTTAATTCATTAATACTATTAGGGCATCTGGAGAACTTAGAGAATAATGATCATGAGAAGAGAGCACCGTAACGGAGCATTCCAGGCGAAGTTACGAGTCTATAATTTTTTTATGAGTAGGTACCACTCACGTACCACTAAAAATGGCAAACAATCTATGGCCCGCATGATGATATTGCTCTAAATTGTGATACCTTTCCTTTATATATGTTCATCTAATAAATAATATGCAACATTTATAAAAATTAAATAATAATCATGTTGGCATTAATGTCCCGGTTGTGCTCTCGCACACGAGGGCCCAGGGTTCGCGCTGACCATGATCCAGGATTTGGGAGACTAGGAATTTTTTTTAAGTTAGACCTGCCAGGCATACGACCACCATCTGTTTGGTGTATAATTACTATCACTGTCACTACATATTATAAAACAACTAGTGAACCCGGCGCGACTTCGTTCGCGTACCCTTTTTTCTTACTTATAAACCTTCCTCTTGAATCACTCTATCTTTTGCTGAAAACGGCATTAAAATTCGTTGCGTAGTGTAAAAGTGGCGTACATAGATACTTAGGGACTGACGACCGGAGGCGACTTTGTTTTATACTATACTAGCGACCCGCCCCGGCTTCGCACGGGTGCAATGCTGATACTAAATACACTACAGAAAAACTGTGAACGTTGTATATAAAAACATAGCGGCCCGCTCCGGCTTCGCACGGGTATAAAATATATAGCCTATTTATAGGCACGCTCTTGCCGCACCGGGCGGCCGGCCGGTACCGCCGCAAAAGCTACGTCCTGCAATTTTTAAATCTGTAATATCTTCGAAAATATTCACTTAAATCATACGGTGTAAAGGGCCATATAGATCTATATTAAATGAACAATGTATTCAAGGTATTTAATTGGTTAAGGACTAATGCTGTATTGGTTAAAATCGCTTCGAAAATTAGCCATTATTTGTCGTAAAAAGTAAATGACAAAAAAAAGTTATTGTGGGTTATCCATAAGAGATAGACATATACCATCACGGACTTTTCTGTAGACCTTTTCAATGTGTACAATACTTAGTACATTATTTTGATAAAACTCGTAGGGTTCAGCCTGCGTTTGCAATGTAAGCGGAAAAAATGAAATTATTTACGACATCACATTAGAAACCTCAAAAATAACAGTACTTCTCCACTATTTAATGAATGTTATTATACATATAAACTTTCCTCTTGAATCACTCTATCTATTAAAAAAAACCGCATCAAAATCCGTTGCGTAGTTTCAAAGATTTAAGCATACAAAGGGACATAGGGACAGAGAAAGCGACTTTGTTTTATACTATGTAGTGATAAGTATAGAAATCCCACTGTCTAGTCTGTATAGTAGATCTGTTCGCGATAGACCTAAACCGCTAAACGGATTTTCATGCGGTTTTCACCACCAGGCAAGAGGAAAGCGGAAAGCAGGTGATTAGCACACCAGTAAGAGGAAGGTTTAGAAGTATAATTTATAAAGGTTTACTACACGTACAAAGCTGGGGCAGGTAGGTCACTTGGGTAAATTTTTTCTTTGTTAAGATATGAATGAATAAGACCTCGTCCAAAAATGCAAACATAATAATTTATTATAATTAAAGATGTCATTTACATGATAATAATAAATTAATAACATAAACATGTATTAGGCAACAGTACATTGAGCTGGAAAATTCAATCATGATTGGCTTATATATAAGGATTCGGGTTACCGCGTTGTTAGCTGACTAGACGGAATGTGATACTTTCCGTTCTAAAATAAATACATAGGTGGCTAAGTAGAATAAGGGGCTAAGTAAGACAAATATATGGAACATAGCATAGGTAGTATACTGGAGATTTACATACAATCATGGTAATTTAGGTGAACAATTGAACATGGCAAGATCCGTGAGTGGCAAGATAAGACATAGGTAGTTATTGGGGTTTCAGTTCCAACTCAATATTAAGAAGAATTCGACATAATCACAAACATAGTAAAATTTTCATTGATAGCCTCTTAATAAAACCGTTTTCGATGTACGTCCTAATTAAATAGCTTGTTGATATAAATAAAATTTTGAATTACAATAAAGCATATCAATAATTTCAGCTTCATCAAACTGAAATTTTAAGAATTCGAAGTGTAAAAAGCAAAATGAGTAATTCTAGAGCTTAAACTAAATTAAAGGCATCTATCTAGATTTGTACTCTTCGGTTATTATCGTATCTCATGATTAGCTGCGTCATCACTACTTCGTGCTTTAGCTGCAGCTAGAAAAAGTTCAGTTAGGTATGTGATTGATAAACAAGGTCAAGTTAATTCCGTTTTGTAGGTCACGACTCACTACGCCCGCGGCGGCGCGGCCTCGATGGCCGGGGCCCCGCTCACACTTCTTGTACTCGAGCTTTTTCATTTTTACTTTTCCCTCGCCACTTTAACCGATTATCACTTGAAAACTCGCGTGTATCGGGCGAGGCAGGTGTCTAACGGGGTGGTGCAGGGGGCGGCGCGTCCTCCAGCTTCCCCCAGACCACGTTGCACATCTCCCTGACGAGCGCCTGCTCGCCCGAGTCCAGCCCGGGCGCGGGCCGCCGCCGCTCGCGCTCCACGCGCTCCCGCACCTCCAGCACCTGCAGCGCGCGCACCACCGCCTCGGGCCGGTCGCGGTCGCCCGCCCCCGTCCCCGCCCCCGGGCCCGCAACCCCACCCTTCTCCGCT
The DNA here is from genome assembly GCA_907269095.1 of Blastobasis adustella. Lineage (NCBI taxonomy): Eukaryota > Metazoa > Arthropoda > Insecta > Lepidoptera > Blastobasidae > Blastobasis > Blastobasis adustella. Next base: position 4,646,271 of record OU026115.1, on the reverse strand, counting down.
TCCAGCCGACGCACCTTCTGCTCCAAATCCCGTACGTACTGCACCGTGCGCTCGGCCAGCTGCGGGTGTGCGGGCATTGGCAGCGCGGGCGCCGGCGCGCGCAAGCCCTCCTCCGCGTTGGTCCCGCTGCTGCTGCCGTCGCCGTCGTCCCGCCCCCCCACCGCGGCGCGCCCGCAGTGCCCGCACGCGCTCCGCTCCCGCTCCTCGTCCAGGTACAGACACAGCTCCTTCAACTCCAAGTTGTCTCGGATCAACTCCTGCTGCTTGTCGTCCAACTCCCGCAGCTTGCTCTGGTAGGCGGACACCTCCTGCCTCATCACCGACGCGGTATACCGGCCGAACCTCTGCCATTCGCGCGCCAGCTTCCGCCCCTTCTGCCTGTCGTCGTCCAGGAAGCAGCACAGATCTCGCAGCTCCTGATTGTCGTCGCTCAGCCGCCGGTTGGCCTCTTTCAGGGCTTTTATTTCGTCTAGTAGCGTCTGGATCTGCCGCCGCTGGTCGGTGGAGGCGCGCGGCCCGTCGGGCTCGACGCGCTTCGTGAACTTGAGCATGTCGGCGGACCTCCGGTGCAGCTGCTCCTCCTCGAGGTTCCGCTGTGCGCGCTGCGTGTCGTCGGCGCTGCGGGCACGCGCGGCGGGCGCGGGTCGGGGGCCGGCGTGCGGGGCGATGTGGGGGGCGGTGCCCGCGGGCTCGTGCACTAGCGCCTTGGTGACCACCTCCGGGGGGCGCAGCGCCCTCAGCGCGCCCGGCGGCGGCGGCAGCGTAGGCCCGCCGGGGAAGCCCGCCGCGAACTTGGCAAACGACGCGGCTGCGCCGGGGTAGGGGCCCGCGCCGTGTACCGACAGCGGGTACTGGATCTTGGTGGGGTCGATCGGTTTCCCGCCGAACGGAGGTTTGAACTCCTTGGCCGCCGCGTCCGCAGTGGCTAGCTTCGGCCCGGCGGCCGGCGGGGGCGGCTGATAGCGCGGAGGAAAGTTGACCGGTTCCGGACCCTGTTTACCTAGTTGCGATTGCTGTTTGAACTGCGCCGGGTTCTGGTTGATTGACATTGTCGTCGTAGATTCGCGGGTCATCGGCTCAGTCGCCTCGCCGCAGGTGTCCGGGGCACATTTCCGAATCGGCGAGATGGCGCGCACGCGAGATCCGAGGCATGGGTTCAACGATTGGTCCTTGAATGAGCGCGGAGGGGACGCGCCGCGCGGGCCGTGGCATTCGCGCAATTACGTCGGCGCCGCCGCGCTCACGGGGACCCGCGCCGTTTCATTGAGACCACTGCACTGGACTACTACACTTACTATGGTCTGATAGAGAGTACGCTCCTCGTAAAGCCTTTTTATATTTGTTATTGTTTTCACTGAGCGGCGTGTAGAGTCGCGGTTCGCGGGAGCGGCGCGCGCGGGGCGCGTGTCTGTACTGGCGGCTCTACCTGCGCGTAGGCAGCGCGTCTCGCTCTACCTGCCGTCTCACCTGCACGCACACACGCGCAAAAGCCTACTCGTGTTCGACTCTACATAGAGCAGACTACATTTCACCACACAACGCGATTATAGTGCGATCGCGCCTCGCATCACATCGTCCTTAGCTTTGTAGAGTTGTGAGCTACTTAGTTTTATGTACATACAGAGTTGTACGATTTGCACTTCCGTCGCACGCTCGGCAGCTGGCGTTTTAGCCAGTATCCTTAAACTAGAGCGAGTCTTGCTCTGCATAACTCTATGTACACAGAGTTATACAAAAACTAAAACATGGTAGTTATAAATAAGTATAGCCATAAGACAATGCTAACCTTATTTTCAAAAAGGCAGTGTGAGAATTGCACCAACCCCATCGATTACGGATGTTAGTTCGGGGCTATCCAGCTAGAACCTCCGTAGAGCTGAAAATGGAAAGCAGCCTTTTCTCTTGTGTGTAACAGTATTCCTAAGGAGCGATGACGTCAGACAGGCGGCTGGTCGCAAAACATTAGGCCAAACTTTTTACAGAACAGTCAGGGAGACATGTTGTGCCCACCCTATTATTAAGAGGATGGTTTCCGAGCGGACTGGCATTGAGAATTTCCAACTTTCGTTAAAATATATCGTGTCAAAGTTACACGGGATTTAAGGTTTCCATACAAATTTCAAACTACGTTTGTATGGAGATCGCTCGGGAAACTCTCGCCAGGGCAAGATATGCCAAAATTGAGCCAATTGGAGTTTCGATGTGAAGGAAAGACTTTAGTCATACAGACTTTCCCTTTTACATTTTTTATATGCCACTAAGGTGGCAAAGAACCTTACGGCCTGATGGTAAGCAGTCACCTCACCTCAGCCTATGGACGTCTTGCAATAACGAGTATCTATATAATTACATTACTTGGAGTAGGCACCTAAATTGTGACTTGATTAAATTGATTGATTTTAGAAAGTTTAAAGAGAGTTTTTAAAATTTAATAAATAAACCTATGTACCTATCATACGAAAAATCTATATACTCTCGAACAAACATAAGGCTACAAAGATTAATAATGCAATTAATACAACGCCTGTGTACCTAATACACGTATGACCGTCTGTAATACGGTTGAGAGTGCAATTTTTCATATACATAAAATCTTAATCCCAAGTACAATTTGGAATGTAAGGAGTGTCCGTGGCCGTGTGGTTAGGGTATCCGACTCGTAAGCGTACCGGGTTCGAATGTCACTGCGGCCATTTACCAATGACTCTTTTGAGTTTTGTACATTAGCTGAATACTAACCGATGCTCTTACGGTAAGGAAAACTTCGTGATACACCTTCAGGCGTCTAAATGTAACCGTGATCCAATCTTATCATATTCCCCTGGTCGCAGGGTCACGGAGGTCAGATGGCAGTCGCTCTACTGTAATTATCTGATCTGCCAAATCCTGGATCATGGTCAAGCCGGAGCCCGGACCCTAGTGCGCGAGAACACAATCTAAGATGATTATTTTTTTATTATGGTAGTGATGGTACGTGTTCACCAACACCTATGGACATTCGCAACACTAACGGGACAGGCTAGCTCTACAAACGAGACTTAAATAATTGCACACACGTACAGATAGAATTTTGTCACACTACTGCAGGTAGTATGACGAACTCCTACACACTTCAGTAACAACACTGTTACCTATTGTTTACTCCTACCACCCAACCTACCCACTCCAAAGGCGAGCGGCGCGGTCCTTTACACACAGTAGGTGTACTACTGTCTACTGTCTACTAGGTCTACTGATCTGCCAAATCCTAGATCATGGTCAAGGCGGACCCCGGGACCTCAAGATGATGATTATCATAAATTATTTTTTTGTTTATGTAAATGTTTTTTTTGGTTATGGTAACTGATCACCGACACCTATGAGTATTCGCAACATAAGCGAGATGCGCTATCTCTACAAACGAAACTTAAAAATTGCGTACAGGTATAGATAGAACTTCGTCACACTAGCTGCATTAATTTTACCAAGTCCTACCCACTCCCTGCACTAGTGTGACGAAGAATACACTCCAGTACATACCAACACTTACCTATTGTTTACTCCTACCACCCAACTTACCCACTCCAAAGGCTAGCGGCGCGGTCCTTTCCACACAGTGCGCACGCGCAGTGTCACCGCGCCAGGATGGGTGCGCAGGTTTTCTTCGCGCTCACTATAGTGACAGCGATCTTGCACGGTCAGTTGGTATTATTAATATTTTTTAGTATTATATAATTAGTAGTATTATATAATATTTTGTAGCATAAATGAAAACAGTAATTTAGACCTGAATTGTTTTATCTGTTGTAGTGATTGTTGTGTGTTTGTCGTTATGTGATAGTGATGACATGTGATTTGATCTGCTTCCGGTGTTTTTCTTGTTTTTCGGTCTTTGATGGGTATTATTATAGTTCTTGAGTTGATTATATATTTGTTTAGTTGCGTATAAAAAAGAAGTGTTGTGCGTTGATGTCTTTTATATGATCGGATTGTCTTCGGTTGCATAATGGTATTTTGGTAGTAAATTTTAAAGTCAAGAAACTTTAATGTCTCTTAAGTTCATCCAATTGGGAAATGTTTCCCAATAAAGTAACAGTTATATTAACAAATAATCGTGCAACGAAATTTCAAATTAAAGAAAACTTCACTACTAAAAAAAATTAAAAATTAAATTAATAGTGTGGCTAATTATTAATACCGCCTATATAGACGTTTGCAATACCAGATGTATAACTATAAATCCTTATCTTTCAAGAAGGGCACAGTAAGTTATTTATAACTTTTCTCCGCCAGGTTCAGCTACCCAGAACCGCAACCCCATAAAGGATGCCTTACTGCTCCACAACGATGCCTTCTCCAATGCAACGTTTGAAGACTGCGTGTGGCGACGCGAGCTGGAGCCCTGCCCGGACCCGGACCTCAAGCTGAACCTCTACACTGAAGCCGAGCCGCAGAAGAGAACTGTGAGTTCGACTCTATGTTTCTCTACATTTTTTACAAGCTTTTATTATTCTGGCAATGTTTGTATGTTCTTTTTTTTAATGGCATGTTATGTAATTCAAAGACAGGTACTGTATTTCCATTTTACAATATGAAAGACATCAACGGGGACTTTTGTTGTCTATATTATACCTACTTTATTTCTAAGAAGTGTTCAGAAAGCTAAGCACAAAATAAAAAGAAAACTTATTCTGGTCCATTCATAGCCATAGCTTATCAAGAAAAAGTATCGTTTGGGTATGGTACTCTTCTTCTTCGGTGCAGCAGTTAGATTTTGAAAACGTAACAATCGCTCACTTTGCCCTTTTTATATTTTACTTTGAAAAAGGCTAAATTACCTCGTCTCTGATATACATATAGTTACACGTGCCTAGTAAGAAAAAATACTGATTATCTAAATAGAATAGAGTTTCTATAAAACTGACAATAAAAAGGGGAGGAAATGGATCTTGATAACGTTAGTACCTATCTCAATTATATGTATCTTGAATTCACATAACTACCTACCTAAAACAAACTATAGTATGCTTCTAGCATTTAATTTTTAAAGTTTTGTAAATGGATGCTTAGCATTACCAGCAAAGAAGTTACACGAAGTTAGTCAAAAATACTCACATATTTACCCACATTGCTAAAGTTATGGCGGTGTTAGCGTGGCTACAATGGGGAAAAACTTGAATTAATTAGACCCAGTTCATTGTTTATCTGTTCCCATCGTTATTAGGTACCTACTAACCCATTATGTACGAGTATCCCCATAATGATTCTTAAACACCATAAAAGAATACAAGCATAAAACAAATTGCTTATAAGTTTTTATTGTCACAAGATTTGTACTAATTCTTCATTGCTCAATAAAAATAACACATTCTGTGCTGGGCTCGTGTGTTTATGTGAATTCTCTTAGGTTGTAATTAAAATTGTACAAGGTATGTACATCGCTATTAGGTAGGTTTATGTAATGTGCAAAGATAAATACAAAGGAGACAATGAACATGAATCGTTTTTAATTTAAATACATTAGTTTTGTACAATAGCTCGGTGTTCAAGTAATATTTTAGAATGCTATTTCATCATCACAGCCCATAACAGTCCACTGCAATACTAAGGGCCTCTCTCACGAAAGGGGAGGTTATTGCCATAATCTCCATGCTTGGCCGGCGGGTTGGAGATCGCAAATTATAAATATAACAATGGAAAACGTTGCTGCCCATTTTCCAGTCTACAGAGACTCTCGATCTTTTGCCTCGAAAACATTAGTCGCCTTCTACGACACCCACGAGGGTTGGTCCGATTCTACTCTGCCAGACACCACACTGCCCAATCCTATGTAATGTTAGGTAAAATAAAAAAATTGTGATGCAGCTGTTGCGTAGCGATTTAATTAAATATTGAAATTAGACACAGGCAATTTATTCGTCAAATAACGTTATAAATTTTGACGTAAGTATATTCGTAAATACTAGCAGTTCCATTTGAAAGGAGACCAACCTGAAATATTATATAAAACAACATCACTAAGTAATTATCACAAAATTAAAACACGTTCACATCCGATATAAAAGTCCGATAGCGATACGGTATCATAAATAATAGGAAATTTATGGAAATTTTAACGACTAACATCCAGTAAGAAATGTCGATACTATTATGACATATCTTGTTGCTTAAATTGGTTAAATTCTAATTTCCTTTCTAATACTTGCTACTAATAATATGAATTTAATTTTATTTGAAGCATTATTTATCGCAGAGAAAATATGACAGTGTATATTCATTTGAGTATATTCGACACTACGATCTCCAATTCGCCTGCCAATTGTGCCAAATCCTGAAGCCTAACACCAGTTTCTGTCCGTAGTCAGAATCGTTTCTATGAGATCTCACAGAGCGCGCGAATGCGCAGCACGACTAGCTCAAGTGTTTGCGACATAGCTCGCGCCGCGACAGCGCCTTTATTTCCTTCCTCAATACTAAGATGAAAGAGATAGCAGGACCAATGTCACGCCTTTTCCCGCTGTGTAGGGTTCCGACTGACAATATTTGAGTGATGAACAGCACTATGCGTCCGTTAAAATGAACGTAACCAACCACCACCATAAAGTCATAAAGTTACTATTCCTAATGACATAGGGTAGCGACAAAATTATCAATCATAAGCCGTTTTGAACGCAGTGCATTCACTTAGCTAAGAGCCGCTGACGAGTACTGCGAGAACGCATAGTAGCGCTATTTTACTATCTGCGAAATAAAAAAAACAGGGGTATGAAAAGTTTGACGTGTATATATATCTCTGACATCGTAGCTCGCGAACAGATGGACCAATGTCGATGCGATTATCTTTATTTGAAAACCATTTCAACCGCTTCAGCAATTTGGTCTATTTTTGTATAGATTGGGTTTGTTTTCCGATATCTGTCGGTAATGTTATAAACTGAAACTTTATAATTGACTGTGCATAGATACTGGCACTAAAACAGTTAATCCTAGGCACTTATATCCACCTTAGGGCTGTATAGCTGTAATACTGTTCATCAATATACATCATACAAAATGCCAGGCACATGCCTGCGTCGAATCCACAGCAAAAGGCCCGCACAAATCGGATATTGGCCGTTTCGGACTGTCTGTCAAAGGTGCTACGGTCCCAGAATGCGTCCAGTATACCGCTACTCGCCCCGATGCGTCCTCCGTACATTCATAGCCACGCCACCGCCATACTAATGGAGACCTCGAATTCACAAGTTTTGTTAAAACTGGGATTTAATTCTGATATATATTACTATGAGACTCTATGCGTAGCTCTTCAAGTCTACTATAATGACGCAAACTTTTCGCTTTTAATGCACTTTGTACTTTCAATTTTCCCGGCCCGGATTTCTTCAATTTTTCCACTAATAGCCTTCGGGTTATTTCCGCGCCAGCCAGCCGCCTAACATCCCTAACATTCACTTCGTCAATGAGAAGGCTCTTTGTTTGATAGTGAGCTTTAGTGAGGTACAGGCAGGCCAAGGCAGGCCATAGAACTGACGGCCGATTAGGCGGAAAAATTCTCGAGTGTCGACCACATATGTCGGGGGGCCTTACAATACACGAGATGCATAAACGATTTTGTAATAATACGGGCTGTTGATGAAAGCAGCGATGAAGCAAGAAGCCATGGAATGACATCGCTCAGTCGAATGCTAGAGCCAACGGCTTACGACGCGAAGATGCCAAATACATGGCGAATTGGAGAAGAAAGAGTATGAAAGCGGACCCTGGCAGAAGCCTTGGGTTAGGCGCTAGGATGATGATTTGTTTTATGATGATTACGGGCTGTTGATGAAACTAATACCTTTCTATCAGGTGGACCTCTTCAGCGAGGACTGGCTGCGGCAGAGCGGCTGGGAGCCCGCGCACGAGACCATCCTGCTGGTGCACGGCTACGCCGGCGGCGATGACACGTTGCCCATCACAGTGCTGAGGGATGGTGAGAATGCTTTACAAGCTTTTATTTAAGTTGCAATGTTTGTATGTTCGGGTCAAATCTTGCAAGCCTAATTTGACCCACTTCCCGCGTTCCCGCATTTAATTGTAATACCTTTGTAACTAAAAAAGTCGTGTACTTATGTAACTTGGATGACAATATGGTACCAAGGAGTTGGTCTGATGATGATGACGGAAGTTGGCCATAGGAACTACTGAGCGCAACAAGAACAAGATAACCTCATTATGTTTGGGCACTTTGGAACGGTCTTGGTGATTACTAGGTATACCGCGCATTAAAAGCTTGTCATGATTTTTCTTTAATCTGTGATTTTTTTGTTAATTGGACACCATAAGACAACATTGGAAAATTAATTACATAATTGACCCACACAACACCTAAAAACAGTTCGGACTAAAATTTTCAAGATTGTCTTATTCGGTCTACGATACGAGATCAGGTTCTCCTATTCTAAGAATGTTTAATTAAGCAGGTACCTAGTTCTTTATATGGAGACGGGCTTAATGATAACACGCAACTCGAACAAGCGTTATCTCCGATGCTTATCTCCCGCGTGCTCATTGTCAGTCCATGAGAAAAACGCAAATTGTAACAATCCTCAGTCCTTGCATGATGCAATTCGACACAGGGTGTGTAATAGGAAATAATGAAGTAAATAATTTAAAGTCTTATTCACAATTTAGTGGATTATTCCAACGCATTCTATTAGTTCTAATATTGTCTATATTAGGTACTCCTCTCCGTTAGTACTAACTTTGTATTAGTATTGTGCGCTCCAGTAATTAAGTAAATTGTTTTGTTTGTTGTTCACTTTGTGAAGTCGTAAAAAAAACGATATATCCCCAGTTCCATTTCAAAATACTGGAATATAAAGCTAATATTGCTGCCAAATTTTTAAAAATCCGTTCAGTAGATTTTGCGTGAAGGATAAAACATCCACTAGCTTTCGCACTTGTAATATTAGTAAGTAGGATTTGTAGGACTTAAATAATCAATAGGTACAAAATATTATCCTCCCAAAATACTACGCTCAACCGGATCCATTCGGTACGTTACTGTATGGAGATAGGATGACTTACTCACCATTTCCGCTACACCCCGTACACCCCGCGTGCATACTGCATGCAACGGAGCATTGCAAAAGGCCACGGTAGCCAATCCAGTAGCCACCGAGGTGAGCGACCGCACCACAGAGAAAGTCACCGGGGCAAGGTGCACCGGTGGCTGAACCAGAGGGTTCGCTTTCTACCCATCTGCGCTGATTTGCATGCCGAGTTCCCAGATTGCAACTGCAGTTTCTATTGCCCATCTGTTTAGCGAGATAGGCTTTCACTTTCAGAGCACAATGCAGTGGCAAAACTAAATTACAGTACAATGACGTTAGGCTGTAAATTGCACGTCGGTTAGCTTCGTATTTACTCACACTGAACTAGCCGATGTGCATTATTTACATACAAATAAACTGTCTGATTCAATCTGGGCAGGTTCCCCTGTTAACAGGGTCACGAAGGTCAGATGGCAATCATCATCATCATCATCACGGCCCACTTCACATTACAGTTCACTGCAGGACTTCAGGAGATCGCAGTGTTATAAATGTAACAAAAATGGAAAATACTGCGGCCCATTTTCCAGCTTACAGAGACACAACACTGATGGCAGTCGCTCAGCTGTAATTACCAGATCCGCCAAGTCCTGGATCATGGTCAAGGCGGACCCCGGGCCCTCGCGCGCGGTTACACACCGGGATATTAACGCCAAGATGACCAGATGACCATAAACTACCTATCAAACAAAGCGTAAAGGGTTTATATCTGTCTATCTATCGATCTCTCTGCCCCAGCCTACATCCGCCGTGGCGGCTACAACGTCCTGATGCTGGACTGGGGCGCGCTCTGCCAGCCTCCTTGCTACGTGGCGGCCGTCCACAACCTGCGGCCCGTGGCGCGCTGCGCCGCCGCCGCCCTCGGGACCCTGCGCCGCGCAGGACTTCGCCCAGATCGGCTGACTTGCGTCGGCCACTCGTTGGGGGCGCACCTATGCGGCATCATGGCCAATTACCTGACCTTCAGGCTGAATAGGATTATTGGTATGTTTTGGTAAACTTTGTTCTGTAATATATAAAAAGACAGCGACTGCCATCTGACCTCCGTGACCCTGCTACCAGGGGAACCTGACCAGATTGGATCATGGTCACACATTCAGTCGCCTGAATGTGCAGGTTTCAACATGATGTTTTCCCTCACCGTAAGAACAAATTAACGGCATAATAGCTGTTTTATTAAACAAATACACTTACACTTTCTAAAAATAACTTAGTTGAAATGACTAATTAACCAGGTATTTTGCCTAATGCACTCACCTTACAAACCTAGGTGACCGTTACCGCAACGGCTTGCTTTACCTACATATTGGCACACACCGCTTACAGCAACTGAACAAATCAAACGTAACCGGAGCGAAGTGTTGTCATATTGGGTCATCTATGTAGTCGAACATACTAGCTTTCGTTTCATAAAGAATCTATGTATTAGCAAAGATACTCGTAATATAATACTTACTTTAAACTTTAAAGTATTAGTAGTGAGTTCATGTTTCGTAGGTAAATTTCAACTGTTATCGAAATCAGTACTTCCGTTCGGGAGGCCTGTATGATGCCCACAAACGATACACATAACTTATACACCCCTCTTTTTGCGACAGAGGTTAAAAAGAACATTTATCTACATGTACACACTACACACTAGGTATACACACTCACGCGCGCCTCCCATTGGGATAGACAGACTATGAAGCGCCACAAGCAACGATTACGACACACTGCCTCTTCTGTATTCATACATCTTCTCTCTCACACAAGTATCTGCCGTCATGTCTATAGCCAAGTGTAAAAACCGATTGCAGGTCTAGACCCCGCCCGTCCCCTGATCCGCAACGCACCCGCGCTCCGGCTGGACGCGGGCGACGCCCGTGCTGTGCACGTGCTACACACGAACGCTGGCCGCTACGGCGACGCAGCAAGGCTGGGGCACGCGGACTTCTGCCTGAATGGGGGCCGCAGCCAGCCGTATTGTGAGGATACGCCCAGTGAGTAGATAGCCAAGTTTGTAATATCACGGCTCTCCACTCCACCCCTTTTTAAAGGCCTAGCAAGACACACGGTCAGTTGATCCACCTGATGGAAAGCCGACCACTGTTATCCGGAACATCAGCAAGCTAAGGGGAGCGGCAACCTTGTTGGCTATAATCCGAACTACCTATTCATTAAAAAGTCAAAGAGTTATTGACGGTGTTCCATTTTTCCAACAGTAAACTACAATCATAGGTACGCATTTCAAGAAACTTCCAGCCGCGTACCTTATATAATACTTATATGGAATGGATCTTCATTTTTCCGCAGCGGTTTTTAAGCCGATACGACATTGGGAATTTTTTGGGTCTTGCCCTTACGGTATCACATCAGAAGCCTATTTCCACTACTGGACTTGAATCTCTACAATTTTCTAATGGCATAAGGTAAACTGTCAGGTCACGATGGTCCGGCCACCTGATAGAAAGCGGTCATCGCCACTTTAAGACACCAGCAATACCAGCGGCATCGCCAATGCGTTGCATGTTGAGTGTTGACACGTTGCTCTAGTAGCAAATAGGCAAATACTAGACTCCTTCACTGCCAAAACCACGGTTGCCCACCCCATGGAGCGCTACAATAAAATCGGGTGTAGTGTTTGGTTTTGTACATAATAACAGAAGCTCTCCATTTCCTCCTCAGACGAAGCCCTCTGCAGTCACATCTGGTCGATCTGCTACCAGGCGGAGTCGCTGTTCCACGCACGCGCCGCCGCGCCGTGCGGCCGCCGCTGCTCCGTGCGCGTGCCGCCCGCGCGCGCCGCCGCGTTGCCCGTGCCTTTGGGGCAGCCCGCGCCTATGACGTTTGTGGCTTTTTTTTTCATTACCTATACTAGCTAGGCTAGGCTAGTCAATCGGTTTCAGGTGGTAGAGCTCTGTCTGAGGAGTCCGCCTGGGTGAGTGCTATCACGTTATCTATTTCTGCCGCCCAGCGACAATGTTTGCCCGTGCCTCTAGGGCCGCCCGTGCCTATGTCATTAGTGTATTTTTTCTTTTCATTATAGGTACCAGCTAGGCTAGGCTAGGCAATCGGTTTCAGGTGGTAGAGATCTGTCAAGCCTGAGGAGTCTGCCTTGGTGAGAGCGCGAGTACCATCGCGTTATCTATTTCTGCCGCCAAGCAACAATGTTTGCATATTGTTGCTCAGGTTTAAAAGATAAGGTAGTCAGCGCAATAACAGGCATGAGGCATTTCATCTTAGTCTGCAGTTATAAGACCATACACCTTGGCCTTGGAGGATTCCAGATTGTTCTGTTAATTGAGGACATTGGCAGGCAAAGCCAACGCTTCTTAAACCGTATGCATATAGAGAGGTCGAGTATCTGGACGTAAGCCACGTCGGAGGCCCCTTGAGCAGCTCGAAATTCTGACACCAAAGGCTGTAACAGCATCGACGATGTCATAATATTAAGTTAATGCCGAAGATCGCAGTGTTGAAAATGTAAAAACGCACGAATTTTTTATCCCTTTATTCCTGGTTATACCCACTGGGAACGTAGGTATAAATGGGGTAAGACTGGGAATAAAATTCCCATTCGTACCCCATGGCCAAGTGCCTGAAGACTGGTGCAAAGCTGTCCAACCACCCCCTTCAGTCCACAGCAAGTATACTATTTCTACGTTCCACAGAGCATCCGGCGCGTACTGCCTCGAAGATTTCTCGACGCCATTCTGTCCGACCAACAACTCGACGGAAGGCGACACCCGGTGCTGTCTCGACGCGCAGTACGCTGCCGCTGCTACGAGCGAACGCCCGCAGCGGACCCGCCCTCGGCCTGTAGTGAGGCTGCGACAGCGAAGGGTCAAGAACGCAGGGTTGGTGACGCAGGACGAGGAGACCGGCGTGTGGGATTAGGCGCGAGAACGAAATTTTTGGCGGGAGATTGAGGGTTATGGCGTCTGACGCCATTTTAATTTCAAAATGGCATGTAATAACGGTTTCGTTAATATAGTTGATCCGAGATGGTTTGTAGTTTTTGAGATTTTTTGATGAACCAGTAAATAGAGAAATTTGAGGTTTCCGGCAATGGAGTCGCTGTCTCCTTGAAGAAAGATCTAACATTCCCGAAAAGGGTTATATCAGTATTTGAAACGGATACCATTTTTATAATATTCTATCCTATCTCAACTTTTCTTATACAATGAAATTTTGCAGCTGGTTGCGTTAGAATTAGGCCCACCTTAGGAAAGCTATTAAAATGTGCTTCGAGATGTCTTCTATTTCTATTTGTGTACTTTTTAACATTTCGTAGCTATCAAAGATCTATCGTTCAAGAACGTAAACCCCTGTACTTATTAAAAATAGTGCTTTAATTAATTAGGTTTTAATTATGTAAAGCAAATATAATTTAAGGTAGGCAGAAATTGGTTAAGGGAAGCCAAAGAAAATAAATAATTTTTGTTTATTGTATTTATTTATGTTAAATAACTAATATTAAATTAATACTAATTATTTTATTTACAACAGAATCCATGCTTACGCAACTCCTACTTTTAAAACTTGAGGTGAATTTTATAAGTCATAAAATTAGAAAGTCATATCCATTTTTATCGGTAGGTACTCCATTCGACAAAACTGGTGAGAACCGCCTCTTCTTTTTCATAGACTAACATACAAAGTAAAAGAAGAAAAACTGTTGGACCTCTTATTCAAAGGCATACACATCCCACATTTATATATTTTTTCTTTTAAATTTCTCTACAACATGACATACTCATGTAATAAATGGATAATTTAAATTTAGTTAGGAAGATGTTCTATATTTGGTGGCATTATTTCAGTATCAAATCTAATTTTATTATTAAAATGCCTTGACGTGTTATAAATTTTGTTATGGATATACACCTGAAAAGGTTGGATTTAGAAGAATAAAAAAATGACTGCAACTCGAACTGCAAATTATGTTACCCAAACTCCTGTATTCAATAAAATTCATTTCATTTCATTTCATAGGGCTTACAGTGTACCAATCACAGGTAAGCTAATCTCTCTACTTGTATGGGCGAAAAAGAAGAACACAGACTAATTTTGTCGAACAATTCATCACAATTTTAACAGTTAACACTAGAAACACAAGTCGGTTGTCAACTCTTGTTGCCCGACATAAGGAGAGAGAGCAGTGCAGCTTTTTCCTTCTCTTTCTTCCTTACGATGTCTAGTGCGCGGTTCTTCCACGTGCTCTTGCGCAGTTTGATTGGTCGGCTGCCCACGTAGCGACCTGCAAGTGGTAAATACGTCTTTAGTTAAAAGAAATGTTCCCATGAACCGTAGAAAACAAAATTATATAAGCCATAGAAATCCTATGCGCGAGTGAGTTTGTCGCCATGCAGATTACACGATAGACACCTTTTGCCCTTAGTATCTGACACCTGACAGTAATGCGCAGTAGTGAGGTGGCGACAAGCGTTTTTGATAGTATGACGACCCACATGGCATTTCTGTTTACATAGTATAAAACAAAGTCCCACGCCGCATCTGTCTGTCTGTTCGCGATAAACTCAAAAAACGTATTTTCATGCGGTTTCCACCAATAGATAGAGTGATTCAAGGCAGGTTTAGGTGTATCATTTGTTAAGGTTTATTGCCCGTGCGAAACCGGGGCGGATCGCTAGCGTACTTACCATCCATTTCTTTCATGGCCTTGATGAAGTCTCCGGGATCCTTGAAACTGACAAAGCCGAATCCCTTGCTTTTGTTCGTGCGTTTGTCTCGGATCACCTTGGCGCGTTGGAACGAACTGTACTTCCCGAAAGTGCGTGTCTGAAAGGAACAACAATTAAAGTTATTTGGAAAAAGGCACAAAGAGAGGAGCGCTCACATTTTTATTTAAATGTGCTTTGATAGAAATAATGTTTCGTGACGTGAAAAAGAACTAAAATGCCGCCATTGTCGAAACTACTGAAGCAAGGACACTCGCCATTGTTACGGTCAATAATATAGTTGCCTAATTATTAAACCTTACAACAAATACGCAATATTTATTGCTTAATAATCTGCCTTCGGGGCACAATAGGCAGGCATGCGTTCCACCCTTAAGCGCACTCCACATACGGACAGTTCCGAGGGAACACGAGAATGTAGAGGGAGTATTCGCCTATATTCGTGTAGTCCCGTGTATGTTTGGCATGTCTCGCCTATTTCATAGACTAAGTAGAGATAGTTCGTTATCGTCTCGATTCGATCGATTTTATATTTTTATTTCTAGCGCTTTTTCCGGTAACAGGTGCGGGGTACACTTGACCATGATCTAGGATATTAGTAGATCAGGTAATTACAGTAGAGCAGCTGCTATCACCTCTGTGACCCTGTTTACAGCAGATTAGCGATATTACACCGATGAATCGATATAATGTCGACGCGTTTTGACACCACCACATCCCTAATAGGCGAGAATGTAGAGGGTCGACCTAAGTCCCGGCAAAAGTTTCGCCAAAAGTTTCGGCGGACATGTGGAGTACGCTTTACGTAGTTGAGTTAAAACACAAGCCATCCGCACGAACCGCTTTGGCTCGACCTCTAATACGCATGTCTAAGGAATGGAACGCTTTGCTTGCTAGTGTAACCTCGTACAGTGCCTGGACTATTTCAAGGCCAGAATGAAAAGGCCGTAACATCAACAGCCCGTAACAGTGCACTGCTGGACTTGAGTCTGCATAGCTTAGCTTATCCATAATCTCAATGCTTTGACTCCACATAGCTTTGCCATAATCTCCACGCCTGGCAGGCGTGTTGGCGGGTTGGAGAGTGCAGTGTTTAAAATACACATCAGAGAATGCTGCTGCCCATTATCTGCTCGTGAATCGCCTATTCAGTAATTCATTCATGTTTTATTGATAATTGTTAATTACAAGTCAATTACAGTATAAGTATGTCAAGCTAATGATTTCAAAATAATAATAATGATTAATAATAACATCATATCTAATAATACATTACATATCTATGTCAATATCTTTAGTTCTAAAAATTCACTATAACTATAGAATGCCTGCTTAGAATAAGCCAATTGCGCAGCCTGTTGGTAAAGATGGGCATGCTGGTGGCGGCGACGACTTCGGGCGGCAGCCGGTTTTCCAACGCCTAGTCGAGGGGCTGGTGCAAATCTGCTCTGCCGGACACTACACGGCCAAGTACCAAGCACGGAATACAGGAAAAAATTTATCAAGCAGTACTCACTAGCAACTCATCTGTGACGTCGTTCCCGAGGTCTCCGCAGAACATGCGGAAGTCGTCGTCGGGCCAGTCCAGCAGCGTCACGTCCTCCCACACCTGCCCGCCGGCCGTGCGGATCACCTGCAAAATAACCACCAATGTAATTGTATTCCTTATGATATTTTAAACTAAAAAAATAATTAATATTTAATTAAGGACGACTGAAACTACAACGGGCCGGGACCGAGCCGAATCATGACCGTAGCACGGTCAAATAATATCCCATCCATTGTGTGTGGACACGCTCATGCTCGGCCCGGCTCGGTTTCATTGCTCGGCCGCCACTCGGTTGCCCCTCGGTATGGCATGAGCGTGTTCAAATAAAATATATTAGTTTACTGAGCTACTAAATAATATATAGCGATGTAAAGTGAGTTATCCTTTATGATAGACTTCAACCAATATCAGGGTACGTAACTCAGAAAAGAGTAATTAGTACATGGTGGCGCTGTGGTTCGCATCCGGTCATTATCATCATTATCATGGCGTTATGTCCCGGTTGCGTCCCCACGCAGCACGCTAGGGCCCAGGGGCCACCTGGACCCTGAGCGCTATCTTTTTCATCTTAGTATTGAGAGAAGGAAACAAAGGCTCTCTCGCGGAGCGAGCTATATCGCGGGCACACAGGCTAGCCGTGCTGGCTAGTATAACAATATCAAGAAAACACCAATCCCTACCTTCCTGTTCTTCTTCTCCTTCTTGGTCTTCGGCTGTGTGTCCTGGATTTGGATGACGGGCGGCGGCGGTGGTGGTGGCGGGGAGGGCGGCGCGGGCGCGGGCTCGGGCGCCGGCGGCGGGGGTGGCGTGCGTTTCTAAGGAGGGGGGTTTTCAAGTTTCAATATCAAGGAAGGCCATTAAACAACCCATACAAAAAGCACAAGATTATGAAAATGCCGGAAAATATAGCAATTTCGGCAAGCATTATTCTGATCAAATTTATTTTGGACTGTTATGCTATACGATAATCTTAAGAGTTGTTGTTGTAACCTTAAAATCTAGCTTTCTATTATTGCAATCGAATTCTAGATTTTCAAGCTTCACCAATTCTTAGAAATGGTCGTCTAACGTGGCTGAGGTAATAACACTTTTTAAGTTTTTTTGGTACTTTATCACAGAGGCAGGCGACCTATGCTTAAATAGAAAATGGATAGCAGCATTTTCTGTTGACCATTTTCAACACTGCTATTTGCAAACCGCCTGCCAAGCGTGGAGATTATAGACATAGACATACCTTTTATTTGGCAATAACTACAAATATATATGACAAGTTGTAATAATATCAACAATGATAGGTATAACATGTTAAGAGTAGGGTACATTCAATTAAAATTTATGGTGAATATTGTAGTGTCATGCCAAATTAGAACTCAGCTCAGCATATGCTGTAGATAGAGAAACTACAGCGCTGATTTTCAGCCGAGCCCTATAGTGCGTGCGCCACTCGCCAAATGGTTGAACGAGTACGAAGTGCCATACATTTGCCATAAATACAGGGTGTCCAGTGGCAGATTTCAAAGTTTGAACAAACGTAGTTTCTGAACGCAACATGTGAGAGGGGCGCGGGGGGCGTCGTTGAAAGCGCAAGCGCTGCGGATTTTTTAGTAGCCATGGAACAGTGGAGTGGAGAGCACCGCACTTTTGCTGTCGAGGCGTACATTTCGAGTGGTTTTTCGCTGTCTGAAGCACGCCGTCGATTTAATTATCATTACGGTATTCGTCGATTGCGTGATGGACCATCGATCAACCTCATTCAGTCATGGGTAGCAAAGTTCAGAGCTACAGGATCAACATTAAATAGACCCAGACCAGGACCTATACCAACGGTAGCCACGGACGAAAATGTTGAACGTGTTATGGTTTCTGTCACTGAAAATCCCCGTTTATCACTTCGTGCACGTTCATCGATATTGGGAATTACGAAATCAAGTTTACAGGTTATAATGCGAAAAAAACTCAAGTTCCATCCGTATAAAATTCAAATCGTTCAAGATTTACACGCTTCTGACTTTACATTAAGAAAAACTTACGCGGAGGAGATGTTGTTGAGATTTCGTACTGCTACTCGGATGGGTAACATATTCTTTAGTGACGAAGCCCACTTTCACATCGGAGGATATGTGAATAAGCAAAATTTCCGTTACTGGGATGTCCGCAACCCAAGACAAATGCATCAAGAACCTTTACATAAACCTAAAGTTACAGTCTGGTGTGCAATGTCTGCATCTGCCATCATAGGGCCTTATTTCTTTGAAAACCAACGTGGCCAAACTGTAACTGTGAATTCGGAGAGATATACCGAGATGATAAATGACTTTTTTAGACTGGAACTACAGAATAGTCCATACTTCAACCGAAACACGTGGTTCCAGCAGGACGGGGCCACAGCTCATACTGCTAATGTGTCTATGAATGCAGTGCGGCAGTTATTTCAAGAAAAAAATATATCCCGAAACGGCACCATACCGTGGCCACCTAGGTCACCAGATTTAAGCCCATGTGACTTTTTCTTATGGGGATACTTAAAATCCGTTGTTTACAAAAACAAATCCGAGCACTGCGACACAACTTAAAGACAATATTCGAGCCGAAATCAGCAGGATCCCCCAGCCTCTCTGTAAACGCGTTTTTGAAAATATGCGTGCTAGACTCGAAGAGTGTGTCAGGCTCGATGGCCGCCATTTGGAGAACGTGGTTTTCAAAAAATGAAATCCGCATTTGTTGTTTTTAAATTACAATAAACATACTTTGTATTAGAGGTGTAGTTTTTTTTTTACAACTTTTCGAACTTTGAAATCTGCCACTGGACACCCTGTACAAATAATTTTATGAACAATGCTATAGATTATAATTCTGTAACTAGTCCATAAGTAAATGCTTGTTACTATTACAAATTAATTTATACTAACGTTCCCGATGGGTGATAGGGTATACAGTTATTATTTACTTGTTCACCTTGCTTTATTTAATTTAGGTATGTTGGAACAACTCTGCAGCCTAAAGGGAGTGATTTTTGATGTTCGAAAAGGTAATGTTTCATGTTAAACTTAAAAGATGTAATTGTTTTTAATTCTTTAATGGGAGGCGGCAGGTTGCCATCCCTCCACAAACATAGCTTGTGTCGAGCAGTGGCTTTTAAGGGCTGTAGTGGAAATATTTGCAGTTTTTATGTCGAAAATGACGGGATCTGCATTTAATTTAAATTTTAATTTCTAGGAGACGGCAAATCCGATTATAGCAAAACTTCGTAGGTATAATTATATTAACAAGATATTATGTCTGCCTTTGTCATGAAATTACATCATCTTCAAGAGACTAAAGAAAATATGAATATTTTAACCAGTGTACTACAACCAAACAACCGCTAGACCATCTCCATCTCCTTCCAACTCACTCTTTTCCTGCTCTCCTTCTCCTTCTTCTCCTCCTCCTTGGGCTGCTTGTAGAGCTTCGGCGCCGCGGAGAGCACGGCCGGCTGCTGCCGCGGCGGCAGCATCTGCGGCCCGGGCATCCCTGGCCGCATGAACGGGATCGGAGACGTGAAGTCTGGACCGCCCGGGCGGAGTCTCTGCACCTGGTTTGGGGATGTTGGTCTTACTTAAGTGGAAGGGCACGCGAGGCGACGTGTGAAACATTCTTCTGGCGGAAAGAGTAGAAACAATTCAGGACAGGTGTTGGAAAACACACCGACAAAATTTACTTATCCCGTGCTTTTTAACTATTATAAAATTTACTTATATAAAGAGCGTCGGTAGCCGGGCGGTTGAGTATCCAACTCGTAAGCGAGAGGTACCGGGTTCGAATCCCGCTGCGGCCATGTACCAATGACTCCCGAGGTCCCGGTTGTGCTCTCGTGCACGAGGGCCCGGGGTCCGCCTTGACCATGGCCCAGGATTGGGCAGATTAGGTAATTACAGTGAAGCGACTGCCATCTGACCTCCGTGACCCTGCTACCAGGGGAGCCTGACCAGATTGGATGGTCACACATTCAGTCGCATTCGTGCAAGTTTCTTCACGATATTTTCCCTCACCGTAAGAGGATGGGTTAGTGTTCAACTAATGTAAATAACTCAGAAAAGAGTACCTCACGCTTACGAGTCGGATACCTTACCACTAGCCCACCGACGCTCCTGATAAACCTTGATTAGTACAACATTTTATTTAGGTTATCTTGCAAAAACTCTTGTTTTCCATTTCTTCGTAAATACTATTGTGTTTACCTACCTTGCCATAATTCAATCAACCGTTCGTACCTGCCTACGATTTGCTATGGGACGATAAGGATTCTTATCTACTACCTACCTATACTTCTTACATATTAATAAATGCACCACTATTTATTATTAGTTTGTATATAAATAAAACGATGTTTTACTCACTGTGTCCTGTTTCTGTAGATAAACTAAATTATTAAAGTTCGTAAGAGGTGATCGTTGCGACAGCTGTTATCTGGGAGGGATTTTGCACCATTAAGCTCTGAATACGAACTCAGAAATGACACACTAAACAGTCCTTGAAACTCCTCCAAATGCCGTTTGTTCTTGTAGCATTTATATTAAATTTTTATTTATGATAATTATAAAAATAATACCTTGGGGGTCAAGGACGAGTCCTTTGGGCATAAGGGACAGCGAATCCTTTCATCTTTTAGCAATCTGATTTTGGCAAAAAATTCACCAAATACCGTGAATGTTGCTGTAGCCACATAAGAAAATTTTCTTGAAGTTTTTTTTTTATGAAATAGACAGGTATTTGACTGCCATCTCACCTGATGTTAAGTGCAGATGCAGTCTACGATGGCGCATACCTGTCTATTAGGTACCTATTTACTCTTGTCTTAAAGAGACCCAACTTGTAGCGCTCAGGGAAAACATGTGCAGGCAGCGAGTTCCATTCCCTTGCCGTTCGCAACAGAAAAGAGTTGAAAAACGCTGAGTGCGTATAGGTGGAATGTCGACAATATAGGGATGGTATGCTGACCTACACCTGGAGCCCCGAAGATGGCATGGGGCTGGTGGAACTAACTCATATAATTCTGTGGCACATTTTCCAAAGTGTAGTCTGTAGAAAACCGCCAGAGATGCCACTTTGCGATGGTGATCCAGATCCTGTAGATTTTTAGTGGTAATGCAATTATGATCTTGTACTGTATATTGCTATTTTGAACTTCGAGATTCAGTATTATACACTCGACGATTGGTATGTAGAACAGATGCGGCATTCTTCTACATCCACCATTTCCATGGAGGCAGATTTTATCCTTTCAGTCGTCATTGTCAATAGCACGAGCTTCCATTGTCAATATGATTTTTGGGGTGGACCGATATTTACATACTAACTGTATTTTGACTTAGGGATACATCACAGATTTTCCTTTAATTTAAAACCTACATAGACAAGACAAAAAATTTAAAAATAAAAAATGTTTCCGTTGAGTCTAGAAGCAAATCATGTTACTTTTTAGTAACTGATGTTTTCTTATTAATTCAACCCTGCTGAATCCAAAAACGCTGGTTACCAACCCCTCTCCTCCCTTCCGCTTCACATTAAATTACCTAAAGATCAACTGTGAAATTTAGCAAGTTTTTAAAAATAAAATTTTAAAAACCCCGGCGGGGGACACTTTGGAGAGGAAAAGGGAGTGAAGGAGGGATGGGAGGTGGTGGTAACCGGATGTGTTGGTTTTTCGAATCAGCGGGGTCGAATTAGAAAGAAATGTTTTCTTTACCCAAATAATACCAATAA
The DNA here is from genome assembly GCA_907269095.1 of Blastobasis adustella. Classification (NCBI taxonomy): domain Eukaryota; kingdom Metazoa; phylum Arthropoda; class Insecta; order Lepidoptera; family Blastobasidae; genus Blastobasis; species Blastobasis adustella. The sequence continues at coordinate 4,624,219 of OU026115.1, read as the reverse complement.
TATGATTTGCTTCTAGAACTTCGCTTTTTAAATGTTTTGTCCAGTCTAACATTTGTCTGTCCACAATATAAAACAGCCAAAATCAGATAATCGTATTTTGGTGTCGGAGACCAAGGAAATAAATAAAATAAAATAAAAGATGCTCTGTGGGTCTCTGAGCCAGCCAAAGAATTGTTCATAATACTCGGCACTTATGCTGCTCTGTGGAGTGTTGTATGGAGCTATATGCACTTGACGCGACACGGCACGTCAAATACGTACAATTGACATTGCAGCGCCGCGTCGCGCGTGCAGCGCAGAGCAAATGCGTTTGGGCCTAAAGGCTAATGTTTCTCAGATTTTCCTTTCATAGTTACACGAGATTTAAAATTGTATAGAAATCTTACGTCCCATGTAACTTTAAAACGATATAACGAAAATCTGACAAACCATAAGCATAGATATTGGTTTCTGGATCATGTCTACAAAATTATATTACTTTTGATATTGAAAATATAATATAAAACTACGTTTGTATGGAGCGCACTCGAGAAACACTCCTCTTAAGCGTAAGAAAAGTAACAAACAAAACGCAGTCCTCACCGAAGCTGGCACCATTATCGAAGGCGGTGGCGGCGGCGGCGGCACAACTCCCGGAAACATCATCTGTCTCGGCATCATCCCGTCGAACTGTAACATGGCGGGGGGCGGCGGGGGCGGGGGCACCCCCCGCTCGAGCTGCTGCTGTACTGCCCCGAAGGTCGCTGCGCCGATCACCGGCCGGAGACCAGGCTCCCCGCCGGAGATCTCCGCCTCGAATCTGTTACGTGTTAGATTGAAATACAGTTGCTAAGAGCATCAGGCGATTGGAAAGTACATGGGGCTTTTCACAAGGGACTCGAGTTCTAACTAATCCATTATCAATTTACTCCACACTCAATGGAATGCCTGAAAGGCCCACACTCATGTCACGCTCAACAAAGTGCTGGTTCTTACAAATTTACTCAGTTAAGAGTAACATCATGGTGGTGCAGTTTAATAATTGAACATGAAAAAGAACACATGTGAGGAGGAATGCAGGACTGATGCTTTTAGAACAACCCATACTTACTATGCTAAAGCTTACAAGAAAAATTTCCACTAAAAGCTGGTATTGTCCAGAAACGTCTAGGTTTTCCCAGGTTCCCCTAGGTTTTAGGCACAGTAGTTTGTGCCGTAATAAAATCCTGTTTGATTAGCTCCTATTATGTTGATATTTTGAAACATTTTAGGTTAGACAATTAGTAGAAATAGTTATTCTGATATTTTGTTAATAAATGTTACATAATAATCCGGTTTCAGTCCACACCCCCATTACCGTTATCCCACTATTGCTACCGTGTTTTCTATACAGGTTTTATATGTCCTACGAATTTTCTTCCTGAATTATATTATGTTCACTTACTGATCAATACCACCAGCCTACACTACCACTAATCATGAACATATAAAGAGTACTACTCGTAAATCAAACTGCGAAGTTGTGTTGATAAAGGCACACTGAATGTTGCAGTTGACCTCTTTCAACATGTCAAAACCTAACTACCAATGGTTGAAATATTTTTTTCTAAATTGTAATAGTAATAGGCCCCTTACATGAAAGAAAATGCAATAGTTGAAGACATTCTTATGGCAAATTATAAAAATAGACCGTTTATAAATAATTATGGGTTACTTTTTTGTTTGCTTTTAAGTTTCACTACATCCCTTAACAAATAATCAAGTTGACATTAAAAAAATGCAAAAGAAGAGAAAGTCCATAGGTAATACTGAAAAAAGGAATAAATAAAAGGATTCATGTACCTACCTAGGAGATCTGAGGAATTAATTGCATTATTATTGTTAAAGTCAATACAACAGCATAAGTAAATGGTGGTAATCTTCAAATAATTAATGCACAGGAAGTAAATAAAATTATAATGGACAATAATTGCTCTATTAAAAGTTTTACATCAAATAAAGCGTTCTAATTAACATAGTAACCTATTAATGGCATAGCAATGCTGTTGTTTTTTGGTATTATTGATGTAACCATTGGTTTGATAAACCTTAAATTTATATTACCTCAATAAAACACAAAAAGCATTATCGTACCTGGACATTTCATCTTGCATCTGTTGGTATTTGCTGGAGTCTTCCATGGTGACGGTGATGGTTCACCTCCTCGAATAACCTTAAAGCAGTCCAAAAGATTACGTACTAACGATGAATTACTAGTACGACCACGTTATCTATTATCTCTTTCGATACGTACACAGGAAATCATTTCACTGTATCGCTGGAATTTAATAAAGAAAGGCAATTTTTGGGAAATACACAGCAAAAGAAGAAAAGCCGAAAAGAGCAAACACCAAAGACTAAGAAAAACAGAAAGACCTCAGACTGACATAAATAGACCACAGACTATTAAGTAGGTAGTAGGCACTGCGTAGCTGTACACATTATCGGGCGAAGATTCGCCTCGCGTTCACAGATTACTAGAAAACTTTCGAAGAGTATTTGGGGTAGGTAATAATCTCGACAAACAAAAAGAAGGATGCACATTTGCTACGAAAATACTTATTATATTATTTATTGTATCCATACTTAATTAGATATATCAAACAAAAATGAGTACAATGGCGAACTTATCTCTATGAGAGATTTCTACCAGTACTAAGTGCTGTCTGCCGAATTTGCCGTTGGCTACAGCACATTCTTTGGACTTCTAAGGTCCAATACTTGCATTTCGTGCTCAAGCCAGTAGCTTTGCAAGCTTTGGGAGTTTTGACAAATTCGGGCTCGTATTCGCACGTTTGTTCGTTGGCCTTCGGTATCCACCCAAACAGCGTTAGGTCGATTGCTTCTATCCGTTTAATGTTACCGCCATGCTGTGCCGCGGATCGCCGGCCGGCACCACATGCTAACAGACAATCGTTGGCCGAAACCGGTGCGTGCGTAGCATTAAGCTCCTGGTACTAGGCTTAAGGAGGTTGCTTTATTTTCATAGGGGTCGCACGAGGTGATTAAACTGCTCCTTGTAGGAGCATCAACTTGAAATAGAGCTGCGCTTCAACGTAGTCGATATGGTTATTTTTCTTTAAAAACGTAACTTTTTTAGGTAGATTTTTTTTGAAAATTAAAATTCAATGTCCGGATAATATGTAGTCGCCAGTGTACTCTTTGCAAGCTATACTTTAACACCTTTCGGCTTTATACATGTATTACGTAACACTCTGTATATAGCTGCGATTACACGCGCATTAATCTAACATCCTATATGAAAGAGGTTCCACACGTTGTCAAGTGCGCTACGGGCAGTGTTGCCAGTAGCCGATATTCAAAAGTAACACAAGGCACCTCAAAAAGTAATATTTTCACGAGAACAGTAATTATAATTATTATTAATTGTAATTAAAAAGGATAATTTTACTTTTCTCGTGAAAATAAATTTAAAAGTTATTTTTGAATATCGGCCACTGACAACACTGCTTCTAAAGGGCATGCCAAGAATCAGAATCAGAATCAGAATCAGAAAATTTTATTGTTAAGACTGTGCTAACAAATAAATGTTTACATGTTTACATCAGTTACCCTTTCGGGTGTACAATAATTATAAAAAATTACAAAAATAATAATTATTAAATTCTAAAAGCTAAAACCGAGAAACATATAATTTAGAAATGAAAACAACAACAAGCTAAACTAAGTTAATATTTAACATAGATACTATTATCATTATAATATTCCTGTAAATTGTAGAAAACTTTATTAGACAACATATTTTTTAAATTATGTTTAAATTTATTAGTTTTTAGTACTTTTATTTCTTGGGGTAAGTTGTTATATATTTTTATACCTGTTGCGTATGTACTCTTTGAATATATTCTTGTATTGATTTGGGGAACTTGTAAATCGTTTTCATATTTGGATCTAGTGTTTGATCTTAATGTAGCTTTTTTATTAAAGTATGATTCGTTAGTTTTTATGAAGTTACAAATTTCAAGAATGTATAAGCTTGATAAAGTTAATATATTTTTTTCCTTAAATATTCCTCGAAGAGAATCTGTATTTTTCATCTTAAAAATATTCCTTAAGCATTTCTTTTGCATTAAAAAAAGTGAGTTGATATTGACAGAGTTACCCCAGAATATTATTCCATACGTAAGTAGAGGGTAAACGTAACCATAATATGCACTTAAGGCTACATCTTCCGAAGCTATGTTAGTTAAAATCGAAAGTGCATAACAATAACTGGATATTCTTTTATTTATTTTAGAATATATAGAGTCCAACATATAGAGTCTCCTTTATTTTTTTATTTAATTTTTCTCCTTTACGTAGAATACTAGATTATGCTTCGTCTAATATAGGATAATCATTTTTACAGGTCACTTTCAGACAAGATTTCGACTCGCGCGTATTCTACGGAATAGGCAGAGTGACCGAATAAAAATACTCACGTGTCGAAATCGTCGTTGTGGAAGGGTTTTTAATGTAGAATCAATAAATTTTTAATTAAAATGAAAAAAGTTTTTGTTTTGTATATTACATACAGTATAATGAGAATGATTATCGAAAATCGAATAGATTCATTAACGATTTTACTTTCCTACTGTGAACTGTCAAAATTATCATTCTATATTTTTGACAAAGTATAGTGTGCGTGTAATCCATAGAGAAAAAATGTTCTATACAGTATGTCTGTGGTGTAATCGCAGCTTACGCTGACAGCAACGTTACGCGAATTTTTGCCGTGGCCATACATTTACGTTGTTCGGCTACGGTTGTGGGTTTGTGGTACTTAGACGATGCGATGACTTTCGTTGTCACTTGCCAGATCTTAGTTCTTTGTATATATAGTTCATAGTTTGTGGTTCTTTGTAAATTGTTATCTTATGCGGTCATTTGATTGTTTGTTCTTGAAAACTTTATTTTGTAAATTTTGTGAGAAAAAGTACTTTGCTACCTTCAGTTTCAAGGGAAATGAGTACAAACCTTATTTTATTATAAAATAGTTGTGACTTCAAGGACGTAATTAATCATTACCATGATCGAAGAAGACAACAAAACACTTTGGTGTGGTAATTTGCCTGAGCAGGCCACAGAAGAATTGCTTTACGAGTTATTTTTACAGGTATATTTTTTATTACTTATCACAAATGTAATTTATAAGTTCAGTTATACATGTTCTAATTGTTGTTCAATTTTTGTTCTTCAGGCTGGGCCGTTAGAAAAAGTGGTTATACCCAAAGACAGGGATGGACGACAAAAATACTTTGCGTTTATAACTTACTGCCACGAAGTTTCGGTTCCGTACGCAATAAATCTGTTCAGAGGAACTGCTTTATTCCATAAGACCTTAACTCTGCAGAGCCGAGGTAAGATGGCATTGCTACCACCGCCTATAAGATGTGTGGGACCAGAGCCAGTACTTGAGTTCGTTGGACAAGCAAATGTTGCTCAACAATTTGCGGAAATGGCACAGAATATTAATGAGGAACAGTACATGAATGTAGTGCAAGCACCTAGGAATGTGTTAAACAATGATAAGTTAGTGCTTGCCAGCTTGCAAGGGAACTGGTCACACAGACATCACCCATACCGGCCTACAGACAACAAACGGGATGAGTATCGACCACGACACAACGACAATGACTACAAAAATAACCGTGGCAAGCATCCATCAAGTTGGAGAGATAGGAATAGAAACAATAAGAAAGGAAACTATCATCGGAGAGAATAAAACAATTAGCTGTACAAGAATTACGTACCTATGTAAAATATTGTTTTAATATATAAAATTAAATGGTGTTGATAATTAAAATGAAAAAAGACAATATTTTGTTATTTATCTCCATACAGACTTTTAATTTTGTGTAAGTAAAAATAATAATCACCTTGGCGGCAATGTCCTGGTTGTGCTCTCGTGCTTAATCCCCTGTAGCATAGTCTAGACTATAGGTAACATACCGTTTAAATGTCTCCAAAATTAATAAAATAAATTTCTATTATGTAATAGTACGCTATAACCTGTGATCAGCACTCGGAGCTAACGAATTAGTACTAAGCAAAACAAATAAATGAGGGTACTTGTTGCAAGTTGAGGTTTATTTAACAGATGTTGGCATTTTGGAATAGTGCCAGGTGACTGACGTTACAAAAAATAATAAAAAACCGTTCAGTTTGTGTTTTGTGTATTATCTTGAGAAATTGTAAATGTAAGTGATTTGAACTTTATTGTGTAACATTATTTTTGAATCGTTTTTTACGTTTTATTGTGTTTTTGTTGCAAATTGTGTTTGTTGACTGTAAGCTACAACAGGTGAATAGCATACAATTTTGTTTGATATCTATAGCACTGATTATTGTTATTTTTTTAGTTCAGGATGTCTCGTTAGCAGGCTTTTTGTACCAAGGACATTGTTTTTGCGTAAAATGATTGTGCAGTTAGAAGATGGCTTAGATTTTCATGACGACAACCTTGCCGATCCTGATTTTATTCCTGAAGGATGTGGATATTGATGTGGATTTAATGGAAACTCTAGAAAACAATTATGAGAGTCCTTCGTCTAGCACGGAAACTGGACCATCACACGAGAGTACAGTTCTGTCTTCTCAAGCCAAATATCCAAGAAAAGCCAGCTAAAGAGAAGCCAGCCAAACAGAATTTGTCCTGGAAGAAAAATAATTTAGAGTTCAATGCAGGGCAGATCGTGTTTATGAAAAACAAGATCCTGGATACTCATCTCCAAGAGTGAGATAGGTATTCCCGTATAGTTTCTTTTATACCTGTTTTCAAATGCTAATAAATCAAGAGAATATCTGAGGAGACCAATTTGTATCAAGTGCATAAATATCCGAAGCAAAGATAGCGCTTTCCGGGTGTCTGAGAAGGTAAGAGAGATGGGAAGACAATAAAATTGTTAACCTGGCTTCCACGTTTGCTGGACAAAAAACCTGATACTGATATATGAATATTGTACAAACAAAACTCAAGGTATGTGAACATAAAGCGCCCCAATGTGGTGCGTACCTGGAGAGTACAATCGCCATATGGGGGGTGTTGACCTCCTAGACAGCATCATGGATATTAGGCATATACAACATACGTTCGCGAAACAAACGATGCGACCATGCGACTATTTTATCATTATTTGGATCTCACAATCGCCAATGCATGGATACTTTACAAGAGGGTGGCTAAATACAAAGGCTTTCAATCAGTGTGCTTATCATCAGCAGAATTTCGTCTGGCGGTTGCAGTGACGCTTTGCAAAATGGGAATCAAACCTAGTTTTGTCAACTCGGCGATAGCTGGAGAATAAAATCCAAGCTAAAAACACAAAGGATCTGCTCAATAAGTGCCTCCAAAAGCAGTCCGGCAATACTAGATTGGGCACTGGCCGCAATGGCCTGATAAGAAAATAAGATACATGTCTCCGAAGTGTTTTGGATTTACCCATAACGTACATGAAAAATACGTTACGTGAGGTAGCCTTACTCTACAGGAAAACCAAGAAAAGTTTTAGAAACTTCCATCTTTCGTAGGTAAAATTTCTATAGGTCATGATGACCACTTACCTCAATGTTGCCTAAAAGCAACACTCCTTATTTTTGTAATTTTCTTCTTAAATAATAAAAAAAATCAAAATATCCAGAAATACGTGTATTTTATTTTTTTGTGTTCACTCCCAATTCAAAAAATCAAATGAATACCAGTTCATGAGTGATAGAGGGATAAGGTCCTGGGGTCCGCCTTGATCTGGGATTTAGCAGACAGTAGAGCAATTGCCATGTGACCCTGTGACCCTGCTACCAGGAGAATCTTGGAAAAGGGGAATATTGGGTCATGGTTACACATTCAGTCACCAGAATGTGCATGTTTCAACACAATGTTTTCCCTCACCGTAAAAGCATCAGTTAGTGTAGAACAAATGTACATAACTCGGAAAAGAGTCATTGGTAATGCTGCATTGGGAATCAAACCTGGAACCTCTCGCTTACGAGTCGGACACCTCAACCACTCAGCCATCGATGCTCCTAAAGTAAGTAGTAAAAATAAATAAAACAATGGAGTGCAATCAATAATCCTGTTTGGTTTTTACTTTTCATTATATAGGTTCAAAGTTTTAATTATAATAAAGCATAACTAATTATGATCATTTAATATTATTCCCATTTCGTTGAGGAAACCACTGAATTCTCCCTGAAACCAAGTAAAAAATATTTGTTGTATTATTACAGCCAGTCAATTAAATCATTGTTATAACAATGCAAATATCTCTACGGGAAAAGGTGTGATGTTATGATTGTAACAATGCAAATCTATCCTTTTGCAACATGTACTTATGATTAAAATAAAAAATAAGATATTTTTAAAAATTATACGTACTCATACTTACGATTTTGGTCTTGTATTTGTAAAACACATATCCAAATATTTCATTAATGAAAGCTAGTGATACAATATAGAAGATAATTGAAATTATTTTGGTCTCCTTGTCAAAAATATTGGATTTTACTGCCTTGTATATGATGTAAGTTCCCAAAACGCCTCTCAGTGTAATGAACATTGCCAGGTACAATACTTCCACTAAAAAGTATATTATAGTTTTGTCGTGTCCCTTTGCTTTGAGAAACCTGTTATAACAAATAAATATTTATTAGCTAAACTTACAAGACTTTCTCTTAATATAGTTATCTCAATTTTCACAGCGATGCCACTAGATAAATGTGGTTTGGTGGGTATAAGTATAAACACGGCTATATTCGCCTGAAATTCGATTATAACTCCTGACCGGGTCGAAATCTGACGTGGGTACGTTTTTCGGGATAGATTATAGCCTGTCTTATTAAATTCCAAATTTAATCAAAATCAGTTCAATAGATTTGGCGTGAAGGAGTAACAAACCTCCTTTCTTCAAAGAAACTTTCGCAGTACCTATAGACTGTGAGGGCGCCATTGTCGGAGAAAAGTGGACTTTAATGTTGAAAAGCGAAACTGCTTAGAGTATGTGAGGCATCCCGTTTTTTTACTTATAGAACCCACACAAGAGGATGTCTAAGTATTACCCCTACGAAAATTCAAAGATTGGATTCCTGAAAAAAAAAATGTTTGCTTGCTCGCTTCGTTGGCTTTTCTGTCAAGCCTTGTTCCCGTGGGAACACGGGGAAGGATAAAAAATATCATCATCTTGGCGTTAATGTCCCAGTTGTGCTCTCGCGCGAGGGCCTGGGGTCCACGAACCATGAAGTGGATATCCTTCCATTCAAATTATATTTAAATGTGGTAAACTATCGTCATATCGAATTTCATCAAAATCAGCGCAGTGGTTTAGCCAAACAGACTTACTTTATAACGGGAGTAGGGATGTGTTGTTCTGAGATATATCCTACAACACTGAAAAATTTCACAAACAAAATGGTAATGGATGGTAAGCTTTCCAGCTTGCCAACTATCTCCTTGCCAAATTTTATCAAAACATGTTCAGCATTTTAGGGTGAACACGTAACAGGCAGAAAGCTATAAGTTATTACGTACTTAGTTTGGATATGGGTACATAGGAGTAGGATGGAATATTTGGAAATTATGTTCGTTGTTGTCTAGTTCTTGATGATACACAATGTACTTGTAGTCCCGGCCGTTACGCCTTATCTATTTCTGCCGCCAAGCAACAATTCTTGCATTGTTGTGTTCCGGTTTGAAGGATAATGTAGCCAAAGAAATTTCAGGCATGAGGCATTTCATCTTAGTCCCCTCATGTAATGGGCGACAGTTACAACTTACCATCAGGTGGGCTGTCTGCTCGTTTGTCACAGAATAGCATAAATAAACTAGCGTCACACAGCACTACATTTGTAAACTTTCATCATCTTCGGAAGAGACAAAATCTTCACATAATGACAGTCGAATTACACGTACAGATAAGTTCGTTCGACAATTAAGTGAGCAGAAGAGCTTCGTCAGAAATGCACAGGAAGTCAGGAACATTGGTGTATTATTATTTTTCTAGCCTCTACGACCGTCCCACAGCCTGGTAAAGACCTTCTCTCCAATAACTACACGAGTCCCCATTTGGGTACTTCGTGAGTTCTCTTATTACCATATAGTTTGTGAGGCGCCATAGGTTATCCTATGTCATCGAGTACAAGAAAAATTTCACTTTGTTGTGTTGGTAGACATTTAGGAACCCAGAAAACGTTGGTACGCCCGTGCGCAATCTGGCACAAAAAAAAATGTATGCATTCATTTCTTGTATTTGATGACTTACAGCGCCCTCACTATTTAATATGATAGGAATAAGTATCAGTCTATAGACTTACCATCTTGTTTGCAGTAGAGGGTTAGTGATCTCCATCATCGCCATGGTGCAAGGGAATATGCAGCCCGTATCCTCCTTGTTCAGGTACAGTGTTATGGCGGCAAGTGCGCACGCGTGGTGTGCCAACATGAGCCAGTTCTTGTACCAGTATATGAGGCACCAGAGCAGGTCGAACGCGAAGTAGCCCCACGACCAGACCATCAGCGCGTAGTGCTGAGGCGTCAGCTTTGCTGGAATGGTATCATCATTATCAACGGCCCATGAAGTCTTGACAGACTTGAGCCACCTCCACATTAGGGAGGGGGGTTGCCACGACACGTTTCGCCGCTCTATACAATAATATTTTTAAAACAGGCATTCTAATTTAATCCATGCGATACCTATATTACTATTTTGTGCATAAAGTTTTAAATAAATAAATTACCTATTAAGGTGCCTAATACCTGTAGGTATCGCATGCGAATGGGGCCTATGATTTTATATGGATGATATGATATAATACAATATTTGAAGGTCGGATTTATTCATGTTATTCACGTAGATAGTCAAGAACAAAAGCACCTGCAAAGCAGATATCGTTTAAAGTGAGGGATGTGATAATGGGTATTCAATTATTTTAAGAAAACCTGGTAAAAGGTGATAGTTGGCCTAAAAGTATTGTTCCTTTGAACAGAAAAATATTTTTGTAATTTTTATTCAATTACACTATTAAATTAGTTTTAAGATGAGACGTTTAGTACACAAAGCAGGTAGGGTACATAAAAGTCGAAGAAATATTATTTGCACCGATGAATGTTATCTCTTGGGCGGCTTATCTTTTCTATTTCAATAGGGTAGGTATAATACTATCAATACTTCTTTTGCAAAAAGGGAAATCGCGAAAAAGTTCTTGTCAAATCCTTGGGTAGGTACTTCAATAAAGTTTATTTAACATAAGTACATAATATGATGGTAACAAGGTACCTAACACGAAGAAAATAAATTACTTATTGAAAAGCAAAAATGCATGGACGCAATCGGCGTAGAGCCGCGCACACGCGTGCACCAGCGCGGACACGCCTGGCCGGGCGGCCGCGCAGGCGTATGGTTTAATACAGCTGTGTCCACGACTCATTTCGCCGCGTTCGTTAGCACCGCGCCTGACTGATATTTTAGCTCGCAGTGAAAATTAGTCACTTTTCTTTTTGGTGACACGGGCACACCAACATTTAGTGGATCTCCTAAACGTCGACTATCGCTACATAGTGGAATTTTTCTTGTACTTGATGACGTAGGATAACCTATGGTGCCATCACAGACTATTAGTGTTGTGCTCGAGACAAAAAGTCGAGCAGTCCGCTCGGCGGCTCCATCAACTTAGCATAACAATTCTGTGTGTAACAGTTCACAATCTTACCATGACATTTTTGTACATAATGACATTTTTATTAAATACCTACTCAACTGAACAAAGTGCTGCTAATTATCCGGTTTACGGAGGTAATAAATGGTCTGCCTCTAGCTAGATAGACTTAGTTTTAGGTAGGTAATAGATTTTTATCACCTTTTACGACACCCATAAATCGAAGGGGTTGGTACATTCTACTCTGTCTGTATATTAGGAATTTCGTCGTAGACTTCATGTCAGGCTAGATTTGAAATAAAGATATATTGTTTCCTAGAGAAGGGGTCTTTTCTTTTTTGTTTGTATTATGTCCTGCGATAGAGAAACATGCAAGCCAGCCACCTAGTGGAAAGTGCTCATCTCCGCCCATGTATAATTTGAATAATTTAGAGGACCCAAGTCAAAAGGTGAATTCCGAACTTTTTCAAATGAGCCCATCCAATCGGTCCATATTAAGGAAGACCCAATCAAACTGCAGTCTAAAGCTAGACTACAGTCAGTTGCAAGAATCTGTCCTTCCATTTTGCAGGAAACCCTATAAGGCATATTCCATGACTGACGACGAGATCGGTAATTAAGAGATGAAGGCTTTCAATGTTGGCTAGTTGGATTCGTAAGCTAGGGGTAGCGGTTTTAAACCTGTGCCTATTGATACCTACATGGCCTTGTTTTTATCTCTCCTTGTTTATGGCTGACCTTGTCCTCAGTTAGGTATCTACATTAGTTGTGCTCCGACCGGTGCTCTTACGGTGAGGTAAAACATCGGCAGGAAACCTGCACATTTAGACGACTTGATCCAATCTGGTCAGGTTTCCCTGTTAACAGGGTCACAGAGGATGGCAGTCGCTCTACTGTAATTACTTACCTGATTTGTCAAATCATGATCAAGACTGACCCCGTGCCTTCGCACGTGACGCTAAGGTGATGATGAAAGCTTTCAATTACTTTCCTAATTTACTCCCTATGCGGAGCAAATGCAGCTGCATTTTGATTGCTCTCGACAACTCTAATAGCTTACCAGTGAGGCGACATTCCGTGATGTTTGTGACTCCGCACAGCGTGAGCCCCACCGTCGCGGCGATGCTGCCATGCAAGAGGGTCACCACTCTGGAGCACCATTCTGGGCTCTGTTTGGGCTCTCTCGTCGTACACCATACGTACAAACTGCTCCACAGCAAGAATGAGAACAGACTCAGGAGCGTACAGGCCGACACCTCTGAAAACTCCATACAGGGAATTCTGGAGGACTGAGTAACAGGTTCATTGCACGGTTGATTTAATTGTCTTATTCGTCTTATAAGAGCAATGGTTTGTACATTATTTATTTTACTCTGATTTGTTTGTTACGAATAGTGACAGGTTCGATCTAAACAGATCAAAATTTCAGTCCATAGATAAAGTAAACAAGTACCTAATCACCTCTTTTAAGGTTGCTTTAGAAACCCTTGTTTGAGTTATTAATACCTACTACCTAACTTTATGGTTTAAATTAAACCACCCTTTCGGTCCTGTTTTTATTTGGTTGGCCCGTCTATTATTTGGTTTGTAAAACTACACTCAACATTTTGTTTGTACATATTCTAGACGAGCGGGCCTCTTAAAAGTGCCCGCAGGGCCGCAGGTTGAGTATAGCTGCTCTATTATAGAAAGAAAGAAATAAAGAAAAGAAATGTATACCTATTATTGAAAGGGTTCCTTTCCTATTTACTACGGAGCCGTAAAAATATTCTTAGAGATGGGCAATGCACTGGCTGGTGACTGATGTCCTTAGGCGACCACTTTCCATAAAGTGGTCCACTTGCCTGTTTGCGTACCATACCTGTATATAGGTAGCATAAAAAATGCGGGGAACATTGTGACATTTTAGGCACTAGGAGGTGAAATAAGCAAGTAGTTTTTTATTCAAAGTATTTTAATTTCTTAATTCATCTAACATGTCTTACATAAAACACTAGTTTTTAACAAAAAATTATATAAAGTTCGCTCCGTTGGAGGATAACAGTTATATTAACTTAATTTAGATAAGTACTACAAAAATACCTTTCGCACAATTCAGTCATAATTTCGACATTAAATTCAAACAAAGATTTAAAGAAAGAGTGTGGGTAAGTACCTCTACGTATCTCTTAGTTTTACTATAATTGGTTTAGCCCTAATCTTGTGTCACCTCAGTGGTATACAAAAGAATGTATATGTCTAGGTACAAAAACCTGAGATGTTTGTACTTAGCCACACGATAATACTTTCATCGGTCTAAGTGCTCGGATAATAATAGGTTTCGCTGTGTAAATCACGTAGGCAGTCATAAAAATATCAAGAACTCATCGGCAACGCAGCTTGTCGACATACTTTTCGATGGCCCGGTACCGCGTCGGGGTCATGGCGTCCTTCAGCATCGGCTTGAACCGGCCGTCCTCCGCGAGCGCGAGGCAGAGGTGGCGCGCGAACGTGCGGGTCTCCGAGTTGGCGTCGACCAGCAGCTCGCCCGCCGCGCGGAGCAGCACCGTGCGCGGCTCGGGCGGCAGGTCGAGGATGCGCGCGGGCCCGGTGTGCTGCACGAGCCCCCAGAGCGCCTGCGCGGCGGCCGCGCGCACGGGCCCGGAGCGGTGCGCGGCGCCCCGCCGGGACAGCGCCACGGCCGCGCGCGCGCCGCCCGCGCCGCCCCCCCGCGCCACCCGCACCAGCGCGCCCGCCGCGTCCGCGCGCAGGAACCGGTTCACGTCCGCGCAGCGCTCCAGCAGCGCCGCCGTCGCCTCCTCCAGCTCCGTGTCGAGCGCGCGGCCGCGGTGCTCGAACAGCGCGCCCACCGCGCCGCACGCCGTGCGCGCCACCCGCGACCGCAGCGAGCGCACGTGCACCGCGGCCGCGCGCGCCGCCGCCCGCCAGCTCGCCGCCGGCGCGCGCGCCCCGGGGTCCGTCGCCAGCCGCTCGCACTCCAGCAGGCTGTTCACGATCACCTCCCAGTCCTCGTGCTTCGCCGGCACTATGCACTCCGCCAGCGCGTTGCGCACGTCGCGCTCGCTCGGCACCTTCTCCTCGTAGATGTTGCTCGTCGGCTCCGGTGTTCGCGTTCCACTCTTGATCGTCTTCGCCGGGCTGGGCGACGTGCTCCGACTCTTCGACGACGGGGCGAAGCTCCGCACAGATTTTCTGCTCGGCGACTGGGGAGCGGACGACTGAGCGGATCGGACGTTTAACGATTGTTGCGATCCGAATTGGTCGCGAGCGTTCCCCAGGTCGGCGAGGGACTCGGCGCTCCGGATCGAGGGATTCGTTTTTTCGGAGTAGTCCTCAACCCGAATGGACGGCGACCGCGGCGGCGGCGGGGCGCTGTCGACCTCGTCGGCGGGAATGTCCACGACCGTCGTTTCCCCGAAGACTACGCTCTCCATGGACTTCTTATCCTCCTCGGCAGGTTTCGAGGCTTCGCTCGTGAAAGCGCTGGAGTCTCTGCGAAGACAAAACATAATTAAGTATCTCACCGTACACGGTCCGGTGCCTTGTTTATGTATGCGGCGCGACCGGAGTCGGAAGTTACCGCGTGTGCGAGGGGAGGTCGGCGACGAGGTCGGGCGCGAGCGGGGGCGCGGGGGGCGGGGCGGGGGCCACGCCGGAGGGCGGGCGGGGGCAGCAGCAGAGCAGCATGCGCCTGCCGCCGCGGCGTTGAGCTACCGACTACTGCTACGCGCTGGGGCTACGGTGCTACTGGCCGGGCGCCGCCGTCTACGCGGCTCGGGGCTACGTGTCGCGCCCACTCACTACCTGTCTAGTAGCGATCAATTGAGTCACATGTTGATGAACTCAGGTACCTGCATATTATGCAGATTAGCTAACGTTCCGCGGAATTGCCGCCCGGCTCGGGTAGAAAGAAAGCCATTTGTCAACGACTACTTGAATGAGCTGGCGGTTTGGCGTTTAATAAATTAAGCGCCCCAGTGTAGGTAGGGTAATGGTCATTGTTTTAGCTTTCTTTTAGCTACGTTTGTAAAGGGTGGTTGAAATTTTTTCATTTAGTGACCAAGATTAGCTTTAGCATTTATACTCCTTTCTCTATAGTACAGTCGTTAACACACAATTACACTGTTC
The DNA here is from genome assembly GCA_907269095.1 of Blastobasis adustella. Lineage (NCBI taxonomy): Eukaryota > Metazoa > Arthropoda > Insecta > Lepidoptera > Blastobasidae > Blastobasis > Blastobasis adustella. Next base: position 4,608,427 of record OU026115.1, on the reverse strand, counting down.
TAAATATACCTTCTCGGGAAAATAATCTGGTATAGAATCTACGAAACAAAGACCTCATAATTTCTAACTCTTAGCCACAGGCGCTTAGCAAAAATAATTAGGTGTTGTACGTACACGTGTGCCCCCAAACATTTACGAGCCAGCCTGCCTCAACCGCCGAACCATGGAACTATTAGCGAGTGTTTAGTTTACCGATCACAAAAGTGGGTCGATCCGCCGATAGCGTATATAGGTCGCACTTAAACGCCCTGAATGAATGCTGGCTAATAATTTCACTCCAAAATGTAGGTTAGAAGTGTCACGCAATTACAAAGTAAAGCGTTCGGACATTTGGACATTATTCGTGGGGCACCACTCAGTCGATAACTTACTTTCCTAATGAATTGATAATCAAACGTCGATATTCATAATTCTGTCGAACTACTTAGGAAGAATGAATTTGTTCATGTGGAAATCGATTAAGATATTAATAGCTACATGTATATCAATGAACTCAATGAGTTCAATTGATGAGATATGGATAAAAGTCTCTTCGAAAAAGTACTCTTTAGCCAGTGTATTTAAAAGGGGAAGGGAGCCAAAACTATGCTGCCAAAACTGCGAACTAAGTAACTAGGTCAAGCAGAATAATAACCAGGAAAATGTATGAAAATCTAACGCCTGAAATTGGGCTGAAACCTTGTCAATGTCAGACTATACCGTCTCGTATAATTTACTGCTGGACAAGCCGAGCGGAAATTACACTGCCAAGGAAATGATACCTACAAATTAGAAATAAAAAAGTCCAATTAATTTCACCTTCAAGTTAATGTACCTCTCAACTATTGTAACTATACGGATGGTGAGCATATTTCATAATGTACAGTGTCAAACGCAGAAAAGTAACACGTGTTTTTCCCGTTTGCGGTGTGCAAAGTAGGTAGGGTAGGTAACTTTTTTGCATAAAGTTAGGCAAAACAAAGTCCAAACGCCGTTGCCAAGCAACGGGAACGTAATTCAAACTTTGGCGCACGCAAAACGTCGCGCCCGCATAATACCTGATTTAGGTATAAATTAGTCATTTAGCGGAGTGCTGGAATAGTTTTAGCGACGAAAAATGTTTGCTACTTGACATTTCGGCGAGGTCGCGATTACTTACGCATTCACGTAGAAAGTGCCACATGACTTCATGGCCGAATGCCAGCCCTTCATTTACACCGCTAAGGTTATCGATTGGTACCTACCTGTGGTGCCTACATAATGCGCTTATTACATTTGACTAAATTCAGAAGCAAAAAGTGTGAGAGTAAATGAAAGAGGAAGGAATATATTGCTCACAAAAATAGGTCAATTTTTGTATCACGGCTTTTGAAAAGCGGAGCGACGCGTAACATAATATAAGTGACACAAACATTGACCTTATTCTATGATCAATACATTCCACTTTGATTTGCTCTCACACTTTTTGCTTCTGAATTAAGGCTACTAAATTTAGCCAAATGTAATAAGCGCATAAGCAAGCAGCCGCAATACTCAGGGCTTATGGGGTGGCTGACTCTCAGTTATTTGGTATAATTGGCCCGGTTTACCATAGATAAAGATCACAGCGTCTGGTCAACAGAAATAATTAACCCAAAACTGGAACGCGAAACAATTTATTCGTATTTTTATACGGAAACGTTTTTTTGTTTGTTGTGTAATCATTTGTAACTGATCCAGTTTCTTATTGTTTTGCCCCAATTTTTTTCATGCAGGCAATTGTGTATTGTGAATAGATTTTTTTGGTTACGTAACTACTAGGTTTGAGCACTGAACAGGTTTTTGAAAAACGTTTTTTCTGGTTAAACGGAAGTAGGTAGGTAGTAATAGGGGACTATTTCCCGTAGACCTAGAATTATTATAGGCAAGAAGCATGGTCTTACACTTTAGACTTTTACAAAAGTATAGGGAAATATAATTAAGTAAGTGATCCTCGCAAATACCTACAACTGTGCGCACCCGAGTTGTGTACTGTACTAACCTTTTGTGCTTTTGAACTCCAATGGGATAATCCCGTTTTCGTGGAAGACACCCAGAACCCAAAAAGGGCGACAAATCAGATCCTCGAGAGAGAATCTAGAGAAGAAAAGAGAGACTCCACAGTTTCTGAACACACGACTTATGATCTCAAAGAGCATACATATCCTAGGCAATTAGGTGTCACCATCTCTAGTATAGTCCAGTTTCCCAAACAATTGGAAGAAAAGGTCAAGCTGACATCAAAAAATTGGGTGTATTTAACAGATCAAAGCATTACTTCAGGGCGGGGCAAAGACTTCTTGTTTATAAGACTCTTTAGAGTATTGCTCTCATCTATGGGCAAGAGCGCTGGCATACCAGCTTGGTACATTTGAGAATTGTCGACGATATCATGCTCATCCTCAAGTGTTAAATATCACACGAAATAGTTATAAGTAAGTAGGTACCTATTTAGGTGCCTACTTAGTTTTGGTTTGAATTGCATTATTGAACTGCATTTTTCAATCAAAGTTATTTTACTAGCCGCAAACTCCCCGAATCGTACTCGTGCTTGTCCGGTTTTTCTTAACCACCGGCGCAAAAAGGGGTTCTATAAGTTTGAGGAGTGTATCTGTGCGTCTGTCTGTAGCATCGTACAGAACATGGCACAGTTTTCTGTTTTTATTTAATACCCAGACTAATCAAGATGAATTTTTTCATTAGCTAGTTGAGGAAATACAAAACTGCCCCTACCAACAACGGATCCTTGCATATTTCGGACATTTAATATGACTTGTTATAGTAGGAAATGTAAATGGTGAGGTCGAGAGGACGGCTCCGATCAGACGGACCGATCAGTTGAAGGTTGCACCATCCAATATTCTGCGATGCGGTGAGTCTGGCATTGGATAGAATTCGTTGGAGACATTGCATGCGCTCTAAAATGTGTCCATCAGGCCAACATCCTTAGGCATGCGGGACCGACTAGAGAGAGAGTTCAGGAATATTTTACTACATATTTGTTGAATTTTTCAATGCTCTTCCGACTGTGATGTGTGGCGAAATGACACGCAATCTGATTGAATAATCTCTCTTTATTGAATCCTGTTAAATGGCCTAACTTACATTACCTTCTGAACTTAAATGTACTAACGTGGGGTGAGGGGAGGCCACACCGCTACACCACATCTGTCGGTTAGATTCTATTGCCCCCTAACATAACTTATTAACCGTACTGTTTGCCATTGAACTTATGTAGATACTCATACAATATAATACTTACAAACGCTGACTATCGAACGAAAACTCAATAAGTCCCCCATTTCACCAGGTGTATTCATTCCCAAGACACAAGGTCAATATCCAAGACCTAACCGATGAAATATGCAATAATTACAAGGGATAGATACTTAATTGACCAATGTTACCGGTCTCTATCGTTTGTAGGTACAGAATGTTAGTGAACTTTTGAAGTTCACCATTCGCCATCTATAATTCAATGGATTTGTAAATAACGTCAATTGAAGGTCGTTTGGCATTGTAGGGAAAGTTTTTCGTGGAATTCTTGAATAATAATTACTGCTTCTATCAAGGGCGTTGGAACCTACAGAATACTTAGTACGTATATTAACTCTCTGTATATAAGGCTCCTTACCAGCTGTCTTCGCAGTTTTTGATTTCTTTGGTCACGTCGCTAGAAAGACCGGCAACAACCTGGAAAAGCTGTGGCTAACGGGCAAAGTGGAGGGATCACCTAGGTCAGGAAGTCCTATGTATATATCTCCTCAGCATTGAGGAGGCAAGAAGGAGGATTTAGTTAGATAAATATATCAAAAATTGTTTTCACTTACTTGTCGCTGAGAGGTATCGGCGATAAACGTTTCAGTATTATGTCTCTGCCAGGCTTCAACCAGGAAATACCTGTCGGGAAAAGTTTAGATTAGGTTATCAATCACTTAGGGCTACCAAGTTTCAGCTTCTTTAAAAATCTATATGTCACTACCAAGGTCAAAAAACACAGAAAATAACACCTTTGGAAGTAGGTAATGCGATCGTAATGACTGGCAATTAATGGTAAGTCTATTGTACTCGGCCCTACTTTCACTTTCAAAGAGTTTTCCAATTCACAACGTATGTTACGCGTCTACCTTTTTAGCTAGCTATTTTAGAAAACGGTAGGTACATCGATAGGACTATTAATAAGGCTACCTATACCGTAGATCCTAATTTATGACAAGATATTTTGGAAAGTCTAAATAGGCTTTGGACTCGGACCGGCAGGAACGGAGAACAGGGCCAAGTGGGGAATTTCGGGTGGCTCAGATGTGAATTGTGCCTGCAGTGCTGTCTGAACGATGTAACGCCACTTCTTATCGTTTCCATTAGCCCACTTACAGTAATTTTTTGTAGATAATGAATGACTCATAATGACATCGCGTTTCGTTCAAAACAACTTTAATATAAATGCGCACTTATGTAATTTCAACAAGCAACATCAAAAATTTATCAGGTCGATGCAGCGGAAAAGTTCTGGCGTGGCGAACACGTACCGGCAGTCGCAGCATGGGACGGCCCCCCAGGATATGGACAAACAACAGCGTAAAGGTCGCGGGTATCTGATGGATGCAAGAGGCACAGAGTCGACCGGTGTGGAAAACGTGGTGGACGCCTATATTCAACAGTGCACGACTTACGGCTGAGATGATGATAGTAACGACGGTACCTACTTATTTGTAATAATTCGTATATTACCAGGCAGAGGCGCGGAGTCTGGCAGTGGTCTCAGTCTTCTAGGGGGGAGCGGCGCGGCGGGGGGCGGGGTGGACCGCGCGCGTCGCCGCATGGGCACGGGCAGTTGCGAACTCCTGGAATCGAACGGGGGTTACCAACCTTTCGGGGTATAGGGTCGGCGGTAAATAATGCGCATGGTTAGTTTCGCGTTCGCAGTTACGTACACTTAGTACGATCAATAGGAGACCCCAAAACAGCCCTTCACACGACCGTTGCCAATAAGGACAGCGTCTTACGTATTGGATACGTAAGACACAGAGAAAAAAGTACCTACTACAAGCATACGTACAAGCTCTACGCAGACAAACTGACTGAAACACCGATGTGCATTATTTACCCTCGTCTGCTTTGTGTTATAGATTATGGGCTCTTTCAAGAAAAGAAGGCTTACCTGATCATATAACTCGGCTTGATGTTCTCAATTGGTCTACTCAATTTTTCACGTAACTGCAAAGGAAATGAGTTATTAATTTCGGTAATGGCAGGCAAGTGGTAGGTTGGATGTAGGTGGCACACAACTAAACGAAGGGTCGAGGAACGAAACAAGGAAGGGTCGAGGCTCATTCCAGAAATAGTCGATCTCATAATATAGTATTAACGAAACGAGTCAAATAATCACTCCTACCTACTGTTATATAACGGCTACTCACAATTAAACAGTAAATGCTCACCAATGTCATAGAGGTTACATCTACAAAACCACACAACAAACCACTTGAGTAGATACACTGTGATATCCAACCGCGTGCCAAGTGTTGAGATTATGGTAATTCCCTCCATATAATTCGTTGGACGAGGCTCAAGTCAAGTCCAGCTGTGGACTGTTTGGCCCTCATCTGTTAGCACGGAATCGGATTAAGCGCACTCCACATGTGGACAGTTCCGCGGGAACACGAGCATGTAGAGGGAGTATTCGCCTACATTCGTGTAGTCCCGTGCATGTTTGACATGTCTCGCCTATTTCATAGACTAAGTAGAGATCGTTTTTTGTCGTCTCGATTCGATCGATTTTATAATTATATTCCTAGCGCTTTTTCCCGTAACAGGTTCGGGGTACCCTTGACCATGAACCAGGATATTAGTAGATAAAGTAATTACAGTAGAGCAGCTGCCATCACCTGTGTGACCCTGTTTACAGCAGATCGATATTACACCGATGAATCGATATAATGTCGACGTGTTTTGACATCCACCACATCCCTAATAGGCGAGAATGTAGAGGGTCGACCAAAGTCCCGGGAAAAGTTTCGGCGGACATGTGGAGTACGTTTTATACTCCCGCTGTCTTTCTCGCTCTAAAAAATTACGCACAGCGAAAGAAAAGGATAGAGCATAAAAATGCTATTCCGTGCTATCGCACTCGACAGCGCGCAAACGCGACATACCTAGTACGCGGGCATAAATGCGATTCCGTGCTGACAGATGAGGGTCAACCATTATAAGCTTTTCATCGTATGACGGTTAGTTCTAGTAGTAGCATGTAGAATTTCATAATTTCACATCCTTCCAGCTACATGACTTCATTTCGCTCGCTTCTGTCACTTCTTACGCGAGCAAGCGAGATGAAGTACCCATGAAAGCTATCTCTATTCGAGTTAAGGTTACCCATAGGTACTAACTTTATGGTCCCACTTCCACCCAGCCAGTTTAGTATTTTCCATCCCTCTTGCTTGCTTGACCGGGACGAAATTTCGTAATACATAATCACATTTTTTAATTTTATAAAAGTTGTGATAGTATATCAGACCAAATTATATCAGTTTAAGACGCTTTTAGAAACTGTAGATACCATAGTTTTTCCCAAAATACCATAATTCCTGAGTTGGCTTATAACATCCCTGAGTAGTACAGAGTTAAACCTACCTAATCCCAGAAGCTAATTAGCTGAGCTTAAAAAAATACTTTCAAAATGATCGATGGCAAGACTGACTGAGGTTAATAGCTTGTTATTGGTTAACAACCTTTCCTGTAACACCTACACACGTACCTGTAAACGTGGTCAACCTCGTGCGTCACCCACTCGGGTGTTCTCGAAAGCTAGACTGATTGCCTGTACCTACCTACTTTTAATACCTATGGTAATTAAGTAAACCTAAAATAGCTAGATCGTTGTATCGATAATGTTCAGCTTTAAATTTCCTGTAGATTATGTTTTTCTACAGAGGGTAATCTGCCCTGTAATCTGTTAGGTATTTTGCAAAAACTTTATACCCATTTCTATGTGGAGGTGGGGACTCATTTGCCACCTTGCGAGGTACCTACGCGTTTTTTCTGCAATGTTTATGCAATTTTGGTTTCTATAGTAATGACAGAAAGCTTATTTTATTATTTTGTAAACAAATGCGCAGCGCTGGATCCCTACGGCCCGTTTATAGGCCGTAGGGATCTCCGTAAGTTGAATATGTAGGTATACCTGTTTACCCCCGGCACGTACATGCGTAACCTGATCGTATGAAGGTACACCCTCAGACGAAATAAGAAGGTATACGCTCCCAGACCTTATTACAGAAGGCATCCGCCCTCGTGGTGCCGGCGAGTCGCCTGCGCACGGCCGCCAGCACGGCGGCCGGCCCCGCCGCGCGCGCCAGGCACAGCGCTGCGCGTAGCTGGGCGCTTTGGAGGTGCGCTGAGTCGGAGGCCTGTAGGGAGCAGGTGTTTTAATAATATGTCAACCGGTAGACATAATTATAGGCCAGCGGGCCACCTCACTAACACGTTATCATGCCCGATTGCGCTTAACTTAGACGATATCTATGCTGGTGATTTGACAGATTTTCGTTCAAGTAAATCGTATCACGTTAAATGGGGCTTAAGATTTGTATTATTTGTTACAGTTATTATTGTTATTCCTTTATTCCTTTTTATTTTTATTTTCAAATATCATTATTTGTATTTTATGTTGGTATGCTTAGTTCGTTGTTTTTATGTTGTTGTACCTAATTATCGTGTCGTGGTGTCTACTGCAATAAATGTTTTCTATCTTTCTTTCTATTATAATATACCCGTCGAATAAGTCACAAAATCGGTGCAACGCGTTTTCTTGTTAACAATATTTTATTAAGCGTCACCTAAGTTTACTACAATCGGGCATTCATGTTTCATCCATTTAAGTTTACGTACCTACATAATATCTACCTCCCTAACACACTTACTTATTCCAAACTTGTCTTACCCCAATCATATCCGGATCAAAGATCAAGTCGACCAGGTGATGGAGCGCCAGTCTCTGCAGCAGCGCGTGGGGCAGAGCCGCCGGCGGGGGCTCCCGCGCCAGCCGTGCCACCAACGCTGGTAACAGCGTCCGGGCACAGTTGGCGCTGGCTGAGCGTAGCAGCGCACAGACTGCGCCCTCGGCTGGGGCACGTGCAGCTGACACCTGTTAAAGTTTTTAAGTTTTTATTGTGGACCCTACAACCATTGCGTCCGGCGCGGCTTCGTTTACGTGGCGTCCTACCCTACCCTACCATTCCGTTTAACCTATATCTACGCTACTCCTATCCTTACGTTACGTGTACCTACGCTACACCTATTTTACACTATCTATTGATGAAAAGAGCATTAAAATTCATTGCGTAGTTACAAATACAGTAAAAGATGGCGTGAACCGACTGTTTGTTTCAGGAATATAAAGTGTTTTTTTTTTTTATTATCATAAACAAACAATCTTATACAGAATAACATTTAAAAATAATCCAATAAATGGAGACCTATAGATTCCTAAATTGATACATAAATACAAACCAAACGATCACTTATACATAAAATAACTTAAAAATGAAGTACAACAATTAGATGAGTAATAATTCTTTAACGTTGCCTTTGAACCTCGGTAAAGTATCCAAAAACATATCCACGTCAAGAAGATGCTCATTGTAATATTTGCACGCACGACGAACAAAACCGTTTTCCACGTAACGCTTTCTGGTGTTAGTGTCGTGTTAGTGTCATAAGTATAGACGTCGCCAAGTCGGACGCGAGAGCCGACTTGCGACGACTTGTAGATGTAGAAGTACGGGCAAAGTGGAGAAGAAAAAGTAGTAAAGCGTTTTCATACTTTTCGCACTTGTACATGTTTTTACACGAATTCCCAAAGTCCAAAATTTTGACAAACTTTGGAAATTCGCTTAAAAATAAGTAGGTGCGCGTGCACATCACTTACACTAGAAACGTACTCGGTACAAGGATTTGCACAGGGATGTAATTCCTAATTTTAATATAGCTTACTCAAAGATATTTGAAAGTCAGCTACCTTCACGGTTAATACTGGCAAAATTTTTTTTGCTCTGTGATCTTACTAATCACGCCGTCTAACACGTTCTCGCTGTTCATACTGTAAATAATATTTAGTACACATCCAACTGTCGCGTCTGCTAAGTCTAAATGTCAAAGTTTTTTAATTTACAGGTTTGTAATGGCTCATTTCGGAAGTTACCAAATGTAATTGTTTAAGTGACTACACTCAAATGTATGAGCTGATACAGCCACCTGCTATTACTGAGTGTACTTGTGTTTTTTGTTTTTTGTTTTTATTGTAACAACTACCCTCATGTAATGGGCTGCCTACGCGGCGCAATAATGTTCAAATTTAGCCTACCTACCTACTGAATTGTTTACGGATAGAAATTGTATTTATGTTTTGTTACAATATCACTGTATTTTTATACCTACTGGTGAAAGCTTGTAAATGGCTGTGTATTACCCATTTATCCAACAATTTAATGTAACCTATTTTAGCTGTAAGTTTTCCTAATAAAATAAAATAAAATAAAAAATAAAAAGTAATGTAGGTATGGGCTCGCCAGTCCGTGTTGGCTCGGGCGCGTTTCGTAGCGTACTTTGTAGTGTACTTTGTAGGGGGCTATATTGATAGAAATATCCCCTCCACGCCACTAACGCCCGTAATTACACTATTGACAGTAATTGAGTAGTAGCAAGAACTGATCGTCGAAGAGTTGCGTTCTCCGAATAGATTTGAATCAGGAAATTAGATAGAGTACACGCAAAGTTAGTGAATCATATAATTATCAGTGTTTAGGATTAGTTGAAGTAGTGAATGGGATTGTGTAACTATTGGAAGCTTGATCCTAGATTGGAAGTTTATGAGTCATAAGTGCCACGAACTTATTTGACCCGGTGACGGCGTCGCTGTTCTTGGCATTGACGTGCCATTTCAAAATGAAGTGCCGCTATTTTTTCATAGTTCCGGTTTTGGTCACTGGTTCAGATGTGTTTGTGGTTGAAATTAATAAAATTGCCTTTCGCTGTAAATGGCTGGAAACTTCGAAATTGTTCCAATGTTTAACAAAATATCTACCTAGGAGAACAAAATAACTAAGTACTAGCGAAAGCTACATAGCAGTTATAACAGTAATATCAGGGTACCTCGTACCATTTCCACGATATCATAAAAATATTTTTAAAACTGTCTGCCTGCCTTATCGGCCTGCTTTATTTTTATCAGTGGCATAAATTACAATGTATATGTCAATGTAATCTATGAGCGTATAATGTTAACATGAAAACGATACTTCGATAATTATTCATAACGGTACTTATACTTTTTTATTTTGCTAGGTTCACAACTATAACCTATGAACAATCTTAAATTCTTAGTTAAAGTTGTTCATTACGGGTGGGTATTCCAGATTCAGTGAGTTGAATAGTACTTTACCCAGAAGGAATGTGAAATGATAGGATTAGCTCAAATAGGTTACGTAGCTTCGATGATTTGCGTTACCGCTACGCCGAGCTACGCCACGCTACGCTGCGTCACACTCCGCTACGTGGCGCTACGCGGCACAGCGCGGAGATAATCGACAACAATTTACACCCTACAATTTCTTGCTCTGCTGCTAATTAATTTTTTTTTATAATGTATAATAAATATACTTATGAGCTTGGCTCTCGTTATGAACCCCAGTTGTGGCCAAGGGATAAAATTAGATTTGTTGACTGCCGCAGGGGCCAACGCAACTTTGATTCCAATTGACCACCAGTGTCAACATCGGCGGTTCGGTGCGAACTGGCCGTTAGGCAGAAATAGAAAATGAAATGAATGGAATGACCCCCAACTTTGTGATCAGGTTTCTATACGTTCATTGTTACAGATCGTTACCCCGCATAGAAGCATGGCATAGCGTAAGGTAGAGTGGTTAGTGTAGTGAAGGTACCGCTGCGCAGCGTTGCGTAGCTTTTACGCGAATTCACAGGCTGAACTAATCCTACTTATCTAATATACATAAATAGGTACATAGACACTCAAGCCGTGTGCTGTAGGGTTTTGGTACAGACTATTTATATACCACTAAGGTAGAAAATGCTTACGGACTGCCTGATGGTAAGCATTCACCGCAGCCTATGGACGTTTGCCAAGGGCATCACCCACGCGTTGCCGACCCCATTAAAACCTTTTCATCCCTTTTGAAGAACTCCATGTTGTACTCTCCAGGGAAAACCATACCATCTATCCATGGGGGGCAAGGGGGCGTCCATAGGCTACGGTGACTTCTTACCATCAGGCAGGCCGTAAGCTTGTTTGCCACCTTAGTGGTATAAAAAAAATCCTCGCCAGTTCATTCCACAACCTTAGTGTGCGTGGGAAAAAGTTCATTTGGAACAGCACAGTTCGCGACCAATTTGGCTCCAAAGCGTGAGGACCTAACATAATTGGACTATGCAGAGGACTTTGACGCATTTTGGGCGGTGCCAAAGCACACCAACGCGCCTTAAAATGCGTCACCGTACTCCATGTTTGTTAATAAATGTGGTCTCACCGCGTCGCTCAGCGCCCACATGTGCTCCACGAGCGAAAGCGCCGCCGGCTCCACCCGGCGCACGTTGGCGCTGTCCAGCAGAGTGCTGTGCAGCTGGTCTGCAGCCTTCACCACCGCTATCCAGTTTTCCTGGTACAAATTGTGAAAGTGACTCTTTAGCTGCTGGGCATTTAGGCCCATAACCTAAAACATTGCGTTCGGGTAACGACTCATCTTGGCGTTCATGTTCCGGTTGTGCTCTCAAGCACGAAGGCCCTTGACCATGATCCAGGATTTGGCGATCATGTAATTACAGTGGAGCGACTACCACCTGACCTAACGTTCGACCTGGCGTTCGGGTAACGACTAATACGTATTATATCCACATTAACACTTCAATTTTGATATTTAGATGTTATAGATTTAAGGATTATAGGGTTGTCATTATAGGATTTACTACGTAGATACCTTATATCAAAAGAAAGGTAAGCTATCTTTGGCGAAATCTGCACAAAAGAAGTTGCAACCGAAAACTAGTAGGTAACTATGTACCTAGGTAGGCAATGTGTTTTTCAATGGTGTTTTCGTTCAGTTTGATAAATTGTTATCTACTACGCAGTCCCCTGAATGATTAATGAACCTGTATTGATGGATTCGCCACATGGTAAACTGTCTGCGTCGTAGGAAAAATGTGGCATTTCACTAAATCTCTGTTACCTATAGCTACCTAGGCGTTAGAGCAACGTATTATAGAGATGGAGAACGCATTGAATTACCCAACGCCCTGTAGGCTGATTACGTAACTGTGTTGCATACAATTCTCTGATTTCAATGATTGGAATTGTTACTTTTGCGATTAATCGATTTTATAGTTTCAGTTTATTGCAATGGAACTTTGTTAGCAACTAAACCCATGAAATCTCTTTTTGTTTAATTTATTTTAAGTTCATGTTATTTATGTTTTTATTTTCTTTTTTTTATGTTGTTATTTTTAGTGTAATACGTTTGTCTGAGTTAAATGCTAATTAAATATCTTTTTATTTATTTAATTTAATACGTAATGGCAAAAGTGACAATTTCAATCATTGAAATCAGATAATTATTTGCAACACAGTTACGTTATTAGCCTACTGGTGTTCTATAGGCAGCGTGGACCACTTTCCACTTGCATGTTTGCTTGGCGTTTGACATAAAAATACATATTATTATCTACATACATGTACTGAAGATAGGTACGAGTAGTTTGATATCTGTCTTTATAAATTAATGTATCTACCTTATATAAGTTTTGTGTACCTACCTTGCTTTGAAAGTTTCCAGGGTAGAGTTTGCTCTACTTATATTTTTTACCAGGCAGTAAGTTGTCTAGTTTTACCTTTGATTTTTTTATGAATGACTATTCGGGCTCATTTGTTCATAAAATCATTAATCAAAATTGATGTGAGTCTGAGATAGGTAATGTAGCTTTGACTGAAGTGAAAAATATTTTTTGGAATCGCTTCAGCAGTGGTGACCACTTTTTATCAGGTGACCCGCTTGCCTGTTTGCCTAACGAATGACATAAAAAAAAAGTTACACCTGTGATTATAAAATAATCATCTTCGAGTCAGTATCCCTATTGTGCTCCTGCACGCGAGGGTGCAGCGTCGGCCTTGACCATGATCCTGGATTTGGCAGATCACGTAATTACAGTGGAGCGTCTGTCATCTGACTTCCGTGACCCTGTTAACACGGGAACCTGACCAGATTGGATCATCGTTAAACATTCAGTCGCCTGAATGTGCAGGTTTCCTCACGAGGTTTTCCCTCACGGTAAGTGCATCAGTAAGTGTCCACTTAATGTACATAACTTTGAAAATCACAGCACTGGACACAGGGGATCGAACTCTCTTCCGACCCGCTTATAGTCCACCGACGCTTTTTTCTTTTTTTGCGTCCACCACAACGGGTATTGGGCACTCTCTGGGGGACGGAGGCGGAAAATACTCACGTATACGGCGCGGCCGGTCGACTGGTTATGCAGGACTCGCTGTGAAAGACCTAAGCGCCTTTCTGCTAAACTCCACCTTGGGACTGTTTGTAGCCGGGAGGGCTTTTCAGGCTTCATCGGATGCGACACCCCATAGGGATTCAAACCGACGCTTTTAGTTTCATCAGAGATTATTCCGAAATAGTATCAGAAAGACACTCCCAAACAGGTGCGATAATGCGTTCCGCTTTTGCGACATCTATTCAGAGTACGTCATTTTGTACGCGATTTTGCACACCGCTGCTGCGATAAGCAGCAGTGTGAAGAGAACGCGGTAAGCCGTAAGAATACATGCTATAACAAATCGCCCGTTGTATATCGCACCTGTTTGGGAGAAGCTTATATCTGATCTGTTGCAGATGACAATTCCGATCCACAGGTTCAGTAAGGGATTGTCATTTTGGCTAAACCTGTAGTGCTAATGATTGCCTGCTTAGTATACCTAATGTAATAAAATATGTAGGCTGAAAATTTCCACTAAATATACGGTCGAACTAAGGCTACAATGGGAAGGGGCAGTATGAGCGTCGATGGCCTAATGGCTAACGGGTCCGACTCGTAAGCGAAAGGTATCGAGTTCGATCCCCGGTGCCGCTATGTACCAATTACTTTTTCTAAGTGATGTACATTAGGTGAACTCTAACCGATACTTTTACGGTGGGAAACCGGGATCCAATCTGATCAGGTTCCCCTGTTGACAGGATTACAGATGTTAGACGGTAGTTACTCTACTGTAATTATCTGATGTGACAAATCCTGGATCATGATCTAGGCTGACCCCGGGCCCGGTACATTCGCTGTATAAATGACGGATTTACTTAGGGCCTCTGTGTATCCATTATGTTTGTTAATATGTTTGGCACACGTAGGTCATTACCGTATTATGCAGCTGTTCAGCCACGTGCTTCGGCACTATGCCCAGGTGCTCCCAGTCGTAATGCCCCCGCAGCGGGGTCGGGGGGCGGGGGGACAGCAGTTCCACCTCCGCCGGGGACGACGCCAGCAGATTCAGCACGAATCTGGGTAATAATAATTAGAAATGGAACGGATATCCAGGTACAGTCCGGTATCCGGCCTTGATTTATTATCCGGCCGGACACCGGGTAGTGTGTTAATATCCGCCCGGATTCCGGATAGTAAAATTCTAGTCCATACTCATCGGAAAAAATGTCAAAAGCCATAAATATTAATCAAAGCACTGTCGATTGTTCATTTGGTAAGTTAGCAAAAACTTTCAAATATTTTTTAAAAGATAATCAGACAATAACTTAGTGGATTAAAATATCTCCATCTTAATTTAGTTTAGTTAGATAATAAAATATTTTAAATATAATACATAATAAATATTCGTGGACAAATTCACACAGCGCTATCTAGCCCCCAACTAAGCAAAGCTTGTACTATGGGTGCTAGATAACTGTTATACTACTTAAATACTTTTAAATACATACTTATAATACATAGAGCACCCAGACCCGTAACAGAAATTAAAATTCATCATTTCAATTTCTGCCCGGCCGGGAATCGAACCCGGGACCTCTTGCGTGGCAGACCGGCATGTTGACCATTGAACCACTCAGGTCGTCAAACCATAACCATATTTTAATGACTTATTATAAGGTTTTAGTTTAGTCAATTTTATATGTATTACTTTTGGTATTTTAGATGTAGGTTTACGACCTAGTGTATACTTTATTACGATTAGTGTATACTTTATTTTTATGTGTACCTTAATAAAATTTTAAGCTGTCTCCATTTAGAGGTAGAATGCGATTTTATTTGTTTCAGCTTAAGATAATCTTTCAATGACTCTTGGTCACGATGCTGATGTGTAAGCCCGTGTTTCGAAACTACGTGTCCGTCTGACGTCGTACAGAATTGTTCAGTTCAACGTTCAAATTATTCACATTCGACACAGACTTTTCAAATCACGCAAACACATGCATTCGTCTATTTAAGACTTTCAGAGTTGTGCCGTATGTCCTGCCGCCGGATATCCGGCTATCTGGGGCTGGCCAGATATTCGGCATCCGGTATCCGGCCAAATAACTATTTGTTTCATCTTTAATATCTAATAGGTAAAATGCTTGGACATAGTCGCGTCTCTCTGTCTGTACGCAATAAACTGAAAAACTACTGAACGGATTCTTCATGCGGTTTTCACCAATAGACAGAGTGATTTATGAGGATGGTTCAGGTGTAATATTTCGTTAAGGGGTCCACACATGCGAAGCCGGGACGAGTCTCTAGTTTATATTATAGATCGGTCTTATAACAGCCCGGCCAGAAGTCGAACCCGGGACCTCTTGCGTGGCAAGCATGTGAACCACTCAGATCGTCAAACCACTAGGTACCGCAATTATTGGGTAAGAAAGAAGCGACACCTGACGAAGCCGAAGAGCGGGAGAAGCGGAGAAGTGAGAGCAAGAAAGCGGACCCTGGCAGAGGCCGGGTTTAGATGATGACAATGATGAGAGCCCTTACTAAAGACACCTACTTAGGGTACAGACAAACTGATCCCACGTACGCAAAGATTGAACAGCATAATGAGATTCTAGACTATAAAGTGTATCCACTAACACACGTGTAACAGCTTTGGGTTTGATGACGTCATAATGCATGACACGTGTTGCGTATGCTGTTTTTCTCTACCTTTTTTAACGGCATGGTCGCTTTAATGTGATCAAGCTACTTAAATAAAGATTTAAAAAAAAGGAATTAGATATTAACTGGAGGTACTACTACATTTTTAGAGTTCCTTATTAAACCAAGGAACCCTTATAGTTTCGAAATGTCCGTCTGTCTGTCTGTCCGTCTATCCGCGGAAAAAACAGAAATTTGCAATGCAAGCTAAGATTTACTGATAATTAAAAAACTAATTATGAAGTCTGCCACTTTTACCCAACGCGTACAAATTATTTACTATATTAAACGTTTTTCTCGAAGTGCCTAAAAGCTAAGATTTTGTATGCAAGCTAGAAAGGACTTTTTACAAGGACAAAAATTTTAGCTAATCCGACCAAATCAAAAACATTTCGTTAGATTGGTTCACAACGGTTGCACTGTGAAAAGCTTATCAATCAGATCTAATGAAGAGCCAAGCCCCTAACTAAATTAATTTGTTAACCAAGGCATTATCCGGATTGTATTACGAGAGAAACACCATTGCCAACAAACTGTTATGCAGTTCGGCAGGGTAATTAGAAGTAAGGCTGAATGTACGAAACACTGTAAGGATTATAATAAATAAATAATATATATAAACTCTGCATTTTGGTCAGACAGTTTGATTTGGTCTGGTGGGATACAATACAATATCCCAACCCACTACGTGTTATAGTTGCGCTCTTTTCAACTGTATATATAAAATATGGTGCAAGCAAATTTCATCGACAATAACGGGTATTTTAAAAGAAAGAAAATTCAAGAAGAAGGAAGAAGAATATTTTAGATTATTTTTATTTACTTTCTACTTCGGTAAGTAATCGTCGGTCTTATGTCGATAAGTAAGTATTACAGTTGTTTAAATATGTCTCCGCGAACAATAGAGTTAGTATGTTAGTAGGTTATGAGTACCGACGCTCATTTCAGAACCTTATGGAATAGAAAAGCCCGTGACTCACGTTAAAGACTCCCTTTTTAAGACTAGCTTTTGCGTACAGGTTTGTCTACGTGGAGTTTGTATGACTATAAAATTTATGAAATTATTATGTTGTATGATGTTATGACCGAACAAATGTAAGGCTTCACAAGGGCTGTGTTACTTGTACAATGATTGAAAACTTAGCTACCTTCTAGACTGGAATTTTTTTTGCACTGTGGCTACTTGCATAATGACGCATTATATTAGAGCCATGGTGTAGCTTATGGCGACCGAGTAAATAAATACAAATAGAAAAACAATAAATACAAAGCCCTCTTTTGTACTAACTTTTTAACTTTATAGACTGTGTGTGCAATCCAAGTTTGACGACCTGAGTGGTTCAGTTGGTTCACGCAGAGGTTCCATTCCCGTTCGGGCAGAAATTAAACGGATTAATTTTAATTTCTGTTACGGGTCTGGGTGTATGTATGTATGTATGTAATCTCTTTATTGCATCAATTTATAACATTACATGAAACAAAAATACAGTTGTACCAATGTGTAATAAGTATATAATTTAAAAAAAATATATAAATAGTTTGTCAGTTGTCTGGCACCCATAACAAAAGCTTTGCTTACTTTGTACCTAGATAGCGCTGTCGAAGCAAATTTATTTTTATTTATTTATATAATCCAAATGAGATATTGAGGAGAAACTATTAGATAGGGTAAACTAAAACTAGAGTTTTAGTTTACCTACATATAAATACCTGATACCTATCCAACGGAAAATGTCTCCTTCATAAAAAAAAAAACACAATTAATATCATCATCATTGGCCTTAAACATCTATTGTAGATGATTTAAACAGCGTCATCGTTAGGGGTTTGTGTACGTGAAGAAAAACAAGAAGTATGTTCCTAAGTAAGTGTAGGTAAGTAGGCACGTACTTACCCGTCATGTTCCAGGTGCAAGCGAGTCTGTTTTCGTTTGGGAGACACCACTGGGCTCCTTTGCAAGTTATGCAGCACCTCAACCTCCCGATGAGACTCCACCGGACTAGGGATCTTCTCTGGAGACCTCACTTCAGCGACCGTTAGCGCGAATCCCGATGAATAAACTTCTTTTCCATCTTTACTATCACCTTTAGTCTTAAAATAGTCGTAGAGTTCACTTAACGACTTCGATTTTAATTTAACTTTGCTATATGTTGCTACAATGTGCGCTTTATTTTGTTTTTTAGTAATTACTGGCAGTGGAATACCACTCTTCTTCGGTGGCTTCATTCTTCCTTCCCTTTCTAAAGCTTCACGTTTCTGATTATTCATTTTACTAACTATAAGTGATGTAGCAGGAGTTGACACCTCTTCTATATTACCTGTCTCTATCGCAAGCATTGGCTTGTTTGAATTAATATCGTCTTCACTAGTAGTTTGATTTTCACTATCAGGCGTCCGTATTTTAATGCTCTCACCACCGAAACGCACTTTTTTCACAATCACATCAGTATCTTCTGAATCCCCGTCGCTATATTTTAACATATTCATGTCCGAACTGTCACAATCTTCTTCACTAGCTGTGTTCATTTCTGATTCGGTTTCTTTCTCTTCTAATACGGTCATTGTGATCGCGGTGTCCGAATCAAACTTTATTTCTGTCTCTATTATTACTCTTCCAAAATGACTATTGTAATAAGGCATATGTCCAAACGATTCTTCAGAGCTATCCGTAGAAATTCTTATGGGAGTGGTGACAGGGCTACTGAAAACATGATTAATTTTCACTAATTGTTGATTATTAGCATCGCGATACACTGTTTTCCTTGGAGCATAATACACATCAAGAGAGTCTTCGTCATAAGTTTCACATAAAATACGAAATTTGTCTTGCACCTTAGGATCTAGTTTTGAGAGCGATATCATATAATCACGTGGTCCACAAACCCTGCGAAGTTTCAGGAGAGATCGCTGTGCTACGTCTCTGTGAATTGGATCGAACAATTTGTTTCCTAACACTTCGAATATTTTAAAAGTATCTAAATGAGGGTTTCTTCTTTTCAGTATACTCATAACTGATGGTATGGATAGTATTAGACCAGTGATAACGTTAACTTTGGTGTCGATGTTTGCGGATTGCGGCCTGATGTTTTGGTAGGAGCATTTGTCTATTATGGCCCGGGCGGCACATTCTGGGTCCTCGCAATGCGCGCAGAATACCTTCAGCGCGTCCAGGGCCGCCTTACGGACATTGGGCGAGTTGTGGCCCAAATTGTCGACAACTTGGTCAAACGGGAAGGAAAGAGCGTTGCCCGACAGCGGGAGGAGATCTGCTAAGACTCTGAGGGCGTGGAGCCTGACTTCCCACTCTGGATGCGTGAGGCGGTCTCTGATGGCGATGTAGAGGAGTTGCACGTCGAGGTCGGGAGGTAGGGCCCGGGCCCGTAGCACGCGGTCCCAGAGGGGGGCCAGCGGCGGCGGCGGCGTCTCCGGGAGCTGCATGATGACTGTGCCGGGAGCCGGCGAGCGGCGAGTGTCGTGGAGACTCCGGCGGCCCGGGTCGCGTGCCCGGCCGCGCCGCGTCGCGCCTTGCAACTGGGTTAATGATCGGACGGTAAGCCACGCCGCCCCTGACCAATCGATGGAGCACACAACTACACGTGTAATGTAACCCACCCCGCAGGTGTAGTTTAGACGCTTGCACCCTAATACTTTCATTAGGTGTATGCAGAGCTGTTGAAGCAGTGAGCTTGTTTCTACTTCTTACTTGGTGAGAGATAAAAGAATGTGTGGGTTTAAATTTTGTTTTTTGAAGTTGGTTTAAAGTTTAAATTTAAAGATACTAACCTACTTAATTTTTGAAATTCTTAACAAATTACATATTAGGATTAGGTACCTACTCCTATCGTCCTAAAGATGGAGGCAAAACAAGATCAACATTTCATCATTATCATCCTAACAGCCGGTAGGTGGTCAGGCAGATGCCAGGGTCCATTTATTCTACCGAATCCCAAGATTTTATCATGATGTAATACTAGATACACCTAATATTAACGTCTTAATCCTAAGTAAGTAATTAATTTTTTACGGCCTTTGAGTAACGTGTCATTACCTCGCCCAAGGTTTTGCCGGCTCGGGAACCGCTGCAGAAAGATCATCATCACAGCCCGTAACAGTCCACTGCAGGACTTAGGGCCTCTCCCACGAAAGGGGAGGTTATTGCCATAAACTCCACGCTTGGCAGGCGGGTTGGAGATCGCAGTGTTTAAATATAATAATGGAAAATGCTGCTGCCCATTTTCCAGACTACGGAGACTCTTGATCGCTTGCCTCGAAAACATTAGTCGCCTTGTACGACACCCATGAATGTAAGGGGTTGGTGCTATTCTACTCTGCCGGACACCACACGGCCACAGGTATTTGCCCAAAGAACACCTCAGAATATTCCCCGTGACTTATAGTACCTATTTATATTTCGTCAGTATCCGCTCCAAATTCTTTGCCCGTGATATAAGCGTAACGCAACATCTCTCCGCACTGCAGTGCACAGATGCTCTTAGGTGGTGTGGGCGAGAACCTCAGAGACGACGGTGGATCGCGCTCAAAACCGTCAAAAGGAAGAAGCTGATAAAGGAGCCCCGACATTATGTATTACTAAAACTGGACGCAACGGACATTGGCTACTGTTAAATATCACCTCGCTCTACCAAGGACGCCTTCTTAAGGCCAAGTTGGCTTTATTCTCCGGTTGACCGCGAAATTGGCTTTGGTTATAAATGTTGACGCCTAGTAGAATTCCGATAACCGTCTTAGTAGGAAAGGGAGTGTATCTCTGTCTATATGTAGGGAGCTCGGTACCTATTCATTGTGTAAAAATAGGTATACAAGACACGAACACCCGCGAAGGCGGATCCTTTTCGCGGTCAACAAGCATTGCCTCTTTTTAGGGTTAAACTGGACCAAGATACACCCCATTTCGTTTAAAGTTGATTCGATTCCAGGCACGAAATAAAAAAAAATAAAAAAATGTATGTTACCTAGCACAATTCCACCAACTAAGTACCTACTTCAATAGGTACTCAGCTAGGTAATGTGTGAATTGCATTTATACACATCAATATTCTCCTCATAAACAAAAATGCAAATCATTCTTTTGATAAGTTTTTGCAAGTAATTTGACTAAATTTAACTTTCAAGGTTCGTCTTCACGCAATACGGCCTTGACCGTCAAGGGGCGCCGCACAGGAAATTATGTTTGGTATCTATAAAACCCTCCCCATTTTCATTAAGCTTTGGTTCAAATTGACCAAAATAGGGTTTATATTATAAAATTGATTAAAATAAGTGAGTTAAGTGCCTACAGTGACGCAGTGGTAACATATAGTAATGATAAAATCGTAGGTAATATATAGTAATCTGTGGTGGTAACGTCGATCACCCCCGACTGACACCCCCGAAAGACACAGAGTAGAGTGATATTAGAAGGAAGACTTTGATGGTTAGATACTACGTCAAACCTATCTACTTCTCTACCTATTTGATTCGATGTTTAGGTAAATATAGGTATCTAACGTAATGTACGATTTAACAGAAACATACAACGACAACACTGTAAACATGTAGCGAAAAGTAGGTAGGTAATTACTTAAATTATTATTTATATTGATCTACTTAAGCAGTTCCTACTCGAATTTCTACCTACCTGTCAATTTTTTTAAATTATATTATTATGCTAGCGCTAATTTCAAAGTTACAATTTTATGGCCTGGGTGAAAACCGCAGTTACAACTTGGTCTCGTAGAACTACTTCTAATTTTCAAATAACTTTCTAATCTGGTGCTACATAATAAACATTATATAAACTTTGTTATTGTCATTGTAAAGATTGCGTTTTTACGTGATTATATCAAACATTTAACCTCAAACACTTTCGCTTGTTTTATACGAAGGGTCGGCGCCGACTGTCGGCGTACTCACTCGCTATCGTACCAAAACTATTATTCTACGGAGGAAACAAAAGGATTGGAAAGTTAGCTATCTCCTAGTCTGGGATTTTTTTTCTGCTCTGTGGAAAGTCATTTGTTAAAGTTCTCCCCATTTTACAAACTGCGGTTTTCACCTAATCCATCAAAATGTAACTTTCAAATATTGGACTTTTGAGCGGAAATTGTGGTGTGAAGTGTTGGTATATTTTAGGTTTCGATTCACATTAGTGATATTAATGAGTAGCAATAATCTGTGAAAGTGTATATTGCAATAGAAAGCACGGAACTGAGCTTTCTAGTTGCTCCAATAGTAGCTTGGAACCTGTAATATTATTACTATCGTACTATGTGGGGAAACCTACTAGAGACATGGCTGCGACTTTGAAACAAACATTACTGAACGTTATATTTTTCAGCAAAGTCCCTAGAAGACGGTTCACAACGGAAGACTTGGCTGTATGGGCTAGATCCCTTTGCCTTTCTTGTAAAGGATATTTTTTTGAACAAAAAAAATTAAATATGGCTATTGGCAACATTCGTTCGATTAAACGTCAAATTATTGGCTTGTGCTTGTGCTAGATAATTTATACTGTTTTTATTTCTTATTTCGATTATTTTTACAAATATCTAAATGAAACTTGTGTAATACTATCAATGGGACGATTACAATAATGCTTGCAATTGTGAATTTAGAAACTTTGTGGACATGTAATTGTGGCGTGGTGGATAATCAACTGTGACGCGGATCAAAAGATAATGCCGACAAGATGAGAGTTTTATCGCTGTTATTTATGATTACGACTGGAATCGGCGTACCTTGCATCTTCGCCCAGTTGGACGACTGTTCTAAATCCGACAAACGATGCGATTATAAGCAAAATGTGCAAAAATTTACAAATACGCTCTCATCGAAGTTTAGTGAAATTGTTGTAAAGGAACTGGGTAGCGAGTATACTGCACAATTTGAAATCCGAACTGCTTATAAAGTGAGTCGCTATGAAGCATCTGATAACGAAATACTCATCAGTATTGCAGAGAAACTCGGCCAGAAGCTCTCTTTGGCTAGGAACATTCTCAAAGAGATGACTAGTGTTGTGACTGATAATAGCACTCCGTCCTTCACACATCCTTGTCCATTTAACTCTATCCGTAAGTCTGTATTTATAAAAAATGAAGTATACGATAAATTACCTACTGTAGAATCTAAAACTAAAATTCTAGATCGGTTTAAGGATCTAAAAATAAAAAGACAGTATTTCCTATCACACATGGATTATGCTACAGACAGAGATTGTTCGACAATGCCTCATTCAAACTTAAGATATTTATATCACAAAGTAGTGCATCCAGATCCAAAGCTGGTTGTTTTTATTATTGATAATCAAATGAAGGCAGATTCATTACAACATGCAGTAAATGTTGTTAAAGAGACAGCATTTGCTTTACAGAGTACTGATGTGATTGCATTGAAGATGACAAACACCACTGATTTTGTCAAGTTCGAAGATACATGCAATGTCGATGGCATGTCAGACTTTGGAAATGCAACTGAAACTAACAAACTACTACTTCGAGAATATCTTTCAAGTCTAGAAATAGCTGCAGCGAGTATATCACCTATGGCTATCAATAAAGATTTACATAATTTACTGACAAATAAAATGCTACCTGATGATAAGTTATTTATATTCTTAACTGATACTAAAATATTGAAGAATGATGTATGGTTAAAAATGTTTCCATATTCAGATGATAATAAAGCAAAATATGCTATTGGACTAATTTATGAGAATCAAGTGGACAAGAACAGCTCTTTGGGCATCTTGCACATTGACAAATGGCACAATCATTCGAACAACCATTCTGTGATGAGGTTACACATCAATGACAGCGGAGTAATTGGTCAAGTGGCATCTGCATTCATTTCTTTGCTTCCTGTTAAATATGAAACCAATGAAGTTAAAACCGAAGGTCCACTTTGGGAGGCAACTGAAAGGGACTTCATGGTGTCGTTAATTCTACCCATAGATAATGGAGTTTTAGGACTCGACTTATATTGGTCTGATCTAGCTGAAGATATAATTTATTTTAAAGGGTCCAATAAGAGAAAAAGAGCTTTTGTGATGGATTTTTCTGGTAAAGTAATTATGCACACATTCTTCCCAAGGCCCGAATTGGCTTCTGAAAAGATTAAATTTACAAATCTAGACAGCATAGAAACACATGACCTCATACATGATCTGAGAGAAGAAATGTTTACAAAGAGTTATGGGAATTTCACTGTTCATGACCAAAATGATACTAAACAGACAATCTATTCTTGGAAGTGGATTGAAGGTGACAGGGAAGACAAATTTAAACTTTATGTTGTATGTGTAGTGTCAGAGGTAATGAAACAAAATGTTTTTAATAAGACTAACATATTTTTCACTAGGAGTAACAAAGAAATTTTGTTTCATAGATTAGACTTATTTCCACCGAAAAGTGGCAAAATGTGTCGTCATTTCAAACAGGTGGCTACTATTGACCAAGGCACGGTGTACTTAAGTCCATCTAGTTTTCAGTCACCTTTTACATATCTCTATGATATGGGTGATGGTCAAGAAGCAGTCACTTACATGCAAAATTACTTGGCTTACTTAAAAAGTGTGGCTCATGGATTACTCTCGAACCCAGGGCTAAAATATGAAATACAACAAGATGTAGGGTTTTTGAATTCCCTTCTAACGTTTTACAAAAGACAACACCTTCATGGAGCCTATTCTAAATATATTGTAAGAAGATATGCAGTGACCGAATGTGGTGTACTTGTAATGTTCCCAGGAACCGTACTAGAATATGATTATGAGCCCGTTAGGAGACCATGGTATAGCGGTGCTTTAGAAAACATGGGCAAAATAATCCTGACTCCCCCTAATCTTGATGTTGGTGGGGCAGGATATATTGTATCAATTTCTTATGCTGTAAGAAGTCCCTTTTACCCTACTATGGTAGTAGGCATGGATGTTACTATGGGTTTTCTCTATAAACTTTTAATTGATAATATGCCTTTATGTGCCAAATCTTATGTAAAGTGTTTTATAATGAATAATAAAGGCTACTTAGTTTCGCATCCCGGTTTGATGGATCCCAATAGCTCGGGCCCCATTGAACAGCAGCATATAACTCACAAAGAATCGATGATCGCGATGGATATGTTGAACCATAAAGGGTTTGTCACAAAGAGGTTGTGCAACAATTTTTATGATAAGACAATCCAACGTTTTTATGAGTTCAATACTTCGTTGCCTAATGTGCTCTCGAACGTGGTTTCTGGGGACCATTGCGTTCACTACTACATCGCGGCGATCCCCGGCACCAACGCGTTCGTGGGAGTCGTGAACGCTTCATGCAGCGCGGACGCGTTCTGTCCCTGCAGCATGGTGGACCGGCTCTGCCTGAACTGCAACCGCATGGAGCAGACCGAGTGCGAGTGCCCCTGCGAATGCAGCTCCGAAATGTACGAGTGCCCCGACGCAAACATCTCCCGCTTCGACAGGGACATACCTCTCTGCGGCATGATGCCCGAGAACAACAACCACAAGTCCCACTACTTTCACAACTTCGCCGAGAATCTGAAGTCTTGCTTCGACTTTCAGTGCGAAACTTATCTGTCCCACTCGTCGTGCTTGGGCGTGATGGGCTGCGAGTGGTGCCAGCTAGACGCGGACGGGCAGACACCGCTCTCGACGCCGTTCTGCACGGCACAGTCCGCCTGTTTCAATGGCGTACTGAACGCCGTCACTCCTTACGGCGAGGGGATCTTTGGCCATCTCAACAGAGATGCTTTCGGCAGCTACTCGGCGATCGGGCCGATCGCAGGCTGCATCGTGACGGTCAGCTTGGTGATAGCAGTCGCCATTTACTGCTATAGGCAGAACGCGTCTTCGGCGAGCTGCCACAACCTCTACGTGGACGGCCCTGCTGAGACCTGGCACGATGCTGACGTCCAGATGAGCCATCTCCAATCCGACGACCCGCACGATCAGTCGGGGCAGGATAAACTGTTGCCTGCCATGGAGATAGAGGCTCCGATTTCGCCGTACAGGGTGGTGACGGGGTACAGACGCTCGCACACTGCGGGCGGTTCCGACCACGGCTACTCCACCATGACTCCTCACGAGGATTCCGAAGCCACGGGCTTTTCCGTAAACGACCCGACGGTTCTGTCGGATGACACGAAGTCGGACATAAGTTGTCCGCTTCCTGCCAAAATAAAGCCGCGGCTCAAACCCATTGACATGAGCGTGACCGTGCTCCCAAGTGGTAAAAACAGTATTATAGCCCCAGTAACTGTTCACAGACATATGGAGGCTTCCTAATCAATCCTTTCTGTGCAGCTAATCTACCTCTTATGTACATAGTAATTTACATATGTGTTATATTTGTATGTTCTATGACCTTACTGTAACAATATTAGTTAATAATATTTTTGCTTAAACTTGTTAGGTCAAGAAACAATCATTTTTATTATGTTGTGATATAAATAATTTGCTATTTAGGTATAAGAATTACTATTGAATTAAGTATTAATTGATAATTCTGCAATATCAATGTAAAATATATGTTTACTTACAAACCTGTCAGGTGCTCTTGTTTTTGTACTTTTATACATTATTGTAATGATTTGTTGTTGCTTTTAATGACGTCACACTTAATTTTATTATTACTTGCTGTTGTAAATGATGGTTGTACTTAAAATTGTATTTAATAACTCGTAACAATGTCTCAGTCTCTGACCTATTACAGGGGCATCAGGTTTATAAATACAGGTCTATTAAAATAATTTTATACAAATTCTTATTAGGATAAAACAAAAATAGTTTTGATAAAATGGTGCCTACTGTATTGATAAGCTTGTGTAAACTATTTTTAAGACTGAATTTGATGTTGCATTTAATTGATGTAATAAATTTCATTTCATAAAACTTTATAGTTGCATATTTATTTAACCACCACTTAGTCTTATTCGAAAGTAATCGAATTATATGCTTAAAAATGCTGGAGTAAACATTTATCGCAAATGTTTATGAAGCACATATCAAACCTTGTTATGAAGAAAGATTTGTGTCAACAAACGCCGTGTATGCCACCAATGCGTTCCATAGCATCTATGACCACTACAGATGTAGACCTAGGACCTCTATGAGCCAGAAAGTGGTCATAAGTGTTTTCTGTGATCTCCGAGATTATGGCAATACTTAAATGTGGAAGAGGTTCAGAGGACTTGCAGGCTATTGATGTAACTTGATGGATAAACGCTGGGGATCTAATCCCTACTATAATATTATAAATGAAGAGTTTCACGGATAAAACACGGCACCGATTTTGATGAAATTCGGTATGGAGATAGGCTGTGTGACGTCATCATAAATTTAATATATATGAAGTGTAGTCCAAGCAGACGGGGGCAGCCAATAGTCTCTAATATTATAAGCCATTGATTCGACACCGCGGCGAGTGTGATTTCAGTCTTTCAACCAAGGATAATTACAAATTAGACTAAAAAATAGTTTAAATAAGGCACGTCGGCACCAAAAAGTAAAACGAGGGGTAAACAAAAAGTAAAACCTATAAATTGAATGCGACTTAATTTGTTTTAAAAGAGAATTTAATTAGTTCATCATCAACTTGGCGTCAATCCCGATTATGCTCTCGCATCCATCGCTTCTTGGGCGTCTCCTTTTCGTTGGACACGTATTTTATTTCCCTCTCCTTTCCGTTAGACATTTATTTTGTTGTTCCCTAATTAATCAGCCAGTCCGTGACGTGGCCCCTGGCCATATCATCAAAGGTGATGCACTTGCAGGTTATTGGCAATGTCATGAACACGAAAACTCCCGCGAATGTGGGCATTTCTGACCCGCTCTTTGTGAGGAACACCACACACAGGTCTAACTAATGATGGCAAGCTATGGGAATTAGTACTGAATTGTACAAAGAGGCGATCACAATAGATCAGTAATGGTCGCAGTGATACTGGGTCTGAAAAGCCTTGGAGAGCCAAACTATAAAAAAAAAAAAAAAAAGCTAGTGATGGTCATACAGAGAGCTGAATTATAGAAAAATAACATTCGGTACCTCCCAATTTGGCCTAATATATTCGGGGTTTGACGCCGCTGACGATCCGTGCGCTTGACCCCATTTTCACGTATGCGGATAGTTGCAGAGACAGAGTACCTCCACTCCTCTTCGCCACATATTTTAGTTTCCGACCGCCTTCCACCTAACCACGTGGTCCAGTCCACGTTTGTACCTAAAAAGGCGAAAGTAAAAGCTATCAAGGCCAAAATAAAACCAAAAATTTGCTTATAATAACAACTAGTAAGTTTATTTAAAAACTAAACCTAAGTTTTAATGTAAATCGACTACATCAGTTTAATACATTGCAATTAGCTAACCACCATTTCATGGCTTAAACTTCACATTTAAAAGAACACGTTCACTATTCACATTGAATTATGGGGCCATCCCACCAGAGCTATACTAAACTAAAGTGGAGCTACAAGGAATGTTTATGGTACCCACTACAATTAGGTACCACCATACAAATATTTTAACAGTCCAGTTGGACTTGAGCCCCTCCTGCACTAATGGGAGCCAGCCAGGTACTCCAGATGTTTATTGACTCAGACGCGTCTCTACTCGTCTTCTCTCTTCGATTACATAGTTGAACCGTATATGCGTGAGCGTCAGCTCGGGACATCGGTCTGGACCGGAGACCAGCGCCACATTAAAATTTATGATCCTATACTATTTTAGTCCAATGCTGGACATAGGCCTCCCCTAATGAGCCTGACGACTTGAGTGGTTCAGTTGGTTAACAGTTAGTCTACCATGCAGAGTCCCGGGTTCGATTTCCGGCCGGTTAGAAATTGAAATGATGATTTTAATTGCTATTATGTGTAATAATATGGAGGGTGTTGTAATATATCAGTTTCAGTTTTCTGGCACCGAAAACAGAAGCTTTGCTTAACTTTGGGGCTAGATGGCACTGTGTGAATTGTCCAAGCACTTTTTTTTATTGGAGCGCCAATGCACTCTGTCCTCGGCTTACCGCATCCAACATCCACCGCAGCCTTTCGCTAATCGTCACTTCTTCTGGCCGGACTGGTCTGGTTGGCTGGTTAACATTGGAGGACTGACGAAGCTCACATCCAGATCTTGACAACTCAGGCACCACTTCACTCTTGGGGTCTTGGCTCACCACCAATCTTCCGTCTGCGCTTATTCATCCTCGAATCCATCCTGTCGTGCCTTTCCACCAGAGCTAAATTAATCACAAGGACTGTTCATAGTACCCACATACACTAATACATCCTCTGTTCCACAGGTGCCACAGGAATCTCATAACGATGTTGACAATTCAGACACCACTCCACTCTTAGGGACTTGGCTCTCCACCCCTCTCTTCATCCTCGAACAGTGGCTGGTTAACATTGCAGGAAGCTCACATCCCAGACATTGCCAACTCAAGCATCACTAGTCTCCACCACTCTGCCGTGTTCTCTATTCATCCTCGAACCGTATATGCGTGCTGGTCGGCTGCGGAGACGCCGGGGCCTGCGCCTGCGCCGCGCTGACGGCCTCGTGGCGAGCCAGCAGGAGCACCCGGCCGCGCGCGCGCCGCGAGCCGCGGGCCGCCGCCGCGCGGGACCACTGCTCCTCCTCGTCGGACCCGGTGAGGACCCGGGCGTGGAGCGTCGAGTTTGTGCAGTACTGGAATTGTAATCATATGTGTTTAGTAGCCAAATAATACAAACAACAACAACAATAGTATAGCATTATAACAATAATTGACTTTGAGGGCGCTGTAGGTATACTATGTCATCGAGCACAAGAAAAATTCCACTTTAATTTATTTATTTTATAGTTTAACAGCATATTTAAAATAAATACATTATCAAGTTGTAGTATCTTTGGCATTTTGCGCATTCCGCAATGCGCAAAATGCCAAAGATATGGGCATACCAAAGCCTACTGTAGACGTCAACCTCGATGTGTCAAATGCGCAGGCTCTCATCTAACACAAGACTGTACTAGAAAAGAAAAATCTGATAATGTCAAATGTGTGCTCTGTAATGGTAACCACCCTGCCAGCTACTCGTACAAAGGCTGCCAAGTATATAAAGACCTACAAAGAGCTACATACCCAGCACTTAGGCCAAAAACACTCCCTAAACCATTATTTCGTAATGGTGATACAAATATAAACCAAAATCCCCCTGAACCGCAACATAACCAGAACAGATTTGTACAAGGAAACTTTACCTATTCACAAGTAACAAAAAATGAAACAAGTGACATTAATGACCTAAAAGCTATGATTCGTGATTTGATGGACAAAATGGGAGTTATGCTCAATCTGCTAACGGCCATTGTAGCGAAATTAAAATGATTTCTACACTTAAATTAGTCGTCTGGAATGCAAACGGACTGCCAAAACATAACCTTGAGCTGAGAACCTATTTCAATTCAGAAAATATTGATATTGCCCTCATTTCTGAGACACATCTAACTGATAAAAGCTATGTTGAGATACCAAACTACTCTATCTATAACTGTAACCACCCAAGCAACAAGGCCCACGCTGGATCCGCCATAATAATAAGAAAGAATATAAAACATCAAGAGAATTATATATTTGGTGAAACATTCTTGCAAGCCACGTCAGTTACTGTCTTTGACTGGAATGGACCCCTGACAATATCTGCGGTTTACTGCCCACCGAAACACACAATTACCCAAGAACAGTTCACGAGTTTCTTCACTACTCTTGGCCCCAGATATTTGGTTGGCGGTGACTTCAACTCAAAGCATACGTACTGGGGCTCTCGTTTAATAAACACGAGAGGAAGGCAACTTTTCCATACCACCCAAGCCCTAAAACTGCATCCTATATCCACACGTGAACCTACGTACTGGCCAACAGACAAGAATAAAATCCCTGACCTCCTAGATTTTGTTCTCGCTAAGGGAATCTCACCACAACATCTGAATGCTCAATCCAGCTTTGAACTTTCTTCAGATCACTCCCCAGTCATCATACACATAACAAATAACGTATCTAAAGCTACAAAAAAAGCTACATTACATAACTGCAGAACAGATTGGAATGCCTACCGTCATCATGTGGAGCAGACGCTGGACATAAACATTAGCCTCAAAAATGAAGCAGAATTAGGCATTGCGGTGGAACACTTTAATTCATGTGTACAGTCAGCATCGTGGGCAGCAACCCCTGATATAGATCGTGGGACTGAAAATACCTACATACCAATAACCATAAGACAACTTATCCATAAAAAAAGAGAAATCCGGAAGCTCTGGCAGACTACACGCGATCCTGAAATTAAAACCAAACTGAACAAACTAACTAAACACCTCAGAAAGACCCTGAAACAGCATAATGACAGAGACATAAACACCTACCTTGAAAATCTAAGTACCAGCCCTGCCTCAGACTATTCACTATGGAAAGCCACAGCGAAACTCAAAATACCACAGAATGTCCAACACCCCATTAAAAACCTAACAGGTGAATGGTGCCGCACTGATAAAGAAAAAGCTGAAGTATTCGCTGAACATCTGAGCACTGTTTTCACTCCGAACGAACGGGAAAGTGAAGTAGACGAAAAATATATTTACGATCTATTGAATGAACACCATGAACCAGACAGTAGTATCAAGCCTTTTACCCTGAATGAAGTTGTAAAGGAAGTTGCCAAACTGAATCCAAAGAAGTGTCCAGGCTACGATTTGATAACAGGAAGGTGTCTTCAGGAACTGCCGAAGAAGGGTATACGCTATCTAACTTACCTATTCAACGCTATCATAAGACTTCGTTCATTCCCCGCACAGTGGAAAGTAGCTTCTATTATTATGATTCACAAGGCTGGGAAACCAACACACGATGTTAAATCATACAGACCCATAAGTTTGCTCCCAATAGCGTCAAAGTTGTTTGAAAAACTGCTGCTTCGTCGCCTAGCTCCACATATCGAAGAAAGAAAAGTTATTCCATCACATCAGTTTGGATTTCGGGAGAAACATTCCACAATTGAACAGGTTCACAGAATAGTACAGAGATTTCACACAGACTTAGAAGAAAAAAGATACTGCTCTGCTGTATTCCTTGACGTCACCCAGGCTTTTGACAAAGTGTGGCACACAGGTCTCCTGTACAAAATAAAAATAGGTCTTCCACTGAATTTCTATTTCATCTTAAAGTCGTACTTGACCCATCGCCACTTTCTGGTTAGACACTGAGAAGAAACCACCAAATTGTACAGGATACACTCTGGGGTGCCCCAGGGAAGTGTTCTTGGGCCAATGTTATATCTAATATTTACCGCAGACCTACCAGTGTCGGACACATCAACCACTGCCACGTATGCCGATGATACGGCGATATTGACCTCCGACACTGATTCCACATTGGCT
This sequence comes from Blastobasis adustella, assembly GCA_907269095.1. NCBI lineage: Eukaryota > Metazoa > Arthropoda > Insecta > Lepidoptera > Blastobasidae > Blastobasis > Blastobasis adustella. Next base: position 4,575,833 of record OU026115.1, on the reverse strand, counting down.
TCTGAGTTATTACAAAGAGATCTGGACAATATCCAAATCTGGCTGCGAACATGGCGCATAAAGGTCAATGAATCGAAGTCCGTTCATGTAACTTTTGCAAATAGACGTGGGACCTGTCCTGCAGTAAAGTTAAACAACCAAACTATCCCCCAGGCTGAAGATACCAAATACTTAGGTATGCATTTAGATAGAAGGCTTACTTGGCAAAAACATATATTCATGAAAAGGAAGCAATTGGGTGAAAAATCAAGAAAAATGATGTGGTTTCTTGCCAGGAAGTCCAAAGTAAGTTTGGAAAACAAACTTTTATTATATAAAGCCATACTGAAGCCTGTATGGACCTATGGGATTCAGCTTTGGGGCACAGCTGCAAAATCAAACCTCAGCATTCTCCAGCGATTCCAATCTAAAATTCTTCGTATGATAGCTAACGCTCCATGGTATGTCACAAATGACCGACTCCATAAAGACCTGAAGATGCCAACCATCGAGCAAGAAATTTCATTGCACGCCAATAAATACCACAGAAGATTGCAGTCACACCCCAATGAATTAGTTCAGGACCTGCTAGACGCTAAAATGACAAGACGATTAAAAAAGAAAATCCCTTCCGACCTCACAACCTTTGCTTAAAAGATATATTGTGGGTGCATCACTGGATGCATGCCTGGCAAGTTATATGACACGCCAAAACTACTACTTAATGTCTTCCAAAATAGACAGATCGTAGTAAAAAAAAAAAAAAAAAAAAAAAAAAAAAAGTTGTAGTGCCAATAACTACACTGTAATTTATAATTTAGGACTTAACGTAGCTCATACACCTTATTACGACAAACAACATTGGTCTAGGTATAACTTTGTAGAGATAGTAGGACATAGGATCTGTTGGATTGCTTGACATTTTTAAGTAGACCGAGTCATGAAAAGCGAATAATCCGATAAAAGCTGTTTGATTGGTAATGTCTGAGCAACTAGTAAGCAGAAGAGAATATTATGCTAGTAGCTTTTGAAAGTAGAATTTGATTATTGTTGATCCTCTCAACATACAGAAGAATTTAGGATGTTAAACCGGTGTTAAACCTTTAGGACCAGAGGTTTTAATCAAAACCATGGTGAGAAACCCGATGTATGTGGCAATGTATAATATACAGAAAAATAACTTACATCATCTGCAGCATTGGCAGAGTCAAAACGGATGACAATATCTGATTGGCCCTCTTTCACATCAACATGCAACACGTGGACATTGGTCCTAACCTGGAAATTCAAAGAGAAGTGTCAATATCCTTACAGTTATGTAACTCACAAATACATATTTTCATGTTCTTAAAAATAATAACTCACAGTTCGTTTGGTTAGTCTCACATCCAAGCATGGTTCAGGAAGTATCTCTTTTACAAACACTCCCGGTATTTTTTCCAATGGTGCTTCATCTTTGGCTCTATCCGCTTCCTGATTGGCTGATGGTAAACACAACTTTAATTTTACTTCATAAATACAACAAAATAGTTAATAACTAGTCTTCCCTGAAATCGTTTTTAAATAAAATATTGGCCTGCCATGATCAAAGCCATACTAAACAGATGGACATGGGAGTTATTTTTCATCCATGGATAGAATATACTCAAATTTTTTGAGTATAGGTATCGGCCGTAAATAATGCACATCAGCTAATTCGTCTTCGTAAAGCGTCGTCTCTGTTGCACGCGTGTGAGTAAATACAAAGCCGAAACTAGCTGTTGTGCATTATTTATGGCCGATATCTGAACAAATATGAACCAAAAATGCAAGGTGCTAAAATGATATTCTTTCATTAAAATTATTGGAGCACAGTTACTTTTACATTTATAATATAAGTATGTTTGATATAAGTTATAACGCTTTCCATAAATTTAGCATACCTGGTTCAGTCTCCATAGTTGCTGCGGCCGGAGCTGGTATGCCTGGATATGCATGCCTTTTATTCTGAAGATTAGTCTTCAGTTCCTTCATGTACTTTCTTTGCAAATTCAAGTATTTATTTCTCAAAGCTTTCCATTCAGATTTGGATAGCACTTGGAGACCCCATAAGGCTCCTTTGGGTGCTTCGTTTGGCCCTAAACTGGTTTTGGCCTTGCTTTTATCCTTTGAGGTCCTCTTCCTAGTTTTCTTTTTCCTCGGTGCATCACTAACCTTACCCTCATCTTGACTAGTTGCTTCATCTTTTGATTCAATGTCCTTGTTTTCCTGTAAAATAAATTTGGTGCGTGTTTAGGAATTTTCATAATCAGGTTTTAATTAATATTTTAATGAAAAGTGGCACTAAGGTTAGCAACATTCGAAATGGATGGGTGACCATTACATTGAGGCTAGTCAAACTTTAGCACCACAACGAGCTCGTCACTTGTTAAATATGCATCCAAATACTGTTGGTGGTGCAAGGTTGACAGGGGTCTTCCGCTGGGGACCCTGAGACTGGATGTACTACCTCAGGAGCTGGTTGGCAATCCATTACAGTAGCCATATTATTATTATTTTAATAAATGAATATCCAACTCACCTCTACAGGTGTTGTGATGGCTTTATTTTCATCCTGCATAATAAATTATAAACTAAATTATTTAGATAAATCTAGTAAGAATTTTCATAAGTTTTATTTATAATCATAAATGTAACAGAAACTTACACTTGGAGTAGGAGTGTCTCTTTTTTCGCTGTCGGAATCATGGCCTAATTTCAATTCCAAGTTTTTTAATTTTTTGTCTTTATTCTTCTTCTTCTTTTTTGGTGGTTCATATTCCTCTTTATAATATTTACCTTGTGGCACTTCTTCTGTTGGTTCTTCTACAGTGAACATTTTGATAGAAGAAAGTTCTTCAGGAGGCATACAGGTAGGTAATTTACAACCCATAGTTGTGAAAGCATTTAAACATTTCTGGGCGTCCTCCGATTTTTCAAATTCTATGAAACCATAACCCTGGAAGCAAAGCGGCAAATATTACTCACATACCTTCTACAACACTACATTCCAATTATAAATCAGTTTTTTTCACTAATGGTTAATGTAATCATTACACATACCTTAATTTTATTAGAGTTCTTGAACCTAGGTAGGGATATGTAAGCAACATGTCCATAATCAGAAAATACTCGTTCAAGCCATTCCCTGCTTGCAGTTACAGGTATAGACTCAACGTAAACGGTTCTGGTATCGGCATCATATGGGAGAACAGGAGATTTTCGTCTGACCTAAAACATTTTACTTTATAAAAACAAGGAACATTTAGAAAGAAAGTATGTGGCTTGGTAATGAAGTATCTTACTTTTAATTTATCATCAGACAGCTCTAATTGTGTGGAATGTTTCATGCTCTTCACGATATCGTTGATATCCTGTGTCATGGACCGAATTTTATTGAACTTCAGGAACACATCGATGGCTACGTAGGGTTCGTTTTTTACCAAATCGCCAAGAAACCTATCCTTTGTAAGATTAGCGTCACTAAAATAGAATTCCATTTGTTTTAGGATATTTTCGTAAAGTTGTTTCTTGCGATGACGAATTCGTTTCCTTGGATTTAACTCCAGTTTTGTGTCTTGCCCTGTAACTTCTGTATTTTCTGATTCCGACATTTTTATAGTTTAGCTACGTAATATTGTACTAAACAATTGATAGAAAAATGTTTAATAAGATGATAAATATTGCAGTTTTACAATAAAATTTCACAAAACTCGTCTGCCGGTATTTAACACAGACCAAGAATAAAAATGTTTACGTTAGAGTCTTGTCATGTGTCAGAAGCTGTAAAGCTACACAGACAAAGAACTATGAAATAAAAATGATTCGTAAAATATATATTCCTTATTCAACAAACAACCGTTTTGATATTTTGCTATCGATTTTACGCTGGAATTTAGCGATTAGTCTAAAACGAAAACTCAATCAAAAACAACAAAGTGAAAAGTTCCTAGATAAAATTGCCATATTTAAAATATAAGTAATTTACAGGGCACTGAAACAAGACCAACGAATTTTTTAATTTCATTCTGATTTAATATTACATTACAAGGAAAACATAAAAGTACATTGTATATTATAAACTCCATTAAATTATTGTAGTCGTACTCATTTTAATATATTTTAATGAAATAATTATTTGATTCAAACGATTGGCACCAATTCTGTGTACTATAAATTACCTGAATAATAGTGCTCCTCTGTGTCTATCGATAAAGTTTATCTTCCACCTTGGTAGTATTTTCTTATGTCACAGGTGGCACGGTAGGAGGTGGTATTTAATTACTTGCTCCTTTTAAAAGAGCTCTCTAGCAGATCTAAAGGAGAATAGACACTTTTGTATGATTTCTGTTCCCTTGTAACAAGTAAATGATTATTTTGATTGCACAATAGAAGTTCAGTGCAAAAATAAAGTAACTTTATTTTATAATATGACTTTTGCACACAATACATTCAAATATTAAATATTTATTGCCGCGTTTATTAAGTATTATTTATTTACTACACACCGTACGTAATATAGGCCGCGATAGGGAAACTTCTGATGAAAGGCACGGACGGTCTTTATTATCGTGTGTTTTCATCTTATGACGTGATTTTGTAAAGTCGTTTCTTTGTCATAAGTCCCAGTAATACTTTTTGGCTGCCGATAAAGGTGACTTGTTTACCGTGACGTTGTTTATCACCCATTTCTACTTATTCGAGTGAAGTTTGTCAACAGCCCGTCCTATTTTTAAATGAATGAGCATAGTGAATTTTTAAATTTTATTATTTTCATGACAAATAAGAATAAAATAATATGTTACGTGTATGTCGATAACGATAGGATACAATCTATCGATACGTTTGCTTTCACAGCCAGAAGAGCTAGCACATCTCTAGTTGAAATAGGTACATTTTGACATTCTGATTTTGGTGGTTGGTTTCGCTGGGATTATGTGGGAAAATTAATTTTGTTTGGTACCGAAAGACTCGTATTCTTCATTAAAATATGTTTTAATTATGTTATTTGTTATCGGTTCGTTGTCGCGCCCTGGTTTGCCCGTGTTCGTGTGCCGTGCCTTGCCGAGTGTAACATCGATAGGTTTCATATAGATTTGTGCTCGGGAAGGAAGATGACGGTTTTTATCAGCTACAGTGTTATTGTTTCCGCATAATTGTGTTTATTATTCACGATGTCTACAAGTACAAGATCAACCAATATCAGCCTAAGGCCGATAGAGGTGCCTAAGGCTTTGCAGGAGGGTGAGAAGTTTATCAAGTGGGATGAGGTCAGTGTGTTTGTGTATTTTTTTTTTGCGATTGTATAAAATCTATCTGTAGATGACACAAATATAGCGTACATTTTTATGTAGAATACGAAAACGTAAAACTATGATTTTGATTTGTTTCATGTTTTTTTTCCAGGATTCTGGTACTGGCCTCCCAGTCACGTTGCGCGTGGACCCCAATGGTTTCTTCCTGTACTGGACTGACCAGAACATGGAAGTGGAACTCTTGGACATATCCACAATCCGGGATGTTAGGACTGGATTGTTTGCTAAAGTTCCAAAGGTGAGTCAATTATTTTTAAACACCTTTCTTTTATTATTATTTATTTACCATTTATAACAGGCATACAAAGTTTTAAAATAAAAAAATAAGTTGACACACAATAAATATTATTTCTATGTTATATTTGGCGTCAAAACATTAATTTAAGTTTAATTTATGTTGCTTTATGTCTTGGTACTTAGATTCTGATAGATGTAATTCTGATCTGCCAAATCCTGGATCATGGTCATGCATATCCCTGGCCCTAATGCGAGAGTACAACCTGCAATATTGACTCCAATATGATTATTATTTTTATTTTATTTCTTGGAACTTATAGCAGTAGTCTTGATAGTTATAAATTATGCATGACTTGTGGTTTAGCAAACATTTGTTCTTATGAAATCATTGTTGACTCTACAATACTCAAATAATGAAATCGAACTTTGAAGTCGATATAAGACAAATTATAAACAAGATATATTCTTTTTTATCCTAATTTACATATTAGATATTCTAGAGACAAATGCCTAACAACTAGGCAATAACTTACACAATTTATTACAATATTGATGATGTTTTATTGCAAAACTTAATTTTAAGAAACCTACTAGTTTTGTTATCACAAAGTTTCATTGTTTCATTCATTACCTTGTGATGTGAAATCATAGAAACAATGTTATTATCTAAAGTTGATCCAATTGTAACTTGGTTTGCCACATGCATAATGTTATATGTTTTTAATTCAATATATGAGTAATACATGTAACATTGTAATATCTTTTCTATTTGAATCACACTAATCAATCACCATTTTAGTTGTGGGATTTATAATAAGCATTTTTTTTTTAAATTTTACCCATTGTTTAACTATTTTGGGTTGACTAATTAATTGCCTATTTAATTGATGCCTATATAATGATAAATAGTACCCACCCAGACAATTTCTTTAAAACTGTTTTTTGCTGATCTAATTAGAAATAAGAAATAAAGTGCAAAGTTCTGATAAAACCAGTGAAATAAATATTAATAATAAACTTTATTCGTCTATTTGACTATTATAGTACTGGTTGATTTCTTTACTTAGTCCATTACCTATATTTAAAAATGATCTTTCCAACATGAAATCATAAATTTCAATTGTAAGAACTATAACTACTGTATGGATCCAATGTTTGCCCTGAGATTTCTCCAGAAGGCCCACTGCAGTAGAAATCAAACTGTATTTCACATTTTTCGATCTGCAAGGGCTTCTGACAGTGTTCCTCGGGAGGTAATCGAAGTAAAAAAGGTAGTGGGCACTAAGGTCCAAATTTGTGCCCAAAGAGTACATTGGAATTACCTAGGACATATACGCCAACACTGGAGCCTTCATCGAAAAACCATCATAGGCCATACTAAGCCCTTCCCTATTACCATAGATAGGTTCTGGGTTTTTAGCCCTTTCCTGTTGGCTTGGGCCAAATGGAGGCAGTTCACAATAGTCAGGTCAGCTCAGGATGCGAAGGTCGGTCTCGACACATAATTCATCCAAACGAAATGCTCTTAACGTAAATCAGAGCGAACAATCCCGGTTTCTGTTAGGGTCCGCTTTCCTACTCATCCTTCTCCACTTCGCCCGGTCTTCGGCATCCACGCGTCGTAAGCCGCTGGCTCTCGCATCCGACTTGCCGATTTCAATCCATCGCTTTGTGGACCTCCCACGGGACCTCTTTCCGGAAAGGTAGCTTTTTTCCACGTATTCCGTTGGCTTACGCAGCACGTGACCAAACCAGCGCAGGCATGCCCCTTGATCTTATTCGCGATGCCCCTAAGGCCCAGACTGCCACGGACGTAATCGTTTGCCGTGGAGTTTGCGGATGTGTTTCATCAGTGTAGGCCATGTCTCTCAGCCATAGAGCATCACAAATATCAAAGATACCAAAATGTCGCACTAAGAGCTATCTCAAGGTCTGGTTTGTAAGAAACCAGGAAATTCGTGAGACAGCAACCGTCAAAGAGGACGAAATACGCCAGAATACCGCACTAATCAAGTCACGAACTGCATTCTAACGGTTAGAGTGCAGAGTCTCACCAACTTGTGCAGAATATAATGGGAGACGCGAAAAGATGGGAGCATACGTGGACTGGAGAACAGACACTAGTCAGTATTTTGAAAATGATGGTCATTGGGCCGACCTACAATAAAACCATGACGTACGACTTCTTATTTGCAGATACATAATATTTAAAACTAGTGGACCGACGCGACTTTGTTTGCGTACACCTACTTTACCCCTACCAACCGTTTTTTTCTTGCTTTAAACCTTCCTCTTGAATCACTCTATCTAATGTAAAGATCGCATTATAATGCGTTGTGTAGTTTAAAAGATCTAAGCGATAGATACATTGGGACATACGAGTAGACGGCGGAACGCGACTTTGTCTTATACTATGTACGATTAAAGTCTCGTATAGATTTAAGCATAAGCTAGGCAAAATACCTACCTTATGCTTAAATTTTGGCCGTGTGGTGTTCGGCAGAGTAGAATAGCACCAACCCCTTACAGTCATGGGTGTCGTACAAGGCGACTAATGTTTTCGAGGCAAAAGATCAAGAGTCTCCGTAGTCTGGAAAATGGGCAGCAGCATTTTCCATTGTTATGTTTAAACACTGCGATCTCCAATCCGCCTGCCAAGCGTGGAGATTATGGCAATAACCTCCCTTTTGGTGGGACAGACCCTAAGTCTTGTAGTGGACTATTACGGGCTGTGATGATGATGATAGGCAAAGTACCTGATACCGAGAACTTCTCGATACAACGCAGCCAGACGCAGCAATGCTATCGATTGGCTAGATATTAATTTTCGCCAGGCAGTGGTCGCGGAACGAACGCGCCAAGTTGTGCCGGCGAGTCCATTAGGTTAATTCAAGATGTTTCATGCCTCGCTGCCATTAGGTGTCGCGGCGTTGCCCGCCGCTATTAGGGGGTGCGGTTGCGTTATTTATCGCACTACCTTGGGTGCTCCCGCCACCTCTGCGTCACTGAGACTGTTAGTGCTATATGCACGCGTGTGTCTTTGTATTCAACCTTAGAGGGAAAAAGAGGGGTGTTGTTTGATGGGTGTATCTGTGGCTCTGTGTGTCGCTCTGTGGCATTGTAGTGACCGAACAGATAGACCGATTTGATGTAAACTTGGTCGGGGTTTAGCCGACGTTTTTGTGTCGCTTAAGGTTATGCTATAGGAACAATATCGCGCACGAAAAATTGTGCATGGGGTGATAACTCTGGTATTGGAAACGTCCAAAGGCTGGGTATCTAACTGCTAACCATCAGGCAGGCTATAACCTTTTTTTATTTGTGATATAAAAGTGGTACGTTAGTGGTCTAAAAAAATAATTTTATAAATAGGGGGTCTCAACAAAAGTGGGATGTTAGTGGTAAAAAAATATATTTTGTTATGTCCGAACAAGAACTTGAATTTTATTAACAGACCAAGACGTCTCGAGCCACGTCCGGTGTAGGGTTCCGTAGTTGTCAGTCAATATGAGTGTCAAAAAAGAGAGCTTTCTGATACTCGAGACACAATACAAAGTTACAAATGCACCTCCTACCCCGAACTTATTTCTTTCCAAGTATACCTACAATTTGTATAAAGCTTTTCCACATACACTTTGTGGTTGGTCGACTATTACTCGGTATTTACTCCGTTAAATAGGTATAGAATCCTTTGCAAAATTTAAAAATGTGATTATGTGTTACAAAATTTCGTCACGGAAGGTCGGTCCACCTGACGGAAAGTGGCCACCGTCGTCCAGGACATCTGCTACCTAAGGGGAGCAGATGCGGCGCCGGCTTTTGGGGTACCTATAGACATGCCTTCTGAAGAACTGCATGTCATATAAAGAACTGGCTTTTTGACCCGTTCCCGTCGGAACTACATTGAATTTCGGGAAATACTTTTTAAAATCGGTAAAGTAGTTTATCCATTACAAACAAACAAACAATCGAGATTTTTTTCTCTTTATAATATCAGTATAGATTTTCAAACAGACAGACAGATATCAAAAACGGCCGACAAAGTCTAAATATCTACATATAAATACCCAAATATTCCCCAAACAACAGAACCGACTTTAACGAATCAAAGCTAATAACCATCAACATTAATCTGTTTTTTACGTAAAGAAAACCGCATCGAAATTTGTCCATCCGTTCGGTCACTACAATGCCATAGACGAGCAACACAGATACACCCTTTGATTATGACACCCAGTAGTTCCAGCTACTTCCACATGGTAATAACTGTAACATACCCCTCCCCTTGTTGCGTCTGGGATTACAAGTCTTTACATTAATGAGTATGCTTATAGTAGGAAGGCATTATACCTACACTAGCAGATATAGCTTTGCAGAGGCTGGGTATTGTCCCGTGCAAACCGGCGAAGGTAGTCGGCACAGAAGCCACAGGTTTATCGATTTTTCATGCGGATTGGGATACATACGTGCTCGCGCGGTACCGCTCCTCTGTACACAATGGGGCTGTAGTGAGGGCTTGTTGCATGTTCGCGCGAGATTCTGATGGATTAGTTGTCGCGGGATGTGGAGCAATTTGGGTTGCGAGTGTTATGGAGCGCGGGTGTGGATTTTTAGTGACTAGCTGACTCGCGGGAGTTTGGTTGAGGGAGGTGTGGATAAATATGGATTATAGCAATCTTTAGATGGTAAGGTAACATTTTTTAGTTTAGGTGTTGTTAAGTATTCTTATCAGAATCTATTAGGTAATATAAAAAATATAATAAACTAGCTTTTGCCCGTAACTTCGTTAAACCGTTTTTAGGGCAGTTTATCTTTTCTCGAGCGACCATTTTAAATGACCTCCTGACTTTAAAAAATTATTGTTCTAATTATTTTTTGTAAATACATTCAATTTACAAACGCACTTTTTTACTGTTTTATTATATGTATGTATAGATTGAGAATTAGTATTTGATTCAACTTTCATCATCACGTTGTGCTGTAGCTGCCGCGACGCGAGTTTGATAATGGAATCGAACCCAAAAGAATCCTTTGGTACCATTTCATAACAATTTTTATCACTGGTGATGAATAGAGAATTTCATTACCATTTAATACCTGGGGAACGTGGCGGTCCCAACTCATGATCTGCTTAAACATCAGGCGGTCGGATGCGTTACCACCTTAGTGTTAAAAACAAATTGAGCTCAACTACCAACTGACATAATACCACCACCATCAGGGAAGCTGCCGCCTAACTTTGTGCAAAACCTTCATGACTTCATCTCACCCGCTCCTTTCGCGAGTAAGCGCGTAAAAGCTACCGCCATTCGAGGTAGGCGGTCCTCCCCCTGGCCATTCTACTTTACATTTGTTAAAGCTGTCTAACGTCCGCGTTCACCGCTGTCAGAAGTTGCGGTAGGTAATTGACGAGTACACACGGCGCCGCTGCGTCTCGGATCCTTTTTACGAAATGAGCTGTGAATTAATGATACCACTTGACAGACCAAGCCGAGCCGGCGACTGTCTGGAGCTCGCATATTCCAGTTTAGGACTGTGGTGTTTCCCAGGATTAATTCGAGTTTTATGGCTTGTAGGGTAGGTCGCGATTCACGTGCTGCGTGAGTTTTTGAATAATCTTTTATTTCGGCATTAGTATTTCAACATTATTTTTGGTACATGAGTAGGCACAGACATGAAATTCACCATAAAAATAATAACGATGTCAAATAATTCAATGTTTATCAAAATAATTTCATAAATTCATAAATTTTACTCCCGAGGGTGTGACCTATAAGACGAAGAATCTGTCTGCGGCATCGTAGCTCTCAGACGGATGGACCGATTTTGATATTTGTTTCTTTATTTAAGAAACAAGTTTAATCGAGATGGGTCTTACGTTTGCTTTGTTAAAATCCGACTCGTATGAGAGAGGTCCAGGGTTCGCAACCTACTGCGGCCATTTACAAAGGACTCTTTTCTGAGTTATGTACATTAGTTGAACACTAGCCGATGCTCTTACGGTGAAGTAAAACTTCGTGGCGAAACCTGCATATTTAGGCGACTGAATGTGTAACCATGATCCAATCTGGCCAGGTTCCCCTGGTAACAGGGTCACGGAGGCTAGACGGCACTCGCTCCACTGTAATTATCAGTTCGAACCCGGTACCTTTTGCTTACGAGTCGTTCTCTTAACCTAGTGGTGGCCACTTCCATTTTTTGTACTAGTGGACCCGCCACGACTTCGTTCGCGTACATCTACTTTACCTCTACCTATCATTTTTTGCTTATAAACCTTAATCTGATATCATTATATCTATTGTTGAATACAGTATTTAAATCCGTTGCGTAGTTTAGAAGATCTAAGCGTACACAGATACATAGGGACAGATAGCGGGAAGCGACTTTGTTTTTAATGTATCTGTAATATGACTCATATTATCACACATTATGAGTCGATAGACATAGTATCACAGTGACTACCAACGCGCCAGCGATTCTGCGTTTCTCTTTGTGTTTCTTCAACAATAACTTTATTATCGGTTGTATTTATTTACATGACGTTGACCCTGAAAACTAAACTGACTATTGAGAATACCTTGTTCCATCTCCGGAATCACATTAAGCGTCCTTCAAAACATCGCGTAGGCCATTAAACCCAAGTTTCACAGCATAGTATTTAATTGAATGCAATTATGTACGACGCCGGAATAGAGACAGCGTCTTTGCATGCACGGCTGTTCGTAAAATCGTGACATACACTCTGCTGCCGTGATTTACTGCTCCAAGACGACTGGTGACTTGGAGCAGGCTCAAATGTTGAACAGAGCTCCCGAAATAACGAAGCATTTGATCGAAAACTGCTTTTTTAACTGCACACGGCTTATTAGTCGCCATATTACCAGAATAAACGAGAATTTATATTTCTCTAACTGAATCGCGAACTCGTTCCAAAACTAATAGATCTCTCTGCGCCCGGCAGGTGATGACAGGCCGGTAACATCGCGCGCGTATGACTTGGATGCAATTCAACTATTACTTTGTAAACATCCCGCGATGCATCACGCTGCCGACCTGGTTCGGTGATCGGACTGGGGTTTCCAAGAAATTATTTTCGTTGCTCTATTTCGTTTTTCCTCCCAGAAAGTTATTTCGCTGTAAGCTCCGGCCGACGGTCGCAAGGGGTGATCGGGATTTTGATATTGTGTCCTTAATACAGGGGTTGATTCCATAGTATGATTGTCTCCAATACGTTGAAAGTTACTCGTCGCTACGCCTTCGCAGCCGTCCAAAAACTCGAACTGCCCTCCAGAAAGTTTGTCACGACGCTTCCCGAAGTTTCCATCTTCGGGTGGTGTTAATTATTGATCATCGTTTTCTGTCTTAATGTCGGAAGTTCATTCGCGTTGCTCTAAAATTAGTATGGTGTCGCCCGTTATCGATTTGGGGTCATATCTCTAATTTTAGCCAGTTCTGTCGGCTGTACTATAAATCATAGTTTCACCACGCGACGAAAGCAATGCGAGCAATAACTTATGCGAGTTTGGGGAATAAACACACAGTATCTGGAACGTACAAAGCTCCATTTGATGTAGTGTCGAGTTACACTTAGTTCTCTTAGCCTAGTCGCCGGCGGATAAGTTTTCTATGTGACAGAAGTTTGCTATATGTGCTGGCTGATGTGTTCTTCGTATTTTCGTGGTCTACCTAATGAAGCCTATGTGATTCTTTATGATTTACTTCGAAAAAAATAATGTCAAGAATTAGCTTGCTTTAGCTATACAAATTCGTTTTATTAATCCTTTCTAGCACGCATGCTAAAATAAACTTTTACGATATTTATCATCACGCACAAGTTTATAGCTTTTCATTTTGCGTTTTATTTACCTTTAATGGGCCATCATCTATCAATTCTCAAGTCTTTACTGCCCGTAATTATTATTTCAACCTCATAGTGCGTAAAGTCTCCGTTTTCTGGGAACATGTTTATAGCTTTGCCGATGACGCGAGTGGCACTTGCAGCGCGGAGATAGAGCGATTTTAGTGTTTAATTAAATGGTTTTGGACTTAATTGGGTATTTCGGTTCAGTGTTATGAAATTGATACAGCAAATACCTCCGCAATTAACGTTGCTACACGAAAATTAACGCTTTATTCCGCTTGTGTTAATTAACGACTACATTTCAGATAAAATTGTGTGTGGGTATTAAAAAAGTTAACGCATTACTGTATCAGTATTGTGTGATATTTACCCATTCGAAATCAGTGCCATATGAATATGGAACAACACAAATTCACAAGAATTTGTTTCTAAGTACAGAAATATATACAGTTCATTCAAACGCAAATAAGCTGCGAGTGCACCGCACCGGTTTCCCGATTGTTTCGATTCGTGAGCGTCGGGAATCGGGTGGTGAAAAACACAATTTAGTTCTGTTTACTTATCCGCGGTCCGGAGCGGCTTTGATCGGTAGTCGGCACGATTCCTACAGTTTTACGTGCAGTTTGCGTCTAATATTTACAAACAGTTTATCTAATCTGCGGTCATAAAGGCGGTAAAGTTAATTAACGGCTGATTTTATGCAAAATCTTTTCTTAGTAGACGCATCTACCTACACCAGGGGCCTAACACGCACCACGTTATACACAGTGAGACACGAGATCTGACGCGCACGATAAATATCCAAGAGAACAAGGAAAGCCGACGGTGTGATTTCGCAACGTATTTGTGTACCAATGACTAAACAAGCAGCTCGACAACGGCGGTGTTTATGCGTAAACATATGTGCACGTTATAGATATATAGATAGATAGAATATTGTGTAAAAGTAGACGAATTATGTGCGTCACAGTGGCGTGTAACTCAATAGGTAAACCTGTGTTACGGCCAAAAATAGGTTACCTTTTACCTGTCAATTCGCTCCGCTGTTTTCTTGGTCGACGTGTATGGCTGGCCCGTGCGTGGGATTTGGGCGGCGTTCTGAATCAGTTAAATAGTTAAACAGGCGCTAACGATGTACAGTGGGACGCGAGGGTTTTATTGTGATAATGATGAGCTTCCTGACCCTAGTTGCGTTCGGAGAGTTCTGCTGCCAAATGATCTTGCGGTGAGGGAAAACGTCGTGGTGAAACCCGCACATTCAGGCGACTGAATGTGATCCTATCTGAAACCATGGTGCGATCTGGTCAGGTTCCCCTGTTAACAGTATCACTGGGGTCAGATGGCAGCCGCTGCAGTGTAATTACCTGACCTGCCCAATCCTGGACCAAGGTCAAGGCGGACCCCGGACCCTCGCGCCCGTATAATACCAACGAAAACGATACGCCTGACTCAATAGACTTGAAGATGATCACGAGCGACGATCGCCGCTGAAAGAAATAATTAATGAAGAACCGACGCAGGGCCGTGAACAACGCAGACAGATCAATGTATGCCGGAGGCGGCCGTGTTTACGGCCCGAATGCACCCATTAGCGGGACTCTCGTTAAAACACAGCCGTCACGTTTGTAAAATCGTTGGTATAGGGCTGCTAGTAGTGTTGTAAAAGAAGAGGGTTTCAGTCTTAAATTCGAGGCTTGAGCCATTTTGCATGACTCGAAACTATTAGTCTTGCGAGTTTTTTTAGTCTTTTGAGTATTTTAAGTCCGTTGAGTCTGAGTCCTTTGAGCCTTTTGAGTACTTTTGAGTCCTTTGAGTCTTTTGAGTAAATGAAGAACCGACGCAGGGCCGTGAACAACGCAGACAGATCAATGTATGCCGGAGGCGGCCGTGTTTACGGCCCGAATGCACCCATTGGCGGGACTGTCGTTAAAACACAGCCGTCACGTTTGTAAAATCGTTGGTATAGGGTTGCTATTAGTGCTGTAAAGGACAAGTCTTTCAGTCTTAAATTCGGGACTCGAGTCATTTTGCATGATTCGAGATTTTTAGTCTCGCGAATCGTGAGTACTTAGTCTTTTGAGCCTATTGAGTCGTTTAAGTCTTTTGAGTCGTTTGAGTCTTTTGAATCCTTTAAGTTCTTTGAGCTGAACTGAGTTATGAGCTTAATAGTATGTTAACAAGGTTTGAAGAAAAAAATATGCGCGTCGCATTCGCAAGTACTCGAGGGACTCAGTCCCGAGTTTTTTTGAAAAGACTCACTCATCAGTTCTTATAGGTAGGACTTAAGTCTTTGAAAATACTCTTCTTCTTTGAAAAGTTCTTTCAGTCGTGACTCAAGTCTTCCTTTAAAAATAATTGAGTATTCAAAGAGAACTCAAGACCCATAATTATAAGACTTCGGGACTGGTGTCTGTTACAACACTAGCTGGTGTCGGTGCATTCACCCGGCGAATTTACTGTACGTACTTGTAAGAGAGCAATGGAAATGTGAACAGGGGATGTTAGCTAGCTACTGATAGAGTACGAATAATCCTGCTTTCTTCCTACTAATATAATATTGATGTGAAAGTTGGTAAGGATGTTTGGAAAACGATTGAACAGATTTGATGAATTTGGCAGGGTATTCTAGGCTATAAGCTATATTAACTTATATCCGAATTAATGGGTAATTCAAAATAATTTCATATTCGCCGATAAATAATCTCTACTAATTCTTATAGAGCTTTTGTAAGTTTTGATGTAGGTAGGTAGGAAGTCATTTCTGAAACTACTTACTTGTTTAGCTAGCTACAAAAATATTTCATTGTTTTATAATAGTTGAGTAGCTTACCCACTTTTTATATCCCGGAATTTCCAACCAGAAAGGCAATGTGAATGATCTTAGGATACAAAAATAATCGGACACAAGTGAACGTTCTACTTAGCGACATTTGATATGAACCTTCATAGCGGGCGCTACTTTTTTTTACACGACAAAGCTAACAAGCTTACGGCCTGCCTGATACTAAGCAGCCACCGCAGCCTATGGACGTTTGCAATACCAGGGGTATCACCCACGCGTTGCCGACTCCGTAAAACCCTTTTCACCCCTTTCTTGAAGAACGCCATGTTGTACTCTCCAGGGAAATCTCTGTAGTACGTTCCTTTGTTCCCACTAGTTCCGTTGCACAGTGGGATTTTACCCCCACTAGATCTGTTAGTCTGTCAACAGAACAAAGTACGATGCACCGCGACTAGGAGTGTTCCAAAGAGTTCCACCCCATTGTAAACAGGCGCACATCCCACTCGGCACGTTTTATATTCGCGTAGATGCCGCCCGCGGCTTTGTTTGCGAATTTCCGGGATAAAACACCCTATCGCCTGTACGAGGTTTATCTGTGTGCGGAAAATCTTACGAATCCGCGCAATACTTTTTGACTTTGTTCCGGCGGACCACGGGCCCTCGCGCGAGATCGTTTAGGGGTTTAACGCCAAGATGATGAGTTTTCGACTTAGTTTCGAATACATGTCACAATCGTGTGATATTGATAGGATGATTATTACAGACCTGCAAGGATCATTTGGCACTTGGATGGGGGCGTGGTTGTCAAACTATAACTCCAGCTGTTTGTCAAAAGTGACGTTTTATAAGATGGCGGCATTAAGTTCTGATTTCGGCTACTTGTTATGTAGGCGGGGTAACGATTAGATGTTAAAGGAATTCATTCATTCGAAGTATTGACTTAACGTCGACCGACACGTGCCTGTCTGTTTTTTAAACAACAAACAAAAGGTGACAAGCAAGTGTACACCCTACAAACACAGCACCGCCTATCACCAGCATGTTGTCGCTCTCGTATAATCTTTGTCACACCTTTCCTTAAGAACTGCAGCAGGTGTTATTGCAATTCACGAGGATAAACAAGGAAGGTAGTTCGTATCTGTGCAAAGTCGAGGCGGATCACTAGTTTCAATATGCACAAAGGCGGGACTGTAAAGAGTCTGGGCGATATTCGCATGTCGACCACGAGTACGTCCGACGTTATTTATCTCATGTTTACCAATTTTAATACCCTCTCATTCGTACAAAAATTTGCTCTCTTATTGCCAATGTCTTTATGTGCTACGGCGTGTGCCGTGTCAATAAATGTCATGTCATGTATATCGTAAACGGGGTAGTTTATCGTGTTATTATCTGGCTTTAATTTGGGAGTACTGCGCCTAAAGTATCAACCTATAAGCTGGCATCCATTGGTGGCGTCTCTTATACTTTGTTGCCATTTAATGTTTACAAAGAGTTAGTTCGCTTTCCTGCCACGTACCAAGTTATACCAGTCGTGCTGTATGCTCACTGTGTGATGGGGTGTGTGCCATCTTTATAGGTCCCTGCTGAGTCCCAATTTGTCGTCCGCCGTCCGCCCCGTCCGATAAATTGTATTGCGCTTAGCTTTGCCGGCCTTATTGTTATTACGGCCGGAGCTTCAAAGCTCCAATCCGTTTTCCGCCAAATAGCAAACCTCCGTAATAGCTCGACAATGTACAAATTGTACGGAGCGGCGCGGCGGCTGACTCCAACATGCCAATACATGAACATATCAATGTTGCTCTTTCGTTCAATGTGTGCACTTTTTGTACCACCCTCGCGAAAACAGCAGATCAGATAGTCCCAGAAAGCTGTAATTGGTTGCCTGGTAATTATGATTTAGGTTTCATACATACATAGGTACATAAAGTTTACGCCGGTGTCCCACAGGTGAGGTAGGCAGAGACTATGGACTAGGTTTTGTCGTTTCATGTAACTTAATACTTACGGTATTTGACTAAGTAATAAATTGTATTGTTGGTAAACATGTACCTAGGTATCGCATAGAACAAATTCTGTGGTTTGACAGCTTAAATAGAGTTGCTAATATGACTTACACTAAAATACCGTATTGCAGAACCTCGGAGCGGAATTGTAAATAAGGATTAAGAAACAAACCTCCAGTGCATTGCGTCTAAAAGCAAATATGACCTGCCTTACAGCTTGGGGCGTGCTGCCTTTAGTACTTTGTGTACAGCTCGGCAAAAAGAGTTTACCGTGGTGGGTGATGGAACTGTTTTTATGTCTACTCTACGTCGTCAATGGATAATGATAGTAGCGCCTTACTTTGCGGCTCACTCTTTTCTACCAAGCTGTAATCACATTGAGTGGCTAGCTAGCTGCATAAGGATCCATTACGGTTTACTCGAACAATGACAAAGCTACCATTGTTATTTAGCAGCAGAAACATAATATAAAATACTGATATAAAATAATCTTATCATCAATACCCTGGTTGTGCGCTCGCGCGTCTTTAACAAAATCCAGGATTTGGTAAATCAGGTAATTACAGTTGAGACACTGACCTCTTTGACCCTGTTAACAGGGGAACCTTATCAGATGGAATCATGGCTACACATTTTGTCGCCTGAATGTGCAGGTTTCGTGTCTCGTCACGATATTTTCCCTCACCTTAAGAGCATCGGTTAGTGTTCAACTACTGTACATAACTCAGGAAAAGTCATTATTATATGGCGGCACGGGGGTAGCCATTAGCCATTAGACCACCGAAGCGCTCTCTTGTCGAAGATCTTGATATATTATGATGTTCTCAGGTTGTTTCTATCAGGACTTTAGTCTTACCAAGTAAAGCGACGACAGTTGCAACAATTTGTTCGTGGTACCGATATAATATGTAGCGACCTATTTCTGAATTGCGAAACAATTATTGTCACTGAAAATTTTTTAAATAATTTCTCGCAACGGAACATAAATCGCGCTCCCGGAGTGCGTCACAGCCATCCGTTATAATGGAGTCGAAACGATTGCATCAGAGGTTTTCGGATCGGAATTATTTATTAAGTTAATTAGAAATTGAATGGTCCGTTCTATTTGGTTCGATCGTTATTAATGGGACCACTGTCTGAATAATGGTATCTCTGAAATTAGTAGACTCCGGAATCGTTGGGTCGATTGCTATGAGGCTTTGTTTGTTGTTGAGGGTATGCCTGGGAAGTTTTAAGTTAAAAGATTTTGAAGACACCGCTGGAAACTAGCGCTCTCTCAGGATTAAGAAATAAGATGAAATTATATTATGTACCTACTGCAGATTTGCAGTCACTTGTTCATACTTAAGTGCATGAAAGTAAAGTGGAGAAGGCGAAAGTAATGGGTGTTTGAAAGAGATGATGGCATGACAGTCGCTTCGATAGAAATAAAAGAAGAGCATGTGAAAGAGTTCGTATATCTCGGAAGTATGTTTTCAAGTTATGGAAAGATTGAGAGAGATATTGTAAAAATTTTGGTCCATTCAATTAATCGTGCTTTCCTGTCTCCCGAAGTTAGGAACGTCAAACTTTTGCATCGAAAAAAACATTGGTTTTAATTTAAATTCGAAGTCATCTGAATACGTTAATGGTAATTATGTATAATGCAGCCATGCGTAAAATGGGATGTGACAAAATATGTACTGGGTCAGTGCTCGGTAACACACTTTATTATATTTTCTGCTTATGAGCGATGCAAATATCCGATTGTGTAATAGGTGTGTCATTGATTATTGAATACAATTATTTTATATTTCATTTTGATGGATTGCCGAACATAAATAATACTATAGGCCTTAAATAAAGGTGCTTCTACTTATTTGTAACAGATGCAGCTTTGTTTTGTTTCCAGACGTTGGGAACAGTTCCAAACTGTTTATAACTATTGGTAACAGCCATTAGCTGTTATTGTTCCCATACCGATGCCCAAATTCGAAAAACTAGTTACTACTTCATATTGCATGATGACTTGTTTAAATGTGCCTTGCAAATGTTTTTAAAAACCGATGCTCGTACGGTGAGAAAAAACATCGTGAGGAAACCTGCACATTCAGGAGCAACCATGATCCAGTCTGGTGAGGTTCCCTTGTTAACAGGCTTACGGAGGTCAGTCGGGGGGCAGTCGCTTTACTGTATGTAATTACCTAATCTGTCTGGTCATGCTGGGCCCCAGGCCCTCACGCGCGCATTCACAATCGGGATATTTGACGCCAAGATGAAATTAAATGTTTATAACACTTTCTAATGCTCCCACACCGGATGTTTCTAAATGTTTACAAACGTTTCACAACACCGGTGTGGGAGCACCGTAATCAAACCGTACAAAAGTCCGTAAAAACGTCTGAAATGAAACGCATTTTTGACTGTCGACCGCTATGTGTCCTATAATTAAACTTACATGTACTTCACTAGTTACGTACCTAATTTACCTAAGTTGAAATATTAACGTTTGCAAAACAAACACGCCTTCCATTTAACACTCCGCCTCTCAGACCGCTACAGAACCCATCGGGAACGAAGCGGTACTAGATATAAAGTGTTTGCTTGCACCTTGTGCCTAAAAGGCTACTCTTTTGTTCAGGATCCGAAGATCAGGAACGTGGTGCTGATCGGGTCCCAGGGCTCGTTGGAGGAGAAGACTGTCACCGTCTGCTATGGAGCAGACTTCGTCAACATCACCTTCATCAACTTCTGCTGCACAAGGAAGGAGATTGCTCAGGTGAGTTTCATATCATAAAGTTGAGTTTCAGATAAACATATCAGGCCACTACCTCACTATCACTGGTAAACCTCTGGTGTAGTGGTGGCGCTAGTGGTGGCACTAGTGATGGTGATGAGAGGGGAACTGGGTAATTATCGCTCTCTTTTCGTAAGTAACTTTTCCATCCGTACACGCCCAGATTTCAGTCCAACCAAGGAATCGCTCATAAGGGGGTGTAGAGAGCGTGAGCGGGTAACTAAGCGATTTAATCACAGAAACTTGTTTAGTGTGCTGAGGGAGTGAACATACTAAAAGTTCCCCCCTCGTCTAGCAGGTGAGCCGGAGTTTAAAGTTCTTACTTTTGGGGCTTTCGCCAATATCTCCAAAACGGTGCGTCTTCTACCGAATGAAATGAACAACTTTTGCCTCATAGAGTTTTTCAAATTCCCAACCGTTTAAGAGCAACACACTCTGGATTGTGGCGTTATAGTGGACCGAAATCGATGTACAGGGTAGCCGTTTGGTACACGGGTACTTTAGGTTAAAACAATCATTTTGAGCGGTAGTTCCTAAAAATATTTCCATGGGGGGGAGCAGTAATGACGTCATCAATTTTTGCTATTTGGAAGATTATCTTTCACGAGGTGTTTCATGGACCAATAGCTTTTCCAGCTGTTTTCGGTATGGCATGTGATTTCCAAGTCTTGCCTCGAATGGAAATAAACTAATTGGTAAGACAAAGGTATCATGAATGTGTTTGACCTCCACGCCGTCGATCGAATAGAAGCATTTAATTATTATTTATTTATAATAGATAGATTATAACCCCATAAGACATAATGACTCAGCGAATTTCCTCTTTTTATCTCTCGGTTATCTGTACATTTTTGCCATATAATAATTCCCGGCCCAGTTTGCGGTAATGTTTAATATTGTACATTAATATCGCGAGTCCGACAACGGGCGCATTGATTGGCACGCCCGGGCTACCCGATACACATATCTGCACCGGCTGACGTATTCATCTGTGGTGAGATTGGGCATAATCCGAGTTTCTGGCCAACGTTAATTAATTTACATCACCCCATTGTGGTCTCCAGCAGGGTTTCCGCCGAAATCGGTCACGTCACGGCCTTTAAACTAAAACAGTGTTCGGGTAATAAGCCTGTTTACCCGTCTATTGTTAGATGTTGGCATTTCCAAAGTGGGGGCACAGTGGAAGACAGCAGCGGGGCGCGGGGGGAGTACAGCGCGCTTTTCGCTCCCGCGATTTCTAAAGATACCCGTGTGGAGGTGATATTGGCTTCTTTGTAGGGGTAATAGCTGCAACTACCTACCTAGATTGTAAAAATATCTTCCACTAATCGCAAGGACGGGCAGAATTGAGTCCAGTTGACGTCCTGCTGCCTTATTTCTTACTTACTAACGATGAATGTACTCGTAAATCATTACTTAATCAAGTGGGAGCAAAAGTGCTCGTACTGGACTTATTGGTTGAAGTCAGTGCGTACAGAGTTACTCTATCTCTATAGTTAGAATTTAGTAAAAAATTATTTATCGCGGTAGGTGTGCCTCCTAATACCGTTCGTAAAGTGAGGTTGACCAAGGTCTTCTGCTGGGGACCCTGATGCCGTTTGTCCACCACCACCGTCACCAGAACGTCACCGAGAACGGGATTATATCGGCCAATTAAATTCATTCTTTTCTGTCGGGTGACGGGCGTGCATGGACAAGCGGTCATAGGAAATGTATACATCGCTACTTCGGCGCCGTCATCTCGTTCTCGGTGACGTCCCGGTGACGGTGGCGGTGGACAAACGGCCTGAGACTAGTTGAACAGTCTCGGGGGCCGATTGGCATACTGTGATGGTATATTATCATTGCTTATTAGTTTTGTACTAGGTGCACAGGTACCTACGTATTTTTGCCAACTTAGGTCTAGGGTTCATACTATAACGTAAAAAATATTCTCAAATTTCTAATAGAACATAAGAGGTATTGCTGCGTAAAAGCGGATTTTTAAAACAATCGTAGTAGATACATATGAAAAAACAGGTATCATTATTAATTAATATTTTCTTTTGTACCAACAGCAGAGATGAAAACCTGCTGTTGATACAAAGGGAAGGCTAGTTTATTATTCATTTATGGTGTGCTGATATTCGCTTTTATGTTGAAGTGACAAGGAAATGTTTTGTAATAATTTTTTTTTGTCCGTTTATAGACGTGGTACAGTACAACTGAACAAAATTGTTCGCGTTGTAGTGACGATGGAATAGTGCAAATTTTAGTCATCGCGTCAGCAGTGTGACATATTCTTCTAACTCCATAGTCGTGCTGTCATCCATTATGTAGAATAAATACATATCATAACACCCTGTATGGTTTGGCTTTAGCTTAATGATTAAATTAGCTAAATTGATGAATCATCAAGAGTGACTGATTTCATAGCCTCGCTAATTAGCGACACTACGTTTGTCGATGTACACAGAGCACACTGAAAGTTCTGCGCTCCTGGCCGCTCATAAATGTTTACATTTCGAATGTTGTAAAACACAAACTCAATCATTGATTTAAAAATAAATTGGCGGGAGATCATCAATTGCCATTTAACGCGAAAAGATTTTATAGAGCTTCATGTTTCCTGAGCGCGCTCCATACAAACGCAGTTTGTTTGATTTGTTTCAAAGTTGCACGGGATTTAAGATTTCCATACGAATAATCCCGTGCAACTTTGAAACGATAGATTGCTACACTACGCTATCACCGGTTAACCTACACGTGTTTCGTTCTTCCACGGAGCGTAGTGTGCGGTGGTACCTTTGGCAGGTGGGACTAAGATAAAATCTTTAGATTTGGAGATACTGTGAATGTAGTGTTTAGTTAAATGATCTGTGCAAAGCAAAGCGTCAAATACAAACTGTGGGGGATTGTGTAGGTTTTTGTTAAACAACGAATTGTTCGATATATTTCCGACAAATACTCAGAACAACCCACACTGACTCTTGACGCTTGAATCATTAGTCATCTGATATCATCGATGTTACATTAATAGCATTTTTAGACAATTGCTATAAATAATGAGTGTATTCGAAGTATTCGAATACACCATTACTAAGTTTAACACACAAGTATAGTAAACACATTCTGAAGTCTTTAATCGTTGTAGTGGGCTTAGAAGCAATTTGACGATTTTGATGATGGTAAAAAACGACTAAATTTTACTTATAACGTTTTTTTATCAACGCTTATAGATATTAGTTTATCGTCTAAATAGTAGTAATTTGTAAGTGAACTAGAACAGCAAGGAAAATACTGGCATAACATAAATTCAAGGCAGTGACATTTTTGGAGGCAACCTATTTAGGTAAACAGATCTCCGATCAGAGCGGCCCACTAAATTCGGTCAGCATCAGGTAACTGGGGCCTGACATAATAGATCGCTATCTGATAGTCGGGCGACCTACTCGGAAAATAGCATGCGGGCGGTACCTACCTCTTGTATATTGGGAAGCCGTGTCTCATGACCTGATTCGGTTCCAACTGCAGAACTTGTTGCAGTTTCTTCAAGGCGCCTCTTGTTCGCAATCGTGCCTACACAGCTGAGCGCACTTGGCAACACCGCCAGCGTTGGTTCTGTTGCTTTGTTTATTCGTAGATATGATACATTTAAACTGCGGCACGGGTCTAGTGGCATTGTGCTTGCGAGATCGATACCAGGTTGAGCAACGTTCGCAGAGTCCGGGAACTGGATGGGTGACCGTTTCGGACTTTGAGATTAGTCGAACGTCGGTACGGCAATGAGCCCTCGTTGGCGAAGCGAGGTTGCCCAAGGTCTTCCGCTGAGGACTCTGTGCCTAGTTGAACAGTCTCGGGAGCCGATGGGCACCTCGAGACGGCATACATGTGTAATATATCATACATACATGCCTCAGGGTTAGGTAGAGACGGTTTTGTGCAAACTACTATCTTGACGAAATCTACTGAAAAGAGCTATCGTACTGAAGAAAATAATTAAATATAAAAGCGCGAAAACCTAATTAAAATTGATTAAGTATTTATGAAGTTAAAGACTGATTTGGAAATGTATTAGCGTATATGAAAAAATATGGGCTAAACCGATAGTTTTGCTTCGTACGTCTAGATATGTATTAAAGTCGCTTTCCGCGTCTGCCTGTATAACCGCTAAATCCTAATCCACGCAATGGATTTTCATGCATTTTTCGCTTCACTATCAGTTGGAGAATTTCTTCCTGATGGTATATAGTTATGTATAATACATGCATATTATACTAGAGAAACCTTAAGGACACCTGGTCGCTAATAGCTTGTAACTGCAAAGTTCTTACATCGCTGGCGTCCCTACGGCTCGACCAACACACGTATGTAAGAGTAACTAAACTACAGTCAGAAATTCAATCATGGAAACTACCATCGCCTGAGGTGTTCCAAGAATTTGATTACAAGAAATGCCAAGTCTGCTGAGCGGCACCGCGTCGTTAGCGGCACGCGACGCGTAGCACTCGGCCCAGTCTAGGCAAACCACGGCCCAGCGGCAGCCCCGGCTATACGATTGTTCTGAAGGGGGACAAAAACTTGATCTGACGCCCCCCATTCCATTATTACTCACACAAAAAAGTCAACGAACGAGGTTAGGTGTGTGCTCGAATTTTTTTGCCATTTTGGGTAATTGTGGCCTAGTAAGTGTTGTAGTGCTAGCGGGTCCCATGGGACCCCCACCCCCTGAAATTGCCGTCGGTTAAATGCCCCCCCCCCCCCCCCCCCCCCCCCTAGATCCGGGGTGTCCAGCGTAACTCTGGGTATATGCACCCTCGCCAAATCGATTTCACCACAACTATGTAGTACGCAAGATTACAATGTAGCGCTCTAGACTATAAAATCAACTGAAACTCCATTTAACGACTCATACTTTAATTTTACTACTAATAATTTATACTTTAGTTCGATTCGCAGTGAGAATCCTGGGGCTCGGGGCTCCATTTTTG
Source organism: Blastobasis adustella (assembly GCA_907269095.1). Taxonomy (NCBI): domain Eukaryota; kingdom Metazoa; phylum Arthropoda; class Insecta; order Lepidoptera; family Blastobasidae; genus Blastobasis; species Blastobasis adustella. The sequence goes on along the minus strand of OU026115.1, from coordinate 4,549,889 downwards.
AACCGCACGTCTCGAGTGGTGCGGTTTTTAATGTTGATTTACAGCATCAAAAATTCAATATTTTCATGCATGACGCTGATTTTTCTTGAAAACTTTCGGTGTTGCCAATGTAATTAGAAATATATAGAATTTTCCATGTCGAAAATCAAAATTTAAAACCGTTCGATTCGAGGCAAGTTATTCATAAATAGGGCTCCAGGTGCCCCAGGTGCAACTATTCTAGTTTGCGAAGATACTCGTGATCTCTTCTTGGGAACCGTTCCATTTTCGATGTGCCGCACCATCCGCTCGTAGCGAGAGTTGCAAGCGGCTCGTTTCCTGAACAATTCGCGCGCCATCGTCGTAATTGGTGTTGCGAGTAGTTGGCGACGCCATTGGAAATAGTCGTTGGCGTAATAAAATATTCAGTTCAATAATTGCCCACTGGTGTCGGAGATTCGGTTCCGCCAATCCGCGCATATTGACTGTGACGTCGGCCTCTAGCCGGCAGTTTATCCACCACGGTCGGTATTAATTGGCACTAGGATTGAAAGTAAACCGGCGAGGAGGATAAAATATCAAACCGAGAGCTTGGACTCGATTAGGTACTGAAATTGGACGACGTTTCGGCTTCCGCTTATTGGTACACAAAATAATACTCGATATTTTTCTAGCCACATCTGTCGCGCAATCGAGGAATGCGTCATGTAAGGCGTACCGTTCCCCGACGCCATAACGTCCAGTCCACTGTCCCTGTGACCTATTACTGGTTACATCTTTGTCTTGCCCTGACGGCCGCGCATAACCCGCGCCCGCCCACCGGTCAAAATAGACCCGCCGCACTAATTGCTATTTTTTTCCTCTCCATGATTAAAAATAGAGGCACACAAACTCATACATGCCTACAAATCGAGATCTCGTACGATATTTTTACTATTATAAGAAGCGGGACAATGCTCCTCGCATAATTGCCGCGCTCGGCACCGATTCTGAGATACTTTTGTTATGTTGAAGGTTAAATGTTGATGTGTTTGCAGTTTAGACTGGCAGGGTATAGGTAGGTACGTAGTTGCCGAGTACAATACGACCTAGCTCGAGACTAGTGTAATAAGAGTTACGAGGAAATAAATCAATCGCGATTGTACACGACTTATGGGAATTAATTGTAGATCTATGAACGCCTTTACGTTGTTTGGCAACTTGCTCTCTAGTAAAAAAATTGTTTTATATTTCTTGGCACTAACGTAATGAAATTTTTGGGATTTTTTAGTAACAGCAAAGTTTTAAATGAGAATATATTTAGGTCCGATTAGTAAGTAGGTCATTCAGATAGAGTGTGATAGAGGAAAGATAATTTGCAATATAAATCTAACTAGTTTTTAATGATTACTTTAATAAAATCCAGTCACACGAACATACGCGTAGATACGATGGATACGATGTTCTCGTATTGACTGATAAACTTAATTGGATGTTTCCTATATGTTTGGGGGTTATTGCGTTGGTTATCTGCGGTTCGCGAGCCATATTCCGCCTGTGACGTCATTTCCCACTCACGATTATCCAATAAGTGGATGAGATTCCAGTCAATAGGATACCCAAGTAACAGGGTAGCCTAGACGGCGGATGTTGATCCCGGTTTCTGAAATAATTCTGGTGGCAAACGAGCAGACTTATGTGTAATGCGGTAACTACCGCCTATAACATATACAATGAGTCGATTCAAAAGTCAGCAAATATAACGAAAGCATGCATGAACCGCAACTGACGTTTCCTTTAGAGGACTAAGGTGATAAGCCTTATTACTGAAATTACCTACATTGCCTACATTATCCTTCATACCGGTAGGTACCAGAAAACCAATAAATAACATTGTTATTTGGCGGCAGAAATTCGTGCACAACCCGCTTTGGTTTAACCTTTATAATGAGTACGGGTCGAGAATGGAGCACGTTGTGTACGGGTGTGTTCCGTCATTATTATAATCTGGAGTCCAGATTCTGAACACTTTCAAGGCTTCAAGTCTGTTTCTGGACTAGCATGTTACATCACATTCGAAGCGGCATTGGTCTAGTGACAGCGTGATTGCGAGACCGATAACTAAGGTTAAGCAAGTTCGCAATGTTCTAGACTGGATGGGTGACCGTGCGTACTTTGATCACATTCGAAGCGGCATTGGTCTAGTGACAGCGTGATTGCGAGACCGATAACTAAGGTTAAGCAAGTTCGCAATGTTCTGGACTGGATGGGTGACCGTGCGTACTTTGATCACATTCGAAGCGGCATTGGTCTAGTGACAGCGTGATTGCGAGACCGATAACTAAGGTTAAGCAAGTTCGCAATGTTCTGGACTGGATGGGTGACCGTGCGTACTTTAAGGCTAGTTGAACTTTAGCACCGCAACAAGCTCGCCACTCGTTAGATGCGCCTCCTAATATCGTTGGCGAGGCGAGGTTTTGACCAAGGTCTTCCGCTCGGACCCGGACACTGGTTGAGATCTTTAGGGCCCCGTAACGATATTTTTTTATGTTACTGCTTAGGCCTCGTAATCATTTACCATCTGGTGCGATGGCGGACGAAGTCCTGGCTAGTTCTTATAAACAAGAAATAAATAGGTAAGGTGGTCGTACTGATACAGCGGACACCATTACTTTACAGGACTTGTTAGAGTACTTGTGTCTTTAATACGTCTAATCTACGCGCATTCTTTACTACCCAGTGGCGTGTGTTCACGGCTGCCTTATATTTATTCCGACACGTTACTACTCCGTAACGACTTTTTGTGCCATTCGTAATCTGTTAGTTTAGTGCTACTCACGACTTTTACGCTGCACATATTTTAGATGGAATCTGTCAGTGGAGCAAAGGTGAACCTTTGGTCGTTCGTACGTGAATCTATTTGATGCTGGCTATGTTTTTTTCCCAAGAATTAAGACTTCGTTTGGACTTGGCTTGGTTGGAGACTGAACCTCTGTTAAGTGTTCAGGGGCGTCAAGGTTCAGTTTAGTATAAATGCTTCATCATTGTAGGAAATTATTGGTTGATTGCTGTATCTCGGCGTCTCTGACGTCTACAACAAAATACTCGTATATCATTATTCGTGCAGCCATTTTTTCCCCTTTTCCGTTGGGACGTCTGGATTTTGATGGTTGGAGCAAAGTTTTTGTTAAGATGTGTTGGCGCTTGCGAGATAGGTTATAGACCACGCTCAGGGTCATACCTGGTTCCTATGGTTTTTTCCCGTCATGAGCGTGGCAATCATGTGGTTGGGCATGTGTAGAGTAGGAAGAAAGACAACTCCCGAAATTTTGTGCTTAAACGTAACAAGTTTAACTGAAAAATATTTTTTCATAGAAAGGGTTTATAGCGCGTTCTCTACGATCCGTCAGAGTATTTGTCAAAACTAATCAAACGAGCCCAAACTTGATGGGTTTACCATGCGTAATTTGGGGAGTTCCTATGGCCACCTTCCATCTCCATCATCAGCTCAGCTCGATGGTATCATAATATTGCATTATCACCAAACTTACTTTAATGTACGAAATTTCAGTTCAATCGGAAAGCGTTAAATAAGTTAAATTGAAGATTTCAAGATTTTATTACGGACGAACATGGGGACATGTAAAACTAAAAAAAAGCTTGTAAAAGATGTGTGTCGGAACGTAGATTGCGGCACCCGATAGTCTGCCTATCTGCACCTGTGCATTCTGTATGGTATGCCGGCGTAAGATTGTATGTATGAAGAGCGTGGTAGTAGGATAATGCTGCAAGCGTTATGGGCACTTGAACCGGCAATGAACCAGGGTGGTGTCCAGTTCGAATAGGGAGTTATTTAAATTTATGGATACCGCGTTTTATGAAAGTTTGTGATTAAAGAATTACTGTAATGTGCCAAACTGTATATGTAGGTATGTATTTGTAACTGTATTGGTCCGCATCATTGCTTACCACCAAATGTGGTGGTTATGGAATGTGGAACTTCGCAAGCATAGTTCGATCGTTTTATATGAGTCATTCATTCGAAGATTATTTTAGCCTACAAAGCGACTTCGCACGTATTTAGAGATTAAGGATTTTACCACCAAACGTGGTTGATCTAAAATGCCTAGTCATTAATAATAAAGAATATTATTACCTTGATTATGGTAGTCTCGCACTAACATCTATAGAGAAACTAGTTGAATAGCTAAGGATTGCTTTATTAAACGATTAAGTTTTGTTCTAGCACGAAGTGCACACAACCTGTTTCCCCAGGGCAGCAGGGCACCGAGTAAATTGTATCAAATTAAATGAAAACATCTTAGAACAACAATGGTCGTAGAGGACCCCTTTGTTATTATGCAGAACGAAATTACGTTTCCTGCGGCTCTGTACTCTCTACAAGTCTAATAAGTTTATAAAGTTATTGTTTTTCTTGTGCAACATTGCCCTGGCTTGCCTCCCATACTTTGTTCTCTGTATTGTTTCTGTAGCAGTTATAAATTTCGTTTATATTACGCTTGTTTTTCCGCCGTTTTGTAGAAACACAGCGCGCAGCAATAAAGATGGGATTGAAATAAGGTTTCACGTATCATTGGATTTATTGTGCGGATAAAATGTTTTTGAAGTCCTCCTTTTGGGAACAACGCTGGCGCGCTTATCTTTTATGCAGGGACTTAGTAATAGACCAATGCGATGTTTATCGTTTAGTATAGAGGTAGTTAACGAATTGGAGAGTTTGTTTCTTAACTTACGTCACCAGGCTAATTGGAGGTTTGGCAGCAACAAATAGGCATAGGTATTAAGATATCTTGATTTCTTAAGAATCTCAAATGATTGTTACAGAATAGAATACCAGAAACGCTTAAAACTTACATTGATTTGCGATTGCGATCCAATTACAATTCAATCTAGCCAATAGTGACTGTACCATAATACAAAAACGTGTCAAACTGCCATTGAGTAGTGATTGCGATCCAAATACGGTTAAATCAAGCCATTAGTAAATTAGCGGACTTGAGGCCTGGCGGGTGAACAGAGTGTACCATAAGCATCTATTTGTACTTGTTGCCAAAAGTGCGAGCAAGAAAAGTGGTAGTAACAAATAATTAACGGTCCAATACCTTTAAGAATATAATAAGGTAGAATTAGACCCTCTCCGCCCAAATTGAAAGTGGCAACGGGCAAGGAGCAAAGAATGTGGTATAAATTAGGGAAGGGTTTTACGGCGGCCCACGGCGCACCTTATGGCATTACTGTATAAGAAAGATGTCGGTGATAAATTGAAATGGGCCGTGGCTTCTTGCAATATGTCGCGGATGAGGGATGCTGCGGCTCGCCTGTGCTCTTGATGATTCTTCTCGTTTAAATGCGCATTACTGTACTATCACACTATATTGTTGTACCATAATCCTTAGATAGTATGTGATAAGGTCGCTTTCAGCGTCTGTGTGTTGACTATCGTCTCTATATCCGCACGGATTTTGATGCGGATGTCATTTAGATATTTATTCGGAAGGTTTATATGTATGAACATGCATATTTTATTAGACAAAACTCGAGAACTTCCGTGCGTAGCCGGGCGGGTCACCAGTACCCGGGTATATTGGGGACAAATAGTGACATATTTGTAGTACTGCCCAGGGTAATGTTGTTGTTCATTTCAAAATTACCTTACCGACAAATGTCGCAATACCCTCGCCAAATGTTTCCAAAATTGCATCGAGTTTAATAAAACAAAGCTAAGAATTATCTCGAATAAACAGCATCGAAATCGGTCTAGTCGTTAGGGAGATACAATGCCAGTCACAAAGACAAACTAATAACACTCTGATCTCTTTCCTTCCTTTTGCGTAAGAAATAATAAAAGTTTTAGGTATTCGTCGATTACGAATCCCTTTAGTTAGACACACATTGACTAAAACGCATAATGACCACCGATAGTTATTTCTAAAATAGCCATTATTAGCTCGGTCATAATTCCGATATTAATAAAATTTTGGGAGTTTGTTCGGTAATAGTGTGGGGTGTGTAATTTAAGTTTCTCTTATATCTTATAACTCGAAAATGGCGGCTGATAGCAATAAATGCTCTTACACGAAGGTAATCTACATAAAATTCTCTACAACATTTGCTCTATACACTTTTTCAAAGTTCCTAACCGTTTACGAGCAAATCAGTCTCGGTTGTGGCGGTAGGTAAAATATCATTTTCTTAGGAAAGGTCTAGGTCTAGGTTGAAAGCACTTGCCGACCGGGCTATATTCGGCGACTACGTATTCGTTGCATGTCTTATTAAGCCTAATATACCCTAAAATACCCTCTCGCCAAGATTTACAAACGATAGGGCGATTACAGTGGGGTTAGGCGATGATTAACCACTCGGCAGGCTTTCGCGTCGAACTTTCGCCGTTGTAACATCGAATGTTCGCTTCAGGGCTGTTACACATGTACGGTTAATAATGTCTTTAGAGATATTCGTTGCGGTACCTGATGAATAACTAACGTCCACTAGGAAGCACATGTTGCATCATATGTGTCATCATCATCATCGCAGCCCGTAACAGTCCACTGCAGGACTTTGGGCCTCTCCCACGAAAGGGGAGGTCATTGCCATAATCTCCACGCTTGGCAGGCGGGTTGGAGATTGCAGTGTTTAAATATAACAATGGAAAATGCTGCTGCCCAATTTCCAGACTAAGGAGACTCTTGATTTTTGGCCTCGAAAACATTAGTCGCCTTGTACGACACCCATAAGTGTAAAGGGTTGGTGCTATTCTACTCTGCCGGACACCACACGGCTAATCATATGTGTAATAAGTACGTTTTAAAAAATATATAAGTAGCTTATCAGTTTTCTGGTAACACAAGCTTTGCTTACTTTTTAGCGTCACCTAGCCAGGTGACGGTGTGTGAATTGTCCAAGCATATTTATTTATCATTATATTGCACCCACGCGGCTTTCATGAATTACATTGTTAAGCTAGTTCATCAAAGTGTAAGATAAGATTAAAATATAAGAGAGATATCCGCGAGATATAGACGGCCTATTTTTATCCATCACGCATGTGACCTTATAAACCCAGCGATAACACACCTGAAGTGATAGGTGCGTAACGCGTGTTTACGATGCGGGCGGAGTCCATGGCGAAGGCCTGTGTGTATCTTATCTGATCTCGATCGATTTTATGCAATTTCGGCGAGTGTTTCAGTTTCTGAGGTTAATAGCAAAATTCGGACCGATTTCATAACTGTTCCCTAAGTTCGAAGTTTACCGTATAATCCTTCGTGACCTACAGCGCTGCGTGTATCGTATAATATGGGCTTAAACAGAAAGCTACATCATCATGTGTACCAAGGGCCGGTATATGGGTGCCTCAGTGCGTTTACAAAAGGGGAGCAGTGAAGGGAGCAGCGGAAAGTAACACGCCGAGGCGTGTCTTATGTGTGTCGGTTTTGTCGATATTGCGGTTTACACCTTTGTATTTGCCGGCTGTAGTCTACTGTACTGTGTGTTGTTTTATGTATTACTCTTAAACTGTGTGGAGGGACCTGGCAACAAATAGTTCTAAGTGGAAAAATGGGAGAGAGGCCTTTGCCCTGCAGAGTGGGACACCGACGGCTCCTAAAAAAACAAAAATAATCTCTTAAACACCAAACCTTGTTATACGTACAAAGTTGCCTGTGAATGTGTTCCCTGATCATTATAATCTGGACGCCTGAATGGGCTGTTCCTAGCCAGGCATTCTTCATCTTCGGGCGCATCGTCACTTACCACCAGGTGAGATGGCGATCAAATGCCTAGCTAGTATAGTAATAAAAAAAAAAACAACCTCCCTTCAACTCGCTACACACGAAGCTAACCCCATGTAGCGTTTTACGTAGGTATAGACATGTAATGCTTATGGTTGTTATAGTCTCCTTCCTTTTACGTTAACAGCTGGTGATGTATTGTCAACGGCTAAGTGAGGCTTTTATAAAGTTCATTGAAAATTTGGAACACTCGCAGAACGACGTCGGTGACTTTGAAGAGGCGGCCTACGGGCGCGTCACTAAAATGCTTCGTCAAACGAGAGTTTAGAGTCTCATCGTTATACGTTCTCTATTTGTTTCTTTTTCAACTCTGGTTATAAATACGCACACCGGCATAATTAGCGGAACACCCCATTTTTACCATATACGCTCATACATTTCTGGCGTTACAAATCAGTCTTTTAACTTTATTAATACTTGATCGATTTTAATTAGGTCTTCGCTGTTAAAACAATGATTGGCTCTGTATGTAATTAATTTCTTCAACTCGATAGCTTTTTCTGTAGATTGATTTTCGTTAAATGGGGTACAATTATGAGGCGTTTTCCATGCTGCAATCAGAACAGTCTATTAAAATAATAATAAATCGTATAATATTTTTTCTGAAATTGAATTATAATTAATTTACATATTAATATTGTTTTTTGTATTGTTCATCGCGTCTTGGCGTCGCATCATTTATGCACAAAACGGAGACAAAGCAACATTTGTGGTATTCGAAAAAAGTGGGGAAAAGTTCAATAATTCTGTTCGCAAATCTTATAAAGCCGTGTGCAACTTTCAAACGCGGCCGGGGATTAAGCGAAATTGGCCTGGGACGACCCACAGGTGTCCCGATACGTTGTAGATATAACCTGGTAGCTACATGGATTTCATAATGATTCGCGAGGCTTTGCTGTGGTATTGATAAAGTTATATGATTATTTTTTTAGATACAAACATACATAAAGCTCACGCCTCTGTCCCACAGGTGGGGTTTATGATTATAATCTGCGATTTCTAAAAACATAACTTTGAATTCAGAAGTATGATAGAACATATAGTAGACCATACTTTACTTTGGTAGAGTAGACATTTTAGATTTTTGAGTAGAACACTGGCGGCGACGCAACAGGCATTTTTTTATTTATTGTTATACAACTTTACAGTTTACATATTACGACATCTTCTTACAAAACCATGTTCATGGTTTGTCTGTAAGATAAATAGTCTATTACATACTTTTATATAAAGATTTACCCTTTATATGAAACTAGCGAACCGCCCTGGCTTTTTTCTACTGTAACTCTATTTGACTGCTGCTGCTGCTGATGTCCATAGGCGGTGGTGACCACTTTCTATCAGGTGGCCTGATTGACTGTTTGCCTGCCGTATAACATAAAAAAAACTTATTTTAACGCGGTCGGTAGCGCGTCGGTGATACTGCTTTTATTGCAAAGGTCCATAGGCTGCGGTGACTGCTTACCATCAGTCAGGCCGTAAGCTTGTTTGCTACCTTAGTGCTATAAAAAAGTACTTAATTCGAGTGTTTTGCTCCAGATGTGGACCGACGACCTCTTCGCACTGGCGTACAACATGAACCAGTGGAACAATCCCACAATCAAGTTCCTGGAGAAGCTTCATACGAGGATCACGCTGAAGGCTGACAAATCTGGGAAGATTCTTGTCAAGAAGTAAGTTTTTTTTTTCTTTCAAAGTTTCCTTCCCTATTCTGTGCTTTTCCTTTTCCTAGCGAGCAACTATTAGGTAATGGCTTTGTTACATCTATTTTCTATACACAATTGTTATTCAGGCTGTTGTGGTCGGAACAAATAAAATAATATAAATATAAATATGTTCCCGAAGGTGTCAAAGGTGTTGACGGTAAACTAAACCCTTTCTGAAAATTATTCCACACCCTTCTTGGGTACTTCCTACGGTATCTAATCCTCAGGGAAAACCTCACAAAGAGTTAATTACGCAACCATATCGTACATTATATAACATACTGCTGGAAAGTGGTTGAAGAACAAGAACTCTCACAGTACAGGAAAATCATTAGGAAAATCATTAATTACGTAACTCTGTTACTCTGTATTTTTAGTGAACAGTTCTGTCCTATAGGCTTATTAGGTAACTCTGTTGCTAACAATTATCCGATTTCAATTATTGAAATTGTTACCTTTGCGATTCCGTATCATCGATTTCATGGGTTCAGTTGCTAACGAAGTCCATTGCAATAAACTGAAACTATTAAATCGATCATACGTAATCGAAAAAGTAACAATTTCAATCATTGAAATCAGATAATTATTGGCAACAGAGTTACCTAATAAGCCTATAGGACAGAACTGTTCACTAAAAATATACATAACTTACAATATGATGAGAATTTTTTTCTTCTACTCCGAGTTGGGGGCCGTTGGATAGGTCTTTTAAAAACATAGGGTGTGTAAAGTACCAACATGTTTGTATTATCCGTTTCCGAAATATTCTGTTTTAAAGTGTTATTCAATCAATCAATATTTCATGTTATTTATTATATTTTATTTCGTTTTGTTAGAAACACGTTATCGAGTATACCAGCAAAACCACATATTTGGGAAATTCCGGTTTTGTAGTAGAAATTATTTATCCTCTTTCAGTGCTGGTTATGTAAGTTGGTTTTGTACGAGGCTCAAGGGATTTTAAAGATTTTAGTATACATAATAAATAGCATAATTAATAAACGTCTATTCGAAGCTACAAGGACAATTATCACAGCTTAGTGGACTCTTCAAGTTAATGAATAATAGTCGAACAACTTATAAGGTGTAGCTGGTTAACTAATTGCATTAGCATTTGTAACTTTGTAATATTTCTATAGTACACACATTATGACAGGCAACAACGGAACCCTATGCTACACGTCGACACGTCTTGGCCAGTTTTTTAATTATATCTTTATTGTACACGTTAATACAAGAGGTTATCTACAAAGGTGTGCTTATCTCTGTAAGAGGTCTCTTCTAGCCAACCCTACCGGGTTCCACACCCAAAAGCAATAAACGGGGAAAATGAAAAAGTGAAAATGTGCACTATATTTTCTAAATCAACTACGTAATATATATACTTTACTTACCATACATAAATACCTTTTACCATACATAAATACCTTACCCAAGAACTTTAATATAAACCGTTTTAAAAGTTAATCTTCACCCGTCGTCTACTCAGTGATTAAGGAGTCGCTGTCGTCGGATACGACGACGAGGACTATGCTACTATTATTATATTAGACGGGACTTATACGCGACTTACCTTTTCGATTATAAAATAATGTGTAAAGAACGCGAGTTTAGTTAGCAACAAACATATATACTCAACGATTGTGCATCTTGGCGTACCCGCGGCTGCGCGCCCGCTCGCTAACGATCACACATACACGGTTACTGTAAGAGGTCTCTTCCAGCCAACCAACCCGGGTATGGAGAAAAGCAATAAAGGAGAAAAATGAAAATGAAAAAGTGAGAATGTGCACTATATTTTCTAAATAAACTACGTATTTACCTACTATACAAAAATACCAATAATAATATAGAAGTTATCTAGGGCGAGAACTTTAATTTAAACCGATTTAAAAGTACATCTCCACCCGTCGTCTACTCAGTGATTAAGGAGTCGCTGTCGTCGGATACGATGAGGAGGACTATACTATACTATACTATACTATACTATACTATATTATACTCAGCGATAGTGCATCTTGTCGGATCCGCGGCCGCGCTTCGCTCGCTAACGATCACACATACACGGTTACTGTAAGAGGTCTCTTCCAGCCAACCCTGCCGGGTATGGAGAAAGCAATAAACGAGAAAAATGAAAATGAAAAAGTGAGAATGTGCACTATATTTTCTAAATAAACTACGTATTTACCTACTATACATAAATACCAATAATAATATAGAAGTTATCTAGGGCAAGAACTTTAATTTAAACCGATTTAAAAGTCCATCTCCACCCGTCGTCTACTCAGTGCTTAAGGAGTCACTGTCGTCGGATACGATGAGGAGGACCATACTATACTATACTATACTATACTATACTATACTATACTATACTATACTATACTATACTATACTATACTCAGCGATAGTGCATCTTGTCGGATCCGCGGCCGCGCTTCGCTCGCTAACGATCACACATACACGGTTACTGTAAGAGGTCTCTTCCAGCCAACCCTGCCGGGTATGGAGAAAAGCAATAAACGAGAAAAATGAAAATGAAAAAGTGAGAATGTGCACTATATTTTCTAAATAAACTACGTATTTACCTACTATACAAAAATACCAATAATAATATAGAAGTTATCTAGGGCGAGAACTTTAATTTAAACCGATTTAAAAGTCCATCTCCACCCGTCGTCTACTCAGTGATTAAGGAGTCGCTGTCGTCGGATACGATGAGAAGGACCATACTATACTATACTATACTATACTATACTATACTATACTATACTATACTATACTATACTATACTATACTATACTATACTCAGCGATAGTGCATCTTGTCGGATCCGCGGCCGCGCTCCCGCTCGCTAACGATCACACATACACGGTTTCTGTAAGAGGTCTCTGCCAGCAATCCCTGCCAGGCGTGGAGGAAAGCAATCAATGAGAAAAATTAAAACGAAGAAGTGAAAATGTGCACAATATTTTGTAAATAAACTATGTAATATATGTGCTTACTATACTTATATACCTATAATAATATAGAATTGATTTTATTTTATTTACTGATGATTGCAATGATTACAATATAAAATATTACTGGCAGCACAGAGCCAATCACAACACACAATGTAGGGCTAGAACTTTAATATAAGGCCTGTAGCACAGTTTTAACTAGCACAGGCTTCAGTATCTACTTCTAGTTTTTAATGAATAAAGATTTATTATTATTATTATCTATTATAAGCCGTTTTTAAAAGTCCATCTTCTCCCGTCGTCTACTCAGCCCATTCAGTCGTGCATCTTGTCGGATCCGCGGCCGCGCGCGCTCGCTAACGATGACACATGCGCGGTTTCGCACCCCATTGACCCGAAACAATTGAGCTGATTTGATTTAGTCCGGAACGTGAGATCACTAAGTTAATAGACAATGCCGTCTCGTGATTCAATTTATAACTCACCTGCCTGCATACGGTAGTTGTTAACAATAGGATGACAATTGAGATGTAGTGTGGTGGTGTAGTCCAGTATTAGATTGATAAAAATTACAATATCTTCGTCAGTACGCCGCCGGTAACTGGATGGGTGACCGTTTCGTGCTTTGAGGCTAATCGAGCTTCAACACTGCAACAAGGCTACTCTACTTTAATACTTAGTTCAACAAGTTTGCACTCGTTAGGTGTGGCGCCAAATACCGTTGGCGAAGGTTGACCTAGGTCTTCCGCTGGGGAACTGGAGACCCGTAGACCAGACTGGGGAGGCGATTGGCACCTCGTGACGGGTATTTTTATCTTCGTCAGTTTTTATCCCTATTCGATCGAACGCATTTTAAAATCCCATTATTAAATCGCGTCTTTCGCTGGGGAACCGGAGACGAGTGGATCAGTCTGGGGAGCCGGGGCACATCGTGACGGGTATTTCTATCTTCGTCGGGGACCGATATTAGATCGAGCGCATTTTAAAATGCCATTATTAAATCGCTTTAAACGTAGAAGTTTATCGGAAACCGATAAAATTAACATGCAGCCGATAGGTGTTACGTCATGTGCCTATATTGTGCGGTTTTATTTCATTTTATCCGGTAACTTAATTAGGTATATTCGATTGCAGTCGCGGTCGCGTTCGCCCCGCTATCGTGGTAATTGTTTGATATATTTTGTTCGTCACGGTTGCGCTCTTTGCAATTTTTGTCACAATATTTTGATTTATATTGTGATGAACATGCCGTGCAGTGCACTGCTGGATTTGATCCTTCTCCGTGTTGGTCGATGGCATGATTTCCACGCTTGGTGGGCAGTTAATTGTGATCGGAGGCCTTCAGGACAATTTTGTTCACTTTCTTAACTCGTCTACTTTTCTATGTATCATCATCATTACAGCCCATCATAGTCCACTGCAGGACTCCACTATACTCCACGTTCGTGCCTAATAGCCTGATGTTATAGATCAGATGTTTTAGATCTCTGAATTTTATACGTCAACAAAAATGGCAATCACGCTGAACAATTTCTGCTAAGGCACCTTTTCCATATATGTTATAGTGTAGCTGGTCTCTTTGATTTCCACATCAGATGTTCCAGATCTTCGATTATTATACGTCATCAGAACGGGGTTGGCAACGCGTGGGTGATACCCCTGGTATTGCAAACGTCCTTAGGCTGTGGTGACTTCTTATAGTTTAGCTGGTCTATTATGGTTCTACATCAGGTGTTCCAGTTTCCAAAATCAAATATACTCTATATGTCGCTCAGGCTTAATAGCTACACAACAAAAAAGTTTCATTCAAATCCGTCCAGTAGTTCCGGAGATTAGCGTGTACAAACAGACAGAAAATTTTTTAAAGTTCATTCTATTACTATATTCTCATCTCCTTACTAATATATTCAATGTACAGACACACTTTTTTACTGATTTATTATATGTATTGATTTATAATACACGACTGACTGCGGTAAACGGTAATGACTTAGATTTGAGGTTTATTTGATTTATGGTGTACGATCATCGTACGATATGACATAATCTCGCGAAGGTTGTCCACTTTTGACATTATTTGCCTTGCGCTAAATATTTGCCTTCTACTATTATCAATCGTCTGTTTGTTTCCAGATGTAGTGTTTAGATTATAACGTTGCTGTCAAGTTTTTTATATGTTCCTGTATGTAGTTTGACTCGAATGTTAAGGCCTTCATACGACGCTGCGGCTGGGCCCATGTAGGAGGTACCTAGATAGTTGACACTAGTCGTGGTGGATGTTACGGGGAATGTGAAGTTTGGCCAAAGAAAATATGGATGAACTGTGTGTATGGCGACATGATGAGTAATAGGTTTAAATGGTAGAGAGACTCCGCCGACTCCAGCTACTGGGTAGATTGGTAAATCATAATTATGAATGAATATACAGAATACACGAGACTTCGGTGAGGAGCTTCGGTGGCGAGTGGTTAAGGTATCCGACTCGTAAGCGAGAGGTACCGGGTTCGAATCATCCCAATGCGGCAATGACTCTTTTCTGAGTTATTTACATTAGTTTCTTACGGTAAGGGAAAACATCGTGATGAAACCTGCACATTCAGGCGACTGAAAGTGTGACCATGATCCAATCCGGTCAGGTTCCCCTGCCCTGGTAGCAGGCTCACGGAGGTCAGAAGGCAGTCGCTCCACTGTAATTACCTGATCAGCCAAATCCTTGATCATGGTCAATGATTTTTTTTTAATTTACTGTTAGTACGAGTAGTAGACACGAGATAAGTCACGATAAAAGCGTGAATATCGCGTGCATTTCGATAATTGGTCAGCGGCTCTATTAATTCAGCGTAGCTCCCGCGGTGACAGACACGGCCATGTTGGCCATTATGATAATGAGGTGGGCTGCGGAAAACATCGGAGACGTCACGTGACAATGTTTGTGCGATCGCGTCGCTGTTGTTTTTAGGGTCCCGTACGAATACAGATGTATACCTGTGGAAATAAGCAACCTTACATAAATGAATGAATAAATGAACACTTTATTGCATAAATACAGGATACAGTCGGTACATCTCGGTAGCAACAGAGAAAACAACAGGCGGCCTTATAAATATATGTTAGTTAGGAGTACTTATAAGAGAAACGCGCATTTTTGGCGTTCTCTAGCGTAATTTTTATTTTGCTCCACAGTAGAATAAACTAAAACAAAGGCCTAATTGCTCAGGTGGGACAAACCAATCTTAATTGTGTCTGGATAAACTAGTTTGTCCTATTTAGTCACCGTGTATTAATTCAGCGTAGCCACAGCAATATGACAGACGCGGCCATTATGATAATGAGGTGGCTAGGGGAAAACATCGAAGATTTCACGTGACAATATTTGTGCGATCGTGTTGTTGTTGTTTTTAGGGTTCCGTACGTTCACAGAATGGACACGAACTCTATGTCTAAGTGCTGTTTCTCTGTCCGTTTGGTTATCACAGAATCTTTGGGACCATAAGTAAACTCTTGAATTTTTTATATGTATATGTGGTGATGGAGAAGAGTGCAAAAAAAATATAATTTTTCAATTAGTTCTGTGTTATTTTAGTGTTGTTCTATCGCATATAAACTTAAAACAAAGGCCTTTATCATACGCGTGTTGAGAAAAACTCTTTATTAATTCAGCGTAGCCACCGCAGTGAGACACGGCCATTATGGTAATGAGGTGGCCAGCGGATAACATCGGAATATATGTCACGTGACAATATTTGTGTGATCGTATCGTTGTGTTTTTAGTGTTCCGTACAATGGTTGGAGAGTGGGTACGGAACCCTGTTACTCAGCTTCCGTTATCTGTTTGTGTCACAGGTCTATTTTTTAGTGTTATTTTGTTCTCTGCCGCTTACGGCAATTTTATAAAAGCACTACACGTTGAATATATGTATCCTGATGGGTATTCCATTTGTAATACTAGTAGCTTCTCTTGCACCGCCTACCTTTTTCTTTACCCTTTATCTCCTGTTTGACTGGTAGATAAGGCTATTTTAGCTTTCAGTCCGCCATTGTACTATTTTGTGCATGAAGATTTAATAAATAAATAATACCAATTAGCATCACTACCTTTACCTAATAATTATTTGATGTAATGTGATAACATAGATAGACCATCCCCATTACGTAGACCCTCTAGTGGTGTCCACGCAAAGGTTCGAAAGAACGTTTCTCGCTCGTACCATTCGGATGTGGAATGAACTCCCAGCTACAGTGTTTCCTTGGGAACATGATATGGCATCGTTCAAGAGGTATATTGGACGTCGCCTTATTTATTTATTCATTAATTTCAGGCAACTGAGGCCCATATTTATAAAAACACACATACAAATGATCATAGATTATAAACTAATACATACAATAAAACTTTAAACTTAATATCTACACTTCAGTTCCTTTCAACTTCTTTCAAAGCTGTTTTGGCGGCACCGGAAATCCTAGGTCACCCACGGAATCGCAACACAACTTAGAGGCGGGAAACGCATTATTAGCGCCCCTGGTGTTGTTGTTGTCATCGCCGGACTACTTTCCATCATGTGGCCCGTTTGCCTATTTGTCTGCCGTATTACATAAAAAACCTGTCTGTAACGATAAAAGAAGAAGCACGAATGATCAGTTTTAAAATTTTGTGGAATGGTACGGAACCCCTCGTAAACGAGTCCGACTCGCAGTTTGCCTGTTTTTTTTTACACTCCAATGCGGTCATTATTGACCGTCCACGAGTTAGCCGTTTGTAGGTGCATTATTGGTTAAAGTGCCTAGTTTAAAAATAGTTCTAAGTAGCGTACGGACGTCTTCCAATAAAATTAGCTTTCCTTGCAAGTTGCAATCTCATTAGTCGGAGCCTGCACTTCGCTCGTGAAGCTCCTTTGTTTTACGAGCTTAAGAGGACTAAAGTGTTCTATATATGTATGCCCTAGATTGCTTCTAATCTAGATTGATATTGCCTAGGTTCTCGTATTGATTAACGTATTGATTAGCATATTTATTATTATTATTACTACAGTGGCGCCCTCTAATTTTTTATGACATTCTTGGTAAACTACGTAGCTAAGTCATATAACAAGGAAAGTGATGAATGTGAATGTGGATTTATGCATCAGTAGAGACCGACTAATAGAAACATTAGATGAACTGTTTGAATGGCGATATTAACGTTTAAAGAGTGAATGATTTGAAATCAACCTTTATAAATATACAGGTTGATTTCAAATTGCTGATACCATGGGGTACCGTGTGCATGTGCTCTGAATTCGTATTAAATATTGTACGAAACGCTGATTCTTTTTTGCTGTGTCGGTGTTGGCGCCATAGTAAAAGTTGTTTGTTATCACGAGACATGCATATGGCACCCCTTGGTATCATCAATTTGAAATCAACCTGTACACCCGGAAGTGTGGGCAGCGGCCGCATTGTTTCACGTTGTTCCACTTGCTACATTTATATATCGATTTAATGTATTTTAATCATTTGCATTTATTGATTGTTTTTAATATTTTTGCTCCTTTGACGATCTCTTGACAAAAATGTGTTGACTGTGCAGAGGAATAAATAAATCTAATCCAATCTAATCTATATTTGCTCTGGCAATCTCAGAAAACTACGCTTCATGAATTTGTATTAAATTTTGCACACAGGGTGCTTTTTATGTCGCACTTCCCCATTTTCCTATGTATACATAAATATACATGTTTTTTTCTTATGTATCAGTAAATATTTGTTCTGTATTCTGTGCGCGTTTGTCGTTTTTATTAGAAACCATGTACGAAAGAGTTGAAATAAATGGTACTATTTATTCATATTTAATGTGCGATTAAGTAGTGTCTTCTTCCTCTGGTGCCATCTCCTTACGGTTGTCGGCGACCTTTATTGTTATCTTCACCTTGTAAGCCGCTTTAGGTAATATTGATTGATATTATTTTATTATCTCTTTATTATTAGGTCTTTACCTATGAAATAGCCGTTTTGTATTTCGAAATTTACGGAAACTATAATTTTCATCCGAGCAAATTTTTTAATTTCTTGGAAATGGCAAATGCGATTACATTGTAACTTTGTAGGTATAATTAGACAACATTAAGCTAATTCGTTTTGATACATACACTCTACATAAAATTAGATCTGTTTATAAATGAACAATACTGACGACAAATGAAAAGGACTATTTTCAAACCCATATTAAAACTTAAGACAATATTTTTTATTTCATTTTAAGTACTTATGAAAATAAACGGCAATTTAATATAAAGACCTATTTATGGGTGTTCTCTATTATTATAATGCACGTATCATAAAATACAATTTCAATAGAAAAATAAATAAGTGCACGATAACGATAACTATTATCCACAGAAATCGAAATGAAGTTGATTGAAATCGATATAGATTCTTCTATAGATTCGTTGTCGTGTCTACTTGTCTCTTTTCCTATTGAAACGTACTTTGCATATTAGCAGATACCTACAACCCGTGAACATCCTTGGCCGGGCGCTAGTTATAAATGTGACAGTTTGTAAGGATGGACTCTTGATACTCTTTTGTACAAGAATGTTAAAGAGTATCTGGTGTTTGATACTCTTTTACACAAAAAGTACTGAACGGAACGTGATTAAATTTAGCTTTTTTTTTTAATACCATCAAGGTGGCAAACCAGCTTCTGGCCTGCCTGATGGTAAGCAGTCACCGCTACCTATGGACGTTTGCAATACCAGGGGCATCACCCACGCGTTGCCGAGTAGCTTGTAGTGCCTGAAGGAACACGGTATACCTGAGTATATCCAACTCTAGTCACTTTACGCGTATACACCAACAGTGGCGCTCAACAGGAGCGTCAGTGGCCGAGTGGTTGAAATATCCGACTCGTAAGCGAGGGGTACCGGGTTTGAATCCCACGGCGGCCATGTACCAATGACTATTTTCTGAGTTTTGTACATTAGTTGAGTGCTAACCGATGCTCTACAGTAAACGAAAACATCGTGATGAAACCTGCACATTCAGGCGACTGTATGTGTAACCAAGATCCAATCTGGTCAGGTTCTTCTGATAGCAGGGTCACGGAGTCTGCCAAATCCTGGATCATGGTCAAGGCGAACCACGAGCGCTCTCGCGCGAGAACACAACCGGCACATTAACGCCAAGATGTTTTTTTATTATACACAGCAACTCTAGTCATTAATTCACGCGCATACACCGACATTGGCGCTCAACACCATAGTTAAAACGAGAAGCCATCCATTAGAAGTTGGGTCACAAACAAAACGTACGTACAAAGTACAGGTGCGTTTATAAATATACAAAAGCGATAAAAGCTCGCCGGGGCTGGTCGCGGCAGTTGTTTACGTTAGGTGACATGCATTTATGCTCATTTGTATAAAAAATAGAGATGGAACGGATGGCTGTTTGGCCGGAATACCGGATATTCAGTCAGCTTGCAGACTGGTTTCCCGGATATCCTGATCCGGATTTATGGATCACTTCAATTCATGATACCAAGGGGTACCGTACCTATGCAAGTTATCGAGATAACAAACAACTTTTATTATAGCACAAACACGAACGAAATAGCGAAAGAAAAATCAGCTGTTTCACACAAAATTAATGGCGCATTCTACCAAAATGTTTGAAACAGCTGATATTTTTTTCGCGGCTTCAGAGTTAGTGCCATATTAAAACTTGTTTGTCATCGGATGCATACGGTACCCTTCTGTCTCATGTGTTTGAAGTCATCCTGAATTAAATAAATAAATAATAAATATGCTTGGACAATTCACACAGCGCCATCTAGCCCCAAAGTAGTATTATATCGATAGTCAAGGTCCGGAATTAGACACATACTAATGAAGTCGACTTTTATTTAAAACAGACACTCAGAATCGACCGCAATAACCACGTATCTATTTTGTGGTCAGCAAATTCAAGCAAACAAGGTATAATTTCGAGGAAAAACGAACTCGAGATTGTTGTAAATTATTATTATTCTCAATAAAAGTAGTGTTTTGGTTCTGATTCAAAGAAAAAAATGTGGCTTGACAACTGCTTAGTTTGCGTAGCCAGTTTTGTGGAGTACTCATGCATTTTTTAATTGCAATTACTTATTACTCTACAGTCTCGGGAGCTGTTTGACACCCCGTACCGATAAATCCTTACATAGTATAAAATAAAGTATCTTCACGTCCCTCCCTAAACAGATTTTGATGCAGTTTTCACCGCGTCAATTTCTTCCAGATGGTTTATAATGTTCACAACACTAAATCACTATCATTTTGAGAATTTCTCACCGCAGGTGCATTGTCACTTGTAAGGATTAAGATGAAATGTCTCATGCCTGTAATTACGCTGGCTACCTTATCCTTCAAACCGGAACACATCACAATTTATCCGGAACTACTATCCAGAATACCGGATACCCGGGTGTCCGTGTCCATCTCTAATAACAGTCCTACAAAGCGGCCGCGGGCTCCGCGCTCAAATCGTCCGGGTTTGATACGAATGCATAATGCATTGGCCCCACCGTCCCAAGGATTAGCTACCGTTATTTTGCTGTCGCGTCTGTCTCCTCTCGGCGATTTGTAAACGATATTTGCCTAGGGTAGATTTTCCTTTGACAGCCGCTTGTTTTGTTTTTACATAGTCTATCTAAAAGACTAAGAATACTTATTCTTAGTCTTATTAACACTCGTTTTTAATATTAATACTAACAAAATATGGGCTTATTTGTATACCTACTACAGATACTTAGTATAAACGTTATATTATTATTATACCCTGTACTAATACATGTGATTTCAAATCGGTTATACCAAGGGATACCATATACATGGGCTCGTGATAACAAATAACTTTTACTATCAACACAGCTGTTTCATATATTTCGGAAGAATTAGTTTTATTTTATTTGAAACAGCTGATTGTTTTTTCGCGACTTTTGAGTTGGTGCCATCGTAAAAGTTGTTTGTCATCAGGGGGACTCCTTGGTATCATCAATTACTCTTTTAAAAAGGAAAAAATGCATCAATCTCCAAAGCTACTAAACCGATTTTGGAAATTGTTTCACTAGTGATTATCATCATCATCTTACGTTAGTTCTGCTGGACATAGGCCTTCCCAATAAGCGCCAAAGTATGGTAGCCTCAACCTGCCGCCTCTGCCTGCAGCTTTCGGTTTTTGTTCCGTTCTAGTTTTTTTAGTAACGTATATTTCACCAATCAACTGAGAGTGTTCGAACGTTTTGGCCCCGTCTAGTTTGGCCCACAGGCCGAAATGCCTGATGAATGAAAATTATTATTTTTCCTCGGGCCGAAACGCCTGAATCTGGACCTCCTCAACCAATTTGTAGATTTGCTGCTGGACTAATCGAAAAGTTATCTATAATCGTAAGCTCCTATTGCACCACAAATAAGCACTAACACCACCTCTCCTCCTCTAGCATCGTCCGCCAGTTCGCGCAGAACAAGGACGACAAGAAGCGAGTCGAGAAGGCGCTCAGCGAGTCCGGTCTGCCGACTGGGAAGAACGACACCGTCTCACAATCCAAGTTCCAGTTCGAGGACTTCTTCAACTTCTACAAGAGCCTCACTCAGAGGGGGGAGGCGCAGAAGATTTTCAACCAATTGTAAGTTATACTTTATTTGTACTAAACTTTAGGGCCGTGGGAACTTAGGTAGTGCTAAAAAGGTGTTCCAGTAGGTATCTACCCGGTTAACAGAGGCTGGAGACCCACGCGCTGGCGCGTACTTCGGACAACGTATTAGTTTTTATTATTATTCAGTGACAAACGAGCAGACAGCCAACCTGATGGTAAGTGGTAACTATCGCCCATGACACCTACAATTCATACATTTAGGTTGCAGGTAACAAAAGTGCAGAACCGCAGGTGCGTCGACACTGTGCGGACTAAGATGAAATGCCTTATGCCCGTAATTGCGCTAGCTACCTTATCCTTCAAACCGGAACACAACAATGGCAAACAAAGGCAGTGGTACTCACCCAGGCGGACTACTCAGGCTTGACAGAGTCCTACCATCTGATAAAACATTTATTAAAACCTATTGGACCCGGCGCGACTTCGTTCGCGTGACGTCCTACCACATCAAAATAATCTCCACGCTTCGCAATCGGGTTGGACATCGCAGTGTTGTAAATATAACAATGGAAAATATATTTTTGTCTCGGAAACGTTAGCCGTCTTGTTGTTAGTCAACTAGTTATGGTTTCTGTCGGAACTTTTTTATCTGAGCTTTATTATATTCTAGTGTGAGCAATAAGAATTTATCTATCTATCTTGTATGACACCCGCGAGTGTAAGGGGTTGGTGTTATTCTTCTCTGGCGGAAACCACACGGCCGCACTTCCATTCATCCCTTCATTATTTTAACGTCATTTTTATACAACATTTTCATACATCTCCTTCGTCCGCAGAACGGACGGCAAACCGCACCTGTCCGCGCCCCAACTCGTGGAGTTCCTGAACGAAGTGCAGCGCGACCCTCGTCTGAACGAGATACTGCACCCGTACGCGGACCTGCAGCGGGCGAAGGACCTCATCAAGGCGTACGAGCACAACAAGTATCACCAGCAACGCTCGCAGCTTACCTTCGACGGGTTTCTCAGGTGAGCAGATTTTTTATTTATTTATTTATTCATTTATTTCAGGCAACTGAGGGCCCATATTTATAAATACACATACAAATTATTATAAACTAATAAATACAAATAATTGAGCTTTCTCTCACGTCTTTTTGCTTCTGAATCTAGACAACTGAATTAAGACAAGCGTTTAGTTGACGGCGTCGCGAGTGGTGAAGGAGTGGACGATACAAGCTGTCGTTTTAGTACTTACAAGCCAAAATTCAGATTTTGTCTTCTGAACAGATAAATAGGTGGCGCTGTAATATGATATTGAACGCGCGTATCATACGTGACGTCATCAGCGGCGATGAATTTGTCAGCTGCGGCAAGTGCGAAATGCATACAAAGTGCGCACGCGCCGCAAGCATTGCATTTTTGTATGAAGTTCTATTCAACCACGTACACCTTTTCCTCCCATATCCCCAGGGCTGCAGTTGACGAATACCCATGCTTATGACAGTATTTTTCGAAACTAGAAAAATCCGAAATGAGGATCACACAAAAATGACAATATTGTACATCTAAATATTGGATGTTACATAACCGTCTTCACCAATGAAATTGCATCGTTTGTAGTCCCTGGAGCTTGTGAATTTGCGTTCCGAGCGTTCTCGCTTGCATAATGTTTTGCTTTGTGTCTCTTGGCGTCTTTGTTGGAGATGAATCTTGACGTCTTTGTAATTTACCGCACCTTCAGTGACTAAAGCGATTGAGTATATCATTTTCGTTTGGTTATACCATACGAATATGTCAGAGAGACGATTCCAATCCCACCTGTCGAAACAAGAGCTGTAGCTCTAGATAATCTGCAGTAGAGTTTCAGCTTGTCAAGTCAGTCTTTTTTGTGTGAGATGTGTTGATCTCATCTATACATAGTATAAAACAAAGTCGCTTCCCGCCGTCTATCCCTATTTTCTTCCCGGTTTTCAACAATATATAGAGTGATTCAAGAGCAAGGTTTATAAGCAAGAAAAAAAGTCAGGTAGGGGTAAAGTGGGTGTACGCGAACGAAGGCGCGCCGGGTCCACTAGTATGTAATATTAACTACCGCATTGCCATTGTAGAAAAAATATCGTTTCCTTGCCACGCACCAACTTATAATTTGATACGAAAGATATTCTCGCACGCGATTGGCCGTGTCAAAAACATAGATGGCCACGGATGGTCACGTCAGCCCGCAGGCGGGTTGAATGACAGCATCACTTTGGAAGCGCAGCGGGGTCAGGCTAAGCCCTGCCTAACTTGGTAGATAGTCGTAGCATACAGATTTGCGTTGGGTCATTCCCGTGAGATAGTAATGCTTCTTCAGCGATCAGATATCAGAGCGTTGCAATCCGCGAGTTGACTAAACGTCAAATCAGCAACTCTTTATGATCTGTCAAAACGGATCTCTTCTATGAAATTTGTATGAGACTTTGAACAGTGACGTCATTGTATAAATGCGTCAAATGTGGAGTACATTTGACGCATTTTATTTATAATTTTGATTTAAAAATTATAAATATTACGATTTCATTTATTTTCTTGTACTCAAGACTGGTTCTACTTGAAGCTCTTGTTATAACCTGGTTTCGTAATTTATTATTAATTGGAGGTGCTACGATTTGGAGGTCTTTGTAAGTCTAACCTATTAGAGGATTTAATTAGTCAATATCTGTGAAAATGCTGCATTTATTTTTATATACGTAATAAGTTTTAAAGAGTTGTCTAGATAACAATAGCAGCCAGGTAATGATTTCAATTACATCATTGTCTGAATTCGTAAATTTAGTGCAACGAGATGATACCATCTGTCTGGGCGTCCAATGATATGGCAAATTTACATGCGCGGTGATATCATTAGCGTAGGTTGGATGAGTATCTCGTAAAATCTTAACGCTATGAGCGACATTATACTTGATAATGAGTTAGTGACAATTGTTCGTATTTAAAAATATAATTTTAAGATCATTTTATTACCAAGATTAGTTACAGGGTGGTAGGTGCATTTGCATGACTATCAAAACGTAAAATGGCGGACAGGTTAGGTTAGGTTAGGGCTCATTATATTACCTACTCATTTACTAGTAACTCCTTAGCCTTACCGGTATAATGCTCATACTTAGCCTTGTGGTATAATGCTCATATATTATGCTGCTATTATCTGTTTCTTATGATATGCTGGACGTATTAAAATTTTCTTCAATGTTGTAACAACTTGAAAGATTTCTAGAAAAAGAAAATGGGTTAGGTGACCGCGTACTCTGCGATTTATTTAAAAGAGTGATTATTGTCTTTATTGTGTTTTTGGTCAACAGTCGACCAATTCTGTGCGTAACTCCTTCGAGATACGGCACGTAAGCTGTTTGTCGTTCCACTGCCGGTGGTGTCTTCTTCTTTGTCTTGG
The DNA here is from genome assembly GCA_907269095.1 of Blastobasis adustella. Lineage (NCBI taxonomy): Eukaryota > Metazoa > Arthropoda > Insecta > Lepidoptera > Blastobasidae > Blastobasis > Blastobasis adustella. The sequence goes on along the minus strand of OU026115.1, from coordinate 4,524,415 downwards.
TTATGTTGCGTTTGACCTCGTATCCATTACATGTGATAACTTGTGTTGAAATTATCGTTGTCACAAAGATCATTCGCTCTTCGAGTCAGATATATCACCACGGATTACAACTGTCGCGAGTGGTGATGTGACGACGCGTGCAGAGTGTGCCTGAAAAGGAATACAAAAATTTTACAATGCAGCTGGAACAGATTTCCAGTAAAACTAGCTTTCGACAAAAGCGCATTGTGAGCGATTCTTCCGCGCTATTCAATTGATACGATGCTCCAGCGTCACGAACAAAGGCCGAAAAGCCTAGATATAGTGCTTTGTTCCTATCAACATACGGACTTGACTTGACCCAGAAAACTATATTGGAATTGCAGCCCTCTCGAATGCAAACTACTTTTTGTATGAATGAACAGAAATCTTTTCATGAAAATTCTTCTGTGAGTTTTGTGAAATCTGAAGAATCAATAACAATGCTTGCGTTTTCGAATAAAGGCTAGAAGTATTAGCTAGTTGGTAGCTAAATAATGATCTTCTTTAAGTAAACCATATAACCGTACCGACAGATGTGAAAATACTAATATACCCCAAATCACATAAAAAAATATATTTTGCTTTGGCTCGCTGTAATGCTGTGTACTTTTAAGGTTTCTGTACCCCAAAAGAAAAAACCGAACCCGTATAGGACCACACTGTTGTCCGTCTGTCAAGACCCTTTTTTTGTAATAAATATAGACCCAATACCCAAATAAAAGAATATTAGTTTGGTCACGTGCTGCAAATGCCCCGAACTACTTGGGAATTTGGTGCCTAAATCAGCGTATCAGGACTGAGACGCTAGGAGTGAGAATTCCGAAATAACCCTGGCATAAGCCGAAATTGACCGCTCATGATGATGATGATCTCAAACTGCTGAACCGATTGTGGTAAAATGAGGCTAAAAATCACATCAATCAATCTAGCTTTCAAATAAAAACCGAATGCGGTGTTCAAAGACCTCATCTAAATTTGTCCACTTGGGATTTACGACAGACAGACACACAGACCATCTCGCCCAATTTCACCAACACTCTCTAAGGCTTAGAGGACTTCTACGAATATGCGTGAATATGGCTGCACTTGTAAACTCGTGCACACGGATGGTGGGTTATTCATCTGCTGACAGTTGCTCAAAAAAGTTTCAGCCATTTTGGACGCACAGTTGTTATGTAACAGTCATTTGAGTGAGTTTAAGTGAGTATTTTAGCGAAAATGGACAAAATCGAGTATCGAGCTGTCATTAAATATTTGTTTTTGAAAGGCAATACGCCTACGCAAATCAAAGATGAGTTGGATTCTGTGTATGGGGACTCTGCACCATCATTTACCACAGTGAAATTTTGGGCAGCTGAATTTAAACGTGGCCGTAAGAGCTTGGGAGACGATGAACATTCACATCACAGCCCGTAACAGTCCACTGCAGGACTTAGGGCCTCTCCTACGAAAGGGGAGGTTATTGCCATAATCTCCACGCTTGGCAGGCGGGTTGGAGATCGCAGTGTTTAAATATAATAATGGAAAATGCTGCTGCCCATTTTCCAGACTACTACTCTTGATCTTTTGCCTCGAAAACATTAGTCGCCTTGTACGACACCCATGAATGTAAGGGGTTGGTGCTATTCTACTCTGCCGGACACCACACGGCCACGGGAACGTTCAGGACGTCCAAATACGGCAACTACCGACGAAAACATCGCCAAAGTTCACCAAATGTTGCTAGACAACCGCCGAAATAAAGTGAGAGAGATAGCAAAGGTTATGAACATGTCAAAAGAACGTGTTTGTTACATATTAAAGAAACATTTAGACATGAGAAAGCTGTCCGCGCGTTGGGTGCCGCGTTTGCTCACGCTAGACCAAAAAAGTGTTCGAATGAACATTTCCCACGCTCTGTTGGCGCAGTTTAGGCGCAATAAATCTGAGTTTTGGCGCCGATTAATTACTGTAGATGAAACTTAGATACATCATTATACGCCTGAAACAAAAATACAGTCTAAACAGTGGACTGCAAAGGGGGAATCAGCTCCAAAAAAAGCAAAAACAGTTTTTTCGGCTGGAAAAGTGATGGCGACTGTTTTTTAGGATATCGTGGAGTTATTTTAATGGATTATCTTCAAAAAGGAAAATCCATTACAGGAGCATACTACGCCTAATTACTTGACAAGCTAAAGGCAGAACTTGCGGAAAAAAGGCCACATTTGCAGAAAAAGAAAATCCTGTTTCACCAAGACAACGCACCGTCTCACACATCAGCGGTTGCCATGGCGAAAATCCACGAATTACGGTTTGAAATGCTTGACCATCCGCCTTACTCGCCAGATGTAGCCCCTAGCGACTTCTTTTTGTTTCCTCATCTAAAAATTGCGCTCGGAGGACAGAGATTTTCGTCAAATGAAGAGGCAATCACCTTCGTAAACAACTATTTTGTAGAGAAAAACGCCGAGTACTATTTGGACGGGTTACAGAGATGGGAGCATCGCTGGGAGAAGTGTGTAGAGTTACAAGGGGACTATGTTGAAACAAAAATAAATAAAAAATTGAAAAAATGTCTTGTATCTTTGTTAGGTCGGAAACTTATCAGACCACCCTCGTATATCACTTTGACAGTTTTTCATAAATTATCTTCTACTTAAAAGTATTAGGAGCCCCTTAAAATATTTATGTAACGTACACGTTAAACTTGCAATACCTTACAGCACCACCTTATTATAACTTTTTATGCTATTGATTTGTTGTTAAATTCATTAATTCGTGTTTAAATTTAAAGTGTGTGTGTATACTACTGCCATCATTAGTTGCTATGTGGTTAGACTAGGATGACACACGGCCATTGCAGAATAACGGCTGCTGGTTTCACTAGCTGCCACAGCTCAGCCTTGGACCAATTTGTTTTTAGGTTATGTTCTAATTCTACATACAAAAGCATGTTCTCTTTGTGTTATTGCCTAAGCACGGCAAATAAACATTTCCAATTTCACCTACCTCTTTGCGTTACACTTTAAAAACGGTATCACAGGTCTTCTAAAAACGTAACCCTTTCGCAGGTTCCTAATGTCGGAGGACAACCCGATCGTGGCGACCACCAAACTGGACATCTGCGACGACATGGAGCAGCCTCTGGCGCACTACTTCATCAACAGCTCACACAACACCTACCTGACCGGGCACCAGATCACGGGGAAGTCCAGCGTCGAGATCTACAGGCAGAGCTTGCTGGCTGGGTGTCGGTGAGTAGGAAATATGTCTGTAATATGGACGATGAGTAAATATGACATGCTTATGAACAAAGTGTTTCCCAGTAGGGATGATGACCCGCAGTAATGGTCATTTTATCAAGAAACATTGGACACGTCTTTTCTTTTGTTACATAAATAAAAAATAATGCCGATACAGTGCGTTGAAATGTTGCGTGATGTCACGCCTAAGGTCAAAGGTTGCTAAGAAGTGACGTCACGAACCCCACTCCCGAACTTTGATGCCCTTTACCTTTTTAATTTGTAATAAATTAGATAAATAAATATGTGACTAATATTTTTTAATATTCTAACTGACGGGCTAATTAGAATTAAAATACTTTGACCCAGTCATCGTCCCTTCGTCTCGGGGTCCGCCTTGACCATGAATCAGGATTTAGCAGATTAGGTAATTACAGTGGAGCGACTGCCATCTGACCTCCGTGACCCTGGTAACAGCGGAACCTGACCAGATTGGATGATGGTTACACATTCTGTCGCCTGCATGTGCAGGTTTCATCACGATCTTTCCCCTCACCGTAAGAGTTTCAGTTTGTATTCAAAATCGGTAACGAGTGTTCAGAACAAAAACGTGATCGTGATTGTTCAATGAGATGGACGCATTTACATATTCTTTACTTTTCATATCTTTTTATTTTTCTTTTGGAGCCGATAGATGCGGGCGGCAAAGCGTTCTTACGACAAAGTTATAGCATTTTCTATGCTTAAAATATCTCTCTTACATTAGAAACGCTAATTACTTTTTCAGGTGCGCAAATCTGCGCGTCTTAGTTTTAGTAGCGTACCTTGTGGGAAGCCTACGCCTAGCAGTGGACTTCGCTTGGCTAATGATGATGATGATGAGTACTTGTCTGTACTACTAAGATGGCAAACAAGCTTAGGTACACAACTGCTTACAATCAAACGATCCTAAGCGGACTTACGTAGAAAATTGTCTCATCGCCATGACGAGTAAGCCATAAAATTGCAATTGCAGTCGACTAAGCGCGCCTAGGTGGCGGCCCGGGCGATAGAAAGTTCTCTCCTAATCGATTAGCCGCAAGATGCCACAATATATCAGTGCAAAGTAGACAAGGAACACGTAAAGACAGTTGAAAATTCACTTTTCTGCCCCCGCTAGCCGTGACACAAGTGCCTTAACTTTAAAAGTTGGCGGGTCAGAGCTAATATTATAGTTTTGTAATTTTCCTTCGAGGTCAGTCTAGGGTGATATGATTTTGTAGTTAGGAATAAGGTCTCTTCTTATTCACATTGTTATTTTCACACGGGTCTTTGTTGGAACGGGAGATATATGTGTTTTACTATAAATATATTCATCGCCATGTGACAGTCAACGATTGATCTGAGTATTGGAGCAAGTGCAACATAGTAATCGCTACGTTGCATTGCTGGTCCACATTTTGTCCACAGCTTGTCTTATTTCAGGCTATAGGAGTTTAGTCGCCTTGTACGATGCCCGTAAGAGGACAGGTATGAATATACCGTCACGGCACTCTCTTAACCGGTCGTTCCCGACGCACATGAACTCGCGCGTGTACAATACATAAATATCTATATTCAGGAAAACACTTTAAAAGACATCTTAATTTTTCGTGTCGACCGACACACCCCGAGTGTGTGAAATCGTAATTTCCACGCACGACAATTAGTCAAAAGGAATTCCTGCCAGGTGCTAATTTGGTACGTAACTACATACCAAGCGGACCGTCTGCTTGCCAATAAATAAATCGTGCGCACCAAATTAATACCAACGATGTTAAATATTTAGCGTGTGTTGCATGCCGTCGTTCAGCTCTTACGGTAATCGGAGAAATGCTGTACCTGTACAATTGCATTACAATAATCCTTTTTCTGTACAACTCGGTGACAAATCAGTACCCACCTGGCGTCGCTAGTTTACTAAGGCTCGATTGAATTGTAATTGTATCGCAATCGCAGCTCAATCATATCATATCATATATTTATTCATAAATAGTAATATTTACATGTCATTTTTATATTTCTAGAACCATATATATTGGTAAATATATGTCTTGGTACAATTATTAATTATATTCTATTACTTATAAATTTAATTATATTATATAATTTATTCATTATTACAAATAATGAATGAATTAATGGCAGTTTATATTGCAGCAGAATATAAAAAACCTGTCAAACTGCCATAGAGCTGCGATTGCGATCCAACAAATGGTGTCTGGGTAAATTATCGGACTTGAGGCCCAAATGGAAAGACGTGGTAACTGTCGCCCAACATCTTTATTTATTTATTTATTTATTTAACTGTTTATTGTACACAATAATTATATACAGAGAAATATAACAGTATAGAAAACACAGCAGGCGCTGCTTATTTCTAAAAAGAAATTTCTTCCAGCAGGCCTACAGAAGAGTGATGTTAGACTAAAGTAACGCAGATACGACGTGCACAATAATTGAATCTTTCTTGTAACCAAAATAAAATAAAATTAAACAAAAAGCAGAAGGCGTTGACACTGTGTGTACTAGACTGATATGTCTCAGGCATGATGACTTGGCGGCAGAAATAGATACTGATAGAAATAGGTGCCCATCCGGGCGGAAACTTTTAAAAGAGGAAGTAATATTATTATTTTTGGGAAGAGTTTTATTCATAACTAGCTAAGATTCGTAAAATTCGGTTAAGAACTATATTGTATTTCGCGATAAATTGTAGCCGGTATGTATCTGTATCAAAACTTATTAAGCCCCGACGAAAAAATAGGGGTGTTTGACGTGTGTATCTCCCGAACGGATCTACCGATTTGGATGCGGTTTTATTTATTTGATAGTAGTTTAATATAGATGGTTCTTAGCTTTGTTTCAATAAAATCGGTTCTGTAATTTGGAAAATATTTGAGTTTAAGTAAACTTGCTCGAAGGTGATACGGCTTTTTCTGTCGATTAGTTTATTATGATGCAACCTATTTTAACTCATAGAAACATTAAATGTAAATTACTACAGACAGATAAACTAAATATTATCTTAATTGTCTACGAGTAAATGTGTTAGAATATTAAATTTATTGACAACATCCATGGAAACACGTGGGTCATGTCAAGATCATTAACACGAGAGGCAGAGGAATAGACACAAAAACGTGATGTCTGTCTTTAAATTATTTCATCAACCGCATCCAAATTGCTCCATCCATTCGGGAGTTACGATGCCACAGTCCGGCACACAGATAGACAGAGTCATATTGATACACATGTCAAACTTCTAAGAACCCTCTTTTCACGTCGTGTGTTGAAAGTTAGGGAAATTTATAAGATTACTGTCGAAGAGCGCCTTCGCTCTGCTGAGCAGATAATAAAGGTGTTAATTGGTGATAAACCGTTTAAAAGAAACTGCAGTCTGTCAGCACTTAGAACGCCAATAACATAGTTACTCGCGCGGCCATAAAATTGCGACTCAGTTACAATAGCCAATTATCATCATCATCATCATCATCACAACCCGTAACAATCCACTGCAGGACTAAGGGCCTCTCCCATGAAAGGGGAGGTTATTGCCATAATCTCAACGCTTGGCAGGCGGGTTTGAGATCGCAGTGTTTAAATATAACAATGGAAAATGCTGCTGCCCATTTCCCAGACTACGGAGACTCTTGATCTTTTGGCTCGAAAACATTAGTCGCCTTGTACGACACCCATGAGAGTAAGGGGTTGGTGCTATTCTACTCTGCCGGACACCACACGGCCATAGCCAATTATGAGTATGTTATATTTGGTGTTATTTATAGTAAATGAATACTTTACTAATAATAATTCTAGTGCAATAGCGTTTCGTATAGATTTATAATCTACACATAGTATAAAACAAAGTCGCTTCCTGCCGTCTGTATCTATGGACGGTTAGATCTTTCAAACTACGCAACGGATTTTAACGCGGTTTTCGGGATAAAGTGATTCAAGAGGTTATATGCAAGAAAAAGAGGGTAGATCTACTAGTGTGCTTTATTAGAATAAAATGACTGTCTGTCGAGCTTGAGGTGACCGCTTGGATCACCTATCATCATATCTATTTCTGCCCCAAACAACAATCTTCGACCTCATCGTCGCTTCCCATCAGGTGAGATGAGGTCAAATACAAGCGTATTGCCCCGTTTTTCGGAAATCGGGGTCATCCTACGCAGCTTATGTGTCAACGACGCGTCGATCAATTCTGGTAAACGGCAAACGAAAACGTTGCCTGAATTTTTTAACTTAATAGGTGATAGGCTGTGTAGTGTCTGGCAGAGTAGAATAGCATCAATTCTTACAGTCGTGGGTGTCGTACAAGGCGACTAATGTTTTCGAGGCAAAAGATTTAGTCTCCGTAGGCTGGAAAATGGGCAGTAGCTTTTTCCATTGTTAAATGTATAATACTGCAATCTCCAACCCGCCTGCCAATTGTGGTGATTATGGCAATAACCTCATCTTTCGTAGGAGAGGTCCTAAGTCCTGCAGTGGACTGTTATGGGCTGTGATGATATATGATAATAAATTCAGGCAACGTGGTATGGTTCGCACGATATCACGATAGTAATGATAGTGGACACGAAGGTCGTTTGTCACTGCGTAGCAGAATATAATGTGCATCGTCACACTCCACCTGCTGAGATGGTGGCCAAATGCCAGGCTAACAGAAAAAAAGTTTAACAATGTTTTAAACTGTCGCGGTTTTTATCACACACTTTAAGGGTATGTTCCGGGTTTCCTCCGCGTACCTTTGTTGACGAGACGATGTCGTCCCATGACCATGTATGTATGCAATTGCGTCGAAATATCAGGCTACTCCTCAAGGTACGGGATAGGAAACCCGGAACATACCCTTAAAATTATAAAAAAACTTGTCTCAAAATTTTTTCGGCATATCTACATATATTTTTTTCCATATTAACAACATTATCATGGATCTACCACCACGTGTTTGATAACACAACCACAAATAGGCCAGTTATCGTTTAATTTACACGAAAATTCTCCACAAGCTCGGCTAGCGATGTGTTTTTAATGGCAACGATAATTAATAAGCGAAGCGGCGCTTATCACCGACCTTAATCGGGGTGCCAATGAAAATATTGGTAAATATTAACAAAACACTGCGATATCCGATGGTACCTATATTGTTATTGTTTTATAGTGCTTTTAGGGTATATTGCAATAGAAAACGATAGTATGATGGGTGATTTGCTAGATTTAGTAAATCTGCTGAGCCATGGTTACCGGCCTGCTTGCGTCACCCCATGTAGGTTTTAGACGTTTATCAAAATAGGAACTCATTCTATTGAAGGGTGGCGTACAAGGCGACCTTAATTTTAGAGGCAGACCTGCTAGGATTTCCGTATACCAGAAAATTTTGTCAAAAGACCTAAGCGCGAAAATTATGGAAATGCCTTTTACTAAAACGGAAGAGGCTCAACTCCAGCACTGGCCTTTTATGTGGCTTCATACCTTTGTTAATAATTGAAAACGCAGATTAACGTGCATGATACGAATGAATGAATGAATAATTTATTGCTGTAAAATGTGGTACATGGTAGATGTTACAATTTTTATAGTCGTTTCTCACACTTTACCAGAATCTGGCATGCAATAGTTGAAGCATAATTAATCTAATTATTATTAAAATGTCCGCAACAAAAATTCCTAAGTATAAATAAAGTAATAATAGTATATAAAGCTATAAAATAATCATGTCACTTCCAATAATTAATAATAACAAAAAGTCATAACACTTGCGCTAACACGTTAAAAATGTTAAAATAAGAATCAACGTAACCAAACGCAAACTTTTACTTTACACTGGCGACATTTCCATACGTCACAACCACTTCATGTCATATTTTTTATTGCATTTAGTTTGACAGCCAACGGCCATTTTGACTCTTCGCAAAACGACCAGCGAAACAAATATAGTTTGGCGAGCTATTAAATCTAAATCCGAGTTTTCTGTGATGATCACAACGCAAGTGAGTCTACATAATATTTTTAATTTTATTGCTGTGATCAAATGTCCCTTCTTTTTGTGTACGTCAACGTAATGAAAAATTTGTCCTAAGCTATACGTTTTATTAATTGCAGGTAGTATACAATTTAGCGACGGCGCTGAAATGACTCAAAGAATTCACTAATACTGTAAAAACAGCGTTGTATCAACCATTTTTTTAAATTGCGTTTAAACATATTTAATGGCAATAATTTTATAGTACTGTCAAGACCATTATATATTTTAATTGCCATTGTATAACTGTTTGTGCCATATAGTGTTGCTGAATGGGAAGGTACTACCAATCTATCTGGAAACCTTGTGTTGAAAGCAGTAGTTTCCGAGACTTTACTAAATAAGTGCATGTTACTCTTAACAAATACACATATCTCGTAAATGTACACGCTCGGGACAGTCAACATATTATGAGATCTAAATAGAGGTCTAGAAGATGTCAATGAATCAACATCACAAATTGCTCTAATGCACTGTTTTTTGCAAATCATATTATGATGCCATATCTCATAATGGAACATACGTAACCGTGATATGCCTGCAAAGCAATTTTCTTACTGCAAACTTTTGAGAGCCGCCAAAGTGCATACGCAAAACAGTTTATTTTATTGCACAAGTTGGAGATGTGCGTGGCCCATGAACACCTATCCTCCATCCAGATGCCCAGAAACTCAGTTTGACTAGACTCCGCAATAATTTGATTATTTGCTATTACGGTTAAAGCTTTTTATGACCATTTCTATTTACAAATTGTACATATGTTGTCTTATTTAAATTTACTTTAAGATTATTGTTATCCAGCCATTTTATAATGTCATGTACTGTTTTATTCACTTCGTCATTGTAATTGTTAACATCTTTACAATCTATTACCACCGATATATCGTCAGCAAATAGGGTGCAGTCATAGTTAGTTACACTTGGCAGATCATTTATATATATTAAAAATAACAATGGCCCCAAAATACTACCCTGTGGAACCCCCACCTTATTTAGTTCTATTGAGGATCTGTACGCTCTACGCTCTGCATGACATAATTTTGCTGTTTCAACATACTGTCTTCGGTCGCATAAATAGCTCTCAAGCCATTTATAAGCTAGCCCCCTTATTCCGTAGCGTTCACATTTGTCGAGCAGTCTCTTGTGGGATACAAAGTCGAAAGCTTTGCTCATGTCATAGTATACTGCTGTAACAGCTGATCTTTTGTCAAGACATTTTAAGATATTATTTACGAGAGAGAATGCAGCTAAAGATGTCGATTTACCCTTTTGAAACCCATACTGACAATCTATCGATACTTAGCTAATGTAATTAATACCCAACACACAACAAGCTTAAATACATAACAACTTTTCTTCTTTATAATGCTACTATAGAGTAGGAAGGATGCTTCATCATCATCATTATAATCTTATCCGCCGGACGTCCACTATTGACCATAGGCCTCCCCCACGTCTTCCACACCGATCGACTTTGCCTCTTGCGTCCATCGGCTGCTTACGACCTTCACGATGTCGTCCGTCCATACATCGTCAAGTCGTAAGGAAGGATCATCCTCTTGGCGTTACTGTCCCTGTTTTGTTCTCGCGCACGAGATCCCGGGTCCGTCTTGACCATAATCCAGGATTTAGCAGATCAGGTAATTACAGTAACGCGACTGCTATTTCACCTCCGTGACCCTGTTTACAGGGGAACCTGTTCCGATTGGATCATGGTTACACATGCAGTCGCCTAAATGCGCAGGTTTCATCACACTGTTTTTCCTCACCGTAAAAGCATGGGTTAGTGTTCAACTAAATTACATAACGCCGAAAAGAGTCATTAGCATATGACAGCACTGACGTTATTGTCGTAAGGAAGGATACTCATAAAAAAATTAACCCACAGATGCGTGGAACTGGACTTCTGGAACGGTCGCACCGAAGAGCCGGTCATCGTCCACGGCTACACGTTCGTCCCGGAGATCAGCGCCAAGGAGGTCCTGGAGGCCATAGCCGAAAGCGCGTTCAAGACCTCCGACTACCCTGTGATACTTAGCTTCGAGAACCATTGCAATCCGCGGCAGCAGGCTAAGATAGCGAACTACTGCAGGGATATATTCGGCGACATGCTGCTCGACAGGCCTCTGGATTCCCACCAGCTGGAGCCGGGTGAGTTGTTTATTTATTTATTTAATATACCAATAGAGTATACTTATATTAAAGTTACATTTTCGTTTAGACAAGGTACAAGACTTATAAAAAACGTGCGTCTGTCAGGTAGGTAGGTCAGGTGTATAGGACTTGAGCACCGATCGACGAAATCCAGGGAACGAATCATGGTTGATATAAATGCATAGTTGTTTCACAACCAAACTTTGTTACAAACCAATTTTCCATCGATGTAAACAAACCACTAATCGAACAGAAAAGTTTTAATGAGCTCGTCAATCCGACAAAACAAGAACAGATGTGAAATTCACACCACGGGTCACTAATTTTGCTTTTTTTATTGCCTAGGGAGGCGCACGAACGGACGGATTTGCTTCATATTTGTAAGCAAACAAACCATTTGAAACTACAAATCACCAATAATTGTTATTTAAATTTTTGGAATTGTTTACATTGATGGAAAATTGGTTTAAAACAGACTTTGTATGCAGTCAGGCCAAGAAAATGGTTTGGTACTAATTTATTACACATATTTACCACGGTTAGTCTTGCTTTTATATCGATATCTTTTAAGTCTTAACCTATAAGTAGTTTATCAGTTTTGAGAAAGCTTCTCGAGCGGTCGTGTGAAATATCGTACGATGATTTACCAATTGTTTCGAAATCGATTTAGTAGTCAATTGAGAGTTGTGACCTCTACTGATTTAGAAATGACATCTGCCGGCGCTGTTCCTACAGTAATCGTATTGAGACGGAGTTTTTCAATGGGGTTCGCTGGTTCCACAGGTTATCCTTGTATATCCAGGTATTTTTGTTTGTAATGATTAACTCAAATATATTAGACCGATTAAAAAAAAATCTTTCTCTATAACGTAGCTACGTTATTCCCGAGTGACATAGGCTAGTTTTTGTAACGGTAAAATAATAGAGTCCCACGGGAAACTAAGAATGTTTACAGATATCCGAACTACGCATGGGTGAAAGCCGCTGAGAACCGTACTAATTTCTTCAACTGTATTCAATTAAGTCCCTGAATACGCTGTGATATTCTACGCATACACTACTCAATTGCAGCGTAGTTACACTTACAGGCTAATTTCTGGCTGGTGCTATTTAATCGGCTTACTTTTACCGGATTTCAGGCCAATATTATTAAAGGCTCGTTCCGGAATTGACCGTCGAAAAGCGCCGTAACTGGCGGGATTGGCCTGAATGAATTGATTTATTTTAATGCCTAATTAGTTCGGTCACGTAAGAAATAAATGAAACTGTTTTACATAAGCAGCCAGTGGGCTATAACTCCACGTGAAACGAGGTCAGTTTTGATTATAGGTCTTGGTGATTGATTGATAGTGATTGGTGTGTTATATTGTTATTTTTAGGTAATCTGTTGATAATAAATTGGTGTGCGTGTACTTGTGTAGGTGTAATAGTTTCAGATGGTTGGTGTACGTCTACTTAAGATATTGCTTCTTTTTTACAAGCTTTTATTGAACTTTCACTGCTCGTAAGTAAGTTGTACGTCAAAATTTGCAAACAATTTTTCGAGCATTTGTTGGTATCCGATTGAGCTGAAATTTGGTATAACTATGTAACTTGGATGACAATGCATTAATAAGGTACCATGGAGCTGGTCTGATGGTGTAGTCGGAAGGTGGTCATAGGGATAAATGGACGCAATAAGATAACCCTTGTGCTCTTTGGAATTGGATGGGTAGGTACCATCATCATCATCTTGGCGTTAATGTCCCGGTTCTGCTCTCGCGCATGAGGGCCCAGGGTCCGCCTTGACCGTGATCCAGTATTTGGCAGGTCAGGTAATTACAGTGGAGCGACTGCCATCTGACCGCCACGACCCTACTACCAGGGGAATCTGACCAGATTGCATCATGGTTACACATCCAGTTGCCTGAATGTGCATTTTTCAACACGATGTTTTCCCTCACCGTAAGAGCATCGGTTAGTATTAAACTAATGTACATAACTCAGAATACAGTCATTGGCCGGAGCGGGATTCGAACCTGGGACCTCTGGCTTACTAGTCGGATACTGTAACCGCTCGGCCACCGACGCTCCCCGGATGAGTAGGTACCATAACCCGCAATAAAAGCTTGTTATGAATCATTTGTTTTCATTTGAGAACTTATTTTGTATATTTTTTTAATTTGTGTCGTGTCGTGGTGTCTTGCGGCAATAATTTCTTATTCTTATTCACTTCTACCATCGTATAGGCCTTAGCCAGCCACACCTTCTTGTGGTCCCCTTGCTGACTGACAGACGGACGAGGCTAGGGCGAATCGGCTTTTCCCTACCAGATTATGCCACTCTACTACATATAATTATAAGACAATTGTACACCAAGTTTTCTAGTCTTTTCTATATTATTTTTTGTTTTATTTTATTTATTTATTACTCTTACACAAGATAATACATTTAAGATATATTTAAATACATTTTTGTGAAAGGAGATCGTCAAATGTAAAGGAGTATACAAATTATCGAAGGAATATACGTAATTAATAAAATGATTACATAATGTAAAACATGTCCATGAAAAATACATGTCAATATACAATAAATTTAAACAAAGTAATTAAATGTCAAAAGTGAATACATTTAATAATGTACAAATTGTGTCAGTTTACAGATTAACATGTCTAAGTAAAACCATCCATAATAATAATGTCAAACTTTAGAATAAATAAATGTCAAAACATAATTACAATTATAATACTAAATGTCAATAAGATAGTGTAATTTTTTTTTTATTATTATAAATAGTTTTCGCTGAAATTATGATTTAAAAATTCTTTAACAGAGTAAAATACATTATTCAATAAAAGGTTCTTCAGTTGGCGATAAAACGTTTCGTCATTTTGTTCACCTCTAAGGAGTATGGGCAAATGTTCGTACGTCGGGGTACGGAGTACGGGGTACGGAGTACGGGGTACGGGGTACGGGGTACGGGGTACGGAGTACGGGGTACGGAGTACGGGGTACGGTTTATCATATACATGTATTATACATATAAACCTTCGGAAAGAAATTCACCAACCGATGATGAAAACCGAATAAAATCATATTGTTTAGGAGGAGTTATCGTATACATAGACAGACAGACGCGGAAACCGACTTACATACCGACTTTTTCCCGTAGGTGTAGGCAGAGACCACATTGTTTCACTTGCTACCGATTTTATTTGAATTTAGTCTATGTAGTGATAATCTCTTATGCTAGTCTAAGTTTCGATAAGGGTTCCATATTTTAGTCTGTACTAATACAGTCTGTAACTCTGTACTTTACGTGCTTAGGCAATTCGTTGGTAAACAAGGATTTCTACACAAAAATAGACAGTTAATGTGTGCTCTACGTTGTTGCTACATGACATCCGAGAACACTACGGGGCGTCTTTTTACATCGCCTAAGCTAAAAAGCTTGACTTTTACTGTAGTACTAGTTTGAACCGTCGATTTTTGTCCGTGCAGACCAGTTTTTTAGATTTTGAATTGATTCCCCAATTTCGCGAGTGCAAACAACAAAATAAAATGATAGTTTTTATAGCTCTTTAGCCTGGGCATAAGGTACCATCGCAAGTCATTTCGTCACTTATGTATGTTTAAGCTCAGAGCTGATGCGAACAACATACTGACGCACGCAAAACTACGCCATGCTGTATGCTACACGGTCACACACGCACCTAGACAACCAAACTACGCCATGGCACACATGTCTACGAAACCGACGTTATGTCACTGTTGACAGCTATTTCTTATATGATCTGTGTGTTAAAGTTTCGACAGTCGAGACAACTTTTACTTTTTAAAGCTCCATTGTATCCAATAGCGCCGTCACAGCTTGCCATCGATGCGGCATGCCGTCCATTTGAAGTACACCTGCTGTGTTTACGTCTGCCGGCATGCTGCTTTCGTCAACATGACGCTGGCATTTTGTTGAGGCCCGCGGAGATGCTAGTGGAATGTGTGTTTTATCTAGTAAATTGCAGTAACGTTGCGGAAATTACGCTGAAGAAACAAACAAAACCGAAGTATTAGAAAAAGGTTCATGATCATAAATTGAATATATTTATTTTGATAAACATAAATTTACAAGTCAAATGTTATTAAATTCTTAAGTTGTCATTATTCTTAAAATAATGTTACAACAGGGAAAAAAAAATCACAATCTTAATGTCAGTACAGCTCTTGTCTGTGGATCAATCACCATTCCTCTCTACTGTAGTTAAGAAAAAGTTTACATAAGAAAAAAATTAAGTCTCCATCATAACCACGGAAAAAGTCGGATAACCCCCACCAATTTTAAATTTATTCAAATATTTTCTAAACTACTCAATCGATTTTAGTGAAACACTTAAGAGCCATCTTGATAAGACTGGCTTTCTAATAGAGAGAACCACATCCAAATCAGTCCATCCGTTCAGGAGTTGCGATGCCACAGACAGACACACACCGCCACAAAGCCACAAATACACACATCAAACTTACAATACGCCTCTTCTCTTAGTCCATAACAATGCTGGACTTGAGCTTCCTCCGTATTAGTGGAAAGCTGCTCACAAAGTGCCTGGTTTACTGGCGCGTGTCGCATAAGGCGACGAATGTTATGAGGCAAACTGTAGTCCTCTGTTGACAAATCGTCTATTACTTCCGTAACCCATAAAAATATACTTTAATAAAATGTTTTGGTTAATAGATACGTGTACAAGATCTGCCATGCTGCTATACCATGGTCTAACCACAATAACGCAAGCATTAGCTTCAGACTGTCATCGCGACTATAGCCGAAACTTATCACTCTTGGCGTCAATATCTCGGTTGTGCTCTCGAGTGCGAGGGCTCGAGAACCGCCAAGACCATGATCCAGGATTTGGCGGTTCAGGTAATTACAGTAAAACGACTGCCATCTTACCTCCGTGACCCCGTTAACAGGGAAACCTGACCAAATTGTATCATGGTTACACATTCTGTCGCCCAAATGTGCAGGTAAGAGCATCAGTTAGTGTTCAACTAATGTTCTTAAATCTTAAGATGTCGTTGACACTGGGGACCGTATTCGGTACCTCTCGCTTACGAGTCGGACCCGCTAGCCATTAGCCCACCGAGACTCAAACGAAACTGTATTAATTGATATTCGGTATTGTTGTAAAGCTGGCACAGTCGATAACGCTTTACACTGCGCCACGGTAAATGTACGCCAACCCTACACCTACGACGGTGTCTACGTTGCTAATGCATTTTTTACCTCTTTCTTGATAGATTGCAGATTTGATAGGTACGCTCGGGATTTCCGTTGCCTGGAGATGTTTAAAATTAGTGTATAGTTAGACCGATCAGAATAAAAAGCTGGTTGGCACGGTTTTATTTTAGGTTCTCAGATGTTCGATCGTGGACAGTTGAAATTAGAAAAGTCTGTATTGTTTAGTCTCTAGTTAGCTTTAAACAAAAAACACATAATAAGAGTTTTATCTTCTCTAGACAGTGTAATAGTTCGATTTATTACTCGGTGGTGCATCAGATTTCGTTTTACTGCTGCATAAATCACTCAACTTTTCTTGAAATTCTTAAGTCGACTGCTTCATTTGTTGTTGGGATATTGAATAGCTCAAGCTGTTAGTATCAACTGGATTTGTTATGGTTATCGGCTTTCAAGAATGAGATTGAAAAGTCACTATTTTACTAAAGCCTTAAGATAAGACAGTATAAGTTAGGTTCCTGAACGAGCTCGCCACTTGTTTTGGTGTGCCTTCTAATACCGTGAGCGAAGTGAGGTTGACCAAAGCCTTTCGTTGAGGACCTGGAGATTGGTTGCCCGTTATTTTGACGGTATTTTTGTAGGTTTCTGTGAGTGAACTCGGTTTCGGGCACTCGGTTAATAAAATTATCATCTTGTTATGCTCTCGCGAACGAGGACGCACTCGCTGCATGATGGTAATGATGATGATGTGAATGAGAGTGTATCTGCATTATACGAGTATCATAGAGTTGGGTAGGCACTCCTCAGCTTTTGTCTCGTTGAATCGTAAACAAAGAGTTCTGAAGGGAACAGTATTTCTAATACAAAACGCAACCGTTGTTTCATCGAGCGGTTGAACTTTGGAACTTGCAACAAAACGCGGCTTCGCTCTCGCGAGCGGACAGCGGACGAAACTTTTATTGACTTTGAAACTTGACTGGCTGACGGAAATGAAAACGATAGAAACGCTCTCAACAAACTTATTCATTTATGCCTATATTCAATATCTATTTCATTTGTTTAATAATTTTAATGACTTTTTGACATTTACTTATTACGCTTGACTGACTGGGTCTTCTTTCTTCTTGTCTATGGGAGGAAGGTATGCCTATGGGGCGGAACCCGTGCCCGAGCTGCTTCTCGGGCGATTATTCTGCCGCCTGGTCGATAAATATGACCACTATCTCACGGCTCTCTGGATGCTACTGATCCTAGACTGGATATAATACATTACAACGGCAACGCGTTAGAGCGGCGGTGGCCGAGCGGTGACAGTATCCGACTCGTAAGCCAGAGGTCCCGGATTCGAATCCCGCTCCGGCCATGTACCAATGACTGTTTTCTGAGTTATGTACATTAGTTGAATACTAACCGATGCTCTTACGGTGAGGGAAAAACATCGTGATGAAACCTGCACATTCAGGCGACTGGATGTGTAACCATGATCCAATCTGGTCAGGTTCCCCTGGTAGCAGGGTCATGGAGGTCAGATGGCAGTCGCTCCACTGTAATTACCTGACCTGCCAAATCCTGGATCATGGTCAAGGCGGACCCCGGGCCCTCGTTCTCGAGAGCACAACCGGGACATTAACGCCAAGATGATTATTTTTTTATTATAACGGCAACGCGTGGGTGATGCCCCTGGTATTGCAAACACCCATAGGCTGTGGTGACAGCTTTCCATCAGGAAGGCTGTAAGCTTGTTTGCCACCTTAGTGGTATATAAAAAAAAAGTATCTGTCAAATCTCCAACGCAAAATAGGTGTCACCGCAAAGAGTTGCGATAAACAACCGGTGTGTACAAGTTTCACGGTTCCGAATTATAGCATGAAACTCAAGTATATAGATCGGCGACACCAACAACAACGCTAAAAATTGGTTTTCAAATAAAAATCCGCATCGAAGTCGGTCCATTCATTCGTGGGCTACTATGCCACAGACAGACACAACTAGAATAAAACTTACCAACCCCCATAAGAGTACTACAATAATAATGAAATAACGTTACGACCACGATAGGTGCCCAATCGTCTCCCGAGACTGTTCAATCAGTCTAAGAGTCCCTAGCGGGAGACCTTGAGCAACCTCGCTTCGCCAACGGTATTAAGGGGCACACCTAACCATTGGCGAGCTCGTCAAGGTGCTGAATATTAGACTAACCTCAAACTACGAAACGGTCATTAATCCAGTTCGCGAACTCTGGGAACGTTGCTTGATGACCTATAACCTTGGTTATCGGTCTCACAAGTACGCTGCAACTAGACCGTGCCGCTGCCGTCTATCCTAAAGAATGAATACCATAATACTTGTTTCCGCTCTAGCATCGATGATATGCATTTTTGTATAACGAAGCATACTCTCGTTTTTGAACCACTTCGCTTCACACTTAAGAGATTGTGTTTTTAATAAACGTTATATTCAGCAAGCGATCAATACTAATTCGCCCCCTCGTCTGCAGGAGGGGAGCTGCCGCCGCCGTCGCTGCTGCGGCACAAGATCATAATAAAGAACAAGAAGAAGCACCACCACCACCATAAGAAGGAGGACTCCGCGTCAGCCGAGGAGGCCGAGCCGGACCCGCCGCCACACGACAACGGCGAGATACTGCATGGAACGGTCAGTCACTTTTAAGTAGTGGTCAAACCAATTTAGGTCCAGCCGGCCTCATCGGCCCACTAGTTCTGAACGACGAATGTATAAAAACTCGTCAAAAACCATTTCAATAAAACTGCTTTAATAATAATGTAGAAAACCGAGTCGAATCGGTTTTACCACAGACACACACAAAGATACATAGACACACAATACACCGTTCTGAAGTCGAGGGAAATCAGGGGTTAAATACCTTAATCGGCGGTTTAACATAACTTTTGAAACTGGTTTTAAAATGTAGAAAATCGCTTTATAATCAGTCTATCCGTTCGAGGGTTACTTGCCACAAACAGACACAACAAACATACACCGTTCTTAAGTCAGGGGAAATCGGGGTGTTAATGCACTTAAATCGGGGGTTGAAGAACTTAAATAACACCGCTCAATCGCTTGTCTAGGGGTCTAACATAACCGTGGGTCCACCAGCTGGCGCGTTCGGGCTCCAAGGAATCCATCTCGTCATCATCGTAGTCGTCGGGGTCGGAGGAGGTGGCGCCGGCGGAGGGCAAGTGCGAGACGCTGAAGTATCCGCGCTCGTAAATTACAATCTTGATGAAACTGGTTTTGAATGTAGAAAATCGCATCGAAATGGCTCTGTTCGTTCGAGGGATACTTGCCACAGACCCACAAAGATACATAGACACTCACAGATACACTCTTAAGTCGGGGCAAATCGGGGTGTTCATGAACTTAAATCGGTGGTTAAATAACTTAAATTGTACGTTTACATAGACACACAGATACAATTGGGGGTTAAATAACACCGTTCGTAACTAGGGCGCTAACAAACCCGTCGTTCCAGCAGCTGGCGCGCTCAGGCTCCAAGGAATCCATCTCGTCGTCGTCGTCATCGTCGTCGTCGGGGTCGGAGGAGGCGGCGGCGGCCGGCGGCGGCGCGGCGCCGGCGGAGGGCAAGCGCGAGACGCACGCCGCCGCTGAGATCTCGGCGCTCGTCAACTACGTGCAGCCGGTGCACTTCAGCTCCTTCGAGAATGCCGAGAGTGAGTAATAGTGTTAAAAAATAATAATCATCTTGGGATCGGGGTCAGACGTTGGGGTCCGAAGGGGCAAGAATAAAAGAAGATGTATGAAAAGAGTTGTAGATATATGCGAGGCTAGGGAGTTGTGTCAGGACAGAGCAAAGTGGCGGCCCATAGTCTCTGGCTAGTACACATGTGGGACACAGACGTGAGCTTTATGTATATACATATGTATATGGCTGTTGGTACTCCAGTATATAAATATATGTATGTATCTCGGCGGTAATGTCCCGGTTGTGCTCTCACTCATGAGGGCCCGGGATCCGCCATGACCATGTTCCAGGATTTGGCAGATCAGGTAATTACAGTGGAGCGACTGCCATCTGACCTCCGTGACTCTACCAGGGGAACCTGACCAGATTAGATCATGTAGTAATAATCAGAGTAGTAATAATAGATAGTAATAACAAAAGGTGTTCATCAGAGTGGTATAGACATAGACATAGACGTATCTTTATTTGGTCCAATAACACATTTAAAAAAAAAACTTAAAACTAACCCAAAACAAACTGGAACAAGTTACCACAAAACGTTGTGACAGCAGTGTCAGTGAATACCTTCAAGAACAGACTGGACGAGTTGTTGAAATCGAACAAAATGTCAAACAAACTAAATAACTAGTGTTTCTCCGCTACTTTGTTTTTACAACCATTTTAAATGGCCTCCGTAGTGTATGGATGCTATTACTATGAAGAAGCCACTCAGTATCTCTGGTTCTAATGTCGTAGAGAAGTAGGAAGTCCATTTCTACAGGTCTCATTTTCTATTATGAGCGGCAGACACAGGCATCTCGAGAACCGGCTCCCGAGACTGTTCAACAAGTCTCAGGGTCCCCAGCGGAAGACTTTGGTCAACCTCTCAAATTGTATTACGTTTTCACCCAAAACAGAAAAGAACCGCTTCTACGAGATGTCCTCGTTCGACGAGAAGCAAGCGACCACGCTGCTCAAGGAGCGCCCGATCGAGTTCGTCAACTACAACAAGCACCAGCTGTCGCGCGTCTACCCCGCCGGCACCCGGTTCGATTCCTCCAACTTCATGCCTCAGGTACCTCCATACGACAAGTACAGAATATTTCAGCCAAGCTATATTTCTTCTTCTTCCTCCTGCCCTTGTCCTGGATTAGCTGGGGTCGGGCCAACTATACTATTTTATATTATGATATTAATTGGCATTCGTACGGGGTACGTCGCGTGTGAGTCGAGATTAATATTATAATATGTGTAAAGAACTCGAGTTTAGTTTGAATCAAATAATACTATTTCATTTTAAGTGTAGTGTTACTGTCGGAGAGTAAGGTCTCCAGTGCTCTATGGGGTGGGGTTTTGGGGAGCTCTAGGTTTAAGGCTCATTACACTTGGCTAAATTCATAATTGTATGACATTTTAACATTTATTATAGTTTGACCATAAAATTACCTACCTATTGTATTTACCTGCAAAGAATATGTTTAAACTTAACTTACTTATAGGACAATATTATAATATTTTAATCATATTAGTTCGTAAGATGTAACAATTGTGACAGAAATTTAAATTTGCAGTGCCTTTCAAAGGTGTCTAATGTGAATCCTGTAAATTATTAAGACCTTATGTACCATTGGACAGCAAATAATAAATATGAAAACATGAATATGAATAAGCAAAAAGCGTCAGAGAAAGATCAAAGTGAAATATAATTATATCTAAGGTTTTATACCTTGCGTTATTTGACATAAAACTATTTGGTCTTGTGTGATTTGGACTCTCCAGTTAGAAAAGGAATGGCCCGACGGGATTAGTGGCAGTGGGTAGGGCACATAGCTCGCAGAACTGATGGCCGATGGGGCAGGAAAGTTCTCGAGTGGCGACCACGTACCAGAATACACAGTGTAATAGGCCTCCCACAAGATGGACCGACGATCTGGTAAAGATCACTGGTACCAGCTGGATGCGGAAGGCACTGGCCTTTGTGGAGATCTCAGGGGGAGGCCCAACAATGGGCGTCTTCCGGCTGATGATAAGTAAGAAAAGCGTCATTTTCATGCTAGAGAGGTGTAAAGATGAATAACCTTTTAGACGTCTCACAGAAATCAAAAGAACATAAGGCAATAGAAGTGCTATGAGCGCGTGACTTTTTCGCCGTGCAATTGATCCAAGAGTCAAATTTTGCCCATAGTATCTGTCACTATCTGACACCTGAGAGTTATTGCGCAATAGTAGCCGAGGTGGCGACACGCGCTCTCTATAGTTTGACGGCCCACATGGCATTTCTATTTACTTATTTTGATTTATCTGTTTCCACCCCATCGGCCGTCGGTTCTGCGAGCTATAAGCACTGCCACTTCAATTTTGCAATTCTTAAAACCTATGTCTTTGACCCTAGTTTTGGATATCTTCATTTTTTACCTTGAATCGGTGTTATATATTATGGGAAACTGCTTTACCCACACATTTGGCGCTGTCCTAATTGGCAACGGTCGTACTACTGGCGGTTTTAAGGTCTCCTATTGGTCGGGGAAAGTCCGTTGTACGACCATCGCCGCACCACCGTTGTCAATTAGGACAGCGTCTTTATGTCTGTAGAACATGTTCATTTTCAAATCCATTTCATTTTCATGTTCAAATTCCCTCAATGTAATCATCGTCTTCTACCCAGGTGTTCTGGAACGCCGGCTGCCAGCTGGTGGCTCTCAATAACCAGACGCTAGACCTGGCCATGCAGCTCAACCGCGGCACCTTTTACCCACGCATTTAAATGTAGAACATGCTCATTGTTCAAATCTCAATGAAACCATCGTCTCCCACCCAGGTGTTCTGGAACGCCGGCTGCCAGCTGGTGGCTCTCAACTACCAGACGCTGGACCTGGCCATGCAGCTCAATCTCGGCACGTTCGAGTACAACCGCCGCTGCGGGTACCTGTTGAAGCCTGAGTTCATGCGAAGGAAGGTGAGACTGCTTTACCCTCATATGATATTATTATTGCAACAAACTTATTTGACCTGTTACAGGCCTACAGCGACAGGCTTATAGCGACATCTATCGCTTCAATATGAAAACTCAACGATACTCACATTACGAGTACACGAACACAAGGTTGGCAAGCATCCGCGCATAGATGGCGCTGACCCTCCTCCATCGCGCTAGAGAAATGTGCGAACTTCCTTGGCGTATACACAACTTCCGACGAAGGCTCTCTTGTTGAAATTGAAATTGTTACTTTTAAGATTACGAGTCATCGATTTCATGGATTCAGTTGCTAACAAAGTTACATTGCAATAAACTGAAACTATTAAATCGATTATACGTAATAGCAAAACTAACAGTGATAATCATTGAAATCAGAGAATTGTTAGCAACATCATTACATAATTAGCCTACCGGTGACAGTGTCGCTGTTGTTGGAATTTATATAACAAGTCAAAATGGCGACACTTAGTTCCAGCTTTGGCCACCGGGTCGGATAAGTTTGTGGCACTGTAGACTGTGTGCCACTGTGTGGTATAGATATTTCAACTCAGTTGTGCGCGCGGCCCTATCTGTGGGTAAACCTTAATACAAGGTATTAAGGTTTACCCTGTACGCAGTTTGACGAGAATCGTCGCGCGCGTGAAAGCGATATAACACTAGCTGCAGTTGCCGAGATCGAACCCATTTTGACAGGTGTCAGGAAATGATCCTTATGTTCTTACAGATAAGATGCAATGCATCATGCCTGTAATTTCGCGGGCTACCTTATCCTTCAAACCGGTTGCTTGGCGGCAGAAATAGATAAGGCGGTGGCACTCACACAGGCGGACTCCTTAGGCTTGACAGAGTCCTTCCACTTGATAGAGTCTAGAGAACTGTTGTAATTCCCCCCAGGACCGTCGTCTGGACCCGTTCGCGGAAAGTACTGTGGACGGCATAATCGCCGGCTCGCTCGCAGTCACCGTGCTGTCCGGACAACTGCTTACCGACAAGCGGACGGGGACTTACGTTGAGGTGAGACTTTAGACCTGGCTTTTCCTGAGATCCTGGATATGTAGTTGTAGCGGTAGGAATTAATGAAAATAAGACTTTTATACGACTTTTATATCATCATATCTCGCGCCCGAGAGGCCATTTAAGTACCGCAGCCGTTCCTTTAATCTCTGCTATCGGCAGTGTACTATCTTCGGTTCCCAGTTGCATTATTTTGGAAGCTGACCGATGCAGTAGAAACACCGTTTAGGCGCAAAAAATCCACTTCGCGGAATGTCCAATTCACACAATATCCAATTCGCAAAATGTCCCGTTCGTAAAATATCCAACACTTTGCGCCTAAACGTCCCGAAATTTCCGCGTGACAATATTGACACGACACGTAAGTAAGTAAGTAAAAACTCTTTATTGCACACACAAAAGTAAAAAATAGATAAAAAGAAAAATAAAACAATTTATATGCGCGCATAGGCGGCCTTACCGCTTTAAGCGATCTCTTCCAGACAACCTTTGGGAAGAGGTAAGTACACGAGACTTAAGACTCAAGAGGTTTGGGACACGTCTAAATATTGAAGTTACAATAATGGTGTGCCCAGGTGGACATGTTCGGGCTGCCGGCGGACACGGTGCGCAAGAAGTTCCGCACGCGCGTGGTGCCCGCCAACGGGATCAACCCCGTCTACGGCGAGGAGCCCTTCGTCTTCAAGAAGGTGAGCGCATAGCGTCGGCCATGACACACAGACACTAAATCACTTCCAGATATGTTGTTTGACAGATTACTTAATGTGCCCAGTTTTGAACATTCAAATATTAAATTATGACTTATATATTACAACTTGTAACTTTAGTCCATTCGCGGCAAGAAAATAGTGACGCATCGTTTTCCGCCAGCCTGGCCGCGCCCCTCGACCGATCGGGTCGCAGCGAATTATAAGAATAAGAAATATTTATTTACACGTAAACGCCACAACACAAACATTTGGAAAACACGACATTTTGTTGAATTAGAAAGCTTAGTTCACAGTGACAAGCTGAAGAAAATAATGTGAATGAATACCTCGCTGGTTGGAATAAATTAAATCTTTTTTTAATTAGAAATTGTTTGAATTATTACTCCACTGTGAAAACATGTTTATTTACTATTTTCTTAACGCGAATAGACTATAAGTGAACAAATAAATTGAAAGTAATCTGATCATTGCTTCGCTTCATTTCATCGTTGATCTCGCTTCAAAGCGCCATGCCCAGAGGCGCCTACGTCCTAGGCCCTAAGCGTTTTGAATGTAGTTATGCCTAAAACGAAAATACACTTGTATTTTGTTTGCATTTCTCCCGAAATCCAGATAAAATTAAAGGCGTTTGGAAAAGTGGTGGTGTTACGTTGGTTTCTAAAACACATCGCTGTCATCGCGATAAATGGTTTTTAATTCCGCGTTTACATCGATTCGTTATGTTTACGTTTGTAAAATAAAAATCAGTTTATTGTTCAACGCGTGCTACCTCGTAATTGACAGGCGAATCTTTTGTAATCCAAGGCTGATTATTCAACTGAATTTTACGACCGTAGTGCAGCACTTTTGTTTGTTTATGAAAAGCATTTTGTAAGCTATGAAAGAGTTTGATGTCGGATTCGGTATTCGACTATTTGTTTGCCTTACATCACTTTTGTTGTAATAAGCTTTTTGATCTAGATGTGTTGATAGCTTTTTCTGTTAGCGATTGATAGTCAAAATAGATATCACATAATCAAAGTTACACTACGTTCTTCAATAATGCCGCTGATATGTGGAGATTACGGCAAACTGAATGGTGAATGCAATTGATCCAAAGGAGCCGTCCATAAATTATGGAGGCGATTATGGCAATTTTTTACCCCCCTTGAGGAGGGCGGGGAGGGTAGCTATTATAGACTACAGTTACTGAGCACAGTGGGTGATTTAAAGGCACGAGACACAAAAAACTCGTGTGAAACTTAATTTTTCACCTCTCCTACGAAAAGAGTGGTACAGCAGTAGTTGTGTGAAATCACTTTTGGTTCATAGTGCAAGAAAATTAGACATTGACCCGGACATTTGGAATAACAAGCTGAAAATTGGCGGAAATTTAGAGAATAGTTTCCTGGGGGTTTAACAAGGCCGCTTTGGATGAAACGTCAAAAATATGATTTATTTGGTGAATTCTAACAAAACATAAGTAGTTCCTCTAAAAGTAAAATAGCCGCTTATTCTATATTCAATTCAATTCATTAAGCGAATCATATATGGCTACAATATTGTCACATAAAAAAATTGTATTCCGATTTGACGGTTTTCTTTTCCGGTAAGTTTTATCGTGTTAATAAATACCAAATCATCAAAAAGAAATTACTCGCGTCTTTTAATAATGCAATTTATTATTTTCTAATAAAATGCAATTAAAAATAAAAGTCAAATAAACATTCTAATGCTGAAAAAATTATACACAATTATAATAATTGGCAACACTATAAAAGGAATGTCAAACATTAAATTAAATGTAGCGGGAATGTTAAGTAACTTTTTTTTTAACGAAAGAACTGAATTTGAGGGAAAAATCTACAAATAAATAAATACACTTTAGAAATTCATTAAATGTATTTACAGGATTCCAAAATCAAGATATTCACAAAGAAAATCTTTCAAAATTTTCAGTAAGGAATAACAACTCCCGCTGTAATGGAAGATTCCCACCCATTTGACCTATTTTAATGCAAAAGTTACAAAATCATGAAATCAATCTAAATGAAAACTGTAATCAAGTGTAAAAGCTTGTAAAATGCAAAAATGAAACAAATATGTTGCTCATTCAGTAACTTCTAACGATTCTTCTATTTGACATATTTATTAGCAATTCATAATAAATGGACCATTTTACGAATTTCCGTACAAAACTGGCAAATTTGATGAATTGCAATATGAATCATATGGCGTTTCACCGGGAAAGTGGCAATTTCGCGATTGGTGAAATAAAACATATTATGATCATAATATGAAACACCCAATGTGACCTTTATAGATCTCCTGATTGATATCCCAAGAGTCCCAAAAAATATATCCTGGGGAAAATACGCAATAAGAAGAACCGCCGCCATATTAAATTTTTCGACTTTTAAGCATAGCGACTGAACCGAGCGTATGATGAGGTAGAGAGGTCTCTGGTACGTATGAAAAACGGAAAAGCTATTGGCCATGATGGAATACCCATAGAAACCTGGAAAACAATGGGGACCCGGGGCGTACCCTTGCTCACTGAGCTATTCAACAAGATTGTAGATACGGGACTTATACCTGACGCGTGGCGCGTAAATATTATCACGCCAATCTATAAAGGAAAAGGCAGTGTGCAAGAGTGCGACAACTATCGAGGTATTAAACTCATGAGCTACACAATGAAGCTATTCGAACGGATTATTGACCAGAGACTTCGCCAGGAATGCTCCTTGTCGGTATGCCAATACGGCTTCAGGCCGGGCTGCAGCATCATGGATCCAATCTTTGCTCTCAGGGTCCTCCAGTAGGAATCAACCGTTGCATTACGCATTTCTCGACCTGCAGAGGGCTTTTGACAGTGTCGCTCAGGAGATAATCTGGTGGGCTCTGAGAGCAAAGTCTGTGCCCGAGGCGTACATTTGTATTATACTGGACATGTATGCCAATACTGGAGCTGTCGTCAAAACCATCGTAGGCCATACTAATCCCTTCCCGATTACTGTAGGTGTTCACCAGGGTTCTGTACTGAGCCCTTATTTGTTTTGCATTGTGCTCGATGCCCTCTCAGCGGAAATTCAGGACATGCCTCCTTGGCTTATGAAGTACGCTGACGACATTGTACTGGTGAGCAAGCTTAGACAGGACCTTGAGACCAGAGTAAACACGTGGAAGGATGTGCTAGAAAACGGTGGTTTGAAACTGAATATCGCCAAAACAGAGTATATGGCCAGCTGCAGTGCAGATCCCGAAACCATCCTTATAGGTAACGAAGCTGTCAACAGAACAGATAAATACAAATACCTCGGATGCACTCCTCGTGATGCACGAGTCCGGCGATATCGGCCCCGATGTCAAGTCCCGAATCTCTGCAGCTTGGGCCGAATGGCGGGAACTCACGGCAGTCACCTGTGACCAATCCCTGTAAAGCTCAAAGGGCTTATTTACAAGAGTATACTTAGACCTGTAATGCTCTATGGCTGCGAGACATGGCCAGCGCTGACGAAACACATTCGCGAACTCCACGCCAACGAAATTAAAATGCTGCGCTGAATGTGCGGAGTTACACGGCTCGATCGAATATGCAATGAATACATCCGTGGCAGTCTTGGCGTGAGGGATATCGCAGACAAGATTAAGGAGGCGCGCCTGCGCTGGTTTGGTCACGTGTTGCGTAAGCCTCAGGGATACGTGGGAAATAGGTGCCTGAACCTGCCGGTATCAGGAAAAAGGCCCCGTGGGCGACCAAAGAAGCGATGGATTGACATAGCTCAGTCGGATGTAAGAGCCAACGGCTTACGACGCGAGGATGCCGAAGACCGGGCGAAGTGGAGAAGAATGGGCAGGAAAGCGGACCCTGGCAGAGGCCGGAATAAGTGCTATGACGATGATGATGATGATGATGACTGAACCGAGCGTCCAATTTTATTCGGCGGCGGTTTATTGTAAATTACGAATTTTCAAGATAGATTTTTTGGGATATTCCGGATATGAATCAGAACACTATTCCCTACATTTCTGCCAATTTAAATATTGTTATTATTATTATTCTTTACTGTACACAAACATGCTATTATGATACAGTACGGTAGAAGAGATGTGCAAAGGCGAGCTTGTTATTTATAAAGGTTCGAGTTTGGACAAGTTTTTGTCTAATTTTCCTGTATTACAAGGCATAAAGCAAAAAGTGTTTTTCTTAGAGCTTTTACACAACAAAAGCGATTCGTGCTGGAGAGGTGAAACAATACATGACCGTGGTGTCCGCGTGGTGCGTGTCAGGTGGTGCTGCCGTCGCTGGCGGTGCTGCGCGTGGCGGCGCACGAGGAGGGCGGGCGGCTGCTGGGCCACCGCGTGCTGCCCGTGCTGGGGCTGTGCCCGGGCTACCGCCACGTCAACCTGCGCACCGACCTCGGCCAGCCGCTGCCCGCCAGCCTGCTGCTGCTCGTCGTTGTCAAGGTACGGGTAGGGGGGACCCTGCCCTGCTGGGGCTGTGCCCGGGCTACCGCCACGTCAACCTGCGCACCGACCTCGGCCAGCCGCTGCCCGCCAGCCTGCTGCTGCTCGTCGTTGTCAAGGTACGGGTAGGGGGGACCCTGCCCTGCTGGGGCTGTGCCCGGGCTACCGCCACGTCAACCTGCGCACCGACCTCGGCCAGCCGCTGCCCGCCAGCCTGCTGCTGCTCGTCGTTGTCAAGGTACGGGTAGGGGGGACCCTGCCCTGCTGGGGCTGTGCCCGGGCTACCGCCACGTCAACCTGCGCACCGACCTCGGCCAGCCGCTGCCCGCCAGCCTGCTGCTGCTCGTCGTTGTCAAGGTACGGGTAGGGGGGACCCTGCCCTGCTGGGGCTGTGCCCGGGCTACCGCCACGTCAACCTGCGCACCGACCTCGGCCAGCCGCTGCCCGCCAGCCTGCTGCTGCTCGTCGTTGTCAAGGTACGGGTAGGGGGGACCCTGCCCTGCTGGGGCTGTGCCCGGGCTACCGCCACGTCAACCTGCGCACCGACCTCGGCCAGCCGCTGCCCGCCAGCCTGCTGCTGCTCGTCGTTGTCAAGGTACGGGTAGGGGGGACCCTGCCCTGCTGGGGCTGTGCCCGGGCTACCGCCACGTCAACCTGCGCACCGACCTCGGCCAGCCGCTGCCCGCCAGCCTGCTGCTGCTCGTCGTTGTCAAGGTACGGGTAGGGGGGACCCTGCCCTGCTGGGGCTGTGCCCGGGCTACCGCCACGTCAACCTGCGCACCGACCTCGGCCAGCCGCTGCCCGCCAGCCTGCTGCTGCTCGTCGTTGTCAAGGTACGGGTAGGGGGGACCCTGCCCTGCTGGGGCTGTGCCCGGGCTACCGCCACGTCAACCTGCGCACCGACCTCGGCCAGCCGCTGCCCGCCAGCCTGCTGCTGCTCGTCGTTGTCAAGGTACGGGTAGGGGGGACCCTGCCCTGCTGGGGCTGTGCCCGGGCTACCGCCACGTCAACCTGCGCACCGACCTCGGCCAGCCGCTGCCCGCCAGCCTGCTGCTGCTCGTCGTTGTCAAGGTACGGGTAGGGGGGACCCTGCCCTGCTGGGGCTGTGCCCGGGCTACCGCCACGTCAACCTGCGCACCGACCTCGGCCAGCCGCTGCCCGCCAGCCTGCTGCTGCTCGTCGTTGTCAAGGTACGGGTAGGGGGGACCCTGCCCTGCTGGGGCTGTGCCCGGGCTACCGCCACGTCAACTTAGCCCTAATTCTATTTGTTCTTAGTAACTATGTGTAACCAACTAAACTGTAAGTTGTTGTATCCATAGAGGTTCAGAAAAGGAATTTCACATATCGAAACTCTGATGAAGCTATGTGCTCCGACAAGAATCAATATTCAATCGTATCTTCGCGTTTCAAAATTTAGAGGTTCAATACTTAAAAAAACTTCACCTTATCGCCACTAGATGACTCTTTATACATTTTTCACAGACGACTCTCCTAAACTTGCAACCTTTCCCCACAGGACTACGTACCAGACCGACTCTCGGAGCTAGCCGAAGCTCTGGCCAACCCGATAAAGTACCAGAGCGAGCTGGACAAGCGAGAGCACCAGCTGGCCGTGCTTACTGAAGACACGGACGTGGCGGCCGAGGATACGCGCCGGCAGTCCACGCAGCAACACGCGGCTATTGTGAGTTTACTATCGCTTTTTCCTTTTTTTTGTTTATTGAGAAACAAACGTCTTCAATAAATTTAAAATTCGAAAAGATATTTTAATAGATCTTTAGTTTTCTGTGTAATTTGCAAATCGTATATTAAGCTGCTACGACTGACAACAATGGTAAGTACGTAAATAATGTTATTTGTTACAATTGTGGTAAGTAAATTGTAGAAGTTTCTCAACTGGTTACGAAACTACGATTATGTAGACGGCCGAAAGGAATATTTCAACCTACGAGTAAAAATGTGAACTCATATTAAGTTCGGCAATATCACTCGCTTCCATAAGAAATTATGACAAAATTTGCAATCTTTTGTTGCGACGTTTACTATTTTCCGGCTCGAAGGACCACATGAACAACCCAGATTTTGAATCGGGAGTTTTCGGGAACCCCAAGGGTGAACCAGGAATAAAATACTCAAATTCACAGTGGTAGGAAGTGTAATCAATAAAAATTTCTCATTCGAGTAACCATTCGTAAAACACAATTCGATACCGCGATGTAGAAATGTAACAATATCGCTGACAGCGCCACCTACCGGTCACTGCAGGTATTAAACTTACATACGCCTTAACATATTCGCCCACCAAGGACAAATATGAGATTTGTCCTTAACCTACCTTGACAATAATAAATCATCAACTATATAAAATTACATGCATAGTTTTAAAATATACAAAGAACGCCCCTAAAAATATAAATTTCATATAAAATTCGTTAACAATTAATTAATAAATCCAGTATTAAGTTAAATTAAATCAATTTCACATAATCGAAATTGACAAATTAATTAATAGACTAATAAAATTTCATGTATTTAACAATATTGACATAGTAACCTAATATGTAGAATATAAAATTTGCATGCATTTCAAATTAATTCCAATATAAATTTGGAAAAACATAATAAAATATAAAAATTTTAAAAATAAAATAGTTCATTCTGTAATAGGGAGGAGACAAAGCTTGGACGTAGGTCTTTTAATAGTGCCATTTTTAGTTTTTAACGTAACGACACGGACAATATTATCGGTTCCCGGATGGATTGCAATCACTCTGCCATAGAGCCATCGACAGGCAGGTAAGTTGTCTTCCCTAACTACAACAACATCGCCTATTTTGGGCTGTGGGTTTGGAGATGCCCAACGATACCGCTGATAAAACTTTGCCAGATATTCTTTTGACCACTGCCTCCAAAAATCCTGCATTATTTTTTGCGTGTACTGCCATCTTCGCAATGAACTGACGTTGGCAGTTTCAAAATTACTGTCTGGTGGAGTAACCAATGGTTCGCCGACAAGAAAATGTCCGGGAGTCAGGACCGTTATCGCCTCCGAATCGTTGTTAAGTACGGAATTGGGTCGCGAATTTAAACATGCCTCAATTTGAGCCAAGACCGTAGACATTTCTTCAAACGTCAATGTTGAAGTACCGATGACACGTTTTAAATGGTACTTTACTGACTTAACTCCAGCCTCCCATAGACCGCCAAAGTTAGGGGCTCGGGGTGGAATAAAATGCCAGTTACATCCATTAGTTGCCAATTCCTCTGCTACTTCCTTAAGTATAGAGTGCTTTTCAGATTGGAAAAGCTGTTTTAGCTCTGCTGATGCCCCCACGAAATTGGTGCCGTTGTCGCTCCAGATGTCCTTACAGTATCCGCGTCTGGCAACAAACCTCTTAAAGGCCTGTAAAAAGCCTTCAGACGTCAGGTCCGTAACCACATCTAGATGTACGGCTCT
Organism: Blastobasis adustella; assembly: GCA_907269095.1. Lineage (NCBI taxonomy): Eukaryota > Metazoa > Arthropoda > Insecta > Lepidoptera > Blastobasidae > Blastobasis > Blastobasis adustella. The sequence goes on along the minus strand of OU026115.1, from coordinate 4,491,451 downwards.
AGTCACCATACAGACGAAGAGGCAAATATACCCCTTGTGGGCCTTATAGCCTCTGCCTTTACCAGTTCTGATTTGAATGGGCCCAGCAAAATCCACTCCACTGGATTTGAAGGGTCGACCAGGCGTTACTCGCACGGTCGGCAATTGTCCCATCAATTGCGCTTGTGTTGTTGTGTTATTCTTCGCACAGGTGACACATCTTTTATAATAGGACTTTATCAATTGTTTACAGCCAAGAATCCAAAATTTTGCTTGCAAATAACACAACATTAATTGCGGTCCCCCATGCAATGTCTGTTTATGAGCATCAGCAACTATAAGGTCGGTTACATAACAGTTGCGTGGTAATAGGACTGGATGTTTTCTATTCCGACTTAGACCTGAATGTTCCAATCTTCCTCCAATCCTCAACATATTATCGTGATCCAAATAGAGATTCAAAGAACGGAGACGATTTTTTCCAGAGAGACAGCCTTTCCTTTTAATAATAGCTATCTCATTGCCAAAAGCTTGTTCTTGGCATTGTTGAATGCAAAAGTTCAATACACTCATCAACTCTAACGTCGTGAGGTAGCCATACCGCCTTTCTTCTGGTTTCGCTCTGACGTTGTCAATAAATCGTCGACAATATGCCAAGACTCTTGTCATTCTAGTGAGTGATGAAAATCTGTCCCATACAGCTTCCTTCACAGCTGCACAGTGTACTCGGATTTCCTCCATAGTACAGTGTGATCGCACTTCTTCCATGTCAGTGGTAATATCCTTGGGCTTTCCATATTTTATCTCAGGCGCATGCAGAAAATCGGGCCCATGAAACCAAAGTTTATTATTAATTAGGTCTGATGGATGAGTACCCCGTGATGCTAGATCTGCTGGATTCTCTTTGGATGCTACGTGCGACCAGCTATGTGAATCCAAGGTAGTTAAAATTTCGGATACCCTATTTGCCACAAACACCTTCCATCTACTCGGATGACTATTGAGCCAAGCTAAAACAATGGTCGAGTCACACCATGTATGTATGACTCTCTGATCCAGTTTCATGACTTTGGCAACCTCCACTATAAGTTTGGTCAACAGGAGAGCCCCACACAACTCTAACCTTGGAATAGAGACCTGTTTTACAGGTGCAACTCGAGTCTTGGAAGCTACCAATGAAACATGAACATTTCCATTGGAATCGATCACGCGAATATAGGTGACTGCCGCGAATGCAACCTTCGAGGCATCACAAAACCCATGCAGCTCTACCAATCCCGCATTGTGTTTCGTTTGTATCCATCTAGGGATTCTGACCTCTGACAATGTTTTCAGTTCTTCACGATACACAAGCCACTCGTTCAACAGATGTTCTGGTACAGTTTCATCCCAGCCCAAGCCAGCTAGCCACAGTTTCTGTATCATAATCTTTGAAATTATGATGCAGGGCCCCACCCAACCAAGAGGATCATAAAACCTTGAGATATCCGATATTATAGATCGCTTTGTAATAGGGTTTCGAAGTTCTGGTAGTACCACGGCGTAGTGAAAGGAGTCATCGCTTCGGTTCCAGGTAAGTCCGACTATTTTTATTAATTCATCCGTTTTTATTTTTAAGTTTTCCTTTTCTCCCTTTCTCTCATTTTCCGTTTCTTTCTTTTTCAGCTTTTTCATTCCTTCTAGAACTTTGGTGCTATTACTTGTCCACTTTTGCAGCTTGAAACCTGCCTTCTGTAACAGGTCATTTATTTCCTGATATACAGTAATTCCTTCTTCTTCAGTCTGGCAACCTGTTAAGAGATCATCCATATAGAAGTCTGTATGGATTCTTCCAGCTGCCTGCGGATATTCATCGCCTTCATCTGAAGCTACTTGCTGCAATGCCTTTACGGCTAGGTAAGGGGCTGGCGCCGTGCCAAAAGTAACCGTTAGTAATCGGTAATGTCTAATTTCGTCCTTCGGATCATCTCTCCATAGGATTCTTTGATAATCGACATCCTGATCGTTCACCCTTACCTGCCTATACATCTTCTCGATGTCCGCTGTTAGGCATACTGGATGAAGTCTCCAACGAATGATAATATGCCTCAGATCAGATTGTAATGTTGGTCCTACTAGTAAGTTGTCATTCAAAGACTTCCCATTAGTTCCTTTCATAGAGGCATCGTAAACGACTCTAACTTTCGAGGTTTCTTTTTCCTCCCGTACAACTGCATGGTGGGGTAAGTATACGGCCTGTTTACAATTTATTTCTCTTTCAGGTACCAACTCCATGTGCCCCAGACTCAAATACTCGTTTATTACTTCAGTATATCTTCTTTTTAAATCTTTATTTTTGTTTAATTTATATTCTAATGATTTCAATCTTTTTTCAGAAATCCTCATCGAGTCGCCGACTTCCGGGTTTGCTGTTTTAAAAGGAAGACTAACAATGTATCTGCCATCTAGATCCCGTGTTGTTGTTTTCTTGAAAATCTCCTCACAGCGTTTCTCGTCATCCTTGAACATTTCTGTTTTAGACAACTCCATATCCGATTCGAGTTCCCAGAAACGTTTTAGCAAGTCATTGTCCCCCGAACAACAGTGCATAACTTTGATGTTTGTTGTAGCGTTGGTACTGTTGTTAATCGCACCTGAAATTATCCAACCTAGTTTTGTGGACTGAGCCACTGGTGAACCAAGTGGACCTCTCTTCAAACCGTCATTGAGTATCTGGCTGTACACCTCCGCCCCCAGAAGCAAATCGATGCGATTTGGTGTATGGTACTGGGGGTCAGCCAGTTCTAAACACTCAAGTTCCGGCCAGTTGAGTGTATCAATTTTTGACGAAGGTAAAAGTGATGTAATTGAATGCAAAACATAAGCTTGTACCACAGTCACAAATTTTGGATTAACTCGTGACTTTATTTGTATATTAACCTTTGCTTTGCATATGACACTTTTGTTACCACCCAAACCTGAAACTTGCCCTTTAATCTTAGTTTTTTGTAAACCAAGCATCTGAACGGTCGCTTCCGTCACGAATGAAGCTTGTGACCCCTGGTCCAGTAACGCCCGAATCCACAAACCTTGTCCGTTTTTCGACGTTGTGCTTACTAACGCCGTCGCTAGCAGCACCTGGCTATAACTGTTTCCTGAAGAAAAACATGACACCATCGCATCTTCCTGAAAGTCGCTATCCTGAGAATCGCTATCTTCATCATGTGGATTCGCACTCATTAAAGTAACTGCGACCCCGTCACTATTTTTGACACTTCCTGTGGCCACATTACCCTTGGGGTGCAAAAGAGAGTGATGTTTTCTTTTACATATCTGACAACCGACCTTAACCTGACAATACTTAACAGAGTGATTAGTTCCTAAACAATTGTAGCATAGATTATTTTTCGCTACGTGGTCTCGCCGCCAATCTACCGTTTCCTTTGCAAACTTTTTACAATATCCTAGCTTGTGTCCCTCTGAACAAAAAGTACATTTCAGTTGACTTGCATGCAACGATTTAACCTTATTAACATTTACCTGATGTTGAGGCTTATTCCCTGAACTGGACCGAGAATCCAAAAATTCCAATCCACGATATCTGCTGGTAATAAACTTTTTAAATTGCTCGTAGGTAGGTAACTCTAAAGAAGTATCTTTAGTGACTGTAAATTCCCATTCCCTTTTTGTTTCTGGGTCCAATTTCAGGGTCAATATATGTATAATTATTACATCCCAGCTCCCAACATCTACTCCTACACTAGATAACGCTGACAAGCAATCGTTTGTAGTGTCTATCAAATCCTTTAAACCGCTAGCTGACTCATTTGTGATATTTTTTTGACTTAATAAACGCTTAAGTACTTGGTGACATATATACTTTTTGTTATTATAGCGCTCTTCCAGCAATAACCAACATTTGGTATAATTACTGTCTGTAATTGGAATGTGTCTAAGGCACTGTTCTGCCTCGCCCGCTAAGTACCCCTTCAAGTAGTGTAGCTTTTCGACATTGTCCAATGACACATTAGTGTGGACTAACGATTTAAATAAATCCCTGAAAGTACACCACTCGGAATACTTTCCCGAAAAACTAGGTATATTAATTTGAGGCAATCTTACCTGAGACACCCTCCCGCCGCAGTTTACACGATCTGCGCCTTGCGCCAAAGGTTGAGCAGAGTTATCACGAGCAATCTCATCGACAGCTATTTTTAACTGACATTTATATTCCGAATAGATCTCCTCGGTTTTGTCGTACAATCCTTCCTTTATATAGGCTGTCGATGACATAACTTTCGACATCGCACTACGCATCACCTCTTTATGACCGGATAAAAATTCAAACCATAGTTGCTCTAAGCTTTCCAGTCTTCCCTCCAAATATTGTTTAGTTATGCGACTCTTTGGACTTTTTGTATAATTAGTTTGATGTTTCACAATACGTTTATGTAGTTCAAATTGAAAATCAATTAGACATTGTAATGCATTCGTTAATTCAGTCGCCATGGTAAAATAATTAATTAATTAATTTACAAGTCTAAAAATTGTTACAATATAACAAAATTTTTTAATTAAAAAATAATATTCAAATTCAAATAAACAATGTAAATATTCAAAATTCAACAATATAAAATAAATTTCCAAGCTGTAAAATATTTCAGGTACAAATACGAGTATAACAAGATAAAATGTAATTATACAAATAAAATAAAATTTACCAAATATTTTCTAAGTGTTTGACACCCTTTTGTGAAACCAAAATCGGGCATAGATCTCCCGTACCTTCGTTTTTATGATAATTATTCTAAGTCCTATTCTAACACAATTTCCATTGAAATATTTCGAAGTTTAGACCGGTAAAGAAATAAAGTCCAAAATGGCTAAATGTTCGGTTTTAATACAATATTGTTCGAAATATTTCAAAGTTAAAACTACTATACAAATAAAGTTTAAAATTGCACTAAATCTTCTAACTCGGAATAAATCGCCAAAGTGAAATTGTTCGTAGGCACAAGGTTGAATTTTGCTTGACGATGAGAATAAATGTTCAGTACTCACAGTTTTATGTCACTATTTACGTCACCACTGATACGTCACACGATCTTGCTGTCGTAGGCCTTCTACGTCATTTGTGACGTCATCAGCGCCGCCCACGGTAGATAACTCCGATGACCAGCTCCTCGGACTCCACTCGCCCGGCACCACCGCCTGCACTCCAATTCACCTGACAGGTCTCGCTGTCTGAAGCCCAGCGTACTACGGCCGGCTCCTGCTCTTTTCTTGACGGCAACTTTTCAGTTGCTATCCCCCGTTCCTGACAGCGATCCACTGTCTTTCGGCAACACCCCGCCGAATGTTTTACACAAAAAGCACCACCACCCGGGTGCACAGCTAGTTAACCAGCTCCTCGAAGGACCATGAACAACCCAGATTTTGAATCGGGAGTTTTCGGGAACCCCAAGGGTGAACCAGGAATAAAATACTCAAATTCACAGTGGTAGGAAGTGTAATCAATAAAAATTTCTCATTCGAGTAACCATTCGTAAAACACAATTCGATACCGCGATGTAGAAATGTAACAATATCGCTGACAGCGCCACCTACCGGTCACTGCAGGTATTAAACTTACATACGCCTTAACACAGGTCTTTAAAAAAATGTAAAAAAAAAATGTTTGCTACTTCACCTTGTGGCAATGATTGCCATTATCTTTTCACTAATAACATATTCAACTATTTTAAAGTGTTATAATTTTGTCTTGTAATTTATTTAACATTTTCGTTCAACCTTTAGTCGACCGCCACTGTAACTAATGCTTCATACATGAAACTCTTACATTCCACCACAACCTTATAACTAAAATGGTGGTTCGGAATCCAATAGAAGCAAATGCTACGCCTGTTTCCAGGTAAAACAGGAGAGCGCAGTCGACGGCAGTCCAATTAAGACGGCGATGGCCGAAACCAAGAAGTTGATCGAAGCTGAGGCGGCGATGTCCAACGCGGGAGTTTCTCCTGTTCCCAGCGAAGAGAAAGAATCTCAGGGTATGTGCTTACAGATATAATATATGTTTTTGCAATATCATTCTTATTAAGCTATGATGTTTTCGCATAGCTCCGCGTTTCAAAATACGTAGTGCAAAAACAATCAGGAACAAGAGTGCATGTAAGTAACGTCGATTTCGATGATTTTCTTCCGAGAGTGGAAAAGAATCGAAGTAGCAGAAGTTGGTTGAATTGGACCCCATACAAAAATTACCAAAATTTGAAAGACAACAAATTGAGGGTAATAATTTCGACAACATGCATAATTATTCTCAACATATTTTATTAGGACAGTTAAGCTTTACGACACTACTACAGTTGTTCTTGAAACCTAAAAATCTAGCTTCTCGATTATTGCAATAGAATTTTAGACTTTCATGCTTCAATAACAACTGTAGTAATATCGTAAACAGAGTGAGTGAGTGAGTGGTGAGCGTTCTATCAAACTAAAAGTAGTTACTTTTCTGGTTTTGGTCAACACTGTCGTACATTTTCTTGTGTTTTAAGATGATGTCCTTTGACACTGCACTTTCATACAAATCGTATGGGCAAGTCCATTAACATGAGCCGGCCTTCCACAGAGTGCGAGGGCTCTGCATCGGTGGCGGAGGGCGCGGGGGCCGCGGGGGCGGCGCTGCCCGCCGCTGAAGTGGAAGACGAGCATGAGGAAGCGGCCGCCACTCTGCAGCGACTGTTGGAGCTCAAGGTAGGTGCTTTAGTAGATTATACGTCAGATCAAATAAGAAAAAAAGATGGCGCGCTGTCATCAGTGACATGAGACCGGTTTAGTAGACATATGTGCTAAGGCGTAGTTTGAATGTCAATCAACATAGACATAAGGCGTACAGGCATAGATATATAGCCTAGTTTGGTTGTCAAAGTGTGCGTGTGACCGTGAACGTACACACAGCATGGTGTAGTTTTGCGTGCGTCAGTATGTTGTTCGCAGGATAAAGGGGCCAAATCGGTGTCTTCGGTCATGGGTGACAAATTGGATCTTGAGTGTAGTGAAAGACTTAAGAGTTAGTTCGTCTGTCGTTGAGAATACGGTACACGTTTGGAATTCTAGACTAAAGCTTGGATTTTCTCTTATAGCAACATAGCAAGGATTGACATTTAGCAATCCTTGACTGCTCTTGGAGAAACTCCATAACATGTCCAACGCCCTGTACCCTTAGACCCCATCTGCTTTCAGGTGGTCCGTCTAAAGCGAGATGAATTAGTTGAAATTGGACGCTACGCCGCAAGGGCGAGTTTTGGTTTCCTCCAATAGCAGCACTGACGTTTAGCTGTCTTTGACTACTTTTGGCAATGTACCCTCACCTCTAACCTAAGGATTAAGGATGCAGTGTGGAACCGAATAAAGTGCTGTCTATGTCGATGTGTATGTGAAATCGATTCTTCCAGGTGGTCCGTCTAAAGCGCGGCGAGCTGGCGCGCAAGCTGGACGCGCTGCGGCGCAAGGCCGCGCGCCGCCCGCCCGCCGCCGCCGCCGCCAAGTTCTACGTCAGCAACAAACTCGCCAAGCGGCTGTCTGCGAGGACCATGTGAGTGACATAGTGACAGTTGGTTGCTGCAAGCTTAAGTTGTAGTGGTGAATTTTTTTTTGACATTGTTGAGAAGTGACGCTGCGGCCGAGGATGGAGCGTGCCTGTATAGGAATAGCTTATTCACTCTAGTCTTGAAGGTGTCCAGTAGGGTAATTACGTAACGCTGTTGCCAACAATTTCCTGATTTAAATGGCTGAAATTGTTATTTTAGCGATTGCTTATCATCGATTTGATGGGTACAGTTGCTAACAAAGTTCCATTGTAATAAATTTAAACTATGAAATAGATTAGAAATATTCGCAAAAGTAACAATTTCAATCATTGAAATCAGAATTGTTTGCAACGGAGTTACGTAATTAGCCTTAAGTGGCAGTGAGCTGTTCACATATTTTTTATAAGAACTAGCCAGCCATTTGATCGCCATTACACCTAGTAAGTGGCGATGCGGCCGAAGATGGAGCGCGCTTGTTTAGGAAAAGCCTATTTACTCTAGCCTTGAAGGTGTCCAGTAGGTTAATTACGTAACTCTGTTGCCAACAATTATTTGTATATTGTAATTTGGAATCCATCCGGTTACAATTTTGGCGCTCAACAAGGGACGGCGTCCAATAAGGCGGCCAAAATCGTATAGTCGAAAGATTTTTATGTTGGCACATGCATTTTGGCTCTGTTATGCCAAAGAAACTATCCGTGGATTTATTTACTCACCATTTTATACATACTCTGAAAAAAGTACTTGCTAAATAAATTGTTGGCGTGCTTCTAGTTTAGTTCTAGAAATGCCAGGAATCGATAAACGTTAACACGAGAACAAAATCCCAAGTGACAACTCCCAACCTCCAATGTCGTCCCACAGCCTAGTAGGCGAGCCCGTGGCCCCCACAGACGAGTGCGGGTCGAGTGGGACCATCGGGCCCGCCACGCCCGCGCCCGACGCGGCCGTCGAGAGGGAGCTGCGCCTGCGCTACCACCACGCCATCTATGCTGCCTTGGAGAAGCATCTGAGGAACGACCAGCACCATCAGATGAAGAGTCTCACTGTGAGTGCGTAGACTATAATTACAGGTGGTGTGGAGCCCGAGTGCGGTTCAGAAAAGGTAGCCTATGTCCATCCCCAGGGCTTAAGCTTTCTACATACCGTGAATAGGTAACAGACACACAGACGTTACGGTCAATTTCTCGTACGTTAATCTGTTGTGAAACTTCAATTTAAATTTGCCATCCTTATCAATGTTGAGTTGCAGACAGAGTTTTACCGATACTTTTGCATTTATAATTTTAGTTTTGAAGTTACGACTAGCGACTGCCTCGACTAATCACAGGTGTTTTATGGTTTTGTCACATCGAAATCTGTTGGTTTAGGAGTTAGCGGATCCCCCCAATTATTACTATAAAGTATTATTCTAGTACAAAAAATATCCTAAATTAAATCTTATTATATTAAAATAACATTTAATTAATAGCCAAATTTTTAAAGATAACATAAAGCAAATGACTAAATAATGATGACGAAATGCTTTCGATACTATCTTTTCCTAACGGTACATAACAGGATCTACTACGGATCAAACTCAGCTTTAATAGTATTTATGGTTGTATTTAGAGTTCCATTCAGCTATCTGATTTACCTTTCTTTTTTTTTTTCAGGATTTACTAGAAGTGGAAAAGAAGGAGATCCTGAACCGGCTCGCCAACGCCCGGAAGGAGGACGTGAAGGCGTTGGCGAAGAAAACCAACAGAGACAAGGACGAAATACTTAGGATAAAACGGGAAATTCATTCTCAGGTATGGAAACTGAGTTTTCTTTTTTCTAGATTTTGTGCTCTCTGTGATCTTTTGCTGTATACAACATATATACAACAAATAGTTAAGTAAATAAAAATATAAAACTCAGAGCGACTGGTGGGCTATTATAGCGACTTCTTCGCAACCTTTCCTCCTATTGAATTAATTACATCCATCAAAAGCCCATGACAGTCCACTGTTCACACTTCCGGTTCCGATTTCGGTTCCTATTCTATAATCGGAAGTTTTACCTAATCTGAAAAGATTCAAAGTTTGATTCGCACGGGTCCCCACGTGATTCTTGTCGATTCATTTACTCTTTAATTTTTGTTTCTTCATCTATCTTCTATTTCCGACTCCGATAATCTAAGTTTGTATCTCCGATTCCGATTTCCGTTCCGTCAGAACCACTTCCGTTACATCCATAATGTCTACGCCTGCGAGGTGGGTTGGAGATCGCGGTGTTTAAAATACACAACAGAAATGGTTGCTGCCCGTTCTCTGATATACGAATGTAATACAAGGTCTGCCTATATACGCACAAAGCATATCAACCTACTCAAAACCAGTATAAAAGGAGCTAACATTACTATGCACGACTATAGAGACGCTAGCTCATCTTGTAGCGAGAATAGGCAACTTAGCCTTTAAGCGCTTCTGTCATAATTATTATTAGCAACATAATGCTACACATAATTACCTAGTGTACGTTCTCGGTGCGTTTTCCCTGACCTATGCTTATTTCGTTTTGAGCTGTCTCACATTATCTCTCCTACTCCTACCTACCTATTATTTCTTAATTAAATTTTTTGCGGGTCCGATACAGTACTAGGTTATATAAAACACTGAGACAATAACTCGCACTTATATGAGACATAAGCTGGTGTGCAATGATGTATCACCTAAAGTGATGTGATGGTGCTGGTGGTAGAGTAGTTGGTAAAATGAAGCCACAAAAAGTTCACTCACTTTCAAGTTTATTCAAACTGGATAGGCATACAGATATAGTTACAGTACACAGAATGAAAGTTTGAACACGCACAGAAGGAGAAATTAATAGCGACAGAACAGAAGGCAGTACAGAAAATGGATTCTCGCATAAAAGCAACCGCGCGTAGGAACGTTGGCGGTGCACAAAGTAACATGCGTCTCGCGTCTAGAACGGCTGCGGACTGCCGACCGGACCGACCCGCGTTCGCGGCGCAGGAGCCGGTCGATGCGATTTACGACTACCGCCACGCGTGTTGCGAAATCATCTACTAACAAAAGTAGTTGGTCTGTCCAGTGCACGTTATCTTACATTGTACAATGACAATACTATATATTACAATTATCATATTATATTATACTATACATATTATTATTATATACATATACATTACACTTTTTACTCTGGATGCCAATTATAAATAAAACATGAATTGACAGTATAATTCCCTAACCAAATATAATAAATGTAAAATAAATAATAAGTAGTAATACTACCCACCCGTTCCCGCTCCCGCTGGCTGCAGTCGGTGGAGCGCGGCGTGGCGGAGTGCTCGCGGCTGGAGCAGGCGTACGCGCGCCGTCGCGAGGCCCTGGCGCGCCGCCACGAGCGCCTGCGCGCCGACCTGCAGAAGCACCGCGACCAGGTAACGCCCCGCGAGCCCACAACCATCGACAACTACTGCCGTGCATGACCACGCACTGGTAGTCTTTGTGCAAGGATAGGGTAGCCGCCAATGTTGGCTAGCGAAGGAGAAGGTGGAAAAGGGTAGTTACCCACCTGGCCGGGTATTGGGACCAGGAGTCCAGGGGTCGGACGGTCGATCGTCGGAAGTTGTTTATATGCCGCGGAGTTGGCACATTTCGCTAGCGCGATGTAGGGACGGTCAGCGCTATCTATGTGCGAATGCTTGCCAACCTTGTGTTCGTGTACTCGCGATGTAAATATCGTTGAGTTCTCCCTATTGGAGCGATAGATGTCGCTACAAGTCCATTGGTCTTGTGAAGATCTCTGGGGGAGGCCTATGCCCAGCAGTGGGCGTCTTCCGGCTGTTATGATGGTGATGATGATTCTACCGATCAAACCACCGAACTTCAATAATAATAATAATTATTAGAGGTCAGTAGATCAAATAGATCATGCGTGTTATTTGTCTGTAGTCAAGAGGCTCGCGCTCAACGCAGCCGACTGTCACAAAAATATATCCGGTTTGATTAGATCATACTGAACGATCTGATAGCGTAATTACTTGTGATGCTGACTGTACATCGTTATTTGGTTACAACTTTGGCGCCCAACAAGGGACTTCGTCCAATATAGTTGAGATTTGAATGTTGAGCCAGCTGCCCTCTGTGAATTTTTTAATTTGATGGTGTTATACATAGGTGTTTTGCCCATGGATTTATATTCTACAAACACAAGTACGTTGAAACACTTTATTTTGGTTTATAGACAACGCCAAAGTTTCAATAAAAACCCGTTTACAATTTGTTTGTGAAACAGTGACAAAGCATCCGTCTACCAAGTTAAGCACTCGTATTTATATATTACTGAGTGACAAACGAGCAGACAGCCCACATGACAAAGCTATAATGGACGCCCATAACACCAACGATTCATGCACTTAGTTTTCAAGTACCTAATAATAACATAGAACCGCAGGTGCGGTGTCACTGAGAGGACTATGACGATATGCCTCATGCCTGTATTTGCGCTGGCTTATTCTTAAATTCCGAACACAACAGTGCAAACATTGTTTTTAAGCGGGAAAAACAGGTGGTATTTGGCCTGACGAACTCCGCAAGCTTGACAGACTCCTGTGTGTGTTTTATAAACTAATGGATTATAAAATTTATTCTAGGTTTGTTGCCCGACTTCACATAACTCAATCTACGTAGCAAATTTAATAATTTGCAAATTATAGATAACATTTGAAAGGCCTTTCAGTACATGTTTTTTGGATCATAAAATGCGGTACAAACTGAACAGTTATTTCTTTCAAAAGTTAGGCAACAAACTTAACAGTCGATTTTATACTCCGCCACTATAGCATTATTGTAAATTAGTACGATTTATTAACAGCTCCTCTCTCATTACCAGGAACTCCTGGAGCTGGAACGGCTGTGCGGCGGCGCCCCGGAGGGCTAGGCCGTCCCGCCGAGACCTGGCCATCTCGGTAGGTCCAATCTCTCTCGTCGAGCGTCATACTGTCTAGGAATCTGTGATATTATCGCCTAAGGAGCTACGTAGGGATCAGCGACGAGAGCCCAAGAAGAGGCCTGCGATCGACGAGGCCCGGTTCCGAAGGCTGCGCGAAGCTATGCCGTTTTGCGCGTGTAAATATTACGTGTCACGAGCACCTCCTTCTGTGCCACGCGTCGAGAGGTGGCTCGTCATTGTACTGCATTTAAATGTACAGATACCGACTTCTTACAGAGTTCTGGGCTGGAAACAACTTCCAATGTGGTATTCCCAGTCGGTACAAATGTTAAATGAGTAGATGGTATTGAAGTAAAGCTTTCATCGGACCGATGAACTAGTCAACGCAGTCACACGTTTCTCGCAAAAGAACGTAAGTAAACAGCTCAATATGCAAACAATGTTATCCTCTAAACTTTTACGCGTACTTACGTTCTTTTCAGTTTCTCGATTATACATATATCGATATATACGTAAATATGTAAATATCTATACATATCTAATGCACAAAACATTGGGTTTCGGCGGAAGTCACGTACCTAATTTACTTTATACAACTATGTGAGACAGTTCTTCCTTAATTTACATTTATACACAAATATATTTAGTAGTTTGTAGATAATTTTAATTCCATTATTGAGAAAATTATGAAATTGATTCTTATGATGGTTATTCCAATGTTTTCTGGTTAGTGAATCTGTGTTAGCAGTCAGAGTTTAAATTTATCGTTCTCCATTTATGTGATATATTTCAGAAATATATGGTAGGTTCTTAATATCATTTACACTGTAGCTGATTTCTTAGAGCGATATTATCATGTATTTATTGAAACGTTCGCATATTGACATTATATATTTAAATTCCTACTGCACTTTTTGACAATTAGGTACGTCATAGAACGTTTATGTGTATCACTTGGGGCGTATTCAAGTTTTATTTATTATTATCGCACAAATTGAATTAACAGAACGTGTGTTACGTGGAGTCTTTGAAATGTATTTTATTTAAAGCAAAATGTTACAGTAAATGTAACGGTAAACAAGTAAAACCTTTTTTTGTGAGCTTGGTTAACATTGTTTGTACTAACCGACGTGTAGGTTGTAGATCAACATTCCATTTTTTTGCTAAGTTAAGTCAGACGTCGAATTATTTTATTGATTAATGTTTACGGGTCGTATAGATTCGAATGTTTAGTGTATTCGGTGCAATAGAAGGTCATCGTGATAACTTTCTCCGCGTTGAACTGTAAATTAGAGCAGTAGGCCAGCGTTAATATAAAAAGTAACGATGTTGATATTGCAGTACAATTTGTAATGTTTAGTGATGGTTATGAGTTAGAAATAGCGGTAACGTGTAACCGGTTTTATCGCATTGTCCCAACTAATATTCGAATAGCAATAATTTACCGTAAAAAGTCACATATTTGTAAGATGAGTAGTGGCCTTGTCCTATACATAGAGTTACGAAGGTCTTTTGTGGGAGCTGGAGTGTCCATGGAGTGGTGTCACTCGGAGTTGTTGAACCACGTGACGTAACCGACATCCATTGGCTGGCGTTGGCAGCCAATCAGCGGCTTGGATTTATGGGCTATTGTCGATGTTGGACTCGAGTGATCGAAACCGTTGCCTGTACCAGTTCGGCAAATGAATAGCGAATGTGCCTGATATGTGAAATGGAGCAGGATGCATCGTACAGTCAATGACACGTTAGCGTACGATGTATAACTTCAAAATTAAGCATCTGGGTAAGGCAAGGGTGTTATTTTCGTAATCAGTGATAGAGATTCTATAGTGCATAGGGGTCAGGTGCATTTCCGAAAATTTCCACCTGTTTTGGCTCGCGCAAAGCTAGTGCATACTGCATCAGGTGCCTGTCCAGTCGCCGCTGCTCTTCCTTCTGACGCTTTCTCTCCTCACGCTCCAAGTCTTGTCTGCGTTTTTCTTCTTCGTCTTCCGCGCGCTCTCGCTCCTTCCGATATCTTTCCTCGGCAGCTCGACAAGCGGCTTCTCCACAGTTTTCACTATTGTTTCCCCACATGGTGATTTTGTCGAGGGTATAGGTGCTGACTGATTGTACACAACCTTGTGATTATGGCGAGTGGATAACCTCATCGTGTACCGCAGTAACGTCAAAATTGATATCGTCATTACCAAGTTATTTTCAGCTGAAACATGGACGACCTGACTTTGACCCGGCGACCGCCTTGCACTTCCGGAACCGAATCTTCTTCTCCACGAACTCCAGAATCGTGGGCAGCCTCACGAGATCTCTTTCACGTGGCGGCGGCCCCCAGAATAAGGGCATGAGCCAGTCCCAATTGACCAGCAAACGATCTTCTTTCGGCCTCGTTGCATCGAAGTTGTAGCGTATGGGGCATGCCTTCCCGTTAAGGAAAGTCAGGTCGTCCATGTTTCGCTCCGCCTCAAGAAACCGTCGATATGCAGTGTTGAATTGCATAATTTCAATACCGTTGAAAGGGGCTGCTTCAGGTATAGAAGGCCCGCGCTTCGTGAAGGTGTCCACTGGGAAAGTGAGTGTTCTGGCTTGATCTTGGGACTGCATGTTGAGGTCTGGATGTCACGGGGCTTCTACGTCTATATGATGTTCCTTCGTGGATGTTGACCGTGTAGGGTTACCTGCTGCTTTGACGCATATTAATATCACTTTGAAGGCGGCGCATACAAAACAGGTGGAAATTTTCGGAAATGCACCTGACCCCTATGCACTATAGAATCTCTATCACTGATTACGAAAATAACACCCTTGCCTTACCCAGATGCTTAATTTTGAAGTTATAGACCGTACGCTAACGTGTCATTGACTGTACATGATGCAGTCGATATTATGATAAACCTACGCCTTCGTTTCTAATATTTACCATATTGAGAAATTAATAGACGAGCGCTTATTGGTTCTATCAGATATGGTTTATATTATATTGTTGTGATATAAATGCAGCTTACTTGATCGGTGTAGCCAAGCCATCCATTTATTTGCGTACACTGTCTTTCGATAAGTTACAAGTCTACTTGAGTATGGATGTTTTATAAGCTGCTCTGTACATAAGGTGTTTAATAGTTCTATGGTGCTTTCTCTCAATCTAGGCGCACGTACTTACACGGATTTCATGTAAATATCTTGGTCCATACTAAACCGTGCGCTGGCGCTTGCGTTCCAAATGTTTTCGGAACGATATTCTGTAGGAGTTAATACGATTTTGTTATTTACGTAAATATTTATTTCATTTGTCACACACACTTTGTTTAAAGTTTGAACCCAAGAATAAGAACAGCAATAATATAATTATGGACTTGCTAATGTAATCCGTCTATTGAAATCTGAATCGAAGTGATGGCAATATAGTATTACTATCTACATAGATTAAGTTGGTGCATTCGTCAGGGTACGGGCTGTGGTGTCTAGTTTGAACGTAATTTTTAATCTTTATTGTTTTCAGCATGTTTACTTTACGCCTTGGCTGATTCTGAAAACAATATAGTCTATCGTACGTTTAGCGAATATCACAGTAATCCATCCCTACGTATGTGCTATGTAACAAAATAGTGCAATAATATACTTATGACTTGTCTATCTATCGCTTACAAAAGTATATACTAACTTATGTATGCTCCCTCCGTACAGAATAGACGAAAAGTAGGTCGGATTAGTTGCCAAATGTATAGGAACATCTATTTAAATACAATATTGTAATCATAATTTTTAAATGTGGTCGACGACGTCTGCAATGACAGCAAGAATATCTGTGAATCGAAATGAGTTAACCCCACAACAAAAGATTTCGTATTACACCTCACTTTAGTACCTAGCTAAAATCTGTTTAGACTGACTTGTCTGGTTTGGTAAACAAATATGGCACACTAGCCAAATCAATTTATGTGGTTGGGAAAATCATAGTCAGAATAGATATCCGAATGTCAATGACTTTGACTTTGACTTCAATATGTCAATGTTTTTGTCCTATATGTGGCAGTAAGTGATGGTGAAATTTGTATTTTCAGTGAAATTATGTGTTTAAATTCACACTGTAAGACATCTGTACATAGTGTAAGAAGTTGGCAAGTTGTGATTTTGTTACGAGTACTGTTAGTTTACCGAGTATCACAAGTCTAGACAGATTTTAGACTACGGAAACGTACACTAGAGTGAATCAGCACGTTTTTGTACTAAACAATTGCCACCGATTTAAGAGCGTCGGTGGCCTAAGGGTTAGCGGTTGCGACTCTTAAGCGAGAGGTACCGAGTTAGATTCTCATGCCGCCATGTACCAATGACCTTTTACAAACTCTAGATGCTCTTACAGTGAGGAAAAACATCATAATGAAACCGTGCACATTCAGGCGACTGCGTGTGTAACCATTATCCAATCTGGTCAGGTTCTCCTGTTAACAGAGTCACGGAGATCAGATGGCAGTCGCGCATTGATAGCGATTTCGAAACAAACACACTGGGCGTTTTCACCTTTTCAAGGCTAAAATGTAACGTGTTTTGTTTGTGAAAACCTGTTAAACTGTTTGTCAAAATTAAAATATCAATTTTCATTGTGACTAAGTCGACCATGTTATTGTAGTGTAGGGCCACGGCAGGGCAGTTTTCGGAATTCGAACGTGTTAAGATTTTAATATTTTTCTAGAACTTCAATTTTTATGTACAGTTTATCTGTAATCTTCGAGGAAATTTAAAGTAATTTAAGATTGTCCTACACTTGCCTTGTTGACTGTTTGTGAATGCGATTTAGTGCTCCACTGTGTTTACGTACCTCACCACATCTAAAATTTACGTAATCATAAAAAAAAAGTGCCATGAATTTATAATGTGGATATTATCCCTTAGTATTTATCATTGTTAAAAGTTGATATTGAATTAAACCAGGATTAATTACGACTTGTTTTTATTAAATAAAACTTAAAACAATTAATCTTAAAAATAAAATTTTGAAAGTTAGAAATTTTACATTTACTAAACTAATTAATGGTGTTCTATAAATTCTTAAATCCCACTAATACAAGTCGTAAATAAGGCCTGAATGAAACATGATGGAAGAAATTTATGAAACAGGGAACCTCTTACTGTGTCTGTCTATATTTATTGATCTGTCTATTATGATAATCCTCGAAATAGATACCTGTTGACATAATGTAACTAGAAACTCAAGTGTGAGATTGTATCACTGTGTTTAGATATTAAATCGTGAGTAAGTTAGCAATCCGTGCAGCCTTGTGATCATTGTAGCCATTTTGAAAATTATTTTTTAAATTACATTTATTCGTGTGGGCTTCGATATAAAATCAAATGTGGGTGCAAATTGACGGCGGAGCTAATGTTATATCTAATCATGTTTGCTCTCAAACGTAGTACTAAAAGCATCCATTTTTATTGTCAAATTGAGGCATAGATCTGGGTGTTAGCTGTACATTGAAGAGTTGAAAGAGTTATTATCGATTGCATGCCGCGAAAGAAAAATTGGACTGCGTTTACATCTGGAATTGTAACTGTTTGATTTGTTAAAGAAGTCTTACATTGATCAATCTAGGTTGATTCTAACGCCCTATTCAGTGATACACCGATGGTGCGCGCGTATGTCGCTTCGGTATGGTATGTGGCGGACTGTTACACCCCATACATTTTGATTTACAACGCTTCGTGAGCGACGTACTACCGTTGGCCTAGCACTGAATACGGTCTAAAGTAGATGTTTAGAACTGAATTTTACGAAAACTACTTTCAATACGTTACTAAACACAATATTTATAGTAGCTATAGTACAATTATAGCCGCCCTCCGCGCCTCCCCCCCTTGCCCCGATTTTAATACGAAAGATAGTAAGTAATAAAAGTAGTGTTAGAAAGCAGTGTTACGATTACGAGTAGATAGTGCGGATATGTACGCAATACACGACTTGTTCTTGCCTTGTGTAATATATGATTGTCGTTAAGTAAGTTGTGGTAGGTCACATTTAGGATCCTGTGTTCTCCGAGTCTTCTTTTTGTAGGAAACTTGACCGTTGTGGGGGCCTACGCAGTTGGCACTGGGTGTTTTTATTACCTTCTATTTTACAACGTTCATAGGCTCCATCATCGGCCGCATCGTCACTTACCACCAAGTGGGTTGGCGGTCAAATGCCAGGCAAGTCTAATTATAAAAAGGAAAAAACTTGGGTGGAATGACAGCATTGTCGTCTTCCAGTTTCAACTGGCTCATATTGACTTGACTGCATATTTTTATTAGTGGGAGGAAAAGTGCAAGTGTCCATGAATCCCGCGATACACAAGACCCTATTAGAGCCTGTTCACACTTTCGACTCATTGTCAATTTTGACAGCTCGTTATTTATGACGATTCGTTTATATTTTTGCAGAGGCACATAATTAATGTTAGACCATGTTCACTCGTTGACCAATCGTCGTGAAGCAAGAATCGTCATTAACTGTTGTGTGAAATAAAAAAGAAGGTCTTAAAACGCTATTATGTCGAAATCGTGAATCGCTAATGACGGATGAGGCGGTATCAGGTTCATCCTTTGTGCTATCTATTGCCGTTGCTTTTTATTGGCACAGATGATTCGACACAGACATGCTCCAACTTTTGCCGCATCATCATTTATGAACAGGTGAAAAATAAAAATAAAATTTAAGTGTAATGCTTGTGGTCCCCACACTGGCTCAAGTGCAGTGTGTAGCTAAGGAATCAATCGTGTACAATGTATCGACAGCTCGTGTTAATCTCCTAACTAGAAATTAAGAGTTAGTCATCTTTTGTGGCCGTGGCCGACGCAGCGCCGCAACCCTTGAGAAGTTGGTAAGAAGCTGTGCAAAGTATTGCGCGGCTAGTCGAGTGTAGATATCGTATAATAATAAATCAATATAATTGGTAGGTGAGTGTAATTCGTTTGGTTGAAACTTGTATTAAAACTTGACTTGCCTGAAAACATGAGTCTTTGGTTAGCACTACATTCAGGGGCGATTCTTAAAGAAACACAATGTGTACGTTAACATGATCAATGTTTTAAGAGCTTCGCTCTTGTTGATCATTTTTTTGAACTACAGGAAACGCTTTTACATTAATTACCTATACTTAATTATATCTTTATCTGTGATGATTTTGCTCTCTAAGGGCACTGTCATTCGATCTTCCTGCTTTTTACGCTTTATCTTGCTAAAGTACGCTTTTAATTGTTAATTTATTACTAATTTCTACTTTCTATTTATTATTTATATGCTGTTAATAATGTTTAACATTGTTACGGCACTTTCGAACAGTTTTATACAAATTATTAACTACTTATATAATATGTAAAATACTCTTTAAAACTGCTTACTATAAACTAGTGTTCTTTATATATTACCATTATTTACGCTCGTTCTTCCGTTACATTGTTTTTTCTATTTATCACAAAATATTTATAAGAAAATGTTCTTGTTGTATCCCCTACAGATCTTCCTATTTATGTAAACTATTGTTATAGTATGTTTAGTGCTACTAATGTTTAATGGTAAGTTCTAAAGCTCTGCTTTTAAGTAATAATATATTTATTCTAAACTTTAAATATGGGTCGTTGGGTGGCTTCTGCCCAGTGTCGTGTGTAAGTAGGTACCCAATGAAAGTGTTCAGCGGCTGAGAAGGCGCCGCGAAGGGTAGGGACTGATATGGTGAGGATTTTGCTGTAGATTACGACGATTGTTACAGACTGAGAGCACCGGAGGTTATACGGCATCGAGTACAAGAAATAAGCCACTTTGTACCGATAGTAGAGGTTTAGTAGACCCACTAAACGTTGGTCTGTCTATGCACTATCTGGCACGTTCGGTACAGTCGACAAGGTGTTATTTTTTCGACCCAAACTTTTGACTTTTCATGGCGCTGATACCTATAGAATTAACTAAAAAAACAAGCTGCCTTACACCCTCTTTCAGTTTTGCTAGTATGCCACATTAAAGTCATTAAAAAAAATTTTTTTTTTCTTTTACAAAATTAGACCTACGTTTTGTTGATCTACTAAACCTCTACTTTCTTCAATATCTTGTACTCGATGATGTTGGATCACCATAGGTGCCCTCACAGTCTTTAAGTGTTGGATTGGAATACAAAGCGGGGCTGGTGATCGTCACATTTCTTATGATGTAACTTGTAAGTGTCGCGCTGGTTGTGAGTGCGTGTTGCGGCGGCCGCGTCGGCTCTACACGGCTCCCTTGTAAACTTTTCACACGAGGAAGGCCGCCATTTTGTCGCCGCCATTTTGGGACGGCCATCTTGTTTACAGCATTAGTGTATAGACACGGCGGCGTTTAGAGTAACTTTTCTAAGGCGCTTTGTAGTTGCTTTTTTGTTTTGAATGTCTATTGGTTTGAACACTAGACTTACACAGAAAGGTGTACACAGAAAAATGTGTCTTATTGCCTCTCCCATCCCAAGCATCCGCGAATCTATTGTTCTCGCGACATGATACCGAGTCGCCGGGACGTGACGGGTCAAAGTTGTTTTTGTTGTAGTCGGCGTTTCTCGTTTTTTATAAATAAATGATTAGGAGTCATATAATATGGAGGCAGATCTGATTGTTTATGTTTTCATCGTGATGTAAGATTGTTGATCGATCATTGGTCGTATGTTTTTTTGTCATTTTGAAGTCATTGCCTGTGTTAGTGATATTCGGTAACGTTTGGTCAATACAATCTGGTCTTTTTGTTAGTGTATTATGTTGATGATAAATTTTGTGTATTTAATCGTGGGCATTTATAATACTTATATGCATTCAAGCAGATTGATTTTGCCAGTTAGTAATATTATTCTCAATTCGGTATCTAGTTTGGTAGTTTAAGTTCTTTTTTTAATTAAACGGTAGTATTTTAGTAGGAAGGTAACTATTAAATATTGAAATCTAATTTAATGGTAAACTATTGAATCTAAGAAAGATCTGTTATAATTCTATTATTTTATTTGTGCCAGGGAATTCACCCATATCATTTTCGATAAGGGTATAGTATTTTTACTGTACTATATTTTATCGATTTTTAATTAATTTATTTGTACATAACTTTGTGAACTAATGTTTATTATTTCTTTAGTGTCAAATAAAATAACCAGGCAGTAAATACCTATGTTATATCAATGTGTAGGCGTGTTTTTAAAATGTGTTTTGTATTTTATTTGATTTCACCTTTATTTTATTTTAAGACAATCTTTTAATCACACGTGTACCTTACGATTACGACACTTAGTTGGTTTTGTACTTTTGCTTTGGTACCACGAACCCCACATACGACATTTAGTTTGTTTTGGTTACATTTATGTGATTGTGTATCAAGTTTGTATGAATCGCCATAGTTTGTTGCCAATCCGTAGATATTTTTTTAGATGAAATGAAGCTGTTTAAATACCTAACATTTATTTGTACTAAAACAAAATAATATGTAACTAAGAAACGGTGTTGGTACAATATTTTGGCGAGTTTAAAATCCAGGCTTCTATGTTAATTTGTTTCACACAGTTATAGCAGGTATCTGGCCCCCTACGCGTCTCCATCTATGTCAGAGAAGGAGCAGTTAACTCCAATAACATACTGTACCTACATTAAAATTGACAATTTGTCATTTGATAGTTCAGTCAAAACACAGTTTGTTTGAGATTCATAAGAGCGCTTGGGAGTTTTAATTATATACTCAAAATGTATAATGTTGTTTCACAATTCATTTTAAATCTAGTCAAACACCTAATTACATCTACAGTGCGTTACATATTTCTCTGTGACAGCTGTATAAAAAAATACACGCAACTATATTTAGTTGCGTGTATTTACTTTATCAACTAAAGGCCAATAAAGTATCTTTATACTTATTTGATGTTTTTTCGTTCACCGGTATTTTAATAAAAATATATGCTAAACTTTATACATGTGCTCGCGATGACAGCTCTCACAGAGACGAAGCTACAGTTTCAGAACTATTAAAGCTAGTTTTTCGTACATAATGTAACGCACAGTGTCGTGCTAGTATGGAAATTAAATAAAAAGTATAGCAGTTTCGAAAAATATTACGTTTTTTTTCCTGAGGTCGTCCGCCCATCTCGTGGGTGTCCGGGACACCGGGATCAGTTTCCAAAATCAATAATTTCATTAATTGTTAGCTACCTACCGATACCGGGGTGAAAAGTGTGAAAACATTAAATTGTTTTTCGATGGAAACGGATCACGGTATCAGTGGGTACAGATCCAGGGCAACCGTTTCTGTGCTCACCAGTTGGCATCACTTGTAAGGTCTTGTCACTGTCAGAATATAGCCCTCATCCAACCCGATCCCGCGATTCGTTGATACAAATTACAAACCAAAGCAATAATTGCTATATCATTTTTATAAATCCGCCACTAGCGCTACGAGACGTTAGTCGGTTATATTCTGTACCAATTATTTTGCCTTTTAAATAAGCTATTGTAATTAAATAATATTTTCGCTAAAGTTGCGTTTTTCTCCGTGTTGCTCAAAATATTTTCTCATTAGTACGCAGCAGAGGCGCTTTCTCTAAACGAATGTGCCGCCGTGTCAGGCCGAGTTGTAAACTAGTACCTATCGTAACTAGAGCATTTTGTGATGGGCCCAAGTGGTCTGGCGGCTTTCACTCGTATCATAGTTCTAGTCATTTTAATTCCTCCGTGTTGTATTGTAACTAAACATACAAGTATGCCTGTACATGGGTAGACAATATAATATTAATCAATATGAATGTTAAACATATTTTAGGTGAAACTTATATCTATTAAATTTGATGTCTGTTCTATGAATTGTTTCATTACTCCTCTGAGATTCTTTAAAAATAGGTAATTGAGGGCATATCTATTTTATAGAGCAATGCCAATGTATAGAAGGCGTCACGGAAGAGAGAACCATGCGGGAGTTCCCGCACAGATCGCACACTTTCTCGCTGTAAGTTCTAGAAGAAATCATATTACTTTATGGTAAACGGTGTTTTCTCACTAAATTGACCCTGCTGAATAAATAAATTACGGCAAGGGACCTTCGGAGAAGATAAGGGGGTAAATGGGGGGAGGGAAGAGGTTGGTAACCGGCATTTTTTATTCAGTGGGGTTCGCATTAGGAAGATAGCATTGATTACCAAAAAGCAATACTATTTGCTTCTACACTCCTAACGGAAGCCTTTATTTTCAAGTTTTTGTCCGACAGTTGTCGGGATACCCCCGACAAAGTCCATAAGCCCAAATAAGTGTAATATTTCACAAAGTACTGAACCGATTTTATAGAAAGCTAAGAACCATCTCAATTAACTGGGTATCCCATCAAATAAGGAAAACCTTATTGAAAGCAGTTCAGAAGCTTCGATGTATGTATGTATGTATGTATGTAAACTCTTTATTGCGTATAACTACATAAAGAACAATAACAAAAGAAAATAAATATACATATGTCGTAGATAGATGACGCCCAGATATTGACGTCAAACTTGCAACACCCGTCCACAAATTTAATTTCCAGGAGGCTCAATTCTAGTGTTATGTGGACTACTTGTTGGAGTTTGTTGGTCAACAACCGATCAACGTACGGTGGCATTAACATACTGCAATTATAGTCCACAACTAGTCGCGAGTACTTGAACTTAGTAACATCAATTTGGCCAGACTATGGTGCAGCAAATTGAAGGCTTATGATTTTGACCGTTATGTATCTCCTCCCTCCCGGCTGTTATAGGTACCTATAGATAGATATGCACTACTTTTTTCTTTATTCTGTAGGCACCTATAGTACAGTCAATTTATGTTATTTTATATACCTAAGTAAAATAAAAATATCATTAAATTGCATTTATTAATTATAATGGAGATCAATTTTGTCCAATCCACTGTTCACATTTTTTCAAAATAATTCACCTACCTAAAGTCTGACCAGTGTAGGTACCTGTTCCAGCGTAGAACAGAGACGTGGCCACTCACTGTGGGCCTTATAAGAAAGCTCATTGTCACCCAAAGGGCAATGAAAAGGGCTATGCTCGGAGTCTCGCTGCGCGGTGGAATCGACATTGTCCGTAGGGCACATACCTCGCAGAACATGTGGCCGATGGGGCAGTCAAGTACTCGAGTGGCGACCCTGTACCGGAAGACGCAGCGTGGGTAGGCCTCCCACAATGTGGATCGATCTGATACCAAAATCTCCAGGATCTATTTTTAGATTTTTTTATGTCATACGTAGGCAAGCGAACCACCTGATGGAAAGTGGTCACCGCTGCCTATAGAGATTGGCAACACCAGGAGTATCGCCAATGCGTTGACCATAGCACGTGCAGTAGCAGCAAACAGGCAAACGCCTGTGAGAATCAGTTGCTAATAATAGATCTATCAATGCCAATCTCTGTTAGGGCGATGAGGTGAAACAGAAGATTTTTTGAAGGGGAAAGCTTCAATTATAGCTGATATTGCGTCGTTTATTTGATTGCTATCATTTTCGCTGTCCAATAACTCGGCAACGGACACGTTGTTCTCTTTCTCAAACGTTTTCAGCACCACGTGTGGCTCTGAGGTTCCAGTCCGTCGGTAACTTGTTCCTGCTGGATCCAACATTTGGTGTTCTATGACAATTTGTACATAGTTCTCGAGATGACGATTCATTCTTTGTACTTTTACCAAATTTTCCAGTGCCTGTTAACATATTTTTTTTAATTAAAACAAGTAGGTACAAAATATAATACCTAATAAGTCTTTACCTATGAAATTGCCGTTTTTCGCAAGCAGGTTACAACCTATACATTTGGTCTAAATTTTTTAATTGTAGCTACGTAGGTAACTATTATATTAACAGCACAGCAAAATTAGAGAAGTGTCCCCCGAGCTCCATACAAACGAAAATGACAAAAGAAAACGACAAACGGAATGAAAGCCAATGAAATTTTGTGCACGTGATTCAGAAATCAAAATCTTAGTTCATGGTTTGTCAGATTTTCGTTTCAAAGTTGCAAGGGCTTTAACATTTAATACCTACTTACTGATTTTTAAACGTGAACAATATTTTTACCTCAGTTTCACGTTCATAGTCGTTAGGTATAGACATTTGATTAAATTACTAACTGACACGACTTCGTTCGCGTAAACCTATTTTTTGTTATTCTCGTTATTTAATTTCCTATCATTATTTAAGTATTATAGTACTTACTTAGGTACTCATAATTAATAGAATGTAACTGTCAAAATTAATTGTTTGCAATATTAACATTCTTTCTTACCTGAAATACATTTAGTTTTGATTGTGGATCCGCGGTCTGGGTATATATATCTGTAATTTTCTTTTTCATAGCTACTACCTGTGTTAGATCTTGACCCATTTGGAAGTTCTCATTCTTGTTCAACTGTGCCTTAAGAAATTCGACTTTCATAGTTCTGCTCTTAGCGTCCATCCACAGCTCTCTCACAAATCCAAGAAGTTTGGCTTTGTAACGTCCGACCGCATTGGGTGTGGAGTATGCGTCGACGCCGTGCGCGGTGGCGCTCAGTGCCAGCAGCGTCAGCAGCGCGTGCGCAGCCCAGCGGCGGCCAGAGCGCCCCGCGCCTACCGGCCTCCCCGTTCGATCTCGCACCGTCACAGACATAGTAACACAACGTAGGTAATCAATTAACCATAAACACGCGAATACACTAAAAATAACACAACACTGCGGGCTATTTTTAATGCTAGTTGTTCTAAATGTTACTTCTTCAAGTCGTAGTTTTCAATACAGGATATAGAAGTAGCACCCTGATTATATGCCCGAAAGTCCATAAAAATAAGCCGTACAGTGTAATTAATCACTTAATTATCCTCAACAGCCCGGAAATGGTTTACCTACGTACCGGAAATCCTTTCAATTTAATTACTCGTATATTAATTAGCATCACATGTTTTGTGTAAGACAATATGGCTACTATATTATGGCTATTTTGGTATTCAGAATTGCATGAATTTTTATATTTCATTGCTACTTTGCATTTATATTGAAAGATAAAAAATCGTGAGGGGAATTAGACTGAGAACACCTTGTAGTGAGAATGACGAACTGCTTAAGAGATAGTAATACTTCCCATATCCAATCATCATCGTCTTTCCTACAAATTCTTCTCCACTTCGCCCGGTCTTCGGCATCCTCGCGTCGTAAGCCGTTGGCTCTCGCATCCGATTCAGCGATGTCAATCCATCGCTTCTTGGGTCGCCCACGGGGCCACTTTCCTGATACCAGGTTCAGACACCTATTTCCCAGGTATCTCTGAGGCTAACGCAACACGTGACCAAACCAGCGCATGCGAGCCTCCTCGATCTTGTTCGCGATATCCCTCACGCCAAGACTGACACGGATGTATTCATTACGTACTCGATTGCTTCGTCAGCGCTGGCCATGTCTCGCATCCATAGAGCATCACAGGTCTAATTATACTCTTGTATATGTATAAGCCCTTTGAGCTTGACAGGGATTTTGGGGTCACAGATGACTGCCGTGAGTTCCCGCCATTTGGCCCAAGCTGCAGAGATTCGGGACTTGACATCGGGGCCGATATCGCCGGACTCGTGCATTACGGATCCGAGGTATATACGGATCAGAACAGATATCTGTTCTATTGACAGCTTCGTTACCTATACGGATGGTGTCGGGATCCGCGTTGCAACTGGCCATATACTCTGTTTTGGCGATATTCAGCTTCAAACCACCGTTTTCTAGCACATTCTTCCAGGTATTTACCCTGGTCTCAAGGTCCTGCCTAAGCTTGCTCACCAGCACAATATCGTCAGCGTACTTCATAAGCCAGGAAGGCATGTCCTGAATTTCCACTGAGAGGGCATCGAGCACAATGCAAAACAAGAAAGGGCTCAGCACCGAACCCTGGTGAACACCTACAGTAACCGGTAAGGGATTAATATGGCCTACGATGGTTTTGACGACAGCTCCAGTATTGGCGTACATGTCCTGTATAATACAAATGTACGCCTCGGGCACAGACTTTGCTCTCAGACCCTACCAAATTATCTCCCGAGGGACACTGTCGAAAGCCCTCTGCAGGTCGAGAAATGCGTAATGCAACGGTTGATTCCTACTGCCATGGGACTCCTGGAGGACCCTGAGAGCAAAGACTGGATCCATGGTGCTGCAGCCCGGCTTGAAGCCGTATTGGTACTTGCCATATCCAATGTGTCAACACAATGGTGAGGAAGATGATAGAACAACTTACTTATGGAGCTGACTAACAAAAAATTTCAAATACGCACTTCACATAATATTGATATAAAACCTGGTGTTGCTTACTGGCCTCTGTCCGCTGTGGCTATTACGAATCTTGAATGATATTGTAAACAAGTTGGTTCGCTTTCCATATCAATTATAGGTAAATTTTGGTTAAGATTCATTCAATTCATAACAGTTTATTACATACAATAAATAGCATACAGAAATTACAAAATTAAAGACACAACAGGCACTACTTATTTCTAAGAAGAAATCTCTTCCAGCAGGCCTCTAGAAGAGAGACATGGTAGAGTATAGGGGATGAGACCAGGCAATAGTTATAAAGAATAAATAATATCTACAAAAATACCTTTGTACCTATCCAATGGAGCGCTTCACCGTCAAGAGTTGAATTCTTATTTTAATTTTTTACGAAGTAATTTGGTTTGATATTAATATTGATTAATAATCTCATTCCACTCTTAACGATGGTGGCTTGATCCCAGTAAGCACATTCACAATTTTTTTTCTTCAATTATTGCTGTAAGACTGTCGTAAAATAGAAACGTGTCGTATTGATTATTAAACAACTTGTCAAGGGAAATGTTTTGCTGTTTCTCGTAGCGCTCCTGAAGAGTCTGCAGAGACCCTGCGGAACGTCGTCTTCCCCGGCGCCGACGCCGGTCTCTGCCTCTGACTCCTGCTGGGTCTATCATTTGATCTTCTATGATAGCTTGTACATAGTTCTCGAGATGACGTTGCATTCTTGTTGTCTTTATCATACCTTGTATTACCTGTAAATTTTTTGTGGTCTTATTATTTTTGTTATTTGTGTGCATATCCAAGCCTGTGTACCTAATTTCAGCTTTCTATACATCGGGAAGTACCCTAGAGGTTTTGATACGAAGTGAGTGAGTCAGTATAGAAATTGACGTATTTTGGATGCTAATAAAATTCAAAGTGGACGACCGGAGTGATTCAGTTGATTAACATGCCGGGTCTGCCACGCAGAGGTCCCGGGTTCGATACAGTATTAAAAAAAAAGAAGTATATAAGTAGTTTATCAGTTGTCTAACATCCATAACACAGGCTTTGGTTACTTTGGCGCTAGATGGCGCGGTGTGAATTTGTTCGCTTGGACAAATTTACACTGCGCCATATAAGTAACGATGTAATCTTTCTGGCATTATCTAGACCGAAGAAATGAGGGTCTGAAAATTCAAAAACAACTTCGAGAAAAGGTAAGTAGGGTACTATTTGTTCGGCCTCGCGGGGGCACTTGCGAGCCCCTAGATTTTCGAGGTGCTTAACATAAGTTTGTAAAAATAAAGAAGTTGTTTAGCGTCCCTTACTAATTTATACAAAAACGAACTTTGTCGCTCTTGTATCGTGAGTAACATTGCGAAATAACATTTTATAATCCATTTATTTATTTATTTATTTATTTAACTGTTTATTGTACACAATAATTATATACAGAGAAATATAACAGTATAAAAGACACAACAGGCGCTACTTATTTCTAAAAAGAAATTTCTTCCAGCAGGCCTACAGAAGAGTGATGTTAGACTAAAGTAACGCAGATACGACGTGCACAATAATTGAATATATAATTACATAAATATATTATTTAACAAATACCATTTAACAAATTATTAAATCATGCGCAGGATTCAAACACGAAATGTTATCAACGGCGCTAAATCGGCTAAAATAAATCAAAATCAGTCAACGTTGCCAATGACACACCGGTGCGGCGTTGACAGGTAGTCCTTCAAACATGGCCAGGAATCGGTTAAACGAGCACTTACCTGAAATACATTAAGAGGTGAATCTGGCATCGCGCTTAATTTGTACGTCTGAACCATTGTGTTTTTCATGGCCACGATCTTTAGTAGCTCTTGACCCATTGCGAAATCATCATCTTTGTTCAATTCCTTCTTAATAAATTCGATTCTCATCATTCTTACAGACCCATCCATCCATAGCTCTCTTACCAAATTCAAGAGTTTAACTCTGAAACGTATGGTTGCAAAATAACTGTAGAATGCGTCGACGCAGGGCGCCGTGGCGCTCAGTGCCAGCAGCGCCAGCAACGCGAGCGCAGCCCGGCGGCGGGCCGCCACCGCTGACGTACTAACTACTGACATACTGACGTATTCCCTTAACACAAATATCACGGAACCTTTTGTATCACAATAATAAATATCACAAAGTCTTCTCTGGTTATATAGCCTCTGTTAATTAAAAATTGTATAAGTAGCCATGAAATGGTTACATCATCATATACATTTGAGTTTAAAGTAGGTACTTACTTACTTATTAATTAGCACAACGTGTGTATGATCCGAAATTTAATGTTTACGTTATGTAATACCGAATCATTGTCCACGAAATTTATTTGTTTGCGAGATTGGATGGTACGCAGCAGTATATAATCAAAGCAGTTCCCGTACGTAGTATTGACGTTTGCAAATCTACCAGCGCTACCGCCGATTAGATAGCACGCCGCCATTTTGATCCAACCCTGTAAAATAGCGTCACAATATACCTACATTTCGGACAGGCTCTACTCTCAATATGGCCTATCCTGTGAAATCAACTGAAATGAACGATTTTGAATGACATGAAATTGGTTAAATACTCTAACTTCACGGGAGTGAATTTTATGTTGCGTTTTCACGCAACGTAATATGCGTAACATAATTTTTAAGCTTTTTAGTTTTAATTTGATCTCGTTTTATAAATAACAATCTGAAAATATTCTATTATAATGAACATTTTTCTAGCATTTTATTCAATTTAAAATTACGATGTTTTAAAATCAAAATGTGAAACGGATGGTTACTGTATATATGTTCTTTATTGTACATAAAACAATGTTACATAGTTAAGACCTTAAGACAGTTTACAAAGGCGTGCTTATCTCTGCAAGAGATCTCTTCCAGCCATCCTGAGAGGTGTGGAAGCGATATGACGGGTACTTGAGCACGTACTTTCAGATATAGTTTAAAAAAAGCTTATAAATAAATACTAATAGACATGTACATAAACAAATACATAAATATATACATATACATAAATAAATACATATAACATAAATATATACATACTATAGGTATACCTATGGATAAGCGCTAGGACGATGATGATGATACTATATACCTATCATAACTGTGTAGATAAGAAGTGTTCTCTTACTGTCTTCTTAAAAATGGGGAAAGTGGGACTTTCTTGTATAGTCTTGGGAAGTCTATTCCATAGCTGCGCGGCACGCACAGAGAAGGAGTTATGGAAGAATTTTGTATTGGTTCTAGTAAACTCTAACATCCTAGTTATACAGGGGCGCCTAGAACGTGTGCCAGGGGTAACATGTGGAAACATGTGGAAACGTGAGCGAAGATAGTCGGGAGCAGAAGGATCATGTAGGATTATGTACAGAAAGGAAAGGATGTGCATATCACGCCGCCGCCGGATGGGAAGCCACTTCAACTGAGCACTATACTCGGAAACACGATCGTATTTGCGAAGACCGAAAATAAAACGTATCGCTAAATTTTGCAGCCGTTCAAGTTTGTTAATTAACTCCTCGGTGACATCTAAGTAGCATACGTCAGCGTAATCGAGGATTGGGAGAAGCAACGCTTGAGCAAGCAAAATTTTAGTATTGTAGGGTAAAAAGTTTTGGAGAAGCTTTAACTTTGTTTGTGTACGGAATACACACCCCATCATAGAAAAACTTGGGTACATAATTTAACCGGAAGTTGTTCCTGAGCCTTCCGCTACCAATAATCTAGACCTGAGACTTAGCAGGATTCACCAGCAAACCAAAACGCCGGGCCTAGTCGTGTATGGCATACAGGTAGAAGGGAGAATAAATAACATGGGAAATATTGTTAATAAACACAGGAAAGAGCAATGGTGAAAGTACTCCGCCCTGCGGTACACCAGCAGATATTCCTAACCAGTCCGATGAAGAATCATCTGACCTCACGCTTTGCACGCGACTGTGCAGATAGAAACCAAACCACTCAACCACAGAGGGAGATAGGCCAAGCGAGTGAAGGACACCAAGTAATACATCGTAATCAACCGAGTTGATTACGATGCATTGCTGAAGTCAAGTAGCGTCATGATAGTAAGTGGAGTATTGTCGCATCGCATAGCGAATATCTTCCGTGCTCGTACCACGTACGTTTGGGTACGCAGCATATATACCTATCTGTCAGAGGCAAAAGGCAACAGTTACGACTTTCAGTCTTGTCGAGAGGCAATGGTTGGTCGATTGAACGAAGATCTCAAGGCAGTGTCCGATTGGGGCGAAGCTAATCTAGTGGCGTTTAACGCTACCAAAACACAGGCGTGTTTGTTTTCCGCCAAACGTTTTTCGGAATGTATCTGTGGAAATTACTGACCGCTTATAGCTCCTGGGTGTTATCAACTCATCTCAACTTTGGCCAAGGCCTTTAAATTGGTACCTGGTGAGCTCATCTGGTAGGCGTCGCGGTCCAATGCGATACCAGAGGTCTATTTTATTTCTCTTAGCTCAGCTCAGCCCACTTCTTTTAGGCGTGGTATTAATCGTTTTGTCAGCCAACACTCGAAACTATCATAAAAAGTTACAGCGTCAGTGATAGATTGATAGATAAACAGTTTATGGCTCATACAAAACATATTACAGTAGATACAGTTAAAATCAGTAAGGAAGTGAACAAAGGCGGCCTTATCGCTACAAGCGATCTTTTCCAGGTAACCTTCACAGAAATAAAGAAGAGAAATCGAATAGGTAGAGTTGAGCACTTAACAAATATTAAAATAATCAGCCAGGAATACAGAATTATAAAACATACATACAAACAGTAGTACAAAAAATAGAATAATAATAATAATGAATTGACAACCTAATTACCATAGATTAGTAAATTTTTGAGTAATAATAATTCCGAAGTTTTGTTTTTAAAATAGGCAGAGACTCTGATTCACGTATCTCCCGTGGTAACTTATTCCATAGGCAAGTAGCCTTCATCGTAAAGGAATCAAACAAATAGCCAGAACGACTAAACGGGGCAGATAGAATGTTATCAGTTGTTGAGCGTAACTAACGGCTATGGTCACCACCTAAGTAACGGAAAGCCTCCCTCAGATAGCCGGGTGATCGGGGATCATACAATACCTTATGCAACAAAGCCAAAAGATGCTCATACCGTCTGAGACTTATGGGAAGAAATCGTAGTTCCCACCGATACTCCCGAGACATGGTCGAACTTGCGCAGACCAAACACGAACCTCACACAAAGATTTTGCAGACGCTGAAGTTTGTTACCTACCTACCTGATTGAGATCAAGATAGCAGACGTCTGCATGGTCTAAGACCGGTAAGAGTAAGGTCACTCTAGTTATAATAGGAAGCAAATTTTTCCATCTCCTCAAAGAACATGCCGCTGCGAATATCTTTTTACTGACTTCATTAACGTGGTTGGACCAAGACAGTGTACAATAAAAGTGCACGCCTAGATTCATAACACTCTTACAGTAAGGTTAGGCAATACATATACACACACACACGCACACACTCTCTCTCACACATACACAAACACACACACATATACATACAGAGTCAGTGGGAGAAGGACCAATATATGGGCGCATGAATCTATCTATGTATATGTAAGCTTTTTTTTTTCTCATTAGGGTATAATACTGCTAGACGGTTTGATACTCAAAATTTTAAACCGCGGTTTTGTTATTGGCATTGCAACTTTGAATTGTACAAGTTATAATTAAATTTCATTGCTGTAAAACTGTATGGAAATAAATAAATAAATACAATTAAATAAAAAAGGAGAAAGGTTGTTAGAATCCAAACGGCACAACTGTTTAGGACCCCCCAAAATAGTCGCTTGCTTGGATTAACTAAAGAGTCCATGGGATTGACATCATTTATTGTGGAGTTGATAGTCCACAACTATTGTCACGGGTTTTGCTATGCGCGGTCAGTGGCCGCGTCTACTCGACCACAATCGCGCGCGCAACAGTTATGCCTTAGGTTCTCCAATCAATAATGCCATAGACCTATACGAGAAGCACGTCTCCAGTACTCTCCATATTTTCCACCATAGTTGTGTGCAATTTTCAAATGGTGTTCTCCAGTTTTTCTAGTCGCAGAGAAGGATCTTACACACTCACTCACACACTTACACGTGATTTTTCGGTGACGAACGCGGGAGTGCGGGGCGCGGGACAGTGAGTATTTTCTTCCGCGAAACGTCACTTGATGACGTTCATCGGAAAAAGAATGCACACGAGATTATGCCTGAACTTGTTCCAAGATATGTATTATGAGACGAGAAACCTAATGTTTGGTATATTGGCAAATTTTTAGTTTTACTTGATCAAAATCTAAAATAATTCTTCTTTAAGTTTGAAATTTAATAGCTTAGTAGTTAGTCGTGGCGCCCTGCTTAGACGAATTATTGTGAATTTATAACAGGCATGCACAAAACGAACAGCTACGTAATCTGAGACTCATCATCATCATCATATCACTGGTGGGCATAGGCCTCCCCCAGAGATCGCGTCAGAGGCCGGTCCTGTGCCGTCCGCATCTAGCTGGTACCCACGGCCTTTCGTCCAGGTACCAGCGGCCAGGTCGTCGGTCTATCTTAATAGACAGAGGCGTACCCATTGAAGCCTTTAGGAAACCGACACCTATCGGGTGGGCGGACAGAACAATGCGATGTGATGGTATGCTTGAGCATGATAGGGATCTTGTATCTAGCATTTTTGACTTCAATTCAATTCAATTCATTTATTTATAAAAGTAGGTAATACATAACTTGTCATCATTATTGAGTTGTCCTCTACTTGTGCCCTAAGGGAGCATATAAATATTACAAAAAAAAAAATTCATAATGTCAAACAATTCTTAAACAATGGAATATAAAATATAAAAATAAAAAATTTCAAAACATGTCAAATTGTAAATTTTCTATAAAGATTAAATAAATTTTCAATTCAACAAACTTCTTAACCAATACAAATTAAATAATAAACAAAATGTCAAATTAAAATTAAAAACGATATACTTAAATATAGAATAAAGATTCAATACCCAATATAAATAAAAGTCATTAAAATCTTAACTGGTAACAAAAATTTAAACAGTATAATATAGAGTAACACATATTCATAGTTTCAGTATTAAGTCATAATTTCCAAAAATCGTTTAAATTATAGTAGCACTTGCTGATTAAACGAACGCATCTTTGACGAATTGTAACGTAACACTGTCCTACGGACAGTGCCAGGTTCAGTTAATAAGGAAACACAAATATTCAGGGTCATCATCATCATCACAGCCCGTAACAGTCCACTGCAGGACTTAGGGCCTCTCCCACGAAAGGGGAGGTTATTGCCATAATCTCCACGCTTGGCAGGCGGGTTGGAGATCGCAGTGTAAAATATAATAATGGAAAATTTCAGACTACGGAGACTCTTGATCTTTTGCCTCGAAAACGTTAGTCGCCTTGTACGACACCCATGAATGTAAGGGGTTGGTGCTATTCTACTCTGCCGGACACCACACGGCCCTACCATATTCAGGGTAATGGGTTTATATTCGATCAGTCCAGAAAGTACAAACTACAAGAACAAGAAATACATAAAGGGAATTTAAAAGTTAAGCACGAAAGTTCCTACGAAAGTCTACTCCACATAACCTATGTCCAGGCTGGATCACTGAGTTCACTTGGATTTTATTTAAGCTGGCCGAAAAAGTACGGATTGAGAGGAAATGCAAGTCTAGCCAAGGAGCGAAAGGGCAATAATACACCTATTCGTGCTGCGTTGTCCTCCCAGCCGACGGCCGAAGCACCGGCAGCTCCAAGCTCGCAACAGGATGCCGTAAAGACAGTAGATTCCTACTTCCGACCTGCTGTACCTGCTTCTATGAGCTCCCAACCAGGTCCTACCCCAGTCCTAGTATCCTATGTCAAAGGCCTCTGCGGTCACCGCGGAACCATCGTCGCCGCAACCTGTACAACGTGTGCAGCCTGTGCATGCCAACCTGCTGCTGGCCATATTCGAAAATAACGAGAAATTCATATCCAAATTGACTGCACTTATCGACAGCAGGTTGACCGAAAATAGCAAGGCTCTGCAAGCGAGACAAGAAGCGATAATCCAACAGTATAGTAGCATGTTGGAGTCGTTGAACCAGTATAGTCTTCTGTACGATGAGACGATACGAGATATCAGCACGATCAAGACAGAGGAGGTACTAAAGGAGGTGCAAAGGACAAGGAATGAGGTCACTGAGTTGCGAATTATAGTCGACGACTTGCGGCAAACCGTTAATAGTTATGAGCAGAGGGATAGATTGCTCAATTTGGGAATTTTTGGCGTGCCAGAACGAAAATCGGAAAGAGTTTCTGATTATTATCATGATGGCAACGACATAACTTCGGCGATCAGAATACCTACTCGCAACACTGGTGGCCTCCCTAAGCCAATTATTGCCAAGTTTTCAAACTTAAATAGCGTGACAAACTGCTGACTGCAGTTCGAAAGCAAAGGGGCATCAAGACCACAGACATAGGCATACCAGGAGACCCTCGCCAGATCCATGTTAATGAAAACCCAACACCCACAAATAAGGCATTACTAAAGGACACAAAAGAAAAATGCAAGCAGCTGGGGTTTCAGCATTGCTGGACCCGCAACGGGAGGATATTTGTCCGGCAGGCGGACAATTTTCCCCCACAACAGATAGACCGAAAGTCGCAACTTTTAGGTTTAAAAAATCTGTAAAAGTATCTAGTGTAATTCACAAGCATTATCTGTTCGCCAATCATATAAAATGTAAGTTATTGTTTTGTCAATGTCTCCCACATATTTTTGAGACACGTTCCTATTGTTTGTCTGCACACTATACACTACACATCACTTACATAAAAACTCACCACTGGATAAATACATACCTACTACATAAGGTATGATATCGATTGATTAAAAATGTAAACAAATGGGTTGCCACTATAAAAAAATAACCCTAATGGTGGATTATTTAAAATAATTGTAATATTGATTAAAATTATTATATTCAAAATGTAATAAAATCATATGAATATTTTAAAATATTTTACTGAATTAAATAGGGAACAATGTTTTTTCTGTTACATATTTGTGCTGTTTCAATAAAATATGGGTAGTTTTCATTTGTAACTGGTAATGGTGAGCAATTCTAAACATTTGGTTCATTGTTACAGTACATTATTGCAAAAGCTTTTAAATTATTTAAATGATTGGAAAGTAAGGGATTGACCGACGCCGAGACATATTTAATTAATTACTCAAATAATAATACATAAAATAATATAAGATTCAAAATGGCGGCCACTTCTTTCTAATTTTTGAGTTTTCTAACTAGTGTTCATAGACTAATAGACTAATTACTTAATTCGTTTTTAATAAATTGTATAAATGGGGGTAAATCGATTTGTTTCGTTTTCGAAAGTTTATACCAGCCATTATAAGCACACTGAAAAGGGTGCATGATGCATAACCATTTGATTATGCAAACCAAAGGTTTTATACCCCTTGTGACGGTCCCACCTAAGCTCCAATAATAAATAGGTACGATAATCAGATTTACGTATTATTCCATTCACAGGTAAATAGGTACACTCATGTAGTCTAACTAAATACCTAAGTAGTAAAAACATTAAAGCGTCGACATTGGGTATAGGTAAGTACCTAGAAAGACATACAACACCTAAAACAATTCCCTACTAACAATATACCTAAAACTGGTACCTACCAACTGTCGGGAGATTGGCATCAATACTTACCTATAGTAAAATATGTAGGGACATTTTAAAATATATTATCCAAATAAAAATGAAAGGAAATGACTATACTCCGCAATTTGATACCTACTTGGATACAGATATCTGAGTACAAGCTATTCACGCCCTTAATGCCTACTAGTAAGGCCCATTTTCCGCTAGAAGCAAGCGTCGAGATAAGTCGGTATTCAGAAGGCAAAACTAATATCAACCTTATTTTATTATTGCTAGAGCGTAAGTTCCATCGGCATCGAGAGATTGTGCCTTGAAAATTTCATGTTTCCTGTGAAACAGAAATCCTTTAGTGAAATATCGACCTTATCACATTATCAATAAAGCATACTTTCAATCGCCACTTGGAATTTAGCGTTTCAAGTGAAATATACCTACGATGATCGCGTGAAATTTTATCTGACAATGAAGAATCGACCTTGTTGGTGAGGAATATAGGTTGTTTTCGATCGTCACGGGAAGTTTATAGTTTCACATGAAATATACCTACCAAGATCCTGGGAAACAGTTTCACGTAAAACATACCTACTATGATCCTGTGAAACAGTTTCGCGTGAAATATACCTACCATGATCCTGGGAAACAGTTTCATGTGAAACATACCTATTGGGATCCTGTGAAACGGTTTCACATGAAGCCTACCTACGATGATCCTGTGAAACATGCCTACGTTGATCCTGTGAAATAGTTTCTTGTGAAACATACCTACTGCGATCGCAGGAAATTGTGCTTGTTTCATGAGAACAGTTTCAGAAGAAACAATTGAGAGGTTATAAAAGGGCCTGGAGACGGGGATTCGAGGTTACTCGGGGCGCACCTTTGAATCAGGTTGTTGGAGTTGCTGAAACGCTGCTGCCTTTCTTGGGGTCGCGAAATTCTTTCAGGGAAGACTTCTGGTTGAGTCGAGACTACGAGTGGTGTTATACGTGAAGTTCAAGACGCCCTAGTTATCGTTCGAATTAGAATCAGTGTTACGATAAATAATATACAGGTACGTGAGTGTACTGGAACAGTGATAAGATTCTAATCAGTTTGTCTGTTTCAGGTGGAGTAGTTGATGCTTTTCCTTAGGTTCCTGGTGCCGCCCTTGTCTTTTAAGGGCGGATCTGAATGGATTTCAGACAACCATTCGGGCAAGTGACTCCTACGATCCCATTATTTGGTTTTAAGATATTAGTTTCTTACTATGGGACTAGCGGTCGCTTGTACCTAAAGTCTGGCGTGGGTCTAAGGTTTCGAGTAAGAGCTGGCCATGGAAACATGGTACGCCGCTTGGGCGGGTCAGACCGCTTCTCGCTAAACAGTACCCTGCTCGAATACTGATGACTCATGATCCAATACACATCTTCCGAGGATCCTCCCCAGACAGAGTGGACCCTCGGACTTGCCAGGTACACATTCCATCAGCACGCTCCGGAGGAGTTCTGTTGGAAGGTTAGACATACACTTTTTGGACTATGGAATCTCACTATGCCTTGATGTGACCACTGGTGCTTTTCCACTCCAAACTGGTTAGGGAATGTAGGATAGTATAGTCATTAGACACATGCTTAGGGGAGAGAAGACAACAGAAATTCGGTCTTTTCTCCGTCACTTAGGCAGGGACACATACATACACATCAATTAATACTATAAATTTTATTTTGATACATTTGCAATTACAAGGAATAGAATCAAGCTTCATACTTGGGGACAAGCTAGATATACTAGGTATGTTAGGATCATCATAAGGAATTAAAGTGTGGTTGTAACAATTGTTAAAATGAATAAACAGTAAAGATTATAACAACAATAACAGAGAAAAGGAAGAAAAATAAAGGTGTACAAAATACAGCATAAAACTTTAATATTCAGTAACATTAATACTAATCCAATATAAACACCCTACAAATAAAGTATACTGACTTTTAATTCTCAAATATTATTAAATTTCCAAATTGAGTTAAACCCTCGCAGAGACAATATCTATTATACTAGAGAATTCTAGATTTAAACCAGTGAGGGGCGAGCCTCTAGCAATACAATTCTGAGTTAACATTAGCTATATAGTTCAACTTAGTATTCAATCAGTAAATTCATAACGAAGGATTTCTGATGTCTATTCCACAAAATATTTGACTATACTAGGAAATACTTAACAAAATGTAAAGTCTTCATCAATAAAATATTAGTATCATATTATAGACAGCTTAAGTAGAGCATATTTCAGCTATGATTACACCACTAGTAGAAATTCAGCAGCCCGTTGCACTTCTAGCTCGAAGCAATCTGTAAGACAATATGATCTATTAGAATTTAAATCAGTTTACCAAACACTACTACTGAATGGTAGGCTCATCTTGGTGGAGATAAGATACTGTCCAATGTTATAAAAATAGGATAGGGCATAAACTAGACTAACCAGGGCCTGCTTAGGGTAGGAATGCGAAGGGGCGACAATACGACTAGTGTACAGTTAGAGTTAGGTTATGTAGCATAAAATTAAACAGTTCATTTACCTACCTTTGATTTCCCATTTCGCAAAAATCCAAACTGATGTCATAATCAATATCGAATCACTAGATGCCATAATTTAGAGATCCACGCTAGCTCGAATCTAGTTACTGCCGCAGACTGACAGATCTCATACCAATTGCCTGCAATAAATGAGAATTACAGTTAATAAAACAATACGTCATAACCATAATAGTAATAGGTCTAGTATTAGGTTAGAATTATGGAGGGCAACAATATTACATTAAACCGAAATAAAGTAGGCTCCCATTTACTGGCCGGGTATTTACATTAGGTATTCTCAAATTAAGAACTAGCTCGTACACGATGAAGCCCGCGACCGTACCCGGGTTTGGCCCCATTTTTCACACTATATAGACTCCTAGGCATTATTACCAAAATAGGTATTAAGTTTTAACTTACCCCGGACGACTAGGATATCACCTCAACACCATTATACTACTGTTTGATTATATTCTGTTGCACCATACTTTATTCACCAAAATATCAAATAGGCACAATGGGTGTTGGTCCGCGCATCTTGCAATTTCATTAGAACACTTTTAACAATAAGCTCGCCATTCGAAAACCAGTGATCGAATTGCCATTGACTTGGTCATAACCTGAAAATACAGAAAGTAGTCAATTAGTAATTATACAACGAAATCTGAACATAACGTGCGCGCCTAAATAAATCGTGAGATTGTACCTACTGAAATAAATATGGCGGCGCAGTACTCATTTTGTTGGTTTTATGGGTGGTATTGAGCCGACAGTGATCACTCTCAATTATACATTAAGTCCACAAAAAGCACAAAATTAATTCTACTAAATAGCAATGGGAAACGTATCACAATTCATTTTGTAGCCATAACACCGTATCTGGAAGGAGAACTTTAATCGGGTCAGACATGGCGCGCAGAAGTCTTTGTTTCGTTATAGGTACTTACCCGACTTCCGATTCCAATGAGAACTGTGATTGGCTGACACTTATCGTGTAATTACTCATTTAATGTGAAAATTAACCTAGGGATTCCACTATAGATTGAATTGATTGTAAATGTAGGCTGTATTTATGTAATTTTAATAATGAAACAAAATATATATATCTAAACTTAGAATCGAATTTAAAAGGAAGCAGGCTAATGTGGTTCAACCAGCGGTCACTAGTTGGCGCTAGCAGTACAGCCCGTTGTTTATTCTATAACTAAATTAAGGAGTACTCTAAAACAATTGTATAAACTGTTACAAAGCTGCCTAGATTGAAACCGAATATACTAGTATTGTAAATTAAATCTAAATGTATTATTTCACCCTATCGATTGGCGGCGCCATCTGTGAGGCTCATTGGGAACCCGCTAGATACGATCTAATCGATGACCACGATACTAACAGTTTTCCATTTAAAAACATTTGCTATCTCTCAATAGGTGGCGCCTCGAGAAACTTAGTAACTGGATTTAGGATGATGCGTTTCATCATATCGGGTGCAGCATTTGATTGAGTTGTTGGTATTGGTTCTACGATTTGAATTCCTTGAATAACTTGTATTTAGGATTTGAATATAAAATTACTGATTAATGAATGCGCTTAGGTTCCTACTACGGAACTAAAAAATGAGATTGTATTCGGATAGCAAAGATAGACCGGTTTAATACTATGATATGGTGGACAGCAAATATTATACTTGAGACTTGATTATAATACTCTATTTTGTGTTGTTTGACTCTTCATATGTATATGATTTGCGAGTATGTAAAAGTGTACTCAGACTGGAATCGCGTTCGACGCCGTCCGCATCTGTGGCGATTCACTGAGTGTTAGTGGTGCTTGGAGATAATCAAAAGGTAGAATAAAGCTGCATCTGGGACTCTCTGGTTGACCGATATCGAAGATCTTAGAAGGGAGAGCGCAGCTGATAGCTATTCGGACGAGTTGTTGTTTCGTGATGTTGAAAGGCTTCGGCCTTATACAATGGGAAGCTGCAAGACTGTCTGAATCACGTAACTCATGCGAAACCGTTTTAAAATCATTAGATTGAGGACCCTCGGGGAGCCGTTGGTGTAGCAGTTGTACCTGGCTTGACCCTCCACAAATCGCTTCCTTACTTCGTGAATGTCCACCTATATGCGAAAGAGCTGACTCCGGCACTTTGGTCTGTGCATTGGATGTAGTCGCAAATTGTATACATACCCACGGAGGATCAAACAGGTTTTAACTTATCATAAATCACTGGTCAGACCTTGGAAGGCGGACCCTACAGGAGCTTCCTGTCCTGACCTCAATATTACTTGCTTCATATACATTGCTACTATTGGATTCACAACCACCAAGGAATTTCTACACGAATAATCTACCAATGATGGCTAAGCCATTATTGCTACATGTGCAACATGGTTGCTACCTATCTCTGCGATCCGGATTTCAATAAATTATAACAGGGTTGATATTTTCCCCAATATTCACATATCATGGCAAGGCCATTGGAATTGAAACAACACCATTGATCTATGGAACATATCCAAATATTACTACTCCTGATGACATCACCGCCAGTAATTGGCCATATTTACATGTGTTTGGAGCACTCTCTCCATGGACTACCTGCTGATACTACATTATGCTACCTATATCTGTGCCGCGGAATTCGGGCCCTGTATCGTCGCCACGAGGAAACACAGCCCAAGTATTCGCCTTAAATGTTTGGGTTGCCACAACTACATCGACGAGTCTATATATATACCTGCACCCTGCATTGCGTTTGAGTAAGCTGATGTTTTCCAAGTGAGTTTTATTATGCCCAGGAGTACGTTCTTGCACAAGATCTACTTACCTACAACGAGACGATGTGGAGAGTTCGTGGAGAGAGCTACAAGCTTTTGGATCTACTTTATACATTTATCACCTGGATATGGTCTTGGAGACACTGGATTGTTCATATTGTCCTCTCAAGTCACTTCATAACTCAAAAACAACCTGACTCTGACGATTATGACTTACCTCTTTGTACCCTCTTTTTCAATATAAAGTAAAAGGCATTGTTGGGCGGATTGGAGTTTTAAAAAGATGTCTTTGGCTGCTCCAAACGGAATCTTGCGGAGAGATATCATATCCTCACTGAGGCTGACCTATAGAGGATATGATAAGCCAGTGTAATGGCTGGGGCAAGATTCACTCTCCCAATCCCCTATTTTTTTTATAATATGGAGAGTCCCTAAAATCCCCTTAGTATCAACATTCCCCTTGAGCATACGACAACTACTTTATAAATACACCAAATCTTATATTTATCTCCTATCTGGTAATCATTTATCCTAACAAATCATAATAACCTGTTTGTCTTCCAACTCTAAAAGTCTTGGGTTACCACAAACACAACGTAGGAATAACTAGACGATCACGAGGCCATAGTAATGTCAGGAATGTACGAATACGCGTTAGGTAATAAATAGATGAGAGAGTAGAGTTATTTATTTATATTTATAGAGGCGAAGAAGGGGGGAGGTACACCCTCGATAGTCTCTTTGACATTGTCAGTTGTGAGTTTACATTTTTGATCTTTAATTTTATCTCCAATTATAGATACCTTCACCGACATTCTATTAGCATAACTATAATTTTTCTATACATATAACCCATTTTCGTACCTATCTTTAAATTATTTTTACAAATGACACCGTTAACTGTATACTTACAGAATACGCGCAGTATTAGGGGTAAAACTGTCCTATTTAGGCAGGGATTACTAAATAACGATTACGATGTTGTAGCCATATGCGAGACGTGGCTAGTGGATGGGGTCTTCGATTCCGAGGTGAGTGATACGCGCTACGACGTGCATCGCCGGGAGCGGGCGTGCGCTGTGCAAGGTGGCGGCGTGCGTGGCGCGGGGCGGCCGCTCGGCGCGTGGAGTGATGCTACTCACTTGCAGGTCGCGCAATGCCGCCCGACACATGGGGGCTGGAGTTAGTACACGTTGTTATGGGTCGTTCTCGGGAGAGCAATTTTTGAGCGTAACAGACTCATATCTCCTATATGTATAAACAAATAATTTATGGATAAATCTACTATTACATTATTTATACATTCCATATGTATCGTGTCATATAGGTTACATTATTTGAAACCCACGTACATCAGAGTAACTTACCCTCAACACCTTAAATCCTGTTAATTTATTACTATTTTTACATTTTCAACAGCAACATTTTCGCTGCAGTCCTTACGAGGGGCACTGCTCTGGACTGGAAAAGCACAGACGAATCATGATTGGTGTGTGCGAATCATCAGTTACGTCGCAACTACATGTGAGGTGGTTGTGTCGTTTTTTTCCCTCGCTTTCGGTGTAAGAGTAAGTTCTACAATTTTTAAATTTTTGATTCTCATTTCTTAGATATTTCCATGTCACATTTTTGCTATCTAATTGTGCTAGTTTTGGTATCCGG
Source organism: Blastobasis adustella (assembly GCA_907269095.1). Taxonomy (NCBI): domain Eukaryota; kingdom Metazoa; phylum Arthropoda; class Insecta; order Lepidoptera; family Blastobasidae; genus Blastobasis; species Blastobasis adustella. Next base: position 4,446,929 of record OU026115.1, on the reverse strand, counting down.
ATTTTAAGGTATAATACCTAAATGTAGATAACGAGTAACAAACTAGCAGGTAAGATCTTTTCAATGCCGAAGAATTTCAAAATATATGCGTTTTGGTGATTTCCATGGTGTAATTTCCATGTATAAAACACCATGGAATTTACATAAAACCCATAGAAATTACCTTGTTTCTGGTTGCAATTACACAAATGTTTGTACTTAAAATACGTGCAATCACCGAATCAAGTGATAAATATTGAATATCGTAAATTTTTTTAAATTTTACTTTGCTATATGTATATCAGCCAAAAGACTACTGCAGTGCATAAGCCCCCCAGAGATCTCCACAAAGGCCGGTCCTGTGCCTTCCGCACCCCGCTGGTACCTGCGACCTTTACCAGGTCGTCGGTTCACCTTGTGGGAAGCATACCCACGCTGCGTCTTCGGTACGTGGTCGCCATTCGAGAACTTTACTGCCCCATAGGCCATCTGTTCTACGAGCTATGTGCCCACTGCCACTTTAGCCTAGCAATCCTTAGGGCTACGCCGGTGACCTTGGTTCGCTCGCGAATCTCCTCATTTCTGAATCGATCGCGCAACGAGTCTCCAAGCATAGTCCTTTCCATTGCCCTTTGGAAAACAGTGAGCTTTCTTATAAGGCCCATAGTGAGCAGCCACGTTTTCTGTTCCGTAAGTCATCACTGGCAACACACATTCGTCAAAGACCTTCGGTCTTAAGACACTGCAGTAATTTTGACGAAAATATATGACAAAGATTCCCGAACGTTGCCCAACCGAGTTAGGTTCGTCGATTGACCTTTTTCTCGAAATTTGACCTACCTAGCTGGACTTATTTGTGCTAGGTATGTATAGAATCAGGCTGTAGCAAAGGTGCTCCCAGGACAGCAGACAGGATTGTGTCTCACGGAAAAGACGTGCCAGATCTTCAGTCACTTATATTACACCTTAAGGCTTATGTTCAAGGAGTTTTATTACATGAAATTGAAGAAGCCAGTATATTACAAAAATACCTTCTTTTACCAAAAGACTTACCGTCATTTAAGGACCCTATGCAAGTGCATCAAGTTATGTGGCATAGAGACAAAAATAATTTACTGGCTCTAAGGAAATTAGTCTGTCCTTATGGAAACTGTGCAAAAACTTCTACACAATGTATACATGGCCAACATTTAGGCATGTATTACATTAAAGAAGAAGGAGGTCTACTACAACATTCATGTGACGCACCTCATCACATAGATTCTATCGGTTCTATGAAAGATATTTTACCTCAAGACGATAGTTTTTGGACAGCAGTGTCATCACCAATAGTTAATACTGCAGGCATTCAAGATGAAATTATTGCAACTTTACCAAAAGATGACTTCGTCATAACTTCCGATCAGCAAGATGACGAATCAGATTCAATTATAGCATTTTTAGTCTAAGAATAGCCTATTACATATTCACTCTAGTCTTGAAGGCGTCCACAATATAATGATCAGGGAACACACTCACAGGCAACGCGTTCCTAGACCGTACGCATTATAAAGGTTGAACAAAAGCGGCTCGTGCGGATAGCTGGAAGATCCACAACATAAGGATGAAGCGCTCGCCCGGAACGCGTATCCCGATGGGGGCAAGGGGCTGGCGGTATGAGGTCGTGCAACTACTCCGCACTTTTCCACCGAATCCAAAGCGGCCAGTTGGTATTTAGCTGATCCATCCTAGAGGAGGCAGCAGTACTTCATGCAAGATTGGACTTGTGCTAGATATAACTGAACTGATACATCTGCCTTGAAGTCAAGTACCGCTTGACCTTTTGAGAGTATTCTAAGTTTTTGGCAGCAGTCTTTGCTTTTAATTCGATGTACTGTCCAATGTTGAGATTAGTTGATAACTCAACACCCAGGAGCAGGAGTTCTCGGTGATTTCCACAGACACATTCCGGAAAGTCGGAGCTATATGGAATGGAATCCGTTTAGCGGAACGTTAGTTTTTTAATTAGAATCTTATAAATACTCGTAAAAAGTCCAAAAAAGTATGTTAAGGATTGTTTAACTATTTGTTTTAAGGCATTTTATTTTAACCGTTATTGTTTGAAGACTGAATTTACTGAAAACTAAGATTATTAGTACGAAAATGCAGTGCTGCAAGCCTCCCTGACTGGTCTAATCAGTGGCAGCAGCATGATAAGCGACGCCTCGTATCTAGGTATTTAGATTTCGTACATGTTGATATTTTTACCAAATGTTTGTAATTTTTATTATCGTGTTGATCCATAATATGCATGTTATGGGAACAATTAATATTTTATAACAAATTTGATAATTATATAGTATTACTTTCATGTTCCTCCTTTGAGTTTCTTTTTATGTTTCTTAAATAAAGCTATTATTTTATGCTAAATATAGTTTAAACTTTTAATGCATTTTTTTCTTAATACTACCTCAACTAACTTTTATTTTACTTAATTTTTTATCTGATATGGTGTTTAGTTAAGATAAATTTTATCTGCTGGGTGTTTTCCGTGGGTCTTTATTGTAATTTCCATGGTCCGCAAACTCTATATATATTTTTTAGCAAAAGTATAGATCCGTTACGTGTCGAATTTTTATATGTTATTTAAATTTTCATAAGCTTTCAAAATGTTTGTGTGATTTACTTTAATTTAGCGATTTTTAAATACCATGGAAATTACGCGGAGAACACATTTCCAAAGAACCACCCATATAGGCGCGCGCGCTTTAAATTCCGAGTTGGACTTACATATTATATGTGCCTACTTACCTGGTGCTGGGTCTCGTCATGATGATCAGCTGCGCCGACTTATTATTTATTTACAAGCCGAGTGTACAACGAAAGCACATTACTTATTGGTGGGTGATTTTAATTTGTCTAATATTATTTGTAATCCACGCTCAGGTGGTTTTTATGATCCCGGTGGAGTATCGGGCGAATGTCAGGAGATGTTTTTCGAACACATTCACTCTAGTGGCCTATGTCAGTATTGTGGGTTGATTAATGGCAATGAACGAATTTTAGATATTGTCTTTTTCAACACGGAGGTAGAGGTTAGGCGCGTTATTGACCCCACCCGGCGCTTGAATTGAGTCTTATCAATATTGGTCTTAAACATTTTAAGGTACCCCCTAAACAAATTTTTAATTATAAAAAGGCTAATTACGATAACATTCACAGTGATTTAAGCGCCATCGATTGGCAACGGGCTCTTAATAACGATCCGCTGGATGAAGCCGTGGTTTTTCTAAAAACTGCATTGAATACTGTTATTGATAAACATGTCCCCCACTTTTATAGCACACCGGATGGATATCCAATTTAGTACTCTAGAGCGTTAATACAGGTCATCAAAGAAAAATATAAATACCACTCACTCTGGAAGAGAACTGGCAATAGTTGTGACTGCGAAACATTTTCATTATTACGATCACAGCACAAAAAGTTACAGCGTCAGTGCTGGAATAAATATGCACAACAATGCAACAAATCTTTTGCCAAAAATCCAAAAACGTTCTGGAATTATACGAAGAGCCTGCGGCGTGATCGTGGCCTTCCGGCTGTAATTAATTATGGCAATCGCACTGGTGCTGACGGTCCCGAGATACGTACATAGTGACGTTTTTCTGGAATATTTTTTGTCCGTTTACACAATCACTCCCACAAATTCTACTCCTCCATCCATATACACACACGTTATAGCGCCCACGACACTAAACCTAGTTCGATAAGACTACCGGATTAAATATATATAATTAGTCACGTCATTAATGGGGGAACACGAAATGGCGATGCTGCAATGCAAAAAACCTGGAAGCGACATAAAAAAAAAAAAAAAATATTGAAAAATCCGGTTTCTAATATGACAAGACTCCCAATTTTTATTTGTTCCTCGAAATAGGGGAGTGATAGGACTATACGAAAATGCAGTGCTGCAAGCCTCCCTGACTGGTCTAATCAGTGGCAGCAGCATGATAAGCGACGCCTCGTATCTAGGTATCTAGTATGATCGATCTCCTCAAAAAACCCAAGCTCATCCGAAAGTTTATCAATTTCTGTGTAAGAAAAACCACTGCTGCATTTTCCAAAGAGTGGAGAAAGTGGTTGCTGCAGCGATTGAAGGTCTCAAGATTGATCGTTGAAACTGAATCGTGACTTCATACTCATACTTCGGACGACCTGAGTGGTTCAGTTGGTTAACATGCCGATTGCCAAGCAGAAATTGAAATGATGAATTATTATTTCTGTTACTTGTCTGGGTGTAGTATGTTTAATAAGTGTATGTATTAAAAAAAAAGTATTTCACCCATAACACAAGCTTTGCTTACTTTGGGGCTAGATGACGCTGTGTGAATTTGTCAAAGTAAATTTATTATTATTTATACTGCCCAAGACTGCTCTTTCAATTTGAAGGGGGTGCCTTTTATCAAATAAATAAAATAAAAAATCATGTACCGACACACATTTATTATTTTTTATTCATTTCTAAAACACATTATTATAAGTCTAGGTTGAATAAATAAACAACATAACAACCAGCTACATAAACAACATTAAAATTTTAAAATGTCGTTCATAACGCGCTGCCACGCGGGGCTTGTGCCGGGAGCGTTACTGGGAACAAATAAGAATTTTATTCCCTTCGGCTTTGCACTGGTTTTCTCGACTTTTATATGCATTAAATTATAAATATAGGTAATAGCTTTTGCCCGCGACTCTCCATTACAGCCCAAAACAGTCCACTGCAGGACTTACGGCCTCTCCCACGAAAGGGATGGTTATTGGCATAAAATCTACGCTTAGCAGGCCGGTTGGATTTCGAAGTGGTATTAATCTAACAATGGATAAGCTCCTGCCCATTTACCAGCTTACGGAGACTCTAGATCTTTTGTTGAAAACATTACGCTTGGATAAAAGCGTGTGATTATTTATTTTATTGAAGGCCTTGCTATAATCATTATAAATGAAATCGGCTTACTTTTTTCTATGGTTGCTGTAAGAAAATCATTGAAGTTTCTTCAAGCAGCTACCAACAGGTATGGCGTCGGCACTGCCCCCGGTACTAGCCTCGAGGTTTCACGCGCAGATCCATAACAAGGACCCAGTACTGGACAGTGAGACTCTCGAGCTTCTAGCTTCGAGCTGACCAACATGAGATTTTCTAATGAACACTTCACTTAATTTAACATTAAGTACACAAGTTAAGAGCGGATATTAAATATAAAAATAATATAAAACACAGTAAAAGCTTGTTGTCGCTCTCTGGCATTTGTCCGCTGTGTTTAGTTTGTAGTTTAACAAAAAAAAACAATAATTGAAATCGGTTCAGGCTTTAATTGATTTCTATACGTCTATTTGAGGATTATATAGATGAAATACAAGGTGGCTTTCATACAAATTATAAATAAACTTTGATCAAGATTCATTCAAGGGTTTGACGATGTGCAACTAGCCCTTTATGTAGGTACCTATCCAATGGAGGGCATTTGCTTTTACTGTGACCCGTCAAGAGTTGAATTCTTACATTACTTTGTTGTGTCAAACCAAATTGTTTCTTCATTTCATGAAGAAATAATTTGCTTTGACAGTAATATTAATTAGGAATATTATTCCAAATAAAACACATGGGAGATTTACTTCAACTCTTGACGCGATCGCAGTAAGAACATTCACAATTTGGTTTCTTCGATCGTTGTTGAAAGATCGTCGTATATTTGATACACATCGTTTTCGTCAAAAAATAACTTGTCAATGGATACATTATGCTCTCGCTCGTACTGTTGCTTTACAGTGCCTATAGAACGGCGTTGCATCCGTCGCGTTCCTGGGTCTAACTTTGTATATTCCTTGACAGATTGTACATAGTTCTCGATGTGACCCTTCATTCTATGCGTCTTCAGCATAATGTGTATTGACTGGAAAAGCATTTCTAAATAAATTTCTAAGTAAATAGAAAAATATCAATTTTGATAACCACAAATTAGATAATGAAATATAAGTTGCCCGCATTTCGCAGAACGAACAGTGCACGGGGAATTTGCCTGAATATTGTGCCGACTAAATCATTTATTGACACATTTATTATTACATATTTCTATTTCCCGACACATGAGGAATATTGTACCATCCCTTTTATTCAAATATTCATAACGTAACATAACCAATTTATTTCAAATATTTGATTGTATGTATCTATGTAATGTAATGTTTCGGTCAAATCTTGAAAGATTTAATTTGACCCGCTTCTTGGCTTTCACTTGAGTTAAAATTTTCACGTATCGGATACGAACCGAATGGAAACCGAATACGAGTCAGTGCGTAAACGTCCATAGAATTATCTACAATATTCTGTAAAGTAAAACTTGTGTAAAAGTCATTGGCACATGACGGTAGGTACTAGGCATAGGCATATTAATAATAATTATTTACATATTTGAACAAGTACTTACTCCCCATACATCAATAGTTGAATTACTCATAGCGATCATATTGTAATAGTCGACCATTTGCTCTTTCATTCCTATGATATTCGTTAGCTCTGTAGCCATTGCAAAATCATCGTTGTCTGCGTACTCCGCCTTAATGAATTCGATTCTCATCATTCTACCGTAGCCGTCCATCCACAGCTCTCTTACCAAGTTAAAGAGTTTTGCCCTTAAACGATTGGTTGCGTTGTAGCTGTAGAATGCGTCGGCGCCGGGCGCGATGGCGCTCAGTGCCAGCAGCGCCAGCAGCGCGCGCGCAGACCGTACGCCTGACGTTATAACTACAGTTACTGACATACTGACGGATTCCCTTAACACGAATATTACAAAACCTCGCGTCTCGTCTGCTTATATAGCCTCTGTTAATTAAAAATTATATAGCCATGAAATGGTTTAACCATCACCATTTGTTTCAGTTTAATTAACATCTACTTACTTAATAGCTAGCACAACGTGCGTATGTTGAGAAATTTATCGTTCACATTATGTAACAGTTGTTACCGCACCCGAAACTTTGTTTACCTAAGATATTTATTAAAGTTTACGTGATTTCATAGTCCACAGTTACTGGGGCCATTTATGGAGTCTTCTGTGCTATGGCATATGGACGTTTACAAATCTACCAGGGGTAGGTATGACGGCACGTAAAAAATATTTGTATTATTCTCCTCCGGCCGGTTTCGGCTATGGCGACCTCTTCAACCCCTAATCAGATCTGCGCTGATGCAGACGAAGATGGCTTGTATAGCCAGTTTGCCGTTTAAGTTTGTTGTGCGTGGTGCTGCCACTCAAGAATAGCACCACCCCATCCCTTCCTGTCGATGTCGTAAGAGGCGACTAAAGGACTAAACTAGACGTTAAAATAATTACTTAAAATAACGTAGAATTAACGTACACAGTATTAAAACGTACACACACACACTTAATATAAGTACACATAATATAAACTATTATGTATTGTAGCTTTGATGGTTGGATTAAATGCGGAATGGATGAAGTGCCAAACAATATAGATCAGCGGATGCTGTTTAAACTCAAAGAGAAAATCTTAAGGTAAGAGGATCGTTAAACCCTACCGAAAAGATTGGTAAGTTAGCTAGCTTCTAGACAGGCAATCTTTTTTTTGTTTTATGACCCCACCTAGTGAGATAAAGGCAGGTAGATGATGCAGCTTCAATACGGCAATTTATTAGTAGCGGAAACATTTTTTTAAATTAATTAATTATTTATTTATTTATTCTTTTAAATGTGCAATAAAGTGATATTTATTAATTCATTAATTTATTGTTATTTTTTATGTTACTGGATAGGCAAACAGGCAAGCGGGCCACTTGATTGAAAGTTCCCACTAGCAACAACAGGGGTATCGCCAACGCGTCGCCACTTCAATAAATTACTAAAACATAAAAAGCGTTTATTACGGCTAAAATCGGCTACATATTAGAAAATCAAAACTTCATCGAGCAAACTGTGAACAGTCTACGAATGAAATTTTAAAATAATAAATTGTCATTAGATCAAAAGTTCAACTGACCAATGTCAACCTTTAAATTATCTTTTACACTATTGGCCGAAACGTTCAAAGGCCAAAAAGATGAATTAATTATAAACTCGTTTAACCATAGCCTCCTTTATCTCACGTTTAACTGTAAAAGTCCAAAAGAACTTTCGGTGTTTAATTAATTAGCGAATAGTCATCTTGGCGTTAACGTCAGGATACGGCAGATCAGACAATTACAGTGGAGCGACCGCCATCCGACCTCCATGACCTTGCTACCAGGGGAACCTGACTAGATTGGATTATGGTTACACATTCAGTCGCCTGAATGTGCAGGTTTCATAACGATGTTTTCCCTCACCGTAAGAGCATCGGTTAGTATTCAACTAACGTACATAACTCAGAAAAGAGTCATGGCCGCAGCGGGATTCGAAACCGGTACCTCTCGCTTAGGATTCGGATACCCTAACCGCTCGGCCACCGACGCTCTATTTTTTAGCGAATAATTATGTAGGACCCTAACGACGAAAGCGACAGTCCTATCGCCCCACAATCCACATTTAGTGCAGTGTTATTACACTTTATGATTAGCAATGATTGGTTAGTCCCTAGTCCCTGCCCTTCAGTCACAAATCCCTTTTCACTGCCAAAGCTACGGTTCTACAAATCCCCATCCCATGGAGCACTGGAAACCTAACTCACCGTCAGAAACACAATACTATTTAAAATATAATTGTTTGGTTGCGGTATTCTGTACGGTCTTTCTTCAGTCGCGCAGCTCCAATTCGAACGGGATACCCCGCCCGCTATAGGGTATACCCTACCACTCTTCTAACATTCTCGTATCGTGTTATACCCGACTGCGACGGAAGGAGGGTTATGATCTTATGTGTAGTTTCTTTCACATAACGGTGAAATAATTACAAAGAAGGTCAGTTCAAGAGTATCCAAAATCAACGGGTATATATGAAAAGGTGGAAAGAAAAAGAAATGTGGAAGAAGTGAGAAAGATTTTTCAGGACCGTATCAATGGAGCAAAGTGGTCTTCCGTACGGGAAAAAGGAATATGTATGTAGAAATAAACCAAAAAGTCTTGGTAAAAAATCCTTCATAGAAGTGTAACTAGAATACTGGGATTCGGGGGAATGTACATAACATTACCTACATAAAGTGCAGTTTATTCGGTTCATTTATCTGAAATTCTGTTGGCCAACTCGCGGCTCTCCGACTCTTCTTGTGAGTAAAAAACTCTTTGCTAAGTCTACTCTATTATAAAAAGAAAGAAAGTGGAAGTGGAAGATGTCACCGACCGACTTTGGCACATTTCATCTAAAATCACTTCCCTTAAAATCACAAAAGTAACAGAAAAAATAGAAAAAATTCTAAAGTGTCTCAAACAAAATGGTTATATGCCTGAATATTTAAAAAGTGCGCTGATTGAGCATTCAACATTTTCATCCAAATTTGAGTAGGTCCCGTACTCGTGAGGCGAGCTGGTGATCTCGTCATAAGGTTCATAGCTAGAGATAGAGATATTGTGCAATGTGGGTATCATTGGCTGGATTGTTGCGGGTGCAGACTCCTCGAGTGCTGCATCGCACGATGAAGAATCAAAACTACGTGATGAATGAGGTTCTGGCGCAGCTGGAGCACGCCTGCGAGGTTCCTTGCATCCCGAATGTGATACCAGAGAGGAAGGTACGGTTATAGAGTTAAGAATGGCTAAAATCATAAATCGGTAATCGTACGGGTGCGGAAAGTGAATCGTGACCAACTTGGCAGAAATAGGTCGCCTGAAATTGAAGATATTGGATGCAGTACGTGCAAAAACTGTCGATGACTCTCGATTTGTAAATATTATTCAACAGCGAGCATTATTGCTAAACAATTTTAAAGCGGTTTGGTTTGTTTTGTCTCCTTATAGTATTTACATTTGTGGTCATATTGGTGTTAATGTCCCAGTTGTGCCGTAAGCCCGGGGTCCGGCTTGACCATGAGCCAGAATTTTGCAGATCTGCTAATTACAGTGGTTCGGCTCCCATCTATTTTACGTGTTAACAGGGGAGCCTGACCAGAATGGATCATCCTAAATGGAATCGCCTAAATGTGCATGTTTCATCACGATATTTTCTCTCTCCGTAAGAGTATCGGCTAATTTAGGTATAACTTAGCTTACGAGAGACATTGGTACATGGCGGCACTGGGGATAAATCCTGGTACCTCGGGGTACGAGTCGGACCCCTTAATCATTTGGCCACCGACGTTACTATTTCTAATGTTTACAATGAAAGCAAATTAACTATCTTTGATGAGTACAAAGTTATAGTAAAGTTTCTCTGGTGAGGCGAGCAATCAGCTTAATTAACAGCAGTAACTCTCGCCTCGACCATTTACTTATTGATAAAAAAAAAAACATCTTGGCGTTAATGTCCCGGTTGTGCTCTCGAGCACGAGGGCCCGGGGTCCGCCTTGACCATGATCTAGGATTTGGCGATCAGATAAGTACAGTGGAGCGACTACCATCCGAGTTCCATGACTCTGCTACCTGGGGAACCTCACCAGATTGGATCATAGTTACAAATTCAGTTGCCTGAATTTGCAGGTTTCACCACGATGTTTTCCCTCACCGTAATAGCATCAATTAGAATTCAACTAATGTGCATAACTCAGTAAAAAGTCATTGGTACATGGCCGCAGCGAGATTCGAACCCTCTAGCTTACGAGTCGGATACTCAACCGGCCACCGACGCTCTTATCACAAAGGCAGCCATATACCCAACTTTAATGGGAGTAGGTAGACGGCGGACGTTCCACAAGCGGTATTCCGCGTTCAAAAACCCATCGTGATTATTTCCAGGTGACAGTGATCGGGGCAGGCTCCTCTATCGGGCAAATAGTGTGCCTGTTGCTGAAGCAGAGCAGCCTCATCAGATACCTTTCGATGTACGACGAGAATCCTCAGCACAACGTCATTGGGGCTGCCACAGACTTGGCCCACATAGACACCAGTCCAGCGGTGGAAGCGTACCAGGGCCGAAAGTATATGGGGCTCGCGTTGCATGTATGCCTATTTTATTTTGAACTTTATATATACTGCAGCGATAACAATATGTACTTTAAGATTGTAAGCTAGCTTGAAGTATGCCTGATAGTAAGCAGTTACCGCAGCCTATGAACGTTTGCAATACTAGGGGCATCAATCCCGAATTGCGGGCTGAGTTGACTCCTAAAAGTTGTAAAACTTTTAAACCGACCCTGTAAAACTTTTTCATCCTTTTCTTTCTTGAAGGACTTCATGTTTGTACTATCCAGGGAAAACCTCTCCAGGGACTACTACAAGTTACCTAGGGACCTAATTGCGTTGAAATATCCTTTGGAATCATAGTTTGCGACCAATTCGGTTCAAAAGTGTGAGGATGTACGCTTGATTTAAAGCGGAACGGTAACTGTCGCCCGTAATATTAATATTCCCTACATATAATACATATGGGTCAAGAAGCAGAACCTGTGCGTTGTCACCCTGATGCTACAGATACTATGACACGTGGAGTTCTTAGAGCATAGAGTTTAGCTAAAGCAAAGTAAAGCGAATGTTAGAGACTGTTCGCAACCGGCCGTACTACGCGCTTGGTGGCTATAGTTTGTGCCAAATGGATTAGCAGTAGCGTGCCTTGACCTTTTGCCTTGAAAGCTGTTCTATTTCATGAAATTGTCACGAATACGAATATTTACATAATTACAACTATCGCTGTGATCTCTTACTAAATTGTTCTGACTACCAATCCATTTGGTACGATTTTTAGCTTCGCAACTCTCGCAACTCTACACGCTCTGCGTCTATCTAGGCTCAAAACAAGCCACTGCTCAGTGCGACCGTAACCAAGTATTCAACTTCTGTACCTAATGCTTGTAATTACACGGCTACCTGGATCACAACAATGCAACGAGCGATAAAAATGTTGGACATTTCTCATCTGATTATGGAATGAAATGCGATGCCAGCGTGTAGGTAACTGGGTATGTTTCCCGAATTATCATAATTACTTACTTACCGCCAAGTGTGATGGCGGTACCTAGTTGATACCGTCATCGATAAAGTGAACTCCGATCAATCGTATTTCGAATTAGCAAATCTAGAAACAAAAATCTTTACGTCTCGAAGATCGAAGATGTTTCGAATATGATTAGGTATATCCTTCGCCACCGGTAGAAACAACAATACAATACAAAACAAAACAAGGGTAGATACAGATAAAGTAGATGTACGCGATCGAAGTCGCGCCGGTTCCAATAGTGTATAATAAATATGTATTTAGAAGTATATGTATGTATAGCAGATATATCAGTTATCTAAAACCCATAGTAGGTGCAAGCTTTGCTTAGTTTACGGCTAGATGGTACAGCTGTGTGAAACTGTAAAATTCGGCCATTCGTATTTAAACCTTTATATTTTTTTTTGTACCGTCAGGGTGCCGACGTGGTGGTGATATGCGGCGGCTACTACCCGATACCACCCGATTGCTGCGTCCTGGACCGGGATCTCTTCGAGAAGAACACCCAGTACGTGCGCACAGCCGCGCTGGCGATCGCGAACTTCTGCCCCACGGCCATCATTGCGCTGCAAACGCCTCCAGTGGACAGCACCTTCGCACTCGTCAAATGGGTAAACTTATTTTGTATCTATTAGGTCTATAGTGAAGGAGCGTGCCGAGTGGTTAAGGTATCCGACTCGTAAGCGAGAGTTACCGTGTTCGAATCCCGCTGCGGCCATGTACCAATGAATCTTTTCTGAGGTACATTAGTTGAATAATAACCGATGTTCTTATAGCGAGGAAAACATCGTGTTGAAACCTGAACATTTGTGTTTTTTAACTTGGTGCCACCGTCACTTTTCCGCCACCGCACCCTCCGACGATGGAATGGATTTCATTCACACCGTCTGGATGCTTGGCATCCAACTAACGTACGGTCATCGCAAGCCTTCTTACCGCGCACGTGCAAGATGTGGAATCAGCTACCCATTTCGAAGTATTTTCTTTGCTCTATAACATAGGTTCTTCCAAAGGAATGTCTACAGGTACCAAGTCTACGCATCCGCTCCCTTTAGGTTGCAGATGTCCTGGGCGGCGGTGGCCGTTTTCCATCAGGTGGGCCATCCGTCCGTGTGCCTCCCTAGGCAATAAAAAAAATACGCATCTTATAATAGGGAAGCCCCGAGAAATCCATGCGAAGCCATGGCGGATTGCTAGTCTCGTATGAATAGACAACCATACCATTCCCACAGACCATGAAAGCGAACCACGTGTACGACAAGCGGAAGCTCCTGGGCCTGAACACCATAAACTCGATGCGAGCGAACCAGATATTCGCGAACGCTGTCGGAATCAACCCCATGAGCTCGTACATCCCCATCGTGGGCGGCACGGGACGCTGCAGCAGTGTCCCCATATTGTCCAACACCACGCACTTCTGGTGCTTGTCTGATGTGAGTTGCGTTATGTTAATTTGTTTTTTTTATGTTCATTGTGTTAGACGATTTTTTTAATTTCGTCTATGTTTATTATGATTATTTGAGACACACATATATGTATTTATCATCGATCTATACATAGTATGAAACATGTACATTAAGATCTTTTAAACTACGCAACGTATTTTAATGCGGTTTTCAACAATAGATAGAGTGATTCAAGAGAAAGTGATTTATAAGCAAGAAGAAAAGGGTATATATTGTACATATATATTTAGTACACTTGTATTTTATAAAGGGATATGGCCGTTCAGGTATGTTTCCATTTGAGGAAGTGGCCGTTCAGACAACTGGACGTTAATGAGAAGTGGTCACTCGGAGAAGTGGCCGTTCAACTACTGGACCGATTTTGAAAATTCTTTCTCTAATAGGAAGCTACAATATTTCCGAGTGACAAAGGCTACTTTTCATTTCGGTAAAATAATAGGTTACTGCGGGAAAGTTGCTTGTTTACCGATATCCAAACTGAGCGTGAGTGAAAGCCACTGAGAACGGCTAGTTATTCATTATCACAGCCTTACGGGCTGCCGTCCACTGCAGGACTAAGGGCCTCTCACACAAACGGGGGGGTTATTGCCATTATCTCCATGCTTGGCCGGGTTGAACATCGCAGTGTAATAAATATAACAATGGAAAACGCTGCTGTCCATTTGCTAGCCTACGAGAACTAGATCATTTACCTCGAAAACATTAGTCACCTTGTATGACGCCCACGAGTGTAAGGGGTTGGTGCTATTCTACTTTGCCGGCTACCACACGGCCAAGTGATTAGTGATTAGGCTAGTGAATAACAATAATAATATGGTGATCAGGCAGGCCGTAAGCTTGTTGGCCGCTTTTGTGGCATGAAAAAATTCAATTAATGTATTTAATACTTATAGGGCGATAAAGACTTCATACAGCGGATGATCACGTCTGGCGACGAGCTGATCTGCCGTGTGAAGTGCAACAACGAGACTGCGCACCTGTCCATCGGGTTCGCCACCGCGAGGGCTGTGCTCGGCATCCTTACTGGTAAGATTAGAGTTATTAGACTAAACAGTTAGAATTGAGGGAATTGAGAGGGAATGGGCCCTGATGCCCCGGGATGACGAGATGGACTACATCGACCTAGAGTGAGTACGGGCCAAACCAAGCTCCCCTCCCGATGACCCTAGTTGAGAAGAAGCCCGGGTATGAGTATAAGCTTCCCGGCCCGCAGACCTCCTCCACAATCTCATCGAAGGTAGAAGACCCGAAGTAAGTTTTGGTGAGACACGCCTAATTTTACCCGACTACTGGTTCGAAATAACGTTTCTCGCTCGCAGGTATGATCCGGAAGAATCCGGATGTGTAATAGACTGCGAGGGCGACGTAGGTTTTCCTACTTCGACGAGTACAAACTAAATTCCACTTTGTAGTGATAGTAGACGTTTTGGAGACCCACAAAACGTTGTCGGCCTGTGTACAACTGGCACAAAAATATTTTTTTTATTGACAAAATCTTCCACTTTTCGTAGCGATAGTACTCATATATTCTCTTGTGTAGGTTCTATGAGTAATAAAAAACCGGTCGGTTTCACGTCCTCTTGGCAGTTTCGTTTTTCAGATACATTAAAGTCACTTTTCGTTTTGGTGACTAAAAAGCGTCTGAAAGACAAATTGCTAAGAGGATGTGAGGCCGAACGGGCGGCAGAGGCAGTCTTAAATAAGCTCCCAGGCACAGTATTTCCTGTGGACTATGACATTGGATCTTTCAAGAGGTGTATTAGAGGTCTCTTTACAGGCGGACAACCCATTAGTAGCGCCCCTAGTATTGCTGATATCTATAGGCGGCGGTGACCACTTTCCATGAGGTGACCCGCTTGCCTGTTTGCATGTCTGCCGCGGTGTCCTAAATGGAAACGGTCGTGCAACCATGGTCGCACGGCCGATGTCGCCTGACCAATAGGAGACCTCAAAACCGCCCTTCGCATAACCATGGTTGCACGACCGCCACCTCACCTGGTGGTAAGTGAATATGCGGCCGATGATGGAACATGCCTGTCTAGGAACAGCCTATTCACTCTAGCCTTGAAGGCGTCTAGATTATATTGATCAGGGAATACACTTGCGGGTAATGCGTTCCATTCCTTGGCCGTACGCATTATAAAGGTTGAAGTAAAGCGGCTCGTGCGGGTAGCTGGAAGATCCACGACATAAGGATGAACGTTCGCCCGGATCGCGTTTCCCGATGGCGGAACATTAGGACAGCGCCTGCCGTATAACATATAAAAAAAAACTTGTTTCATAGGCAAATTCGTGGCGCCGACGTTTGTAGACTGCGTTCTAGTGGATCAGGACGATCCGAACATGGTGTTTGGCTTGGAGACGTGTTGCACCCCCGTCACGATGGGCGTGGACGGCGTGCAGACGTACGAGATACCGAAGCTGAGCAACGCGGAGAGGGCGGGCATGCATTCTGCGATGTTAGTATTTTAAATAATACCTAGTATATATTTCATTTTTTAGGATCTAAGCAATTTTATCAGGTGGTAGGACTCTGTCAAGCCTGAGGAGTCCGCCTGGATGTTGTGTTCTGTTCCGGTTTGAAGGATATGGTAGCCAACGCAATTATAGGCATGAGGTATTTCATCTTAATCCTCACAGTGACAACGCACCTGCGGTTCTGCATTTTTTTTGCCTGCAACCGAAATGCAAGAATCGTAGGTGTTATGGGCAACAGTTTCCGCGTAAAGAGGGGTGTTGAGTTTGACGTGTGTATCTGAGGCTCTGTTTATGTGTGCATGTGGTGAAAATATTTATTGAAATCTTAAATCTCGTGTAACTTTGAAACGATATATTTTAACGAAAATATGTCAAAATAATAATTTACTGTACCCACCTTAGGTTAAGGATGTAATGTGGAACCGAATAAAGTGCTGTATATGTCTATGTCTATGTCTAAAAACGCAAGTATAGATATTGATTTCTCGATCATGTCTAAAAAATTTCAATGGCTTTGATAGCGTAATATTGAAAATATGATCAATCTACGTTTGTATGAAGCGCGCTCGGGGGACACTCTTCTTAAGTTCGATACCCGTGCGACATCGGGGCGGGTCGCTAGTGTTGTATACCTTCATAGTTATTTTATATTCCCACAGGATAAACTTGGAAGACGCTTTGAACTTGGGCAAATGCGCTGCGCTCGGCACCACGTACTACTTACATCCGGAGAAGGAACCAATCGTACCCAAACTGATACCGTGTCCCACTTGCGACGAGCTTATAAGAACTGAACATGAGCTAGCGAGCAAGAAAGCCAGGAGAAAAGCGTAGGCTGATCACAGAACTGTCCGTCCCTAGGCAATAAAAAAAAAACGATCGCCTAAAATGTTCGTCAAAGTATGATGTTTAATTTCGAGTCTAAAGACGTCTGAAGTAATGTTTGTGACATCATATTGTTTGGTGCTGTCAAAATAGATCCAGTTCGTCTCCATCGGTTAGCCGCCATTGAATAAAAAGTGAATACGATTAGCATAAGGCACGTTTGAAAATCTTTAGTTTAAACTGAATCAACGCTAAAAAAATTAAAGCGGCATAGAAATTAGGCTTTCTTTCAAAATAGATCACGTACTTATTCGCGAAATAGAAGACAACGTTTTAATACGAAGTAACTGTAATAAAGGTGATTTGTAAAGTTTTGAAGAGACCGTTTTTTTTGTGATGATTGCTAATTCAACAACTTCCTTACGCCTTGTGGCGCATGGAGTGGAAACAACATTCCGATGCCTGAATGTTGTATTATAGACTAATAGTACAGTCATTCAAAGTACTAGTAGACCACCAGATCATATTGTTAATCCATACATGACACTCAAACCAATTAAGAAATAACAGTCGCGCTGTTATTAGTGACATGATGCCGGTTTCGTATATGGTGTAGTTAGGTTGTCGATGAGTGGGTGTATCCGTGTACACAGCGTAGTTTTGTTAGTTAGTACGTTGTTCGCAGGGTTCTGTCTTTATTTCTTACTAATGGACTAAGTGGCCAGCAGTAATTCTCTGTGTGACTTGACTGTATCTATATACCCTCAATGAGAAAGGTTCCAAAAATACGGCGATGTCAATGGCATTGGCAGCCACGTGAAGAGTCACGTGCAGTCCAATCTGGCGTGTTTTGCACGGGCGGGTTACTGTGGGGCTTCCATCGGATGTTTGGTAGGCCCACGAGGTTACGAAATTTGACGGTAGAAGACAGCCACGTGATTTTGAGGGTGGAAAGTATGATTACGGATTGTGAAACTTACAGGTACTTATCTACTGGTGGGCTGGGGTTACCTTACCTACTTTGATGTGCGGTGTTACATTACTTTGTTTATTTTGAGGTAACATGAGTCTTCCACCAGGAACACTAAAGAACACGATCTGAAATTACGCCGCTGTGCTTTTGTAAAAATAATCAAAGAAATCATATTCGGGGTCCACACAACCTCATCTGCACGCGGCCAGGGGCACTGGTTTTGAACTGCTCGCATCGAGTCGAACGCTATATTAGCTCAGCGGTGTGAAAGATCACGTGCGTCCAAATACAAAGTGTACTCGGAATAGATATCGGAAAAACGGAACGTAACACTTGGAGAGAGGGAGCTACGTATCTTTTAAAAGCTATGTAGATTTCTTTTATATTGGACTAGCCAATCTAAGGGCGATCTCTGATGTGTCCTGTGATAATGCGTTTTGTTTTTGCGATATTTATTCGGAGTACATTTTGTAAAAGGACGCATGCGATCTTACGCACCCGTTTGGGAGAAGCCACCAAACTTTGAACACCCTTTTTTGTTACCCGACTGCGGCGAAGCCCAGAAGGAATGTAGGTATGTCTGTTTCTTTGTTGCCCCGTAACTTATGAACCGATATTGACAATTAATACGTCGTTTGATTCAACTTGTTGGAGTAGTCTTGCATTAATATCATACAGGTTGATATTGATGACAGATTGATGATTTAATATTGATTATACAGAGGGGTATCACATACATGTGCTGTGCAACAAATTCAACAAATTCTGCCAAAATGTACGAAACAACTGATTAATCCCATAGTAAAAGTTGTTTGTTATCACGAGTACATGCATACCGTACCTACCTCTTTGTATTACCAATTTGAAATCTCCTGTATATAAAAGTTAATCCAATATCGTTACGTCTATCATTATTTTAGTCATATAGCTCCCGTGGGGGTCGCTAATAGTCGATTCGTTTCGAACTTGTTGCGTGGCCTTCGCCGAAGGTCGGCTTGCGGATAATCCCCATGATCACACGTGGCAGCTGTGCTAGCCCTAATGCATGAGAGGCATTTTTTTAGATAACCTGTAATAGTGCTAATAAATGAGTGGCTTTTGGTCAGGCGCCAATCGTAGGTTGATGCTGTTGGTGGGTCATTAAGTTGGTGGTGATGGTGGGTCATTAAGTTGGTGCTGATGGTGGGTCACTAAACGTATTGTGCTAAAGGTAAGGCATAACGTTCACTTAAGCCCGTTCATAAGTTCCGTTCTTTCGACGCAGTTTGATGCACTGAGTCGAAAAAGATGATTCATGGGTCAACGAGCTGAGCGAATAGTATAATCAAAACATAATAAAAAAAATATCTGTATTAATAATAAAAAAATAATAATAACCAAAATTACGTTATCCTATGAAAATGAACGGCAAAAAACTGGGCCCGGGACTTCTGCTTCAACTTCGGCCGCATCGTCACTTACCACCACGGGAGATGGAGGTTTGACCGCTTGGCTAGTAGGTACTTAAGGGATCTATCAGAGAGAAAGCGGTCACGCGGTCAAGCGTTCCGAGGTCCATAGAGCTTGTGCATGGTTCACCGAACCATGCAACTCGTGCCCGTACGAGCACGAATTATTACATTTTACTTTAAATTTAAAAGTATAAATTCAGAAGCAGAAAGCGTGAAAGCAAATCAAAGTGAAATGTATTGCTCAAACTGTTATCCTACTTCTAGTATCCCGTATCATTTAAATAACTATCTGCGGGCACCTGTTAATGGTAACCTGGCACCTTGTAACTTGCTGTTGGTGTTCTGAATAAAGTAAAATAAAATAAATAAATAAATAAATAAAATAAGGTCATTTTTATATCACGCCTTTTGAAAAGCGGAGCGACGCGTTACATAATGTAAGTGATACAAAAATTGACCTTATTCTATGAGCAATACATTTCAATTTTATTTGCTCTTACGCATTTCTGGTAATAAGCGCCTGTTGTTTTCCCTCACCGTAAGGTAATAAATCTTACGGTGAGGGAAAACATCGTGATGAAACCTGCACATTCAGGCAACTGGATGTGTAACCGTGATCCAAACTGGTCAGGTTCCCCTGGTAGCAGGGTCATTGAGGTCAGATGGCAGTCGCTCGACTGTAACTACCTGACCTGCCAAATCCTGGATCATGGTCAAGGCGGACCCCTGGCCCTCGTTCTCGAGAGCACAACCGGGACATTAACGCCAAGATGATTTCTGGTAATAAGCGCATCAGATAATAATAAAATCCTCCAATCGCCATTCGCTTGTAACTTAACACGTTAGTAACTCCACAGGGTAGTATCAATATCAGGAACGTCCGCTCACCCGGCCCAGCTCAGGGACACTTTACGTAACCGTGACATTCGATATTCATTTAAATATATGGAATGGTTTTTTTACTCATAACCGTGTATGTAGGTAACATACTCTTTCAACTCGTAGATTTCGATATTAAAACTAATGTTACAAACATCTTATGACCGATAGTACTAAACTTAGGCGACTTTTGGCGCGTTAAGTTATTCCTTAGCATTTAGGAGTCACAAAGTCGGTTGTCAAAGTTAAGATTGAATTAGCGAGTTTAGTTTTCACTCATATCGCCCTACACCTGCGATAAGTAGACAAGAGCTAGTTAAACACAGCATCATCATCCGAGCGGTCAAACTCGGCTTCTGCCATAGTCCGCTTTCACTACAGTGAGAATGGTGAGTACCGTCCATCCTCCGCTTACGTCACATCACTGTGGGAGAAACATATACATATTTAAGACTGTTTAAAGTTCTGCAAAGAGACAGCAAGTTCTATAAGTTGTTAATGAAGGGAAAATAAGTATTATTACCATAGAACGCCTAAAATCAGCGTATACCTCTGATGAGCATCCCTCTAGGACGGAGACAGTCGCACCTGGAAAATGTAAACGTTTATTGAACTATTTTATACTAAATAGAATTATTTTCTTATTCGACTGATTTGCTGGGTAGGGTGTAGCACATGATTTCCTTCACGTGACCATTCTTTTAGAGTTTGCATATAAGCCGCCCTTCTTAGAAGCCATATAGATACTGAACATAGGGGATTACGTCTCTTTGCAGCTAGCTTCACTTAGCGGGTATCGAGCGAGTATGATGCAAGTAAAGAGTGTAACCACCTTGGCGCAAATTTAAGTACCTACAGCAGTAAGCAGATTACTTCCACTTCCATTCAATGCTATTGGGATAGATTTCATACACATCATCTAAATGTCAGGATGCCTGAACTAACGTACGGACACGTGTCTTTTTACCACGCACGATGTGGTATAGAGTACGGATATAATTAGGTACTAATGTTTATTACTATAGCGCCAAACTTGTACGCCCAGTGGGTAGATTGTCACAAGTGCTTTGATAACGATATTTTAATAACCTTTTGAGTATTTTTTAATAGCTTGTACAGCCTAATCACTTGGCGTACTATTGGCCATAGTAAAAAATATTAGGAACTGGTTGGCCCGGCGCGACATCGTTCGCAAGTTGTTATACTCTGCCTTACCCTACACCTACCCTACACCTACTTTACCCCTACTTAGAATTTTTTTCTTTGCATTTAAACCACCCCTGTATTTTAATCAACCGAACAAAAAACAATGATTCAAATCGGTCCAGCCTTTTTCGACTTTTGGCGAGACTTACGCACCACAATTGGTTTTTATATATTATAAGCATATGTTGTAATTCTTTACCTACTCTAAGTCGTCTTGGCGTTAATATTATCTCGCGTTGTACTCTCGCGCGAGTGAGGGAATTAGGAAATGTAGTCTGGCAAGAACGCCGTGAAAAATTTGAGGGCGCCACTTGAAAGCAGAAGTATTCAGATTGACATAAATTAATTCAGAAATACAGTACTATTAATACTCCACATTAATTGTACGGTACATAGTTCGTTTTCACGATTTCCTTGCCAGACTTCATCATTTGAACCTACTCTATCTGCCACTATCTAAAAATTATCACTTCTTTCTGAGTAGCACTTTCAGTTTTTCGGATTAAAATTTCATTCCATTCCATTTCATTTCCATTCCAGGAAATTTATTGTATCGTTTGGCATGTATCAATGATATGGATAAGGCATTACAGGCGTACAGCCGTGACTCGTGGCAGTCAAGGTCATGCGACATCGAAGCCACCCTGCCCCTTCGCCCCTGCATTACACTGCGCACTGCGACTCCAGGCACTTGTCTGTTGAGAAATACAATTTTCTATCGGAAATTCGTAGTGTAATGGTCCTTTTGGGACGGACTCAGTGACCGTTTTCCCTATGCGTATAGTGATTGTAAACGTTAGTGCTCGTGTCGTGTTGCGTGCAGTTAGTGCTGTAGCGATCCCGGGGTGAGTACGTGCGTACGTAGATGTGCGATTTTTTTGTGTTATTCGTATATTGTAGATATTTAAGACTTTTCTGCCGACATGAGAAGTCTCTATTAGTTCGATAATTAAGTATGAATAAAAATAAATTAGTAAGCTCACTACATCTAGATACTTTGATTCAATTTCTCTTTTCTAATCTGTGTCTTATAATATTATTACTATTATAAAACTGTCAAGAGGTTGTGAGCCCGTGACATTGAAATTGGTTGATGTGTGTCGTAGGTCAGGCACGAACATACGAAGCAACGAAGCTTCTAGCATAGTCTCTGCCTATCATATGATATAGTGGCGTGGGTGTGTGTATCTACTTAGGAGTGTTAACGTATTAACCAAAAATAATCCCTTTAGAACATTCCTGTTGCGCTATGGATTAATAGATAATAGATGGATTAATACTAATGGATAATGGATTAATACTAAAAGATAGCTCGGCTTAATATGGCCATTTGCGATAAAGATGGAAATTGATTACCCATGCCTGCATGTATTACGATAAAATGAAGTTATAAGTGGGCACAAATTCTTCAAGAAACACTCACCAGTGGCTTCCAGGATTCTTCTTTAGCACATTGAGAGACGCCACAGGCTTCCCAGACCTCTTCACCTGGCGATCACTCTAAAATGTGTAATCCTTTACGGGGATGTTTAAAATTTACTGGATTTGTGCTGTATTACCATTCAACAACCACAAATTGCTATTAAAGCAGAAATATGAGTCTTTAGTCCGAAAATATTCCGAAACGACAAAATACGGGCAGAGCCATTGCCCTCGACAAGTTTCGAAAAACGGAGAGAAGTATGCCAACTTACGAGTTTAAAAAAGTTGCTAGGTTGAGCCTACTACTCAGCCGTAGGATGTCCACTGCTGAACGTAGACCTCCCGCCACGCCTTGCACACCGGTCGACTCTATGCCTCTTGCATCCATCGGCTGCGTACGACTTACGATACCTATGACTATGTATATATTATGACATAGTGTACAATAGATCAGTTATCAGTCAGTGTTTATGGGTGAATACCACCGCCATATCTATTTCTGCCGCCAACAACAAGATTTAAAGGTTAAGGTAGCCAGTGAAATTACAGGCATGACGCATTTCATCTTAGTCCTCACAGTGACAACGCACCTGCGGTTCTACATTTTTGTTACCTGCAACCTAAATGTATGAATTGTAAATGTTATGGGCGACAGTTACCACTTACCATCAGGCGGGCTGTCTGCTCGTTTGTCACTGAGTTGTATAAAAAAATAGGTAAACCAGGCGATACCTTCACGTCAGAAAACAGGAAGTTTTCATTTATCTACCAATTGTTGCCAGTTGTTCGTCAAAATTGCCGACAGACCATCAGCGATTACAGGTAATTACGGTTTGTCCTCAAGTGATGTGCATACCTGTAAGACAACGCTGAGTAACGTTGCTTATAACTTTTATATTATTTCACCGTTAGTTGATTGCAGTTAAAATATGAGCGACAATTTGGAAGGAATTATCTTATCACCGGGATTTTTTTTAATGTAATTTTTTAAATATTGTTATCGTTGTTGAGCGTGTCGTTCTGCGTTGTTGTGATAATTACGTTTATACAGTTTATCGTCACTAGTGCGTGTTGTGTTCTTATAATTTAGTGTAAATGCATACAATCTTAATTCCCGGTTGAATTCTTTATGACGTATTGGTCAAATATAGGTATATACGTTATGTATCATAAAACTCAAATATATATACAGGAGTCCTATGTAAATACACTGTACCTCTGTGGTTGGGATATGGTGCCATTTTTAGACTAGCTTTTGGTTAACCTTTGGCAAAATCCAAAGATTTTGGACACAGAGCACCAAAACCTTTGTCAAAATAGCTATAGCTACGAGTATAACATGATGAGCTATAGTCCAAGTTTTTTGCGCTATAGTTTAGCGGCAGACACATTTTGTAGAAAAAAAAAGTTGCTTTGATAGTTTTTAATTTAGGTCAAGTAGGTGCCTACGCGTGCTGTGTATAATATATTGTTACATTATTTATTTATTTTTCGGAAAACCGTCAGCATTTATTGTAAAAATTTGCTATGTCTATCGTAACAGTAAGGCAATTAAAGCTTATTATTATTTTGTAAAAACGCGTATTCACTAGGGGACAATTAATTGTAACACGACACACATCGCCCGAAATCCCACGACTTTTCGTACGATTTCAATATTTTAACGAATTGCCGTAGGCTAAATTACTGAACCATCATTCGGTTACTGATATTTGGCTCTTACTTACTTCTTACCGCGAACGTCAATGGCCCAAAGGTTAAGGGTTCGACTCGTAAGCGAGAGGTACCGGGTTCGAACTCCAGTGCCGCCATATATACAAGGCTCTTTTCTGAGTTATATACATTAGTTGAAAACTATCCAATACTCTTACAATGAGGGAAACATTGTGATGAAATTTGCACATTCAGGCTACTGAAGTAGGCCATTTGCTCGTAGTTGTGGCGCATCTACATCGCCCACTTAGCCCTTCTAACTAGTTTAATTGATTTCTATGGGTCAACCCATGTTAACAGGGTCACGGAGGTTAGATGTCGCTCCACTCATTACCTGATCTGCCAACTCCTTGATATTGATGCCAAGATGATTTATATTGTTTACCATAAATGTCGCCCGATATCGTATGGTGCCGCTCGACATGTGACCCTACTTATGTTCAGCGACATTGTAGGTTCTATGCATGATGTCAAAACTTACTCTCAGATTCAAGTATTTTATATTCGAGGAGTAGATACCTATAAAAAGTCGTTCCAGTATCTATCTAAAGTGTTGACTTGTTGAGAAATCGCACTGTCAATATTATTCAAATTATTTACTTATGTTAATGTAACTATTACTTAGGTGATTATCATAAGCGGCAGTAATGGCGGACCAGAAGTACTATCCAAATTGTGATGCGACCGTTTGGCTGCGATCATGCGAGGAAGAGGTCCACGAGCCACTGGACGGCAAGATCACAGGTATGCTTCCTACTTCCTATATTTTTAACTTTATCTAGACATAGACATAGCTTTTATTTGGAAATAACTACAAATATATATGATAAGTTGTAATAATATCAACAATGATAGGTATAACATGTTACATCTACTTAAAACCATAAAGAGATTGGAATGTGGAGTAATGCGACGTCAAAAAGGGCCCCTACTCAGCATTAGCTGCAGCAGAATGATACAGCGCTGGTTTTCAGCGGGATCTTTAGGTGTGAAGACCAATCACAAACAATACTTGTTTAAGTAACGTTGCATTACCATGCGTTCACTTAGCAGCTGGCTCTTTGTTATGTGAACGCGCTGAGTTCAATACGGCTGTACGAAGTGGTCAATAGGGATAATGGGTCAACCTTTTTATATTCTAATTAGTCCGTCAGTTAGATTATAAAAAAATATTAATCACATATTTCTTTATTTATCAAATCAATAAAAAACCGACCAAGATAAAGCGTTCAAAGTTTCGGAATAGGGGCTCGTGACGTCACTTCTGAGTAAAAGACGTAAAGCGTGACGTCGCGGCAATATTTCAACGCACTGTATCGGCGTTATTTTTTGTTTTGTAACAGAAGAAAAAAAAACGTCCAAATATTTTGATAATGTACTTGACGAACAAAAAATCTTTTTCAATCATCATCCCGATAAAAGCGCATTCGCTCTCAAGTATTGTCAGTTGAAATCCTGTGCGTTCGCGCGCACTGTGAGACCGCATAGGGTGTAAGCAGCTATAGTTTTTACAGGGTCGGCAACGCGTGGGTGATGCCCCTGGTATTGTTAATGTCCATAGGCTGCGGTGACTGCTTACCATCAGGCAGGCCGTAAGCTTGTTTGCCACCTTAGTATTACAAAAAAAAAAAAATTCATCAACAGCCTCTAACAGTCCATTAATGGACTTAAGCCTTCTCCACATTGGACATAATCTCCACGGCTAGCAGGTAGGTTGGAGATCACAGTGTTGAAAACAAAATAGGTTCCTCTTAAAACAATATAGGGTCACGGATATCAGGGGACGAAAAGGCCAAATTAGCCTTTCATATTCATATCAGAGTACCAAAAACTTATCTGATCCGGTGGCCAATACTGGAACTAAGTGACTCAATTTGGAATTGTCGCTGCAGATAAGTTTGTGACAAATTAATATGATTACGCTTCTTTACGTGCGACAAATTATCAAAATTATGAAACGCTAATGTGGCCTTTTCAAACCCACAGATGGCAATCGCTCCACTGTAATTACCATGATCTGCCAAATCTTGGCCCTCGTGCGCGAAAGCACAACCGGGATTTTGACGCGAAGATATTCCAATACTGCGATCTTGCCAATCACCCGGAACCAGAACAGAATCGGAAATCCCTAGACTCTTTACAACTTACTTAAAGGAAAACGAAAACAAAGAAAGCCTTACTACTATTTTGTGCTATTATTATACTCCAAATTCTATCTAATATATTTATCATTGACAGGTGATATGCCGCCATGGCTGCGCGGCACGCTGCTGCGCAACGGGCCCGGCTCGCTCAAAGTCGGCAACATGCGATTCGACCACTTGTTTGACAGTTCAGCTTTGTTGCACAGGTATGGTATGGGTACCAATGGTCGGGTATTAGGTTAGGTACTTAGTACATTATCACCATGTTGGCGTCAAGTGTTCAACAATAACCTAATTAACATATAAATGTCGTAACACCTTCGACCGAATTTACATATTCTCAAATATTTTCTAAACTGCTGAAACAAAGCTAAGAACCATCTCGATTACACTACCTTTCAGATAACAAAAACCGCATCGATATCGGTCCACCCGTTCGAGAGCTACGATGTCACAGAGTCACAGATACATAGATAGACAGATATACACGTCAAACTTTTAACACCCCTCTTTTTCGTCAGGGGTTAAAATTACAACAGGTCATTCTTAACGCAGTTTTTGTGTTATGTTGACATAACTACGCAAAATACGCATTTTGTTGACAAAATGCGTATATTTTACACTTAAAAAATTGGCCGTAAAATATTGCTGATCTTGAATATAGATCTCATTAATAATTCGTATTGTTTACTTTATTTGTGCTGCGCAAGAATTCTCTTATTTAATGACGTACTTACATATGACCATACCTTTGATTTGATTGAGACAGTTCTTTCATTTCGTGTGGTTTACGAACGAACTTACAAAGTAGCTCCTCTTTTTCTAGTTGCAGCACGTCTATCATAAGAGTATCATTAAGATGAAAGAGATAGCAGTATCTATGTCGCGCCTTTTCTCACTTATCGCTCGCGACAGCAATGATACAGATGATGATAACCTCGTTTGTATGCAGGTTCGCAATGCTGGACGGCGCAGTGACGTATCAGTGCCGCTTCCTGCGCTCCAACACGTTCAAACGGAACCAGGAGGCTCAGCGTATAGTGGTCACAGAGTTTGGCACCAAGTCAGTGCCAGACCCCTGCCACACTATATTCGACAGGTGACATATTCTTTTTACAAGCTTTTATTTAGTTGCACTGTTTATATGTAAGATGTCCGTCAAAAAAAAAAATTGACTATTTCTTGGTATCGGATTGAGCTGAAATTTGGTATACCTATGTATGTTGGATGACAATGCATTAATATGGTACCATAGAGCTGGTCTGATGATGGAGTCGGAAAGTGGTAATAGGAACTAATGAACGCAATAAGATAACCCCAACGTGTATGTATGTATGTATGTATGTAATCTCTTTATTGCATCAATTTATAACATTACAGGAAATAAAAATACAGTTTATAATGCAAAGGCGAGCTTATCCCACAACGGGATTTCTTCCAGCTAACCTTTGATAAGCCGAGAAGACCTTTGATGAGCGGTGAAGGCAATCAAGAGTAAAACAATTAACTATAACGAATATAACCCCATAAATACATATGAGGAAATACATACATACATAAATACACGTGTTTGGGCTCTTTGGAATGGTCTTGATGAGTAGATACTATACCGCGCAATAAAAGCTTGTTATGATATTTTTTTTAATTTGTGAACTTATTCTTACACGCACAATCTCGGTAGAGATATTTCAACTCAGTTGTGCGCGCGGCCCTATCTGTGGTTTACCCTTACCATACCATAATTACCCTAATTACCCTTACCATAATCTTATCTGTTCAGTTGGTCTAGCCATGTGAGTTTTGTTATAATCGTTTCGGTAAAAGTTTGGTAGAAATATTCGAATTTCGATCGGTCAATTTTTCATCATACCATAAACGTTAACGTCCGCCAAAATGAAATCACATGGCTAGACTGGCAGGTCGGTAGACCTAGAGTCCTAGACAATGTCATTCCACTAGCTTCACTAGCGCCGCCGGCTACTATTTTTTATTTATCACTGGCGACCCCGGCCTCGCACGAGTTGTAGCTTTAACAAATTATACACATAAACCGTCCTCATCTCTCCGCAATAACTCTGTCCGTTTGTGAAAATCGCATAAGAATCCGCTCAGCAATTTTTGAGTTTATCGCGGACAGACAGACAGAAAAACGCGTCGTGGGACTTTGTTTTATAATATGTCGTGATGATAAAATATATGGTTAAAGATTCGCCAAACTGTTAAACAGTTTGTTGGCGAAGTTTGCATTCCGTATTCATATACTTGTACCCTACTATTCTATGCTCTTATATACCTAATTATAAATTCTGAATGCTTTGACTTTTAAGTTTAAAGTATGTTTGCTATCATCTTCATTCAGAATATCAGGTATCACGTACTCTCTCACTGTCGCTGGCCAATGTAATTTATTGTTAACTTTGCTTGCTTGTTAAGCAGCGTATTTTTTTCCAAATTTCGTTAGTTCTTAGCTTACAATTTATTATTTATTTGTTTTTAAATTCTGATTTGTTCGTTCGTTTCTGTTGTGAATGTGTTCTAGAAATACTTACTTTTTCGTGCACTGGTAAGATGGTACAAATTTTTTTGAACCTACTACTTCGACTCCCCATGACATACTCGGGTTGGTCTATAATTCAATATTCTTTTCTGACGAACACCACTTGAACTGAGACTATCTATTTCAGGGTGTCGTCTCTATTCAACCCTGGCAAGTCGATGTCGGACAATGCCATGATATCCGTGTACCCGTTCGGAGATGAAATCTACGCCTTTACTGAGGGTCCGGTCATACACAGGTACGTTATCATTACAATCATCATGATCATAGCAAACACAGAACGATGCATAACTAGCTGTGCCTGCGACGTCGTTGAAGGTGACAATGCAATAATATATGGTACCATGAAGCTCGTCTGATGATGGAGTCGGAAGGTGGTTTTAACTTCACTTTCGTGTCCTGGAATCTTGAAAGCCTAACATAACCCACTTCCTGGCGTTCAATTAAGCTGGTATACCTATGTAATTTGGATGACAATACATTAGTATGATACCATGGACCTGGTCTGACGATGCAGTCAGAAGGTGGTAATAGGAACTACTGAACGCAATTACATAACACCATCGTGTCTGAGCTCTTTGAAATGGATTTGACGAGTACTATATAATAGTACTCGTCAAATCAATCAAAAGTTGCGCAATAAAGTATATTAAGAAAAATAGTTTTCATTTGAGAACCTTTTACAAATAATACATTGCTAGAGAAAAGCAACCTTCAATACTGTTCATTTTTCTTTATTTATCTTACAGAGTAGACCCCACGACCTTGGACACGATGGAAAGGATAGACCTCATGGACTGCGTGGCAATCGTAAATCACACTTCACACCCTCATGTTATGCCAAACGGTAACTAAAACTATTATCATCAGCCTATAGGTAGGTCCACCAGCTTGATTTGCGCTAATCATAAAAAAGTGCGACTATAAAATGAGTATATTATACCATATTTATTTGCAATCGCAGCTCAATGGCAGTTTGACACGATTGCGATGGGCGATTTTTTTGTATTCTGCTGTAATTAAATTTGCCATTGAGCTACTAAGGCGATCCACTTACGATTCGATCGAACTAAGTAAATTAGCGAACTCTAGGCCCGTATTGGCTGTCATTAGCTCCGTGCGCCGATTAGATTAGTGCGCGACTGTACCCATGCGAAGCAATCTCCTCCACTTTTCGTTCACCGCTCGACTTACGTGCCGCTAGGTGTACCTACCAGTGTTTTGAGTAGGAAGCTCAAATACAGGAGTGGTATGTTAGGACTGTTCATGTAATAGCCAATCAACTGTGTGATATGAGTCGCTTAAAACGATGCTTATGCTAACTTAAGAACCAATTTCGAAAATTATGTCAGACTTGTCCATACTTTGGAATATTTCCACGGGAAACGAGTAAAGCAGAAATGGGAATGTCACACGGAAAATGTACGGGAAATAAGACTAGACTGGTGCACGCGGACGAAGTGCTTATTGTCACAACCCTCTAACCACAAACATTCGAGTAGGTACATACCGAGATTTCATGGCGTATTCATTTTCAAATGTTTCAGGTGATGTTTACAACGTTGGAATGTCGATAGTGAAAGGCAGTCTCCGACGGGTTGTGGTCAAGTTCCCCTTTATTGAGAAAGGCAAGTCTAAATTTTAACCCCCTCAGTATAAAAACTATTGCTATTTTGTCTCTCTGTGGCTCCAATGTGTACCGCGATGTGCCATGTGGTGACGGAAAGATAATATGGCACCAACCATAGCCTCCTTCATCTTACAAGCCATGCGCAGTTTGACAACGTCGCATTTTTTAATTTTAGTGAAACTGAAAATTACTGTAAAACTCATCGCGGTCGTCGTCGTTTAATATTATTAGTTATTTAAGTGATAAAGTATATAAATAAGTATGTACATTAGTAAGATAATATGAAATTGTACTATTTATTGAAATTGTAATATGTACTATTTAGCCATCTACCTACTTGCAATTGTATTATCCTAATATTATAAATGCGAAATATAATGTATGTTTGGTTTTGTACGTAATGGATGTTTGTTACTCCTTCACGCAAAAACTACTGAACGAATTTTAATGAAATTTGGCATGTATATAGCATATAGCCCCAAATACCACATATGCTATAATTTATCCCGATATTTAATGTGTGTTATCCCGATATTTCCGCGGGAACGGGTCCGGAACGTTATAGCCGAATTTTATGCGGACGCAGTCGCGGCCAAAAGCTATTATGAAATAAAATAATCTATTCCAGCTAAAATATTGCCCAATTTATTAAATATTAGATATTATACATTTTAAAGAGAGTTATTTAGGAACCTAAGTATATAAAAACTAACTACTTACTTACTTATTGTACCTACCTACTTTTTCAACGCTTCCATCATCGTGGATAATCAATGATCGTAGTTTAAAGTAGTTGTGATAACTTTCACAATGCGAACAATGTTTGCTGCACACAAAAGATCCTTCGGTGGGACTCCAGCATGCTTGGGGAATACCAGAAGTCCATTTGTTTAATAGAATTACATCTTTTTGAAAGCAAAACATCGGCACAGCTTCTTTCCTATTTTTAAGGTTTAATAATAATGTTACTTGCATTTTTCAAATGCAACAACGCCTTTGCATCTTTTAGAGTAAGATTACGATTATAAAACAGAATTTGATTTATGAAATAAGTAAAAAACTATCAACAAAAATAGTCAAGAGCTGTTGTAAAAAATGGCATTTATCCACTTTTAGCACAATTATAAAAATATTCACTTTTATTTACCTTCGTAGATGGTCCATACGAACGCGTTAATTTACAGTTTTATCGATATATTTTTAACTTATCATCAAAATTTCATAATTTTCCCGCACATTGACATGTAAACAATAAGTAAATCGATTAACAGCGACGTTGCCGTTCCGTGCTACAGCATGGCTTGTAAGATGAAGGAGGCTATGCACCAACTCCTAACGGATGGAGAGCCCGATTAATGTTTTTATTCTATTATTTTTAGGATTCTTTCATCTTCGGTGCAGTAGTAGGTAGATAGCTGAATTTATGGAAATATTGCGTTTCCGCCTAACTCTGATAGAACCATGGCCGTAATAACATCAAAATATATTGAGCGCGGTCCGGCTCTGCCTGGCATTGTCGGGCACGGTCCGGTCGTGGTTGGCGTGGGGTTTGCTGCGGCCGGCAGTGTGTCACTGTGTGCTTCCTTCCTACTTTCCTACCTTCTTCCTTTTTGACGATTGAAAGAGATATTTAATGTCCTAATCAATAAAGAAATTTTGAATTTTGAATTTTGACTATTACGTCCATGAATGATTTTTTATATTATTGGACTAGCCAGGCATTTGACCGCCATCTCACCTGGTGGTATGTGACCATTCGGCCGATGATGGAGCATGCCTGTCTAGGAACTGCCTGTTCATACCGGCCTTGAAGGCGTCTAGATTATAACGATCATGTTACCCTCAGTCTTTGGATTCTTCGATATATCTTTTTTTTTTTGCGCCCGACGCAAAGGAAATGGGCACCCTCTGGTATAGCGGTTGGGAGGGAGGAGGTGAACTAACATGAGGCCGGCCGGCGGCCGGAATGGTTATGCATGATTCGCAAAAAATAAAAAAAGACTTAGGCGCATACGTGCTAAACACTCCCTGGGAGCACCTGTAGCCGGGAAGGCTTTCCAGGTTTCATCGGATGCGACACCCCGTAGGGACGGGGTGCGCAGAAATATAATAATCTGAAACGAGCCTTTATATGTTTTAGTTGACATGTTTGCGCGTGCGCACGTGGTGGCGAGCACGGCACTGCGCTGGCCGCTGCACCCGCCATACATGCATACTTTTGGTGAGCTGTATTACATTTTAATTAATAATAATACGTACGTATATCGTCAGCGGAAGAGCTTATTCAAGCTCAATTCAACTTTTACAGGTATAACAGAAAACTATTTCGTGATAGTAGAGCAGCCCCTGGCGATTTCGCTGGTAGGAATGGTAAAGAATCAGCTGCAGAATAAGCCCCTAGCGTCCTGCCTGAAGTGGTATCCAGATTATGAGGTAAGCAATCATTTTTATGTACTACCTACCTACATATGTTTCCGAGGCAAAATATCTAGAGTCTCTATAGACTGGAAAATGGGCAGCAGCGTTTTCCATTGTCATATTTCTAACACTGCAAACTCCTAGCCGCCTGCCGAGCGTGGATATTATGGCAATAACCTCCCCTTTCGTGGGAGAGGCCCTAAGTTCTGCAGTGGACTGATATGAGTTGTGATGATGAACTACCTATATGGTAAGCGGAAAACTATTGCTCATATCAGAATGCTGCACAGTTTGCTGTTGTGTTGTAACTATCATAGTATTAGAATAACGAATCAATCAATAATCACATGTTTAAAATGAACATTACTCAGAACAGGGATACCACATGGATATTTCAGTCAGGCCCAGAAAGTAAAGGTCGCTTTGACAATAATTTCTGTGTAACCAAAAATCTACTTTGTTGCTTTATGAATTGCTACTGAAAAAGCAATTGCTTTGTTGAGATTACGTACCTACCATACACTTTCATGCCCGCATCCTATGGGGGTGGACAGAGTTTATCGAGTACCAATAACTAGATGATCCTGACACAGCGATGGAATATTGTTGCCACCTTCGGGCTGGATCAGCGAAATACCAACTGGCCGCTTTGGATGCGATGGAAAATACGTGTAAAGGGGATAATTTTTGAGATGCAGTTGATTGATGCTAAGCTGTAGAGCCCAGAGCATCGACGAAAGTTTGCGTGCTTGTCGGACTCTTACAGGTTGCATACGGAGAGCGTGCGAAGTAATTAAAAGTAAGACCTTATTCCACCGGCCTATTTCTGCCACCGGGAAACGATCCGGGCGATAGTTTTATCCTTATATTGTGGATCTACCCTACTTTTGAAATAATGTTTGATCTGTCTTGTTTGCTAAATCTCTTTATTCTAAAAACAAACATTCTTACTTACAATTATTATGTCTTCTTTCAGGCACATATACTGCTCGTAAGCAGAAGTACTGGCAAAGAGGTGAAGCGGTACCGAACCGAGGCGCTCTTCTTTCTTCACATAATCAACTGTTATGAGCAGGACGGAACATTAGTTGTAGATTTATGCTCCTACAAGGACGCCAAGATGCTGGATGCTATGTACGTCGAAGCTATGGAGGTGAGACTAGACAGATAATTGTTATAAATATGGGTAGGAATGCTATCGATAGCGTGGCATATTAATTTTTAACATGTTAATTACCAACCACGCGATATCATATGATCGGTGGAATAGGATTGGTACGATATCGCGTTCATTAGAAAATTATGTACAAAAAAGCTTCCTCTTGAAACCCGACTCATGCTAGCGTAGAGTCGATATAAAAGTTAAGACCGTAAAAGGCGTCAGTACCCATGTACTGAACATAGAGTTCATTTTCTGGAAGAGTCCTTTGTTGTCCGCAGACCGCATTATGTGCACAGCTGTCTCGGACGCTTCGGACGTTCGATAGCTTTTATCCGCCGATACCTATCTGTCGCGTCCGATCGACTCGCCTTTTAGGTGTAACGACACCCTAACTTTGCCTGTCAATGGCCATGTTAAACAGCGAAGTGTTTCGCAGAACATGCAAAGCAACGCCAAGTACGCGGAGTGGTTCCGGGCCAGGCCGCATCGGCTGGAGCTGCCGCTGGGCGCGCCGAGCCTTACGAGGGTGGAGCCGCGCTTGCTGACAGACTTGGGCTGCGAGACACCTAGGATACACTACGATTTGTATAACGGTTGGTTGTGATGCTACTTTTTGATAATGATGGCCTGGTATTTGACGCCATCGTGCTTGATGCTACACTCATTCCTAGTTCTTTGTCCGAAACGCACAATTCAAGACACAATTCACATAACGAATAGTCCGCGTTGTCACATAGGGAGATGTTCTCCAATGGGAGAGCACTGTAAGTGTTAACTTACACTCGTAGGCTCTATACAACATCTTAGCATACAACAAAAGTGACATCAGACTGATTTTATGACCAAGAAACAAGAAAAAAGAAATTTTTATCCCTTCAAGTACTGACAAGTGAGAATTTTTGATGTAAAGTGTAAAAGGATTAGTACTGAAACACTTTCATTCGTAAACACAAGGTTAAATCATGACGTAATAATGACTTTGGCTAGCATTTACCTGTGAAATTGTATAGTGATTAGAGCTGCACAAGAGTCTTGGTTGGAAGAAAGCTGTACTGGCATTTTGCGTTTCTGGCCACATGCGCGGATATATAAACGGCTACATCGTACTTTAGGGTTACTCTATGAAATCTCACAAGACCCAGGTGGAACATCAGGTGACATATCGATATCGACAATAAATTAAAAAGAATGTCTAAGGCCAGTCACAGTTACACAAGAGATTAATGTGCTAGTTAGAATATTTTACTTTGAGCTGATAATTTTTCTAGAGAAATTCTCAACAGCTTTATTTTATTTATTCTCATTAAATGTTTTCCAATATTTTGCAGGTTGCCCCTACAGATACTTTTACGCCATCAGCGCTGATGTAGATTCTGAAAACCCGGGAACAGTAAGTGTTTTATTATTTCTGAACGGCTCGTTGTCTAAATGAAACTTGATAATTCAAAATATTTATACCTACATGCCTACTCTTCTTTAAGGAAACTTCAAGTTATGCTTGAAGCATTGTGGATTAAATTAAGTGAGGTGGAGCGACTGCCATCTGACTTCTGTGACCCTGCTACCATGTAAACCTGACCAGATCGGATCATGGTTACACATTCAGTATCCTGAATGTGCAGGTTTCATCACGATGTTTTTCCTCACCGTAAGAGCATCGGTTAGCATTCAACTAATGTACATAACTCAAAAAAGTATCGTTGGCACATGGCCGCAGTGGGATTCGAACCCGGTACCTCTCGCTTATGAGTCGGATACCTTAACCACTCCGCCACCGACACTCCTTTATAGATTCAATAACATCACGATAATTTCCAGATAATTAAAGTGGACACTCACACGGGCGAGACCCTCACCTGGGCTGTCAAGGGCTGCTATCCCAGTGAACCTGTTTTTGTGCCGGCGCCTAACTCGAAGGTACAATTTAGTATTGCTTTACACTGCTTTTTATAAAAGGAAAGTAGTGACCGTGCGGTGACCAACCCCTTCCACTATAGGTTCACCAACCCCAGCAAGGAAATGGACATCGGATATTGCTGTATATTTCAATTAAATACTGTAGATAGGCCTCTCACTAGGTGGACCGATGATCTGGTAAAGATGGCAGGTACCTGCTAGATGTGGAAGGCACAAGATCGGCGTTTGTGGAGATATCAGGGGGAAGCCTATGCCCAGCAATGGGCGTCTTAATACTGATATGATGATGATGACTGCGACTATGGCAAGCGTAGTGTAGAACACGCTCCGGCTAGATAGAGTGACGATTTGCGGCCATCCAGGTGGATGCTGGATGCGGCAAGCCGAGGTCATGGTGCATTGGCCCTCATAATAGGAGTGTTATAATAAATAAAATAATATGCTAAGACAATTCACACAGCGCCATCTACCCCCAAAGAAAACAAAGCTTGTGTTATGGGTATTAGATCAAAATTGGTGCCATAGTAAAATATGTTTGTTGTCACAAGCACGTGCATACGGTACCTCTTGGTATCATGAATTTGAAACCAATATGTATTTATTCGTCCCCACAACAGGAAGAAGACGACGGCGTGCTCCTGAGTGCGTTAGTATTCAGCGCGCCGCACGACCGCGAGGTGGCGCTGCTCGTCCTCTGCGCGCGCACGATGCGCGAACTCGCACGCGCTCACTTCGAGACCCCGTCGCCGGCGCCAAAGTGCCTCCACGGATGGTTCTTACCGGAAACTGTGAAGAGCTCGTGAGGTAAATGATGCAGAAGAGAAGAAAGAACGAAGAGAGGTGAAGAAGAAGACTTATTCTTTTTCTTTTTATGTTGTGGCTTCCGCTAAACTGTAGCGATTTTGCCAAAGACTATAAATAAAGTGACACCAACATGTCATAAAAATTCTAAGACTTGGAAAAGCAGAGTACAGACCCAGTATGCCATTTGGCATTTGGATGAGAGAGTGAGTGTCAAACGTCAACTCCAGCTCTTTGTCAAAAGTGACGCTTTATAAGATGGCTGTGTTAATTCTGATATCAGCCACGTGCCAAATGATCACCGAGATTTCACATATAGTATACAGAAGTTCATTGATTGTAGGTAAATATTAGTTAGAAATAAATTCTTACCAACAACTGAGGTAAAGGGAGGGGGAAAACTTGTACAGTGAGTGGCAAACACATCGTCGTGGTCAAAAACAGATGAAACATTTTAAAATGACGTTTCACCGCAATGTACCTACATCTATAATAATCGTAATTTAAGTAGTTCCGTGAGCATAATGTATTATAATTATAATTTTTAACATTAGATAGATATATGACGGTTATATACGGACGGTAATCGCCCTAAAATCTCTCTAGACTGACTTGTCTTTGTAAACAAACTTGTCGTATAAATCTCGCTACTTATTATTATCTAGTTAGATAATAATAAGTGAATTGTTAACTAGTTAGATAATAATTTAGTTTGTAACTTGACCATTGCAACTGTACTGGGTCTGGTACCTACCTACTCTGTGATTGAAGTGGCAGAGCGGACGAGTCAGTCTCCGTTGTCCAGAACTGTAGCATTAGGAACTGCCACTAGAATATGCGCAAGATAACTTTGCTCGCGGCTGAAAATGACACAATGACAGGTTCCTATTGCTATTTTTTCATTATTTTGTACTATGAAACGTGGAAAACACAGTATAAGTGCTTACATGTTAAACTTATAATAAACTCAGTATTCGCTCATATCCGTCGTTTTCTTGTCGTGTTTACTTGCAAATCTTTATCCGCATATGGCGGCCCTGCTTATACTATTATACAGGGTGGGCCAGAAAGTTGGATGGATTTAAAAAAATTCATTAAAAAAAAGGAGAAAATAGGACACCAAATAAAAATAGATGAATGGGATTTTTTTTTAATTACATCTAGATGTGCACCATCGTGCTGCAAACACTCCTCAAATCTGGACCTCAGATTTTTAAAAACTCGCTGGCACATTGCGCGTGGAATAGCAGCCATTTCTTCTTGGATGTTTATCTTCAACTGGGCAATCGTGGTTGGATTATTGCAGTAAACTCGACTCTTCATGTATCCCCACAGAAAATAGTCTGATGGTGTCAAATCTGGACTTCTGGGCAGCCACGCAATCTCACCTCGGCGCGATAAGAGTTTTCTTGCAAACATCTCGTTTACGACTGCTATTGAGGTATCACATGTATGGCATGTCGCGCCATCTTGTTGAAACCATGTTGCACGATTATAGCCTTCAAATTCTTGCAATTGTGGAAAGAAAAAATCGCGTAACATGGCTGTGTATCGGTCGGAATTTACAGACACAGATTGCCCTCGCTGATTCTCAAAGGAATAGGGTCCGATGATTCCGTGTGCAGAAATGGCCGTCCAGACGGTTACCTTCGGCGAATGCAGAGGTTTTCGATGTTTTGAAAGTGGGTTTTCTGGGGCCCAGTAACGGCAATTCTGTTTGTTGACTTGCCCACTTAAGTGAAAATAGACTTAGTACACCCGTGAAGCGCTCTATGGCGACTAAATTTCCGAGAATCAAGCTACTCATCCCCACCTCCCGCGCCTCGCTATTGCATATGCGCTTATTACATTTGACTAAATTAAGTTACTAAATTTAGAAGCAAAATGCGTGAGAGCAAATCAAAGTGGAATGTATTGATCACAGAATAAGGTCCATTTTTGTATCACTTATATTTTGTTACGAGTCGCTCCGCTTTTCAAAAGCCGTGATACAAAAATGGACCTTATTGTATAAGCAATACATTCCACTTTAAAATGCTCTCACGCTTTTTGCTTCTGAATTTAGTCGTATTAATTTAGCCAGGTTTAATAAGCGCAATACCGCTCCAGCGCAATAGTGTTTCTAATGCGCTGATTACATTTGACTAAATTTAGTAACTAAATTCAGAAGCCAAAAGCGTGAGAGCAAATCTAAGTGGAATGTATTGCTCATTAAATAAGGTTAATTTTTGTATCACGGCTTTTGAAAAGCGGAGCGACACGTAACATAATATAAGTGATACAAAAATGGACCTTATTTTATGAGCAATACATTTCACTTTAACATGCTCTCACGCTTTTTGCTTCTGAATTTAGGAAAATGTAATTACCGCATAAAATCGTAAGTCTTTATGGCCCACCCGTTACTATTAATCAGGTAACATAGTGTTTATTATATTAAATAATACGGTACTTCGTTTATTAATTGTATGGTTTACACCATATTTAATAAAACCTAAGTAATAAGCGAACAGTCAGCCCTTCCGAATGTCGCTGACAGCCGCCAAATTTGTCCTCAAACGTAAGTACCTACCTCAAAGGCCGGCACCGCATCCACTCCCCTGTTACTGATATTCTGGTCGGCAGTGACCGTTCAATCCGGCTAACCGTCGGTCCCTGTGCCTCCCTAGACAATAAAAAAAAGTATTTTTAGCCCTCGGTTTGGTAATCCTTTACTAAGGTGGAGGAGGCTCAAATCCAAGATTAGACAATAACAGGCTTTTGATGGTGATCAACGCTTTATTGACAATACGAAACGATGTAAGTATGTATCTGTACAGATCTACATTCATAATAAATTAGGTAACAATGTAGATACCAACTTACTTCAAGTAATACATTCAATGACTTCCTACCACTATTAAATACTGTACGTATGGATTAAATAAACGCTGAAACAACGTAACAATGGAAAATTTCTCATAGAAAATTGTGTACACTGCACTTAGCTAAGTGGCGAGTATACAGTTTCAGCAAATATTGTGATTAATGGCCACGTAAGGCTAATCCAGTGGCGAAGCGGTTCGGCACAGTTCGCCATGTACAACCTTACGGAACTGCCGGAAGGCGTAAAGCAACAGTGGTCAGAGTTCCTGCAGAGAGCCATCAGGGAAGAATCGCAATGGACACAAATCGCATTCGTCGTGTCTCTGTTCTTCGTATTCGCTATTGGCATGCTAGGGAACCTTCTCACCTGCATTGTGATCTACTACGAGCGAACCATGCACACGGCTACAAACTACTACCTTTTCAACATGGCTGTGACGGATTTATTTGTCTCCTTCGCGATCCTGCTCGAGATACACGAGCACATGAGCGACACATACCAATTCGGGGACCTGTTCTGCAAAATACACTTCTTTCTGGTGATCGCTCTTTGGAATAATAGTATATTGATAATGACAGCGTTGTCCATCGAACGGTACATAGCGATTTGGCATCCGATGCTTCTGAACTCGACTCCTGTGTGGCGGCGCGTGATAAAAGTGATTATACTGCTCTGGGTGGTAGCGATATTGGAAGCGACGCCCGAGTTGTGGTCTCTGGAGCTGGTGAAGTCACCAAGGGTCCCGAAATCGGCGATTTGCTTCACGATACCCTCGAACTTTGCGAGGATCGCTAATGGCGTCCAGGCGTTGCTGACCTTTATCATACCGCTCCTAGTGATGACGTTTGTGTATGGAATGATAGCGTTCAAAGTGAATGCTGTCGAAAAGAAAAATTCAAGGGATAAGATATTCAACCACCGCGACAACAGGAGCAAGGTCAACGGGCTAATTGGTAAGTAAAATTTTACACAATTTAAGTATTTAGTAGGATTACTACTTCTTGATAAGTCTTGTTGATGATAAAAATAGACTGGATAGACATTACAAGAACTAAATATCGTGATATACACGCATCAGCTTACAGCTGTTAGTGTATTATAAATAATAATAATAATAAAGAGACGCTATCACACCCGCATGTTAGGGAGAACGAATAAGCAAAGCTCTTTTGGGAAATACCAGTACAGACAGATGTAGAAATACAAATCAATAAACCGGACAAAATTTACACGGACATAGAAAACAAAACTTATGTTATAGACATAGCAGTACCATCAGATTATAACGTAGGACCGAAAGAAGTAGAAAAACTAACCAAGTATCAATCACTAAAAATTAAAATAAGCAAACAATGGAAAACCCAAACTACAATAATTCCAATTATGATAGGTGCAACAGGCGTAATAGGAAACAGTTTAAACAGATATTGCAAACAATTTTGTGGAAAGTAGGAACCCTGAACCTCCCCTTCCCTGAGGGTTTCGGGGCAGGAGGCTTAACAAACACCGACGAAAGTCGAGAAAAAGAGAAAATAATAATAATATTACAAAGTTACAAGATGGTATCAAGACGTGTCTAAGTAATTTTTTACATAATAACGCGGACGGTCTTATGGGCGAAGTTATGGGAGGCTTACAGAAGGTTTTAAGCTAGTTAAAATATGCGGTTCTTGAAAAACATTATTAATAAATGCATATAATGCTAAAACGCTTAATACCGGCCTCATAACTTATAGAAGGCTGATCCCATCTATAAACCTCTGATAAACCTATTTATATTAGTGACAGACATGGTCGTCGTTAGACGAACGGCTGATTTTATTCGCATAGTGGTTGATTGTGATTGGCTCGTGACTCCATTCTCGACATTTATCCTGAAGAGGATGGGCAAATTGGATACATACATACAGAAACGACTTCTACCATTTTCCTTGGATCTCTGTTTTGATAGCAAATTTCAGCACAAAGGGCTTAATAGAATTTGGAGCGGTGGCAATCAGTGTGAGGCTGCTTTACAGATGCCGTTAAAATCATTGTTATTATCAGGTGGTTG
The DNA here is from genome assembly GCA_907269095.1 of Blastobasis adustella. Taxonomy (NCBI): domain Eukaryota; kingdom Metazoa; phylum Arthropoda; class Insecta; order Lepidoptera; family Blastobasidae; genus Blastobasis; species Blastobasis adustella. The sequence goes on along the minus strand of OU026115.1, from coordinate 4,404,933 downwards.
TATTCTGTCAAGCCTAAGAAGTCTGCCTGGGTGGGAACCACCGTCTTATCTATATCTGTCGCCAAGCAACAATCCTTGCATTGTTGTGTTCCAGGTTGAAGGATAAGGTAGACAGCGCAATTACAGCCATAAGACATTTCATCTTAATATCCTCACAGTGACAATGCATCTGCGGTTCTGCATTTTTGTCGCCCGCAACCTAGGTTTATATGTGGGCGTAATCGTAGATGTGGGCAACAGTAACCGCTTGCCATCAGGTGGACTATCTGCTCGTTTGACACTGCGTGGTAACCGAACCGAACCTAACCGACAGAAAACTCAAATATTTTCCAAACTATAGAATTACAATAATGAAAGCTAAAAACCGTATCGATTAAACTAGCTGTCAAACAGACAAAGCCGCATCGAAATCGGTCTATCCGTTCGCTAGCTACAATGCCACAGACAGATACACAACGCCACAGATACACATATACACATGTCAAACTTACAACACCCCTCTTTTTTCGGTTGTAGAGTAGGTATCTATAGTAAAAGTGCACGTAAAGGCGGTGGTGAAAGGAGCCCTAATAGAGTGCGGTGTCCAGCAGCTCTGACGGTCTCCTTCCTGGCGTGCTGGCTGCCGTTCTTCACGATGCGCGTGCTCACCTGCGCGTACGACGTGCGCCGACTCATGCATGCGCCACAGGTATGACCTACGACTTTATTCGCTGTGCTAATTAGAACGGTCGTGCAATCATGTTCGTACGACGGGCGTCGCGCGAAAAATAGGAGACCTCAAACGCGCCCGCCGCACAACCGTTGTTAACTAGAACAGCGCCTTATGCGGCTACATACGATACGAACATGTTGCCAGCGAGTGTGTTCTCTGATCACTATAATTAGGACGCCTTTTAGACTGGAATGAACAGGCTGTTCCTAGACGAGTATGCTCCATCTTTGGCTGCGTCGTCACTTACCACCAGGTGAGACAGCGGTCAAATGTCTGGCTAAACTTATAAAAAATAAAGTCGTTTTTCGTTTGCGCGGGAAAACCGACCTTCGTCGGACGTCCGACCACGTCTTCCGCATCCGAAAGCGACTTTATTTTATGCTATCGACTATCTAGCTGCCTCTAAAGAAACTTTAAACATTATTTTTAATCTTTTGGCTTTTGGTTGTAGTTGTGTGTATTGGTATGTGTGTGACTGGCAGTGTGACAGTCATCATTCATTCCCTAGAACAAATTAAACCACATTAACACTCTGTATAGTTAATAAACTGCTATAATTGTAACCTAACGTTTATTTAAACTTCAAGCATATTGAGGTACAAAGGCGGACTGGACTACACAAGTACACAATTTTATCTTCTAGTCAACCAGAAATTGATTTATAATGTCGATAATTTATAAAGTTGAGCCCCTAGGAGCACTAACATCTAAAAACCGTTGAATTATTACATCTACAATAAATTACATCGAAAAAAAGATCAATATCAATACCAAACAGCCAAAAGAGTATAATAATGTTTCTGTTGTTAGTGCGCGCCATTTATAAAAAATTGTAGGAAGCTCGTGTTTAAACTGGACACTCTTAACATCCGAGGAGTAGAAGCCAGTCGTTGAGAAATATGTGTCATCATCATCCTTATCACCATGGCGTCAGTCCTGCAGCCTTCCTACTTCTCCTTACCCACTTCGCCCGGTCTTCACTATCCTCTGTGGTGTGATTGTTGGCACGCATGTTAACGTTGGCGACATCAAGCCGTCTCTTTTTGGGCCGACCGAACATCCCCGTACGCTGTGCCCACTCGCTTGCGAGTTCATGTCCATCGGGGCCGACCGCTTAACTTGAACAGATTAAACATGGCCATCTCACTAGTTCAAACCACTACCTAGTGAGATAGCGATTTATCGGGCCTTCAATAATTGAATGATAACGCTACTCGAATTATATAAACGGTCGTGCCCGATGGACAAGAACTCTATCATGCACAGTATCTGTGCTTGAATTCGGTCGATAATCGGACAGTGCCGCTCCTGTATCTACTTCTGAACCAACTGTGATAACAACCATACTGTTAGGCGCTGCCCTGATTGCCAACGGTCGTGTGACCATGGTCGTACGACGGACATCCCCCGACTAATAGGAGACCTCAACATTAACCACCGCACGACCATGATCGCAAGACCGTTGCCAATTAGGACAGCGCCTTAGTAGTTCTTGTTTTTAGTTGTTGCCCGTGTGTTACAGTGGTGGGGCCTCGGATTCAAGTTCGTAGCCTTAAACAGCTGGTTCAGCATCGTGCTGAACCCGTTACTCTTCAGCCTGATGTCCACCAAGTTCAGGAAAGCGCTTAAGGTGAGTCCGAAATATTTAGACTTTTTTATACTATGTATAGATAAGTAGTAAGTCTTACTAAATTCCCTCATGCTTATGATTCTACTTGAAACTTGAATCTTTTTTCTTTTCAGGGACTCTGGAAATCGAAATTCAAAAGGAGTAATTCTCAATCCCTCTACGTGGGCAGAACCACGGGTGTATGAGAACGGCGTGCATGTTTGTCGAGGAAAGACGTTTTGTGTTTGTATGACTTTAGCGAGCAAATGTATGTATGAGCTGTGCGTACACTGATAATGTGTCTAGTTTACTTACATTAAGTACATGGTCAGCAGTGCAGCGCTATGAAGTGAATTTTTATTGTATGAAACAAGTCGCTGCGTCGCCGACGCTACTTGCGTTATTGACACTCCTTGCGTCGGCGACGCTTGTTATAATCCGGGCCTTGGCGTCAATATCATCGGGGTCTGCCTTGACCATGATCCAGAATTTTACAGATCTGGTATTTACTGTAGTAATTGAATTAGTAAGAATGAGTAAAGTCGCCTACTTAAGTCATCCTACTTATTCTAATACCTAGTTATGTAAAAATAAAACATAAGTATTAATAGTATAAGTTTTATTAAATCACAGTTTACCAGACTCGATCATTTCTTTCAGTCTATATTTTTGTATTTTGCCCGACGCTGTTTTCGGGAACTCATCAGTTTCTTTCAGTAATCTGAAACAGAAGAACAGTTACTTCTCCTTAATAGTGCGACCACCTTTTAGACATAGGAATATCTATACCATAGTAAAAAAAAAAGAATCTCCACCTAAAGTCCAGCGAGAGATGAAAACATCTGTTAACATCTTACAATAGATGAATAATAATTAAAGAACTAACGTGCCGCTACTTTCTATTTCAACATTTAGTATCTGAGAAGTGTGGCGCTGTTGTCTCTAGCCTAGCCTTATACTTAGCTAATATTTGCAGTTCCGCTGATAACCACGGGATTTTAATAACGCACCGCTGTCTAATACGGAAAACTATACTAAAGAAAAAATAACTGACACTCGCTCTGTTCGCGTTCAATGTATTGTCGTTTTTTATTGAAAATGGAAACACACTTTTAGATAACTGTAGGTTTAGCCATGTGAGTTTCGTTATAACGGTTTTCGACAATCGTTTTCGTTTGTGTTAGAAAAAAAGTATAATATTTGACATAAGCTAACGTTTGTAGTTGAATTCTTGGTCTATAGACAATTCACGTACTTTCGGTGTACAAATAAGGCAAATTTTATTGGAGACTTGACGATTGATTGATATTCAAGCACGAAGCACGTGTTATAGAGGTGGGCAACGCATAGGCGACACCACTGGTGTTGCTAATATCTATAGGCAGGGGTGACCACTTTATACAGGTAGCCCACTTGCCTGTTTGCCTACCGTATAACATAAAAAAAACGAAGGTAACTTCTCCACACGCACCTTGGTATCTTGAACCTGGCCAGTTTCCCGCCGAGGTGCCTCGCCACGTCCTCGGCGCGGACGGCGGCGCCGGGCCGCACGCGCAGCACCGCGCACAACTCCTCGCCAAGCCGCTCGTCGGAGACACCCACCACCTGGCAACGTCATCATCATTCAATAAATTGAATTGCAGTTTAGTTATTGGCACTACAACTTGATAATGTATCTCATCATCTGATGATGATTCATATCAGCTGAAAGACGCCAACTGCTGGGCATAGGCTACCATCGGCCATCTTTTCTTCGAGCTATGTCACTGCCCACTGCCACTTTGGCCTGGCAATCCTTAATGTATCTAATTTAAATAAAATTAGATTGCTGTTTAACTGTGGAATAAGTAAATAAAAATATAATATAAAAATAAATCATCATCCAAGCGGTCATTAGGGTATTCTGCCAGGGCACGCTTTCCTACTTTTTCTTGTCCACTTTGCCCGTTCTCCGGCATGCGCACGTCGTAAGCCGTTGGCTCTCGCTTCCGACACGGCGATGTCAATCGATCGCTTCTTGGGTGTACCACAATTGGCAACATAGTCTGATGGTGCGTGGTCACTGCTTCATAAGTGATCCCAGGGATATCACTGGGACACGTATTGTAATTTTGTAACTTTGGTAATCCTTGGTTGGGATTGTTAATGGAGATTATTTTTATCAATTGGCTTGTAGTTGCCCTCAACTCACCTTATGGAAAGCGACGATGAGGTCGAAGATACAGAATGCTTGCCTAGAAGATACCTATTCACTTTTGACTAGAAGACCCAAGGTTATATTAATCGTGGAACAAAGCACAAGAATAGTGGATGCAAAACGTCTACCATATACGGATGGTATATGGCTCGTCCTTTGATGGTAAAAATGGCATGATGTAACATGTGACATGTGGCATGGCGGATGTGGCATGGTGGATGTGGCATGATGGATGTGGCATGGTGGATTTAGGCAGAAACTGGGAATGTTCGCTCGGATGATGATGACTAATCTAAGATTTTATCTTGATCGTAGGGCTTTAAATTATTAGACGGCCGACAAAAGGCATTTTATACTACAACAACACTAATAACTATCTACAAAAACATGTAACAACAAGAACTCACCTGACTCTCAATAATATCCGGGTGCGTATTAAGGAAGTCCTCGATCTCCTTGGGCGCGATGTTCTCGCCCCCACGCACGATGATGTCCTTCAGCCGGCCCACGATGCGGCCGTAGCCGTCGGGGCTGATCGTGAACTTGTCACTGGAAATAATGAGATTGTTGATAATGTAGAATGCATTTACTATCGCACCGATATCTGCGCGCGTTGTATTAATGACAGAAATCTTTCTTTCACCGCATAAAGCTTATTTTATCATCTTTCACTTAGTCTAGCGGTCTGGGTTACCGCGTGACATTCCAACAGTAAACGTGCAGTGTTCGCATAGGGGTCAGCACGTGGAATTCGAACAGTAAACGTGCAGTGTCCGCATAGGGGTCAGCACGTGGCATTCGAACAGTAAACGTGCAGTGTTCGCATAGGCGTCAGCACGTGGCATTCGAACACTAAACGTGCAGTGTCCGTATAGGGTCAGCACGTGGCATTCGAACAGTAAACGTGCAGTGTTCGCATAGGCGTCAGCACGTGGCATTCGAACACTAAACGTGCAGTGTCCGTATAGGGTCAGCACGTGGCATTCGAACAGTAAACGTGCAGTGTTCGCATAGGCGTCAGCACGTGGCATTCGAACACTAAACGTGCAGTGTCCGCATAGGGGTCAGCACGTGGCATTCGAACAGTAAACGTGCAGTGTTCGCATAGGCGTGAGCACGTGGCATTCGAACAGTAAACGTGCAGTGTTCGCATAGGGGTCAGCACGTGGCATTCGAACAGTAAACGTGCAGTGTTCGCATAGGGGTCAGCACGTGGCATTCGAACAGTAAACGTGCAGTGTCCGCATAGGCTTCAGCACGTGGCATTCGAACAGTAAACGTGCAGTGTCCGCATAGGCTTCAGCACGTGGCATTCGAACAGTAAACGTGCAGTGTCCGCATAGGGGTTAGCGTGTAGCATTCGAACAGTAAACGTGGCATTCGCGTTGCTATTCGGTGAATGCGCGTACGCATTTTGCAAGAAAAGACATGTAAAAAGTCAATGGTATGCATGGTTTGAAAATATGAGTTCTGCAATGCGTGTACATAAAGTAGGAGTAAATACGTTACAGATAAAAATTGTTCCATGATATTCAAAATCTACCGAATTGCCATTGTTACGTAAATGTTACATACCCTGTATTAAGCCAGCCGTCTTCATCTATAGCGTCGCGAGTTTTCTGCGGCTCGTCCCAGTAGCAAATCATCCGGTTGTACCCTCTGGAGACCAGCTCACCGGGGCTTCCGAATGGCACTTGCTTACCATCTTCGTCTACCACCTTCAACAATGAAGAATTCAGATACCGATTAGAGTTACTCTGATTAAATTGGTTGATCGAACATTATTTTAAAAGCTAACCTAATCCCAAACTTCGATTTTCACGATTTTCACTTAAATTATGTAATGCATGATAGTATTACTTTAGCCTAATGGAGGGTAAACATTAGCAGAAGGGTTTTATATTGCAATATTAAATATATTCAACAGAAAATGCTGCTGCCAAACAGAGGTTCAAGTAGAAAAATTCGCCTCTATGACATTAGTCGCCTTCATCAACACCTGTCAGTGGAAGGGGTTCGTGATATTTCACTACGGACACCAAACCAGGTTAAATAATGCAAAGGTTTGACACTACCTTGACTTCCACATGGTCCTGTATATAGCCCACGGTCTCAGCAACTTGATCGATGCTGTCCGTTGGCAGCGACTGGAATATGCAGGCCGTCGTTTCTGTCAAGCCGTACAGTGCCTGCAAAAAGCATAATGTAGGTAATTAGAGGAACCTTGATTGTATAGATAGATGGCTTTCAAATGGAGAAACCGCATTCATCCGTTTGGGAGCTACGATGCCACAGCAGATACACAAAGCCACAGACACACAGATACACACGTAAAACTTATAACACCAATATTTTTTCCTTAGGGTTTAAAAAAGGGTATTGGCTACGCGTTTCAGTGCGTTGGTGACTGCGTGTGAAAGGCGGTTGCTGCGCGTAGGCAATTCGTAAGTATAGACATAAACGAGCACGTTAAGGTCGATAACAAACGCCCTATTTAGAAACTTAGGTCCATTGTCTTGTCGCCGCAGTAGATACTGGCTATTCAGAAGTTGCAGCGGCGGGAATGAGTGGTGGCGCAAAGCTCATAAAAAGGCCCCCTTACCAGCACACTCTCAGCATTGAGCGTGGTCTGTATGTCCCTGATGAGCTTCGGGCTGCAGGGCGCGCCCGCCGCGACCGCCAGGCGCAGTGACGGCGCCGCGCCCTTGGCCCGCACCGCTGATAGCATGTCCACGAACATCGTTGGGGTGCCGGTTATGGCTGTGCATCTGGTGGCATGGGGGAGGGGGTTATTTATTATCACCATCATAATAATTTTATCGTCATCGTCATCAATACCATTACAAACATTATTTACGTCATCATCATTGCCGTTATCATTATATTTATCGTCACCGCCATGGCATCATCATTATCGCTATCATCATGATCACAATAATCATCAACATGAATATCATAATCATCATCAATAATCATTATGATAATATTTATTGTCACCGCTATGCCATCATAATTATCAACTTAACAATCAACATCATCATCGTTTTCGTTATCATCATTATCACAATAATCATCAACATAATCTTCAATATCCTAGCAAGACTTGCAGCTAATTGCATTTCATTGCTTGACTTAGGTCTCCCCCGAGGCTCGTCACTTAGACCGGTCCCCATTTTTGGCAGATGGTCGTCGCATCTAGCCACATTAACATCTAACAATTCGGTAACAGGCCTTCCCAAACAGCCATCGGTTGTACGGAATCATATATATACCTACGGACGGGCGTCTTACAGACCGCCCTCTGAACAAATCGTGCCTGGAGGAGGAGGACTGCCCATAATATCCTGAAAACCTGTAATCAAATATCTTTGTTCAGGTTTACGTATCGCGGAAAACCACAAACCCTTCAAGAGACATTTCTAAGGTTGAAGCGCCTGTTGCACTTCCTGATCATCCGATGATGATGATCATCATGATGATTCCGGATCATCATAGCTCGCCCCATACTGCTGTCATACATTTATTACGAGCATGCAGTCATACTTGTCAGCAACGAGGGTGTCGACGGTGGCGGCTATGTTGTAGGTCGGTGCCGGCAGCACCAGTGCAGCGCCGTGTCGGAGCCCACCCAGGATCGTCACAACCGAACCCAGCGCGTGGAAGAGGGGCACCTGACAAAAGGGATGATTATCAGTACATATTTAGGCACCGTACAGTATATACATATAGATCTTAGAATATCGTGATTGCAAAAGGTTGATAGATAGAGAGAAATATTTGATTGTTTGTTTGTAATAGATAAACTCAAAAACTACTTGATCTGTTTTTCATATATGTATACATATTTATTTGATAATCTACTTTATCAGCGAGTAACATAGGTTTTCTCTGAAATTCGATGTGGTTCGACAAGATATTTTTTAAAGAATTTTTCGTTCTATTTTGCGGGTAAAAAGCTATAATGAGTAAAGAAATTAAGCAACATTGTTTTAAGTTTTTCTAGTTTACAATATTCTCGTTATTACGCCATAACAAACTATAGTATAATGTCAAATGCAAGCAGAGGTTGTAACCTTGTGAGACAGGGATGGTCAGACTCAAAGTGACAACGATTTACCGCAAAATATTGAAAAAAAAAATTATCTTTACCTGCACGCATATACTTTGCAGTCCTTCGTTGAACTTGTTTCTTTTGCCAGTGAAGTAAGTATTGTTTACAACGCCCATGTGGGAGTCCAGCGCCGCTTTGGGCTCGCCTGGAAGTCAGGAAATAAGACTTGAATTTAATCCAACCGCATCATTCTAAATATAGGTTTAGCAAGTCGATTATTTTGCAGATATGGTCAGGTTACTCCTACTTCTGTATAATAGAACACAGTGAGTGATCGCAATTATCCCTGGTTGGAATGCTTCATTGCGTGATAGGTAGAGTGCGTACAAGATACTTATTATATTAGCTTTTGCTCGTGACTTCGTTCCAGTAAATTTCGGTTATAATGTTACAGACGGGTTGCGGTTGAATTTCGGCATTAATTATAGCCTATGTGCTATTCTGGGCTATAAACTATATTGCTGCAAAATTTCAACGAAAACCATTAAGTAGCTTTTGCGTGACGTAGTAACAAACATCCATATAAACTTTCGCATTTAAAATATTAGTAGTATTGTTGTCTGTCTGTCAAATTTAATTAGATTTTCAGCCGCGTGCCAAGTTATATTGCGTGAACTCTATATTGCTGTGCCCTTACGGGGTATCTTTTACTGCTACCATCAATGTACTTGATTATGCAATAAAACTGAATTACTGAATTACTGAGATAGCGGCAAATTTTCTTGAATAACTTTGACTTTCAATAAACTCTATCTAAGTTTTTTTACTTTTCATGTACCTAGATGAAAAGAAAGAAGCGCTACGGTATAACCAGTGGAGATCCTTTTGGTATCATACTCATGACTTTAATTTCCATGACTGTAGCATTTACCTAACTAATTAGAATATAAAGCTGACCTACCTGTGGTGCCTGAAGTAAAGTGAATTATGCATCCATCCTCTGGTTTAACGTCTTTACAGTATTTGGTGGCGTCGCTTTTTTCGTAGTCTGAGATAAGAGAATCAATTGGAACTATCCCGCTAGAAGATAAGATTACACATTTATCAAGTTATCCAATAATGCAGAGTAATTCAGTTTTTTTATTGATTATTACTATAACTACAAATATCGCTCCGAATTCTAATAAAATATTGTTGTATACCCAGTACATCTAGCAGTCGAACAGATAGATGAAGAGGTTATTATGGTTTCCACACTAGGGCAAGCCTGTATTTCAAGCCAGATTACCTACATCCAAGAATTAATCGATGCTTAAACGAAAACTATACTACCTACAGAAAAGTTGTGTTTGAATATACAATACAATATACAATGGTGAAATCAACAACGGTGCTGGCAGAGTAGTATTTACGCAAGTTCCAAGTACGGACCGACCGAGATCTCGGTATCGGCTATTCTCAGCTAAAAACTCAACCAAAATCTTGGTCTCGGTTCTCAACTACACGTAAAAATGGCCGAGATTCCTGATACTAGCTGATGATGATTCTAAAAAATGATCGCTAAAATTGATGATTCTAAAAAAAGCTTATTATTCAATAAACGAGTTTCTTGATGAATGAAACCTAGAATTACCCCCTGTTGCTATAATATTTATAATTATTATGCTAATTTGATTTGACAATTGTAATTAAATTTATTAAATACCAGGCCCAGTTGGTACAATATGTACCTAATGACATATCATTATTATTTTGTATTTGGATATTTTATTATGAGATGACATTATTTAAGCTACGCACTTATGTAGTTACAACGTTTATTAATATTATTGTATTGTGGTGCCGCCCGCGGCGCATTATTATTTCTTTTGTGACGTTCAATAAGTGTATTTTGAGTGTACCTATGTTGAATAAAAAATTTTGAATTTGAATTTGAATTTGTGATAGTTTTAAATTTTATATTGACATACTTGTTAATTTTAGTTCTTTGATTTCTCTAATAATTATTAATATTAATAATTATTACATAATAATTGCATGACGGTGTAAAATATTTACTAAATAAATAAATATAATTATAAATATGATGTAGGGCCGGACCACCTTACCACCAAAATTTAGATATTGACCATACTTAGATATCAACAACACAAAAAATACTATTCAATCTTGTGTTTATGTCTTGTATAAGCTCTATGGAGGTCCCAGACCAATTGAGAAATAAAAAATCTTGGGAACAACATACTGACGCATGCAAAACTACGCCTCGCTGTGTGTACGTACAGGGTCACACGCACACATTGACAACAAAACACGGCTTGGGCCTATTGACAGCCGAACTATTAGAATTATTTGATCTGAGATGTAGGTTTCTATGAATGAATGGTGCTAAATATTCTATATCAAGATTTCAATGTTTTTTCCTTATGATAATATTTCCGTTCTCGCTCTCGGAGGCAAAAAATAGAGTCTCGGACGCTTAGCTGTTCCAAGTAGGATTTCCAGTTTCGGTTCCTTGTCCAATTCGCTAGGAAGATCTAGCGAAGAAACCGATGACGTGAGTAAGTATCGTGCAAGCCCGCTGACATTGTATACGCTAAATAGACCAGAAAATGGGCCCTATCTAAACTTTTGTCACAATAGGTACACTATATTGTAAATGCATCTATTGTGCTTCTGTGACTTCTTTATAGTTACTGTTTGCCCGTTGATACTGCCTGTGTTGGCATAAAAAAAACGGTGCGTAAAAAAATATACAAAATAAGTGGGGTACATACTCACGGCGACTTATCCTTGCCACAGGTCAAGATTGACTTCAAGCTTGGGAATGCTTCCGAGTTGATCGACCCAGGCTTCGAGCTCTGGAGTTCAGGTAAGAGGTCATACAGGACTCTGCCATAGTCCCTGTTGGGCAGGTTATCACCAACAAGCAGACCATTCATGCCAGTCTTCTTGATGCAGAAACTGAGCTCGTTTTTCGTGTATACCGGATTTATCATCACCTGACAAAATATTTCATTTTCAGATTAGATAGGCCTTTTTGTCTGCCCAGATCTAGCGTATGCACCGTGAATCGCATCCACGCGAGCGTTCGCGTGCGCTTTGTATCTCTTTCACACTCGTGGTAAGTTGCTAGAGATAGAAAAGACAGGCATTAGAAGGCGAGCGCTCGCGTTGTTGCGAGCGGTTCAAAAATAGAGCTGGGCTGAGATGAGCTGCGCGGCTATATTGCTTTGTATGCAACAATTTCTGTACGCGTGCGCACCTGCATCTCGCGAGCGGATTCGCCGGATATGGTATCTATATCCTATGACCCTACTACGAAGTGATCAAAATCGGTAGCCGAATACTTATTGTTTCGATGCAAGTAGGAAGATTTCCAGCGGAACCCGGGCAAACACTTTTCAAAATGAAGTGCCGCCATTTTTCCATAGTTCCAGTTCTGGCCACTGGGTCAGATAAAGTGGCACTGTACCTGTACATTATGGAACATTGTCAATATCTATCATAGGTGTTACGCTAAAATCGTTATCAGAAACAAAGTTGACTGATAGTTTATCTGGTTGTCAGGTAGACAGGCCGTCGGCCTACTACCTCCTAATGTGTGTTCATTTGTCCTCAAGGCCAAGGACTGTCCGGCCGATATCTGTCAAGCGGTCACACACTCTCAGGTCAAAATTGTCGCCAAAACCTTAAATGGAACTGTTAGTGTGTGACCTGTTGCGATTAACTATCTATCTGAAATACTTATTAACAATTTCTTTTTCTTTTCAATTTCAATTTCTGCCCGGCCGGGAATCGAAACCGGAACCTTTGCGAGGCTGACCGGCATGTTAACAAACTGAACCACTGAGGTCCTCAAATTTCCTTGACTAAAAGGCAGTACCCATTCAAGCGGCTTCCTCGGGGTCCTTAGAGAAATTGTAACAATAAATACCGATATGAGTCCGGCGCGCGCGCACGCCAGCGCGGCGACGATCCAGCCCGCGTTGTTGTGGGACCACAGCCCGAGCCGGTCGCCGCTCTCGAAGCCTTGGGCTCGGAGCGCGCAGCCTAGGGCGTCCGCCTGGAAAACATAATAAAAGTTTATATAAGGAATTATATTGTTAGAGTGAAAAAGTAGTAACGCTTACAGAAATTATAAGATAATAATTATAGAAGTTAGAATATATTCATAGACGCCTTGCCTTCCAGCAGCAGACGCCAAATCTAACCCCTATGTCACCAGCTGTAGCCCAGCCGTAGCCCAGCAGTAACCCAGCCGTATCCTAGCCGTAGCCTACCAATAGCCCAGACATTTATTTAGTTGCTATAAAGGGGACCGGCAGAAATGTATGGATGGACCAGAGCCTATATAACCAATAACGTTGAACGATATACCATTAGAAGGGATTTTTTATTTTCTACAACTTTTACTACGACGACAACTCTCGAATCGTTATAGGGAAACAAGTTATGGTTAATTATATATCCAAGCATTTTTTTTCTTGGGGCTTGCGCTAAATATACTTAGAGTTACTTAAGGGATGAATGTGGTGAAGCCCATAGCTCTATAAAAAGTCTTAAGGTTCTGGGTGGGAACGATCCAATAGAGCCTCTACTAATAGAAATGTTGTGCCAGTAATAATCAAAACCGTGGTGATAGACCCTATAATTTAGACAGTTGACATTAAACGTTGTTAGTCTATACATAGTATAAAACAAAGTCGCTTCTCGCGAAATAGGTGCCTATACCTTCCGGTACCAGGAAAGAGAGCGAGAGCTAATTAATGGCTTAAGAGGCGAGGATGCCCAAGACCGTGCGAAATGGCGGAGAATGAACAGGAAACGGACAATGACAGAAGCCAGGACTGACCGCTCGGATAATGGTGCTGACTCTTCACAAGTTCGCTATCGTCACTTGGGGTATACGTGTTGTAACTTGTGTTTGTAACTGTGACTGTGTGTGCGCTGTGTGACCTTTATCGCGCCTTGCAATCGCAACATAATATGCTGAGTGGGTTCCTGGCCGGGAAACCAATTGTTTCATTGGAGACTACCTACTCTGTACTGTTTATTAATGTTTTTTTGTAACTGTTATTGCGACGTGGGGTGCGATGTTTGATAAATGTGTTTTCTTTCTTTATTTATTTCTTTCGTTTTATACAGTGAGAGTACTTATAATTATCACTATCTTTGTAGATCGTATCATAAGTGCTGCTGTCTCGATATAGATAGAGATCGCAAACTTATCGGTTTCGGTAGTTATGTCATTTCGTCTGTACTACTATTCAGTCTGTACACTCGAAGCTATCGATAAAGATAGGGAACTTTCAGAATTCAGCTGTCAAAATAACGATTGTACAGTACATGAGTGCAATCCCACTTAAAGAATAATTTCCTTTGTCGCTACTGCAACATTCACTTTATTTGGTGTATCTTTAGTCAAAATCAGTTTGCTAAAAGAAGGGAGCATTAGTTGTCCCTTATGCACAATCGAGTCGTCCTCTACTCCCAGAGTATTTGTCACATAATAAACAAAAATGTTATTCATAAATGCTATAAAAATCGTATAACAAATGCACAGTAGTGTGAAGCTGAAATAGTCGATAAGCATTAGAGATGAAGCCAAGTGTTGATGCCGATCTACTCCATTTAATGGTTCAATAACTTGGTTAACTACTTAACATATGGTTGACGTATAACTGGCAACTAAGTGACAGCCGAGTAGGTACCAGTTTCCGTGCTTCATCGCTAAAACTCCACCGTCATGCTTTCTTACCTTAGTCAGGAGCTGTTCATAGTTGAGTGTCACATTCTCATGGACGGACTTGACAGCCAGACGGCCGGGATGCTTGTGTGCCTCTGCAGACAGCACGGCGCCCAGACTGTCGTGCGTCAGCGGTTCCGACCCGGGGTTGTGGAGGTAGCTCGCTGACGATTGCTGGCGATACGAGCTGTGGTTTGAAATACGAATAAATTAAATAAGTAAAATGGTAGGATATCTTCGTTTTAGACGTGTTGTGTTCGTTAGAGGAGAATAAAGTGACAACCTGCGACAGGGACTGAACAGCGCACGTGTAGTGACCGAATAGCAGACACGCAGCGACCGAACACCATACGCGCAGCGACCTAACAGCAAACATGCGGTAACCGAATACCGTTCGCACAGCTCCAATCCGCATTCCAAGCATGAAGATTACCTATGGCAAAAGCTAAACCTTGTTACAGCTCTGGGATCGAGTCTCACCGGTGGCCCTATTTTTGAACCGCTCGCATCCACTCGACCACTCACCTTCTATTGCCTGTCTTTTCTATCTCTAGCAATGCGAAAGGGACAGGTAGCACACGCGAGGCTTGGTAAATAGGCTTGTGAGACCTCATAGTAACGTTTGTGAATATGGGTGTTAGAGACGAGACGGACTAAAGGTATATGATGATGGTAATTCATATATTATTTCGATTCGCCGACGGTATTACCCAACGAGTAGGGAGCTCGATGCGGTTGTAAATTTTGATATATCCGCACGTCTTTGTATGTGATAAAATAGTTTCTTATATTATGAAGAGTTATTATAGCTATAACTGTAAAATGTTCATTTATTTATGTAAAATATCAGCACAAGTAGTAGATAAAAAAACCTTTCAACTGATGCGGAAGGTTCCTATCTATTTAAAAAATATGGTTATTTTTTATTAGATTGTTATCTACGAATAAGTAGTAATCATGAAATTAATTTTACATTTATTATCCACTATGACAGAATTGATATTAAAAGGAAATTATCAGACTGATACAGATAAAAATTAAACATTAAACGAACCGATTTCGCATTTAACGATGACATATGAGTCCGCCTCTGTACTGTAATGTGCATGAAGTTTTAAATAAATAAATAATATGAATTATAATCTTATATGTCTCTATTATTTAGGAGTGGAGGTTATTTAATGAGTTGTTTACATTAATTAATTAATAATGTATTAATATTATATTTATAGGAGCGTCGGTGGCGAAGTGGGTCGAATCCCACTGCAGCCATGTACTCTTTTCTGAGCTATGTATATTAGTTGAATACTAACCGATGCTCTTACGGTGAGGGAAAACATAGTTACAAAACTGAATACCAACGTAAAAATGAAGATAAAGATAAGATAAGACTAAACGTGTGAAAATTGTAACTATTGTTTATCTACACTCATAGCGTAATGTTCCAATTACATAATTACATAACCAATTACATAACATTTGCAATCGGGTGCCGGGCGCGCTCTAAAAAGATTGAGCCGAGCAACATAAATCGATGCGAAGACTGGAACTTTTCCAAAGGAGATTATAGTCTCCTATATAGTCTTATATCACTTATTTCTTGGGATAAGGTATATACGGCTCTTAATGTTGATGACGCTTTGGACTCATTCTACTGCATTCTCTACGACATCTTTGACAAATGTATACCTAAAAAGGCTAGATCTACTTCTGCAAATAGGACGTATCCGGTTTGGTTTACATCTGACCTAATTAGGGACATCAAACGCAAAGCAGTCTTTCATCGCGAATGGAAGGCTCAGGTTAGCACAGGCATTTGCTTCATTCTTTGCTAGCGTATTTCTACCCGATGTTCCACTTCTTGATTGCGAAAAGATCTGCTCAAATGACAAAACTGCATCTGCCAATTATATTAGTATTACGGAAATTACTGTCAGGGAAGTTGAAAGGGGCATAAATAAACTCAAACTTTCGGTTGGTCCCGATCATGTACCTGCGTTTATAATAAAAGGCTGCAAAGATATGCTCGTGGGTCCTATTTGCCATGTTCTTAATTTGTCGTTGTCCACAAGTGTTTACCCACAACGCTGGAAAACTACCCGCGTCACGCCGATTCCCAAGTCTGGTGACTCTTCCGATGTTACGAATAGCAGACCCATAGCGATTCAGTCGTCTTCGGCTAAGCTATACGAGTATATTCTGCATAATCGTATATCTTCGCAGATTAAACCTTATTTGTGCGAGTCTCAGCATGGGTTTAGGTCAAATAGATCGGTTGATACCAATTTAGTGACATTGGTCAACAAGATATCCGAAAATCTGGATCGAGGGGCTCAAGTTGATGTCCTTTACTTCGACTTCAAAAAGGCGTTTGACCGGGTGGATAATGATGTGTTGCTGGGTAGGCTCTGTGCTATTGGTTTATCACCACAGTTGCTGCAGCTCTTTGCCAGCTACATGTCTGATAGGCAGCAGTATGTACGCCATGGTTGTTTCCTGTCGGATCTCTATCACACACGTTCAGGTGTAAGCCAGGGCTCTGTACTGGGTCCGCTTTTATTTAACATCATGATTAATAACCTGACATCTGTTCTTAGCTCAGCTGAAGGTCTGCTCTATGCAGATGACCTCAAACTCGTTCATGTCGTGGATACAGTGTCAGATTGTAATTCCTTGCAGAATGATATCGACGCGGTACTGGAATGGAGCGTTGAAAATAAACTTCTCTTCAATCCTGATAAGTGCTGTGTGATATCATTCAGCAGATCTAAAACCCCAATAATTGCTCAGTACATGCTTGGCCATGAAGTAATTAGGCGCGTCACGACGGTCAAGGATTTGGGCGTCACATTCGACACAGCCTTGAGCTTCCACGGACATATTAGGGACCTTGCTGTGGGGTGTTACAAAAGGTTAGGGTTTGTAATCAGGAATGCCAGAGAATTTCGCGATCCCGCAGCAATCAAGTTAGTTTATATTGCCTTGGTTAGATCAAAGCTGGAATCGTCATCGATAGTGTGGAACCCTTACCAATGTACTTACGCCTTGCTTCTGGAGAAGATTCAAAAGGCATTCCTTCGTTTTCTCTACAAAAAAATTTATGGGTATTACCCTTTCTTGTACCCGACTAAATTTCTACAGGGGTTCCTTGGCTTTAATTCTCTAGAGGTAAGGCGTAATTACTACCTTTTGGTAATGGTTTGTCGTATTTTGCGTGGTGAGTCAGACTGTCTTAACCTGGTGTCTAGAGCGGTACGACTATTTGTACCTCCGGTTCCCAGGGTTCAACTCAGACCACGCCAGCCTAGTCTACTCGCTACTCCCGCGGCCCGAACCGTTTCGCACGCTAATTCACCCATTGTTCGAGCCTTGGGTATGCTCAACGCGCTCCTGGCATCGGCACCCGAGTGTGACTTATTTGACTGGCGATGGATGGATGTGTGCAAGGAATGCCTGAAGTACTGCGAGAGGATTAATTAATGATAATGTTTTGTAATAGATACTGATATACCTTTAGCTTTCAGTGAATTGGTTTATACTGTAATACTGTAAAGTTGTTTTAAATAAATAATAGAAAACTGTTGTTTAAGGATACACTTTTTTCACGCCAGTCTATAAAATTTAAAAAAAATACTTTTCGATACAGCATTTCCCATACTATTTTCATTACAGCTGTATCGTAAAATAACTTTTTAATCATTATGCAACACTTTTCTTTTTTAAATTTTTGTTCGGCGCCGGAACACGACTAAATGTAGGCTGAATACCTAAATATCTTCAATAAATTCAACATTCAAATTTTCCTGTTTATATTTGTGATCAGTTCATAGTCTGTGGTTGTCATTATGTACATTTGGAATTATTTTCCCGCTAAACAGAATATTTTTTCTAATTGTTGTAATTTGTGTTTGTCAATATTTTTTCTTGTTTGAAGCAAATAAATAGATAAATGTGAAAGTAGTAAAGTGAGTTTTCCGCCGCTTGATATCCTCGACGCGTAGATACAACAGAACTGACTCGCAGTTACTTCCAGCAAAGTCGAAAAAATTATAGGTACGAAATTTAACATGAAAATATGAGTGTAGATAAAGTAGTGTATGCAACTGCATATAATTAGGTATTAAAACACTAGTGTCAAACTATTATCATACTCGGTTGCGCCTCGTATGATAAACAGACACTCATGTTTTAATACCCCCTTATATATGACAGTTGAATAAACTACTATTATATAATAATAAACAGTGTTATCTATTAGAATAATAAAAAAAATTGCAAATTCTTTCTTAGAAAATTCAATGAAAAGTAGAGATTATTAGTTTTGTTGAATAGGTAAACAAATATTTCAATACCTACAATTAGGTACTTTAAATGATCAAAAGTGGACATTATACGGGTGAATAATCGAATAATATGTTCCCATCCTCGTTTGATTATTAATTAGGTTTTTTCATTTAATTTTTAATTCTAAAGAAAACAATACTTAGATAATGTACAACGTAGGATTACGGACAGGTATCTCCCATATATATTAACATACAAAGCAACGCATACAAAGTAATACCTACAATACACACCGCGTGTAGTCTACCTTTTACCTGTTTAATATACCGCTTGCGTACTCTAACCTTTTAACTGTTATGTTATTTTATTACGTACCTGTGATTTAGGAAACCTGCTCTGGCAGTAGTAGCTCGTACGCACTTACTCCACATTTTAACATGTGCACAGTTGTGACTGAGAGATAGCACTGCGACATAGAACTTTGATACCAGTGACGAATGCCATTATCAGAGTAGGTACATAAATTTAAATTTATCGTATTTATACACAAATACAGCTCGATATAGGTTGTCGTTCATTCAGTGGCGTGTGAATGAAGGGGACGAATGAAATGGCTGCAGTCATTCATGAGATAGGTTTTTAGGTATGTCGTTAGAAAGAGATAGGCATGTCGTAAGAAAGTTTATTTTGTTTACAATAGAGGAAGGTTAACGAGCAAGTGGATTGTGTCGGTGGCCTAATGGTTAAGGGGTCCAACGCGTACCCCGAGGTACCAGTTCAAACCCCGTGCCCGCCATGTACCAATAACTCTTTTTTAAGTTATGTACATTTGTTCAACACTAACCAATGTTCTTAAGGTGAGGGAAAACATCATGATAGAACCTGCACATTCAGGCTGCATTCATGTGTAATCATCATCCATTCTGACCAGGTTTCCCTGTTACCTGTTCCACTGTATTTACCTGATCTGCTAAATTCTGGATTATGGTCAAGGCGGACCCCAGGCGCTAGAACGTGAGAGCACTACCGGGACAAGATGTAAATGTCCCGGGTAAATGATAACCGTCGTCCATGGACCAACACCAGTAGGGTCATGGCCTTTGAGTCTTTGAGTTGTTATTTTTATAATTTTTTTACAACAATCTGTCATTATTACAGACATTCAGCAATATTTTTAACAACTTTCTAAGTTTGTCTAAGTTCATTGTATTTGCCACTTCAGTCGAGTATACGTATCATCGAATACTTTCACTGGCACAAATTTTCCTTTTTAATCTTGAATATAATATAGTCCTTGGCTTTATTAGGTCAACTGACAGCTCATTTTCAAGGTTTAGGACTTTGTATTTAGGCATTCTGTCTCTGATTGCCTCATTTATAATGGGGATTCTATCTGAGAGCACCTGTTAATGGCCTCGCTGTTATAAATGTTTATAACTATTACTTGCAACTTGCTATGGGTGTTCTGAATATAAAAAATACCGCGATCATGGTGTAATCTATTATTGGTTAAGTACCAAGGATCATCAGCAATTATTATTTTGGTTAAGGTTATTACTTTGGTTAAGTGTAGCTTGATTGCTTCTATTTTTGGCATTTGTGGAAACAAGTCTCGTATCGCTGTGGGAAATATTAACCGATGCGGTCAGTAACGTTAAACAATATGTCGATGTCGTTAGGACCAGGCGCAAGTCCTGGATTTGGTAAAGGGGGGAAGGTAAAAATTAAACGTAGGTGTATCAATGGGCGAGCGCCCTAACTAAAACAAAAAATACCTTTTGAAGTCTAAAAAATTAGCGAGCTCGAAATTTTAGACATTTTGGATCTTAAAAACGACCGGAGCGAGCTCGACATTTTTGACGTTTGAGATCTTAAAAGCTGGGGTAATAATAAATAAATTAATGAGCGAGCGGAGTGAGCTTGAAATTTTTGACATTTTGAGTTATAAAAGGCTGAGGTGATCATTGAATAAAAGACCGAGCGGAGTGAGCTTGCAATTTTGTACATTATGGCTTACTGATGATGTGCTGTGATGATGCATGATGCTGATCGTAACAAATGACAATTAAAGGAACTTAAATTACTTAATGAGCAATCGGAGCGCGCACCAAACTAAAACATAATGGTTCGCAAAAACTGAAGTGATTGATAAAATAAATAAAATTATTGAGCGATCGCAGCGAGCTTAGATTTTTGGATTTTTATCTCATAAACTTGCACCCATTGCCCGGTCGGGCACGGTCCGGTCGTGATTGGCGTGGGGTGGGTATGCTGCGGCAATGGGGCGGCCAGTGTGTCAATGTGTGCTTTTTACTTTCCTACCTAACCTAATCCTGACCTAATCCTTAAAGCCATTTGAATTTTGAATTTTGGCTTGCTGTTTCTAAAAACAAGACAATTTGTATTGCGGCGGGTCAACGTTGATTAGACGGATTAAATACGGCTGTATGAAATTCCGCCAAAATAACTAAATTAAATGAGCCGCCTCTTTGGCAGTTATTAGTTTCCATTATGAACGCTCGCGGCGCCTGATTTAACAACAACAATGGCGCTGATTAAGGAAGTCCGTCACTAAAATGTTGTAGAGGTTATAATTAATACATATTAAAGCCGCTAAAGTGGCTATAGATTCTGGTGTTCAGAGGAATCCTTCACAACGAAAAATATGACAATAGGAATGTTACCGGTCCTGAAGAAAATTTATTGAGAAGACCATATAGGTGTAGTAACATGTAGTATTTTGATGTTCCAATGGTAATTCAAAAGGAAAGTGGCCACGGTGGATGAGAAAAATACTGTGTAGGTATTATAAAAAGTAGCTAATTAATACTCGCGATTTGTTACAAAATATTTAATGATATTATCTAATTTATTTAAAAAATCAACGGCGTTACAATTTTATTCTGTCTAATATACCTAATTATTTAATAACTGTAGGTAGGAGCGTCGGTGGCCGAGCGGTTACAGTATCCGACTTGTAAGCCAGAGGCCCCGGGTTCGAATCCCGCTCCGGCCATGTACCAATGACTGTTTTCTGAGTTATGTACATTAGTTTAATACTAACCGATACTCTTACGGTGAGGGAAAACATCGTGATGAAACCTGCACATTCAGGCGACTGGATGTGTAACCATGATCCAATCTGGTCAGGTTCCCCTGGTAGCAGGGTCATGGAGGTCAGATGGCAGTCGCTCCACTGTAATTACCTGACCTGCCAAATCATGGATCATGGTCAAGTCGGACCCCGGGCCCTCGTTCTCGAGAGCACAACCGGGACATCAACGCCAAGATGATGATTATTATTATTTACTTAGGAACCGATGTAAGGTAAATTTTTATTTGCATTTATAACAGAACGATGGACCCGGCGCGACTTCCTTCGCGTATATCTACTTTTCCCCTACCAATAGTCTTTTTAATCACTCTATCTATTGTTAAAAACTGCAATAAAATCCGTTGCGTAGCTTAAAAGATCTATGCGTACATAGATACAGACGGCGGGAAACGACTTTGTTTTGTATCATGTATAGATAGATAGTTACATTATGAAGGAACGTAAATCATAAGTTTTATTATTTTGCAGTAAAGTTAAGTTTTAAAACCCTTTAGCCGATAAAACTCTGATTTCATAGAATAACCCTAAGTCAGGGGTAACTACTAAAAGGCATTTAAAAAAAAAAAACACTTCAATTAAGAAGTAATAAATAAACAAAATTCAATTACGTTGGTCGAAAATCACGCTACAACGCTAAAGGTTTGGGAACTAGGACAATTAGTTTACATTTTGTTAGGACGATGCTGCTGAACAATTGTTCTTTAAATTATGCTGTTTTACAATACAATACAAAACTCTTTATTGCACACAAGAGGACACAAGTACAGATACAAAAAATAGTTTTAGTGGTTCTTATGAGGAGTGTTTCCCGAGCGTAAGACTATTTCGTAATCTAGTACAGGCTCCAGTCTCCACATACATAATACATAACAATATAAAAGTATTGTAATAATTATTGTAAATGTGGAGAAAATAAATAAATATATTATTATTATTTTCAACTATGAAATGATGTATTTTAACGAAAATCTGACAATCCAGTAGACAATGTGGCAGTATACTAGAGCCATTACTATTTTTGATTTATGTAAATGAGCTGCCCTCGATTACAAATCATCTTTGTGTAATGTTTGCTGATGACGCGACAATTCTAATACCTGATAGTGATGAAAACGACCTCGCAAGTGAATTACAAAGTACATTCAGGTATAAATATCAGGTATAGGTATTTACCTCAACACATTGCACGGGACGATGGCAAGAGACCTGACGGGATGTCTATGATACCGTGGAGGATGGGTCGCCCGCTGGTGTGGGACGCAACGTGCGCCGACACACTAGCTGCGACCTATCTTCCGGCAACCGCCAAA
This sequence comes from Blastobasis adustella, assembly GCA_907269095.1. Lineage (NCBI taxonomy): Eukaryota > Metazoa > Arthropoda > Insecta > Lepidoptera > Blastobasidae > Blastobasis > Blastobasis adustella. The sequence goes on along the minus strand of OU026115.1, from coordinate 4,381,906 downwards.
CGAGCTGGCGCGGCGGCTGAGATGCGTGAGCGCTCGAAGATGGGCAAGTACAGCTGTCTCGGCGCCCAATATGACTTTGTCGCATTTGGTGTCGAGACACTGGGTCCGTGGGTTCCGGGCGCACACTCGCTCTTCAGGGAGCTTAGTAAGCGGCTCATGGAAGCGACGGGTGACCCACGTGCCGGCGGCTTTCTCGCGCAGCGGATAAGTATCGCAATCCAGCGCGGGAATGCCGCCGCCATGATGGGCACTTTACCGCGGGGCCCTGGTTTTTTACATCTTTTTTAATTTAGTTAGGTCATCAAATATTTATAACTATAAGGTTTTAGTTTAGTAAATTTTATATGTATTTTACTAGTGTATATATTTGGTATTTTAGATGTAGGTATTAGTGTATTTTTTTATTATAACTGTAAATAATTTATGTGTTCCTTAATAAATATTATAATTATTAATAAAAAAAAAGTATATTCAGTAAAGTCATATGTTGGTTAGAGACAATTAATTTAAAAGTAAATTTAGAAAAAACAAAACTAATAGAATTCAAAAGTTACGGAAAATCAGACCGAAACATTAACTTGATAAACTCAAATAAAAATATTAAATAGTAGATGACATGAAATTCTTGGGTTTAAGCGATTGATACTAACTTTAATTGGCAGGAACATATTAGCAAAATAAATAAAAGAATATCCAGTTATTGTTATGCGCTTTCGATTTTAACTAACATATCTTCGGAAGATGTAGTCTTAAGTGCATATTATGGTAACGTTTACCCTCTACTTACGTATGAAATAATATTCTGGGGTAACTCTGTCAATATCAACTCATTCTTTTTAATGCAAAAAAAATGCTTAAGGAATATTTTTATTATGAAAAATACAGATTCTCTTCGAGGAATATTTAAGAAAAAAAATATACTAACTTAAACATTCTTGAAATTTGTAACTTTATAAAAACTAACGAATCATACTTTACTAAAAAAGCTACATTAAGATCAAACACTAGATTCAAATATGAAAACGATTTACAAATTCCCCAAATTAATACAAGAATATATTCAAAGAGTACATACATAACAAGTATAAAAATATATAACAACTTACCTCAAGAAATAAAAGTACTTCAAACTAATAAATTTAAACATAATTTAAAACATATGTTGTTAAATAAAGTTTTCTACAACTAACAGGAATATTATAATGATAATAGTATCTATGTTAAATATTAACTTAGTTTATCTTGTTGTTGTTTTCATTTCTAAATTAAATGTTTCTCGGTTTTAGCTTTTAGAATTTAATCATTGTTATTTTTGTAATTTTTAATAATTATTGTACACCCGAAAGGGTAACTGATGTAAACATTTATTTGTTAGCACAGTCTTAACAATAAAATTTTCTGATTCTGATTCTGATTCAGACATAGATATTGGTTTCTGAATCATGTCTACAAAATTTCATTGGCTTTGATAGCGTAATTTTGAAAATATTATCAATTTTCGTTTGTATGGAACACGCTCGGAAAACACTTCTCTTAATTATAGTACTTTAATCTTTTTAATGTTACACGGGAGACAAATAAACGGACGAGCTGATGTAAAGTGTTTTTTTTTATTATTATTGTACTAGCCACCGCCACCGATGGACATCAGCAACACCCGGGGCACAAACCAATGTGTTGCACACCTCTAAAGAGACCTCTTGAACGATTCCATGTCATCACCCAAAGGAATCGCTGTGACTGGGAGCTCATTCCTGATAAAAGCAATGTTCTTTCGAACCTTCGCGTGGACGCCAACAGTGGGTCTACTTAAAGGGAGTCCAGCAGTATTTTCTTTATTAACACTGACAGACCAAACTGGGGTCATTGTCGTATCACGTACTTTGGAACGCGGAGCGATGTGTAAGTGCGGAAAAGTACAAATTTTTTATTGTAAAAAAACTATCCCCTTAATAAAAATCAAATTGCGAATTTGTCTGTAAATATATATTGCCGACCTGAGTGGCTCAATGGTCAACATGCCGGGCTGCCACGCAAGAGGTCCCGGGTTCGATTCCCGGCCGGGCAGAAATTGAAATGATGAATTTTAATTTCTGTTACGGGTCTGGGTGTTCTATGTATAATAAGTATGTATTTAAAAAGTATTTAAGTAGTATATCAGTAATCTAGCACCCATAGCACAAGCTTTGCTTAGTTTGGGGCTAGATGGCGCTGTGTGAATTTGTCCACGATTATTTATTTATTTATTGCCTTTAGTTGAAGACATAAATTAAATGTAAAATGTCAGCAGTTTAGTCATAATAATTAAAAAATATTAGGTACAAAAAGGGGTTACTTTGGGATTTTTTTGAAGTTCAATAGATCTTGTAACTGAATACGATTTTGAATAGATCTAGATCCTTAACTAACACACATACATTTTGAGAATTTAAAACGCCATTTTTTATGTTTCAGATGGTTTTCAAAACTCAAAAGCGCGCCGCCGCCGCGCCGCTGAGATACCTAGCCTTAATGAGTGGTAGGTACATTCACGATACTACTTATTTAGTAAGCCTTCTTACCTATAAAAAATTGTAGGAAAATATAAACATGATGATGTCATCATGGGTCATAGGAGACGTTATAATTAATTATTTTTCACATGAAGTTGTTAATAAAAAGTGTGAATCGTGAGAATTAATATTCAGCCTTCGACTCCGTTCATGTTGGTTCATGCGTCGATTACTACAAACAAACAAATCTGTTTTTCTGTACATTAATAGCCATACATTAATATCCTAACTGACTTATACAGTCATCATCAGAAGTAGCTAAGCAACCAGAATGTTCAAATCTCTGAAGAAACGGAGAAAATTATACTTTATCTACCTATAGTTCGTATCGAAATAAAAACCGGCCAAGACGTGTCTAGCCACGTGCAGTGTATGGTTCCGTAGTTGTATGTCAAAGAGAGTAAGATTTTCTAACAAAAAATACCACTTTAAAGCTAAATATTTCGGAAACGGATCACTGAATCGTAAAACGTTTTTCAAACACGACATCCTTTACGATCCATTCCCACGGGAACCACATTGAATTTCGGAATAAATTATACCATGTGCTATTCTGGGTCAAATTGCTAACGAAAGTAAAGGAGTAACAAACATCCATCCTTAAAAGTTTCTAATGATCATCATCATACTAGCCGGAAGACGTCCCTGCAGATCATAGGCCTCCCCCAGAGATCTCCACAAAGGCCGGTAGTGTGCCTTCCGCATCCAACTGGTACCTGCGATATTTACCAGGTCGTCGGTCCACCTTAGTTTAAGTGTCTTAAGTTTCTTAAGTTTCTGATATTAGTAGGATATTAGTAGGTGTTGCGTATGATTGTAACTACCTATATATACCTATATCATCATAGTCATAGGGCGATTCAATACAGACGATTTACACCAAAGTACGCGGTAGGAAGCCCGGAATATATTTTTAAAATGTGAGGGCGCCGTTGGTTAACCTACTATCGAGTACAAGAAAAAGTCCAACTAAGCGATAGCAGAGGTTTAGGAAACTCACAAAATGTTGGGGTTCCCGTGCACAACCTCACACAAATTTTTTTTTTTTTTTTTTTTTTTATGTTATCCGGCAGACAAACAGGCATGCGGGCCACCTGATGGAAAGTGGTCACCGCCGCCTATGTACATCAGCATCACCAGGGGTGCTACCAATGCGTTGCCCGCCTCTAAGGAAACCTATAATATACCTCTTGAACGATCCCATGTCATACTCCAAAGGAAACACTGTTAGTTACCCAAACTTTAATTTTTCTCAGCGATTGTACTTACTTATCCTCTTGTGTGGAATTATACAAAAAAAAAACCGGGGTGCCCCACATCCTCTTGGCAGTTACACGAGTCAATTACATTAAAGTCACCAAAAAAAGAGTGACTGCCGTTTTGTGGGTCTCCTAAACCTTTACTATCGCTACCAAGTGGATTTTTCCTTGTACTTTATGACGTAGGATAGCCTACGGCGTCCTCACAGTCTATATGATAGTGACCGCGATAGTTTAAAACTATGAGATAACCGTAAAAAGTTCAAATACCTATAGCTCTGATGTTGTTGTTCCGTCGTCCTTCGGTCTCCTTCATCAGATCAGCTCGATGACACCAAAGTATTGTATTGCCATCCAAATAACGTACACTTGGAAAGTTTCAAATCCATAGGTACTCTTATAGAACAATGTAAAATTTTCCTAGATTACACGGTTCGTTAGATGCAGATGGAGCTAATAAAAGCGCGCTAAAAACAGCCAAACTAGCCAGGCGCAGATTACGTGACCACAAAAATGGTATACAACTAAAGGAGTTTATGGCATGCAACCGTACCAAATCGATTACTGGACCACCAACCGAATGCTACGGATTACTCACCGCGGAAACAGATTACGCCGAATTCAGCCCTTGCCGTATCACCACAATCAAACAAATCACAGATCCCCAAACAAATAATTGGCATGCGACCTTCGACCACCGCAAGCGTAGGTCAAGAATGCACCGTTGAAGGCCGATCTGCCGGCTATTCGTCAGGGTCTGGTCAAGCCTTTTGAGTCCGTATCAGATGGTGTGGGCGCTGGATCGAGGCCACGGCGGCCGGAAACTTGGGGGTGAGGGGGGGAAGCACACGCGACGCCCCCTCCCGCGCCCCCCTCCTTCGCCTGTGACGAAACATGCAAATTTCCCCGACCTCCCGAGGCCACGATACCATCACCGAAGCGGGCCCCGGTGTTCCGGTTTCCCAAGCACCAAACAAGGTCAGGGGGGAAGGATCTGCCCGCCAATTAATGTGGATGCAAATTGTCACACGAAGAATTTTATTTTTGGGGGGTGTGTGTGAGAAACGATTTGGGCCGCTCGGGTCGTTTGCGTTTGAAAAATGTTACGCGCGGCTACTTAAAATGGCTGTGGCATGTTGTAAGGTTGTGGAGGTTTTTGATGACTAAGTTTTGTCACCAAAATTTTATTGTGTGACCGAGTTTATGATGTCGCTTAAAAAGTGGAGTTTCTGTGCAAGCTTTCTTTTATAATGCGTATCGTAAACCCCTGAAATTAGACATTTTAGGTAACCGACGACGGTTTCGAATCGCTCTGGCTGAAGTATGTGCATAGATGGCTAAATTATTACCTTATTCAGAAGCCAGTTTAATAAAGTTGTTTAATAAACATAAAAATTAAATATTACCCATGTGATAACAATACTATGAAGACTTGTTTATCTATTGATATAGATAAAATATGTAAAAAAAAATTTAACCCACTAAAGAGCACCCAAATTCTCGCATGTCGCTCCCAAATTCAAGCCTAACAAACCCAACTCCCGGAACCCAAAAATGGGTCACTGCATGAGACATTGTGAGACATCGCCTCAGGGGTTTGTTTGTAAATCCGTACGTTTAGTCCGTTAAGTGTAAGCCAGTACTGGCAGAGACTCCTTTATTTACTCGCGACATGCAAGAAAGGCTCAGGGCTTACGCAGGGCGGCCCGCGAGCCGCAGTCATGGCTCGGCCGTCCGCCCATAAGCATATCGCGAGAGCGCGCGCCTCGTAGCGCGCATGTGACCATGTCGCAGGCCCCCGGCGGCAAGAAAGGCAAGGGCCCGCCCAAGAAGCCGGGCCCACCCGAGGAGGATAAGGCTGCTGCGAAATCCGAGGACAAAGACGAGACCTCATCGAACAATGGAGATAAAAAGGAGACGAAGGACATAGGCAATGGAATTGTTGACGTGCCGAAGCCTCCCAGCGCGGGGGTCAACCTCCGGGATGCTGCAGCTAAGATCTTGGTGCTGGCGCAAAAGAGTGAGTGGTCCGCTGTGGAGCAGACCCTCAAAGTCCTGGAGAAACTGGTGGCGGCGGGGGGAGAGGACATCGTCTCGGTGCCCATGGCTGGTATCCTCGATCCCGTAAGTATCATCTCGACAGTGAACTAGGTTTACCAGTGCAGTGAGCGTGAGGATTGTGTGGAGGAAATTTTGTGGAGTGATTGTAGTTGCGAGTTAGGTTGTTGGTTTTATTTACAATGTTTACGTTTCAACGTAAAACTCTTCTTTAAATAATTTTGTTAAGATTTTCTAATCCCCTCATTTTGAGTTTGAGATGAGGATAAATATTTCGTATCGGAGACCGGTGTTCTAAATGATGTATTTCTCCAATAGCGCTTTAATTAAAACTACGAACAAAATCACTACCACGTTCATAATAATGTTGTTGAAAAATTATTCAAATTCGAAAGTAGGTATATAGAATATTTTGCGATTCTATGAGGCCGATAGTGTTTCAGCTCTACTAGCCAATGTAGGTTATACTTACTTCTAACGAGTTTTTCGTATTTTATTACAAACGGCTAGCGAATGCCCTTAATAAAGTTCTCACGTCTTTCATTATGGCCAGCTAATTACATAATATTACGTCGAACCATCCTTTTACAATGGAATTTTATAGCTCTTAACTAAAATAAAAATTTCTTAGTCTAAGGCTCAAATTTTGAACCATTCGCCTCGAGTCGAGGTTTTCAATTTTAATTTTCGGTATTAAGTTTTCCATATTCGCATTATGCATCAAATTTATCAGTTTTTTATGGCGAAACTCAAAATTGAAAACCGTTAGACTGAAAAATAGGACCTGTCTAAAAAATACAGGGATTGTGTATTTTGAAGTTGTTTTTTAATAACTTCAAAATACAGAACAGTAACTAGAGCTATACAAACTCTCAGATTTTCAGAAAGGGTGTTGTGTTGTTATTCATGAGTACTATTTTTGTACTATATGAATAACATGAATACATTTATTGTTTAGCTCTGATATAATATGATATGATGCTACTTTTTTTTAAGATGTAACTGCCAGAGTGTAAACGTCTTTTTGAAATGGGTACCACGTTGTGACCAGCAGCGCATAATGTAGCACCAACAGATCTCCAATCCGCCTGTTTAACATGGAGACCTTAGCAATCATCATCACAGCCTATAACAGTTCACTGCAGGAATTACAATCCTCTCCCACGAAAAGGGGAGGTTATGGCCATAATCTTCACGCTTGGCAAGCGGGATAGAGATCGCAGTATTGAAAATATAACAATGGAAAACGATGCTGCCCATTTTCCAGCCTACGGAGACTCATACTAGATCATACGAGGCATACTAGATCTTATGCCTCGTAAACATTAGTCGCCCCGTACGACACCCACGAGTGTAAGGGGTTGATGCTATTCTATGCCAGACACCACACGGCCAATGGCAATACTCTCCACTAATACGGAAGGCTCAAGTTTAGCGTGAACTGTTAAGCGATGTTGATAATTTGATGACGAAGTCTGATTGTGATGTAGGACTGTACTCTAGAGACAACGATACATACATTTTTAACAGAATATAATATTATATTTAAGATGTAAGCAATCGTATAAAAGATTTCCGGGCTTAAAAAGTTTATTTTTATATGTTATGCGGCAGGCAAACAAGCAAGCAGGCCACCTGATGGAAAGTGGTCACCGCCATCTACGGACATCAGCAACACTAGGGGCGCTATCAATGTGTTGCCTACCTCTAAAGATATTTCTAATACACGTCTTTAAGGGTCAAATGACATATTTTAAATGAAATACTGTGGCTGGAACTCATTCCACACCCGAACCGTGCGAGCGAGAAACGTTCTTTCGAACCTTCGCGTGGACACCAACAGAGGGTCTACGTAGATGCGATGAGTAGGCCGCCTGCGGTAGGTGGTGCGTGGGCGGAATTGTGCTGAGGGCACCAGATCGAATAGTTCATCAGAACATTCCCAATTGTACAGCCGGTAGAACACACACAAGAGCCAAAGTCCCTTCGGTCAGTCAGTGGTTCTAACTGGCTTGTTAGTATTGCTATTCACAAAGCTGTTGTTAGGTAGGTACCATCGCAAACTAATCAACCTCTGATAATGATTAATTTAGGTACTATTCTTCTATTCTTGTGCCGATAAAGGTGACAAGATATTATTTTTATTGGCATATACATGTACCGTCTATAGATTACACTAATGTTATATTGGCGTACGTTAAGTAGAACGACTATCTTGTACCAGTAATGGGTATATCAACTTTGTTATGACACACGTTGTCTATGTCAATTCTAATATTATAATGATTTGATTGTTTTTTTTTGTTTGAAATGGATAAACACAAAATCTACTAAACCGGTTTTTAAAATTATTTCACCTATAAAAGCTTAATTATCAGCGAGTAACATAGGCTATATTTAATCATTAGGAAAATTTTAGAACTTTAGGAAAATTGCAATAATATAACCCAAGCTATCAAATTTGTGCATAATTTCAGAAAGGCTGCCTATGTAACTATTTCTTTTTTTTGTGTTTGTAACTGTTAGGACAATTATTTATAGGAAAAAGCTGGTTCTAAGCTTTGGCCACCGGGTCGGATAAGTTTGTGACACTATATTATGAAATATAGAGTCTAAAAGTATGTAGATATGGATATGGATTTATTTTTGGTTACTAGGTATTTTTTTTTTCTTATGGCGTCTCACTGCTGGACATACTCTTTCACCAAAAGTCGCCATTATTCACGATAATATCTTAAACATTTCAATAAAAGAATTGGTTTTTTCTTTTTCCCCCAGCGGAAAACCTCTTTAAAATGCAATAAAAACATTTAATTCTAATCTTAGTCTAATTCTAACTCTGGTAGTACAAACGTCCTAAGGCGGACATTAGGCGGACCTTACACTTGTTTGCCACTTTTACATCACATGAACTGCCCGTAACAGGCCACTGCTGGACTTGAGTCTCCTCCTCATTAATGGAGGAGTTTGCCATAATCTCCACGCTTGGCAGGCGGGTTGGAGATCTGTGTTCACACACATTTCCCACCATTTTCAAGGGCCTTGGTGCCTAGGATCTAGGAACCGGCACACTTTTCAAAGCAAGCAAACTATTAAGATAACATGTCTATAATTTATTTGTTATCAATGTAAGAAATTAGTCTCATTGTAGGTACCCGAAAATGGGAAGGATAGGTGCTACATTCTATTCTGCCAGACACCAGACAGCCCGTTTGCCACGTTAGTGGTACAAAAAGCAATACTCGCGTAACACGAATTCTTTCACCGTGGTATTTGCTACGCAAGGGGCTGGCATGGGCTCCAGGCTTGTTCGATACCTAGGCAACGGTCGCGTGATCAAAGCCGAGACATCTTTCCACGTTTTTACGAGCCCGGGACCCCCGCAGATCGATTGGAATGAGCCGCGTATGATTTGTTTTGATACTTCGTGTGGAGTTTCGATGCTGAAAAATGCCAAAGTTGGTAAAGAAGTCGAATGTTTTGACTTACTAGGCAGGTTAGAGGAGGTGTTTTCTGTAGTGTATGTCCAGCGAATGAGATGTTGATTATGATGTTGGTTAGACAGGCATTTGGCAGCCATATCGGCTTGTGGTGAGCGTTGGCCTATTGTAGTGGAGAGCGTCGGTGGCCTGGTAAGTAAGGGTTACGGGTTCGAACTCCAGTGCCGCCATGTATGAATGACTCTTTTCTGAATTTTGTATATTAGTTGAACACTCACCGATGATCTCACATCGAAACATCGTGATGAACGACGCTTCGGGAATGTGTAACCCATGATCCAATCTGATCAGGTTCCCAGGTTTCCTGATTGTTAACAGTTACGGAGATCAGAACGCTAAGAGGAACACCACCATCAATAGGTTCAGATATTACGGGGGCGAAGATAGGTTCGTGTAAGTGACATTTGTTTTTGGAGCAATGTCGCCTTGTAAAGTAGCGTAACTATGCCTTACTCATAGTGCTTATCAGCGTCTCTTAGCTAAGTAAACGTTTAATACGCCTCTATTATGGCTGAATTTTTGACGTTCATTACCTTAGCTATGCCTTTGACGAACGCATAGTTCCGATCGCAACTCCCGTATTGTCAGACAATTGTCCCGTATTGACGACTGATCGGTGCCGATAATTTTTGTGCTAAGTCTTCCATATGTCAACAACGGATGCAGTCGCCGTAGCCGAGATCGGCTAGGCCATCATATCATCATCAATGATGTTATCCTAGTAATGATAGTATATTCACTTGGCTAGATGCAAATTAAATAAGATATTCTCGCACTATCGATAAAACAAGTGTACCTATTCGTGGATAGTGCGAGAATATCTAATTTAATTTACATTTAATTCTTGAGGAAAAAGCTCTATTCAATCCGCATCGCCGCAGTTCTGCATACCTTTCACGTTAATTGCCAGAAAACCAAACGTTGGCATATTTATAAAAGCTGACCACCACAGTACGCGGGCGGCAGTTAAACTCGTTTCCTCGACCATTGAAGTAATTATGAACGTATTTTTTACAAGATGTTCTATTTCCAGCTTGGGAAATAAGTTTATGATTTGGTTACGTGCTATGTGGTGCTAGAGGGGTCGGCGGGGCGGGGTGCGGGGCTGGTATGGCCGAATCTCGCGCCCGGCGCCGACGACGTAGCGTGAGCTAAGTGTGTCAGACAGCACCTTAGGGCCATTTCTTTCGGCCCTTCAAGCTGAATGGCGCTTCAATTTATTCGCGCTCCGGTTGTTGTCGATGTCCATATTTTATTGTCACGCTTGTCCGGTTTTGTCTGTGCCTCTAGTCCAAAAAGGTTTGACACCTCCGCGGTTTTAGGGATGGAAGGCGCTGTCCTATTAGCAACGGTCGTGCCACCATGGTCGCGCCGTTCGACGGGTGGTTTTGGTCTCCTATTGCTCGTATGACCATGGTCGTTAGACCGCTGTCAATTAGGACAGTGGCGAAGAGTATTTTTTTGCCTACTACCTACCTACCTACTTTAGACCACCCAAATTCTGGGCCATCAGTTTTTTAAAACTGAGAGTAAAAGCAGGCAGGAACCACTTGATAAGTCGTGTCAGTCACAGTCAGTGCGTCAGCGGCTGCTGGCGGCGCCTTGTCGACCGCGTAATTTGCCGTCGACTGCACACCGACGGCAGTCGACGGCACGCGGTCGGCAAGGCTACGACAGCCGTTGCAATAGTAACGCTTGCCGTCCGCTTACATATCTATTTTAAAATGACGAGTTGTGGTAGCTATGCCATAAACTTGTATAGAATTGGCGCACACACATTTTAAGTTGCCATCTGCGAGCCGAGCACTCATGAATGGCTCTATTTACATTTCCAATTATTATTAATTAGACCTCTACAAATGCGAAGGAGGTTAAAGTCCAACAGACGACGACTTAGCTGTTAATGTAAAAACATACAAAAAATTGAATAGTTTAATTAAACCGTTGACCGGAAGCTGGTTGAATAGTTTAAGGCCCCGTATTTTTTTTAAATTATACGTTGCTTCACAATAAGCTTAGCTAACGTCCACCTATACGAGGTTCTCCGCTTCTAGCCTTTAAAGCGCTATCGTAAAATAACTGTAATGGTGTTACTTGCCAATTAATACCTATTACCTATAGTTTGTGATAAAAATAATTGAAATGTCGCCTGCGACTTCATTCTCGCGGAATTCGTAAAAGCAACGTAGATATCTCCAATTCCACGTTGTTTATGACATTACCCATCATTTATTTATCAAGCCGAAATACAACAAAACCGGCGTTCTTTCTTTTTTAGGGTTACGACCTTCTATAGCTATATAGGTAAAAACGTTGCAGTCTGTCTGTTAGATACTTATTCATATGGATGGGCGATTATATCAAGAAAATTAATAAGGGCGGGTTAGGTTTGGTTAGGTTAGCTGTAAAAAATCAACCTTATTGTTTATTTATTTATTTATTTAACAGTTTATTGTGCACAATAAAACATATACAATATTGACATAAAGAAAAACAACACAACAGGTACAGCTTATTTCATAACAAATATCTTACAGCAGACCTACGGAAGATACAGCGCAAAATCAGAGAGGCAGACGGCGTGCACCTTAAAATACTAACTACCTAATACAAAAAAAGGTATAAAATTTATTAAGGAACACATAAATTATTTACAGTTATAATAAAAAAATACACTAATACCTACATCTAAAATACCAAATATATATACATACAAAAAAATATATATACATACATATATACTATGGCTAACAAATGGAAAGATAATGCTCTTTAATTCGCTTCTTAAAGGTAACAAGTGAAGGACTGATACCTACAGTGAATGGCAACGAATTCCACAATCTAGCTGCATGAATAGAGAAGGAATTAGAATAACACTCAGATGGATGAGGGGGAATGGAGAGGAGTGCCTTGACGCTAGAGCGACAAGGCATGTCCTGGGGGCGGGAAAAACTGAAACGGTCACGGAGGTAGGAAGGGGCTCGAGGATTATATAGGACAGTTTATACAGGACACAAAGAATATGAACATTCCTACGAAGGCGAATTGGAAGCCACTTGAGTTGAGCCCGAAACTGAGAAACATGGCCATATTTACGTAATCCAAATATGAAACGTATACCAACATTTTGGAGCCGCTCAAGCTTGTTCAATAGCTCTTCGGTAGCGTCAAGATAACAAGTGTCAGCATAATCTATTATGGGAAGAATAAGGGTTTGGACAATAGAGATTTTAGAGTTCAAGGGCAAAAAGTATTGGAGACACTTGAGAGAGTAAGTAAGTAAGTAAGTAAAAACTTTATTGCAACAACATAGCCTGTGGGCCAGTTTATCCTTTTCGGATATACAATAGTTAGATATGCTAACACTAGAACAACATATTCAGTTAACTTAATTAGTTAAATAAACTATGATCATGTACAAGAGTTAATAAAATACCATTTATGTTACTATAACTATAGGTATGCACCTAAACAAAAAACATTTTATACTTACGTAACAATACAGAGAAAGATAAATAAAACCTTCTAAGTCAACGCTATCAAAAGATATGACCGACCATAATTGTAACATCGTTAAAATATATAAAGTAGAGCTAAACTCATGAACTTCAATGTTTCTTGTGAAACAATAATGTGCTAGAATAATAAAAATATGATGAATAGAAAAATGCACTACTATAGCTCAGGCTGAAAGTTGGGGACGTCGAAAGTAGTTTACGTTTTAAATTGAGGGCACGTTTATTTCGTTCAAACTTTATGTAACCCCAAGTTTTAAAATCCATCAGTGACGTAAGTACGAATTCTACTTTATCACGCAAACCCATTTTCAGAGATGTTGAACTAAGCACAAAATTCTTTAAACGTGGTGTAACGTTTATTTCTAACGTTAAACATTTATTTCTCTGACTCTCTTCTGAGTTAAGTACATTAGTGGAACACTAACTGATGCTCTAACGGTGAGGGAAAACATCGTGATGAAAGCTGCACATTCAGGCCATCGAATTTGTAACCATGATCCAATCTGGTCAGAGTCTCTAGTTAATAGGTTACGGAGGTCAGAGGGCACTCGCTCCACTGTAATTACCTGATCTGCCAAATCCTGGATCATGGTCAAGGCGGACAACCGGGACAATAACGCCAAGATGACCATTGTATTTCTCTCTCTACTTGAGTACCTACTACTCACATCTCACTGCTCACTAACACTTTTCTGAGATTCCATAGGCTTAGTTTCAGCTAATTCTTATGTGAAAGTACTCATACATTTGTTTTATTACGTCCACGTGTAATCTGTGGCATATTAATCCATGGTTTACGACCAAAATCAGGTAGCACTGTATCAACATTATGACGAGTTTGACCTATGACGAGTGGCGCGGCTGTTGTCTCTGGCCTTACTGATGTTTGTATAGTTCAGCTGATAACCACGGGACTTTAAAGATTTAACGCTGTCTACACTCGTTAGTATACAACGTGAAATTATTTCACATATTCCACCTATTATATAGTTTCTAGTATATATAACTGTATCTATCTGTATATGTATATTTAATATATGTATATTTATGTACGCTTAGATCTTATAAACTACGCAACGGATTTTAATGCGGTTTTCAACTAGTTTACAATATGTAACTACAGATTGCAAGTGACCTCCTTAAACGAAACCGAAAATAATGAAAAACATAAGAAATTTACATAAAAGTATCTATAAAGTAAAGAAAATTTACTATTATGAGTGGTCTTAAAACAATTAACCTTGTTGATAACGCGAAGACAGCCCTCCAAAAGCGGCAAGGGCTCCAAAAGCGGCCAACCACTTGTCCATGAGCCCAAACGACAGTTATTTCCGACTCAAACCTATATTTCCAACGTTTTCACCTACCGGCCTACATTATTTTTTCTTTAAATCGAAATAAGGGGTGTGAAGCGAAGGTGCTCAAAGTTTAAGTTAAATTGATTTTATGGTGTTAATTCTAGAGTCGGCTTAGTGTGGGTGGCTAGAAGGCTGGAATCGTGAGCGAGAGGTACCCGGTTCAATTTCCAGAACACTAACCGATGCATGTTCTTACGGTGAGGAAAAACACATTCAGGGGACTGAATGAGTAACCATAACCCAATGTTAACGGGATTACGGAGTTCAGATGACAGTCGCTTCACTGTAATTACATGATCTGCCTTATCCTGGATTATGGTCAAGGTGGACCCCGGGCCCTCGCTCGCGAGAGCACAACCGTGATATTGAATGACCGCTCGCCATCGACAGGGAGTTCATCCTCACACCTTGGAACCAAATTGGTCGCGAACTGTGTTGTCCAAAGGAACTTTCTCCCACGCACACTAAGGTTGTGAAACGATCTCCCTGGAGAATACAATATTGGGATGTTCAAGAAAGGGGTGGCTAATAATCAACTTTCTTTTCATATAACTGATCCCGCCGATATTTAAACTAACTCCTTTATCCCGCAACTGTCACCACAGAACAACTATCTTCGAGACCAAATCGCCAAATTCGTTGCCAGCCCAATCGACCATGCTCAAGTAGTTTGCTTGACGTTTCCAATACACCGCTATAGATGGCATTATAGTCCATCCTCCGACATATGTGTGTATTTTAATCGCTATGCATGGTTTGCACCTAGGGTCCAATACTTTGAGAGTCGCCGGCTAAGTGGACTGGAGTGACCGTTTCTGTGTCAAGGGCGGCGGGGCAGAGTTTTGCGTGCGAGCCGCTACCACCAATCGATGCCCGATCCGACCTTGCCTTCTGCAGACACTGACCAGGAGCCAGGACCCAGCACTTGGAGGGATTTAATAACCCTAGCTACCTATACGTTCATGCAAAACGTCACGCCTCTTTCCCGTAGAGGTCCAGAGTCTACTGTTCCACTTTCTACGGTTCTCTTTTCTCCTTTTTCTCCCCTCCTCTCTTTATCCCCCCTCATCTTACTTCTTTCGCTTCTTCCACATGCATTAACCTTCCCTCTACCACTAGTTTTCTCTGGGTTTAATTAGCCACGTGGTAACTCATCAGTGTCAACGGGAGAGGTCACTGCTGGATATAAGTCTCGTGTTGTGGCCGATAGACTAATCTTCGACCTCATCGTTTGCTTCCCATTAGGTGATATGAGGTCAAATGCTAGCCTAATGCGAATTTAAAAAATTCCATACAGAATTAAAAGTTTAACAGTGCAAAAGTTATCAGATTTCATTAAGAACCTAAATAAACTCTATAAAGTGTACATTTCGGTCAGAAGTAGGTGTGGCTTGGCCATTTCATAGAACTATTGCATGCCACATTAGGCTGAATTCAGTCGGTGCTCGACCGACGCGCCTGTGATTCCATGGAAATTTAACCGTAAACCTGTGTAATAGCAAATTCGTTTGGAGGGATATAATTTAGGTCGCGTCAATTGTATGGTCCTACTGATATTTCGCTCATATGGACCACGTCTAAACGAATAATTGGGTGATGCTTGCAGTAGTTGCCAGTGGCTTTTTCTCGTGCTCATTGCAAGACTGCCAACAAATTCTTCTCCAATCCTATCTGTATCAACTCCATGGGGCTCGGACAACTCAAATAACAGCCTGGCCAATCCATTATCCTCACCACTATCTACTTTAAAAATACTTTTCTTGTGCCACAGTGCCTTTCGATATAACCCTATTAAATGCTCCGCTTCACACATATCTAACATTTTAACATCAAGAGTTCGTGCCGATGAAGGCAATGGCTGTCTTTCATAGTACTTACTTATAGGTATAAAATGTGTTGGATACCGTCCGGTTCACTTGGGTCACCCTAAAAACGTTTCTTACATCATTTTGTAGCACGCGGATTTATGTAGAAACTTAAGGCTCATGAATAATGAATGAATGGTTGTTTTTGGAACGGGCAGCTTATTTAGCTAAAGGCTGGCAATCTTTCTATAATTTTTATCAATTTACATTTTGTAATATCTTCTTCTGCCTAGGAAGGCACACGGTCAGACGGTCCATTTAATGGAAAGCGGCCATCTGCATCCGCACCCTATGGAGTGCGGTGCGGAGTCTTTTGGTAGTGTTTATCGACGTAACAGTTAAAAGGAAAAAGCACAGATGTATAGGAAGATACTTGTATACTGACTGAATTTAAAGTAAAAAACTAGAAGTTTCGTGATCCATTACTAACTTAGCGGAACTTTTATATTTTGCTTATCAATTTACGAATCGAAATAGAATTCGAAGGTCACGTGCACCGTGTTTTCTCAACCCGGTTCTGTGTATGCTTAGTACAGAGCTTTGAAATGTGAGCTTTATGTCAGTCAAATTATTAAAATATTTACCGCAATCATTATTTACTAGTGATTTAATAGAGGATATTTTAAAGAAGGTCTGATCTCTCTAAACCCTAGACCGTCGAGCTTAGATGAAAAATTAAATGTAAAAGATGTGAAAAAGATTTGTCATGACCGTAGCAAATGGATCGATGGATAAAAATGCGTGACTTGTTATTGATCTATCCCTAAGAAAGAGAGATGTGTGACTTTATGAGTTACGACTGCACACATTAAAATCGCCAATGACTACTTTGCCTGATAAATTGTGTGAATAAATTATATTACAAATTTTCAAATGTTGTCAACTTTTCACTCTTCCATTAGCGTACCACCCTTCATTTCAGACGCAGAACGCCAACTACTAGACATGGAAATAGGTCTTCCTCACACCTCCGACTCCCTTATACCTTCACAAGGTCATACCGTTCTTCTAGCACGTGGTCGTTACCCGAAAATCCTTCCGCTCTGTCGGCCATCGGTTCTGTGAGCTAAGTGTAACTTTAGTTTTACGTATATCGGTGACCTGATAGTTATACTTAGACCATAGTTGGGCTTGAGCCACTAAGGTACTGGTATTTTTGAACGAAGCATATTCCGAATTGGAATCATATATAAACAATCTATAAGTTCTTCTGCTGATTAAAATTAAGTGATAGGTCTACGCCAATAGTTGTCATGTGGACAAAGGGATGGACAACCGAATAGTAATAGTTGTAATAATTGTAGGTAACACTTGCGTCATAATCGAACGTCATTGAATCGTACCTAAGTTATTAAATCGCTTTTGCCGAGTCATCCGTGTGTTGTAGCGTTACAAAAAATTAGCACAAAGTCCACAAAATTCTACGAATCCTGTCCTCCAACTGTAGAGAACAAAGAAAATGTAGTATAACGACCCTAAAATGAATGAAAGAATTGAATGAATTTCAATAGAAGGGTGGTAAGTAGAACCAAACAAATCCGCAAGTAAACTGAGGATATGAGTAAGCGATTTCGTAAGCTATAGTTATACAAATAGCTATTAAATACAGGGTGTATAGGAACGATTGAAATAATTTATGCAAATGTAAACGGCTGGCCCTTGCTTGGTATACATGTTAAATGTATCAAAAAGCTACTGCAATTTACATCTTGTAAATCAGATTTATGGAATCTATCGTAGTTTCCGTATAACATTTTCGTATTTAACACATACATAATACATACTTACGTAAACTTACAAGATATTACTATTTCACAGGGTAAGCTGTGAAGAAATCTAGATATATACCTAAATAGCTTACCTTCAAGCCCTTATCATTATAATCTAGACGGCTTCAAGGTTGGAGTTAATAGGCTGTACCTAGACAGGCATGCTCTATCATCGGCCCCATCGTCACTTACCACCAGCTGAGACGGCGGTCAAATGCCTTGCTAGTCTAATTATAAAAAAAAGCTTTCTCATTAAGTAAAAAAATCATGTAGGTATTTTAATATTAATATAAATAAAAAAAATAATGCACTGCCATTGAAAACAAACAAAAAGTATGACACTATTACCTTCCCATAAAACATGCATGAACGTGGATAGCGCTTTTGAAAATAGTTAGTAGGACTCATTTTAAATGAGACGTTCAGACATCAACCTGTGTTTTGTTAATGCAGAATTAATTTGAGTAAAAGCCTTTGGCAGCCGGATATTGGAGGACTGGCCAGCAAAACGAGGACGTGAGGAAATTAAGGATGAAGACTAATGGTGCCACTGATGAAGGCTCCTGCAGCCTTAAGGATAGGAAATTAGGTAAATGTACTTGAGACATCTAATTTCCGGAATGAATTACCTGCGATATTTTCTTTTCATAACTTAATCTATAGGTATCTACTGACAACCTACAATATTTTCTTACGCAAGTAAATATTATTTCTTATGAGTCCCAATTTATTGTAGTTTTTGAACACATATACGTATTCTGTGCCAGCCGTATAGACTTGGGTATTTCAGATGTCAAACCATGTTTCTACGGATTTTTGTTTAGTATAGTTTAAACGAAAACAAGATTCATTTTTTTAATTCGATATTTTTTTTATTTACGATTTGATTATTTTTAACGTTTTTCTTCTAAACTGCTTATACTAGGTAGGTCAAATAAATAAAATTAACAAGAACATTAAAGTGGTAGATGTCATGGGCAGCAGTTACTGTCTTCAATCAGGTGGTCTGACACTTGTTTTTATCGCTGTGGTTGTTTAAAAAAATATCTGCTTCGAGACAGTCAAAGGAGTGTACGATGACCAGTGTTGCCCTGACCGCTACCATGCGGTAACTCTCACCACAATGGCTGGTCTCAGTCCATTTTGATTGGGGACGAACCACACTGTATAAATTCGCAGACACCTGTACAAATTATCTTATTCAACCAAACACATAGGTATAGCGTTCACCTCAGTAAAATTACTGCATCTGTCAGTATCACACAAACATGCAGACATTAATATATTTTGTAACTCAATGGTGGTGGAATGCCAACCTTTACACAAAAATTTGTCGCGTATTTCATGAGTTTATACAAAACTCTATAATATTATTTTTATTCAATTTTTTTTAGAATTTATCCAGCGTTACTGTAACTTTTGTCCAGCGTTTAACATGAGTATTGTCACATTAAGCGAGATTATTAGAAAAAAAGGTTTCAATTAAAGATTTTTACGAAAAGTTGTTTTTTAAATTATACATGTTCAGTTAGCCTGTCAGTGAAATATGAATATTGTGTAATACGTAAGTTTAAAAACAAAATGTTTTGATATTTTCATATTTTGATGGCTTCCTAATAAATAAAATAAAATAAAATCACGGATCGCAGTAAGTGTATCGTCTGGCAACATAGATTCATCCTTTACGAGTGGTTTAGAAACGTTGTCGACGACGGGCGAAATTGATTATTAGTAGAAAAATAGTTTGATACTGGTTATATATTGTACTATATTTTGGCTAAGAAAATCATTTACCTACTCAAAACTTGCTAGTTTACCAGTCTCAATCGTAATTTTATGGAAACTAATTTTAAAACCAGATTTTGAGGTTAAGGTACCTAGCCATCGCCTAGTTCCTTTTCTATCAAATGTACATACACTCTCATGCAAGTATCTCACGGTGTAGGCAGAGACTAACGAGTGCTACTATATCCCGACATCATACATCTTCTCATTCATTATACCGGTTGAGGGTACCTAGTCTGGACTTGCTTTACATTTCTAGCGTATTCCAAAATACATTGTAATTGCTTCCATTTTAGAACATTAGTCATTTTAATATCCTAAAAGCTTTATTCACAATTTTTACCTGTGGACGATTACGCATTTTTAGGCAATTAAACTTTGATTACCCCCATGTGTACGGACGGACGGACACGCAAAAATTACGTTACGATCACCACTCTCTGAAATAAACTCTGTAAACATTATGAACACATATTCAGATTTGCATTTATGAATATAAAGGTATTATGTTCAACATGTTACAAGGCAAACGATCTAGAGTCTCCGTCAGCTGGAAAATGGGCAGCAGCGTGGAGATTATTGCAATAATTTCCTCTCTCGTGGGAGAAACCCTAAGTCCTGCAGTGGACTGTTGTGGGGTATGATGATGATGTTCATCATAATATTAAACTATTTACGATGGGCAATCACCATTTTTGTCTTTGCTATCAAAGCCATTTTTCTTTACAATTATTTTTTAAGTCAGTGTGTAGAAAACCAGGCAAACAGGCCTATTGACGGAAAGTGGTCACCTGCTTATAGACATTAGCAACACCAACGGGTTGAAATTTATGAAGTTTAATGACAGTAGCAGGTGGAGTCAACCGACTGACGATTGGAACCCGCCGGCTACGTTCGCAGTACTGCGCCGATCTACCTCGCAGTACGGTTCCGAAGTTTCGATCGTCTGTGTCAGTGGAGTCACCTAGCGACTTGGCTAGACACACTGGAGTATAACCAATGCACATTTAAAACCGCGGGACATGTTGCTGTGGCAGCAAATAGCTTGCCCCTTCCACTGCCAAAGCTAATGTTCCTGGAGCACTGAAGACCTTACTATTTAAAATAGTACTGTTTGGCTGCGGTATTCCATACGGTGGAACCTACTTCCCCAGTCGGGCGGCGCAATAGATAACTCTAAGCTTTTATAATAACTGAGATATAAAAAGGTTATAAAAAGTAACTTCATAATCACAGCCCATAACAGTTCACTACAGGACTTAGGGCCTCTCCCACGAAAGGGGAGGTTATTGCCATAATCTCTATGCTTGGCACGCGGGTTGGAGATCGCAGTGTTATGAATATAACAATGGAAAACGCTGCTGCCCATTTTCCAGCCTACAGAAACTCTAGATCTTTTGCCTTGAAAACATAAGTCACCTTGTACGACACCCGCGAGTGTAAAGGGTTGGTGCTTTTCTACTTTGCCGGAGTCCACCCGGCCAAAAAGTAACTTAATTGTTGCAAAATCTAGTTGTTTTTGGCGTCTACTATTTTGCTTATTCGACCTGAAAATGCAAGATCTAGGTGTGGCAAACAAAGCTAGGTTGCGGCACTGCTGGCCTATTATCTGACCAAATGTAATTACGTATAGTGCCCAATGCTACGTTCAAGGGTAGTTTACAAACTAGTCTGTTTTATTGCTATAAAAATGCTTTAGCTTAAAAATGCGAAATTTGTTTGTTAAATCGCTAGATTTATGTTTTAGTTTGCTTTTGAATTCACTTAGTTGGCCTTGGCACTCATTCTAGTTAGGTAGGAAGTTTATTGCAAGTGCAGAAATGGAGACCAATATATTTTTGTAGTTTCAAATCGTCGTTCTTTCCGTAACTACAAAGGGTCGCTACGTCCAGTTCAAAATTTAAACTTTATTAAAAGGTCCACTCTACCATAATGTCCATTACCTATAAACAACAGGTAGTAGAACATTACATTTTGATATTATGTATTTTCTACATCTATCTAAGGTATGAGATCAAATTAAACATTAAAAATGTAAAGAAATGGGTTGCCACTGTAAAAAAAATAACCCAAATAGTAGATTATTTAAAATGAGTGAAATATTGATTATACTATTACATTTAAAATGAAATAAAATCATAGGAATATTTAAAAATCTTTTACTGAATTAAAGAGGGAATCATGTTTTATTGTTACGTAATTGTCCTGTTTCAACAAAATCTGTTTAGTTTTTATTTATGCCACTGGTAATGGTGAGAAAATCTAAACATTTGGTTCGTTGTTACAAAGACTCGGAAAGTGAGGGATTGACCGACGCCGAGACATATGCTTTTCTCAAATAATAATACGTAAAATAATTCAAGATTAAAAATGGCGGCCACTTCTTTCTAATATTGGAGTTATCTAACTAGTGTTCTAGGACGTTTAGATTTTTTATCTTTAATTTCATTTCCAACTTTACACAATTTCTATAAATGATATTGGGAGTAATCCCAAAAATTTTTGATCAATTTCGAAAATTCTTTGACTAATAAGAAGTTATATTCTTCCCGTGTGTTTTTGTAGGAAAAGCAGACTTTACAACTTAAACAGAATAAGCCTATAGGTATAAGAATACCTATTACTTTGTGTAGGGCATTTTTGATGAAACTGCATTGTAGCATAAAAAGTGTTTTCTAAATTAGATTATGTCAAAGAGGGAGTTGTAAGTACATACATCAATGCACTCAGCGCATCAACTAAGTACAATCAAATAAACGTACTAATGAATACAGTAGGACTAAAATAGCTGACATTAAACGGCGTACTTTACATTAGCTTAAATTTAGCTTACCCTCTGTGCCTACATTCTATTTCGAGACGCTTGCTTATCTTAGGTGGCAAGGCAGTGTAACACACTAGCCACTTGCCCGTAAGACCTTAGCTCCCTGTGATCATTATAATAAATTATTACAAGTCACGCTTGCAGCTAATCACTGCCTGCAAGTTCAGTGCAAGCGATAAGAGAAAAGTGGAAAAGTTTTAGCGATAATATCGAGCTTTTTGTTGTGCGAGTTGACGAGCGCATTCGCTTGCGTAATCAATGTTTAGGAGAAACGAATCAGGAAAGGGCCCTTTTATACGTCGCCGCTTACAAATCGCGCAGCCTACCGTATTTGTACGCGATTTGGGAGCGGTGACTAGGCGGCGCTGCGCAATTATTTACAAATAATAAAACTTATACGCTGATAGGTTTCTTGTATTATAGGTTTGATCTCGAACGTAATCAATTACCAAGAAGCCCAAAAAATTAACTTATTCTTCAAAAATTCCATAACTCTACGCTCGGTTTGCACCACTTTTTTAAACACATTTAAGAATTATGTTTTAAGTCATTTTGTATGAAATTTGTGTTTATCTTAGGCTTAAATATGATTAAGAATTTGGTGCAAGCCACCCGAGCGATAATTCAATTCGTCATATGGTTTACCGCCTTTAATCAAGATACGTTTACAGCCGGCTAACCTCAGAAATCATAAAGTCAAAATTATCTAAACAACAGATAAAACGACGTCTAAATATTTATACCATTTCATACCCAGCAAAGTAACAAATGTCAAAAGTTACGAACACAAGAAATATTACTTAAAAGAAAGTTAGAGTAACTATTTACAGGTTGTCGGTTAAGAAAGAAATTACTAAACGTCCGACCAGGTGGACGGCCAAGTGCAAAAATACCTACTCGTACAGCTCTTTGTGGATTTATGCCTATGTATAACACAGGAGCATAACAACCTT
This sequence comes from Blastobasis adustella, assembly GCA_907269095.1. NCBI lineage: Eukaryota > Metazoa > Arthropoda > Insecta > Lepidoptera > Blastobasidae > Blastobasis > Blastobasis adustella. The sequence continues at coordinate 4,358,465 of OU026115.1, read as the reverse complement.
ACCACTTTAACAGTCATAGTACAGTGACCTTGGTTAGTATTTGGTGCATCTTTTGTGCGTCCAAATCACGCGAACGTACAGTTGCTGCTACTGCGCATTCGTGGCACGTTCGCGAGATTTGGTTGGACGCACCCTTATGTAAGCCTAGGTAATCCTCGACACCCATATAATTTATTTTAAAAATGAAATTCTTTCAAGAAATTCCTTGATTAGATAGAATTCCTAAATTGAAAATGTTGAATATTATTCTCTAATTTTATTTTTATTAGTTAAGTATTGTTGCATGGGTTCATTAACTTAGCTAAACAGCGATACTATGCGTTCGCACAGTACTCTGCATAACGCTCTATCATTGGTCAATTTCAGCTATGCGTTCACTTTGACGGACGCATGATACCGATCGTCACTCAAGTTTTATCAGTTGGAACCATGTGAGCTCGTATGCACTATGCGACCTCATAGTAACATATTTTAAAAGTATGTTCCGGATTCCCTACGGCGTACCTTTGTTTACGAGTAGCATATTTCGACGCAGTTGCATGTATCATGGTCACTACGGTGAATATGGAAGTAACTAATTGTTTTAAATTGGGGTTAAAAGTTGGGGCTAGTCAAAACTGCAATAACTGACTGTACTTGGCCTGCCTTCCTTTAACATGTCCAGAAATGATTAAATATGTATTTTTTTTGACTTGGCCCACCGTCGTTTTAGGCTTGTTATTGTTACCGGCACGTAAGTTGGCAACTTCCAACTGAAAGTTGGCAAGCCGCATTTTCAACCGACGTCCCGCTACTGAGCTAAAGAGGCAGTCGCTTATTATACCTACCTATTTAAATAAGTACCCCTAATTATTACACATTTATAGTGTGAAACTTTATTTGAAATTGCCATTTCTGCCCACCATTCATGGGAAATAGGTATGACGCAATATGCATATTTATAAAAAAAAATATTATGACTTTACAAACTATATACGTGCAGCAACCGCCTTCTTACATCACCGAATCACCTTAAAAACAGGTAACTTGCTGCGGTTGAACAGTCTTGCAGAATACCCAATTTGTACCAATCGAAATGTAGTGGCAATTGAGTTTCACTTGAATATGAGTAAAATACAATTGGCGATTTTGGGCCACCGAACAGCGTTGAGCAGCGCGGTACCCCTGCGCTGACGTCACACAAAAACTATTTATCTGAAAACTTTCACCAACAACTGCATGAAAATAGTTGAAAGCTTCTAATGAAATAATCGTAGCGACTCCAACGGATCCCGCCTAATGATAGTTTAACTCGACAGACAGTTTACCGTCCCTAATCAAGACACATTAACCGGCGGCGAACTTCAGATATCATAAAGTCGGAATCACGTAAACAGCAGATAAAGCGCGGCATAAATATTTATTCCGTTTTACACCTAGCATATCCGAGCTATTTTAACACGTAACCTGCCTAAACTTGCATATTCAGGCGACTGGATGTGTAACCAGGATCAAATCTAGGGGCTATTGGCTATCTCAATTGGCAACTGAATTTGACACTATACCATTCTATACTACGTCATCTATGCTGACCACTGGCTATCTACCAAATTAGACTTGTGTAAATTTTTTTTTTTATTCAGATTTCCTCTGAGATAGCCAATAGCCCTTCTGGTCAGGTTAACGGTTGACAGGATCACGGAGATGAAAAATTCAATATTTTTTTTAAATACACCGAATGCGATTAGTTCAAAAATAGGGAAAATCGGCGTGTTCCATCAAAATATTGTAACATACATGATTAAAAACAAAATTAGAAACCGTTCCAAGTCGAGACGAAAGGTCCAAAAATAGATCCCCAGATGATAGTCACTCCAATGTAATAACCTGATCTGCCAAATCCGGGAGCACGGTCAAGGCGAATCGACAACCGGGATATTGCGTGCAAGATGATTTTTGTTTTTATAACCGAGCTATTTTACAATCATCCAGCCAGCAGACGCTAGTCAGACTTTTTACGTCATCGTTTCAGGTGCTAATAACTCAGATTTATATTCATGAGCGGGTTTATGACTGCGGTGTTTTGACTTTTCCTTTATCGCTATGACAGATAACCGAAATGTTATGAATAGTAGATCTTATGGGCGACAGTAGCCGCTTTCCATCACGTGGATTGTCTGCTGTAATAACTGTAATAAATAAAAAATCTTGTAAATAGCAAGGTACCCCTATTGCTAAACAGATGTGCAACGTACTTTAAAAGTTAAAAATAAAAAATAAAAACATTATTCTAAAATTCTATGTAATTCAATGGCCTACCATAAAAAGCAAATTTTATTTTTATTATTAACTTCCACAAAAACTTCTGGTGGTCCATTCCTTTTTGTCTACCTCACGACATAACAATACAACAACAAAACTAGATACTAATCCAGTAGATATTTACCACTTTGTGTTGTCACTTCACTCCATTGTTGGAATTCCATTATTATGAATTAAATTACTTTTTGTACACTAGTTCCACTTTATTATACAAATTTTATTGCCTGAAGATGAGTAATTCGAAACCGGTTGCAATAGTAAATAGTAGTTTATGCAACTGTCATATAAAAGGGGGTATTAAAGCATGAGTGTCTGTTTATCATACGAGGCGTAGCCAAGTATGATAGTAGTTTAATACGAGTGTTTTAATACCTAATTATATGCAGTTGCATACACTACTTTATCTACACTCATATTTTCATATTAAAATTTCGTAAGTACCTAAATTTTCTCAACTTTGCTGAAAGTAAGCTGCGAGTCAGTTCTGTTGTATCTACGCGTCGAGGATATCAAGCGGCGGGAAATTCACTTCACTACTTTCACATTTATCTATTTATTTGCTTCAAAAAAAAAACATTCACAAACACAAATTACAACAATCAGAAAAAATATTCTGTTTAGCGGGAAAATAATTACACACAAAGATAAACAGGATATTTTGAATTTGAATTTTGAATTTGTTGAAGAAATTTAGGTATTCAGCCTACATTTCGTCGTGTCCCGGCGCCCGACAAAACTTAAAAAATGAAAAGTGTTGCATAATGATTAAAAGTTATTTTATCTACACTCATAGCGTAATGTTCCAATTACATATTCGAAAACAGTTGTTTAAGGATACATTTTTTTCACGCCAGACTATAAAATTAAAAAAAATTACTTTTCGATACAGCATTTCCCATACTATTTTCATTACAGCTGTATCGAAAAATAACTTTTTAATCATTATGCAACACTTTTCTTTTTTAAATTTTTGTCGGGCGCCGGGACACGGCTAAATGTAGGATGAATACCTAAATGTCTTCAACAAATTCAAAATTCCTGTTTATATTTGTGATCAGTTCATAGTTTGTGGTTATGATTGTGTACATTTGGAATTATTTTCCCGGTAAACAGAATATTTTTCTAATTGTTGTAATTTGTGCTTGTGAATGTTTGTTCTTGTTTGAAGCAAATAAATAGATAAATGTGAAAGTAGTGAAGTGAATTTCCCGCCGCTTGATATTCTCGACACGTAGATACAATAGAACTGACTCGCAGTTACTTCCGCAAAGTTGAAATATTTTAGGTACGAAATTTTAACATGAAAATATGAGTGTAGATAAAGTAGTGTATGCAACTGCATATAATTAGGTATTAAAACACTCATGTCAAAATATTATGATACTCGGCTACGCCTCGTATGATAAATGTACTCATGTTTTAATACCCCCTTTTATATGATAGTTGCATAAACTACTATTTCGATACAGCTGTAATGAAAATGGTAGCTGTAGGAAATGCTGTATCGAAAAGTAATTTTAAAAAATTTTATAGACTGACGTGAAAAAAGTGTATCCTTAAACAACTGTTTTCAAATATTAATGTAATTGGAACATTACGCTATGAGTGTAGATAAAAGTTATTTAATTTACTAATCCAGTAGATTATGTAAATGTAAAATATGTAGTCAAAGCAACGAGGATTATATAATTTTCTTTATAATAAATCCTATTATACTTCAACAAAATTCAACCTCAAAATACAAATCATATTATGAGATCATAATAATGCAACTGAGGATCATAATGTGCAACTGAAACAAGTATTCTGAGAATGAGATTAAGAGAGCTGGTTTAATGAGGCTCAACCAATGTAGCTTTTAATAACCACAAGAAACTTGAAGTAAATCACAAATTAAATGAGTATAATTACGCAACTAATATTATTTATAATGTAATCCGTCAGTCAAACTATGCAACTGAACCGTTTGTCGGTCTGGCGCTGAGCCAAAATATTCTTGGTGTTTGCAACGTGATTCATATTTTCATAATTGGGGAACATGTTCTGACTAAATAATACTTAACTATTGGGTGGTTGCTATGTTTAGTTGTTCTTATATTTAGTGCTGCTGTATAACTCATGGCGTGTGTAAACTTAGTGCGTAATTGCCTTTGCGGCGGTCGATTCATACATAATATTTGAGTTAATAAACTGTTTATTTATTGCTTACTATAGTTTATGCCAAATGGATGGGCTGTAGTGGACATTGACATTGGTCAGAACTAATTCGTAAGCGGTCAAAACTATCCCGGAGGATCTCTCACATGCTGTACTCACGTTTCTACTTTCTGGATCTACACTTCTTCGCTCTTGAGTGGGTGGATAACTTTTTCTTATTCTTGGTCCAAAAGTCCTTGCGGCCGCCGAATCTAACATTCCTTCCTTTTGCCCTTCAACCCCTATAAAGAGGGATGCAGATCTGTATATTGAACATATAGGGATTAGAGTGGAACATAGAGTGCTACAAAGCTAATATTTGGTATGCAAGCTAGAATTTGCAAACAACAAGGAAATTCAGAAATTAGTTTTTACCCTTCAGCCCCCATAAAGGTCAGTGAAGGTCTGTATATAGAACTAGCCGTTCTCAGCGGCTTTCACCCACGCACAGGTCAGATCTTTGTAAATATACGACATTCCCTTGGGACCCTATTATTTTCCTGGGATAAAACTAGCCTATGTTACCCAGTGATCAATATAAATAAAAAAATACAAATCTTTTCTCATTTTAGTATCAGTATAGATTAAACTGAAGTGTTAGAAAGCTAGCATTTGGTATCAAGCTAACCAAGCCGGCCGAGCCATACTTCTGACCACCATTTTGAGTTAGGATTGTAGAGTTTGGGCTTTACGTCGTTTGGGATGACATGTGTACCAACTATCTCACCACCAAGGATGTCGAAAACAGAGCGTAGTGGACAAGGAGAAGTAGGAAAGCAGACTCCGGGCCCTCGTCTTCTTCTTTCTTCGTCTTCACCTTCACCTATCCAATGCTGAGTATAGGTCTCCTCCATGCCTCTAAACACTGAACGATTTTAGTCTTTCCGCATCCAGCCCTTACTAGCCACTAGGCACAGATCGTCGTACCATCTTGCCGGCTATCTTCCCACATTCCCGCGCCCGGTTCGTAGTCTCCACTCCAGTAATCTATTACCCCATCTTCCGTCTGATCTATGGCATAATGTGGCCCACCCATTTCCACTTTTATTTGGCCATGGTTGGTGCTATGTCGGTGAGCTTTGTTTTTCTCCGGATTTCGGTATTTGTATGCGACCTCTCCATAGATCTCTGGGTAACTTACAGTTGGTGCAGAATCTGTTTAGTGAGCGTCCCGGACTCTGCTTTATACACCATGACCTTCGTGGGCCCTTGTGCGCGAGAACAAAACCGGGATTTATGCCAAGGCGATGATGACAATAAGGCCCATTTTCATTAATGTTATTAGTGTGTGCCCGAGCGTGAAGGACGATATTTGAATAGGTTTATTTGTTAATAAAATTAACAGTATTTTTCCGAGGTACCTATGCATTCAGGTTTGTAAATAGGCTATCGTTTAATCGGTCAGCTAATTAAAGAGGTTTGGTCAGCTGCAAAACGTTTTTGTCAGCATACAAAGTGAATTGAGCTGCTTCTAGTGGTTGGCATAAATAACTTAATGGGACAGCAAGTATTGTGATTCAATGAATGAATGAATTACGCGGTATTTTTGTAATTTTGGGCAGCCTAAAAATTGCCATAGTAAATTATATATGTATACATTGTGATTCGCATTTTATAACATTTTCAGAAGCTTTTAAAATAATTTTGATTTGCTAATGAATTGTTATTTATTTTTAAATTATTATTTACATTCGTTATTAGACTGACTACTTTACTACTAAAAATAAATAAATAAATAATTATTATTTATTGTTATATTTCTCTTTATATAATTATTGTGTACAATAAACAGTTAAATAAATAAATAAATAAATAAATAAATAATAAATTGCGAGTTAAGTACTTTGTAGGTAATTTAGGTATAATTAATTAATATATTATGAAATGTAAAAATATTATTTTTATGATAACCGATCGTTTAATTCTGCTGACCATTCTATAATTTACAACAATTTATTTTGCAAACATAACCAATAACAAACATCCCGTTGTGGGATAAGCTCGCCTTTGCATTATAAACTGTATTTTTATTTCCTATAATGTTATAAATTGATGCAATAAAGAGATTACATACATACATACATACAACAAACTAGCAACCCAAATATCTACTTATTTTCTAACTATTCTTGAATTAGATGGTACTCCTGGTGTTTTTATTTTACGGCTGACAAAATATTTTGTCAAAATTCAAATCAAGACTAGGATTAACAAGTTTGTAGGTAACAAATCTGCCTTGGGCATGGATTTACTTAAGTTCTAAATTTTAATGACGTATCGCTTTGAATTTGTATGACAGACAATACAATAATTTGGTATCATCCATCTGACCTGTGTAAACCAGTATAAAAGGATCTAACATTGCGTTGCGCGTCCATAGAGATGCTGGCTTATCTTATACTGGTTTACAATATGTACAATACTAAACAACAGTGTTTCCTTTGGACTATGACATAGGATCGTTCAAGAGGTATATTAGAGGTCTCTTTAGAGGCGGACAAGGCATTGGTAACTCCCCTGGTGTTGCAGCAATCCATAGGCGGCGGTGACCACTTTCCATCAGGTAGCCCGCATGCCTGTTTGTCTCCCGTATACCATAAAAAATTTACTCATATCTCTAACAGTCGTATAAATATACAACTTTAAACATTTATTCTCCTATGTCCCCAGACAAATGGCATGACACCGCTGATGTACGCGGTGAAGGACAACCGGACGTCGTTCGTGGAGCGGCTCATCGAGCTCGGTTCAGACGTTGGTGCGAGAAACAATGTGAGTATCCACAACAAATACCTACACACTGCGATGGTATTGTAAAGTACATTTCAATAGAATCACCCAACTGACAAAATAAGTTGGATAATCGCCGACCAAGTTTACAATCCACTAAACCGATTTTAATGAAACAAAGCTGAGATCCATCTCGATTAAACTGGATTTTGAACAGAGGAAACCGCATCCAATGGATCTATCCGTTCGGGAGCTACGATGCCACAGACATATACACAGAGCCACAGAGCTACAGATACACACGTCAAACCTAAAACAATTGTTTTTTTCTGAAAAGGGGTTAAAAAGACATATTAACCTAACCAAGTGATGGAACGGATTCGATGTATACTATACATGGTAGGTATCTATAGAGGAATCATTTATTTTCTGTCTTCCCACGAACCTATCCAAACATTTTTGTTATTGCCTAGAGAGGCATACGGTCAAACGGTCCACCTGATGGAAAGCGGCACTGTCGTTCAGGAGATCTGCAAGATAAGAGGTGCCTGTAGACTTCGGGACGGAGCTGAACGCCCCTGGTGTTGGTGTCCATAGGCGGTGGTGACCACTCTCCATCAGGTAGCTTGCCTGTTTGTCTGCCGTATAACATAAAAAAGGTCAATCCTGTATTAAATCATACATTGGGTATAAAATCGGGTTAACTAAAAATATAGCAACGGGTTATCTACACCATTATCTACATTTCCGTAGGCGTGGGTAGGTCTTTGAATGACTTTATATGTCGCGACGCGAATACGCGTGGGCCATACTTATGTAACTTATTACATATTCAGAACTTTTAAAGCAGTCATTATGGGTGTGTAATTACAACATGTCGTGTCACCGAAATGGTTAATGAATTAGCAATCTAGACTCAGTATTCTGTGGCTCCCACCCACACGACAACCCACCCTAATGCCCTATCTCTAAATAAGCACACGCTATGGAAGAATGTATTATTACGAAATAAGCTTTTCGTTAGTTCTATGAGATTTATTTTAATTTCGTAATTATGGCATTTACATTAGTAAGAATAATGGAATTAGAATTGCTAATTTACCATAATAACTTAAATCCTATACCTACTATTACAAAACTAAAAAAGCCGTGTCTGTACCTACATTGAAGATATTTCAGAAAAAAATGTTGAGATAGGATTCTCACGTAACTACGACAAAAAAAAAAGTATTTTGAATTTTTTGTCTGTCTGTTTGTCTGTTCGCGCATCACATAAATACTACTGAACGGATTTTGTTTTTTTATATATTTTACAAGACAGGCATTTGACCGCCATCTCACCTGTTGGTAAGTGACGATGCGGCCGAAGATAAAGCATGCCCGCCTTGGAACATCCTATTCACTCTAGCCTTGAAGGCATGCAGATTATATTGATCAGGGAACACACTCGCGAGCAACGCGTTCCACTCCTTAGCCGTACGCATTACAAAGGTCGAGCCAAAGCGATTCGTGCGGATAGCTGGAAGATCCACGACATAAGGATGAAGCGCTCAATAGTTTGGTAAATTCAAGTCCAGGGTACAATATAAGCCATGTTTATTCAAATTTGGGTTTGTAAAACCAGAGATACAGCTTGACCTCCCCGCAGTACTAGCATTCATACAATTCGAAGGACATTTAGAATGATAATGTGGGCAAAAGCTAAACTGTCATAAAAACTATTTTCACGAGCCCCGGGCGAAACCTAGTATTAAAAAATTAGGACCCGACTCATCGATGCTTACATGTTTGTTTTTTAATCAAACTAGCCAGGCTGTTGACCGCCATCTCACTACTTTTTACTGCTGCTACGGCAGCAGCAGAGGATACTCTTGTATAATGTACAAGCCCTTAGAGCTGAACTCTCATCATTTGTTTAAACTAATGTTTGTTGAGACTAATGTTTCCTAAGACTCATGCAGCACGAATCCGACATACTTTTTGTTCTTCTATGTATGTCTGTACATACATCAGAATATGGCTATAGAGGTCAGATTCCATAATTTTCAGCCGATATCTGTTTGCGGCGCAGTTTTCACAGTCACACGCATGACATTTAAACGAAATTAGCCAATGTGCATTATTTGTCTTGTACTGTAATTTAACTATTTACATAGTGTAATGTAAATTTGAAAAATCAAAGGAATCTTAGATTTATATGGCTTTATAACCCTTATATCGTTTCATACTGTTGTAAAGCGATTGTTTGGCCGCCTTACGCGGTCGTTAATTGCCGTAAGGGGTTGAGCACGATGAAGTGGAACGAAACAGTAATTTCCTACGAGGCGGGTCGGCTGGCTTCCCGTCGGTGCTCTCGGGGGCTACTGCAGGCGGGAAGTTAACTCAAGTTTGCAGTTTCATCGTGTGGGTTATATGTGGAGACTGATTGATATTAGGTAGGTGACGTTTTGCAGCTTCATCTTGTGGGTTATTTGTGGAGATTAATTGATATTTTTAGCTAAATGAAACGGCGATTTTACTGGTTGCAATCATCATCATAACAGCCGGAAGATACTCACTGCTGGGCTTAGGTGTCCCATCCGGGCCGGTCCCTATTCCTTCCGAATCGGCTGGTATCAATGTAACTTAAAATACTTTAGGACAACATTCAATTTGACATACTTTATAGTCATCACCATCATCGTAGCGGTCAATCCCAGCTTCTACCAGGGTCGGCTTTCCTACTCTTTCTTCTCCACTTCGCCCAGTCTTCGGCATCCTCGCGTAATAAGCCGTTGGCTCTCGCATTCGACTCACATTTTAATGGGTTATTGTAATTCACCTACCTAATTATTGAACACCTTGAACTTGTCTTGCTGGAAAGCACTAACGGTATTGACATTGTTTTGCGACCAGCAAGTAAGACCAGTACTCCCTAAAGTCATAACCTTGCCCCGCATATTAAGAGCGTAATGTAAATGGCTCAATTTTCATGTAACGCGTGGTTTCCGCCAGCAGTGGCACCCCAAGTTCGCCTGCCGGTGGCTAGTCACAGATTTATCGATAAGCTTTGCGATTTATGCTCATAACCTACAGGCCAAGTCACTGGGCTTGCCTTCGGAATTGAACAAAAAAATTTTTTTAACTTGTACGTATTCTTTACATTCAGAACATTCTGGAACAAATTTCTTTAAGTGATAGGGCTGGCTGTTATTTTCCCTATTGCGACTGATATGTATCTACTGTATTCTGCATGTATGTATGCAATTAAGTGTTTTCATTCACTCAGAATATATGCAATATTTGGTGTGATCTCCTTCCGGAACTCAATTTGAGGTTCTTCAAAGACATGTCGGCATTGCATCACCTTTCCTTTCACTGCAGATGTCCTTGATTATGCGACGCTGGCTATTGTACTTCACGTGGACCGTTCAATCGTCCGATGCCTCCCTAGGAATAAAAATGTTTATTATTTAGATCCATTTTCTGTACCCAACGCATGTACTAAAAATCTATTCTTGCAATTATCTAAAAATGCAATAATAAAAATGCAAAGCCGCAGGTACGTTATCATCGTGAGTCACAAGCTGGTATGGTTTAAACCTGTGATAACCCTGGTTACCTTTTCTTAAAACTGGTACACACTCATAAACATAATGGTCGGCACTCACCATCTCATGCTTGACCTTAAGTTAGGAGAAATAATACTTAAAATAATGTAGGTTTTAAGACTTTCGTGGTTATTCACTACACTTTCATCACACATCGCGGTAAAAACAATTCTAACCGTGGTAAAAACCCCGATAATATGTTTTAAAATAATTTCATAAATATAATTTCTCAACTAAACCATTAAGCATACAAATACCAGCACACACGTATATCACAGTTTCACAATATTAGAACTAATGTTCAGACTCATTTTACGTGTAATTGTCCAAAATGGCCTCTGACGAATTCTGAATAGGTCAAGCACCCACCTTCGCCTGAATCATTTACGATGACCGAATCACTTTTTCACGATCAGGGCTCACCTTGAGTGAATCATTCTTCATTCCAACACCTAGCTTGAATCGCAGGGACCGTGACATTCTGTGACGTCACAGAACGCCTTACGAACCGAAGAACAGCCTAGCACGCAAATTTCCAATTACCTGGCTCATTTCATCCAATCAGAGCGACACTCAAGTTCATTCTGCCCTACGGACCGTGTTCTAGTGATTATAGTGAATGCAACACAGCCTGATTTGCAAACATTGTGACTCCACGAATTCGTGGAGTCACTTTCGTTATACCTACATACTAATGGAATTTGTTCCAAAGTTATTTTGTAAAGAGTTTTCAGTAAGAAATTACGTAATAATATGCATTGGTGCGGTTAGTAAGATTGGTAACGAGCATATAGCTAATGTATGTACTTGAATTAACATCAAACACAAAATGTTGCCGTTTAAAACCAAACAGTCATAAGTTAAATCATGACGGAGTGACAAAAATAATATCAAGTTACAGAGCGGTAATATTCACAATGCACCATTACAATTGCAAATGTAACACCATGTACATGTAACTATACCCGTTAACTGAAGGGAGCATAGGAAGCGAGCCAAGAGGCCACGCGATGTTAGCCACTCACACAAGAAAGCACGATGCATTAGAAAATCCATAAACGAGGCTACACTTCACTTGCAAATTGTGCATGAGGAGTTTGGCCTATGTAAATTGATAAATACATGTTACATACATGCCGAGTGGTGACTGTGATTACTACTATCATTATGTTAGATACGTCAACATATTGTGTAGTCAGAAGTGAGCTAGAAAGTTTGGACACACATGTATCGTTGTATATACTCTATGCTCGTATAATTAATTTAACAATGTAGTAATGTCGATTTTTAAGTAACTTGGTGGGCGCCAAAATTTTGACATATTTCGTAAATAACGTTATTCAAGTCTTTATGTTTAGATATTTAATATGTTTACATAAAATAAATTTAATGCAAGTAATTGTAATTAAAATCGTTTTAATTTTAAACTGTCTTATTATAACATAGGCCCATGATGGGCGCCAAAATATTTTGTCATTAAAACGACTAAATGTGTTACCATGATCCAATCTGGTCATGGTTATCTAGTAGTAGAGTCACGAAGGTCAAATGGCAGTCGCTCCATTGCAATTTCCTGATCTGCCAAATCATGGATAATGGTCAAGGCGGACCCCGGGCTCTTATGCACGAGAGCATAACCGGGACATTAACACTAAGATTATAATTTTTTACAATAATAATTCAACTTAAAAAATATGGCATAAAAAATAAGCCCATGTAGGGCGCCAATATATTTTGTGATTCAAATAATGATCCTTGCGGCTCTAAATTACAACTTATATGATTCAACAAATTAAATAGTCATTTATAAAGAAATGGCATTGAACATAGCCCCATGTTGGGCGCCAAAGTTTTTGTCATTTACAAAAATCACCCTTACGCCTTTAAATTTATGGCTCGTTTTCGTTTGCAGGACAACTACAATGTGCTGCACATATCGGCGATGTACTCGCGCGAAGACATCGTAAAGCTTCTACTGTCCAAACGGGGAGTCGATCCGTTTGCTACCGGTGGGGTGAGTTGTGTTCGCTGTTTTCTGGTTTGTTTATTACCCCTGTAGAGAGGGTAGGTATGTGTGTATTTTGAAGGTAATGCCTGCAGTGCATTATATGGGAAATTACTTTAAGATTAGGAAATGGGGATAGTGTCTTGAAGAGTTTCTATTAGCCAATAGAAATTTCGTAGGAGTAATGCAATGATTAGAAATATTCTTTTTTTTATTAGTATTGCTACAGTAAACAAATTATTAAGTTATTCAATATACTGTTTTGGTATGTGTAGTCTATGACGTAGGTATTTCGCAAATATTTTGTATTATCAGTGTTTCGCCAATTATTCAGATAAATCTGAAAAAAATATAGCACTGTAAAATTAATTTTAACCACTATAAATTAGGAACCAGTAATTATCCAGTTAACTTTATTGGGACACGTGGTAAAATCCGGCCAAATAGCAATCCTTTCTAAATATAATTTTTTTTCTATATCTTTCTTTAATTTACACCACCCATAACTGAAACGTGTACATAGCATAACAGTAAAAATATACACATAGAGTTATTAATGGAACTTTAAGTGTCGTCGACGAACACCAATGACCAATCAATAGTGACGTGCCCCTTGATTTATTATTTAGAGGCGGGGCGTGTCTTCGGATGCGGCGGCCCCCATTGGCAGGTTCCGCTTGTCATACCCAATAGGCAGATCGTGTCAAAACATATTGTACCTACCTTCTACTCATGCCTAGGTTTTGTAGAAATAAGGTGTTCTCATTACGGCCGTGACAAAGTTGAATGTGGGTAATGTGTTCTAATTTTGAAACAAAGTTGTTTGCTACTTTTTCATAATTGTAGTTTGTTGTGAGTCCCATTCCCATGACAGTAGTTGACAGTACTAACTTTCTCTAACTATTGCGCTTATTACATTTGACTAAATTCAGTAGCCTAAATTCAAAAGCAAAAATGTGAGAGCAAATCAAAGTGGAATGTATTACTCATAAAATAAGGTCCATTTTTGTATCACGGCCTTTGAAAAACGGAGCGATACGTAACGTAATATAAGTGATTCAAAAATGGACCTTATCCTATGGGCAATACATTCCACTTGTATTTGCTGTCACGTTTTTTGTTACTGAATTTAGGCTACTGAATTTAGTCAAATGTAATAAGCGCATAAGACTCTGGGTCTTGCTTTCTGAGTGTTAGAACCTGGATCTCTCTGGATCACCACACTCCAACTGTAGATCTTGGTTTAATGTATATCACCCTTTGTCCGAATAGTAACGTTGAATGTAGAGAGCGTCATAAATCATTATTATTTCAATATGTATGAACCTGACAATACTATTATGTTAATTATGATCTAGCTAAGTAATGTAATTTGATATGAATTTTATGCTCCCAAGACCAGTGAACGATGGCAACGCTTTCCTAGGAAACTAACTTTTGTCACCTTATTTTAATAATAGCAGCCAAAATATGAATGGAATGGGAATGAGTATAAGTAGTTTTCGGCACGTGTATTTTCAATATTTATTGCAATAGTTCGTAAAGGAATTCGTATTTGCGTTAGCGTGACATTGGAGCCAACACGCACTGAAAGTTTTCTCACTACGCAATCGATATTTCAATAAGTCGATTGTTTCAGCTTTGGCGGAGCCGCGTCAAAGAACGTTTAGGTCAGTGTTATAAGAACTTTTGAATAATATATGCTTGGACAAATTCACATAGCGCCATCTAGCCCTAAAGTAAGCAAAGCTTCTGTTATAGGTGCTAGATAAATTATGAACTATTTAAACATATTATACTTTTAAATACATATAACACCCAGATACGTAAAAGGAATTAAAATTCGCCATTTAAATTTTTGATAGCCTGCGAATCGAATCCGGGCCTTCCTGCGTTGACCACGGAACCGATATCGACGACCTGCGTCGATATCAGACACTTGGAGCGTTTACGCACCCGTTACAGATTCCTGGAAATGCTGTCGCTGAGTTAGCCACAGTAGGTACTAACAATAATTATGACAACAATCAGCATACACACTAATTCTAGATATTTGAGTTATCTAGTACCGTCAAGTAGAACTAATTTTGATATTAGATACTTATTGTTGATGACAAGTCGACGTGGCAATCACGGTACGAGGTACGCGTTGAGAGGGGGACGCCCCGCACACCCGCACAACCCCCCGCTTAGTGCTGCACCTACCAGGTACATAATCGATGTCGATATTTCTTTTTACCACATGTCCGAATATTCCTCCTCATATTGTGACATAGCTCACATAGATAAAACAGTCCATGTCTACACGAATTCATAAGCGTTCAAGTTCAACACTATTGCTACTATCTATCTTGTTGTATACAGACAGACGTCTTCATTATTCAATCACTGTTGCAGGAATGCACGAAAGAGCAGGAAGTCGGACCCCATATATTATTATACAGTATGTTATTAACGCACTTGTGACCTTCTGGGCGCCATAGGGCTCCACCGCCAAAACCTGGCTACCTTCCAGGACTAGTCTTAGTCAAGGCAAACCAAGCGAGTCTAAACGCGACAAAATTGCATTGTTTTATTTAAGGGTTCAGCACAGATCAGCTCACTGACATCATAATATTATGGTGTCAATGAACAAATCTGATGATGAAGACGGAAGGTCGCCAAATGAACATGCAATTCTTTTGAGTTTAGGCTCGTTTGATTTGCCTTGACCAAAACTAGTCCTAGAAAGTAATAAAAATGGATCTGGACGGTGACTAAAAGGTTACAAGTGGGTTAGTCCGACTTTCTGCTCTTCCCTCTGCTCTGACGTCGACCTGTCGCGGACGTGAGCTAAGTCGCAAATCACAATATTATTATGAGGAGGAAGATTCGGACAAGCAAGACATTCGGAAATAAATTTCGACATCGACTGCCGAGTGATGTCCCATCACTTGAAAAATGCCATGTCGACCTGTCACGGAAAGTATATATTTCGTATTCAGATAGACAAATTACGGATGGAAAATAGGCTATGTGTAGGAAGATACATCTCTGACCATTTCGTTTAGACCGTGATAACCTACCATGAAAGTCATGTTACAGGTGATGAATATGGATTGTTGCCCCAGTAGAGACCACCAAAGAAATATGGATGATGCTAATCGCGACTTAAGTTGTGGGTGACAGTAGTAGGTAACTATCGACTTACCGAAATTAGCGAGATAAATGAAAGATAGAGAGAGAGAAAGATGTTATGCCGACCACATATAGTACATAAATAATAGAACGCAGGCGGTTGTCATCAACGGATACAGCTCGAAAATAATTAACGTCACTTCCGGTGTTCCGCAGGGATCGATACTCGGACCTTTATTATTTAATATCTTCATAAATTACATAAATAAATGTTTCAAATGCACTAAATTCATCCTATGTGCGGACGACCTAAATATATACAAAAGCATAAAAAATGATACTGACTGTGCCTCCTTTCAAAGAGATTTGGATAGACTTGACATATATTGTACAAGTAATAAACTTTAACTTCATATTTCTAAGTGTCATCTCATTAGTTTCACAAAAATTTAAAAAAATATTCAATGTAACTACACATTGTGCGGTCAGTCTTTATCAAGAGTAAACAACGTACCTGATTTAGGAGTATTACTCGACAATAAGATGCATTTGAATTTACACATAGAAAAAATAGTTACGAAAGCCTTTCAAATGTACGGTTTCGTAATGAGAGCATCCCGTGATTTTAAGAGACCTGCAACTTACTTACACCTGTATCGATCCTTAGTCCGCTCACAATTAGAATATGCCTGTATAATATGGGACCCTCTTTATTCAAAATATAAGCAAGCCATAGAAAAAGTGCAAAAAAAATTTCTTCGAGCAGTACAATTTAAATGCCACAAAACCATGTACTTGTCTTATAGTCAACTCTTAGACAAATACAAGTTATTAACACTAGAGAATAGACGATTGCTTCTTCAGGCAAATATACTTTATGGTATTTGTAATAATAATTTTAATTGCATAGATTTAACTAACACAATTAGATTAATAGTACCGATATATTAACATTATTGATTAGATTAACAGTATTGATATATTTTCATTGTCCTCAGGCAGATTTAATAAATCTGTAATTGATGTACTTACAAAATCGAATAATGTGTAACCGTGTAGAATCTATTCTTTCTTATCTTCTGTTTCTTTTGTTATATAGTGCCCCTACAGCTCTTGTTTTGGTACCTACTTATACATATGATTAATTTGTGGAAAATGTAGTTGGTATTACAGTTACTAAATACTTTGTAACCTAATCTTAAGGTAATATATTGTAATATTGTCAATTTTCCCGAATAAAATAAAATAAAATAAAAATAAAATAATGATGATGATGTCATACTCAAATTATATCTTTATGTACAGAGTCGGCAGCAGACAGCCGTGCACCTGGTGGCGAGTCGGCAGACCGGGACAGCTACCAGCATCCTCAGGGCCCTCCTCACTGCTGCTGGCAAGGACATTAGGCTGCGACCGGATGGGGTGAGTTACACAGGTCTTGTCATAAGCATGGCGGCTTATGCTGGATTGTGCTCGACTTACGGTTTTGGTTACATGGTCGATCATAAACCGTCCCTGATACGTCCAACATTAATAACTACCTTATGGTCTAAAATGGTCCACTACGCTACCGAAGTTGCAGATAAAAGCTAGTCCATGATATAAACATAAACAACTCTACAATCAACTCCAAAAATAAAAATATTATAAGAATGAGAGCATAAACGCTCCGTTGAAAGCTAGTAGGTACCGAAATTTTGATAGATTTAGACTTTAAGAGGGCCTGATATTTTTGTTGTAAAGAAAATTACCCAAAACATGTAAAATATTTTGATTCGTACAGAAATTCTATTACTAATTCCTCAAACTTGCACATTCAAACCTTACCAAGAAACGAACCATGCAATGTTTGACTATCAAAGATCGGCCGGTTGAAGCCGTCGCAACTTCATTAGCGAGCAGAAATATAGCAGAATTAAAAATAAAATTCAAATACTCGCATTATCATCCGCGTGCAGTCGATGTCGAACCTTATCCGTAGACGTTATGGTTTGTATTGGAATGGAACATATCGGGAGCGCTGAGATGCAGCCGTGGCCGTCGCCCATCGCGTGTCGCGCTGCGCCTGGCACCGATTTCGCCGCTTCAGGAACTACCCCCGAATCGCAGCCTGTAAACAACACACCCCCAACAATAAAAACTCACCCTCGCAAGGCTGCAATCTGCGTGTGACGCAAGTACCTACTAATCTAACCGAAATTAATTGTGGCCGAAACCGCCCGCGCGTGTAAGTAACCCAAGGCTGGCGCTAAGGACGTTCCGATACAACCCGAACTCGGCCCTCGCGAATAGAAAGTAGCTAATTATTCGACGAGCTTTACTCGACATCGGTACCCGAATACGTCACAACGCGAATTTACAATGCAAATCACTCGCGGAATATTAGTTATAACGTCGGCGGTGACATTCGAAATTAGTAATTTTAATACCATGAGTCTCAGTCGGTCCTTCGGCGTGCCTAGAGGAAGGCAGCTCGGCATGGCGTCTCCCGCTTTTTGCGTGTCGCTATAGTGACGACGATGGAGCAAGTACGTAGGCCCATAACGGCGTTAAGCACCCAACACTTGGCATTGTTTCGCGTTTGCACGACAGCCAATCGATTTGGCGTGCCGTCGAACCGCCTACGGAGATTCCGATGGGTTGAAGTTGCAAATTATTGTCTGTGGGTGTGACAGTTTGGAGGGAATTCGTGCAGTGGTAGTTGGCGAGTGGCGCGGGTAGGTGTTGGCCGCATGGGTGCGCGAGGGCGCGATGGCGGAGCGCGAGCCCCCTCAGAGCGCCAACCCTCGCGGCCGTTCCGGGGACCACAGTCCCCCCGCCAACTTGCCTATGCAGTCTAAGGACCAACAGAAACTCGAACTTAGCTTCGTTGAGCTCAATAAAGAACGAGCGCGTCAAAAAGAGTGGAAGAGGCTAATCCGTGAAATGGTGTTCCAGAGGGGGAAGATCCCGCTGCTGCTGGCGGTGGAGGCCGGCAACCAGAGCATGGTGCGAGAGCTGCTGTCAGCGCAGACTGCCGAACAACTCAAGGTACGCGCCTGACGGTTATTACGTAGCAATATGATTGCGTGACAGACTTTTGCCGACACTTTTTATCAGGCAGTGTTAGATAAGGAAGTCATTTAATAACGAATTTTCATTACAGTAATTGATAAGATTAAGTTTTATTAACTAATTTAATCGCTTGCATAATATAGACATTCGTTTAACTTTCAAATTTACATATCCTACGACGCAACTTCGCAATGCAAAGTACAATCGCATTCCAAGTGCATAACTTACAGGCAAATCGATAGACATTTCACCGCATTTCGTGGGCTTACAACATTTGCAAAAGTTTTACTTTTAGTTGGGTTGATGCATGCAATGGAATTTTATTTGTCTACTTTCATTGTGAAACCGACGAACAACTTGCACTCGTGTTATATTGTATTTAGAGTTAAGTAGCTGATCAATAGAGATAAGGTGTATAGATACCTACTGACCAGCCACTTTATTGAAACTGTCGCCTAAGTAACACAAAATAAGTTAAGTCGTGTGGTGAATGTCCCAAAAAATATAATTCATTACCTGCTTACAAAAAGTAGGTACCTAATTAAGGATAGAAAAAACAACAAGAAACATCGCACTCTAAGATCTGACAATCAACCCCTTCATCTTTCATCTTTCAGGTATCTACACAGTTATAAGATCCGGTGGCCAAAGCTGTAAATAAGTGTCGCCATTTTGAAATGACATGTCTCGAACCGGCTGTCAAATGTACAGATTATGACCCGAGCAAGACCGCGCACTGATTTTTTACTGTTTGTTTTATTTTTTATTTTGCTCATCCGGTGGCAACCAGCAACCGTCGCCCACAACATCTACATCGACATTTTGTAACAAAAATGCAGAACCGCAGGTTGTCACTGTGACTAAAATGAAATGACTCATGCCTGCAACCGGCTACCTTATCCTTCAAACAGGAACGCAAGAGTGCAAGCGTTACAGGTAAGGCGGTGCTACTCAACCAGGCGGTTTCCTTCGGAGGACTTCAGTCAGTCGCTGACAAAAATATGATGATCACGAGTTAGAAATTAACCTCTGCTCCCAGGCCTCCACCCCAGCAGGGGACACTGCGCTGCACCTATCCGCTAGGAGGCGGGACGTGGACATGTCCCGTATCCTGGTGGACTACGGCGCAGGCGTGGACGCTGTCAACGGCGCGGGACAGACGCCACTGCATATCGCGGCAGCAGAGGGGGACGAGCCACTCGTCAAGTACTTCTATGGGGTGCGAGCTAACGCTGGCATTGCTGATAATGAAGGTAATTGGAGATACTTGTTTACCCTGAGCGCTACAACTTGAATATCTGTAAGACAAGAGAGAATAGGTATTTAATAGATAGGTATGCTCGACCGTAGACTGCATCTGCACTTAACATCAGGTGAAATGGCAGTCAAATAGCTAATAAAAAAAACTTTTGTGGTAGTGATAGCTGCTTCATATTTTTACTGCTACATTTGAAGTGTTAAAAATTGGTTCGAATTGTAGCTAACTAAGGTGATGGAGTAAGAACCCTGATAAAGTTTTTATTTACAGTCAGCTCCAGAGATATTAAAGCCTATTAAATTATGATGGAATTAAAACTCTTTTTTTACACAAGTTCCACTATAATTAAAATTAAGTTAATACATTGCGACCAGTTTCGAATGAATCATCATCAATCATTTATTTTAATTATAGTGGAACTTGTGTAAAAAAGTGTTTTAATACTATCATACAATTCCATCAAGAATGCACTATACAAACTATTAACTACCCATTGAATTATGCTTTAAATATATGCCGTTTACTCTCTTTGTCCCCTT
This sequence comes from Blastobasis adustella, assembly GCA_907269095.1. Lineage (NCBI taxonomy): Eukaryota > Metazoa > Arthropoda > Insecta > Lepidoptera > Blastobasidae > Blastobasis > Blastobasis adustella. The sequence goes on along the minus strand of OU026115.1, from coordinate 4,337,675 downwards.
CGGACTCCCGGTTCTTACCCGCGTGTAGGTGATTATTTATTTTTTCTTGAGAATAATGTAACCTCTTATTAATGGAAGAATTCACTAGATCATGGTCATGGCGGACACCGGACCCTCAAGCGCGTGAGCTCCATTGAGATATTGAGGGCGCGCTGGCCGAGCGATAGTGGTCGGGCTACGATAAAAAAAAACGCAAATCGATGTACAGGATAGCCGTTTGGTACACGGGTTATTTTGGTTAAAACAATAATTCTACCGGTAGTTCTTAAAAATATTCAAATGTAGTAGTGGGGGACCTTGGTCAACCTCGCCTGCGAATAGCGAGTTCGTTGCCGTGCTGAAACTAGCCTCAAAGTACGAAACAGTCACCCCTCCAGCTCCCAGACTCAGCGAACGTCGCTCTCCTTGGAAATCGGTTTTGCAAGAACGCTGCCATTAGACCAGTGCCGCTTTCTTTATAGGTAAGCTCACTTTTCTACCCCCAGACCGAACTCCAATGCATCTTGCTGCTGAGAACGGCCACGCAGCCATCATTGAACTACTGGCAGATAAGTTTAAGGCGTCCATCTTCGAGCGAACTAAGGACGGCAGTACCCTGATGCATATAGCTTCCCTCAACGGGCATGCTGACTGCGCCATGATGCTGTTCAAGAAGGGCGTGTACTTGCATATGCCTAATAAGGTTAGGGTGATATAGGTTTTATGACTTTCGTAGTTACCTTTCATAATTTTTGGGTTTGATACTACGTTTAGTATTGTTTTCACCTCGATATTTCGATGCAGTTGCATGCGTCATTGTCAAGAGTAGACTGGAAGCACTTCAAAGGAAAGACATATTCTGTCCACCCTCTTTCGGATTTACGATTAGGTACCTACCTAGGTGTTAGGGTGATAATTCCTGTGTAGGAATATAAATGAAATGTATTCATAGATCACAGTCCACTTCTTGAATTTGTACAGTTGACAGTAGATTATGACAGATGGTGTTACGAGAGCATAGTAGGATACATAAAGACACGCTACTATCGAGTGCCACAAGCTACCTCTTCCACATTCATACATTTTTGCACTTAATTCTGTAACGAAGACAATCATTATCATTCACTTTCCAGGAAAAGGTTTTCAGCCATTACTTCTGCAAAACATATTATGACCTATTTAAACGTAATTTTATGACTCTAAACCTATGTGTGTGACCTTGGTTTTTCCACTAATATCCTTATTTCTGGTCCAAATAAGAACAATAATAACCAACGACCATTGTAAGAAAAGGTTGATGAATGTGTGGAAGAAGCGAGAGAGATTTGTCAGGACCGTAGCAAGTGGAACAATGTGGTCTCTGCCTAGCGCAACGGGATAAAGGGCGGTACGTTATGTATTTTAAAACAATAACTAATGTACTCCAGGACGGCGCGCGCAGCATCCACACGGCGGCGCGCTATGGTCACGTGGGCATCATCAACACACTGCTGCAGAAGGGCGAGAGCGTCGACGTCACAACCAACGTAAGTTTGCACTTTGTTTTACATACGTTCTTTTGTAGGTACAACGTTCGACAACGTTCCCATCGCTGCAGACGACATTTGAGAAGACTGGTGGTCATTGAATATACTTAAAGTAGAGGAAGAAGGAGCCGGGTTGCTTAGCAGTGGTATCGTAAAGACAAGCAGATACTTTTGTTTGTGGGGAACAAATTTACAGAAACACATACACATACATACAAACGATCTCACACTCGGTACGCTGTGTCTGTGGATGGTGCCCTCCGCAACGGGTCCCTTGGCATAGGCTGAATAAATCATATAATAAGATGATAAATAAGTACACCGTCATGATAAGCAGCTACCGTAACTTGTTGATGGGAACCAGGGGATATCACTCGTTTGTAGCTGATTCCATAAAAACTTGGTCATACCCCTCTTGAAAAAATTCCTTTGTGATCTGCCGACAATCTTTTCAGGGAGAAATTTATTTTCTACGTGTAAAAATGTTCCACTGGAGCTCATGCACTACCTTTTTTTTTACCACTAAGTTGGTAAACAAGCTAACAGCCTGCTTGACTTATACCTTAGAACCAAAATTGTCGCGTATTGTGCGGTTTGTAAGCTTGATTGCCACCTTAGTGGCACAAAAAGAAATTTGGTTTGTGAAATTAGGTCCCTGGAGAGGTAAAATATCTTTATTTTATTATTTACAGTGTGGCAAGAAAGTCAGGAAAAATTTGAGGGACCACTTATTTTTTATTATCATCCAAATGCTTCCAGACTTACAGTTGAATTGAAACCAAAACGTCTGGAGAGCCACTACACTATTACATTTATGTACTTAACTAAATATACATTTAATAACAGCAAACTTATTTAATATTACAGTAACTTAACCAATAAGAGCATATATTTATAAATTTTTTATAACTAGTGCAAAAGAGATCAACGTGACTTGACAGCAGGAGTACTCAGTTTGTCAGAAATTCATTGTTACAAGAGCAGTAGTTCCTTCTCAGGACTTTCATGCCAGACTATATTTTTATTAATACAATCCATATGGGTACTCGGTACAATACAAACAGACTAACGGGCCACCCTGGACATACATTAGCAACACTAGGGGTGTCACCGATACGTCGCCCACCTGCTAATACCCCGAGACATATTGAAGCCCCACTGTCAAACTGTACCCACAGCTAAAGCCACGGAACCCCGTGCAGCTATGGCGACTTTAGTCACCGGTATTGATAATTCCTAATGATCGCAGGACAACTACACGGCGCTCCACATAGCTGTTGAGTCCTGCAAGCCCGCCGTGGTGGAAACGCTGCTGGGCTACGGAGCTGACGTCCACATACGAGGCGGCAAGCAAAGGGAGACACCACTACATATCGCTGCCAGGATACCAGAAGGTATATCCTAAAGTAATCATTTTGTAAGAAAAATAGGGACCAATAGTATGGTCTCACTAGTCCAAGATTGTAAACTTTTGTCATAGTTTGTTAAGATGGATGTTTATGTGATTGATACTCTTTCACGCAAAAACTAACGGATTTAGATGTAACCAATTTTGTAATGTTTGTAGCTTATCTATAACATAGAATTACGCATAGAATTTTTCACAAAATGAATTAACCAAAGTTCACGCGAACAATGTCGCGGGTAATACTAGTAGCTACATCTTGGCGTTATGTCCCGGTTGCGTCCCCGCGTACACATAACGCGAGGGCCCAGGGCCCGCCTTCCTGCTACTCTTGGTCTATGTTAGTAGCTACAATAATCCACAAATTAATGACAAAATTATATTATTTTTCAGGCGACAAGTGTGCTCTGATGCTGCTAAAGTCAGGAGCGGGCCCCAATAAGGCCACTGAGGACGGTATGACGCCGGTCCACGTGGCGGCAAAGTTTGGGAACTTGGCTACGATGATATTACTTCTGGAGGATGGAGGAGACCCCCTGAAGAAGACCAAGGTTTGGAAATTTACAGTATCGTATCTGTTGCTCACATCAACGATTCCTACATCTATATGTAACAAATAGAAATTCGGAGCCACATATTATGGCTCCGATTTTTTGAAAGATGGAATGTGTATTACAGACTATTATTCAATCTGTCCAATAACGACCTTGCGTTGTTATTTAGCGACAGACATAAATAAATGTTTTTTCATTAACTATTATTACTCGTAGTTTTTTACTTATTCCTTACATGTTAACTATTATGACTGCTACTCACAGGTAATAATATCCGATTTTTTTTATTATAGTCCGGTGAAACGCCTTTACACATGGCATGTCGCAGTTGCCACCCTGCTGTGGTAAGGCACCTTATAGAATTCGTGAAAGACCATAAAGGCGAGAGCGTTTCAACGTCCTACATTGACTCTGTAGACGAAGACGGGGCCAGTGCCTTGCACTACGCCTGCAAAATTACAAAAGAAGAAGTGAAAATAGCCTCGGCAGATAGAGAAGTAGTAAAATGCCTCATAGAAAATAACGCTGACGTCTCGCTTCAAACGAAACATAGCCATGAAACGGCTTTCCATTTTTGTGCGATAGCTGGTAACAATGATGTGATGACTGAAATGATAACGCATATGCCTGCGGCGGACGCTGGCAGAGCGCTTAACCGACAGAATTCCATTGGTTGGACGCCACTTTTGATTGCTTGCCATAGAGGACACATGGAACTTGTTAACACTTTACTTACAAATCACGCGAGGGTAGACGTATTTGACGTGGAAGGTCGATCGGCACTTCACTTGGCAGCCGAGCACGGTTATCTACAAGTATGCGACGCTTTGCTAACGAATAAAGCGTTCATAAACTCTAAAGCAAGAAACGGCAGGACTGCCCTCCATCTTGCTGCCATGAATGGATACGCACATCTTGTGAAATTCCTTATAAGGGACCACAACGCAATGATAGACGTCCTCACGTTGAAGAAACAGACGCCGTTGCATTTAGCAGCGGCGAGCGGGCAAATGGAAGTTTGCAAGTTGTTACTAGAACTAGGAGCAAATATTGACGCCACAGATGAAATGGGGGAAAAACCGATACACGCTGCCGCACAAAATAATAATTCGGATGTTGTGCAATTGTTCTTACAGCAGCATCCGAACTTAGTGATGGCAACCACGAAGGATGGGAATACGTGTGCTCACATAGCAGCTATACAGGGATCGGTGAAAGTGATCGAGGAGCTTATGAAATTCGATAGGAATGGAGTCATATCGGCAAGAAACAAGCTGAATGATTCTACTCCACTGCAATTGGCCGCTGCAGGAGGTCATGCTGATGTAGTAAGGACTCTTGTTAGGGCAGGAGCTTCATGCACAGACGAAAACAGACAAGGTTATACAGCCGTCCACCTTGCAGCCCAGTACGGCCACACTAATGTGCTGGATGTGATGAGATCAACGAACACGCTGAGGATATCGAGTAAAAAGTTGGGGCTGACGCCACTGCACATAGCAGCGTATTACGGACAAGCAGGTAAATAGCTTGTTTGCCACCTTAGTGGTATAAAAAATATATACAGGGTGACCTTAGCCTCTGGACAAATAATGAAACCCTGTTTAAGACTGCTACTCAGCAGCATCATAAAATAGGTCTTTCTTTAATTAGCCAAAAAAATACTATTTTTTCTAAGAAATTAAATTACAACACGAATGAATTTATCAAGAATTAATTATTGACATTCATGACATGACACATTAGAAGCGAGTGACGTTATGTCACACTTCAAATTATTGTCAAATTACGATACAATATTTTTTATTTAATTTAAGCTGTCATCTGAATTTGAAAGAGTTTGTAATGATTAAGGTTCTTCCTAGACCATGCAACTACATACAGTCTGCTCCTGAGTAACATATTTAAAATCGTTGATTTTTCGGTAAATACTGGACTGATTGTTATGATACTTTGCTGTTGTTTTAAACACCCTACTCAACTAGTGGTATTCGGCTTTGTCCAGAGCGTAAGGACCTGTATATTGTGTTACATATCAAATAAATAATTTGAATTAAATATTATATGTTATATTGAAAGTACGAATAATAAGTATTTACATTGCATGCATTATTATAGTAGGTAAGTACTAACAATAAAAGAAAGGCGAAAGGCGCAGTCAAGGTCTGTAGCGTAGATTTTCCGTGAATACGTCGTTTTTTATTTTCTTTTCGACGCTGCCGTAGCTCTCGCATTCACTCGGCACTGGACTTTGTAGGTTTTAAAATTCCCTATGGTATAAGCTTTCCTCCAATTAGCGTCTTCTATAATTCCGAGCATATTCACGATTCATATGACAACAATTTCAAGTTTTTGCACAATTTTCAATTAAATACCGATTTTCACATATTATATACCCGCGAATAGTTTTATTGTTTCATTAAGGGTCCTTCTCTTCTCAAACTCTTTAAAATAACACGTACACCAACGTCCTAGCTAAACGCGTTTTCACACACCACTAATTTATAACTTTACACAACGCTAAAATCGCAACAATTCCGCGCTCGCACCTACACTAGTCCGATGACGTCACGGACAAAACAAATACTGCACGACAAACGTGTATAGACATGCTTGTGACTTCAGGAGAATTAGTCTCATAGTTGGCAAACATCATCATCATCACCAACAATCATCTGGTAATCACCAATAATCAATAACTGTCCTAACAACTACGATTCTTTACGGGTACTTACCATACTACTCATGCCCACTGCTAAACTGGTGAGTTAGACCTTACTCTTGAACTGTAAGAGTAATACGCTAAGGTTGCGACTGTTAATGGAACTGAACAACAACCTTAAGGTGATAATGATAATGTAATTTCCTGGTCGGGTTCAGAAACTGACCAAATTTATATATCACAGATACGGTACGGGAGTTATTGGCCCACGTTCCTGGCACGGTGAAGTCCGAGGCCCCAACTGGGACATCTCTGGTGCCCGTGATTGGCTCAGAGTCGGGCCTCACGCCGTTACATCTCGCCGCATACAACGGCAACGAAAACGTCGTCAGACTGCTGCTGAACTCAGCTGGCGTCCAAGTGGATGCGGCGACCAGTGAGAATGTAGGTGGTCCAATTGTTTTTTTAAATACACATGTACTTATAGCCAGTTCTGTAGGAAAATAAGGAACCCTAGTTTCGTCTCCGCCTGTCTGGCTGTGTTCAGTTTAACTAAGATACTATTTTATTCAATAGACAAATTACAATGGTTCGTAGCAAAAATGCAAACGAAACTTTTCGACTAGATACAAATGCGCGACAGAAGACGCCTCTGTTCAATAATAATAAATAAAATAATAATAAATAATCGTGGACAAATTCACACAGCGCCATCTAGCCCCAAACTAAGCAAAGCTTGTACTATGTAAATGTATCGCATTAGAATACAACTTTATGAAGGAAGTGATTACCACCACTTTACCAGTAATAACCAGTAAGTTTGAAATACAAATAGTGGTAGGCTCATTTGTAGAAAGAAAATTGTGTTGAGGAGAATTAAGTTTGTGTGCGTATTGCGTAACTCAAAGTTCCTTAACATACATACATACATAAAGCTCACGCCTGTGTCCCACAGGTGGGGCAGGCAGAAACCATGGACTATTTTTCCTTAACATATCTACGTTAATTACGTTTTATGACATAGACTTTTAATATTTCCTAAAAAAATAATTATACAATCATTTCTTTTTTACAGGGATACAACCCACTCCATTTAGCTTGCTTCGGGGGCCACATGTCCATTGTGGGATTACTGTTGAGCAGATCAGCCGAACTACTTCAAAGTACAGATCGACATGGGAAAACTGGTCTGCACATAGCTTCGACCCATGGCCACTATCAGATGGTGGAGGTATTGCTTGGGCAAGGAGCCGAGATCAACGCTACGGACAAAAATGGGTGGACGTCACTCCACTGTGCGGCAAAGGCGGGGCACCTCAACGTGGTGAAGCTGTTGTGTGAATCAGGAGCCTCGCCAAAAAGCGAAACAAACTTAAACTGCGCACCAATCTGGTTCGCCGCATCAGAAAACCACAATGACGTCTTGGAGTATTTGCTGCACAAGGAACACGACACGCAATCACTGATGGATGACAAGAGATTCGTCTATAACCTAATGGTGTGCTCTAAAAACCACAACAACTTACCCATTGAAGAGTTCGTGTTAGTGTCACCGGCGCCGGTCGACACGGCTGCAAAATTATCCAATATTTACATAATTTTATCGACTAAGGTACTATCGATTCTGAAATGGAATTTGCTACACGTGTTCACAATAATTATTAATGCCCATTGTATGCCTTAACAGGAAAAGGAGCGTGCCAAAGACCTCATAGCGGCAGGGAAACAATGTGAGGCGATGGCCACTGAGCTGCTGGCGCTCGCCGCCGGCGCCGACTCGGCCGGACATATACTTACAGCTACGGACAATAGGAATATCGAATTCCTAGATGTCTTGATAGAAAACGAACAAAAAGAGGTCATCGCACATACAGTCGTCCAGAGATATCTTCAGGTAAAAAATAGGTAACCCAAATTTAGTAAAATATGCATCTTTAATTTGCGAACGGCAATGTTAAACTATATTGGTCTGTTCCAGGAACTCTGGAGAGGGAGCCTCAAATGGACGGGCATCAAAATCATGTTCCTTTTTTGCGCATTCATAATTTGTCCACCAGTTTGGTTGGTGTTTTCTCTTCCACTAGGCCATAAATATAATAAGGTTCCAATAATTAAGTTTATGTCGTATTTAACTTCACATATATACCTCATGACTTTGTTAACTCTTGTAGCAATACTTCCTATTTATAATTCTATATTTAGGGAAAGTTTAGTGCCTAGATGGTATGAGTGGATACTACTCATATGGTTGAGCGGCCTTCTACTGTTCGAGCTTACGAACCCTAGTGATAAGTCAGGGTTAGGTTGGATCAAAATAGCTGTATTATTATTAGGTATGATAGGCGTTGCCACCCACGTCATTGGGTGGATGTCTCTCAACCCTAGGTACTATCCAACGTTAATGTATTGTAGAAACCAATGTTTCGCTCTATCTTTTTTATTAGCTTGCGTCCAAATCTTGGACTTCTTGTCCTTTCACCATCTGTTTGGTCCATGGGCCATTATCATTGGAGATTTGATGAAAGACTTGGGTCGGTTCCTGGCTGTGCTCGCCATCTTCGTCTTTGGATTCTCGATGCATATTGTAGCTCTGAACCAGCCTTTCAGAAACTTGAATAAACCAGAAGACAATAAATACGCAAGGGCAGCTCGAAGAAGGCTGTTTTCAGACGGTGAGTCCCTTTCTTACTTACAAAGTTTTCATGCATCTCATCTTTACGTCATTACCTATCTGTGTCGTTTCAAATTAATCCATGACTTAATCTTTAACTTACTATAATGTGTTTGAGCTAGAATGATTTTATATGAACCTGTTACAAAATAGATAATAACCCACGATCAAAGCGGCAAACGTATGAAGAGCAGTGGCAAAATACACTGGCTGGAGAATCGTATAGGAGAAAACAAACCCCAACAGGAAGTAAGCTCTCATTGAGAACCTCCGATAGATCTAATATAAACATTTAGTAAATGTATATGAATATGTCACTCTCGATGCTTTGAATCTCGATGTGCTTGTTTTTGTATACCATTTATTTTGAGTATCTTATTCGTTGCATCCGCTCACTGGCTTCAGAACGTCTCCCGCATCGAGAATGTTACCATCGTTGAATGACATATTTTATTTTACTACATTTTGTTTTAGAATAAATGTAAATGCTCCACAATGCTCGTTAGGTATTTGTAATATACAAAAAAAAGTTCTGTACCGTCATGATTTATGTTGCACACGAAATTTTTATGGATGACAACATAAATCGTGACGACAGCGTACCTGAATGCGATGGTTAGATTGTCCGATTGTACTCCACAATGCATCTTCTGCTTCATATCCGCTTGGAAGACGTTATGTTCCAGATATCGATGTCGACACTGAACTTGCATTCACAACCCTAGTTTTAGTGGAATGAGTTCCCGACCTCACCGCATTCGATGGAGCAAGTTTGATTTGTGCATGCGGCTGGCTTATGTCCCGCGATTGTACCGGCACGGGCGTCTTGAGGTATAGTTTATGTTTCAATCCGTTTGGCTGTTTGTCGTCGATGTGGCGCTCGGCGCCCACGCTCTGTCTCGTTGCCACACTTAGAACGGGGTGGATTGATGCACCGATATGTCAAAATCGTTATTACCCTCTACAGCGCTCTACTGTTTATTAAAACTAACAGACCCCACTATATACCTACTTTCCCACAATTCATTAAACATACCTATTGTATCAATCTATTCCACCAACACGATGTATCAATCTATCCCACCAACACACACAGTCAGGTAGATGGCTTTAGTTTTTTAGAAGTCATGTCTTTTAAACAATTTAAGCGTACGGGTAGATTGATTCAACCCCACCATTTTTTTTCGAGGATAACAAGCTTTCTTTTTCGGTGTCCAAAAGTATCGTCAAAAGCTGAAGTCCATAATTGCGATATAGACACTATCGAATCTGAGACTAAACAATTTGAAATTGACTTGTAAAATGCCAGACATTCCAAAAAAAAAACATCAGCTCGATCGTCTCCGGCGCATCAATCTACCCCTACCCGAGTGGCTGTCGCTCCAAGAGCCTGGTCCATTTGCGCGTGTTGTGGTTCTAGCGTCGTTGACGGCGTTCGAGGCCTACGAGAGAATGTTCGTCGCCCTTTTCGGGCAGATCACCCTCTCAGACCTGAACTACCTCACCTCCGTGCGGCCGGCGTGGACGCAGAATATCTTCAAGTTTGTCTTCGGCAGCTACATGCTGGTGTCGGTCGTGGTGCTCTTGTCGCTCCTCATTGCGATGATGTCGGACACTTACCAGCGCATACAGGTCAGTTCGCAGCTAGGGACCCAATTCCTTCGTTGTTCGCAGTTACCATGAACCCGCTGTACTCCTTCGAGCTCCTCTTCTTTGCTGTCTTCGGCCAGACCACCACCGACCAAACGCGGGTGCACAGGAACGATAGCAACATACAGCCCGTATGGACCAACTACCTGTTCAAGATCGTATTCGGGATCTACATGCTGGTCTCCGTGGTCGTGCTGATCAACCTGCTGATCGCTATGATGTCAGACACATACCAGCGAATACAGGTAACCTAAGCGGATGTGGTTCGATCCTAATGCACAAAGCACACGACTAAAAGGAATACGTATTTGTGTATCTAATGAAATAAATAATGAATTTGTCTTATCTCATAAAAATATTTAAGCAATGACCAAATTTATCACGCAGTAAATAGTGACATCTTATAGAGACTGACACAGACAAAACACTGTTTGACGTTTTCATTGATTAAATACTTTTATGGCTAAGTTTAAAAACTAATAAAAAATATTCTTATTAATATAAATAACAATACTGTGAGCATCTTGTGTTTATTGTATAAATAACTGAGACTAAGTTCAGCTAGCACCAAATTCTTAAACACGTTTAAAAATTACGTTTAAATTTTTTTCGTATCAAGTTTTTTTTTTAGAAAGACGTTTAAATTTGTTTTGTTTTAAGTTTTTTTGTTTAATTATCAGTTTAAATGCGTTAAGAGAATTTGGTGCAAGCCGCCCTAAATACTTTACAGATGAAATTAAAACACGCTTGTAATCTAAGTTTATTCATTAATTTTAATTTAATCATTGTTTTATTGATAATTCATTCATTACTTGTTTTATTTTATGATATCTTAGTGTCTTGCTATTTAATTAACTTTGATATTGCATAAAGTACCGTTGTTGTGTTCACAAATGTAGCTTTAGGTTCTAATTTGTAACGCTGAAGAATTTGTGTAATCTCTGTAACTGCGGAACCGTACCTAATGGAAGCTTCCCAAGTATCGCGGGATAGCCGAAAGTTGGCAGACTAGCATGACGGCCATATGTCTGCATTAAAAAAACCTTGAGGACCGCTAGTATTTTAAGACTACAAATGTATAAAATACTTGCGTTACTTTATCATTTAAACCACTTAGTTCTAGTTATTCTTAACCTTTGCTATGGTTTTTGATGAAACGTAGACTTATACTTTAGGTAAAGACATAACTCACATCCTTATTCAGAAACGTTACTATGAGGTCTGATGATGAGACTAATGTCCAGTACCCACTGCTTGCGTGAGCCTCCTCCACATCAGTGGAGGGTTTTGGCATAATCTCCACGCTTGGCTGGAGATCGCGGTGTTTTCGACATCAACAGAAAACGCTGTACCCATTTTCTGGTCTAAGACATTAGTCGTTAGTAATTTTGCGAGACCTAGTCGACCAGGGATTAGTGCAATACATGAGGGCTCATAGTGCGTGTGGACGCACATGGTTCCAACTGAAAAAAAATGGGCGATTGCCTCTATTGCTGATAGCACAAAACTTAGGCGGCTCTTAAGTTGGCGCCATAAGCTATTCCTAAGCATTTAGGAGTCACAAAACCTAAAAATTTAAGAGTGACTTATTGGGTTTAGTTTTCACTCAAGGTTGGCGTTGGTGTAATGCTTTTTCTTGTTTAGATTATCTTAAATCAACTTAAGCGTGGCCTACAATTAAGTGCAATCGGGAATATGAGTCAGTTAAACCAATCCTAATTAATACCACACTGGAATAATAGTAACCAAGCAGCTGTTCTTTAGGCCCAGTCAGACATCGAATGGAAGTACGGCCTTTCCAAGCTGATTCGCAACATGGACCGCACCACCACTGCGCCGGCGCCACTCAACCTGGTCACCACGTGGCTTATGTGGCTCATAGCCAGGTGTAAGGTACGACGGTTGTATCTAAGCGCGCAAGATAAGTGTGCACTTAAGGATGGCGTGCCTGTCTTTGTTTTTGTTGGTAGTTGTCGCAGACGACGGGGAGTTGTCCTAAAGTTCAACTTTCGGCCGCAAAGGTATCTTGCGCGCTTTATAGATGAGAAGAGATGTTTTTTTTTATAAATTTGTGATAGATTAGTACTTTCTATGTTATTTAACCGACTTTTTATGTTAACCGAATACTTTGAACATAATTTCGAGTCAAATACTACAAAGATAAAAGTATTATATCTTAGTTTATTTGGTTTGACCGTTCATTAATTCATACAGACAAACACTCTAGTTAGGAAATAGGGTCTGAATACGGAGAGCGAGAGTGTCTTAATTTTATAGCAAGTAAATAATTTCAGTAAGATCGTGTCCCAAAAGGTCAACGATATCATTTCGAGTACTAGGTACTACTACTGGGGAAACCTGTGGAAAACAATATTGACTCGCACATGACAGGGTGATTCTTGCGAGTATTTATTGAGTTTGTCTACAACAATTGATCCATATACAAATTGCTGTAATTTGGACAATATTTTAGTAAAAAATGCAAAATGTGTAAAAAATATAGGGAAATTTAAAATGTCGATTAAGCCAAGGCGTCGCGAACGTGAGAAGGTAGGCGTTTTTCTTAAAACGAACGGCCGTGTGTCCCATCCGATTTTTTTAGTTTTAGCATCCAATTTATATGTTATACCACCTTGAATAACCTTCTATTCAAGATATAAAATAAGTGATAAAAATAGACTTGAATGCTAGAGCAGTCAACTATAAGATATAAAAAAAAACACATTTAAATTTAGGTATCTAATTTGTTGTCCAGAAGAGATCGTTGACTCAGATGGCGGACAATAAGTACCCATTTTAATAGTTATAAAAAGGTCATATTTACATAGTAGAACAATAGGTAGAGTGATTCAAGAGGAAGGTTTATGAGTAAGAGAAAATAGGTAGGTAGGGGAAAAGTAGGTGTACGCGAACGAAGTCGTGCCAGGTTCACTATTTTCCAATAAACATCATAATATAACTATTATGATTTATGGTTAACTTATATTGAGAGATACTATAAACAATACAGCAATAAATTCCTGTTAGTCAGATAGACTGTAGGCGTGCTGGAAGAAATTTCTTTTCTAAATAATTAGTTCCTGTTGTGTCAGTTATATATGTTAACTCTCTATGTATTTCTTCATTGTATGCAATAAATAATAAATAAATATTAGGACGCGATGGACCACAGGTACTTAGATATTGAGACGAATTAATTTGTAATAGCATTTTAAAATTTTTGCTAACGAAAGATTGAATTTATAGTGGCTACAAAAACCGTCATAGGGGTCGATAACTTTGATTTCCTTTCAACATAAAACATATTTCTAACTAAGTGGAAATTATAACATTTATTGGAAACATTTACAGGAGCGTCTTAACAAGAAGAAGCGTCCGAGCCTAGTGCACATGATCGGCCTGAACAGACAGGAACAGCTAAGTGCCAGGTCTAAAGCCGGAGCCAAATGGCTGTCCAAAGTCAAAAGAGGACAAGTTGTTCCAAAAGGTAACGTTTTGTTTTATTTTCTGCTTTAAAGTTATATACTCTAGTAGATACTTAGTCTGTTCAGCAATACTTGATAAAGAAGGATGAATAAATAAAACAAATATTCGTGGACAACTTCACACAGCGCCATCTAACCTGACCATCTAAGTGTAAATAAGAATCATAATATGAGAGGTATCAGGTTCGAACGCCAGTGGCGTACACCAATGACATTTATGAGTTATGTACATTTGTTTGAACACTAAACGATGCTCATTCGGTGTAAACATCGTGGCATTTAAGCGATTGAATGTGTAACCATGATGTAACCTGGTCAGGATACCCTGTTAACAGGGTCACTGCCATCTGACAGTCACTTTACTGTAATTGCATGATCTGTCAAATCCTATATTATGGTCAAGGCGGACCCCGGACCTCGCGCGCGAGAGCACAACCGTGATATTAACGCCAAGACGATGAGTGTGGAGGAGAGTCAAGTCCAACAGTTTCACTGACTCTTAGTAGCACCTTAATAGTTCCGATTCTACTAGTACCTTGGTCTATTAGTTTTTCCAATTCAAGTACAGCTTCATTGCAAATAACTTATGGAACTGGAGTAACTCTAGGTAATATTTAAATTTGCACACCACAGATTCCACACGTCTCTCCGTTGTGCACCTCAGTCCTCTTGGGTCCCAGCTCAGCTTCAACAACATGACCCGTATAGAGAATGTCGTCGACTGGGAGATCATAGCTAAGAAATACAGGGCTCTCATGAGGGCTGAGCCTGAAGAAATGATTCCTAAAGATGGTGCGGAGGCCGACACTGCCGATGACGAGTCAGAAATCGTACCAAACAACATACAAGCAGCACCACCTTGAACTTCGACTGCGACACGTTATGGGAACAATTTAAATATTTCTCTATAGAAAGCTTTGCAAGACGACGTAATCGAGTCATGACCGAGTCACGGCGTGATTCGTTTTCAACGCAGAAATCAAAATAAGGTAAATAGAAATGCCATGTGGAATGCAAACTATCGGCCACTACTGCGCATAACTTTACTACTGCGTAATAACTGTAAACCTGCAGGAAGAAATTTCTTTTTAGAAATAAGTAGTGTCTGTTGTGTTTTTTCCTTTTTGTTTCATTGTGTACAATAAAGAGTTAAATAAATAAAAAAGATCCCTCAGGTGTCAGTTAGTGTCAGATACTATTGGCAAAAGATGATGATCAGATCATCTGCATGACGACAAAGTCACGCGCGCATCATCATCATCATCAACAACACTTCTATTTACTTATCTTATTTTGATTTCTGTGCCTCTATAGTCAAAATGTGCATATTATTGAAGGAGATTTACATCTTGTAAAAATATCGCATACCTCTTCATACAAACTCTTACCAAACTAGGATACCTACTAACTTCGATTATTTTTCTGCATGCCGTTTCTACACTAACAATTGAATTGTCTCCCACTTACTGCCTTACTGTCTATAATTTGCACCATACTTAAGTATTATGATGTTATTTTCACACTTTCAAAGCTTAGATTTTCTTGAAGGTAACAAGACCGCAAAATAATTTTCCCTTTGGTCTTGGCCTCGAAACCAGATGGATTGTTAATGTTATTTATTGTTAGTATCACATTTATTTAAGCGTGATTAATTGTCGGAAACCGACATTAGTAATAGAAACGCATGCAATTGTTATTATTTTACTATTTTCTAAATAAAACTTGTGTGCAAAACTTATTTTGACCTTTGCTATTAGTTATATACGCATAGTTTTGGGTGATTTGATTTTTTAAGGGCTAACATCGCAACGATTTTTGGGCAGTGTATTTTAGTATAGAGTTGACTTTTTCCTTAAACCGTAATGCATGATCGATCAAGGATTTGACTTTGACCACATAACATCATTTTTTTAAGATTTGCACTGTTATCTTTAAGTTTTATTAAATATTTTCTTCTGACTTGTATTTATAAGGATTAGGTAAGCATATCGGTGGCAGGTAATTATACCTATTACTTATAAAATTGTAAAATAAAATTAGAACTGTAAGCATGTCGCCTATTGTTAAGGTAAACTAGTTTTTATAGCAATAGATTTAACAAATATTTTTCCATTTTAGATTTATTCAACTAAAATGTAGATAACTTAGGACTTTCGTTTTTAGTTCTAGTATATTTAGTCGATATCTTTTTTGTAAATATCGTGTTGTGTATTTGTGTACGTATCGTTTTAAAATAAAAATCTTATAATGATTTTAACTAAATTTATTTGAAATCGTTAACCAAGGACTAAAGGCTACTTTGAGAGCCTGTTGCCCGAAAACAAGTTTAATCTATGGTCTGCCATTATTATAAAATGACACTTATCCAGATTTAAAAACACATCCAGGCGGACTCCTTAGGCTTGACAGTTTGTTTAGAGTAAGTATCTAGTAATTATTAATTGATGAATTTGGAAGAAGTGAAAATGTGTCTTTCAGCAAGTTGTAAGATGAAAGTGCGCAGTGCGCGCTGCCTAATTTTGGGCATCGTAACTAAAATATGTTTTTTGCCATGAGTCCACTAGGAAGAAGAGTAGCCGTGAGAACGTTTCTTCCTAGGATATATGACCCACAGATATTCATTATTTTTGAAATTCTACATAGAAGCACGTCCCCGGATTCTGCACCAACGAATTGACATTGCTGCGGTGGATGTGCAGTGTTTCGCGACTTGGCCGAGTGCGTAACGAATAGGTACATCCCTGGCAACCTTGGCGTGAGAGACATTTCGGTAATTATTGAACGGGCTCGCGCTTGTTTGGTCACGTGCTGCGTAAGCTACGAGGGGTAGTTACCTAAACCTGAAGTTATGAGGAAAGAGCCCCGCAGCCCAAGAAGCGATGGATTGACATCGTCGAGTCTGGTGCGAGATCCAACGGCTTACGACGTAAGGATAACCAAGAACGGGTGAAAGTGGAGAAGAGAGCGCTAGAAAGCGAACTATTTACATTCTTTTATTTACATTGCAAATAACGAATTATTTTTCTATACTATTTTAGATTAATTATCGTAAACTTGTTTACACAAAGATAGGTATGTATTGAGTATCTACGCAATTTTACACATATATACTATTTTTGGAGATTAATTAATGTAACGAATTTAAAATATAAATATGAAATTCCTGTTAATAAACAACCAATATCTAATGGCCACTATTTTGTGGAGCGTCGGTGGCCGGGCGGTTAAGTATCCGACTCGTAAGCGAGAGGTACCGGGCTTGAATCCCGCTGCGGCCATAAACATACCAATGACTCTTTTCTGAGTTATGTACATTAGTTGAATTCTAACGATGCTCTTACGGCGAGTGAAAACATCGTGATGAAACCTGCAAATTCAAGCAACTGAATTTGTAACTATGATCCAATCTGGTCAGGTTCCCCTGGTAGCAGGGTCACGGAGGTCAGACGGTAGTCGCTCCACTGTAATTACCTGAACGCCAAATCCTGGATCATGGTCAAGGCGGACCCCGGGCCCTCGTGCTCGAGAACACAACCGGGACATTAACATGACTACAGAAAACACGGTAAGCAAATCAAAAAATATTTCTTACATTTTAATTTTTTGCCCGGCCGGGAATCGAACCCTCCCCTCTGCGCGGCAGACCGGCATAATAACCAACTGAACCACTCAGGTCGTCCATTTAATATCTATACAACG
Organism: Blastobasis adustella; assembly: GCA_907269095.1. Classification (NCBI taxonomy): domain Eukaryota; kingdom Metazoa; phylum Arthropoda; class Insecta; order Lepidoptera; family Blastobasidae; genus Blastobasis; species Blastobasis adustella. Next base: position 4,320,044 of record OU026115.1, on the reverse strand, counting down.
AACAGTGTCTATTGGGGCAAACAAGCCGAATAGACCATTTGGTATGTGTGGCCTTAATTTAATGGCTACAACCTCGTCTTGAAATAGTTCGATTTGTAGTAATTTGAATTTTAACGGAGGACAATAGTCTATTTCCACCACGACTAGACTAACTCAATGATGTGACCATGTTCGTTTATTTTAATGAAGCTATTGAGCGTTTACATGAATCGAGCGTATGCTACTAGTTTTTTTAATTGTCAATATTTTTTCATTTGACCTCAACTCACCTGATGGAAAGCGACGATGAGGCCGAAGATGTAGTATGCATGCCTAGAAGATACATATTCGCTCTTAACTTGAAGACCTCAAGGTTATACTTATCGGGTAAGAGTGACTCGGCAGAGATATCCAGTCCTTTGCTGTGCGAATAAGAAAAGTGGATGCAAAACGCTGAGTACAGGTGAGGGGACGTCTACCATATATGGATGACGTTCTTTTGCCCCCCTAGTCCTAAGAATTAGCTTAGATTATACAGAGGTAGAGCATTCGCTGTTTATTCTATTATTGCGGAAGTGGATACCTGGGAAGATTTGTCACACGTGTGATAACTGGGAAGAAAATTCGCACTTGTCACCTCGAGCGACAGTCTGAAAAGGGACAACTGGAAATAACTGGCTATTAATCCCGACTTTTCTTTATTTTAAAATTAATGTTTCTACGCTATGTATAATTAAAATTGGGTTAGTACTTCGGGAAATATTTGAGTATCTATAGATACATTGACTTTCTTTGGAAAGGATACGGTCTAGCGGTTCATAGATGGTGTTCACTAAGATCCAGCCGGCACAAAGTGAATGAAAAACTGAAGAATGTAAAATACGGAACTCGTATCAGTTAAAAAAAGAAATCTAAGTCTAGCCAATACTTCACAATTATTTTTTGAAAAATAAATATTTTTATAAAATGCAACATTCATGCCATAACTCATGCAACACTGGAACAAGCCGTAGAGTAAATAACGAAAGAAGAAACTCCTTTTACGCCCGGAGTAAGAAGTTTTTTTAGTCATAGCGAAGAGAAATCAATGAGGAAAAAAAACTCCTTTTAAGAGGAGAGGGTATTATGTTAAATAATGCGTGTAATGCATTGAGAAAAACTGGTATTGTGGCGTGCCGCGTGTCATACGATAGCATAATACCTAGATTTCCTTAGAATCATGGTATGTACAACATGGTCACCTTGGCGTTAATGTCCCGGATGTGCTCACGGGCGTGAGGGCCGGGGTCTGCCTTGACCATGATCCAGGATTTGGTAGATCAGGTAATTACATAGGAGCGAGTGCCATCTGACCTCCGTGACCCTGCTAACAGGGGAACCTGACCAGATTGGATCATGGATTCAGTCGCCTAATTATCGACTGAAGTACAGTAGGCTAATAACGTAACTCCGTTGCAAACAATTCTGATTTCAATAGATTAAATTGTTACTTTTGCGATTGCGTATGATCAATTTTTGAGTTTATTGCTATGGAACTTTGTTAGCAACTGACCCCATGAAATCGATATAACAGACTGGCAAAAGTAACAATTTCAATCATTGAAATTAGAGAATTGTTGGCAACAGCGTTACGTAATTAGCCTATTGGTTTCATCACGATGTTTTCTTTCACCGTAAGAGCATCACTTAGTGTTCAACTAATATACATAACTCAGAAAAGAGTCATTAGCGAAGCTTGGGTTTACAGCCTGTCATCCCCATAGAAATCACAACCACAGGGCAGGTAGGTCCTCCTAACGGAGTAAGGAGTTTCATTCGTCATTAGTGGCAGTGTATGACAAAGACAATGACATGCCTGTCGTTGTCAAGACAATGACATGCCTGTCGTTGTCAATGTCAAAACCTAGGATATTTTACCTGTCTGTCTATGCAGTGCCAAAAACTTAATCTGATGCTAAACTCTTTATTGCAACAACATAGTACATTTCAATAGGAAACAGTTACAAAGCAAAGGCGAACTTATCCCACTGTATTGTAATAATAGAATGGATCAAATGTGATTGGAGCGTCGGCAGCGTAATAACGGGTCGGACACGTAAGTAAGAGATACTGAGTTCGATCCCCAGTGGTACCAATGACAACACAACCCGAACACTGACCGATGCTCTTACGGTGAGGGAAAACATCGTGTAATCATACAATCTGGTCGGGTTCCCCTTTTAACTGGTCAAGGAGATCAGATGGCAGTTGCTTTAGTAATTACGGTAATTACCTGATCTGACAATTCTTGGATCATAGTCAAGGCAGCCGGTATATTGATGTCGAGATGATAATTATTAATTATCAAATGTTTTTCCAAAGGATTTAAGTGAATTGTAGGTATTAGAACAAGCTTTGGTCTGACCGTGAGTTCTTACTGCACGTGTTTGAGAGTTATCTCGATTAGAAATGTGTGTCTAATCTACCGGAAGCTGCTAGGTAATCACATTAAAGGCAAAGTCAAACACAAGCAAGGACCAAGAAATACTAATATTTAGAGGGTGGTCAAAATTGTGTGCAAGTAAACGTTAGGATGATGCCATTTTTTATGCTTGGTAAACTGGGAATACGAGTACATATTTTTTTTCAAATTTTTTTCTTTTAATATTTTTTAATAATGTTGATGTAATTTTAAAACCGTAGGTATGGATATCAGATCGCATGTCACGATAGGTAAAAAAAGGTATTACCTACATAAATCAAATTAAAAAAGTTATTTATTTGTAGAAGGAGTGATGACGAAATAACGAAACCTTCTCTATCACATTAGTAGAAGAACTTCACACTCTTGTTTGAGCCTAGACGGCGCTGTTTAAATTTGCCCTAGAATTCCAATTTCAAGTAACAAAGGACTCATTTTTGTTAGTAGGACCTAAGTTGGTTTATTTATAGATATTATTTATTTATTAGTATTTGTTTTTCGAAACTTTAATAGATTCATAGGTTCTTGACAGTAAACAATGAAATTTTTCGCGCATGACTTTATTACGTAGTCGATTTGCTAAAACGTGGTGTTAAATCCCACGAGATGGACGGATTCAAGAGGCACAGGTCTAATTGACGTGGAAGGTTTGGGAAGAGTCCAGCAGGTCATGTGGCTGAAATGATGATACAGGGTCAGGGTCCGCCTTAACCATGTTCCAGGATTTGGCAGATCAGGTTATTACAGAGAAGCGGATGCCATAACGGGAACCCTGTTAACAGTGGAACCTGACCAGATTGGATAATTGTTACACATTCAGACGTCTAAATGTGCAGGTTTCATCACGATGTTTTCCCTCGCCGTAAGAGCATCAGTTAGTGTTCAACTAGTATACATAACTTCGAAAACGGTCATTGGTACATGACGGCACTGGGGTTCGAACCAGGTATCTCAGGGTACGACTCGGACCCTTTAACCATTAGCCATTGACGCTTTATTGATGATGGTGATTATGATCATGTATTTTTTAGCCTATCTGTAGGCATCTACTTACTGGAACTGCGTCTTTGTAGGTACTAGAATATTCTATTCAATGTAAGTAAGCAAGTAACAAGTAAGTAAAATAGTTATGCAGGTTATTTATAAAAAGCAGCTAGGCAAAGCAAGCAAGTCACGCCGACTAGACAACCATCCCAGTTTTTACTACATTTTTTACAATCTTCAAAAATATCTTTGTCAGATAACAAGTGACCTTATCAAGGTTTATTATTAAAACTCACTGTAGTTTATACTTTGTAAAGCGCCGGACAAAACATTATATCAGTCAGTAGTGAACGTGTATTAAATAATACAAAAAAAGAATGCGTATAGGAACTCCTTCGACGATTTGCAATCGGTACCGTAGCCAGTCTGTTGCGTACGTTACGACGAGCTAACGCACGCAAAGAGACTGGTTGGTTGTTTTTACTTTTTAATTATTACGCGCGAAAACTCTATTTCTTTTAATTAGTCAGCCATTGTTTGTTTTAATAGTTTTAAGTGCAATTGTAATATTAGTGAAAATGAGTGTCATGCGTTTTGTGATTAGTGTATTTTTCTTGTTAGGTAAGTGTTTCGTTATAGGTACTTTAGAAATTTTATAGTAAAAGTTTACTAAGCGTTAATTAATAACTCAACTAAACCATTGTTTTGTATGAATATCATTTTATGTGTTCCTCTTTTAAGTCAATCCGTATTACCTACCTAGATACATTTTACAAGTTCAAATTGAAAAACTTAGCCAAATTAAATTATTTCAGCCTCCATGCATTGCATTGATGGCGCTACTTTGCGATGTTATAAGGGGTAAGTACTGACCAAAAATTTATCTAATCTAATTCAGGAATTTTGCTGTTTATTTAATTATTTACTTGAAGTTACGAATTTACGAGATACCGACCACTGCTACTGTAGCGTAAAATTCTGTTACCCGTGTTGTTTTGGTACCTAAGAAAGCTGCAACATCATCATAGAGTTTCATCAAAATCCGTTCAGTGATGTTTGCACGAGAGAGTAACAAATATCCAACCATGCATCTTTAAGGGCTACTACTTGCCTCTGCGGCAGGGCCGATCTCAGAGTCAAGCGTGCAGTTAATATCTACTAATCCTTACGAAGTATAAAATAAAGTCGCTTTCGGATGCGAGGGACGTGGTCGGACGTCCGAACAAGGTCGGCTCGCCCGCGAATCTGAAAGCGACTTTATTTTATACTGCGTAAGGATTGGTATCAACGCACGCTTGCCTCCTAATTCGGCTTTGCTGCAGTGTCGTCTGATGTAGATACTCTTGCAACATTTGAAATTATCAACAGACTTAATATTATCAACAGTACAAACTTGGTTAACTAATATTTATTCAATAAGATTGTTGTATAATATACGCAATAGTTCATCCTTAAAAAGATTTTACCGGTGGTGAGCTCTGTCAAGCCTGAGAAGTCCCCGATGGATACCACTCTCTATTCTAATACTGCTGCCAAACAACGTTTGGCAGCTTAGTATTTTTGTGTATCCATTTGAAGGATAAGGTAGCCAAAACAATTACGCGTGATGTATTTCATCTTAGTTCTCACAGGAGCGCATAGGAGCGTAAGATCATCATCATCATCATCATCTCGGCGCCAAATCCCGGTTGCACTCCCGCACTACACGCGGGGGCCCGGGGTTCGCCTTCCTGATTTTCTTCGCCCACTTTGCTCGGTCTTCGGCATTTTGTGGTGAGTCTGTTGGCACGCATGTCACTCTTAACGACGTCCAGCCATCTTCTTCCCGTACCTGGTAAGGGTGGCATGGCCAGACATCTGTTCCCCACATAATTTGCCGGTCTGCGTAAGACGTGGCCATACCATCGAAGGCGGCACTCTTGCAGCTTGTCCGCGATGTCACGGACATGAAGGCTACCGCGGATATGGGCATTCCGCACGCGATCTGTGCGGGAAACCCCACACATCCACCGCAGCATCTTCATTTCCGTCACTCGCAGATCCTGCGTGTGTCGCTCTTGTAGAGGCCAGGTCTCGCTGCCGTATAAAAGAACAGGTCTAATAATGGTTTTGTAAACCTGTCCCTTCAGCTTCATCGGCATCTTGGGGTCACAAATGACAGCCGCCACCTCCCGCCATTTGGCCCAAGCCGCGGATATTCGGGCTTTGACGTCGCTGTCGATGTCACCAGTTGCGCTTAGTACCGACCCCAGGTATCTAGCCTGATCCGTCACTTTTCGTTCGGCTAACGTCTTTAACCGGGTGCGCCCTTGGCCCGGTAGCCCTAACCCATTTAACACAGAGGTAGTTCAATCCCTCTGCGCGTCGTTTCACGGCGACGCTCTATCTGTGTCAGGTATCTGTTCTTGGCCTTCCATATTTGTGTGGGGTTTTGCCTTTTACATGCGTCGACTCCCATCCGACACGCAAAACCTGTTACTTAAAAGCGGGTTCGCCAGAGCCTCGTCTGTATGCCAGCAGGGGGACCACGTACAGGTGAGGGCGCAAGCGAGACATAACGCCAAGATGATGATGATATCAATAGAAAAATTTGTGTGTGGATGGTTGTGTCATGAGTATTTATAGAGATGTTTAATCTCATCATCCTAGAGATCAGTCCTGGCTTCTGTTAAGGACCCCGTTTTAACCCGAGAGTAATATGGTGGTATACTATGCTGCCCGATACGAAAGGGAGCATACCTGTATCCAAATCACTAAACCAAAATAGCACAGTCACCTTGTAATTTTCTCTTGTAAATTGTTAAATTTAAAAAGTCTCTTTAGCAAAGTAGGGCCTTTTAATTGTTTTCTAAAAAGGATTACATGAATATATTCAATGTGATTATTTTTTAATACGGCGTTTAATTTTGACAGGGCTTTTTTCATAAATAAGTATTGTATGTTAAATACAGTCTGTACCTAATTACCCACTTTTTATCAAGGTCTTTATGCAACATGCATAATGTCACGAGCAATCGCTAGTAAGTTCATAAAAAGAAAACTAAGTTAATACCCTTTCTACTTAACTGTCAACCTAAATAAATACATCACCTCGTTAGAACAACCTCCATGAATGGGTTAATTATACACTAACCGGAATTGTTATCAAAATGTAATCAATTTATGGATTTGGATCAACAAACTACATACATACACTTTCATACCATGTGGAGCATCCGTGGCCCAAAGGGTAGCGAGTCCGACTCGTAAATGAGAGGTACAACCCGCTTAGTGCGTCATGTACCCAACAGTGACGTTTTTTGAGTTATGTACATTAGTTAAATACTAACCGAACCTGTTAACAGGGGAATCACGTCACGAAGGTCAGATGGTAGTCGCTCTATTGTAATCACCTGATCTGCTAAATCCTGGATTTCCAAAGGCGGACCCAGGGACTTCGCATGCGAGAGCACAACCGGGATATTGACGCCGAGACGATTAATATAGGTACACTTTCACCCCACACTTTTACTACACAGGGGAACAGGATTAGAGAGTTTCAACAATTACCTATACACATGTTCCTACATCATTAAATTATACCTATTAAGGAAGAAGCGAGAAAGGTTTGTCAGCAAATGGAACAATGATGGCTAATGGTTTTTTTTATGTTGTACGGCAGACGAGCAGGCAAGCGGGCCACCTGATAGGAATTGGTCACCGCTGTCTATAGATATCAGCAAAACAAGTGGCGCTACCAATACGATGCCCGCATCTAAAGATGTCATAGTCCAAACGAAACACTGGCTGGGACCCCATTCCACATCCGAATCGTACAAGTGAGAAACGTTCTTTCGAACCTTCCGAAAAGGACGTGACGTTATGTACCTATAAGTCTGTGCATCAACAAAATCTTAAATTTACATTTATGGTTATGTCTTACATTCCTATTACGTGATTCAGAATGTATACAAATCAATCAATACAAAAATAAAATTAAAATGAATATGTAATGTAATGTAACAAAAACTAAGGATACGTCCGAGATATTTTTTTGAATTGAATTGAATGGAATATGTAATACTCATACCGTAGAGAAAGAAAAAAAAACTACTTACAACCTCAACAATTGACCGGTAAACAAGAGTACATAACCGCAGTGTACCGTTGCTAAGTACGTGGCTTTGTTCTATGCAGAGTTTTTAGTTATGCTAACTGTAACACTAATTGTTAGCATAATGAACAGCAATATCTCATATGCGTGCATATTTATCTCTGTTAAAACCCTTATGTCTTTTTTACATTGATCCAGGCAATCTCACGTGATGGAACATGATTGCCTAGAAACAACGTTCTTTTTTCCATCGAACAATGCGGGACAAAAAGATCGCCACTCCTATATGGCGTAGGTACTCGGCGTTTTTATCGTAATCATCTTTTCGTTAATGTCCTGGTTGTGCTCTCGCGTACGTGGGCCCGGGGTCCGGCTTGACCATTATCCAGAATTTGGCAGATCAAATAATTACAGTGGAGCGACTGCCATCTGACCTCCGTATGTAACTACCTGATCTGCCGAATCCTGGATAGTGGTCAAGGCGGACCCCGGGCCCTCGTGTGCGAGATGATAATTATTGTGCTGTCGTGTGCATACTCAAAGGTACCGGTTGAAATAGAGTCGTCAGAACCGACCACTGAGGAACTCAAACGTCGTTACCTCGGACTCGAACGTCGTAGCCATCGATAACTACGCAAATCGATCGTCAACTCAGAAACTCCGATATCCAGGTACAAAAGCCAACAGGAATAGATATCAAATGAGGGAAACTTCTTAAAAGGCCTGTGTGCCTCTGTCCAAGGCCTTGGAGATACCGAGAGACACGAGGGCCTAGCTGTTCATCTCAAAAGCCTCACTTCATAAGTGTATCACCACAAGGTATCGTCCACTGCGGATTTATTTTATACTTAGCTAATCAACATCTAATTTTAGAAATTTGTGTTACTTTGTCTCATACTTCGCTGCTTCAACGATGCGTTAGGACAAAATGGAATTATGGTATAATGACGTTAAGAAAGAAGATACAAAGTTACGGACTCGGTAAGAACACCTGCTATCAGTACAGTTAGAAGTAGGTTATATTGAACTATGACAATGACACGCGTATTCGTTCCTTAAACCCACCACAGAGTATAGGTTGATCACGGCGGAAAGAAGGCGTGATCCATACATAAGAAGTTTGATCGCCATATTAACTAATCAAGGTCAATAAAATTTTGTAAACGCGATGTAGAAACCTATATCTATGTCTGTGGTTTGTCAAATTTTAGTTAAAATAGATTGTTTCAAAGTTAAACGGGATTAAAGATTTGGTTTAAAATAAATCCCGTGTAATTTTGAAACGATATATACCTACTTAATTATACTGAAACTTAATATTAATACTTAATTTGGCAATTGAAAAAGCTAGGCATGTGGAGCGGAACCCTATTAATATTACTAATAATATGGATTTTTTTTACCCTTCGGGTACATAACTCAAAAAGGCTCCCGTATGATTAAAGAATAGGAATCATCCTTACTTAAGTAAAATAATAATAAGGTGCCGCCATGTCTAAAAGTAGCCTCGAAGGACCCGTAACTCGGCTAATAGGCCAGTTTCGATATACGAGTACATAGTTATATAACAAATAGTCAACCGGTCAATGATTCTTCACACGCGTTTGGGTACAGTCGGGGATAGAAGTTGCGTGCCTATTTTTTAGTACAGTGTTGGAAACCCCCCGACAATGTCTACTCGTACATATTTTCCAAAGTACTGAATTAATTTAAATAAAACAAGGCACATATACTTACCCAAGGACCATCGCGATTACACTGCGATTTTCAAATAACGAAATCGGTCCATCCGTTCACGGTCCACGATGCCATAGACAGACACACAGGCACACAGATACATAGGTACGTCAATCAATAACTAAAATTGCGTCAGAAAAACAAAAATAAATTGTACCTAGTTTTGATTATAAAAAGGGACGGACGACAAAATTTTAATTTGTTCGATAATTTTAGTGTTAATAATCGTACATAAAGTAATTTAAATGGGAAGTAACGGGCGTATTGACGTACGTAAAAATAAACGCTTAACTAAAACGTAAATTTAAACGATTCTACAATAAAAATGACAAAAACACAACCATTAAACCTTATTTGCACAGCAGATATCGAGCTTTCATTATAAATCACAACGTCCTTGTGTTGATCGCAACATTAGGTAAGTAAGAAAGTAATAAATTGAACAATTCATTCACTGATCATTCACTTACTTTATGGTAAAATTCCATATTTCCGTGTGAGAGGCTCTAGTGTCTGTGCGTTAAAATATGCAGTAACGCAAGTTGTAAGAAAAATGAAACAATAAGCACTTGCTTGCAAACTGGATTGAATCTTGAAAGGTTATAAAATAAAAGTAAATTATAATCACTAGGTGCAGCCGTGATCAGTGTAGCATACTTAAAAACAGTACCTGCGTGTTATTATAATAAGTATTCATGGTATTTTAACCTTTTCAAATATAGGTAGGTGGTAAACTATAATAAATAAATGCTTTCCATTCCCTTAAATACAGAAGATACTGAAGACAGCACAAAGGGCTCCCAATCCGAAGGGTGAAAAAAGAACACCAGTCTCCGTCGTCTGTGGATCTGTTACAGAATTATATCTTTGGATCCATAATAGGTAGAGACTCGAAGAGAAACGTAGGTACCTATTGTGTGTTAGTATGGTCGCATCGACAACAAATACCTAAAAAAATTAAAATTAATATGTATGTAGGTTATAATGGTGCCCAATACTAGAAACCTGTTTCTTTTTCGGAGGCTTTATGTAACGTTAGGTATTTTATATTCGCTCTATTATAAAAACTTTAATAGTATTCTTCAAATTATGTAATAAACATTGATCAAGTGTGAGTCAGACTCGCGTACCAGTGGGTATATTCATTTTCTTTTTATTATATAGGTTTAGATTAGCAGTTTTTCGTGGTTTCCTTATTCGCAGTTCGGACCTGTACTATCCCGCGGAATAATTGTTATTTTTCCGGAGAATAAATTATCATTTGACTATCTAGAATGTAGCTTCCGTTAGTGTAAGTATATTCGAAATCAGTTCATTATTTTTGGAGATTACCCCCAGCGTACTAATTTACACACATACATTTTTTTCTTCTTTATAATGCTTATAAATACGTACTAAAAATTTAGTTCTAAGTAAATATTAGATAAGTAGGATAGAGTAGACAAAAATAATATTTATTTGAAAATGGCTTGTGTAGTCGTCTGTACTCAACTAGCGGGGCACCTCCACTTTCTTTGTAATATATGCATTAGCATTCGATGTCATGATGCCCAAAGTTCTGTAAACCTGTATCCACAGTGAGCTGATACCTAATAAGATTGTTATTAGTAGATAACAAAAAAATACTTTTTACTGTGTTGTGATTGTGACAATACGATTAATGACAATACGTGGGTACCTAAAATCCTAATATTCGATTTTACCTTTACTTCCACAACTATGTAGACGTTGGGACCTACATAAATTATCCAAATAATTTCATTAAAGCACTGAAAACACCTTTTTTGTCTTATTATCTTTATCATCATTGTCATCATCATCCTAGGAGTAAATCCCAACATATTGCAGGCTCTGCTCTTCTAAAAAAGCGCTATCAAAAACCACAATAAAAAAAAATTGTGGTTTGGCTTTTTACTTGCGACGACTGCAATCTGACTCGCATAATCAGCTCCATAAGTCCGTCAGCAAGGTGACTGTGTGTAGGTGAGGTTAGCTTGGAGCCAAAGGTAAGGTAAGGTAGGTCAGGTAGGGTACAAATTCCCCATTTACCATAATTACCAAAACAAAATAATTATCCACTCTATTTTCTAAGATAAATTCTAATAAAATCATAATACATAGATTAGTAAAATTTTGAGATTTGATGAAATAAAAGGAGTTGCTAATTTGACAAGGTGTCTAATCAGTGTAGCATACATTGCTTCAATGAGTTTAATTTCTTCATTTTGTCGTGCACCTTCTGTGGAAACTCAAGTGAACTACGTACAATTTTACGCATGAGTAGAGACCTACATAGGTATTTGTCCAGACCTGAGTACGAAGGATGTAAAAATTTTAGACGCAAAAATGAGTTTCAATTTCCACTGAGGATTTTATCTAAAACGAAGTCCTGTTACTATCGGATCTTACTCAATCCGATTCCACTCAAATATGAAATTGCGGTAGTCTGTTGAGATGTTTAATTCAATATTCCCGCATAATTTTTTGAGGGATTTTGTTTTTATTCTGAAAAGAATTATTTTAATATTAATATTCGACATCCGACACTTCCGGCAGAGTACCTACTGTATAAACTGTCCAATAGAAATATATCTCGCAAACTCTCAAATCGAACATGGGCCAATAAATATTCTGAGTGCACTGTGAACACCTCCTTATCGAACGCTTGCGTCTGTTCTCATTCAGTGGTCATTGCCACGATAGTTACTTAATTTATACTTATGTATACTTGTTTCGTCATTATATTATTTTAGATATTTGCTTGTTTCATTTATTATTCTGTGAATTGATTAATCATACTTTTGTACCTAAAAATAAGACCTAAGCTCTTTATTACTTCTCTAACAGATTCTAATTATTATATTTTGACGATTCTATTGGTCCTGTGTAAAAATGATGCATGTTTGGAAAAAACGACTAGGCACTTCACGTAGGTGTGTCAAATGTAATCCGTGTAGCGCAAACATGAATACCATATCTATGGACTGGTATTTGGTATCTTAGGTAAATCTAGGTAGATTAAAGATATTACTATCTCTGCGAATTTCGGTTGGTTTCGATTTGCCAATTTGGTAGCTCGTTCTACCTAATCATGTTGTCGTTAATGTCCCGGTTGTGCTCTCACGCGTGGGGCTAGGGTCGGCCGTGACCATGATCCAGGATTTCCCAGATCAGCTATAATAATAGTGGAGCGACTAGTAAGCGAGAGATACCGAGTTCGATACTCGGTACCAATGACCTTTTCTGAGTTAAGTACATTATTTGAACACTAACCGATGCTCTTACAGTGAGGAAAAATATCATAATAAAACCTGGACATTCAGGCGCCTGAATTTATAACCATGATCTAATTTGGTCAGGTTTCCTTTTTAACAAGGTCACGGACTTCAGATGGCAGTCGCTCCACTGTAACTTCCTGATCTGCCAAATTCTGGATCGCGCGCGAGAGCTCAACCAGGACATTAACGCCAAAGAGACCGCCAATAAACGTCAGTCATTTTCGAAAAAAAAAAAACAATTTTTAATGTAACTATTAACAATAGTTACGGTAATTTCTCCATGTAATGTTGGGACATTATTTAAGCGAGTGCAAAGATTATTTCATACAGATTGTTTGTACTTCGGAAATAGATAATTATTTAATCGCTGGCTTACATGGCCGGTTAACACTAGTCGGTCACTAATAATGACAGTTTCTACACATTCTTGCCTATTACAAAAGGAACAACTGCTGCAATGAATATTAGCCAAAGTATTTTGGATGTTAGCATGAATATATATTATCAAAAAAAAATTATTAAAAAAAAAAAAAAAAAATTTTATGACAAAATATTTTTTTATTATTAAAATAAAAAAACCAACTTCAAATCATAAAATAGTAAAAAATAAGTGTTTAGTCATACAATACGCGTTAGTTGGATATTATTTTTGGACTTGGTGCCAGCATAGTAATGTTTGTCGAGAGGAGGGGGTAAAGCCTAAAGCGTTTGGGGGAGGGATGGTGTGTATCGTGTATCACAAATATGATATAAAGTTAAGTATATGTGGACAAATTCACACAGCGCGATCTAGCCCCAAAGGAAGCAAAGCTTGTGTTATGGGTGTTAGATAACTGATAAACTACTCATGTATCTACTTTTATTACAAAGAGGGCAAGTATTTTAAAAATACCTTAAAGTTTCGATAATTGGGTGTTTTGCCTTACTATTCCTACGCAGTAACGTAAAAAAAGGTAGATAATATGTAATTAACTGGTACGTGAATGGGGGAGTGAACCGAATTGACTTGCTCATTACTCGTATGTTACAAAATCGAACGGCAAAAGAACTAGTAGTTTAACGCTCTAATAATCCTTTACGCTGAAACCACTCGCAGATAATACTCGTAGTAGAATGTAGATGTTTTTAATTTGACAGATAAAAACAAACAGTTTAATTAGTTTGTACATACGAGTAAATATATATGCTTGGACAAATTCACACAGCGCCATTTTAGTCAAAAAGAAAGCAAAGCTTGTTTTATGGGTGCTAGATAACTGATTTTTTTTAAATACATACTTGTTATACATATACAGACCCGTAACAGAAATAAAAATGCATCATTTCAATTTCTGCTCGGCCGGGAGTCGAACCCGGGAACTCTGCGTGACGACCGGCATGTTAACCAACTGAACCACTCAGGTCGTCAATTCTAAGCAAAAAGATTAGAAAATAGTAATCCTAGCTGCTGGCACCACACACTTTACACATTACAAATGAGATGATCAATTACTTAATACTTACCAACTTATAACCCTAGGACAGAATGTGATATTTTTTAAGAGGAATTAAAATTATTTTTTAGTCAAAGTGGCGAAATAAAAGTACATATCTATACAGCTAAACAAGAACGTCGGTGGCCAATCGGTTGAGCGTCCGACTCGTAAGCGAGAGGTACCGGGTTCGAATCCCACTGCGGCCATATACTAACCAATGACTCTTTTCTGAGTTATGTACACTAGTTGAATTCTAATTAATGACCCGTTTGTGCTCTCGCGCACGAGCGCCCGGGGTCCGCCTTGACCATGAACCAGACTTTTAGCAGATCAGATAATTACAGTGGGGCGACTGCCATCTGACCTACGTGACCATGTTGACAAATAAAACTGATCAGATTGGATCATGGTTACACATTCAGTCGTCTGAATGTACAGGTTCCATCACGATGTTTTCCCTCACTGTAAGTGCATCGGTTAGTGTTCAACTAATGTACCTAACACAGAAACGAGTCATATACCAAGTTTACCATATACTTAAATAATTTCGAAACTACAGAACCAATTTTCATGAAATAAAGCTAAGAATTATTTTGGTTAAACTGGCTTTAAACAAAAAAAAACGCATCGAAATCGGTCCATCTGTTTGGGAGCTACGATACCACAGACACACACACCGCCACAGATACACAGCCACACGTCAAACCTTACAACACACCTCTTTAAAAAATACAGTAACAGGGGTCTAAACTGTTCAATCATTTCAACCTTGTACTATTTAGTTAATAACTTATAGAACCAATGTATAATTTTCCAACATAATTTGAATGGTATCTATCAGTACGATTAAGTTGCCAATACAACATTTCGAAATACCTATTTAGGATTCAAACCCGTTGGGTAAGGATTGGTAGACCTTCTAGGACGTGTTTAGGTAGTGTTTCGCAAAATGCCTGTGCCTTCGAAGGCACCGGACTACCGGTATACGAATGGGGCAACTTTCAAGGTAGGGACATGTAACTAGTAATACTTATAAACATTATTAGATACACCTACATACCTGTACTTACATTTCGCTGTTACCTCCTATAAATCTTAAGGCCAACAAACATTTTTGAACAAAAACCATTGCTACTTTTAATGCCACACGTAGGTAAATATAGGTAGGTTGTTTTTTATGGGCGGAGAACTTTAAATTGAAATAAAACAAAGAAAAATAATAAGAATTCAGAGAGTCAGAATCGGAGAATAAGCATTGCTGTTCAACGAAGAAGAAGAAGAACAAAGCCAGCCTTTTGGCACAATTATGATATTTTAAATTTTGTGGTTTATTTAAAAATGGAACCTTATTATAATATGTACAATAAAAAGAAAAATAAATTAACTAACTTAAAATATGTAAAAAATTTGGGCCGTGTGGAAGCGTACCCAAGATGCTGGCAGCATTACCTCTCTGAATAGCAATGCTTATTCTTTGTGCGAGGTAACTGCCAGCTCTTCGGTCACCTGTGGTGTCGACCAATTTCTTTGCAATTTCTCTGTACAAAGCGAGCGCCCCGGGGCCCCACGGACCCAGGGTCTCGACACCAAATCCAACAAAATTGTATTGGGTGCCGATACTCCGGTATTTCACCATTTTTTGCCTTTCGGCGGTCTCAGCCGCAGCAGCAACCTTTTTCGAAGTAAATGGAAGATGGGAGAGTGCCAGAGTGTCGACACACGTTGCATCCCACACTAAGGCCCGACCCATCTTCCAAGGGATGAGCGACATTCCGTCCGGTCTCTTGCCATCGTCACGTGCGATACCGTTCGGCTCTAGAATAGCCGGCACGTTGACGGTAGCGAGAGAGCGGCGCAAAATGTCGTTCAAGGCTGCATGGAGTGAAAACCGGCCTGTGCTTTTTTGGCAGGATAGACCGTGGTGTCCCAGGTGGTCGACGATATTTCATTATTTTTATGCATTAATTTTGAAGTGCTGGAGTAGCACTGGTGGAGATAATTATAAATTTCTGGCAGGTTTGTTTTAATTTCTTTCAACAGGGTGTCCCTGTTTACTGAATTGAATGCATTCTTAACATCAATTTTAACGATAACATCACTGTGGTCAGGGCCATTGAGAACGGTCCGCAGGGCGTGGACGGCAGCTTCGCACCCGCCCTTCGTCCCGAAACCTAACTGAATGGGTTCGAAAATAGGTTTTAAAATTTTGTAAGAATGCCGAACGCAAACTTTTGACACCAAACGCCTGAAAGTTGAACCCACAGCGATGGGCCTGACTCCGCCGTCCTTCTTAGAAAGAGCTATGAGATTGGCACCGTACAGTATGGGAGTGATTCAAGAATTAACTTTACCGGCGAGCATGAAATTTACAAGATGTGTGATAGATTGGGATAGACGATGGCCCGAGTCCCCTATAAAATTTGAGGTGAGATCTTTTAAATGTTGTGGTGATATCCCGTCTAAGCTTGCGGCTGACCCAGTTTTGAAAGAACCAATCGCAGGCAGGATATCCTTTTCAGTGACACGGAGGCAGGCTTCTGGGGCAGTTGGGGGATCTATTGCCGGCAGTACATTAGGAGCTGGGGGATGCTTGCTACGCAACGCAGCGAGGGCAGGTGGGTCCGGAGACAGAACGTCACTGGAGAATAAAAGTCGAGAGGCGCCTTTAAGATATCCGTCGCTTACTTTAGTTTCCACCTTTCGATAGACATTGAAGGAGTTTGGGTTATTACGGTTACTGTTGAATGAAGAGGAATGATTTGAGTTAGTGAATGAGCAGTTGTTTTTATTTTTTTGGGTGAGCGATGTTCCTGAATTGTCCGATTTTGCATGTAGTGTAACAAATGAAAATGTAAGTAACTTTTTCCAGTCATCGAAAAGCTCGAGTCCCCTATAAAATTTGAGGTGAGATCTTTTAAATGTTGTGGTGATATCCCGTCTAAGCTTGCGGCTGACCCAGTTTTGAAAGAACCAATCGCAGGCAGGATATCCTTTTCAGTGACACGGAGGCAGGCTTCTAGGGCAGTTGGGGGATCTATTGCCGGCAGTACATTAGGAGCTGGGGGATGCTTGCTACGCAACGCAGCGAGGGCAGGTGGGTCCGGAGACAGAACGTCACTGGAGAATAAAAGTCGAGAGGCGCCTTTAAGATATCCGTCGCTTACTTTAGTTTCCACCTTTCGATAGACATTGAAGGAGTTTGGGTTATTACGGTTACTGTTGAATGAAGAGGAATGATTTGAGTTAGTGAATGAGCAGTTGTTTTTATTTTTTTGGGTGAGCGATGTTCCTGAATTGTCCGATTTTGCATGTAGTGTAACAAATGAAAATGTAAGTAACTTTTTCCAGTCATCGAAAAGCTATTGCTGCTTATGCATTTTGATATAATATCGGAAAGGCTGTTCGCGACGGAGATCCTTGCACCTCTTGGGATTCTTTTGACAAGAGGCGTGGAGTTTTTAAGTAGGCTTAGAACAATATGTAATGGTGAACCATCTGCAAGTTGAGTAGGGACGCGTTGGAAATTTGTGGGGGCGAGTAGGGCTGACTGAGATATGGAAGGCGGAACAGAAGAAGACTCACGGTGTAATTTTGAATGGTGTATGTGTAGGCCTCGTATGGTTTTGAAAGAGCGGCCACACAAATAACATGCATGCTCCAGTGATGCACTGTCTAAGGATGATGAGGCCTGCATCCACAAACGACTGTATCACTTAGCATAATATTTACACAAATAAATTCAAAAAATATAAATCACTAAACCAAAACACTGAAAGCACCAATGAAGCACAAAATGCGCACAAATATTTTGTTTAAATTTAAATTTTTAATTTATATACCTAGGGATAATATGCAGAACGAAACGCATCGAGCATACTGACTGACCCTTTAGGATTCACATGGTCTATCTAGACGTTAAACTAAACGTCTAATTTAACCATCTGCGACATACGGATGGTAAGCATTTGTCCACCTCGTAGTCCGATGGAAAAAACGGCATAATAGAATGAATACATTACCATAATATATTATTATTGAAAATCGATTATGTATGTTGTTTGTATTTTTACTCACTATTTTGTTAGATACCTACTAAGTAGAAACCAACATTATTTAACAAACTAGTTTTTTTCCGGGACTTCGTCAACGTAAAATCCGGTTATAATGTTCCAGACCCGTTCTCCGGAACCAAATTAAATTACGGGATAAATTTATAGCCCATGCGCTATTCAGGGCTATAAGCTATATTGCTGCCAAATTTTATCAAAATCCGTTCGCTAGTGTTTGAGTGAAGTAGTAATAAACAAACTAACAAAGTTTCGCATTTAAAATATTAGGTAGGAAGTACGATAGTAGGGTTATAGTACCTACGTATTTCAGAGATAATGTTTGACTGCTAATCTACCTCCAGTAGTCATGGTCACATTATTTCGACTAACATTGTAATACATATTATAATTAAATTAAATATCTACTTATCATACAATGGTTACAATACAATATGATTATACAGAGGTGCCCTTGGTTATTAATTTAATATAGGTAAGTTTTGCCTTCACCTTTAAAAATCTAAGCACGGATCTATTTGAATCAATCTTTGAATTAAAGATATATACCGACCTACCACTAATATAGTAAATACTTAGGCAATTACGATTTTACGCGTAAGTAGGTATATTTAAATCTTCTATATTTTTTATTATTTGCTATCCCGGTTGTACTCTCGTGCGCGAGGGCCCGGGGTCCAGGCAGATCAGGTAATTACAATAGAGCGACTGCCATCTGACCTCCGTGACCTTGTTAACAGGGGAACCTGACCTGATTGGATCATGGTTACACATTCAATCGCCTGAATGTACAGGTTTTAATCACAATGTTTTAGCATAAGCGTAAGGGCATCGGTTAGCATTCAACTAATATACATAACTCAGAAAAGAGTAATTGGTGGCCGCAGTGGGATTCGGACCCGGTACTTCCCGCTTATGAGTAGGATGCCTTAACCGCTCGCCTACCGACGCTCCTAGGTACCTATACTCGTAGGTATATTTAAACATCGGGAAATAATTAGCCGATTCTAGATCTGTATGATTTAGTTTAGACACGTGAATTTAATTTCTAAATATTCGTAAAGGTTGTATTGTAGCTATTTAACTTCGTGAATCATCGCTATGAATTATACACAAATCCACAACGAATTGAATGGAAAACGTGGCAATAGTCGAAGAGTTAGATAATCACCCCATTGGAAGTAACCTAATTGTAACAATAATGCTGGCCTTACATGTGGTGATGTTAAAGATGGAGGCAGGTCACGCACGCATTTGCGTGAACTTCACCGGTTTTTTTAATATTCTTATAGAAATTGTAAGGTCATAGTTAAAGCGGACTCCGGGCAATCGCGTGCGAGAGCACACCCGCCATATTGACGCCAATATAATTTAGATATTATTATTGTAGTCTGCATATTTTACATGCAAATCTGTAAATCTGCGAATGTTACATATTCACGCCTAAAATGCTGAACAGATTTGTATAAAATGTAACAAGGAGATGGAGAGTAAACGCGATAGAGAATGTTATAGACTACTTTGTATGAGGACGAAGTCGAAGGAAAAAGCTAGTTAAGTACTAACACAGGCAGGTAAGTACCCACTATTTTGCTATTCAGTGACAAACTAACAGACAGACCACGTGATGTATGTATTTGTAAAATGTATTTGTCGCCCACGTATTAACATCCACGTTCCTTGCATTTAGGTTTAAAGTAACGAAAACGTAACCACAGGTGCGTTCTTGCTATGAGAACTAAATATATAATTAAAACTGTATATATGTTGCCTTCTAGTTACCATTATCTAACTATTGTATATCCGAAAAGGATAAACTGGCCTATAGGCTATGTTATTGCAATAAAGTACTTACTTACTTACTTAAAAACCGGAACACAATAATACAAGCAATGCTGCTTGGCGGCAGAATAGATAAGGGGGTGGAATCCACCCAGGCGAACTCCTCAGGCTTGACAGTTCTACCACTGGTAAAGCGTCGATTACAACACCCATAATTTAGGAACCTACCTCATTCAGAGAGCAAGATGGAATGTACCAATTGGTCATAGTATAACGATGTGATACAAAAATGGACCTTATTCTATGAGCATTAATACATTCCACTTTCAACTTGCTCTCTGAATGAGTTAGAATCGTACGCAGTTTAAAAGATTGTTCCGAGTACCTACTTCCGAGCTATCAAAGACAGTTGACAAAATTACCTCACCAACTTTCAGGTCCTTGGACAACTACATAGAGACGCCTTTGAGCGACCCTCTGGCGATCATCGACTCGTCTTGCATAGATCAGAGCCTTCCGACTGTCGTCTATACCTTTGGGTACAGAGGCCGCGTCGGAGGCCCAGCCACCACTGCTATGATCACAGCATACCTGACCAAGAAGAAACGCAACGTTGTACTCCTGAATTGGGAGAAAGAAGCCAAAAGCGGCGTCCTGGGTATTCCTTTGGGCTACGCTCTGTACGCTGTGCCTAATTCTAAGAAGGTAACGGCGTGTTTCATCGTTATGTCGTAGTTTTCCAGCTATTCGCTTCGATTCAACATTTACAATACGTACGGCTAAGGCATTGCACAAGTTGCATGTGAGTGTGTTAACTCAACATTATAATCTGGATGCCTTCAAGGCTAGAGTGAATAGGCTGTGCCTAGACAGACATGTTCTATCTTCGGCCGCATCGTAACTTACCAACAGCCTGGTGGTACCAGGCGATCAAATGCCTGATAGTTAGAAATTTATGAAAACTAGCGACCCCCGTCGGTTTCGCACAGGTTTTCTCGGCTTACCTTTTTATTATTCATATAAACTTTCCGGATGAAATTCTCTAACTGATGGTGAAAACCGCATCAAAATTCGTTGCGTGGTTTAGGAGGAGTTAGCGAAAATACATCCAGACAGACGTGGACTGCGGACAGGCTGTTATAGAAAATGTATGCCATCACTTCTGCGGTGCTATCATCTCCGGGTAACGATGGCGGTGGACTCGTCAACTTATCACTTGAAGACTTTAGGGTTTTTTGAAACTACACAGTGACAAACAATTAGACAGCCCACTTGATGGCAAGTGGTAACTGTCGCCTATACCATCTACGATTCAAGTATTTACGTTGCAGGCAACAAAAATGCGGAACCGCAGGTGCATCACTGTAAGGACTGGTGAAATGCCTCATGCCTGTAATTGCGCTGGCTACAGAATACAACAGTGCAAGCATTGTTGCTTAGCGGCAGAAATAGATAAGGCGGTGGTACTTAACCTGGCGGATTCCTCAGGCTTAACAGAGCTTACCACTCTTATCCTACTACTTACCCGAAACTTATCCGTCCTGATCCCATGCTTCTTTTAGGTGGGAGTGGCTCTTGGCGAAGCCCTAATGAAGTTAAAGCGCGCCGGACTTAATATGACGGACGTGCATCTCTTGGGCCATTCTCTGGGAGCGCACCTGATGGGCTTCGCGGGCAGAGTCGCTAGGGAGCGAGGAGGTGCAGTGTCCAGGTAATTTTCATTTAGGCTTTGAAGTTTAGGAGAGGAGAAATGGCACTATTGCACATTATAGTCACTTTCCTTTTTGGTGACTATAATGTGGCTGAAAAGCGAAGCAACGAAGAGGATGTGAGGCCAGTTGGTACTTTTTACTTATAGTATTCAGTATTTATTTATTTACAGTCTGGTATATACATACATAGGTGGTAGCATGTACAATGAGTAGCTTATCAGACACCTTCTCAAGGCACTACAAATTTAAGTGGAACCCAAACAAGAGGCTTTGTAAGTAGGTACAAAAAGTGTAAAGGCAGACCAACGTCTGCTATCGCTACAAAGTGAATTTTTTTATGACTTCGATGATGTAGGATAACCTTTAGCGCACTATAATCTTAAATAGGACGGGCCGCCTACGTCAGGATTCCAATCGCACCGGTAACCGCAATTCGCTTGACTTTTTGACATTATTACACCCAATAAGTGGCTTTTCTTCTCCTATTTCTTTGACGTTAAATTATTTACTACCCCCAATAAGTACATATACCTTAATGCTTACATCTTATTATCGTAGCGTCTGCACGAATTCGGTCCAATTCGAGACCAACGCAAATATTTATTTAGATGTCAGTGCACGTCGGCTAATAACTATGACTATACGGAGCGGCGCTGGTCTAGTGGCAGCGTGCTTGGGAGACCGATTATAAAGGTTAAGCAGTGCTCGCAGTGTCCGGGAGCTGGTTGGGTTACCGTTTCCTAGTTTGAGGCAAGTCGAACATCAGCACCGCAACGAGCTCGCCACTCGTCACTCCTAATACCGTATGTTCAGGTTTTGTGACGTTGTCTTCAATAAACTCCCGGAACACGTTAAGAATGCAACTACCATCAATAGTTATAAATTTAAACTAAAGAAGTGGTTACTGGATGGCTGGTGGTGGTTGCTTTTACGACTTTGACGAATTTGTTAATTTAAAATGAAAACACCAAAATGTGTAGTTTAATTTATTTTTGTTGCCGTAAAACCGGTCTATTTTTATTTCTTGTTATAATTGTAATAAGTAACGACTGTTTTATGTAAAATGTCACGATATAACTTCGTGACATTTTGAAAATATTATGAAAGTGTAATACTTATATAATTCATTATCAATTGACTTGTAACACTGTTACCAATAAAGTATTTGTATTTGTTGGCTAAGCGAGGTTGACAAAGGCCTTCTGCTGAGACTGGTTGTAAAGTGTAGGGCCCCGTGATGGTATTTCTTTTGTATCGCATTACAGGATCACCGGTCTAGACCCAGCCAGGGCATTGTTTGAGGGCTCATTCGCTATCCAGACCGGTCTGGACCGCACCTGTGCCAAGTTCGTGGACATAATACACAGTGACCCCGGCGGCTATGGCAGCAGTCGGTCGTCGGGCACAGTGGATATATGGCCCAACTACGTCGGAGAGAACAGTAAGCAGCCAGGTTGCCCCACTGGCAGCTTTGAGATGTTTAGTCCTGAGGGTAAGTTTCTATTATATATGTTATTTCGGCGAGGTATTTTGCGATTATGATAGGATCAGACATTAAGTGATACGTTTTTATGCTACGCAGTGACAAACGACAGGCAGCCCTTTCGATGGTAAGCGGTAACTGTCGCCCATAACAGCTACAATTTATGCATTTAGTTTGCAGGCAAAAACAATGCAAAACCGCAGGTGCTTTGTCACTATGAGACTGTGAAAGCCGCAATCAAATCGGTCCATCCGTTCCGGATCTACGATGCCGAAAGATACACAAGGCCACAGATACACAGATCCACACGTCAAACTTATATCACCCTTCTTTTTCGTCGGGGTTTAAAAAGCAGCATAGGTAATTAGCATGGAGATAATAGCAAAATGTTCCACAGACGTGGAGGAGGTTTATGTTTATCAGGGGACCTAATTCTACAAAGGGGCTTACTACATCGTCATTGCAACTTATAAAGAGATCGGAATCCTCTGCGCTCGAGCCAAATACGCACTCATCGAGTTTATTAACACCCGACAAAAAAGAGGGGTTTAGAAGAGGTGTCTGTGTATCTGTATGTCTGTATGTGGCATCGTCGCTCTCGAACGGATGGACTGATTTGGATACGTTTTTTTTTGTATTTGAAAACCAGTTTATTCGATTTGGTTATTAGTTTTGTTTTAGTTTAGAAAATATTTGATAAGTTTTTCAATTTACTAAAAAAAGCTGGCCTGCCAATTGCTAAAGCTATTAAGACCGCCGAGGACAGAACCACATGGAAGAGTCTGTTACAGCAAGTGAGTAACATTTCAGACTAGACACGACCTTCAGCAATGAAGATGCCGACTAGGAAGAAGATATAGATATATAAATTTAGTCGGTAATTATCAGACTTTCCTGTCGGTTAAGTCATTTTATAGGTACAACTCATGACAAACGATCAAAATTGTTGCTGAGGATTTCCGATTTGTCTTAAATAATTCTTTAGACGATTTTAATCAATCCGAACACGTTCTAATGGTAGGAGATGCCGCATAAGACCGTCGACATTGAAGAATAAACCTCGGTTGAAGTGATGTGATACAAATATATCCACTAACGTTAGCGTATTGCATAATAATAAGCAAATAGGTGGACGAGTAAAATTGGTATTCTTCAGTTGTCTGGACGTTTATAGTCAACCAGCCTATTTTAGACGCGTCCTTCAGTTGGTCGCAATGGAAAATTGTATAAAATATTTAGAAGTACATGATACCTATGAAATTGGCAGTAACATATTAGTTTTTATATTAATAATAATTGGTAACCAATACCGTGTGGTGTCCGGCCTACAACGCGAGGATGCCGAAGACCGGGCGAAGTGGAAGAGAATGAGTAGGAAAGCGGACCCTGGCAGAGACCGGGATAAACGCTAAGACGATGATGACCGTGTTGTCCGGCAGAGTAGAATAGCACCAACCCCCTACACTCGTGCGTGTCGTACAAGGCGACTAACGTTTTCGAGGCAAACGATCTAAACTCCGTAGACTGGAAAATGGGCAGCAGCATTTTCCAGTGTTATATTTACAACACTGCGATCTCCAACCCGCCTGCCAAGCGTGGATATTATGGTAATAACCTCCCCTTTCGTGGGAGAGCCACTAAGTACTGCAGTGAACTGTTATGGGCTGTGATTATGAGTAAACAATTGTAGGTATAAAACCATCATTCGGTTAATAATCTTGATCTTAGGTAGCCCTGCCGTAAAAGCAAGCGCGTTGAACTCTTTTGTTCGCAAAAACGTTCCCAGAATGCGCAATGAGCTCAACGCGTTGTGCTTAAACAAATATAGTTTTATAAAGGTTTCTTAGCTGTTGAAAATACGAATCCGTTTAAATCCGTAGAAACAGTCTTTTTATATCTAGTTACAATTTTGCGTTATAATATATTCATTAACCGACAATTTTCAAAGAAATTCCAAAATACAGTGACAAATCACAGTAGGTTGGGGGCATATTTTTTAAAACGGATCTATAATTAGTTAATTTTGTTTATTTTGACGGACGCATAAGTAGTACGTCAAAATAAAGTAGGCTATGATAGAATAGGATCGATCGCCACTCAAATATTGATAGTTGGAACCCTGTGCGTCCGCTCGCACTGTGAGAGCTCATAGTAACGTTTCTAAATATGGGTGCCTTAGATACAACGCAGGCAACTCATAATCGTAGGTACCCACTACTCTTCGAGATGTAACGTGGCCTTCGAACCTTTTCAGACCTGTGCAGCCACGACCGCTCGTGGCGCTATTTCTCGGAGTCACTCGCTTCGCCCACTGGCCTCATGGCGGTAAACGCTGACAGCTACGAGAATTGGGAGGCTGGCTCCTACCGCACTGACGATGCCATCTACATGGGAGATTTGACCAGCAAGCGGTGAGGTTGCTTACTGTTATTTCTTCGATATCCGAAGAGCGTCTAGTGGTTAGGGAGTCCGACTCGTAAGCGACACTTTTTCATGCACCAATGACTCTTTTCCGAGTTATGTAGGATGCTCCGATGAGGTGAGGAAAAACATCGTCATGAAACCTGCACATCCTGCGACTGAATGTGTAACCATGATACAATTTTTGTTATGCCTAAATGCTTAGGAACATCTTAAGGCCTAAGTTTAGTGCAATCGGGCATAAGTACCTATTATCGTTGTTGAGATAATTTTGGTATTTTCCCGCCAAAATATACAATACTAAAGCAGATTTTACACTTACGAAAATAACGTCGTGAAAACAACGTTTTCGAACAACTTTAGTGTGATTTTCGTACAATTTTCCTCGATTTTCGTACTTTCACAACGGCAACACTGCTTTCGTGACGATGATTCAACGCGCTTTATCCGAATGGGTTACTTTATAGGTGTTTTCGCGACAGAACTTTCGTAAATATAAACCCAGCTAAGTACCTACTTTAATGTTATTTTAAAACACCATACCTATCCACAGAGCGCGAGGCAACTACTACCTGACGACAGAACCGAAATCTCCTTTCGGCAAAGGCGTAGACGGCGTGAAGCCTGACGGCAACCAAGCGAGGAAACGAAGGGAGTCGGTGTTCATGAAGCTCTTCAGGAGTTTCAGGTGATACTGGCTGTATGTGGTGGAACGTGTTAGGAGGACTTTGTATGGGGTTGTGAGACTGTTCGGTTAGCCTTTATTTTGGTAGGAATAACTAGATGTATTTTTTGTGTGTTTTTGGGGGTTTCCTGATTCCAGATGGCTCTACTGAAATGTGAGGTATGATGTCAAAATAAAACCCTGTCATTGGTTGGAATAGTTTCGTCATTTTACAGCAGTTGTTTCTATCCAATAGCACGCAGCATTTTGACAACGGATCTCATTTAAGATCTTATTACATTTGGCTTAATTCAGTAGCCTAAATTCAGAAACAACAAACGTGGGAGCAAATCAAAGCTTGTAATCATCATCATAATTTCAGCCGAAAGACGCCCACTGCTGGGCATAGGCCTCCCCCAGAGATCTTCACAAAGGCCGGTTCTGTGCCTTCCGTATCCAGCCGGTACCTGCGATTTTACAAGGTCGTCGGTCCACTTCGTGGGAGGCCTTCCCACGCTGCGTGCAACGCGTGTATTGTTCATAAAATAAGGTCCATTATTGTATCACGCCTTTTGAAAAGCGGAACGACGCGTAACATAATATTAGTGATACGAAAATGATCCTCATTCGATGAGCAATACATTCCACTTTGATTTGCTCTCACGATTTTTGCTTCTGAATTTAGCCAAATGTAAGAAGCGCATTATTCCTAGCGCCATCTGTTGGATTTTGAAATCGCGGACACTCTTTTTGGTTAAGTAAAAAATAACAAGAATGTATTTTTCATGAAAGAATGTTCCAATAAGTTTATAATGTTTTAATTTTAGTTAGTTTTAGTTTTAGTGTAAGTTGTCAACGTTCTGATGTGTGTGATATAGCTTTAAAAATAAAAACTACCGTACATAAATTATTTACATTGTTTTATTTCAATTTCTTAAAACATAATATGTACAGGAGATATAACTTTAAACATTAATAAAATACATAATACCATGACATTAAATTGTGACGCTTATTTGGATCATATTTCGGATGGAAACCCGCGCCATTTTTCATAAAAAGGCAATTTTAAACGAAATTAAAATAATATTGCACGTTGACGGGAATTGAATCCTCGAATATATCTAATTTGTTCCTGTGTCGAGTAAATAATAGATTTGGTGTTTAAGACGCTGCCGCTGTAACGACCTTATTAGCAACGGTCGTGCCGATCATGGTCGTACAATGGACGTCGCCCGACCAATTGGAGCTCTCAAAACCGCCAGCCGCACGACCGTTGCCAAATAGGACAGCGCCTTATCCACAGTATAAAACAATAAAATTGTAGAAGAATAAAATAACTTTGCCCACAATACTAGATCTCGTCTAGACGGAGGACATCAGAAACGAGGACATTCTAGTATGATAAATGGTATAAGAATTTAAATTATCAATTGATAATGTCTATGCCATACTTTAAATAAATAAAACTTTTTACAAACTCTTGACTGTTGCACAGCCTTTTTTCTGTGTGAGAAGTTGTGTCGAAGTTGTATCTATGTGATAATACAACAAAGACTGAAACTAGGTGGGACACTGTTTTCTATGCACTTATGGGTTTATTACAATTGGCTGAATTCAGTCGTCTAAATTCAGAAGCAAAAAGCGTGATTGCATATGAAAGTGGAATGCATTGCTCATCCTCATTTTATGAGCAATACATTTGCACTCACGGTTTTTGTTACTGAATTTAGACTACTGAATTCAGCCAAATATAATAAGCGCATTGGGCAGTATTAGTGATGCTGTATTTTTCCTTTAAAGTTAAATAAAAACTTTCCTTCTTTCTACCTTGGTCCACACCTAGGTATAGCAACTTTATGCTCCATACCAAATAGTGGCCAGGGGTCGTATTGATGATCTCCGATAGTACGCCGCCATCTTGATCCTATTGAGTAGGAACCAATAGCAGCAAGGTAAAGCCAGAGCTGCCTTGCTGCGATAGGCGGTACGGCCGCAGACCATGCTGAAGTTGGAAGTCCATCTTAAACTATCATTACTTCATGGTTATATTCACTATTCGATGAGATGCGACGACCCATGCCGGGTTTTTATGTACAAATCAAGCATAAATACAATGCCATCTTTTCACCGGTATCCAGCACCGCCCCTAGACACACCACTTAAAACAAAATAGTCAGTCTACTCCCTAATATCAATTCAATACACTGAGTATCCCACGTTAGTACTAAGTGGGTGCCGTTACGTAGTACCGCTTCATAGTCGAGTCGATGTCGACGATGGCGTTGCGGACGTCGTGCGTCGCCGAGCCGAGGGACTCGAACGTCGTCGCTAGACGGGTGATGGCTCGCGCCTGTGGATATTGAGTGGACTGTTTTATCTTGTGTAGATCATATGCATTATATGCTTATTACATTTGACTAAATTCAGTATTGCTCATATACTATGTTACGCGTTGTTCCGCTTTTCAAAAGGTGTGATACAAAAATTGACGCTATTTTATGAGCAATACATTCAACTTCGATTTGCTCTCACGCTTTTTGCTTCTGAATTTAGTCAAATGTGATAAGCGCTTTAGGCTGGGGTGGAATCGCCTAACACAACAAATATAAAAAGAATAATCTATCTAGCCCCATAGTAAGCAAAGCTTGTGTTATGAGTGTTCGATAACTGATAAACTAGTTGTATACTTTTTTTAATACATACTTATTATACATAGGTCCTACAAAAAACGTCACTTCCGGTGTTCCGCAGGGATCGATACTCGGACCTTTATTATTTAATATCTTCATAAATGACATAAATAAATGTTTCAAATGCACTAAATTCATCCTATATGCGGACGACCTAAAGATATACAAAAGCATAAAAAATGATACTGACTGTGCCTCCTTTCAAAGAGATTTGGATAGACTTGACATATATTGTACAAGTAATAAACTTCAACTTCATATTTCTAAGTGTCATCTCATTAGTTTCACAAAAATTAAAAAAAATATTCAATGGAACTACACATTGTGCGGTCAGTCTTTATCAAGAGTAAACAACGTACCTGATTTAGGAGTATTACTCGACAATAAGATGCATTTGAATTTACACATAGAAAAAATAGTTACGAAAGCCTTTCAAATGTACGGTTTCGTAATGAGAGCATCCCGTGATTTTAAGAGACCTGCAACTTACTTACACCTGTATCGATCCTTAATCCGCTCACAATTAGAATATGCCTGTATAATATGGGACCCTCTTTATTCAAAATATAAGCATGCCATAGAAAAAGTGCAAAAAAAATTTCTTCGAGCAGTACAATTTAAATGCCACAAAACCATGTACTTGTCTTATAGTCAACTCTTAGACAAATACAAGTTATTAACACTAGAGAATAGGCGATTGCTTCTTCAGGCAAATATACTTTATGGTATTTGTAATAATAATTTTAATTGCATAGATTTAACTAACACAATTAGATTAATAGTACCGAGAACAACGCAACGTCGCGCTGCGCGTGCCTACCCGCTGTTTGCTTCGAACCTCTCGCGGACCAATGCGGGTGAGCGCGCTCCGTTGCAACGAATTGCGAACATATTTAACACTCACTTCAACAGTATTGATATATTTTCATTGTCCTCAGGCAGATTTAAAAAATCTGTAATTGATGTACTTACAAAATCGAATAATGTGTAACCGTGTAGAATCTATTCTTTCTTATCTTCTGTTTCTTTTGTTATATAGTGCCCCTACAGCTCTTGTTTTGGTACCTACTTATACATATAATTAATTTGTGGAAAATGTAGTTGGTATTACAGTTACTAAATACTTTGTAACCTAATCTTAAGGTAATATATTGTAATATTGTCAATTTTCCCGAATAAAATAAAATAAAATAAAATAAAAAATACAAACAAACCCATAACAGAAATTAAAAACCATCATACCGACGCATGACGACGAAAAAATTTTGCCAACCAACAACAATACTTGAAGTCGCTTTGTAAGACGAATGGAGAGCAGATCCTATATCTTATGTCCATGAACATTCTAAGACTTCATAATAATATGTGCTGACTCAGCAGTCGTTAGTAAAAGGCTTATTACACTTGGCTAAATTCAGAAGCAAAAAGCGTGAGAGCAAGCACAAAGTGGAATGTATTGCTCAATACATAGAATAACGTTCAATTTTCGTTAGGTTTCCCAAAAGGCGTGATAAAAAAACAGACTTTATTCTATGAGCAATACATTCCATTTTGATATTGCTCTCACGCTTTTTGCTTCTGAATTTAGCCAACTGCAACAAGTCTATAAGTAAGAAACATCAGGCTATGAGATGTACCTGTAGGTGTGATGCCTCTGCGAGTCGGTCGATGGCTTGCGAGTTGGTCTGCGACGCATTCGCCAACTCTGTCATCGCCATCGCCTGGGCACTCATGACTTTGACCTGGTCAACGTGAAAATAGTATTGTTATACAAACTAATATTATAATGAGGAAAAACACTCTACTTCGCCCTGCCTTCGGTATCCTTAAGCTGGACATACACATTCTTGCCTATTGCCAATCCGCATGAAAATGCCGATTGGATCAGAACGAAATGTGTGTGGGTTGGCATGAAAGCACAATCTTCGGCTTGGTCATTGAAACTGAACATCGTTGCCGATTGGACGAAAGGTATGAAGGAGTAAGATGTATATGGATGAATTGCGAATTGGATTAAGCCTGCAGAGTTCCTCCTTAACATCGTAAACTGTTGGCTCTTGCATCAGACTCTCAATGAAAATACACAGGTACAAACTTTTATAGGTGTACCTTGCTCTAGCTACTACCTGTCTTTTAAACTACAGTGGATTGTTACTTGTCGAAAGAGCTGGAAAATATAAGTATTACCCATCTAGACAGATCTCTGGCAATTAAAAAATGGTTATAAAAAATGAAATTCAATATTGTTTACCAATTTTTCCATAATGGACATCTGCCTGGCGTCAGTGTCTACAGTGGGGACCTCAAACGCCAGCACCGGTTCGGACTCTATGTGATCTTGATCCATGCTCTCTTCATTGAAATAGTTTTCTTCAACAAAATGTGTTTCTTGCTTCACTTCTTTTCTCCTTTCTTCTTTTGAAGTATTACGGGGTTCTAGAAGAATGGAATTAACAATTTATAGCACTCTGAACTTCTGTAGTAATAGACATCACATTACTTAAATCAACAGCCCTATCTTGAGGGCTTTGCCATAGCGACCATGCTTGACAAGCGGACTGGAGAACTCAGTTTTCAAACAATTATCATCTTGGCATTAATATCCCTTTTGTGCTCTTGCGCACAAGAGCCCGTAGTCCACCTTGACCATGATACAGAATTTGGCAGATCAGGTAATCACAGAGGAACGACTGCCATCTGACCTCCGTGACCCTGCTAACAGGGGAATCTGACCAGATTGGATCATGGTTACACATTCAGTCACCTGAATGTGCAGGTTTCATCATGATGTATTCTCTCATGGTAAGAACATTGGTTAGTTGAAACTAATAAACATAACCTAGAAGTCAGTGGTGCATGGCCGCAGTGGGATTCGAACCCGTTACCTATCCCTTACGAGTCAGATACCTTAACCACTCATACACCGACACTTCGCAGTTTGCAAACTATATAACAGATAAAGTTGCTGCCTTAGTCACCTTGTACAAAACCTATAAGTCAAAGAACTTGGTGCAATATTCTACTCTGCTGGAGGCAACATGGCAAATATAGAAAAACACTTACTTGTAACTCTTGGAACATCTTTAGCAAGAAAGAGATCCCATATCTTCTTTTCTAAATTGGAGGTCAAGTTGTTGGGGTCACCACCGGAAGACACTACTTTGGACCTCACTGTAGATTTCTTGTCTGCCCAGTACTGTTGAAGATGTTCTGAATATTAAATACTAGCGAACCTTATTTTATTTTATTTAGAAGACCAACAGCTATCCAACAACATCAAATTAACAATCCTTTGAAACAGAAAGCCAATTACAGGTCTTCCCAGACTATGTAAAGTATATATATAATTAAATGAAGACTATGTACAATCTGGCAAAATAAAGTAAAAAGGAACTACAATTCTTGCAACAATTTATTTCTGCCAGAGTTCTTCTGCTGTCAAGCAGCACCATCAAGACTTTCTTGCCAGACTGTACCTAATGTGCGATTTTTTCTTGTACAGATTCAATTATTTTAGTACTCACTTTAATCCAAGATTTAACAGGTCTAGTTGGGCCACTTAAGCTGTTGACAGTCCTGGTGAGCTGGGCCCATAATTTTTTGCTCTGGTCTCGTCCCTCCAGGCCTCTGAGTTTGCTGAGTCCTAAGACTGGATGTTTCTCCATAAAGTCCACTATGGCAACCACCTGCTCCAGACTTGGACGAGACTGCAATTATTTTAAAATAAGAGATTTAGAAGTTAGTGGTCAGAGCAGGTACAAGAAAGGGCAACTCAGAGTAAAGGGACCGGGTGACAATAAAAGGCACCCGGGGGAGTTTGTGTTAAGCTGACCATACACATTAACTCCTATGGTCTATGTATTCAAGTAGAACTGAATGAGGTGGACTGGCATGACAACCGATTGAACATTTTAAATGTATCATGAATTTAGTGTTAAGGAAAGAGGGCGCAAAACAGACAAAATATTTTTTTAACATACATTTTTAATTTAATGTTTGCAAGTCAGAATACAATTTTAAAATATGAGTCACATTTTTTCCCCTAGACCCCTTTGCTACTCCCAGAGCCCTACGCCCAAACCAGTAGTAGCTGATTTGTGATCCAATGGTAATGCAAATTGAGAAAAGTATATAATAGGTACCCATTTAACCAATATACCTTATAGAATCAGTTAACCACTATCTTATTTAGATTAAAGCAGAACTCCAAATCTTCAAGTTGAAACCAATACTCGATCGGAAAGTATTTCATGAGTTGAGGGCGAGTACGAGGAGTAATAGTAGAATCCCACGTAAAACTCGAATATAAAATCTCGTGAATTTCTATTTTCTACTTACGGCTATAGTTCTGTCCGTCATTATTTTAGTGGCTTTTAAAAGTTTAGTAATATTAGCACCACATTCATTTACTTTGTCGTCCAATTCTATTAGAACTAATCTGCAAATAAAACATTACACCGTTTCTGTTGTAACTGTGGTACCTACACCGAGAATCCGTGAACAAAAACAAAGTAAACCTCACTTCCCTAAATGTCGATAAATCGAAAAGCAAGCGAAAACGAAACGGAAAATGGACGCGAGTCGCGACCATTGGTTGGGGAGTGAGTGAAAGTGTTGCTATTATACAAAAATACAAGTAATAGTCATTCGTTCTTTACATTGTTATTGGTCTTTGTAAATATCAAACGTCACCGTTGCGCATAGACTATAGATTGAAGAGGTAGCGCGAATCAAAATAAAATCGATAAAAATAATCGAAACTCATTACTATTTTTTTTACTATAAAATCGAATTATGAACTATATTTGGTTGGAAGGTATATATAGTTCATAGTTTGTGTTATATATAGTTCATAGTTTGTGGTTTGTGTTGGAAGGGATGATTAAGTTTGTTTGTGATTGTGGTTGTTAAAAATTATACAAATAAAGTAATAATTTGAATCTAGTTCTGTGTGAATGTGAATTTTACTCGTAACATAATAAATACATAATGTTTTATAAAGAAAGTACGGTGACTGTTTACTACAATTGCTAAAACTCTGCCGTAATAATTTTTATATTATTGTTGACTATCTACACGAAAAACCGCTTAAAATATGGCAAATTCCGTCAATATATCTATTGAAGCACCTATAGAAAATCAAATTCAAGAAATCACATACGATGGACAAGAGATTTACCAAGCGTAAGTACTTAAGCACATAACATAAAATAAAAAGATTTGTTTGTTTTTAAATAATATGCAAAAACTATTTGTATTCTGTTATCCAGACCCCTGTCTATGTCGGAGAATCTCGCTCGTCTAGCCCAGAAAATAGACTTCTCAAAGTCTGAAGATGAATTCTGTAATGTCAAGAAGGAAGGTGAGACCAGCTCTGACACCAAATCTGAAGATGAGAATAAGGAGCCGGCCTACCAGTCCAGTCTCTGGCCTTGGGACTCTGTCAGAAATAAATTAAGAAATGCCCTAACAGAAGTGTCTGTATTAGCTGATGTTATCACTATTGCTAAGGAGAAAAGATATATGGTGAGTTCATTTTTATTTCTTATCTGCACCATTCGCAATGCAATTCCCTACAAGATTTACTATTCCCTGGGTGTTGAGTGTCCATATGCTGCTGTGATCACTTACCATGAGGTGACTCGTTTGCCTCCCACAGCTACACTGTGTTCTAGAGCAATAAATTGTACACCTGTCTGACCTGATTGGGTCATGTTTATTATGATCTAATCTCACTGCCCGCTAAAGTATCGTTATGAGGATAGGAATGCTGTGTCTTCAATCTGATATACTATGTAGACTTCCAGCACTACAGATTCTCCTGAACAGGGCGAACAGGGCGACATTCTGATGTTTGTGTTTCCGATTGGGTTTATCCAATTTTGCTTTTGGTAGTTTATGCTATATTGCATTATTTCTTGCAACTGTTTTGATTCCTTGGTCATGGTAGATATATTTGATATCTGTCCATGTGTATGCCAAGATACTTTGTGTGATCTTCTTGTAGGATCTTCTGTTTATATACTTTTATTGGCGGGTGTTTCTCCTAAGAGTGAAGATCACCTGTGTAGATTTACTATGGTTTGCCTTTATTCTCCAGGTCTTTAACCATTTCTCCACTTCATTGGTGAGTTCTTTCATTTAAAGTGCTTGATAAAGGAATTCCCATAGGAATTTAAAGGGATGAATAGGTATGTTTTTAGTTTTATTTGTTATGAACACACACAAAAACTGAACCACTGATTGTTTTAATTTTTTTTACTAATGGTAAGGACACTAATCCCGGGTTTCACCATCACTCCTTAGGTTTTAGGGGATTCTTATAGCACTTTATGAGATGGATTTTCATGAAAAATATGAACTTACTTAAAAGTGTTAGGAGTCCCTTAAAACTTAGGGGGTGAGGAAGGAAACGGTCATAACTAACATAGGCAGCATAGGTACTTTGATGGCAGAATTTCTCATGACAACAGACAGCCCTGAGGGAAAGTTTGCACTTATGTGTTTTATCAGAGGTGATGGGAGTATAAGTACAAAGTTGAAGAGAATACCTAATTTTATAGAAAACTGAATATAAGATAGGTAAAGTTTGATTATTACCACCATGTCATTGTCAGGTTCCTACTTATAATTTGTGGATTATCATATTTACAATTTATCCTTCAGGTTTTGGACCAAATCCAACCAGACCCTGTGGAAAACCGACCAATGGTGCAAGTGTACGGTCGCAAGAAGGCTCTCGGGGCAGCTGCTGCTGTGTTGCTGGCTGGTGTCGAGCGTCTCCGTGCCAGTGAGACGATGCGCATGAACAGAAGCATGCCGGACTTTCACATTGATCTCTTGCGGCTCAGACAAAATTGGAGGCTGAAGAAAGTCTCAAATACCATTGTGGGAGATTTGAGCTACCGTACAGCGGGATCCAAGTTTAGTCAAACTGGTGTTTTTGAGGTAAGTGAAGTTTGAATAAGTACACATTACACATAGAACCAATTTGGTTGTTGGTAACAGGTGAACCTGACCAAATTAGATCATGGTTATACATGCAGTTGCCTAAGGGTGCAGATTTCATCGCAAACAAATGTTTTTAGTACAAGTACAAGAGATACAATGAATAAGCGGACCCCGGGCCCTTGTACGCGAGAGCACAACCGGGACATTAACGCCAAGATGATTATTTTTATTACAAGAGTTACAATAAAATTTGAATGTAGATATTCTTTATTCTAAACAGAAATAAAAATTAATGGGTTGTCCTCAGGTTGTAGACATCCTGAACAACGGTGGCCGCTTTCCGTAAAGGTGGCTTATCTGTCCGTGTGCTTCGATAGCTGCTATCGACCTAAAAAACCTGTGCTTTCCAATTTCAGGTAACAAAAGCACCTGAGGAGCAAATAGCGCAGGCTATGAGCCTCAATGCGTCAGGTCCGCCACCTTCCGCTCTGCGAGTCACTGTGCCGCCGGAATTGCAAGGCGTTGCCTTCATATCAGTGCTTTGCCAGAAAGGTAACTCATCTTCACTGTCTTCATACTCATACTATGCTTACACTATAACCACAGAATCTTTACAGAATTTTGTATTATAATAGATGACATACAAACCCATGACTTGATAGTCTAAAATGGTCACATTTGCGATTCTTATTAGTTTCATATTACAGTGCCCGTAATCTGATCCAGTGGCCAGTACTGGAACTAACTGACGCCATTTTGAATTGTCATGTCAATGTCAAAAGCGACGCTGCAGATAAGTTTAAGACAAATTAATGTGAATCATGTAGCCTTTTTAGACCCCCTAGAATGCTTCATCATAGTCAACACAAATAAAGCCAGATAGCCAGAGGGCGTTCTCTTACAACGCTCGCCGACTCGCGTTCCCAATTAATGCAGACTACGGTGTTATATTGACTAAAATCATAACTTCAGAACAGCTATTTCATTTTTTTTTGTTAGGTTTGTAACCGGAAATTTTCCGAAAGTCGATTAAAAAGAAGTTGTTAAAATAATTGTAATAAATGGCGATGATTAGACACGATTCTAAAAAAATAAATCAAAACGAGATCGTTAGATGTAGAAAAATGTGCGCTTTCTTCGCACTAAAACTACGTATCTTTTTACGAAACATCTTTCTGAGCAACTTCGGTTACCAAATTCAAAACTTGAGAATCCTGTCCAGCGAGGCACGCCGAACTACACTTTTTACTTTTAAAGTAGCCCCCATTGTCAGGACAAGGACAAAAAAAGGTAGGTAGGAGAGGGTAGAGTTAAGTAGAGGTAGGGTAGGGAAATGGTAGGGTACGGACCGGCTTGTTTTCATAAAGAATACCGTCATTTCAGAACAAGAAGATGTGGTGACTGCAACACTCAGTGCGTCCGCTCTGAACTGCCCCGGCACGCTGCCCGGTGATGGTGCTGAGCTGCATTGGCAACAGAAACTGGAAGCTGCACAGAATGTGCTTTTCTGTAAGGAGCTGTTCGCCAGATTGGCAGCAGAAGCTGTCCAGTTGGACGCTTCAATACCTCATATGGTTGTCGGGAACCAGATTATGGCTACGGTAAGTTTTTTAATGCATTTAAAAAAAATAGGAAAAGCGGCCCTTAAGAGGACGACCCAGGGAAACCTTTTCCAGTCCCAACAGATCCCAGTGTCTGCGTTTGTTGTCCACACTAGACACTAGGGTCTGAAGTGGAAAAAATAAAAGAAGATGTATGAAAAGAGTTGTGGATATATGCGAGGCTAGGAAGTTGTGTCCTGACACTGCACTGTCCTAACAGAGCAAACAAAGTGGTCAAAAGCAAACATAGTCTCTGCCTACCCCACCTGTGGGACAGAGGCGTGAGCTTTATGTACGTATGTGATGAAAAAAAAAATACTGGTTCGGCTACTAAATCATCTTGGCCTTAATATCCCCGTTGTTCCGTGATCTGCCGTTGTGACAATGGTTGCCAATTATTTTTGTAGCCACATATTGTTGTAGAAATATTGCCGGCTTAAAAGCTCCAAACATATAATTATTTGTATGTGTTTATTATTATCTAATTGAAGGTTACTAGCCTTTTTCAGCGGCTCTTACCCACCCGCTGTTAGGATCTATGTAAACAATCAACTTTCCCGCGGGAAGCTATTATTTTCCCAGCATAAAACGTAACATGTTACTCAGTGATAATGTAGCGTACTATTGGCGAAAGAATTTTTAAAATCGGTTCAGTTGTTTTTGAGTTTATTCATTACAAACAAACCTACAAAATACAAACGCGGTTCTACCTGCTGGTTTGTTGCCTGCAACTTAAATGTATGAATTGTAAATGTTATGGGCGACAGTTACCACTTACCATCAGGTGGGCTGTCTGCTCGTTTGTCACTGAATAGCATAAAAAAAAGATTTTTTATCTCCTTGTTTTAAAGATAATATGTTTATACTTGCAGGTGTTACCAGGAATCCAATTGTTGATTGGGTTGTGTCACAAAAATGGCCTAAATAACAACAACACCACTGAAGAAATAAAGGTAAATCTCACTTTTTATTCTCATACTGTTGGATTTCATTTTATTACGAGCTCTAGTTTGTATATTTTGTATCTTATTCAACAGTAATATTTTATAATCTCATCATCATTCATCCTTCACAATGGTATAATATGTGATAATTTGTGCAGAGTACTCAAACAGACCAATAGATTGAGATAGATTGGCCGTGTAGTATCGGGTAGAATAGCACCAACCCCCTTACACTCGTGGGTGTCGTACAAGGCGACTAATGTTTAGAGGCAAAAGATCTAGAGTCTCCGTAGAGTGGCCAAGCGTGGAGATCATAGCAATAACCTCCTTTTTCGTGGGACAGGCTCTAAGTCCGGCAGTGGTCTGTTATAGGTTGTGATGATGAGTCAAACCGAACTGACTTCATCAATAGTGCCACCTAGTAGCTTATTCAATGAAGTCAAGGTTAAAAAATTTGCCATTTTCGAGTAATCCGATGCGAGCAGTCCCAGTCGCCTTTCCAGTTTTTCTTTTTATTAAATTGCTTTATAAAACACTTTTTTTTCATAGCGTGTCAATGACAGACACTGAAATGTAGTAACCCAAAACCTAGCCACAAGTTGATTGCTTGCATCTGACTCTCCTCTGTGTATATGTTTGGGAAAAATTTGTGACTCACTGTTTCTTTGTATATTCTTGTACTGTATTTTCGCCTGAAGAGTGGCCAGGACCCTCGCCGTGGTGAGTGATGGAGCCACTGTTTTTAGCGTAGCGCCTAGCTAACCTAGATAAAGCTAGGGAGGGTTCATCAGGTGGTAGGACTCTGTCAAGCCTTAGAAGTCCGCCTGGGTAAGTACCACCGCTTTATCTATTTCTGCCACCAAACAACAATCCTTGCATTGTTATGTTCCAGTTTAAAGGACAAGGTAGCCAGTGAAATTACAGGCACGAGGCTTTTTATATTAGTCGTCACAGTGACAACGCATCTAAGGTTCTACATTTTTGTTACCTAAATGTATGAATTGTAGATGTTATGAGCGACAGGTACCACTTACCATCAAGTGGACTGTCTGCTCAGTTGTCACTGAGTAGAAAAAGAAATCACTAACACAGACGGAAGGCAGCGGCGGAGGCAAGTCGGAACACGACCACGTGCTGGAGCACTCCTTACACCAACTTCTACGCGCGGTACACCACGGGAACACACACCACCCCTTCCCGCACCCCGCCACCGGACCCCTGGGACCTTCTAAGCGCCGTTGCCTGGCTGGTGAGTTGCATTACATTTATTTTTATACCACTAACGGGGCAAACAAGCGGCCTGTCTGATGGTAAGCAGTCACCGCAGCCTATGGTACTTTGCAATACGGATCCCTGGGGCCTTCCAAGCGCCGTTGCCTGGCTAATGAGTTGCATCACATTTTTCACAATTCTCTCTTACAAATCCAAGATAAGGGACGTTACCTGAACCATGACAATCAATCATGACAATTTTCAGAACTATGTCACATCCCGGTTACACCTTGAGCATGTATCAACTGAGCAATTGCATGTTATCTTCATATGAAAGTATGTAGGTAGGTACTTAAGTAGGTGACTATAAACCTATTTTGGGATGGTTAGCTTACCAGCAAGGCATCGGCGAATTGAGTAGTATATATATATATATATATATATATATATATATATAAATCTCCAACCCGCCTGCCAAGCGTGGAGATTATGGCAATAACCTCCCCTTTCGTGGGAGAGGCCCTAAGTCCTGCAGTGGACTGTTACGGGCTGTGATGATGATATATAATTCTAAAGGCGTACACGACAGGTTACAGACACGAGAGGTTGACAGATTGCAGAAAAATGAGTAAACTATATATATTTTATGGGCAATAATAAACTGTATAGAGGAAATATAAACCGACGCTATTGAGTAGTCTATAACCGTAATAAGCCGCCTTCGTTATTGTACCCCATTTAAAAGTAGTCGGTTTATACTCTCTAACTTTGTTGCCAACATCTACGTCAAATGTTGAAAGAATCATAATTCCATGAAGGAGGGCGCTAGGTAAAGGCCTAGCAGAAAAGTCCGAAACGTCATTATTCTAATTTCACAATAGAGATACATCTTAGTTTCTTTACCCGTCACGTTCCTTATTATCCTTGTCGCACTGTTGGCGGCATTCGAATTCCGTCACAGAATTCATACATGCTTCCGGTGTTGCTATATAAAACGCAGAAATAGCGCCAAAAAAAATATCACATTCTGCCCGGTCCGGAATCGAAACCGGGACCACTGCGTGGCAGACCGGCATTTTAACCAACTGAACCACTCAGGTCGTCAAGATATGGATGTAGATCCATTACTTAATTCATCATCATTATCATCTTGGCGTTATGTCCCACGCTCGGTCTTCGGCATCCTTAGTGGTGAGCTTATCGGCACGCATATCATTATTGACGACGTCAAGCCATCGCTTCTTGGGCCGGCCTCTCCTTCCCGTGCCCGGCGGGGGTGGCATGGTCAGACACGAAACAAATTCTTATATTATGTACCTTCAACATAATTGTATTATTTTATTTTTAAATTGACGTTACTAAATAAGTTATTTTATTTTATGTTGACATATATTATTTACAATTATTATTATTTAATTGTGATATATTTAATCTAATCTAGATGTGACATTCAAATAGAATAATTGTTGTTTTTATATGATTCGTTTCTTTCACATTGTGTAATTTAATTATCAGACATTTAAATTTATATTGTTACACACATTTTTGTATAAACACTTAAATATCTGCTGTAACTCTTGACGATCCCTAACTGAAAACACATTTTTGACATATCGAAAATGATCATAATGAAATTGTATTTACTTACACTTGTTTCCCACGTAACATGCCACGTAACAAGACGAGGCCATACCATCGAAGGCTGCATCTTGCAGCTTATCTGGATATCTGATTACTTAACTGCACATAACATACACAGGACCGATGGCTGCGGACCGCTACGAGCTCTTGGACATGAGCAAGGAGCAGTCCCTGCTCGAGCAGATCATCCAGCAGGCGCAACACTTCTTCATGAGAAGACGCAGCGAGTATGTGCTAGACACTATCGCGAAGGAGGTATGTGCCAAAATAATACATAGACAAAGACGCACCCATAATGTTTTTTTGATATTTTCTACAATATGGTGTTGCTAATGTCTATAGGCAGTGATGGTCCACTTTCCATCAGGTGGCCCGCTTGCCTGTTTGCCTACCGTATGACATAAAAAACAACAAAATATTTCTAACTTAAATTAGGCAAAAATATTGTAGTGTCATGCCAAACTAGAGCTCTCAGCTCAGCATATGCTGTAGGCAGTAAGACCACAGCGCTGATTTTCAGCTAAGCCCTATTGTTAGAAGGTTTCTTTTTTACACCACTGAGTTGGCAAAGCTTGCGGCTTGCCTGATGGTCAGTTACCGCGGCCTAAGACGTTTGCAATACCAGGGGCATCTTTTTTTTTAGTTAGACTAGCCAGGCATTTGAACGCCATCTCAGCTGGTGCTGTATATGTCATTTCAGTTACCACAGTTCTTTTAGTGTTTTAGAGTGATGTGA
Organism: Blastobasis adustella; assembly: GCA_907269095.1. Classification (NCBI taxonomy): domain Eukaryota; kingdom Metazoa; phylum Arthropoda; class Insecta; order Lepidoptera; family Blastobasidae; genus Blastobasis; species Blastobasis adustella. Next base: position 4,278,130 of record OU026115.1, on the reverse strand, counting down.
TGAGATTACTTAATAGGAGTTGGGCACATTAACACAATAACAATAGGCCGTGTGGTGTCCGGCAGAGTAGAATAGCACCAACCCCTTACACTCATGGGTGCCGTACAAGGCTACTAATGTTTTCGAGACAAAAGATCTAAGCGCCTCCGTAGACTGGAAAATGGGCAGCAGTGTTTTCCATTGTTATATTATAACACTGCGATCTCCAACCTGCCTGCCGAGCGTGGAGATTATGGCAATAACCTCCCTTTTCGTGGGAGAGGCTGCAAGTCCTGCAGTGGACTGTTGTGGGCTGTGATGATGATGATGAACACAATGACGATGTGCTGTTTTAAACCTCCGACGAGATAGAGTGTAAATGTGTGTCTGTCTGTGACATAATAGCTCCCGAACCGATTTTGATGTAGTTTTCTTTATTTCAAAGCCAGGTTCATCGAGATGGTTCTTACCTATGTATCATTAAAGTCGATTCAGTAGCTTAGAAAATATTTTAGCTTATCCGACTTTTTCTGTCGGTTAGGCTAGTTAATCGACGACAGTTCGTTTAATGACAGTTCGTTCAATGACTAATAAAATTTTGAGTAGGTATCCCAAGCCCGAATTACAGACGGCTCTCAAAGGATAAGTATTGAATCCTCAATTATTTCAGGTGAAGGATCCCCTCATAGTGTCACACTGGAACGCGCTGAACAGTCCCACGCAGTCTTGTGTGAAAATCAACATCATGGCTTACGGGTGAGTTCTGAGTATTTTATATCCTTGTACAAATGTAAGTAGCTAAGTAAGTAAACACTCTTTATTGCACACTTTACAAGACAATATACAATGTGTCGTTGTGTCACCCAAAGGGCAATGGAAAGGGCTATGCTCGGAGTCTCGTTGCGAGATAGAATCAGAAATGAGATCCGCAAGCGAACCAAGGTCACCGACATAGCCCTAAGGGTTGCCAGTCTAAAGTGGCAGTGGGCAGGGCATATAGCTCGAAGAACAGATGGCCGATGGGGCAGTAAAGTTGTCAGTAAAGACCATGTACCGGAAGACGCAGCGTGGGTAGGCCTCCCACAAGGTGGACCGACGACCTAGTATATATAGGTACGAGCTGGATGCGGAAGGCACAGGACCGGCTTTTGTGGAGATTTCTGGGGGAGGCCTATGCCCAGCAGTAGGCGTCCTTCGGCTGATATGATGATGATGATGACCAATGTACAGTCAGTCAGCCCTCCCAAATACTGATTTGCCAATAATATTGTAACTAATTATATTATCGATGCTTTACTAATAATGACTTGAAAACATTTTTTTACAAATACAATTATGTCTACGCTTAAGGACTCGTATGCTCTTATTAGAGAGTTCGTTTACTCTGAAGCTGACTGTACCAGTATTTTACTGGTACACAATCTAAATGTTGATTTCATTTGGTTCGATTGCGAGACAAAAATGGCTTATAATCGAACCAACTGAATTGTGACTCACTGTGCAACCTTTTCGTTATAAGTATCATAATTATGACCGTGTAGTGTCTAGCAGCGTAGACTAGCCCCTTACACTCGTGGGTGTCTCCACTGCAATCTCCAACCCACCTGCCAAGCGTGGGAGAGGCCCGAAGTCCTGCAGTGGACTATTACGGGCTGTGATCATGACACCACAGAATATCTATACTAACGTAAATTACAATAATAACTTGTAAACATTTTTTTCCAATAAAATACTGTAAACATCTTTTACTATTAAAATATATCTGTCTGTAGATACGACGCGGTCTGCCGCACCTCCCTGGTGGTGCATGTCGGCGAGAAGACGCTGAAGTGCATCTGCCGCGACGGGAAGGTGCGACACCTGTCGTACGAACTACAGGAGCTGAGGGACCTCATCTACTGTCAGGTATGGTTCTTTTTTGTATTGCCTAGGGTGGTAGACGGTTAGATGGTCCGCCTGATGGGAAGCGGCCACCGCTGTCCAGGACATATAAGGGGGCATAGGAGCGGATGCGGTGCAGGCTTTTGAGTCCTACTTTGACAGCCTACTGCAGAAAGAACTGACCACCTATCATACATTGAATATAGGCTAGGGGGTCTAGTCACTCTGCAGCTGACTGTACCTGTCATGGCAGGCTTCATTTCACATAATGCGATAAAAAGCCCGTACGTTACTTGGATGCCAGGCATCAAGATGATGTGGATGAAATCTCTCCCATCGTCGGAGAGTGCGGTGGCGGAAAAGTGGCGGTGGCAACAAGCAAATTCAAAATTCAAATTCAAAAACATTTATTCAAATTAGGTTTTTACAAACACTTATGAACGTCATACCTACATAGGTAACATAAAATATAAATCTATTAACATTTTAAAATGCTAGGCGCCGCGGCATCATCGAGCGCATTTTCTTGGCCATGCTGAGACCCACCGACTAGTCAAAACAGCCGGAAGGCACGGCCACAGAAAAAAAATAAAAATAAACGGCAACTCCAGCGCCGCCACCAGCCACCTGTCACTGTGACGTGTCTAAACAGTTCATCTCTCTTATAGTCCACTGCTAGGCCTACGCTATAGTCGAACCTCTCCATCCCATCCGCCGTTAGTTCTGCGAACTTTGTGGGAAGCCATTATGATATTGTTTTTTGGCTTAAGTGTCACATAGCAAGTGGAATAATGTGGCCTCTGCGTACCCCTGTTGGAAAAAGGCGTGGCGTTATGTATGTGCAGTCTAGTAAGAAAGTCTTGAAAAATTTGGCTTGAGAACTTGACAGCAAATATTCGGTGAGACAGAAATTTATTGTTGCGAGATCAGGGTGCCTAAAAAGACTATATTAGCGTTTCATATTATAATTAATATTAATTTGTCACAAAGTTACTTGTGGCACTAACATGATTCATAATATGAAACACTCAATGTGGCCTATTTCGACCCCCAGTAAAGTGTCACAAAATTTTCTGACCCGGTGGCCAAAGCTGGAACTAAGCGTCGCCATTTCTAAATGTGTCATATCAATTCCAACAACAGCGACGCTGTCACCGATCATCGAAGTTTGTTACATTATTCCTTTTCACGACTTGCTTGCCCGACTGTATGTGTTTCGGTCCAACATGCACATATTTAAATATTTTCCTCAACCAAAATGGTCCAAGTTACCCTACACTAAACTGGTGTCAAACAGGTTTTAGAACTTACGGATGACGCAACGACACTGCAGCTCATAGCCCTACCTGTTTCAGATATATCAGCATCAAATGACAGCCGTACAGGCAGTGGGCCGTTGTATGGGCTGGCAGCTACTCGCTAGCAGTTCTCATCTCGGATCTGGACCGGTTGAACCCCTTGGGAACGCATCTTCCTGCCTACTAGCGTCGCCTAATGGTAATCATAGTTTCCCTACAATCTCTTGAACGTTATAGAAGTAACACTCAACCATCACCATAAAGAAAAACTTCACAAGGTGGTGCTCCTGGTATTGCAAACGTCCATAGGTTCGGTGACTGCTTACCATCAGGCAGGCCGTAAGCTTGGATGCCACCGTAGTGTTTTAAAAAAAAAGGTGGACCAACAGGAATACCCAATATCTGGCTAGGTAATGGGTATGACCCGTCATAGTATCTTGTGGTCCTTGTGAAATTAACGTTTTGTACATCGAAATGACGGAAACTGAAGATTTCATACAAGGAACAAGCCTTGGGAAAAGCTGATCCGATTACGATGAAACTTTGCAGGTTTATCAGACAACATTGAGCTAACTGGTGTATACCAATTCATTTTGATATCTTCCCTTTTCATGAAATTACATCTGGATACAAAGACAAAACTATGAAAAGGGGTATTTTCAAACCCTTATAAAAATTAGAGATTTTTTTTTCATTTTTAGGGACTTACTGGTATCTAAAACATACTCTATTTCGAAATCAAGTATTCATTTTGATATGTTATATACAATTAAAAATATTTTCAAAAAATGTGTAATTGCGCCAAAACGCCAATTTCATAGGCCATACACCTAATATTTGTAAATGCAAAAATGATTGTAGTGCCTGGCAGAGTAAAATATCACCTCTAAACTCAACATGCTGTAGGCGAAAACTTGTAAATGGCTCATAAAAAACCTTATTATTAAGTATACCAATTATTGCTGTAAGTTTTCCGAATAAAATAAAATAAAACATACAGAGGTCTTAGACGGTGACCAGTATATTAGCAGATAACCTATACCAGATTATTTACTATAATATTCAGGCTTAATAAACAGCCAAATTGATACTTTTTATCTCTGTCCTTACTATCAGGCAGGCAGATTGTGCCTTATCTTATTATCATTTCCTTACTATAATATAAATCTTCACGTGGTTATACCAAGCGGGGCTACTCAATGCGAACAATGCTTTGCTTGTTCAATATAACCTCACAAATATATGAACAAAGTCCAATGGACCTCAACCATTTTGATTTGATGGAAATTCCGATAAACCGCGTTATCTATCCAGCGGGGCCCCCACTTGTATTACGCTCGGAATCCATACAAGTAATACTGATCGTTATTATAAGGCCCACCATTGTTACGTATTACCAAAGTACCTCACCGTTTGTCACGTTTTACTAAATTATTCTCCGTTTCTTTGCACTTTATTATCATACAAAATAGTGGGTAGTAGGCTCTTGGTAAGATCAATAAAACAAACATTTTCCGCAATGAATTTCTCCTCTTCCATTAGATTCCTTGGAGTTAAACCATATCGAGAGGTACATTGGGACAAATAACGATCAGTATTACTTGTATGGATTCTGAGCGTAATACAAGCGGGGGGCCCCGCTGGATCGATGACGCGGTTTATCGTAATTTCCATCAAAATGGTTGAGGTACATTGGACCTTGTTTACAAATTCGTGGGGTACATTTTAGAAGCAAAGCATTGCCACTAGTCTTTTTGCTCTAGATAGGTAACCCTACTAGGTATAAACACATTAAGTCGTCACCACCTACTATAAATATTACTTTTTGTGGTTAACCATTATAGCCCATGTGTTTGTGGATGCACAGATTGCATAGTCTACAGACTTGCTCTTCGAAGCAGATAACTATTATTACATAATGGTCTTTAATTTTTGCATTTTTTTCACAGGAGACAGGATGATAGCTATTAGATGCGAGCCTTCTGTGGGTATGCAAGTGTTCATCGCCCAATCTCCCCGAAAGGACTACTTTTCAAGTGAACTGGTACAAGACAAGAAGTGGGAGAATCTTGGGGGCGCCTTCAAAGAGATCAAACTAGAGAAAATGGAGGGAAAGAATTTCCTAAACAAGATGGAACTGCTAATGGCTTGCCTTAGTAGTCCATCATAAATTAATTCAAGTTAATCAATTTTATTTTTAAGAAATGACTAAAATAAATAACCATAATAAAGTATAGAATTTTTTATTTTATACATAAGAGAACTTAGCAATAGGGAACTTAGGTAAAATGTTAAATATTACTGAAGATTGTTCTTTATCTCTTGGTGAGTCGACCCAAGATCAGGATAGCCAAGGAACTGAAACAAATGTGGTGTTAGTAAAAAAAAATCAAATTATAAGAATAAACAACAGATTATTTGTTTAATACCCTCGAATAACTCCTTCAGAGGTTAGAAAATAGCATGTACCAACAAATCCCTATATAAATAAGTTGGTAGTTCAAAACTAGTGTTTGTAGTCCTCTAAAGAATGACTGGACCCATTAAGTAGGGGTCGGCCACTCGGTTAACAGTACATACAAATAATTGCTGTTTATACACCATATTTAAAACATGAATTACAACTAAGGTATACACATATGACAAAAAGAAGTTCCTAAAATGTAATAATTGAATAGGTATTTATATTTTTACATTAAGATATTTGTTGTTGAGCTGTGGAAAAAGCTGGTGTATAAATAGATGTAACCATTGATTTGTGTACTTCTTGCACATTTTATTAATGACTCCTGCTTGTCATCCAGATTACGACACCTAAAATCAATAATGGCTCAATCAATAAGTAACGACAAGCTAACAACACTTGTATTACATATTATAGGCTCCTAAATAGTAAAACAATTTAAACATCCACTAGATAGGTATAATTGTGCCGCAGATCTAAAATGCTGTAATCAAAATTTTATAAATAAAAAAAAATTATTACCTCTATTTCCTCATGGCCACATAGAACTCTTCCCAGCATTAAAACCCCCCGAATTTGTCATTGAATTTGTAACACTTGGAAGGCTTCAGATTACGATAACACTAACCTAGCTAACACTAATATTAAGTTAAAACCGGGACAATGGTGACCGAGACCTAAAATTGCCACCACCCCCATTACTGCGGAACCCTCCCTGCTGATTCCCGCGATCGAATGAGCGTCCGCCGCCGCCGCCGCCGCCGCCGCCACCACCGCCGTATGAATTGTTATAGGGTCGGCCACCACCAGGGGGCCCGCCAAAGGAACGGCCTCCTCCTCTAGGGGGGCCACGGCTGTCCCTAAAGTTGCCGCCGCCGGCGTTTCTGCGGGGCCCGTCTCGCTTTCTAGACAGCTCCACTTTAAGTGTGGCGCCAAGCAACTCGAATCCGTTCATCGCGCTACAAGCGTCCTCAGCCTCCTGCATGTTTTCGAATTCTATAAAAGCAAATCCTGGGGGGTTTAATGCTACCCATACAGAGTTCAGTTTGCCATATTTGTCGAATTCCCTTTCGAGATCCTCCTTTTTGATACCCTCAACCAGTCCACCGACATAGACACGAGTTCCTCCGTTGCTCATGATGAAGTCTGGAGGAAAAAAAAACGGTGTGACAAAAGCAAAACAGCACAAAAACACGAAAAAAATAAATGTGCTAGGAAGATTCATAAAAGTAATACGACGCATTTCCAGTGGAATACATAAATAAATACAATGAACTAAACAAAATGTCGGGGCGCGTTCTCATAAAATGCCACGCCAACACAATGTTTATAATTTAGGCGATACATAGTCAATCAAATAGCTTGTACTTACGTGAGAATGTTTGGGTTTGTATTATAAACTAAAAGATATTACTTATTCTATAAACTAAATGAATTTTTTATTAAAAATAACGATGCGACAAAAACGGATCAATGAAATTGAACGAATTCGTTGAATGAAAGAAAGAATGATTGGGCGAGCGACCGGCGGCATGGAATGAAATCGAGCATAGATAATGCAAACGCATGTTTCTTAGGTTCTAGCGTCTTTGGTTGAGTGTTGTAGCAATAGCAAAAGGCGATCGATTTGTACCATATAGGTAGCAAGCTAATTTAACAAAAGAAAACATCACAATATTTCTTTTCTAATAAATTGTTTATAGTTAAGATTGTTTCGATGTTAAAATCGAACCCAAAGTTTAATCGAAATAAAATATCGATTTTGAATCAAAATTTAACGAACTGTTTGAATGAATATCGGAGTCAATGAACGGAGGAGATGCAACTCTCTGTCTCTGCGTGCAACGCAAAACGCAACTGTCACTGTGTGCGCGTAAATTCAAAAGTGTGCGTGAGGCAACAGGGTAGGGAGGAGGCTTTGAACGAGTGAGGTGGGAGGGGGAGTGCAGGGAGGAGGGAACTATACGACACGAAACCGGCCAAACTACTTTATCCAACGGTCGCGCGGCAGCGCGCGTTTTCGCTTGTTTTCTTTCGTAGCCCCTTTGTTTCAATATGAATTGTTTTGATATAAATATTATAAATTGAGACGTGAATTACGATAAATTAGATGTTAATTTTTAGCAATGAATCACTACAGAAAACTATCATTCACGTTATCAGTGTTAGTGCAAGTTAAATTTTAGGTGAACAACGTAAAAGTGAAATGAATATTTTCATGTTCAGTTAATGAACAATGGAGTGCTTTAGGGATATGGGGGTTCCGAAGAGACACAGTCAGTTTTCCGACACTAAATACAAGTGGAGGACCGTCGCGGTGTTTTTGGTATGGTGTTTTGGTGCGTGTTGTGGACAGGAGTTGTTCGTGAGTGACACCGACCCTTATTTGCTGAACAAGAGTATGGGTTTGACGGAGCTACCCGGTGGAGTGTTGGCTGGAGGGCGTTCAACGTGGAAAGCAGCCAATAGTCCGTACCTTCTCCGGGACGACCTGCTAGTAGAACGCACGGCAGAGCTGATCATAGAGCCAGGAGTGGAAGTGCGTTTCGCACCTATGATCGGCATTACTGTTCGAGGGAAGCTAGCTGCTGTGGTAAGTTATTTCTGTGATCATAGTTATGCCTGTCCTGCAGTCTCATAAATTGCTTTCCTTAATACCTTACCCATGCCAGGTATTAGCTGGTATAGATACATCTGACCAGGAGGATAATGATTCAATTTGCTTTGACGAAAGTTTTAAGCAGGTACGTAACCAAGTTAGGTATGATGAGCTATACCTACCTACCACATTTAGTAGTTAGGAAATTTGCTTACCCAAAAATAGCTACTAATTACCAATAGGTATTTTGCAGTAGTTAGATAGTAGTAGTCTTTCCTACTATGTACGACTCTATGGCTGTTTAAAAGTTTTATAACGACAAAAAAATTACAAGAACGCAAGAAAGCGAAGAAGGAAATGAACAAAAAAGGTTTTACTTTAAATTGTTGTACTTCTTTTTTGTTTTCGTGCCTGACTGCCCCAATTAGGTACCTAGTTTATTTCCAACTGTCCTATATACCTAGATACCTACACTGAATTGTATTCCATAAAATAGGACCAAATATATTGATCACGCGTGTAGCGATAGCAGGTAAACACTCGATAAGTTCCACAATCCAATGATAAAGCCTGCGTACACCGTGATAAGACTGTTACATTCACCTGTGATATTGATTTGTTCACCTGTTTTGTGTGTGGGCAAATATTTATCGGAATGACTTCATTCTTTTGCGAAAATAAACATACTTACTAAAACTACACATACCTACGCCAACCGGATACATCGTACCGGAACTTCCAATCTACCTAGCACTGTGTTGGTACCTACATCTCTAAGGATTCGTAATCATTACATTTTAAAACTTAGTAATGTTATTAGTGTAGGTTGAGTGCACGAAAGATTGTTTTATCAACTCGCACTGAACTATAGGTGCGAATTGATAAAATAAATCATAAATTTTTTACGCCAAAAAAAAATATTATCCCAATAAAACTAGAAACAAATGAATTCATACTTATCCAATTTTACATAGGCCTGCCTCTAAACCTAGTTTAAGTTATTTAGTTAATATAATAATTTAATAACGAGCTCGTTCGTTATCTAATTTAGGTAATAAGCTTAACTTAGATATTACTTCCCCAAATAGGTAGAGTGTAGTGCATCACTCTCTTGTTCTTTGTGTTCCGAATTTAGACGTAAACTAATCTTTCTCACCGGCCGGCCGGCACATCGAAACCGGTTTCGACCTCTCTTGGAATCGAATCAACAACATTGACCCTATCACTACATAACTGTCGCGTCTTTGACGGACGATAGATAGAATAGAATACAAGTTGGTTTAACTCTGTTACGGGCAAAGGATCTAGGTCGTAAATTAAAAAGAAAAAAGAGTGAAGTTTTATATTCAAAGGAGAGCTTACCAAAGAGGTTGCTCTGTTGTTTATATACATTCGGTCTGGCATAGCATGCATTCATTGCGCAACATTGAACTTACTATCGTAGGAACTCGATCTACAGACTCGAGTCTCGACATAATCCTAATTTACGAGTGTGCCCACCATTAAAGGCTCTTTATGAAGCGCCGGCATGAATCATGTCAACGTGCATAATGAAGAACACGTGTTAATGAAGCCAGCTGAAGATAAAGGGCGCCGGCCTGACGACCCGAATGAACCCTGCATCCTCCAGTTAATTTAATCAGTCAAGACAAATCACTCCACCGGGGACCCGTCACCTGACAGCTGACCTGACAGCTGACTTCCTCGGATAGGAAGGGGACTTCTGAATCTTATTGGATACCGACCTATATTTGACAAGTCTTTAGCTATGCTACTTGCCTATTTTGTCTGGCACTCAGTTCCATGAACACTATGTTTTTCTCGCATACTCTATATAGTTCTTCGTATGTCCTCCTCAGGATCTTCTACGTACTATAGTTACCCAAAAATCGTAAATATTGCATTTACAGCACAGACAGCGTTACATTAAGTACTTTCGCTTCTATAGGTAAGCTGGCAGCCGAATTGGTTGGAAAAAAAATTACAAATTTCTATGTGCAGAGCAAATTACTGTTAAGTACCGAAACTAGATTCGTATTTGATGACTGTAATGCTAGTCTTCCTGTCTTGAAGATCCAATAATGAGACCGATCTCTACCGCGATTGCAACTTTCCGTTTCCGTCTCATTTCTCTCTTAGATACCTACAGGTACCTAACCTACATAGATTTGGGTAGGTAGGTATATGCGGTCTCCACTTCCCACGGGTTCCCCCGCATCGATTCGACTATCGGTTCAGTAGTTTCGGAGGTTAGGTAGTTATTTACCCTAGACATCCAAACTTATAATTATATAATGCCAATACTACCTACCAGCTACACTTTAAAACCGTATAAAGAACCCTTTTTAAATGCTTAATTTCAACGTAGTCAGAGAGAGGAACAAATGCATACCTTCATTTTTATAATTCTAGGATAATTAGGTCTTTCTATCTATGCATACAAAATTACTTACTAAGTACCTATTAGCAATTGAGGTACAGTATTTCATTCACTCTTAATGCGATGTTCAATTTCGCAGGCTATTAGCCTCGGTTGAGATCAAAATGAAGATGAAATTGCCCATGTCGGATCCTGTTACGGAATCTAGGCTTTCACGGTACGAATGCCAATGCTGTTACTTGGAAAGCTATCCCACGACGCCTTATTGTGTCTTTGAGTCAGGTACAAACAAAGGCATCTAGACAATTGTACAAACGAGTAGGTAACGTACGGATGTAATTTCCATTGAAGTTTATGTTACGTACGAGTAACGAGTAATTAGCGGTAACTGCCACTTCTCGGTTTCAACAATTCGGTGCCCTAGATGAATCTAGGTATGTAAGTTAGTAACCTGTCTATGACAGTTTCTTTTTCTTTCAATTAGTTAGGTTTAGTATGTATTCATGTCTGTTTACGCGATGCACAGGCGTATCCGTGACCATGATTTAACTGCAAAGTGATCAAAACGTCAGGATAAAATGATATCTATAAAACAGCGATTAATCCGATAAAAGTATTATATATACACCCGTGAGAAACGTTACTGTGAGGTCTCACAGTGTGCGCGTGCGCCAGGGTTTCAACTGACAATACTTTGGCGATCGGCGCTATGGGTCAGTCAAAATGAACGAAATTGATCAATCACGCAGCCATATTGAACGCAGTGCGTTCACGCATACGAGCACGGTGCGAACGCATAGCAAAGCTACATAGAAAATGTATTTTTTTTTTAATACGGGTATTAGGTACTTGTAAAGGTGCCAGCTTCTAACAGTAATTGCGAATTGACAACGGTATAAATCTACCCGAGAGTTGTAAGTCACCGAACCACAGAAGTTGTAAAAAATAAGGAACGAAATCATTAGATTAACCATTTACCATTTAGCGTGAGGAGAGCGGTAAACCTCAACTTTCACTGTCATTCGGGGTCTTCGTTCGGGGTGTTCTTTTTTTTAAACAAAAACTTGTTTTGTTATTCCAAGATTGGGGTAAAAAGGCGACGAAGACTCACGTATTTCTTACAAAAAACGTTGACTCTAATGAACCCATAGACGAAACGGTTGCTTCATAAAAAATACTAGAGTCGAGCCGATAAATTATAGCTCTACCTTTGTCCAATTTGTACATTTATATCTACAGAATTGTTTTTGAAACTTATATCTGTGTTTTTGGGATAAAACAATTATTTGTTATGACCTTATGACCGCACTATTTACAGTTTTTAAATCAATTATCTTAGTAAAAACTTCGTAGTGTGTGTGTTTCTTTTTTATAATAAAGGGAGGCAAACGAGAAAAGTAGTTTATCGTAGCGTAACTAAAACACGGACAGGCAACGCTAATGTTTAATTAGGACTGTTACTATCAAAATTGTGTCAAGATCTGTAAACAGATAAGCATGTGCCCGTTTATCGAAGAGACCCACTCTTGTGTAATACAAAATACTGTAGTTTTATCTTTTACCGACATTTTTATTCTTTGACTCGAAAATATGGAAACGTCGATTCAACAGATTAACCAAAACAGAATGCTATTAAGAGTTATCGACCAACATTAGCTAATTTATACCTACTTAATTCGTTAAACATATTAATAAATTAATATATTAATGTGAAAGATACGCGTACTTACCCAATTTTTGGTCATTAGGAGTAAGTAAGTAGGAGCGTCGGTGGCCGAGTGGTTAAGGTATCCGTCTACTAAGCGAGAGGTACCGGGTTCGAATCCCACTGCGGCCATGTACCAATGACTTTTTTCTGAGTTATGTACATTAGTTGAATACTAACCGATAATCTTACGGTGAAGGCAAACATTGTGATGAAACCTACATATTCAGGCGACTGCAATCTGTTAGATGGCAGTCGTTCCACTAAAATTACTTGATCTGCCAAATCCTGGACCATGGTCACGGCGAGCACAACCGGAATATTAGGCCAAGACGACTAAGTAGGTATCTAATTAAAAATATTCTCCAAAACTGATCAGCCTTTTAAATCATCTCCGCAAATGAGTTTTTTTCAAATCTCTACCTGTCAAACAGTTACCACTTATAGAACAGTTACCAGTTACGGTTGAGTGGGTCTATGCTGTTCTTAACCTTGGTTGTAGGTAAACAGAATATCTGAGAGGTGAATCACTCCTATTAGAGTTAGAGTTGCATTTAATGATTCAACGTTTACTGTTACTAATGCGTGTAACGTAATGGAGTGTTTACTTACGGTTTTGAATGGCGAGACGATATCGTTGATACGAATGCCTTTTCGTTCGTTCTTTCTTTTATGTGTTGCAAAGTGTGTACCTAAATGTTTTACGAGTAGTTTACCAAGACGTTGGCTGAGAATAAATGTAATGATAGCAAAATATAGCGGTGGACTAAGAAATCGACTCTGGGATTGTTGCCAAAATTTTGAAAAAATATCTCTTTTTAGCTTGTATCGCATTTTTGAACAAAAGGTCTAAGATACTGAGAGGAGGACACTTGGGCCTTTCAAATGATAGGTAACTATATTTCATATATCTACCTAGATAGAGTTTTTTTTTCAAAAGTCGGGCAACTTTATTTTGAGTCCATTTTTAGCCCACCAGTGTACTTGCCACGACTAAGTCATCTTCATCTTAGTGCAGCTTTGTTATTTTCTAAGCAACATACGGATGTCACGGGAGCGCAAGAATGCAACGTGACAGATCATGGCCAGGTTGTCAATATTTCTAGCTATTATTGAAACCTGATATTGAATAAATATAACTTGATCGCAACAATGAAATGTAGGATATCGTACTCAAGAATCGTACCTACAGAATCGGAGCCTCGGAGCCCTAAGCCCATTGAAAACCTGTACATATTTGATTCATGCTTCATGTTCATTTTTACATGAACGAAGGTACTTTCCTTTAATAGTTAAGTACTTTACCTAGGCACGTACAGACGTTTCATTCACGGTTATTCTAATGAATTATACAACATTACCACTGACAAAGCATTGACAAGCGGCCGATAGACGAACAGTCGTAAGTATATTCTTATGAAAACGTCGATGTTCACTCTCTAACGTCACGCATGACTGGTGAATCACCGTATAAGCCGTCCAGCCGGTTCTATTGGTATTTGTAAATCATTGTGTAAATTATCATCGAACTACACAATTTTCTTGAAAACAGATTAACAAATCGAACACGCAGTTCAGAAAATAATAACGCACATTTGAAGGAAATGGCAGCCTATAGTTCATTGTATGTAGGTGGCTGATTGCACATGACTTCAGGCGACGCCTGGTTCAGGTTTATTTAAAATATTTCTAACAAGAAAAGCATTGCACCAACACCAAGCTTAAATGAAAATAAAACTCTAAGTCACTCTTAACTTTTTGTGATGCCTAAGTGCTTAGGAATATCTTATGGCGCCACCTTAAGAGTTGCTGGCAATAATGCTGGCATTGTGTTTCAGGTTGCATGATAAGGTAGCCAGCTAAATCATAGTCTTCACACAGGTAACTACATACTTACCTGTGATTCTGGATTTATGTTACGTGAAATCTGAGTGCAAGTTTCGCATAAGTTCCTATTGATGGTAGGGTTACCCTTTCCATGTTGGTAGCCTGTCTGCTTCTTTGTCAGTAAGTAGTGTAACCTATTAAGGTTTTTACACCTTGGGGAGAAGTTGTAAACGAAAACGCTAGTTTAGCTCAGGATTGACTGCAATTAATTAATTAATTATTCACCATTAGTATGTACTGGCCGTGTGGTGTCCGGCAGAGTAGAATAGCACCAACCACTTACACTCATGGGTGTCGTACAAGGCGACTGATGTTTTCGAAGCAAAAGATCAAGAGTCTCCGTAGTCTGGAAAATGGGCAGCAGCATTTTTCATTATTATATTTAAACACTCGCCTGCCAAGCGTGGAGATTATGGCAATAACCTCCCCTTTCGTGGGAGAGGCCTTAAGTCCTGTAGTGGACTGTTACGGGCTGTGATGATGATGATGAATATGTACTGTAGCTACACATTACAATAATAAGATAGTTGGGTGCCGTAGTTTGAGCTCAAAGAAAGTATAAAAGTCTCAGGGGTCTCTCTTTGTAACCAAAGTGTGGGTTCGAGGGACGCTCTCCTGGTTGGTGCTTAATGTAACAGTATCTTAAGAACTACACGCTAACCCACCAGTGATGAATTTAATACCCTACACATACACATATTTTATTAATATAATGACATAATTATTATCATTAACCTAATTATTAAATTTTTATGATTTTTTATTGTTCTAATGAATGTTAATATTTCAATATTGAAATTAACGACATGTGTTAATTTTATTCTATTGATAACTGAAATGACGATGTATATTTAATACTATAAATAAATGAATATGAATATGAATATACTTGTACGTGTTTTGCCCTGCGCTTTGTTCCGGAGGGAATAAAATAAGAAAGACGGTGAAGCCCAGGGAAGTAGCAATGAAATCCTCAAATGACATGGTTACAGTAGGTTGTATAAAAACAAGAACATCACGTCCTTCACGTAACTAAAGGAGTCATTGATTCAATTTTCCTATCTACAAAATTTTAATGGCAGTAAAGTAAACTGTGCTTAATTGTGCCCTAAAACATTGTTCATCAGATAATTAGGTAATTGAAAAACACCTTGTACGTAAATTAACTTAGAGCAATCAACTAACAGCCCTCTGAAGGTTTGAGAGGCCTCGTAAATGATAGATTGCTTAAATTCGGTTAACACTGTGTAAGTTACGAAACTGACGCTGTATGTAAAGATTTTTACGGAGTCGGCAACGCGTGGGTGATGCCCCTGGCATTGCAAACGTCCACAGGCTGCGGTGACTGCTTACCATCAGACAGTAGCCGTAAGCTTGTTTAGCACCTTAGTGGAATAAAAATATTTTTTATATCAGACCCATTCTACTTTAATACGAGGTTTACCTATACTCACCTACTTAAATACTTTCTTATGAAGATAACATGAAATTGCTTAGTTGATACATACCTAAGATGCAACCGGGATCTGACATAGTTCTGCAAATTCTCATGATTGATTGTCATGGTTCAGTTTCCGTAGACCGTAACCGAAGGTAACGTCCCTTCTCTTAGAATTCCCTAACTTTGATTATGTGAATCTGAAGTCGATAAATTGTCGTGAACCTGTTTACCTACATAAACCATTTAAATATTTCAGAAAATCTTTAGTAATGGCACACAATGGACGTAAGTACGGGTGCGCACTTCACTAGAGCGCTTGGCTTTAGATCGATGGTCGACGGGCTTTTTTTTCCAAATTGGTGATTTTCAGACGTGTCAATAAAGAGGTCGAGGTATTTCCCCTCTTTTAGTAAGTACTAGGAGTATATCAGAAAATATTTCAGATTATCATAAGTACTTACTTTACTTATCCAATATTGGCCACGTGTTTATTTAGTAAACAAACACTAAAACAGAAATGTTTACACCAACATAGGTCATTAAGATCTTTTCAAATTACGTAGATGGATATAAACGATGATTCAGGCATTACCTTGACACAGTTGAAATAGTACTTCTGTGGCTTCCTAGCCCAGACCCATGACCTCGTGGCCCCAGCTATTTAGAGCATAGATCCATGATAATAGAGGTGAGCTATTTTAACAATAGTCACCTAGTACGTATTAGTTACTTCAGGTAGAGAACTAGGTACACACCGAATAGTAATACATCATACTAAACCTGTTAGTTTGGAATACATCAACTTTATCCAGAGAATTAAGTAAGTATATTCAATTTACCTAGTAGAGGTTTAATTACAACTTAGTTAGCATTCTACTTCATGTAGTCATACTATATACTGCTAGTCTACATTTAAATTGTATCTACCGTAAGCTCCGTATAGTTACCCATTCTATATAAAATTTGTATAGAATGTCAGTTCAGTCAATTAAATGCTTACATATAGGTCCTACGAGTAGGCACTCTGCACTAATAATAAGTAACAGTGATGTTTCAAATTATTTTGAAATACCTACGTGAGGGTACCTCCGTTTCGTTCCGTTTTTCATCGGTACCTATATTATGTAGAGTTATATAAAAAAATGTAGAGATGAAAATATGTACATAGGTTTACCTAATGACAAAATATTATGCCATATATCTAAGTAACACCAAAAGCGGACCCCGCGAGAGCACAGACTCCTGCGCATTGGCGCCAAAAATAACCAAAAGAAAATTGTACCCACAAACGCATTCTTAATTGACGCAACATTCTAATGCTCCCATTACCAAGCAATGACTCATCTCAGAGCGTCACCATTTCTTTATTGACGCAATTAGTGTCTCCATAACTGATTCACTCAAGGTGCTTGTGACTTCCGCCATGACATTTCGCGTGAGAATGCTCTTATCAGCTACTGTTCGAGGCTTCGAGCCCTTATTGTTTCCTCGAAGGTGTGACAACATACCGTTATCTATGGGCTGAGTACGTACAGCGTCACGTGGGACTACTTGTTTGGATGTCTTACTTACTAGTAATTGCGTACCAGTCTTAGATTAACTAGTGGTATAGTTGATCTAAGGTACCAGTCTTGTTTTACTATCGTTCGTGTTATCCAGATCCCGGTCTAGATGTAGTGGTGTGTCATTTTCAAAATGACTGCATAGCTTACCTGTGCTATAGGTACAGACCTACATTATGCATTCACTGCACAAACTTGCTGTAGGTAAACTTTTGCAGCAGAATATATTAACAGCCTCTGAGTCACAGAAATCTACTATGGATCATGACCTTGCACATACGGTGATTTATGTATATGTAAAACAATGATTGTATTGAAAGTAAGTTCGCGGGGGGCAGGATTGATTCTAGCATGCTAAACGGACTGAATATTAACAACAGCCTTCTAATTACTGTCTAGACTGCCTCTTCTTCAAAATGCCAATTCCAACAAGGCAACTTTAGATGGGTACTGCAAGATTTCATCCACCATCACCCTTTAAATTCAAGGAGCTCATAACTCTTTCACCTAACTTTCAGATTTTTTCATAAAAATCCCCAATAAATTAGGGGGTAATCGTAAAATTAGAAATTAGTAGCCTTGTAGTTACAGACATGTAATTTCACAGCTGCTAAACAATTTTGTATGTGACAGTGCAATGCTCAAAATGTGTCTATCGTAGATATTACCATCGACGTGAACTGATTTTTCTACCAATGTATGCAATTGCTTACAAAAAAAGTTACCTACAATCGTAAAAAAAAATCTGACGAAAATTCCCTTCGTGTGACGGGTATCCATGCCAATGGCAAGCACAAAAGAGGTGATGTTTTAACAGATAGCCCTGCGGTGAACGACTCGCCATCGGACTAGGCCATCGCATTAGTTACGCTGAGCGCCCGCTGCTCACGTAAACCCGAGCTAAGTACGATTTAATAGACCCGTAGGAAAATACACGACATTGACATTGCTAGCCTATGTACGTACCAAACCAATGCCAACTTTCTTGTTTAAGAGATTGACACGTATTATGAGGTTTCACAGTGAGCGCAAACGAAGAGGTTCCTTCCATCCAGCTGACAACTTCTATGTCGATCGGCACTATTATAAGGACGTAAGGCGCTGTTCTTATTGGAAACGGTCGTGCGACTGCCGGATTTAAAGTCTCCTATTGATCAGGCGATGTCTGTTGTATAATCATGGTCGCACGACCGTTGCCAAATAGGACAGCGCCTATTAGAGTTAAGGTATACATATAGCGAAATATGGATCACTCATAGAGCCGTATTGCACGCAGTGCTTTTACTTAACAAGCATTGTGAGAATGCATAGTAACGCTACTTCAGTTAGAATAGTTTTGAATACGGATATCTATCTATGGCTGTGATTAAAAGCTCTTTAATTTGAGCAGACACAGTTCACATTGTAGCTATTCTAGGCGTGTCTACAGGCACCACCTCAAAGGCCGGCAGCGCATCTGCTCCCCTTAGTTAGGTTGCAGATAGATGTTCTGGTCGATGGCGGCCGCTACTCGTCAGGCAGACCGTCAGACGTCCGACAGTGTCTCCCGATACAACAAAAAATCAATCTTGAAGTAATTTGTTAATTCACAAGAAAGTTACGATTCGCTGCCTGTCACGAAAAAAATTATCGATGTACATTAATACCAGGAATCGAAAATATTAAAATGTATCAGCATTATCAGTTATTATGGAACATCACCAACGAACGAAATGGAGTTACGGTACAAACTCGAGGTCACCTGTATCACCTACTTAAAAGCAAATCGGCTTCGGTGAAACTGGGTTGCGGGTAGGGTCACCGACCCTACTATATTACATAGTATCCTACTGTTTTAGGTGTCCGCTTACTATTATTTTAAAATTTTAATATAATAGGCGAAACTACTATATTTTATCAGCAAAGTCGCTTATTAGTATCACTTACTGTAAAACGGAATTCGTCGTAAATTTTAATGTTAACAACATTAATTCAAAAATAACTCAATTAAGCACAATCCTGGACCAGCTAACTACTTACTGAACATCAATTTGACACTAAATCTTGATACTGATAAAAAGCAACACTCACTAAGTGCAGTGAGTCCGATGGTAACACTAGTGAATCAAGATTTTCAATATTCTTAAAGTTTTTACAAGTTTTACAGCTAGCCCATGTTTTCTGTGATAAACAGAAAAATATGAAGATGAGCGCAACATAGCTAGTATGTCTCATAAAAGCTGAGTTAATGGTGGTTATAATTTTGAATTCGATTGTAATAATAATTATAGCTCATCATCTAAGAAATAATATATATTTTATTAAAAATACAATATATATTGTAATTAATTCCCTATCTACTATATTTTTATGGCTACTGAATCCGAAAATACTATATTTGTTTTTAAAAATGTTGGCAACCCTAGTTGCGAACTGCACTGTGGTCAACGCCTCCTACGTAAATGTACGAGCGGCACGCAATGACGTCATGAGTAACAGGCGCACCCTCTGAAAATGCGTTTTTTATGGTTACCATTGAAGTCTAATTGATAACGTTGTCTTACATGCGGTCGAGCAAATAGGTAGATACCTAGTGTGTAATAAGTGGGTTGTACCACTTCATTAGAGTCCATTTAAATGTTTGAAGATGGCGTCTATATAATATGCTACTGTATAATAGATAGATAGTTTATCTGATAAATTATTTATTCAAAATTCTTAATGATTATTATAGTCTGGAGTTACCGTAGCCATACCTACCTTGCCTGCCCTATTACCTGCGCTGCCTTTACACATAGGTCACAAGATACACGAATTGTGTACAAAATATTTTGAAGTCCTAAAATTTACTTTAAACAAAATTACGTAAGTTAAACATCTACACATGAAAACGGCGCTCGCCGCCACGACCAATTCAATTAAAGTGTCTATTATAGTGCGAAATTCAAAAGGCCTTGTGGATCAATAAATCGTTTCCAAGGCGGTCTCATAATTGTCTTTGGTCTTGATTGTGGGTAGTACTTACGCCCACGCTAGTAGGACTACGGTCTACGGCTACGTCATTGATTACTAGCAAATAAAATTAGTATTAGGTCCGCTTTCCGACTCATTCTCCTCCACTTCGCCCGGTCTTGGGCTCGTCTCGCTTTTCGGCGCTGTCAATCCATCGCTTCTTGGGCCTTGGAAATATCATTTGGCGGCAATACTTAATTAAACAACAGCGACGCCGTCATTGGGCCAGATAAGTTTGAACACACGCCGTGAGACTAACGACTGTGTAACTATACAGGCGTTCAACGCTTGTGTATCAGTACTGTTTATCCGACTGCAACAGAAGGACGGTTATGTTTATTATTAGTAAGACGGAGTAGATACTTTTTAACTGTAGTACTTTTTCATTGACAGCAAGAATATATTAGTCAGTATTACGTACTTAAGTTTGTTGTTAGGTCTCGAAGCAAAAATGTACCTACTTACCTACGTGTAGATACGAAGGCATGTAACATGCCTAGACTGACGCCAAATGAGCATTAAAGTATATTCATTCTACGTTATATTTCCCGCGTGCGTGTAGGTAGTTATCTAACCAATGACGAAAGAAACTCCTAACTTCCTAATTGTGTATATCAGATATGGTGTATTGTAGGTAGGTGCGTTGTCATTGACAGGACGCCTCATAATCTTCTAATTACCTTGGCCATCTTATCTAACAATTACAGCATGTTATTTGGCGACAAAAAAAGATAAAACGGCGGTAGGACCTATCAGGTGCACTCCTCAGCTTTAGGTATCCGTAAAATCGATCCATCCAAACTAATTTTATCATCATTGTCATCATCTTGGCATCATTCCCGGGTTTGCACTCGCGTGAGCGCCAACGGTCCGCCTGCCTGCCTACATTTCTTTGTCCACTTCGTTCGGTTTTCGCCGTCCTTGGTGCTGAATTTGTTCATATCCTATTTTCATACTTTGCAACTCTGCTACGCATTCACAGTTCTAGATACAACATTTATATGGGTTCTGGGGTAATGGGCTAGTTTTTAACGAATTTCACGCTTCGTTTCGTCAAAATCTAGTTATAGGTAAAACCATAAACGCTGCACTGCTATTTCTTCCTGGAACTCGTTACATCTTAAAGAACCTTAGCAGCTTAGCTAATTTCTAGCTAAATATCTCTATTAAAGATGTAATCTATAACGATCTTAGACAATAAAGGATTAGCGGAAACCGTTGAGTATCAGTTTTTGCTTGCAATTGAGATTCAGTGACTGTTTAATAGATTTTTGTGGCTAGAGAAAATGTCGAATTCTAATTTCGAAAGCGCGCGAATCGCCTCCCTGAACGTCAGCAACTTTTTGTTTGGAATAGCGTCTGTTTACTTTAGTAGGCATATTGTTGCCTCGCCTCTACCTATACCTTTTCTTATGCTACTTAGTGATAAGCGAGCAGACAGCTCACCTGATGGTAAGTGGTAACTGTCGCCCATAACGATTCATTTAGGTTGCGGGTAACAACAATGCAAAACCGCAGGTTGATACTGTGAGGACTAAGATGAAATGCCTCATGCCTGTAACTTCGCTGGCTACCTTATCCTTCAAACCGGAACACAACAATGCAAGCATTGTTGCTTGGCGGCAGAAATAGATAAGCCTATACCTGTGCGGGGAAAAACATTGTCTCGGCAAAAGCTAGCTATAAAATCATAGACTCTGCACTGCTGATTCTAGCTGGAACTCGTTACATCTTAAAGACCCTTAGCAGCACTTAGAGAGTTCAATGGCTGTGTATCGCGGCAATCTCGTCACGCGTTGCTGTCTGCGTCTCACTCCGTGGTTTTTGGTGAATACTCGTATGGAGAAAAGAAACTCTCTTCGGAAGACACTGGCCGTGAATCCGCCAAACGCTTCGGGTATTAAATTGTCCGTGTGATACTTTGTGATGGTATACCTACAGACACAAATACGTAGTTAATTTTTGCATTATGAGCTTCTAGGCAAAGATTTTTGACGGTATTTGCTGTTAGGTTGAATTTTTGGAAATGTGGGTACTTAAAGCACATACGTACTGATATATATGTAATGTAGCCATTATTGCCTACTTAGTTTTTAGTTTTTATGGTATTTAGTATGCATTTCCGGTCTATAGTTCTATAAATGTATATCCCTCCTTCATTTTACTCATGTAGTTCTTTTCCTGCACAGCCTACTTTTCGCATGCTTAGATTATCCCGGTTGATAATCCGGTAGATAAGGCTATTTTAGCTTTAAGTCCTCCACTTTACTTTTTTTTGTGGATAAACTTTTAATTAATAAATAGAATTATCGGAGGCTGTCAGCTTCCTCCATAATTTTTAGCTATTTGTTAATTCAAAACGACCTTTCACTGTAGTAAGTAGGTACCTAGAAGTAGTGTAAGAAAAAACAGACAAAGAAACAAGTAAATTACTCAGGAACTTGCATAGACACCCACCCATACTTGGCCGTAAACAAGTTTCCAAAAAAGTTTAACGGACGATGACATCACTTTCCTTATGAGAGAAGCCAACTTCGTTAGCCAATATCAGACCCTAAGTACCTAACAGTACCAGTAACAGTAGCTAAGCCGTACACCTACGTCTATAGGGGTCAGCAACTTCCATGAAACTATGTAAAACCACAGCGGGTATACATGGTAAAACTGAACAATAGGTTGTTAAAAAGAAAGATTACCAAGCTGCTGCATCTAAATGATTTAACTCGGCGAGAGGCTCCACCATCGTTTATACGCATCTATGTTTATCATTTTGAGCGTAGAAATCGTAAATATCAAAGTGAAGTTTATGAATCTAGTAAACATGCTATTTATAAATTAGTTAATTTAATGAACTTCGTCCTTAAAACCATAAGTAGTATAAAATGAAGTCACTTTCCGCATCTATCTGTATATCCGTTTACTCCTAAACCACGTAATAGATATTGCTACCGTTTTCACTGTCATTTAGGTAATTTCTTTCAGATGGATTTTAAATGTTTAATAAATGCATAACCATCATCGTCATCTTGCCGCTAAATCCCGGTTGCGCTATGGTGTGGCACGCGAGGGCTTTGGGTACGCCTTCCTACTCCTCTAAGTCCACTTCGCTTGGTCTTCAGATGGTTATACATACTACGCGATTAATGAGAAACCCCGAGAAAACGGTGCGAAGCCGGGGCGTGTCGCTAGTGAAATTTTACATGCAAAATACGTGAGTTATTCTTACAGCAAAGAGTTTTACTTCCAATTCCATTAATATCCAATGCTTGCTAGCTGCATATAATTTTATCATGATCATTTCAAGCCCCACATCCGTTGCATAACTGTTTACCTTGTACCATCCCATGGTTGGAAAGAATTAAATGCATGTCCAAGGCACCAGCGGACCGTGGTGGTGATTACACCGTGAAGTGCAATGGTAGCCTGATGGTAGCCACAGATGACGGTAACCGATGTTTCGTGAGGTCGACAGGGGTTTCAGAACAGTTAGAACATTCGCTGTGGCTCGCTTAGCCAATCTAGTTGCGCTCGATCGATAATTGATATTATTTGCAGATTTTTTATTTATTTCGCGGGTATACATTTTGCGAAAAGCGCTGGTGTAGTGGGAGCGTGCTTGCGAGACTGATAACCAAGGTTAAGCAATGTTCGCAATGTCCGGGAACTGGATGGGTGACCGTTTCTTACTTTGAGGTTAACCTATTTGTGCGAGTTCCTCCTAATACCGTTGGCAAAGCGAGGTTGACCAAGGTCTTCTGCTGGGGATTCTAGGGTTAAACAGTTTAGAGCCCCGTGACGGTATTAGTAATTCTTTAAATATTTATTTTTATTAAAAAAAAACAGAAAGCGAAACGAGTAAGTATCTATGTTTTATTTTTATCGTGTCTAACACATTTCTTGACGTAATTATGAATCATAGCAGATTTAGAGTAGGTAGAGTTTACTCATCTGAATTACTGGTACTGATAAGAACTAGGTAACTCAGTTTGATAGACAATTGTTGATAAGTACCAAAAAATACGATGTATATCTACCATGTAACAGATAGATCTATGTCCTAATTAGGTCCCTACAGTAAAGTTCATTGCTGGTCCTGAACCTCGTTCCCATTAATGGAGGGTACTACCATAATCTCCACACGCTTGGCATTTGGGTCGGAGATGGTAGTGTTGAAAATACTGAATACAAAACACTGCTGATCATTTTCTTTCTTTTACATGTATGTTAGTGTGACAGTTTTCTGGTTTAACGTGCCAGCTGGTCTGCCTCTATCATATTAACCGCCTTGTACCCACAACACCCGGCAATGGAATAGGTTGGTGCTCAACTTCGTCACACCACATGGTCAACTACACGTACCTATGGCATCGGCTCCCCGAGACCGTTCGACCAGTCTCGGGGTCCCCAGCTGAAGACCATAGTCAATCTCGCTACGCCAACCGTGTTATAAGTGCGTTGCGGTGCTGAAGTTCGAGTAACCTCAAACTACGAAACGGTCTCCCATCCAGTTCCCGAGTTCCCATTTGCTTAACCTTGGTTAACTGTCTCGCAAGCACGCTGCCACTAGACCAGTGCCATCCAACATCTGGTATAATTAATCATATATCTGCAAAGCAATGCACATCATAGGATTACGAAATCCGCTAAATATAAATACTTACCTAACTTCATCTGCCAGGCGTCTACTATTCAAAATCCATTTGAAAACAGTTACACCTGATCTATTATAAGGAAGGGCTAAAGTCAGAGAAACGTAAGTACCTACCTATTTAGAGCAAAGTCGGAGAAACGTAGGTACATATTCATAATGCACGCTGCACGCCTGCGCGATGCAAGCAGACATGATCGGTTATGGTTGCGCAAGAGTTGCAGGGTTACTGCACAGTTAGTGCCTGTTCTTTGTTATGAACTCATAACTTGTTAGGTGATTATGTGTCAACATTACAGCTGTTATAGAGTCAGGTAGCCGTGTTTTAATTTTTCATCTGTGACGGTTGATTGTTATGGGTAAAGTAGGTACTTATAGGTAGTTTATCAACATAGATAAAGTAGTGAAGGTACATCAATTGTACGTATTACATCTAAATAAGTATAACACTTATTTCATGTATTATTTATAGAAATCTAAAGAATAATTTAGGTATATTTATTTAAATAAGTCATTTTGTTATTTTTTTCTTGTAATACGGCAGACAAACAGGCAAGCGGGCCACCTGATGGTGCGTGGTCACTGCCGCCTATGGACATCATTAACACCAGGGGCGCTATCAATGCGTTGCCCGCCTCTAAGGAGTACTCCTCTCCTCTAAAGTAAACACTGTGGCTTGGAGCTCATTCCACATCCGAATCGTACGAGCGTCGTGTTTAGATTTCTGTGGATAATAGTTATCGTTATCGTGATCTACTTTTATCTTTTTCTATTGAAACGTAGGTACCTACTTTACCTACAGTCTTTGATAAACTTGATTTTCTAATCTTCGCTATTGATTGATGTACTGTTTTAATACTTAGGTACTTACCCAAATGTTAACTGCGAAATTTTCGCGCCAATTTTGTAACTTGTGCCGTTCTTTTGGCGTCAGTTTTAGCTCGAATGCCCCCGGCGAGGTCACCCGGCGTGTTCGCATTTCCATTCATTGGAAGTGCAGTAACGTGTCTGGGAATGTCTGTCTACCTATGAATTGTTATATTAGATGTCACCTTTAGGTGTAGGTGAACATTCACATAGCTAACCTTTCTAAAATAGGTTTTGAAACAACACGAGAATATAGGTTTAACATTTACCGTTGTGGGAGTGGGAGGTGCCCTAAATAGCTGATACAGACATACAGTGGCCTAATAGAGTATGCAGGCGATGTAAATTATCGTAGTGATTTCATTGATTCATCGACGACCTATGTGGTTCAGTTGATTAACATACCGGCCTGCTATGTTGAGGTCCCGGGTTCAATGCCTGGTCGAGCAGAAATCCAATTGATTAATTTCTTTGGGGCTAGAAGGCGCTGTGTAAATTGTCCAAGAATAGGTATTTATTTTATTAATTTGACAGTTTAACATTAGTCTATGACTCCCTGCGAAGGAAAGAGAGAAAGAGATTATAGACCGAAAGAGACATGCCTATAGTAACGCCAAAAATATCACGGACTAACTCGCATTGACAGGACTTGGAACGTATTAATCAAGGTGACGTACAATCTATGATAAGTCCTCAGTACAAGGCGATAATGGACATCGTCTGGTTTTGGCTACGTTCTTATTTACTCATATGTAAGGTAGGTACGTGTGCGATAGAGATGATGCTCTACGAAGCCGAACTGCTACATTTTATATAGCACCGTCAGTTTTCTATAAAACATTCAAGTCCCTACTAAAGTCTGTCCTTGCAACTGGTTGCGAATCTGAGTTGCCTTAGCGGAAAAATACATAATTCTGTTTTGGCAACCAGGTGAGTAGGTCCCTACCTACCATATCTACTTAGTTAAAAAAATTGTTCAAAATAATGAAAATTCATCCATCACAACTGGTTGCGAAAGGGTCCAACCTTTACTAGGGAATTAGATAATAATCTAGTTATGCCTACCCACGTCTCGTAACATTAATTAATATTATTAATTTCATGGATATTTTATTTTTCCTTTTCGCTTATATATGTAGAAAATCACTATCCATCACAAATCGATTTTTAAGTTTATGAGCACATAATTATCGGATCACTAAAGTGATTACGTAAATACCAAGAACACCAACCACTATTCCCGGAACTACTACTTACGTTACGTAGCTCCAAAAAGCAGACACTTTTTGTGACCATTTTTTGAGCAGCTATTAGGCAAACTATTGCGTTTGTCCTGAGGTTTGAATAGGTAATGGCATTTCATAATGCACCAGGGATAACACCAGGACAAAGGCTATTGTGGGCCCGGTCTCTGGTGACACAATAAGCGTTGAACTGTATTATTTTCACAACATAAGGCGGTGTTGAAACACCTGCGAGTCTAGGGACCACGTCGCTTATATTGGGTCCTGAGATGACTGTATATGTACCCTCGGAGATGAAATTCAAGATCAAATGTGTAATCAAATTGTCGCTATAAAAATTAAAGCCAAAGGGATGGATTATTTAAATAGTGTTTTTTTTTATATTTCCAAGTACGATTTTATTTCATTTTGAATGTAATTTTTAATTATATTTCATAAATATTTCAATGATTTTTAATTATGATTGTGATTTTAAATGATGATATAGATGAGAGGATTTGAATGAACTTTTAAACTTGAATTTTATCTCTGAATAAAGGTACTTCTAAGTTTAAAATACATAGTCCCTAATAAGTAGGTAACAATATAGAAACGTCGGCAACAAGAATTAACAGAATTCCACTTGTGAATCAATGTGATGGAATTTCCATTACATACTTACAAAGGCAACGCTAACGGTAGTTGCGCTGTTATCGAACCACACCCCAGGAATAGAAGATTGTTCGCTTATCAATAGAGTCGATATTTCAACAAATTACGAAACATTGATTAGTAGGCGATATACCAAGTCACGCGGAAGCCGACAGTGTTGGAAGGAAATACATACAATTTGATAAGTTAGTACAGTGCTGAAATTAGTCAGCTTCTAGTCACAGTCAAGAGCATAAGAACATCAATCTTCAAAATAATATTCCTGTGCAGTTTATTGTTTTTATAGCATTCATGAATGAAATTTGTAGGTATCTATTATTAAGTAGGTGTACAAAAATACCCTGGGGGAGAAATGACGAGTTATTTGAACCTAAAGGGCTCTCAAACTGGACTGGAGCAAACTCATTTTGGCTAAAGGTACAGGAAATAACCTGTCGGTATATGTTGCTGCAAAGGAAAACATTCTTGGAATGGGAATTCACTTATGTTCTTGTAGTGTACCTACTCGACATAAAACATTTAGATCTAAATAAGCAGTACGTAAATAAGTAAGTAAGTATAACGAATGGTCGCATTGAAACAAAAACCCAGACATCGGATGGTAGGTGATAGCATCACCGTCCCGCTCTGCTTGTGTTGAAAAGCGTGACAAACAATGCGATTAAGCGACCATTGCGTGATTTAAAAAAACTAGGTAAAAGCGAGTCGGGTGACAGTCTGCGATTTGGCTTTCTATGTCTAATTTGCCATTTCCAGTTGGCTTTTAGCTCGTGGCTGCCTAGCGAAGCTAGGCGTGTCTTTAGTTATAGTCGATCTCCTCGGGAAACTAATAAAAAAAGATTTATGTCCTAAATGAATTCTAAAAGACTTCATAAACGTTTTCGATTGAAAGTTCGAAGATTTCTTCTCCGAAAATGGCAGATCAGGAGTATAGAGTCACAAACTTATCTGAACTGGTGACGGCGTCGCTGTTGTTGGCATTGACAAGTCATTTCACAAACTTTTCACAATGTAGTGCCGCCCTTTTCCACAGTTCCAGCTTTCGCCAACGTGTCAAATAAGTTTGTGGCACTGTACATACCCTCAAGCGACGTAAAGGTATGAGAAAATATATGAATGTGGCAGACACAAAAGAGATGGGTAGGTTACCACTCCTTTTTGTATAGAAACCCTTAGGCATATTTTTCTCCCAACAATGTTTGCACGTAGGTACAGTGACAAGGTATCCGCAGAATTTTGGTAACCTGAAAATTAAGGGCATGAATCGTAAGTAAGTAGATGCAGTGTAAGTGACATACCTTGGTGACTAAATTTTTTACCAAAATGCCAAGAAAAAACTAAATTATGTGTCCAATTATTAAAGAAAACAAGCAACAAACCTACGTAATTAGAATCGCCACTAGTACCTAATCATGAACTTCGTGATCACCCCTTACCTCACGAATACTACGATAGACAACAGTCGATGTGATAATTTGTGACGCAGCCATCTATTCGGGTGAACAACCTCTTCATTCGCGTGGTCACGACCCTCGTGCATCAAGGAACGTGATTCCGTGATCCGACTGTAGTCATTCCGAAAGTCATATCATAAAGCCTTTGTGCCTTGGCAGGGGACCGAACGGTTCGATTTTAAATTAATGCCATTTAACTGTAGGTGCCTTTACGGTGAAGCAATTCGTACGATTTTCCAGAGAAATTCTTTCGGTGACGGAATTATTTCATTGATTGTCCTCATAAGGCATCGCAGAATTGTAAGATGTTTCGTGTTGCTTTTTAAAATAAAATAGGGAAAATGGAGTTTTTTAATCGTACCTACTCATCTGAGCGGGATCTTGAGATAGTGTGTTGTTTTGACATCGAATGGGTTCGTGGTAACAGGGTTACCAACAAAACTTAATCATGGCATCGTTTTACATATCTAAGTACCTAAGTTTCGTCAAAATAGTATTAGTTCTACAGGTACAGTAAAAGACATAAGCACAAAGCGTTCTACTCTTGTGCTGAATCCTACACATCTCCATAGTTTGTTGCTTTATCTAGTGGCAAACATTAGTTGTCATGACACACGACAATGAAAAATATTTTGCTGCACCCAATTAGAAGGCGAAGTATTACTGCGTGTCATGTCTGCATTGGTCTATAGGTAGGTATAGATATTCTGTTGAAATAAATCTACTCGTAAAGCACATTGTTAATCGCGACTTTCCTAAAATTTAAAGCTAACAATGAAGTTTCCAGGAAGTTGTGAAATGTTATTGTTGTCCAAGTTTTTGCAATAGGTATCGTAACTTACCTACATTGAGTAAATGCCAATTGTTTTAGGCTCGTGATGACGGTGCATTGAACTCTTTAGGAGGTCAGGGTCACAAAGAAGTACCTACCTATGCGGACTACTTACATTATGATTTTGTAACATAGGTAGGTATATCAGCAAACAGAATAAGGTATTGAAACGATACGACATCGTCGCGTCAGGTTAGGTCAGCAATTTTTGTTTCGCTAGCAACAACGTGAGCGTGAACGAAATCATTATAGCGACCAATGTGGACCCGTGCCACCTCGTGCAGTGCAGCGGTAAGACTAGATGGCGCGGTCGCTGTGTGGGTGTACTGAGCGTCCTCATCCATGCCTTAAAATGCACGGCAAGCAGTGCTCTGTGAGGAGATTCAATAATCTATAAAAGCATACCTAAACATGCAACTCCGTATGCCTCAACTTAAAATGCCACTTAAAATTCACGGCAAGCACCGTTCTGTTAGAAGATACAATAACATATAAAAGCATAAATACATAGGTAACTCCTTTGTCGTAGAACAATTTTTAATTTTAGCATATTGTAATGTTTGCAATTTTTCACATTCTGATAATAATAATGACTTAATTTCAGCATTAGATTACCAACTAGGGTCAGGTACCTAACACTAGAGTTTTCAGCCATGTAGGACTACGAGCGGTATGTAGTACAATTATAGAGATTGTAAGAGAGCTTTGGCCATTAATATTCTGTGCCCTTACTGAAATTGGAAAGAAGGGTCTTGTTTTCTAAGAGCACGACACGGCCGAAGCAAATGGACGGAATCACGCTCCGGTTGTCCAGTCGGAACAAAATGGGTTACACTTCACGGATTTGCAAACCCTTTGTTGTTGCAATTTCTCGTAGACTTTTACTTCTTTTGTTTTGTGCAGACAGTTGTACGTATTTATAAAAGTTAATTTACTATTTAGATGTGAATAATACATTAGGTATAACTAATAAGGCAATTTATTTAGATTTTTGTTTCTAGGATAGGTAATACTTAGCTTTATCGTGCTCTACTTTTGTATTTTTCTATGGAAAAGTAGATTAGGTACTTACCTAGGTACTCGTCATCGATAAGGTTCCTAAGAGGTAGATTAGTAACTGAAATGGTCATTACTCATCTCATCTGATAGGAAGCGCTGATGAATCCGAACGAAGTGTACCTATATTCTA
Source organism: Blastobasis adustella (assembly GCA_907269095.1). Classification (NCBI taxonomy): domain Eukaryota; kingdom Metazoa; phylum Arthropoda; class Insecta; order Lepidoptera; family Blastobasidae; genus Blastobasis; species Blastobasis adustella. The sequence goes on along the minus strand of OU026115.1, from coordinate 4,247,058 downwards.
GCATGAGCCATGCTACATCCTCCATCAAGCGCCTAGAGTTTGTTTAGGTCCGACCTTTCTCGAAGAGTCTACGTGTCACGTCCCATAACTAAACTGGTAGGTACTCTCGAGAGTACAAAATAAGTACAAGATTGTTTTATTAACCGTATCGGCGCGTAGTCAAGAACGCCCTTCACAGATAAATCGTAAAACAAAAGCTTTACGTTATTACTACCGCCATATTGCCGCACTGTCACACGACACAACATGGCCGCACTCATTTACGATTCCGCACGCACAGCTAGCCACATTCCTCGTACACAGGAAGTATTAACGCAATGTCCATAACACATGGAATCCACCGTGAATGATCATTTTAGGGCCAATGTCTACGAAGTCTCTCTGAGGCTTAGTGAGCCTTTGTCAAAGGTGAAAAGAATATGTTGCAGCTGTGTTTTTTGGCTGTTAGTCGATAATTTAGATTAATGGTCACGCTATATGGATTAAGGATTAATTTATGGAGGTTTGCCTTCCTTCCCGTAAAATTCTGTTATTTTTAACACCCGACGAAAAACGAGGGGTGATGATAATTTGACGTGTATCAGCGGCTTTGGTTATCTGTGTGTCGATCTCTGGCATCATAGCTCCCGAACGGCTGGATCGATTTGGGTACGGTTTTATCTATTTGAAAGCCAGTGTAAACGAGATGGTTCTTAACTTTGTTTCATTAAAATGGGTTTAGTAGTTTAGAAAATTTTTGAGTTTAAGGAAACTTGGTCGGGGGTTTTCCGACTATTCCTGTCGGTTAGGTTATTTTGGACCAAAAGCAACCTATCCGTTGTTCTTTCCCAGGTTTCGTTAAATGCTATAAAAAATTAAAAACTACATGTTGTGATAACAATTAAATAAAGTATAGGTATAGCATAGGTATAAGTAGGTACTTATTTAGATAATTGTCTCATTGTATCTAATTAAGAAACATACTTAATAGTCACAATTAGAATTAACACTATCCATCTCGGTATAATTATCAGTCCCTCATCTCACTTTAATACACACAAGTCATACAACAACGATAATACCCACGCTAAAAAACCCGTTCATTCTAACAACGTTAGAGATTTATTACCTGATACCTGCCGTTCGTTGGATTGATTTGACATGATAAAGTCGGACACCCACGAGGTGACCCACAGTATTGGGTGACTGAAGTTTTTAGTACTTTTAACAGTGACTAACCACTGGTGATACAGTAGGTTACTTACCTATTGAATTCGTAACTCCTACCTATTTCTTTACTTACCTGTAGTTTCCAAACGAGGTTTTTACGCTGAATATTTAAAGATTTCCTTTCGAAAGGTTGTCTGATTCATGAAATGTAGTTTGTTGAAGGTCATACAGACACTTTTACGTGCTTGGATGCCTCTGATATTGTAGCTTACCTTATAGGTACCTAGGTAGATTAAAAACCTGTATCAACCGTGTTGAACGCTCGAACCTGCCCTTCAAGTTTCTATATTTAGTGCGACAGAGCAAAATCTGGTGCTCTGACATTAAAGGGCTTGTATAAGACAAATAAAATAACATTTTTGTATGGAAGTTAACTGTTTTGCAATCTATAGGAAGCTTAAGTACCTACGGTGGTTTTAAATAGCTTTCGTCCACGACTTCTTTCGTGTATATTTTGATAATTTAGGTTAGCACCCTATTTAGGTAAGAATGCCCTTCAATGAAGCCTAATCGTTTTCTTATCACTTCCAGATACCCTAAATCAGTTCAATGGTTTAGGTTTCTTAGACAGCCTAAAAGAATTAGTATCGAATTTATTCTATTGACATTAATTATTGCACCAAGTAGATAGTACGTATGAGGTTGCATAACATTGCATAAGTATTGTGGTTTGTAGCACACCCCACCCCCCATTATGCTATATAAGTAGGTTAAGTAATAAGATCCAATATATTATGTCTAAACTCGAGTCAGATCATTTCATTCAAAATATCCCGTTAAGCCACATTGCAGTATTAAGATGTCGCAGTTTGATGCAAAAGAAAGGAGAAACAAAGTCCTGCACCATAAAAGTTGTCTTTAAGTAGGTCGTATCCTTTGCGTTCAAACGAGGTCGTTCGTTTCGATGCACCGTTCATTCTCGACCAATGAGTCACTACACTAGTATATCATACGCATACGAACTTTCAAGTTTGACCAACGCATCTTCTTATGGTTAGTCGCAGAACTCTAAAGAGATAGTCCCCATTTTGTGAGGATTTCTGACACATTCTTGTTAATTTAGGCGTAAATAGCCCGAGGTGGACATTTGAATGTCTTTGTACAATGCGATCAACGTGCTTATAAGCTATGTTTACACTATAAAATATCAACACACAACCAGTTTATAAGGAGCTAACATTCCCATGCGTGTCCATAGAGATGCTAGTTCATGTTATAGGTTTTTGGGTAGGTTGATGGGCTGCCTTCGGAAATCGTGATTACTATTAACAATAAAAGTAGGAGTTTTCTTAACAAAGTACTATTCAAAGTTTAAGATTGTTGTTGATAATAACATCTGGTCCTAATCCCTATTCTTTACCGTAGGTGTTTCAATTCCCCCATCTTAACATGACCTAGGTATTATAAAAACTACCTAGCATTTAAGCTATGCCTAACCTACTTCAGTGGCGTTTTTCTTAATCCACACAATGTCGGCATAGTAGTACATTTGGACGTCCTTGCATCGTCCTATTTGACCCATCGGTGACTGGGTTCTTTTTTATTAATTTCGCCGTTGAACCAACCAGCCGTGAACTGGGGTTACGTAACGGACAGACACACTGACTTGGAGGTCTACATTTTAAGTATTAAGTACGGGGAGCATTACCTGCGTCATGTAAATATAAAATTTAGGTTCAAAGACATTTATTCTCATTAAGACAATATTACAAGTCACTTGGCCGTGTGGTGTCCGGCAGAGTAGAATAGCACCAACCCCTTACATTCATGGGTGTCGTACAAGGCGACTAATGTTTTTCGAGGCAAAAGATCAAGAGTCTCCGTAGTCTGGAAAATGGGCAGCAGCATTTTCCATTATTATATTTAAACACTGCGATCTCCAACCCGCCTGCCAAGCGTGGAGATTATGGTAAAAACCTCCCCTTTCGTTGGAGAGGCCCTAAGTCCTGCAGTGGACTGTTACGGCCTGTGATGATGATGATGATGACAAGTCACTTACACGAGAAGCGAACAAATAAATCCAAAATCCAATCGTCGTTCACATCACAAAGTAGGCATTCGGTCATCCAAATTTCGTCTGTCAATAACCAATTAAGTAGGTATGCTCGTAGATATATCTCTTTTCTGTAATCTGTGTCGTTAAATATTGATACTGATCTCACGTATGATAGCGTTGCGTCCTACTTACCTATTTATTTATTTCAATATACATTTGTAGCGTTACAGTAAGTAGGTACTTAATACTAATGCACTACAAACATGACAACAAAGTAACAAATAAAATAGTAAGAAACTATGGCAAAACTCAAGTAAATTTTTTAATAATTACTAATGCTCATTCATTCATCAACTCACAAAACCTCAGACACATACCTCGCACGTCCGTCCATCCACCAGCAAATATGTCACACTCAGGTGCTGATGTCTGAAGAGCGTTCAGCATGTCCATGGCGCGAATTATGACTGTTTAAGGATAGATTCCAATTAAATATGTACTTTACATAGGTATACCTACTTTACATAGGTACGTGGGATCAGTTATTTCTACCTTCAGCTTTTGTTAAAAATAACCAAGAATTGTATCAGGGACAAAATAATGTCTTTTTTATACCACTAAGATGGCAGACAAGCTTACGACCTGCCTGATGGTAGGTAAGCAGGTTATGCTTGCGATACCAGGAGTACATCATTTTTACCCCTTTCTTGAAGAACTCTGTGTTGTACTCTCGTACTCTGTTGTGCGTGGGAAAAAGTTCCTTTGGAACCGCAAAGTTCGCGATTAATTTCATTCCAAGGGATGAGGACGAACTGTCGATGGCGAGCGGTGTGATAATAGAACGTGGATCTGGGCATCATGTCAAACAGTTTCTCAGAACAAACACCACAACGGGGTTCCACAACAAGTCTTTTTTAAAGTTCTAGGATAAGGATTTAGGTACATTGCATTGAGCAAAGACAACGATATGCAATCGATGTTGGTATCTACAGTTTATTTTCTACTAGTGGACCCGGCGCGACTTCGTTCGCGTACACCTACTTTTCTCTTACCTACTCTTTTTTTCTTGCCTCTAAACCTGCCTCTTGAATCACTCTATCAATTGTTGAAAACCGCATTAAAATCCGTTGCGTAAGATCTAAGCGTACATAGATACATAGGGAAAGACGGCGGGAAGCGACTTTGTTTTATACTACGTATAGATAATATAGATGAACCTAGGTAGTTCAAAAATATTCAGTCAAGCTTAATACTGTCACCTGTAATAAACAACTCTCATAACTCTCATTCATTATTTTTATCTTGCTTAGCTATGCGAGTCATCACTCCACGTGAATATAAACGCACCTGCCACATTCACAATGCCCCTAATGGCATGGGGAGGCTATGGTGCGTGACAAGACAACTGTCATTTCACTTTGTTCCTTATCTATTCATTTCTAAGGTCAAGTTTAGATCGTGCATGATTATTGACGACCGTAAATAGATTGGGCAGATAGAGCTGCTGTAGATTGCATTACTGATGGAATTTCAAACCAGGAATGCATCAATGCTAACACACTTCTGTCGATAGATACTGATAGATATCGATACGACCAGTGAAGTGTAATAACATATAGTATTAGTCAGAATCCTTACTTATATTTAGGCATTTTAATGAACACTAGACGTCCTCCGCGATTTATACCCGCGCGCAGTTCCGATCTTTGTACACATTTAATTATACCGCGGGATCCTATTTTTTTTTCAGCTATCAAATAACTCTATGACACACGGCAATAGTAGCTTTTAGCGAAATAAGTTTTGAAACCGGTTCAGTTGTTTTAGAGATTTCCCCAATGTATAAACTTACCCAACTTTTTCTCTATATATTTTATTGATATCGCCGAATTTAAAAAAATCATCATGATCATATTGGCGTCAACCCCGGTTGTGCTCTCGCTACTCGCGAGGACCGGAGCTTGCCTCTCTACATTCCTTATGCATTTCGCCTGGTCTTCGGCATCCGTTGTGGTGCGTTTGTTGGCACGCATGTCATCCTTAACAACGTCAAGCCATCGATTCTTGGGCCGGCCTTTCCTTCTCGTTCACTAGACATTTGTTCAACGAAAGTGGCACCCTTGCCGCTCCAGTACTTTGGGAAACCGACTATTATATCTATCGGTATCAGTATCAATCTATCCCTATTTCAAATGCAGTCGGTATGTGTTTAGCAACGGTCGATGATGAGTATGAGACGAAGCAGTGGCCCGTGATGCCGCTATGGGGTGGAATAAAAAACCGGAAGTATCGCCAAAGTGCGAGGGCGCATCGACGCGTGCGCAGTTATATGTCAGATATTATGGGGACAAATTGTGATGCAATGTTTTGGATACGGGTGTAAAAAATACTGGAATGTACTTCGTAATTGGCGGGGTAGTACTTAGTAGTCCGAAAAAATAACACACCATTCTAAGTAGATATTTTGGAATATCTGAAAAAGTGTAAAGTTTAGCTTATAAATTCAGTAGATAGATATTGCGTTCGCTCAGCCAGGTCTTCAAAGGGACACATCTTCAAGTTCTCCTTTGGTAAAATCTACAATTCAATGATAAGGTACTTCGGTAGATACCTACCGCTACCTAATATCTACTTTTATGTGAATTAAGCCAGTCTGTATAAAAGTCTCAAATAAGACTGCAGTGAATCGGATTCCTGGCCTGAATCATCATTACTTCTACTTCCCACAAAATATAACAACCGCCACATGCCTTTGGTTACACGTAGTTAAAATATTGTCAGTTGGTCGATAGCAAGTGTCCATGCCCACCATGTTCAGACTCACCGGCCGGCGTGATGTCACACGCATATTGATGTGTTTTTTGCTTAAACAACTACACACTATCCTCGTGGCGTTCACCCATATAGTTAGCCAACAATGCATTTGGTTTCGCCATTATAATTGCGCTTGAAATGGTCATGCTTTGTTATTAATGGGTAATTTTAATTTTGTATGAAGCGATTTGTATTATTTGATGATAGAAATGACAGTTGAAAGAAAGCACACTAGATGAGGATCATATCAAGCGTTGGTGACGCAGGTAGCGTTATGCTGTCTAGGTACTCAAATCTGTATGAATTTCTAACACACACACCGACGCAGCTGAACAACAGACAAATTACTTTATTGTTTTACTTACTTTACTTACATACTTACAAATATTCAAAGACTCGGAACAAAAATAAGGGAATCGACGTGAGACCCTCATAACAAATTGCCATTTGTTATGCAGAGGGTGTACCTAAACTGTTGCAGTGCAGCGCTACTCAGGTCGTGAACATAATACTCAGGTAACGTACATACTTAACTTACTGCAGTTAGGTACCTACTTATCATGCCTTTGTTACTGTATAGTAATAGATTATACTTATCGCTCGAAACGATATCGACAGTCATCGTCGCGTTCGTATCAAGACCAATGACCACCTTACCACCATGTTTACTTTGCACTAACAGTTTTTAACCGTCTTAGATCAAAGGAGTTTCAAGCTCTGTTAATGTAAATATTGGAATGGACAAGAATGTTTTTGGATGCTATTGTAAATATTAAATATGAATAAAAAACAACGGGACGAACGTGTCTTGGGGATGCCGTACAATAGTGCATGCAAGTGAATTATTAGCTGTTTCGAATACTTATTTTATTAGGTTAATACAAATTGTGACAGAAAATAGAGCACCGTAAGCTTGTTTGCCACCTTGGTGGTATAAAAAAAGAACATTCGAAACAGTCAGTGATGCTACAGGTACACCGCCAGGTTTTTGACTACTATACGTACCTAGGACAAATAGCCCAGCTAGGTAGGTCCAATTTCGAGAAAGAGGTCAAACGACGAATCCAACTTGGTGGGCAGCGTTCGGGAAGCTACATTTCAATTTCTGTCCGGCCAGGAATCGAACCCCTGCGTGGCAGACGTGGCAACCAACTGAACCACTCAAGTCGCCTTGAGTAGTGCAGGTAGTGGGTTTTTTCGTTACTCAACTATAGTTGAAAGACATTTCATACGTGAGAGTAAGAGGGTGGTGATAGCGTGTGTAACGTGTGAGCATATTAAAACCAATTTTACATGACCATGAAATGCAATAAGTACCTAACGATTGTTAATGTTTTCGACTTTTGCAACGCAAACAATGTTATTTTATTTCCAAACCTCCGGTTTTATTCGCACGTCCGTCCGTCCATTCTTCGCCTGTTACGCGCCCTGACGCCGCTCGCCGGGTGGTGTGCTAATCGATTGTGGTGAAAATCGCTATTTCAATTATTATTCTTGCGTCTACGAAATGTTTCGTAATACAATATATCAGTCGTCGTCAGAAGTGGTCGCGAAAGCGATTTTATTTTTTAGTTAGTAAGGATTATAGTATCAACTGCAACTGACAGCTGGTCGACATCTGCCAAATTTATTGGACATCTCGGAATCGGAATCTGCTGTCATTTGTGCAAAATGGTGTTGCGGTGTTATTGCGTTGCCCGCCTTTGAAATCCGAGGACATTTGCTCTGTCCCACTACCAAATCCAAAGTTTGCATCGGAATACGGGAGACCCTATTCACCGGTAGAAACACAATATGATGTATGGGTACCTTCTATTATAAAACAGTAAAAAAGCTGTGTACATTGAACAACATTGAATATATTTTAGAAAAAATTGATGGGATAGGATTCTGGAAAGCCAATTAGAAAGTCTGTTTGTTTGTCTGTTCGCGCATCACGCAAAAACTACTAAAACTATTTGGCATTCGGTTTCGATTGTTTAGAAGTCCAGGGTACAATCTAAGCCATGAGAGGAAATTAGGGAGATAGAACCAGTGATATAGCTTGACCTCCCCGTAGTACCTACTATCATTCGTACAATACGGATATCATAAAATGGTAACGCGGTCAAAAGCTAGTTTGAAGTATTATTGTTTTCCAGCAGCGGTATTATTATAACCTAGAGGTCAATTCCCCAGTCGGGCGGCTCCAATCAAACGGGATATCCCGTTACGTCCAACCTCTCTTTTAACCAGCTTAGTAACAATAGTATTCATCTAATTAAACGTTTCGTCTTTTTCAGGGTGCAAATCACAGTTTAATAACATTCACCAGTACAGAAGAGCCAGAGCGACCTGCCAAGCCCATACCGGACCTCCGCCTCGTGGATGGTCCCTCAATCTTAGCTGGAAGGGTTCAGCTACTACACAGAGGACACTGGAGATCTGTCTGTACCAACTCTAGGAAGTAAGCATTACTTATTTGTGATTATAAAACCCTTGATCACCTTAGTGTTTTGATTTTGCAATTTGTGAAAACTGGAAAAAGTCACGTTAATTTTAAATTATTTACTGAAATGAACTAAACAGGTCACTTGGAACCGATCCGCATCAAAATATCACATATATAACAGTTTGTTTAAAAATACGCGATAAGCACTTAGCCACTTTTCTGCCTGTGAATGTATATTGAAACGCGTTCTAATATTTTGAACTGCTAACATTAGTTTATTTGAATTGTTTTATGGAATACGGCGCTGGTAATGCAAACGTCCATTCGCTGTGGCAACTGCTTACCATCAGCCAGACCTGATTATTAACAGCATTTGATTCTTGAATAATTTCATAAAATTTGTGACATTAAATCCAACAAATTTTGAGAAAAAATTAATAGACATTACTATAATGCAAATAATTTCGTGTTATTCCAGTTGGACCATCAACGACATGGAGACGGCCTGCAGACAACTGGGCTTCATGGGCGGGTCTTTCTACAACTGGATGGACCGGCAGCCCGGCCGCCACTCGCGACTTCTCTTCGAGGAACCCCGTTGCAGGGGAACCGAATACGACCTCTTCCAATGCGACTGGAACTCCAGACAACTGGGATCAGGCGTGTGCGACTATCATCCCGACCTTGCCATCCAATGCTCGCCACACCACGACGGGAGCAACAATCAACGACATTGGAGAGGCATACGATTCGAAAACGCTGTATACGAACGAATACTAACGGCAGCCAACACGCTATATGTCCCTACATCGATGTCTAGACTGGAACATGTCGTGATTAAAAATGCTGGCTTAGGTAGAGATAATAATGCAACTAGTGCTTTAGATATAATCGGCGTACCACCTGTAATGGAGGATATAGAAATCTCAAACTCCGCCTTCAACGCTATAAATGTGACGTCACCCAATGCTCCCATAGTAATTAACAATTGCACGATTCAAAACAATAGAGGTTACGGCATCTATGTGAATTCAACGTACGGCATGGCCAAGATTGAGAATTGCTTGATTCACGACAACGGTGGAGATGGCGTTAAATATGTAGTTCACGAAATGAATATCGACGAGAAATTTGATAGAACTGAAGTGTTCGATCTTTGCACTTTAGCTTCAACGCCTAGTCAAACTTTCCCAATCCAAATGTCAATTGAACAGTCGAGGTATTCCAACATGGAAAGAGATTGCAATCAAAAGTTTTACACGAGAGTTGACCATGTTCTTACTTTAAGTTTTCTGAAATTAGTCACTAAACAGAATGATACTGGTGAAATATTTGTATACGATGGTCTAAATGCGAATGACAAATTACTGCTACATTTTCCAATAAGAGAATATTCGAGACCTCAAAGCGTTACTTCGACCCGTAGTAAAATGTTCGTCCGATTTAGAGCCAATACCAGGACAGATATAGCAGGATTCTTACGCTTAACTTCCGGACTAAGCAAGACTTATGATTTGAACGTGACTGACACAATTATTTCGGATAACAATGGTAGAGGTGTGGTAATTGAAAATCTAAGATCACAACTTCATGTTCACAGAACATCAATATCTAATAATAATCACGTTGCTGGGCTTCACGTTATAAGTGGAGCAGGCGATATAAACATCACAGAAAGTAGAATATCTTTTAATCAAGGAGACGGAGTGAATATAACTGTAACTGGTGGAAATAGAAATATATCCAGAAGTATATTAAGTTCAAATCAAGGATACGGAGTAGCCATATGGCTAAACAATACCCAAGAGACTGAATATGTAATGGTAAACCAAACAACCGTGGTTGAATACTCTGAAATATTTAAAAACTTGCAAGTCGGTATATTGCACGGAAACTTTTGTGGTGACAGCTGGGTAAATATAACTGGTAATTGGTTCAATACCAGTATGGAAAGCACTGTTGATATATCTACTTGTTGGAGATATAATAATCCTCATAAATTGCTCAATTTGCAAATAGGACATAATAGATTTTACCAAAATAATAAAATACCACTTAAGATCCAACCTGCTCTCAATGTGTTGGGAAGAATAGAATACAATTATTTTGAGCAAGGTCACTATGGCGCTATAGTAATTCTGAATCGAATAGAGGGAAAATATTTGGAAGAATTTGAAATTTTACCATCAAGATTTAATATTCAACATAATTATTTCTTTGGAAATAAGGGCCCCTTCGTCGTTAATTTGGGCTTATCGCCTTACAGTGACCTACAATACATATTTTTCTCCAGGAACTATTTAAGAGAAAACCGAATAAAGGAACCTTTTGAGGTTCTTGAAGGAATTTCATCGAGACTAACTCCTAGAAGTAGAGTAGCTGCTACGATTGTTATAGCTTCCAGCAATATAGACGTTTATAGAAATATTATCAATAATCCAGAAGCACAATACGAAATTGGTTCTCATGTTGAAGATCAAAGTAAAATTTTAAATTGCACCTATAACTGGCTTGGATTTGGAGAAGAAGAAAAAGTATATAATAGGCTTTTCCACAGAAAAGATAGATATAATCTAGCAAGAATTTTATACATGCCTTACCTGTTACACAGTAGTAATCCAGGAGCTACACAAATAAATTATAATTCTCTTTATGTGCCTCAGTTCAACGTGCCACATACATCAGTTGTTGGAGGTGAAGTCGAAGGAATTGAAATCCTAAATGCTGGAGAATATGATGTCGACAAAGATATAAATATCAGACCTGGGGGAAAACTAGTATTACAATCAGGTGTAACATTAAGATTCCCGCCGTCTGTTGGTATGATGGTTGGAGGAAAACTGGAAGCGAGGGGTAAGCGACCCAATGATATATCGTTTACATTAAAGGAGGAGATTGTAATGACCAATGATAGTTTTTATGAAACAGATGTTGAATCTGATCCTACAACACCGGGATATGTTGAACCTGTTGTGCCTGTAAGACTGTTGGGTGGCAAAACTCAAAATGAAGGCAGGCTACAAGTAAGAATAGATGGAAAATGGGGCACAGTGTGTAATTACAAATGGAATATAATAAATGCAGCTTTAGTATGTAATCAGTTAGGTCTCGCTTTGAACCCTGACGATTGGTTCTTAGAACCAAATGAGATTCCTAGTGCTGGAACTACAGAAGATGTAATTTTAAGCAACGTAGATTGCACAGAATTTGATAATGACATAACCAAATGCAAGGCAGAAACAATGGAACATTTTGAAAACTCTTGCGTTCATGAAAATGATGTTGGTATCCGATGCTATGATACTAGTTGGGCTGGAATTCGATTTAGTGTTATTGCAGACAGAACAGATTTACAATATGTGAGTATCGAAAAAGCTGGCCTACTTGATTACTCTTCTAATACGTTTAAGCCTGCTCTGCAAATAGACTTTGCTCGTCACAGCTTAGAAAGTGTTAAAATTTCCAACAATTATCATGATGGATTGGGCATAATTTACTCAGATTTATACGGAGCTGACGCTGTAAACACTGTTAGGAATTCTGAATTTAGCAGAAATAGAGGGAGCGGAATTAGTTTTAAGCAACTGGGCCTTAAAGTATATGGTTCTGTAATAGAAAACAATGAAGTTGCTGGAATTTCGCATAATCCTCACATTACTGGGTTTTTACAAAGAGAAATTGCCGGATGGTTCACCCTAGAATTAGGTTTCAATTTAGATGAAAGTAATTATAGACCTATAATTATACCAGAATATGAAACAGATATAAGTCTGGTAAATGGTGAAACTAGACATCTTATATTTAGTAAACACTACGGCGAAAACATAGTGAAATCATATAACATCAAATGTAACCCTGGCTTCGTTCTCGGTCTGCAATTGTTGAATCCTATCCACAACTTTTCTACTGAGAGCATATGCATATACGACTCTCAAAACATTAATCAAGACAGTACCAAGTGGTGTTTAGACAGAGATTTGTCAACGTTCCCTACAACTAGCAACAGTTTCAGTATCGTTCTTAGTTACGAAAGCGGCAATGCTGCATTGGGTGGAGTAGTTTTGGTGATCACTTCCATTACTGCCCCTGTTCAAAATCTCAGAAATAGAATTGTTAAAGGCCCGGTACCGACACTGCAACTAGTAAATTCCCGGATAAAAGGAAACACTAAAGGTGTACAAGCTCTCTACTATAATCGATATTTGAATGAATTAGGTGATCACTTTTTACGAAAAGCCAATGAAAGTATAAAAATATTTAACTGTGAAATAGCGCATAATATTGAAGAAGCTATTTATGTAAATACGCCTTACTGGGACATACACGACAGTAATATAACTGAGATAACGATAATGGTGAACAGTAGTCTCATTACTGACAATGGAAAAGGTATCTATCATTTCGCTAGAGACTTGAGAAGTTCAAATAATCTATATCATTACTATATGCAAGATAATACAATTGAGAGAAATAAACACGGCGGATTTGATGTAAGTTTGCCTTTTGTTTGGCAATATAATGAAAACTTTACACATTCTGTATTTATGTACAACAATACATGGCGACAAAACCAAAACTTTGGTCTAGTCATAGATGGTCATTTTGCGGAGGTGAACATTACCAAAAATATTTTCACTGATAACACTTGTAAGACTGGATTAGTTTCTATTAGAGGTATGGAAAAGAAAATGAAAATTGATGGTAATTTGATTGACAGAAATAATGGCCAGTTCATGGTTGAATTTTTCATGGACAGCCAAAGTGAAATTATGGGGCTCGTCAAGGCAGTGTTTGTTTATAACCAAGTCAGAAACAACAGACATTCAGCGTCGATAAACAGAGGAGCACTATTTAGAAATGTTGATCCTACGTTCGTTTTGGGCTTTAAAGGAGTTCAAAAAGTAAAAGTCAGCAGAAATTTGTTCGGGAACAATGATTTACAATATACATTATTAGCTGGTATTAAGACTGCTAAAATTGATAATTTAATAGATGTCACTGAAAATTGGTGGGGGACTGCCGAAGAAAAAGAAATTAAACGGCAAATATTCGATTTTGATGACTGGAACAATCATGCTATCGCTACTTTCTTGCCTTATTTACTTCAAGATAGTTTTGACTCAAGTGTTTCTGTTACATTTACTCCCGAAACAGGTATGAATATCAATGAACTTGGAGGTAGAGTTACCACAAACTTGATTATTGAATCTCGCCTCGTTCCGTACATAATAAATAGTGATATTACGGTAATGCCAGATGTCACCTTAACTATACACCCCGGAGTCGTGCTGGAGTTTGCACCGAACGTTGGAATATTGGTTATGGGCACTCTTTACGCAATTGGTCATGCTCAATTGCCAATAGTAATGAGACCCATTCCACCTGTAGCTAACATTGAATCAGGAAGAATACAAAAAAGAGATATTGGAAGGTATTCGAGTAATCACCAGAAACATAGAAGACAGTTGGAGACGTTGGTAGTGCAAGATTCTATTAGATTATGCACTGGAAGAAATTGTTCCATAAATGACAATATGTTAATGAAGAGCAATGAAGGATTTTTGGAATATTATAATAGAACAACTCTTCAATGGGTCCCGATGTGCGATAATCGATTTACAGAAAGGAACGCTCAAGTAGTGTGTCGTGAATTAGGTTTTGATCCGATCAATGTTTTCTTTGCTTATGATCGACGAATTGAATTTCACAGTAATTCTTTATCAAAAATCTGGTCATGGCCAGAACCTTTACAATGCGTCGGTACAGAAGATCGATATGAAGCCTGCCCGATAAGATTGAATGGACAACTCTATGGTCATCGACATGAATGTAAATGGGACTCTGAGTTTGTTTTTATCCACTGCGGTTCAAGAAATTTGGAAGAACACCTTGACTATTGGGGTGGTATAAGATTCGCTAACCCAGAATTTGAGTATTCTCTCTATGAACATAGGATGCACGATCACCACACCCATGAGACTATGAAGAGAGTTGAAAGTTCACTTCAACATCTCCAGATATTTGGTGCTGGAATCCTACACAATGAAAAGTCACCAGCAATACAAAGCATATACAAAAATCCTACGATACGCAATGTAAACATAACCAGATGTGCACACCATGGGATCAATCTCATTTCACCTACAGACACCATCCACCTACAATTTAATACTATTAATGATACGTTAGGTGAAGGAATAAGTGCAATATCATTGACAGGTGAAGGAAAAGCGTCGGGAGAATCCAGTTTTACTCCATTGAGAGATTTAACTCTGCCCTATCACCTATTTTCTGTAATCGACATTTGTGATAGTAGCAAGATGATCACAGTGGAAGAAAGGGTCCTTTTGTACTACAAGTATGATAATAATCCCGTCAACTGTGTTAAAATATTCAAGAGTATGTTTAGAGCGAAACCATTTGGATTTAGGCTACTGCAATTTAACCTATTTAATCACACGACGAACTACGGAAAAAGAGATTCAATCAGTTTGTACGACGGCGATATTTACAACATAACTGCACCCTTAATTGGTTACATGGAATTCGATTCTACCGAAGAGAAGAATTTATTCAGGACAGTAGGACCTAGTTTGAGCGTGAGGTTATTCGCGAATGGTGCATCTGCAGTTCATGGATTCATCGCGGAGATTGTAACACTGCCCACATCAGCCATTAGCTTTAGTAAGTACCTACTCAATTTGTTCTACCGTACAAAATTTAAATGGAATTTAGATCAATGGAAGTTTCTAAAAAAATATTTATATTTCAGACCGAGATGTGCAGCATAACATATCAAACTGTGAAATTAAAAACAATAAAGATGGTGCTATCTCGTATGTGTCAGTAGGAGAAGTCAACCCTCTAGTATCGATAATTAGAAACGAGATAGACGGAAATTGCCTGAAACTTTATGGAAATTTCACTTCGTGCCAATCTGCTGTGAAAGTCGATGTCCAAAACACTCAAACGCTTGTGTTCAGGGTGAGAAAACTCGATAAGTTCATATTGCTTCTAATTTTGGGATAGCTTCAGCAGAGTTAATTTTAACTGAATTAATTTTCTTTACAGAATAATTTGGTGCGTAACAATGTCGGAGGTCTCTACGTGAGAGCTGATTCAAGTGGATTGGCCACTTCATTGAGAGGGTGGATACACCATAACCTGTTTTATTCTAATCATGACAGGCCTTGTCTAAGTGTAGAAGGTGAGACGCCAATATTATTTGTATGATTTACCTAGCTGATTTTTGTAGGTTCCATTTAAGAAAAATGCAGATCTGGAAGTGCATGTCTTGCCTGAAATCATAATCAGGCTTAACATTATACCAGCTGTGAGATTCCTATGACTACGTTTGTGATCATATCTGGTACTGGTACTATGAGTTTGACTAGTTTAGCTATTACCGAGTCCCAACATTTCAAACGAAGTCTCACTGCATAAATTATGAATAAACATAAGAAATTTCGTGTCTTTAACAGGACGACAGTCATCCCCGTACCAAGAAGTCACAATTTACCGCAACTATTTCACACGCAACATAGTTCAATACAAGGATGTTATCGTTCTGCGTCAAGTGGTCTCCAACTTCACTTTCAACTACGTCCATGACAATACAGGGCAGAGGATCTTAGAAGTGTCCGGTTTCGATAAAGTCCGGCTGCCAATTTATCAAACCACTTCGCATAATGGTTTTTACAAGTAAGTTGTGTCTAAAATTCGGATTTTTAAAAGCTTTTGGCGATATTGATGACACGGTTCTTTTCTTTTACTTTACCGATGAAATACTAAATGTTGATGCCATTTATTACTTCCAGAAACTACGCTCTAGACCGCGAAGGTAGGGCAACGGTAGTAGCAGGCACTGCTGGGCAAAATTACGTGGACAATATTTTCTTTAATCCTGATAATGATTACGAAATGATTACGGTCAACAGTTCCATGTAAGTATTCTCTAATAACCTACTTAAGTAACTAGTTTATATACTATACGGCCGTATTAATGAATTGCATGCGTTTATGTCTGTATAATACCTACTTTACATTTACCTACTTATATTTATTGGAATCCAGAATACCTATACTTTTTTGTACTTTTTGAATATTTGGTGACTAAACAGCAAATACCTATGTATAACTTTAAGATCATAAAATAAATTTTAATATTTCTCGCCAAATATTTATTATGCCTGATGAAAACCTTGATGCTCGCAGTAAAATTTTCGCCATACCTACATACTTTATCTAATTTAAATATCTGATTTGCATGTTTTTGTTGCATGGCTGCCCCCGGACCATAGCTTTATTGACTTTAATCCGACTTTGGTAAGGTAAGTGTTTAAACTTCAATTATTTTCTATGAATGCTTCTTTATGTGACTAACACGAGGATACTGTAATTTTTATATTGGGTTAATGGATTTTAATTATTAAAACTACCTAAGTTTATTTTACTTCAGTGCTTAATTTAACATCTATCAATCAAAATACAACATCAAAATTAATAATCATTAGTACACGCCTAAGATAGACTTATATTGGCACATTTTTTACAGCCACATATACCAATACAGACTTGTAAAACATAGCACCTGAGCAAAAATTGAGACCAACGCTATGTTTCAAATTTTTCAACGAATTTCTAACATCCACAGCGCGATTGAACCTTGGCGAACTCGTATCGATGCCAAGCACAACTTCTGGAGTTATAACGAGAGTCTGGCAGTAGCAGGGAGGATCAGAGACCAAAGTGACAACCCTCTACTCTTAGCTGTTGACTTTAGACCTTATCATATGAACAATCTGACTGTTCTGGGAGGAGGAAAGTGTCCCCCAGGGTGGGACGCCATAGCGGACACCTGCTACATGTATGTTGGTGCACCTATGACTTTTGCAGAGGCCAGGCAGTTTTGTTTGGTAAGTTGGTTTTAGAGATTACGATACGATTACAAGATGCAATATAATTAAGGATCACAGTTAGGTAAACCTTATTTGATAAGTGATCATTGAGAAAATTTATTTCTCCTAAATTCTGCATATATTGTGCTAGGGATTTTTGAAGAAAACCATCACAAACATTGTAATTTCATGAAACAATACAAATGACTAATTATTCAAAGAGAGAAATAAATTCCTCAATTTGCTGAAAATTTAGAGTACCTACCTAATAAGAAAAAGAGTGTAAAAATATACAGTGAGTAGAAAGGTCAAGTTTACGTTTTGCTATCCAACGAGGCAACGTAGCCAGCTTTCTTGGCACTATTCCAAGAGGCAGCGATGTAGAACACTTTTTTCGTTTTAGTATTAGTGTATTTATTATGGCTCTGTAAATATTTTGTTTGTCCCTAAATAAATTTTCTCTTTGAGACGTCAAGTCGTTACCTAAATCGACAAGCATTTATTTAAAGTTGATGGATGTGATAGAAGCAAGACAGTTTTGTCAAAACCGTAGCAAGTGGAACAATGTGGCTTCTGCCTACTCCGGCGCGTGTCGTTACGTATGGTACGCAATGATAATCTATGAACTTCCTGACTTATTCCAGTCTGACAACGCATCAATGCCATACATTACGGGGAACCACGCGATCCTCTACGACTTCATTCAGAGACAGAACCAGTGGTTCCAATACGGAGACCGCGTGTGGGTGAACCACATCGACTACGTGGGCAAGTGCACGTCCTTTGCCTTTTCCACGGTTGAGGTAACAGATTGCAATCAGAAGAACCCATTCATTTGTGAAATAGGTGAGTTGTTGTGAATTAATGACAAAATGCTTAATTAATGCATTGATCTGGCCTAAAATTTGTGTTTGGTCTTGATTGTGTCCCATTATGTAACCGAATGTATTTTCCGCTGAAAGACGCTGTACGCTAATCGTTTGGTGAAATTCCAACAGATCCCAGAATAAATATCGACCCCATGTCTTGGAAGGGTGACATGCTTGCCGTAGCGTTTGTCGGAGTGTTGGCTGCAACCGTTGTGTTGGTGGGCGCAGCGCTTATATGCTGGTATTCCAAGTCCAAGCATCGGTAAGAATATAACTTCTGGATTGCAGAACTTAAAACTATAGAGAACTGAGATAGAACTGTAAAGATCCGAAATATCGTGTAATATATTCGCAATATTCGCATTCATATCTTGGTTTCCATTTACAGTCACCTACAGCGCTTGGAAAGAAGGAATTCGATCAGGCAGTCTATGCACTCGGTGCGTTCGATAGGAAGTCTCAATGGTGGATTCCCTGATTCAGCATATAGGAGAAAGTTAGCACAAATGGTAAATAAATTAAAATTAGCATATAAAATATCGACGTTTTGTTCGATGTCAGTGTTAATGAGAGTGTGATAATTTTTCAGAGTTCTCGCTCCACCGATACATTGACGAAAACTTCCGATTACAAAAAGATGCTTGTATCCACGACCTCTATGGAATCCATGGAAAAGAGCCAGTTCAACTCGTCAATGGAAGACAATCAGAGCTTCGACATTTACGAGGCCCATAACCCCAACCCCAATATCATGCCTCTGAAACATAGCACATTTATGAAGAAACCCGCTACTCCTGAATATTCCATTCCGCAGAACAATAACAGACCTTTTAATTTAGCATATAAAAATGAGGGTTACAGAGATAATTCTGGACAAACCAGTGGTGTCCCGTCTATGAACACGGTTACCACAGAAGAAATACCTATAATTCATCATCCTGGTGGGTTACAATCTCCACCGGATGATGACACGTTGTCTCCTATGAGTGATTCTCAATATTTTACCTCAGACACTTTGCCTTTGCGAGGAATCGACAAGTCTGATGATACCATGGCATTGAAAAGGGAGTTAGAACGAGAGGGAAAGATTTACGGTCCGTACGGAACGCCCAGCTTCGGATCTCAGCCAAAGCTGTCTTTCTTGATGGAGTTAAGGTCCAAAATGCCTGAGCAACCACAAGCTGGTACGTTGCCGACATCCACTTTTGGACAGAGAAAGAACATAGCAGGTTAGTACAGTTTTGTTATACTTATTTATTGTTATGACTTCTTCGTCTGCATACAATTATATTTTTCTACTTCATTTGCAGTGTAAAAATTTTTTTTATTCTGTGAAGAGCGTTTAATATTCTATGAAATGATCTTGACGTATAGACGTACTTCGTCCATTCCACATCTTTTCCAATATTTGTCGAGTACCCCTCGTTTGCACTAATTACCTACTTTAGTGTTTGTGTCAGTCTTTTGTATTTGTCTGTCTGTTATGTAAACCAAACCGTTTACTTCTAGACCAACAGCAGTACTACGAAGACAACTTACCCAGTCCGCCACATCCGCCCGTCTATTCCAACTACGAGACTCTGGAACGCGTGCCGTCCTACGATTCCAGTCCTAGGGACTCATCCAGGTCATTCGATGACTCGCCGCTGCCTGAACTGCACGGGAGGTCGAAATCTGAAGCTTTATTGGAGACCAACTTTGATTTTGATGACAGCGACGCAAGCCCTATACCACCATTGACCGAGGCAAATCGCTCTCACAGTCAACCCTTAGAAACAGCTATGTAAACTAAAATATGTCCTTATGTGAAACATACATGAGCGTTTTTGGAGAAAACTTTGTTGTTGTTTAGGAACTATTCAAATTTTTACCTACCTAAATGCACAGTACAGTTGCTGTAGATTTATCATATCAACGCTTCTTGTTGAAGTTGAAGTCTTTACGTGGTTAAGTAGGTACTGATAAGTACTCAAGTCGGTATGAATGACATCATAGGTGTAGGATATTATAATTGAAAAGACTGAACTATCAATTGTGTCTTGGTGTAAGTAGGAACATAAATATTCTTGCATTTATTATGTGAATCAACTATTTCAATGTATTTAGGAATTACTAATTTTATAATTTTCAAATACCTTGTTATTACAAAGAAATTAAATATAAATTTTAATTTGAAAACGATGTCTTCACAAAAATAAAATAATCTATATCTTCCCTTGCCACTTTCCTTAACTTACCATTGACTGTCTAGATACCTAACTAATGAATTAACGAATTTTAGGACTTTTAACGAGTAACCACAAATGCACGATCTCAGATTTTTGCAATAAAACTAGGTAACGTTTATTTTAATCATGGTTAGGACCAAGTTTTGTGGAATTTTACGTAAGCCTTACAAACGTGATAGATTAGGAGAAAGTAA
Organism: Blastobasis adustella; assembly: GCA_907269095.1. Taxonomy (NCBI): domain Eukaryota; kingdom Metazoa; phylum Arthropoda; class Insecta; order Lepidoptera; family Blastobasidae; genus Blastobasis; species Blastobasis adustella. The sequence goes on along the minus strand of OU026115.1, from coordinate 4,226,420 downwards.
ATGGAAGAAATGTTATTCGCTTACATTTGCGAAGAATTTAGAATTAACTATGTTTTAATTTCTATGATTGTCAGTAAGTAGTTGTTTTAAGAAATGACTGCAAGTCGGAACGTAATTCAGTGGCAAAGAAACAAATTTAACTGTTCGTTAAATATTAATTCATTATTAATGTTTTCTGTATGTACTACATTAATAGAGTTAATCTTTAGACTTATTATTTACGACTTATTTTAGAGTTATTAAAACAGACACTTAATAACAAAAAGTGTTTTCTCAGTTTCCTTTATTAAGATTGTAATAATTATAATTAGTGCCTAGTTTTTATGTCGTCCGTCCGTTAGGTTAATAACAATGATGTATAGAGAAATGTCATATTTAAATATTTTAAGTATGTAAACTTATTCCTAGAGAAAATATCTACACAAAATATTTATTTAGAATATAATATTTCCTCGTGTGCCTCTATTATACGTTTCTTATTTTTGTTTTATACCGCAGGTATTAAATTTATCTTTTACATCACATATAATTTTAACAATATATTTGTTTTTATATTTTACTGTTTATAATATTTTTTCCTTAGTTTTGGATACGAATTCTAACAACACAATGTTAGCGATTTTATTAATCATGCTTTAACTTGTAAATTGTACAAAAATAGATGAAATCATAAATGACAAGAGTATTATAGACATTGTAACTAATTAAATGAAAATAAAGTTTTATTATTTTCATATTAATACGGCGTTATTTCATTTCACACTACTTACCTACCATTTCTATCACCGTTAGGTAAATTGCCCTGGCAAAGGGGACCTTAAAACGCTATAGTTTTTGCACTCCTGCGCCGAGTCCTTACCTTTGAAGACAGGAGTAATGATAATAATCTGCTTTAATATTTTGGGTATCTTCCCGGTGAAGAGGCTGAGATTGTAAAGGTCAGTAACCTGATGCTTACACCACGAGAGCCCATCGATGTCCACCCGTCAACAGGGACTCCATCGGGTCCGACAGCATTCCTATTCTCGATGCGGTAAAGAGCCATCTCGACTTGCCTCCTCAATCCCACTCAATCAATCTCTCGATTCCAGTCTCAAAGTTAATTATATTGTAATATTTTATGAGCAATAAAGTATCTATCTATCTATCTTGCTTTGACTTACCCTTAGTACTAGTTCTTGATTCGTAGGGAGGTCTGGTCGTTGGCTGCATCTCTTTATATTACTTGTTCAGCAGTTCATGGAATTATGAGTGCTATCTCACCTTTACCGCCCAGTCGTCACGTAACAGGTTAGCATGAGGGTTTGCACAGCGGCACTTGGGAGTTGTCTTGAACCGGGTTGACCCTCGACCGTGCCGACTTGTAAATTAATTTCTGCCCAATACGTCGTTTAAAGGAAAGCCCCTTGTCGATTTGAATCCTCTTTATCGACTCGGTACACGTTATTACTTCGTCTCTGCAGGGAAATTTGGAACAGGTGTGGATTTTAAGGTACCTATTCTTGATGTGGGAGGAATTACCTACTGATTCTATAATCTTGTGAAAGCATAAATATTATATTTTTGAAAGGTTTTAGTAGGTTGCTGTTGAGCCATCTCTTGACATTTTTCATACCAAGCTCCATTTTGAATTTCACTTCTCTCTTACAAAGTCCATGGAAGACTATCGCAGAAATTCCGTGTAGCAAATCGGGCTCATATCTTGGAAAGACTTCATCTAGTTGATGAACTGGGTTGGACCTAGAACACTTCCCTGGAGGACACCAAAATCAATTGAGAGGTCTGCACTAATTAGACCTCCAATCCTCAGACGTTGGTATCTGCCACTCAGGTAACCTGAAACCATTGCAGTGCCATTCCCCTTATATCAAAGGCCTCAAATTTCCTAAGAAGGATCGGCTCTGAAATTGTGTCAAATGCCTTAGCAAGGTCAAGTAAGGTGTCTCTACAGCTGTGTCTCTTGTAAAGGAGACTCACAGCGTCTTCGGTGGGGCTGTTACATCTGAAGCCGAACGTGGTCAGTGCGCAGTTTTCTCTAGAGTTTTGGAGAAAGTAGGTGATAGAGAAATCGGTCTATATTTTGCGGAAGATATTTTTGAGTCAGATTTGTGAATTGATATAATAGTTGATTTTTTCAAATCGATTTGCCTTTGATTATTAGCTACGTTGGTTCCTGGTTGAGTTTTATAGGCCGAAAGGTGATGGTGGAAACATTTCGTACAATTTCTTCACACACTCCCTGTATTGCAATCTGTAAAACAGATACCGATAAACTCTCAATCCTTTAATATATTGTCGACAAAACACTATTTATAATTTATTTATTTATTTATTAAATCTTCATGCACAAAATAGTACAGTGGCGGACTTAAAGCTAAAATAGCCTTATCTACCAGTCAACCAGGAGATGATGGGTAAAGAAAAAAATAGGCGGTGCAAGAGAAGCTACTAGACAAAATGGAGGAGGGGAACCGTTTATGCAACTATAACCGAACCAGAGATAAATGTACAGATAAATAGACAGATAATAGAAAATAAATTAATATAAATATAATAAAGCTGGAAATAAACGTGAGTAAGTGGGTAAGATAGCAAGAATACATAGCCATATAAATACTACACGAGTAAACGAGAGAGAAGCTCAGTCAAACAAGGGGGAGATAGGAAACAAACTCGTTTGGCCCCAACACTAAAGATCCTTCAGGTAATGCTCACGAACAGCTTTCTTAAATGAGTATTTGCTGGAAAGCAATCTAAGATCGGGAGGGAGATCATTCCAGAGCCTTACAGCCCTCAGTATAAAAGAATTAGAGATAAAAACCGTACGGTGGAGAGGAAGATTTAATAAAAGGTTACTCGAGGAGCGAAGGTCACGGTCGTGGGTGTCAGAAAGAAACTTGAATTTAGTTTTAATGTAGTTGGGGATGGCCGGATCGAATAAGATTAAATGAAGTTGAGATAGCATTCTTAAATTACGGCGTAGGCGGATGGGGAGCCACTTAAGTTTGGTACGAAATTCGGAAATGTGATCGTACTTGCGCAGGCCGAAAATGAACCTGATGCAGTTATTCTGAAGAAGTTCCAGCTTAAGAAGGAGGTTTCGACTAATGTCAAAGCAACATACGTCAGCATAGTCAATAATGGGTTAAATTAGGGACTGCACAAGTAAGATTTTAGTAGCAAAGGTAGAAAGAATTTAAACCTGTAGAGGGAGCAAAGAGTCCTAGTTACCTTCCTGCTAACCTCAGTCACGTGGGATGACCAGCTAAAAGTACTATCAATGTGGAGCTCCAAATCTTTTACCTGGATGAATAAGCGACAACCACACCGTTGAAATGGAATGGAGGAACCCAGGAAATGTCGAGACAGCCAGCAGGATGTCATAATCGACGTTGTTAAAGGCAATAGAAAAATCAATTAATACAAGGATTGACAATTTAGTGTTCTCCATACTCTCCATCACATCTTCGGTAACCTTAAGTAGAGCAGTAGCCGTACTATGTCCAGGTCAGAAACCGGACTGGAACGGATTTATGAAAGACAATAGCTTCGAGAATTTTCGTCAGATACGGTAGAATTGATATTGGTCTAAGATAAATTAACGAAGTAGGAGAGGATATTTTGGGAAGTGGAATGACCAATGCCTTACGCCAAAGATTAGGAAAGGAGGAAGTAGGGAGTGAAAAGTTAATAATATGCGTTAATATTGAAAGGACAGAATTAAAAATGTGAAAGATCATATCTCTGCTCACCTCATCGCATCCCACCGCCTTAGATTGAACGGATGTCAGAGTTTTCCTGACCTCATCCTCAGAGGCCGCACAAAATTCAAAGGACTGAATTGAAGGCTTAGGTAGAGAAGCAACAAAAGCGATAGTATCTGCCTTAATGTCCCTATCCAATTGAGGTGTAACAGAAAAATGACGATTTAGGACGTCAGGACAAAAAGGCAGCTGATGATGATGATGCAGCAAGACACGCACTCCAATCCAGACTCGCCGCATCCACCCCAAGCGCGTCCAAGTCCATGCCCCTAAAACTACGCAGATTAATAGTCACCGGTTTAGGTTTAGGCGGTTTGATGTCAACCCCCAAGTAAATAACGTCGTGCCTGGAAAATCCCGGTGCTGACATTTGTCCATGATTAGTGGCCAATGCGCAAGAGGAGGTAAGTATGAGGTCGAGCCAGGTATCAAGAGACTCAAAATGACTCAAGGTGTGTGTGGGATGAAGAGGGAGCATTCCGCGAATTTAGACTCCCTTAATTCTTTCTACTTTAATTTCATCATCAATCCATTGTCCAGCAACTCGGTAAAAGCAGAATGTCTGTACATGGGCCTCCCCCAATGCGCTGTTGGTTCTAAAACCACTGTCAGACGTTTTCGCAGGTTGTAGTCCCATTCACTATTAAGCCATTTTAAGACACCACTAAAAACACTTGCGGAGCAAAGCCCTTATTGAGAATGAGGTCAAAATATGAAGTTTTCACCCATTTAGCCGTTGGAGGAGTGGGTATAATATAGGTATGAAATATAGGTAGGTACAGGTAAGTACCTATATTTTATAACCGTCAAGATCAGAAGAAATAAATAATATGAAGGTACCCTTGACAGTATTTTTATTGAAAAAATACTTCAGTAGGGAAGTAGGAAAAAATTATTGATGCTGAAATGTTCAATTACAGCGTAACCTACCTCAGATTGAGAATATATTGACTAGAAATGTTATCGACAATTAGGTAGGGGAGACCGAGGAAACGCAGAGTTGAAACACTTTTCACATTTTGCTTCATAGAAATAAAACTATAAACACAAAACGAATAAGTTTAGTAATCCAAAGTGCATTTCTTTCACTTTAAAATTACTTACTCTGAAGATGAAAAAATAAAATGTTTACGTGATATTCAACTATTTTCATTTTTTAATTAATTTATAAACGTTTAGCTATTTCACTACAGCGCTAAAAGGAGAAAACTTCAAAATTTTTAAAAATGAATAACAATCCTCTCCGATTATGCAATCCTCCATATAAAACTTAAAACGAGGCGAGTTGGAACATTGCGTTTCAATCCACCTCAGATGAAAAAAATTCCCCCATTTCTTATAAGATTAGATACAAATAAAGAAGGAAAACACACTGAAATTAGCCGCATGATTACTATAATTTCCATAGTTAGTTATTTGGCTTTCGGTATTTATTAAATTAAATAGAAAACAGTCACATTCTCAAATATAGGTCTCTCAAAATAAAGCATAAATCTTACTTTTCACGATTTTTGTGACTAAATTGCCAGATCGCCGCAACCGCGGATCTTAAGTCATGGGCGTTTGATTAGGGACCTGCGTATGGGTGGAAGCGAACGATTTGCGAAGTTGGCAGATCTCTATCTGTTTTAAGTTCCACGTAATAACCGTTGTTTCAAATTAACGTTGTTGTTATTTCGTAACACCTTCGTCTCCCCTACAAATTGTAATCGAAAATGACCCAACTCGTACATAGGTGTGCAACGCATTGTTGATAGGTACCTACCGCTGATGTTATAAGCTATAGGCAGCGGTGAGTTGTTTATTTATAATATTATAACACGAAACAAAATTATGAAAGTAGCTCGACCCATTAAAAATACTACTTTTCACGGATCGCCATGAAAATATTGCATGTGCTGTACATTTTTGTGCTAATATACAATACAAGAAGTGCTGAGGTTTATACGTATGTTGGAAGTTTAGATTCCCTAATGATAACAAAAGAAGCCTTAATCAATGACATAGAAACTTATTTGTCCAAATCTACTGAACAAATAACAATGCTGAAAAGGTAACACTAATAGATTTGAACTTTTGTACCTAGATATTTCAGAATAATTAAATCACCAATGCCGTACAACATCGGTTCTGATTTCAGATATTTAGCTCATCAAGCTAGAGCTCATAAAAAGGCCGAAGAAGATATAAATTATTTACATAATCCTATAAATATATACGCTTTAATGAAGCGGTTAACAGTCGATTACTTTTGGGCAGAAAATAAAATATACAATGAAGTAGGTAAAAAACACTTTGTAAATAAATTTAACTCCAGAACCAAAGTAGGCACTTAAAGGACTTCGTGTGACCTTTGCCATGAATCTACTGTAACTAAACTAAATACCTACTGATTCTAGTAGGTACCTAACTATATATACGTCTAACTTTGGATATATGCCTCCCGCAACCCTAGCACATCTGCTGATCCTTCCATCCTGATCAACAGGAGTTAGATACTAAATACAGCTGGAAGGTTATGCCAATATAATTATACCTACCTAAGAGAGTATCCGAAGCTAACGTATGCAGCATTATTAATATAATATTTAATAACAGAATATACAAGAAACACCAGCGTGGTATACCCAAGCATTGATGATTTAAACGGAGCAATGGCTGCTATAGCGCGCCTACAAAGCATCTACCGGCTCAATGTCACAGAACTTTTAAATATTTCACAAAAGCCCATATCGTCAGATTCATCTAGTATTCACAGGTAATGTCATCAGTGTAATTTATCGCGGAATATAATTTCATCATTCACGACTTATGCCATCACAAAATTTTATTTTATTTGTTTATTAACAGATCACAGCAACATAACATTTATCATAAAAATAGATGAGAGAGTAGGTATGTTCCCAGTGACGACTTCTGGTGCTGAGAAATTATTACCACAGGCCTCGAACAAGAGTAAATATTATGTTTGCTATGGTCTCCGTGCTCAATGGAGTAGGGATTCGGGATACCGTGGCTTTGTCAGTCGAGCGGCATTTGCATTTTTGCTGTGAGACCAAAAAGTCTTGGGGGTTCCGAAGCGGACAACGCATTGGCAATACTCCTGGTGTTGATAATGTCTATAGGCATCGATGACCACTTTCCATCAGGTCCTCCGTTTGCCATACCGTCAGTTATAATTTTTTATAAGTGTTGGCTTTATTTGATCAAGGCTTCGTTTCTTTGTTCTGTAATTAAGTTTTACATAAATGTTGTATATTTTCAATTGTAGTAACTAATAAATTTTAACAGCTCAAAACTTAGAATCAACGATCTCTATGTAATAGGCCTCTATTTGTATCGACATGGCAACTACGGAGAGGCATTGCAATGGGCACATTTGGCACATCAGAAATACTACGAAGGACAAACACGTGACGCTGAAGCCAATTTAATTGCTATTACGAGACTTATCGCAGAAACGTACTTTAAATTGGGTAAGTGTTTAAAGAATTTGTATCTACTATAGAAAAGGAGGACCGGCAGAAATGTATGGAACCCAGCCTATATGACCAATAACGTTGAGCGATATGTCATTGAAAAGTAATTTTTCATTTTCTTTCGATATGTCGTTGGAAAGGATTTCACATTTTCTACAACTTATATACCTATGTAAATTATTAAATTTTTATTCACAAAATCGTGAGATTTTCTTAACGTTTACCTATTACTGAAGGTGTTACTACGGAGAATGCATTTGCTATTGATCTGGGTAACTTGTTTGGATTTATTCATACACAACAACATCTAATAAATATTCTAAGTTGAAAAAAGTTACTTACCGGATGTAAAAATATGTTATCGCTTCGCATTTCTAAACTTAACTGCCGAATGCAATAAGGTCGCAATACATATTGTCACAAATATTATATAAGCAGTGGTTAATGTCTCACATCTGGTAAACTCTCGGACTCCCCCTATTTTTAATGTCAGTAATGTCTTAAATGGTGGGCGATAGTTACTACATTATAATAGATATTAAATATTTATTGTTTTTGTGTGTTCAGAGGCGAAAAGCTTAGTACGCGATTTAGGCAGCCGAATCAGGAATAGTAGCGGTGACCCCCGCTCTGGTTGGTTCCTGGCACAAAGGATAGCCATTGCCATACAGCGCGGTAATGCTGCTGGTGTAATGGGTACCTTTGCGCCTGGGACAATCAGGGGCGGGTTATTTGATTTAGTGTAATTATTTAAGTTTATTATTAAGTTTCTTTACTTTTTGTATTTAGTAACTTATTTGTTTATTGTGGATTAAACCTTTGTTTTTGTAGATGACATGAAAAATACCTTAAAATGGCTAAAAAAATTGTATGTTTTTAATCCTAACGTAGCCACCCAAAATATTATTGAATGGCTTGCATACGATAAACGGAATACCAAAAACGTAAGTATCTAAGTTTTTAATTATTTAACTCCTTCTAAAGTACCTAATCAAAATTATTTATAAGTACAGAAACAGGTTATTTAATAGGTTGAATATGGATAACTAAAATAATCAGTAGGTATATGTGGAAGACCCATGACAACCATCATCCTGACATGGTCCATCCAATATAAGTTTGCTTAACAATTCTAAAGTAATATTAATATTGTAAGTAAATATCATATGGACGCAAAAACAGGCAAATCGATTATCGCTAGACTTATCTTTATCAGTATATGTGTCCAGTTCTTAATTACTAATTCAATTCAATTTCAATGTAATGTTAACAAGTTACAAGATTACAATGAAAAATACGAACAATTATGTCGGAATGGAGCGACCAAAGATGGCTTATTAAAGAAAAATAGACTTAAAGTAAGTAAGAGGTACGTATAACTATCTTGACAAAATAAGTTAAAAGACTGTTAAAAACTGTTTGTAATTATAGGTACCATTTTAAAATAAAGCAGCTCGATCAGTCAAAATGAACAGTAGTGGGCCCAGTATCGTTCCTTTTGGAACTCCGACAGAAACTGCTAAAGAAATTATTAACGATTATAGTTAATAGACGGTTATTTCACTGAACAAAATAAATTGTATCTACAGGTTGAGCTGTCATTATCTGAACAAGCACCCATATCTTCGGTTAGCACCAATTAAAGTCGAGACGCTTCATGATGATCCCCAATTGATGTTGGCTCATGAAATTCTAAGTGAGGAGGAAATGCAACAACTGAAAAAGCAGGCTAAGCCATTGGTAAGCACATTTTATAAATAAAATGTATAATTCACGAGGTACGACTTTTTAATAGAGAGTACAAAGACTAATTTTAAAATAATTGAAAACCCGCTCTATATTAGAAAATAAATCTCAGGAAATCCTAGGTTATTATATATAATTCTTCACCATCATCATATCACCCAAAAGACGGCCGCGGCTGGGAATATGGCATAGGTCTCCCCCAGAAGCCAAAGGCCAGTCCTAAGCCGTACGTATTGAACTTGTTCGTTGCCCCCTTTTTCTCGGTCGTCGGTTCACCTTGGCCTGCTAACGTTGCGTCTTCCGTTTGTCATCCTCATTTAAGATTACTTTCTTCAAGAAACTGTATGATTCGTCTTGATTATCCTTCAGTGTGTCTTTACTAGCTCAGACGTTCTCTGGTGAAAGGCGTTGGTGAAGTTCCAAATCCAAGAATTGGTAAAAACAGCGATCACCGTATAAGCCAGTCAGCATGGCTTCCGATCAATGGTCTTGTGAAACGCATATATAAACGCACTTCAGCATTTACTGCTCTCAGTACCGAAACAGCAGAGACCTTACAAATAACCAACTATGGATTAGGAGGCTTCTACAGTCTCCATCTGGATTATTTTTCGGTAAAGTTTTATCATCAAGTTTTTTATATACTTACTGGCTTTTGCTAGCGACTTTGTCTGTGTAAAATTCGGCTAGACTGTGTTGCCGCGGGAACTTTAGTTATTATAACCTCTAGCTAGATTATGTCAATCTGTGATGTAAGTTCAAAATTCGTTCAATGTTTTTTTATGAAAGTGTAACAAACATCCATTCAACCTTACAAACTTTAAGGTTTATACTTCATATTAAAAGTAGGATAGTTATGACATGATTAATTTACAAGATTTATGTGAACCTGCGTAACTACGGCTGGACACATAAATTACTTACTATACGTGTAAAACCAAACACTCCATAATTTTATATTTCAGTCACTAAAATACACCGGAAACTTTTTGCTGCACAGAACATTTAACGAGAGAATAGGCACGGTTATGTTTTATGTAAGTATTTAGAAGTAGTTTTTTTATACTACATTAGGTGGCAAATAAGCGTATGGCCTACCTGATGGTAAGCGGTAACTGCTATGGACGTTAGCAATATCAGGGGTATCGCTAGTGTGTCGTCGACCCCATAAACACGTCGCTCTGGGAGCAAATAGTCGAGACACTTCCGCTGCCAAAGCCTATTTGAAACAGTGTTGTTTGGCTGCGGTGTTCTGTAAGGTGTAGGTAGTCTAATTCGAACGAGATGTCCTGCTATGCCCTAACGCTCTTAACTAATTCTAAGCTTTTAATTTTCTTTTGTTTTGCGCCTAACGCAAGGGGTATATGGCACCCTCCAGGCTTACGAGGGAGGGAGGTACAGAACACTCGCTGTGTCACGCTGGTGACGCTGGTGATACTGGACTCGCAAGAGAGACCTAGGCGCCAACCAGCTAAACTCTGCCTATAGCCGGGATTGCTTTTTAGGTTTCATCGAATGCGACACCCCATAGGGACAAGGTGTGCAAAGTTCTAAGCAATTCGACAATTTAACTGGTATATCGCCTGCGCGGTGAGGGGGGCAGAGTAGGTGACGTCAGTGACTTTTCGGGGCTGAGCGCGGGGTCGCGGGGGGCAGGGAGCTCAAGTGACGTTTCTCAGTGCGCACTCAGCACAGAGTGGTTGGTTATTTTGTTACGAACGGTCGGAATAACGCACACGAGGTTTGGAGTGTCTGTAGTTAGTCTGCGTTCATGATCAAAATGTTTTCTGTGGCATGACATAAGTTTTATGGTGCAATTATAATTGTGCTGTACGCCCGTCCGAAACGTTTTGCAGGTTTCCTGGGCAAATGATTCAATGGGCACGCCTCTCTTTAGCAAGATGGATCCCGACGACCTGGTCGTCGGTACCTGGACGAAAGGTTGCGGGTATCAGCTAGATGCGGACGACACAGGACCTGCCTTTGTAGAGATCTCTGAGGGAGGCCTATGTACAGCAGTGAAATAATCAATTCAATAAAATAAATCGGTTATGTCACTTTATGTGACAGATATACATACATACATGACACACCAGGCACTGCTTATTTCTAGAAAAAAATCATTACTTTTTTGCACCAAATTAAAAGATAAGTTTTACAATTTGCCATTGGAAAACATTAGGTTTCTCGTCTCGAGATATAATATCTTGGAACAAGTTCGGGCATAATCTCGTGTGCATTCTTTTTCCGAGTGACGTTTCGCAAAAGAAAATGCTCACTGCCCCGCATCCCGTACCCCCGCGTTCATCCATGAAAAATCACCCAATCACACAAATATAGTTTGAACCTTCAGTATTGAATAGTTGCTAAATTCATATTCGGGGCGTGGAATTGGTTGTAATCAAATCACGAATGCACTCATTAATATTCGCAGTATGCGAATTCGATGAAGCACAGATCTTTAATCTGTCATATTTGTAATTTACGTTCCTGAAGGCAATGCCTCCTAACTCTCTTAGGTACCTACATTATGAACAGGACTCTGCTAGTTATGCCCAATTGCACTAATCTGTAGGCGACGTTTAAGTTGATTTAAGATATTCCTAGCAAGAAAATTCATTGTACCACCACCAACCTGAAGTAAAAACTAAACACCCCAGATCACTCTTAACTTTATGACACCGATTTTGTGACTTCGATATGCTTAAAAATAGCTAAGGCGCCAATTTAAGAGTCACCTAAGTTTAGTGAAATCGGGCATTAGTGCATAAGCTGTCATACAAATAGTTTACGGTTTCGGGTCGGTCGAAGTCCGTAAACGGTATTATTGGAGTCACCTTTATAAATTTTCGTGACCCTTGAATCATTTTAATATGCTTTTATTCAGTTGTCGGACGTGGAAATAGGTGGAGCTACGGTTTTCCCGCATTTAGACGTAACAGCGCACCCTATAAAAGGGGACGCCCTGTTCTGGTACAACTTACAATCTTCAGGCGTAGGAGACTCTGAGACATTGCATGCCGCGTGCCCAGTGCTTATGGGAGATAAATGGGGTAAGTAAATGTGAAGAATACAGAACACACATCAACAACCCCTGTAAGTCTGGACTTGAGCTTCCTCCATCAGAGGAGGGCATGACCTCCGCGTATGGCAAGCGGGTTGGACCTGCCAGTGTCCAAAATTCTCTGCCGGAAACGCTGCTGCCCATTTTCTGGTATACAGAGAAAGTTCCAAGCTAGTTTGCTTGGAACCGTATTCAGAAACGTTATTTTATGAGGTTTCTCAGTACGCCGAACGCACAGGGCCCCAATAGAAAATACTTAAGTGGCGATAGGCACTATGCGTCCGTCAAAATGGACGAAACAAAATTTACCAATCATAGAGCCCTATTGAACACGGTGCGTTCACTTAGCAGAGTGCTCTCTGTGAGAACGCATAGTCACTACTTTACTTGGATAAGTATTGTTATTAATCGCCCAGATGACAGCTGTCAAAAGGAGTTTAATAATACATATTTGAATACCTGTCAACTTATGACCGAGACATATATTTTTATTTTGGTTATTTTGGGAGATAAAAAGTTACCTATGTCCTTCCCCAGGCCAGGTTACCATCTATCTCCTTGCAAATTTTTATTTGAATCTTATTAGCAGTTAAGACGAAAAATAACATACAGGCAGACCTTCTCATTTAAAATATTAGTTACTAGCTATAAAGATTTCCTTCAACAAATAGCTGAGAAGCAGTAAGCTGACAACTATTTTCTTTTCAGTTGCCAATATTTGGTTACATGAAGCTGGACAAGAATTCGTGAGACCGTGTCCCACGGATTGGCTTAATCACCATCGAGACAAGTGATGTAGATGATATTTAATGTTTTATAACTTTACAATATCTAATATTTAGTTAATCTTCATTTTGCCTTTGAGAGGCAGAGATGGGCGTTAATGACAGCGACACTGTGAAAGCTAATGCTGTTGTTACCGTACACTAGTTGTTAATGTACATTGTTTTTTGCCCCAATAAAGATATATTTATTTGTTTATTTTATAACAATGTAAAAATCAATAATATATTCTCAAATCTTCATACTTAGTAAAATCTGAATGAAATGAAATTTCGCTTCCTGAATTCCATAGTTGTAGGTTACTAGACTAGCTTTAGCCGCGTCTCGTCTGCATAATCTTTGGTCATGCCGCAAACCCTTGCATTGAAATCAATTTCGGGTTAATTATGCCGTAAATTATGTGTGGTTATGTCTGGTCTAGGACATAATAATATAAGCTACAAAACAACCCCGCAGGAATTCATCAAAATCTGATAAGTAGTAGAATTAGTCAAAATCATCATCTTGGCGTTAATGTCCCGGTTGTGCTCTCGAGAATGAGGGCCCGGGGTCCGCCTTGACCATGATCCAGGATTTGGCGATCAGGTAATTACAATGGATCGACTACCATCTGACCTCCGTTACCCTGCTACAAGGGGAACCTGACCAGATTGGATCATGGTTACAAATTCAGTTGCCTGAATTTGCAGGTTTCATCACGATGTTTTCCCTCACCGTAAGAGCATCGGTTAGTACTCAGCTAATGTACATAACTCAGAAAACAGTCATTGGTACATGGCCGCAGCGGAATTCGAACCCGGTACCTCTCGCTTACGAGTTGGATACTTAACCGCCCGGCTATCGAAATAGTAGAATTAGTAACTATGCTTATAATCACTTATTAATGTTTTATTTAATCTTTCTATTAAAAGAAACACATCATATGTCCTCGTTAATAAAATTGCAGTAATTGTAGTTAATTTCCTGACCGTCGATTCAATTTGTTTCGATTACGCTATCGAATTTAGAATTATACGCTACTAAGACTGCATTAATGCAGTACCTAAAAGTATTTTATACAGTTATTATATGTAAGACTAATAAGCAAAGCTATGTTTAAATGCACTGCAATTGTGTTTTACGTGACAACGACTATCGTAGTATCTAACAGTGACACAGTGGAACAAAGTGAACCATTGGAATCACCATATTTTTCATCATTGTTTAAAATGGAGTCGCTTCTGAATATAGAAGAAACCGTAATAAATAATATACAAAGTTATGTAGAAAAGGAATCCATTCGATTGAACTATATTGAAAGGTAAGATAAACAGAGGACGTAAATTGTTTTGTGGAAGACATGATATGAGTAGGTAATGTTGATCGTAATTTGTATTTGTACAATTTCTGTGAAACGTAGAACGAACTCTGTGTTACGAGGAATAGTTGTTCGAATTGAACATGCAGTAGGTTGTGCCTAGTGTGTGCCATTAACATGAACCTTCGTGAGATTCTTACGAATACACGGTTAAAGCATGACCGGCCCAAATATAAATGTCACAGGCATGTTTTAGGTACGTTATGAAGCCAAATTGTAGGTGTTGGAGAGACCTTCACCTTAATGGACGTCATGGGGTGGAGATGATGATAATTATGATAGTACAAAGGAGGGCTGGACAATTTATCGATATGACGTGTCGAAAAGTTTTAGGTACAACTTTTTATGGCGGCAAATCTTGAAACGCTGTGGGAAAAATCGTGTTGCCAAATAGATGAAACTTCAACCCAGAAGACGGCCTACTAGATGGAAGATGAAACCTGTCGCCCTGAAATTAATGATTCATGTACTTATTTTTGAGCGCTAGGATGAAGACTTATGCCTGGAAATGTGCTACCTACCTTAGCCTTCGAATCAACACACAGCAATGCAAACATTGCTGCTTGGCGGGGAAACTACATTAGGCATAATCTTAATGCCTATCCAGTAAGACTCCTCAGTTTTTTTATAGCCTAGGGAGGCACACGAGTGGACGGTCCACCTGATAGAAAGCGGCTGCCATCGTCCAGGACATCAGCATCTTAAGGAAAGCGGATACAGTGCCGGCCTTTGCCTTTGAAGAACCACATGTTTTAGTGCCAAAGAATTACTTCGGGAAGGAGCTCATTCAACATTTTACACGTGCGGACACTTGACAGAGTTTGACTCCGCAGACTCTTTGGACCTATGTCTCTCTGGTACCTATGTCATTTTGACAATGTGGCTTTGTGCATCTAATACCTTCTGAATACTTATTTTAGATGGTTGAACTACTTTAAACATGAATACAAAAATGCGGTAAATAATGTCGATTACGTCAAAAATCCTATAAACGCCTTCAAACTCATTAAAAGTCTTACAAGATATTTATGGGGAATAGAATCAATTATCCGTGATAATGTAGGTAAGTAAATGGAGGTAAGCACGACTGTGATCGGACTATGGCGATCGATGTACGAATAATAATAGGCACTAAACTTCTACAGCCTCCACCCATCTCAAAGTACAGCAATGACTTTGAGTCTCCTCGGGTTTTGAATCAGTTGACTCGGTTAGTATCAGATTGACAATACGGCTTTACGCCGGGCTGCAGCATAATGAATCTGATCTTTACTATTAGGGTCCTCCAGAAGGTCTTTTCTAGTTAAGAAGGAATCAACTACACATTTCGCATTCCTCGATATGCCTTCGACAGTGTCCCTCGGTAGGTAATCTGATGGGCTCTGAGATCAAACCTATAATATAAAAAATACTTCTTTTAAGCACGAATATTGCCACGCAACTACGAAAACCTACGTTGCACGTGGCCTAACATTACTTGGCCGGTTCTTAAAGTGGTGTTGTTGTTATTATACTCGTAGGTACCTAAATAAGCATTCCTATTTTAATCTGTTTCATTCTACTCCGTTTTATTATATTCCATTCCATGCCACTGCATTCTATTTCATGGATGTACCTACTTTTTGATCGACTACACGAAGTCAATATGCCAATTATCACAAGCATTCTAAATTACAAATAGAAAACTAACTTTTAACAGTATGTTTTAAACTATCGCGGTTATTATCACACATTTTAAGGGTATGTTCCGGGTTTCCTACCGCGTACCTTTGTTACGCTAACTTTTATTCCACAAAATTTTCAGCATATCACCGAGATGAAAGTTTGAAATTGCCATCTATGACTGATTTAAGAGGTACAGCCGAAGCCATTTCACGCATCCAACAAACATACAAACTAGATGCAAAGGACTTGGCACGAGGGATTTTAAAGGGAACTTACAGGTTTGTAAAATAGATTTTTTTATCAGAGATACGTATCTACTCAAAGATATATTTTTTGTTAAATGTGTTTTTACAAATTTAAAAATAACGTCATTATAATCCGGACTAATGTCAAGGACTAGTGTAAAGAAAAGATAATTTCGTGTCCCGCATACATAGTATATCGTAAGCCTATACATAAAAAAAAAAAATTATGCTCCGTCAATGCTTATTGCGTCCCATACCCGCAAAATATTTTCATCTGAGTTACGTACCTAATATAATTGTTTGTCTCATAAATCATCCTGTCAACGTGACCAAATCAACTATACCAATTTATTTCTCTAACCCAGTCACTACATCTACTTTCACTCCTGCACGTTCCCTTATTACACTAATTCGTATTTTACCTCTCATTGATACTCATTCCATACTTTTGAATGCTCTTTTATTCTACTACTTTCTGCATGCTTCTTCTGTCGTACATAACTACCGCTCTTTCATACATCAACGTTGGGTCGAGCGCCCCTCCATCTTCACCACCTTCACCAGCGTTGGACATCTTCTGACTGTTCATAAAATGTATGTAGTGCTCCATTCACCATATTTCCTTCATTTACTCTCCTTTTGACTCATCATCATCAGTTTTTGACTTACAAGAACTGTGCAAATGGATAAGAACATTATTACATATAATAATAAAACTTGGGCTATTACGAGTATAAAATTATTATTTATTTATTATTACGTTTATTTTACAGTGAAAATAAGCAGTTGTATTACGACAAAACGTGAGTACACAATTGGCTTTTAGGCAAACCTTTGAGGCATCTTTTCGATCCTCATAACTAATAAAAGCCCCCTTTTAGTTCAGGTTTGAATTTAGATGACTGTTATATTTTGGCGCGCACTTTGTACGAAGATTCTTTCTACACGGCTGCAATGGCATGGGTTCAGCTTGCACTTCAAAAATATGATTCTGAAGACGAGACACGTTTTTATAACTTTAGCAGATCAGATATTGTGTCTCTATTGATTTATACGAAGCTCGCATTGGGTTAGTAACAACAAAAATAATTAAAATAAATTGATTATAAATTATTATTTTAATACGTAATTTTTTCAAACACGTCAACTTTTGTACTTTTACAGGCAATGTTACCGATGCGGAACTATTATACAATACATCACCAGATCTCGCTCAAGGTAAAAGAATTCAAGAAACTATTTTGAAATATTCCAAAGTTAAAGACGACCTTCGGTTGATGAAGCGTTACTCGTACCAAAAAACCGTAAGTGACCGTCACAAAAGTGTTATTCTTTGTTTTTTTAAGTATTTTGTGATTAGATTTACAATTTTTACAGCATTTAATAGAGTATGTAATAAAAGATATGGAAATCGTTAATGCATTGTGTAGAGGAGAAAAAACACAAAATTACAATGTTACTAAAAAGAAGTCGTCCATCCCCTCATCAGTTATCCCCAGGTGAGATGGCCGTAAATTTATTGATTATTTCAGGCAACTGAGGTCTAATACAAAACACCGATAAATATAAAGCTTATACATAAAGCTTTCTATAGTATAAGCAGCTAATATATACAAATCAAATTGAAAATTGAAAATCTCCATTATTCGGATTCCTACAAGATATTTAATGTCGTTTCGGTGGCACCGGAAATCCTGGTTTGCCCCCGGAATAGCCGGTAAACCACACCCTTCGATGTCTTCCCGCACGAAGAACTCCAAATCTGCAAGTCAAGTATTCACGTTCGCAGCATCAACAAGATGCCCAATTACTGTGATAGAGTTGTGTAAAGTGTTCACATCCTCACTTGAATCCACTACAGATTTTTGAGAGGCCTCCAATTTTACTGCAAGACTGACTAAAAAATGCTTGACTAGTTCTTATATAAAACAGTTGGTTCTTAAGTATTTATATCTAAGACATCTTCTTCCATTTGACCTTGTCCCACTTTAGATATTGTTGGGTAGTCGGGTCGGCTAATTGCACTTTCTTCTTGGAATGGGTATCGGTGGTTACTTATTGCTGCCGCCAAGCCTGTGTAAGGTGCAAGGTAGGTAGCGTAATCAAAGGCGACATACTCGTAAGTACCAGCATAGGTTTCAATTTTAGAAACTACAAAAATAAAATTGTGAAGTTTAAATCCACAGGTTATCATGCAAGTTTCATCGAACGAATCCATTCCTGAAGCTGGCTCCAATAAAAATGGAACATTTGTATAACGACCCTGAGATGTTCATATTTTATGAAGTGCTTAATGACAGAGAAATTGAATGGTTCAAAACTGTAGCTGTACCAGAGGTATGAAAAATATATAGGTTCTTTCAGAGGAAAGTATACCCTACCGCTTCCCATCTAGTTGGGCCATCTGGTCATATAATCTGCTACAAGTGGTACAAAGAAAGACCTCAGTGGACATTCAGTGGCTAATTGGAATGGTGAGCAATAAGTCCTATGTTCATTGCAATTTTGCCAATCCAGTGGTAACCTGATACTGAATACCTATGTCATAATATTGTTAAAGTTATTAAATAAATGATGCCACACAAAAAGCAAACGAGCAAGCAGGCCACGCGATGAAAAGTGGCACCGCCACCTAATGTCATTAGCAACACCAAGGGTACTGTTAATGCGTTGCCCAATTCGATAACACGTTGCACTGGTGGTAAAATATCAAATGCCCCTCCACTGCGAAAGCCATGGTTCTGCAAATCTCCACCACATGGAGTACCGGAGAGAAACCCTACCTATTTACTGGCAGGAACTTAATTGTTTTGGTTTACTTTTCGTTAAAAATCCTTCAATTGAAGCGATACAGAACCAAGTCCACTATTGACAGATATATCACAAGGACATATGTTTAATAGCTATGCGACGACATGCTGTTTCTTTGTTCATCGATTATGATTTCAGCTGGAGCCAGTTGATTTATACGCACAGCAACCTGTTAGAGGAATAGAAAATGTCCGCTGTAGTCAAGGTTACTTTCTCGACAATAAGGCCAGTGCTACCGCCAGTTCTACGGCCATACTTCGCCGTTTCTCTGACATGACAGGACTTAACATGGCAATGGCAGAGCAGCAAGTAATCAATTATGGCATTGGGGGCTATTACGAACCACATGTAGACGCTTTCGAGGTATGCTTTATGATACAATTCTACTAGCCTTAGCAAACTGTCAAACAGTTGAAGTTACTGTTTTTTTTAATTTTGACAATCGCAATAATAAAGCGAAATAACAGTATTAAAGACTCCACACATAACAGTCCAATGTTGTATCCCTACGCAAGCCCCATGGAAAGGTGGGAAATAGGTGTCTAAACATGCCGGTATCAGGAAACGGGCCCAAGAAGCGATGGATTGACATCGTCAAGTCCGATGCGAGAGCCAATATCTTACGACGTGAGCATACCGAAGATCAGGCGAAGTGGAAAAAGAATAGCAAGATAGCGAACCCTGGCAGAAGCAGGGTTTGACCGCTTTAATGATGATGATGATGACACAACAGTCCACTGTTGAACTCCTTGAGCCTCCCCATGAGTGGAGGGAATTGCCATAATCTCTACGCTTGACAGGCGGGTTGGACGTCGCAGTGTTGAACACACAACAGGGGGCTTACCATGAGATTTTATAGCAGGACTTCAACAAAACTGCCTTGCTTAGAACGAGACAGCGCTATACGGGTCACATAAGTTTGTCTCGTGCTAAGCAGGGCAGTTCTGTTTAGGTCCTGCTATAAGAGCTCATGGTAAGCCCTCAGGAAACGTTGCAGCTCATTTTATAGCCTGGGGAGGTCCTACCTAGGGTAGGGTCCCCTTACCGCCAAATACTACGATAGCATATCTGATAGCTTTATGACTTCATCTCGCTCACTCCATTCGCGGTGGCTTTCGCGAGCATGCGAGATTACAAGTCATAAGCGATAGCATTAGGCTAATTTGCTAAAGACATCGAACCAAGTTACAATGACCACAGTTTGGTTGCGGATATTGAATAAAATATATTATGTTATTTAAAAGGCAAAAAGTAATTATGAATTGTATTTAGGTTTTCTGCTTTAATAAGATAAAACTGGTTTGTTTAAGGGAAAGCTGCCGGAACCTTTTGCTAATAAGGGTAATAGACTGGCTACAATTCTTGTCTATGTGAGTACCATATTCATTTTTCTATTTACACAATAGCGGTATTTACACATAAAGATCATACTGCGCCGATGCACAACGGATAAAACCATATCGGTTCCAGCGGATCAAACTGTCATGCGCTAATTATTATCAAAGGTGGCCGCCACGGTTTGTTAAATCTGTGATGACTGACTTACTTTGACTGATTTACTATTAATAAAATTTAGAGACTTCTTAATGCGGCAAATTATAGAATTTCATGAAAGTAATTATCATAATTTAAAATATCCTGGGTCGTATTTCTTTAGCCGTTTGAATTGATCCACCAAATACAGTATATGCGTAGCTTAGTAGCTAAAGGAATTTTTGGTCTTAAATTACAATTCAATCATTCACACAGTCATTCAATTATTTAACCTATTCTCGCGCTGTGACATATTCCAAACAGGATTCCGCCCTAGTCACAGCACAGTGACTGCATTACTTTAAATTACTGATAATTGTCGAAGAGGCATGGAGAATGGTTGTGAGACAGTTCTATCACTTTAAGATTTCAGTAATGCCTTTTAATACTGTCGACCTTGACAATTTGCTTGGCGTCTGAAGTACTTTAGGTAGACTTCCTCAGCTATTAATCAGATACTATTAGTTAGTAAAACTAATTAGAAACCTACGAAATAACTACTAATTAGATTAATAAATACCTGTCTAATCATTTTCCCAGTTGTCAGATGTGAAACAAGGAGGCGCCACTGTGTTCCCTGCAATTGATCTCACAGTTTTTCCGATGAAAGGTGCAGCCCTGTTCTGGTACAACCTTGATCATACAGGGGAAATACCTGGAGAATCAGAGCATACTGCTTGTCCAGTATTAGCTGGAGAAAAGTGGTGTAAGTATCTTACTGTACGTACAGGTACACTGTATTCTATCGCCCTCATTGTAAACTTGATAAAGAAATTGCATATCGTAAAGCAATTTTTGTGTAGCGACATCTATCGCTCCAATAGGGAAACTCAACAATACTCACAATACGAGTACACGAATACTAGGTTGGCAAGCATTCGCATATAGATGGTGCTGACCGTCCTACATCGCGCTAGCGAAATGTGCCAACTTCCGCGAACAAATTTGTAATGATGTTCTGAATGTTAACAGTCTCGACCTTAGCGACATTTTTGGGAAGTTTTGTCGAAACTGATAACCCGATTTCTTGGCCGATACACATTACTTTACACACTGAGTTTAAATAAAGACTATCACCGCTACTATAAGTAGACTCGTGCAGTTAGCGAGCGAGTATAGTCAGCTTTGTTAAACGTTTGGTGTACTTCTAATTTTGTTTGTTGTCTGTTTTCAATAATATTTTTATACTATCTATACGGCAGACAAACTGGAAAACGGGCCATCTGTTGCAAAGTGAAGTGCGGTCGCGTAGCAGAAATAAATTAGAACTATGGAGGACCACTACTTCTCTATATCGCTCCAGCATAAATTGGTATAAGGCATCTCGCTCGAATTTCTTTTTGTTCCGCGACCCTGTTATTTAGTCACCCTATGGATATCAGCAACACCGGGGTCACCACCAATGCGTTGCCCTGAAGATAACTCTTAATGTACTTCAACATAAGTCAGGTATTTTCATCTTTTTGTGCCACCTCTGGGGAGGAGATATGGAAGAATTTCATATCATAGGCCAAAGGAAACGCTATCAAAAACCTTCTTTCCAAAAGCCTTCCAAGTACGCAAATTAAGAGAGTCAACTAAAGAACTTTACAATTTACTTTGACGTGACCCGCCATGGCTTCACTGTTTTTATACGAAATTTTATGTTTCATGTAAAAATTCTGTATTTCGTTGCAGCATTAAATGTCTGGGTACACGAAAACGATCAAACCGTCTGCAAGTTGAAAAAGTACTAAGATGCAAGCTCCAAAATAATGTCTCTAGTTTTAATTTCAGTACCTACATTAAATAAGTCGTTCTAAGATTTATAATATAAATGTTATAATTTAATGTGTTCATTGAGTAATAAGTATGTAAAAACTGCATTTAGTTAACTGTCTGTATGATTAAATATTTTCTTTTATTCGAAATTTCTTTATTGATTTAAACAATTTTAGCTCTCTAGTTATTTAAGGTTTCAAAGCCAGCCATATTTTCCGTTTGAAATTGCATTAATTGAGGAAAATTTGCTTTTTTAATGTGATGTTTAGACAATATTTGTTTAGATTTGCAGCATTCTAAAACTAATTGAGTTGGAGAGAGGGAGAGAGATGTTGAGTTATTGCTGAAAAACCGTCAATTGTTGTTTTTTTAGTTTTTTTAATTTGAAAAAGAACGAGTATTATTGCCCAGCATAAGCTAATGCACATGGTTGCATCAACTAATTCTCTACAATATATTTTACACTATAATTTGGAAATTTTCAATCTGTGAAAAGTGAATTCTATGATCCTGCCAGGACTAAGGTCATGTCATGTTGACTCTTTTAGAAACTTTTGTGCTTTACTTAATTTACTTTTGTAACTTTATTGTACGTAGCTAGTTTTCCGGACTGAAAGTACAGAACCCATTTCCCTGAATCTTTGTGTTTTTCTTTTAACTTTCTATTAACTGAAGCTGGCACTGTACTTGGGACAGTGTTACGTTACAATAGCCCGGTTAGCTCAGTCGATAGAGCATGAGACTCTCTGTGAATCTCAGTGTCATGGATTCAGGCCCCACGTTGGGCGCCAAATATTAGCCGCCTATGTTAACGGCCTAGCGTGGGTTAGCCTGGTGTTTTCCGTAGTCCGACGCGGGAGGGAGTAACCCAACGACCGTCGAGAAATTCCTCGTAGTTAGTGCGTTACTCAACTCTTAGCGTGCTCCCGTTACATCCGGGAACAATTCACTGAATTTAAATTTATAGGTAATACAATAAAAACTGCGCGAATCTATATCTGCGGGTATTATAAAATTATACCGCCGCAGATAAGACGTGCTGTAATAATATCGAAAGGAATTATAATAAAAAAGAGCGGGTGCGTTTCAACATCTACGGTGAAAACCAAACACCAAAATATTTATGTAACCTATATATTATGAACAACTTATCTATGTAATTAATGCATATAAAACTAATATTAATGCAATATTGCGCCGAGTGCGGCCATCTATAGGTAATGGCCGGATGATAGGTAAAACAAAAACTGCATCTACACGAAATGAACCTGACTCGCAGCTACGCCAGGGACGATACGCGGTAACTATATAAGGTCGAATGCAGCAGATGGTCCAGACGGCACTACTGGTGGTCTGAAAAGGCCACATTTGCGTTTCATATTATGATTCATATTAATTTGTCACAAAATTATCTACAGCGTCGCTGTTGACAATTACATGACAATTAAAAATGACGTCACTTAGTTCCAGTTTTATCCACCGGATCAGATTAAGTTTGTGCCACTCTAATATGAAATGATAATGTGGCCTTTTTAGGGCCCCTGATGGAACTAAAAGATATAAATATTACATTCAATACTCTTAACCAATCAAAAATACTTTTAACTATAAAAATCAGTCAAATGTACTTTTGGCCGCAGACTCTCGACAATAGCACTTTTAACTGTGTAGTTTCAGTCATAACTATTTTTAAAAGTAGTTTTACCGTAGCGATTCCATCAAAAGCAATTATGAATGGTTAATGTATAAGCCAAAACTCTTAATAGAGAGAATAAAGGAGGTCGTTAATAACAGAAAAAAATCGCACATATAAAGTTTTTGGAACTGCTCTTACGGTGAGGGAAAACATCGTGATGAAACCTGCACAATCAGGCGACTAAATGTGTAACCATGATCCAATCTGGTCAGGTTCCCCTGGTAGCAGGGTCATGGAGGTCGGATGATAGTCGCTCCACTGTAATTACCTGATCTGCCATATCCTGGATCATGGTCAAGGCGGACCCCGGGCCCTCGTACGCAAGAGCACAATCGGGTTATTAACGCCAAGATAATTATTATGATAAAGTTTTTGGAACTACCATCCTCGGATACCAGAGACGGTACGTTTCCTGTAGGTATACCTACCGACAACCTGGCACTTACTGCGCAGACGGATTCTTTCGAAGAGGCGGAAACCAAACACATAGTAGCGTTGGCTGGACACCCTCAATGAATATTATAAAGAAAACGCGTTGAGACACAATCCCACGGAGACGCAATCACGTGCTCTTAGCGTGCGGCACGTCATACACGGACGGCACGTTGTCAACGGCATGTCTACGGCTACCGTCGCCCGCTCTATTGCCGGAACCTACTGTTAAGAGGTTGAAAGGCCAATCCACTTTCCTGGCGGCTACAACTTCCAGCGAAAGCGAACCTCATATAGACAGAAAATAACCTTTAGCTAATAGTAAATTTGAACTTTTAAGGTTAAATATAGTTTTGACTAACAGTATTAGTCAAAATGACTTTCCAGTCAACATCTCCAGTCAAAATGACTATAAACCAATGTTTTTCAGACAAAACTACTTTTGCCTATTTTGTTTCAGTTAAAAGTACTTTTGACCGATTAAGAGTTTTGACAGTAACGTAAAAATTTATATTGTAACAATACCAAAGTATATCAATTAAATAGACAAATCGTTTATGATATACTTATAGGTTTTTATGATTTTTTTGGGTCTTTGGTTTCCACCGTAGTTGGTTTATAACGGGATGTGGCCACGCATACGTCTGTATGGGCTCAATTGCGCCCAGTATCGTCCCTTGGGGTAGTCCAATAGAAAACTATTTTAATTAACCAAAATTTACACGATTTACTGTGGCCATGTGGCTGTGTGGTGTCCGGCAGAGTAGAATAGCACCAACCCATTACACTCGTGGGTGACGCACAAGTCGATTAATGTTTTATAGATAAAAAAAAAAAAAAAAAAAATTCGTCGACAAACTCACACAGCGCCATCTAGCCCCAAACTAAGCAAAGCTTGTGCTATGGGTGCTAAATTACTGATATACTACTTAAATACTTTTTAAATACATACTTATTATACATAGAACACCCAGACCCGTAACAGAAATTAAAATTCATCATTTAAATTTCTGCCCGGCCGGGAATCGAACCCGGGACCTCTTGCGTGGCAGACCGGCATGTTGACCACTGAACCACTCAGGTCGTCGAGATAAAAGATCTAGAGTCTCCGTGGGCTGGAAAATGGGCAGCAGCCTTTGCCATTGTTATATGTATTTATAATACTGCGATCTCCATCCCGCCTGCCAAGCGTGAAGATTATGGCAATAACATCCCCCTAACATCTCCATCCCCCTTTCGTGAGAGATGATTTCGTGATTATGCCACTTTCCATTAAATTACCTGTCTGCTCTGTGGCTAGTATCTAACGTACCGGATAGAACAAAGTTTACGATTAGATACATCTTGAACATCCATCCAAACATTCAGCATTACAAATTTTCCAAAATATCATAGTAGTAAGAAAGGATATTAGAATTAGTACGGTAACTACGCTTTTAAAGGCGAAATTTGGTTTTTTATATTTAATATTTCCATTGAAAGAAACACATCAGATGTGCTACTTAATAAAATTAGAATTTTGTTAATTTCCTGACCGTTGATTCAATTTGTTTCGATTACGGTGGTGTAGTGATTATTATCAAATTTAGAATTATACGCTACTAAGACGCAGATGCAGATACCTGAAAGTATTTATATGAAATCAACGCTATGTTCAAATGCATTGGAATTATGTTTTACGTGACAATAACTATCGTAGTATCTAACAGTGACGCAGAAGAACAAAGCAAACCATTGGAAACACCGTTTTCTTCATCCTTATTTAAAGTAGAGTCACTTCTGAAAGTGGAAGAAACCGTAATAATGAATATACAACGTTACGTAATTAAGGAATCCATCCGACTGAGCAATATTAAAAGGTAAGATAAAAAAGAAGAACGTAAATAATTTTATGAAAGATGAGTACCATGTTGATTGTATTTTGAATTCGTGAGAATTCTGTGAAAAATATGATTAATATTTGTACGAATTGAACATATTGGTCGGATGTGACCGGCCCAAATGTCAGCATATTTAAGGTACGTTATGACGCAAAATTATTGGAGCTAGGAAGGCATATGTCGTATGACGTCATGTTACGGTGACGATGACGATAATACACAGTAGGTCAGGACTATTCAGCGATATGTCGTTTGTAAAATTTTTGTTAAAACTATTACTGTGGTATAAAGGTTTTAGGCATGTCTTGAAGCGCATAGGTTAAATAAATAAATAAATAAATCATCTTGGCGTTAATGTCCCGGTTGTGCTCTCGAGAACGAGGGCCCGGGGTCCGCCTTGACCATGATCCAGGATTTGGCAGGTCAGGTAATTATAGTGGAGCGACTGCCATCTGACCTCCATGACCCTGCTATCAGGGGAACCTGACCAGATTGGATCATGGTTACACATCCAGTCGCCTGAATGTGCAGGTTTCATCACGATGTTTTCCCTCACCGTAAGAGCATCGGTTAGTATTCAACTAATGTACATAACTCAGAAAACAGTCATTGGTACATGGCCGGAGCGGGATTCGAACCCGGGACCTCTGGCTTACGAGTCGGATACTGTAACCGCTCGGCCACCGACGCTCTAGGTTAAATATTATGGCTAAATAAAATGAAACTGCAACTATGAAGACCTGTGGTAACTGTCCCCCTGACATCTATGATGCAGTTTTGTTTTAAGTACAAAAATATAAATTGTCACTTTGAGCACTTTGGCTCTGTCTGTTATTGTACCTCTTCCAATTGAAATACATCAAAGAGAAACACATATTTTAAGGCATTAGTGCCCATCCAGAAGGATTTCTTAGACTTGACAGAACTTGACTCCTCATACTCCTCAGACCTACATCCGGCACCTATGTGTATTCTTAATATATATTTTAGATGGTTAAACCACTTCAAACTTGAACACAACAATGCGTTAAATAACGTTGAATACGTGAAGAATCCTATAAACGCCTTTAAACTTATAAAGCGACTTACAAGATATTTGTGGGGAATAGAATCAATTATCCGTGATAACGTAGGTAAGTAAATGGAGGTAAGAACGACTGTAGTAATAATGGGCCCCATCAAGTACACCCACCTCAATGTACAACGCATTTGTGTTTCCCCTGGTCTCGGGTATTTTGTATAGGCGGCAGTGACCATCAGGTGCCTCGATTGGTATCAGATTGCCAAGTGGCTTTATGCCGGATTACAGCACAATGATCTGTGCCCTCTGGGTCCTCCATGCCTATGGCAGTAGATCAACAGGTGTATTTCGCATTCCTAGATCTGGCGCGAGTCTTTGACAGTGTCCTTCGGCAGGTAATCTGATAGGCTCTGAGATCAAAGTACGTTCAAGTTTCAGATCTATTTTGTACTATTGTATTTCATTCCATGCTATTGAATTCTATTATATTTATGGGTGTAATTTTTGACCACACGAAGTAGACAAACATACTAATATTGTTGTAGAAAGTTTATGTATGCCACTAAATTTTCAGCGTATCAACGACATGAGGGTTTGAAATTGCCATCTATAGCAGATTTAAGAGGTGCAGTCGAAGGCATTTCACGCATCCAACAATCGTATAAGCTAGACGTGAAGGAGTTGGCACAGGGGATTGTGAAAGGCACATATAGGTTTGCAAAATAGTTTTATAACATGTATATGTATCTCTAGGTAGAGGTTGTTTTGTTAAATTTGTGTTTTCACAAATTTATAAATGACGGATTAAAAATTCGGACTAATTTTATTAATGAGAAGAAATTTTTTTGTTCCGCAAATCTTATGTTCTATATTATGTTCCGTCAAGTCCCATACCCGCAAAAAAGTATTATTTATAAAATGACTTTCATCTGAGTTACATACATAGGTATATATGTCTACATTAACATCACGCGTTTTCCGTAGGGGTAGGCAGATCCCACATTGTTCCACTTGCCACGATCCTGACAAACCTCTCTCGCTTCTCCTACATTCATTATTATTTTCATACATAAACGTCGATTTAGGGTACTCTTTACCTGAAGTTTCTTTTAAAATATCATCGATTTGATCGTACGCCTTGTTCTTTGCCTTCTGACCATTCCATTCGCTCTTTTTATTCTTTTTTCATATTTTTTTTATTCATCTCTTTATCGTCTACGTGACCAAACCAACTAAACTTTCTCAGTCACTACAGCTTCTTTCACTCCAGCATGTTCCCTTATTTATATCACTAAGGTAGCCAATTAGTTAACGGCCTGCCTAATGGTAAGCCGTCACTGCAGCCTATGGATGTTTGCAATACCAGGGGCATCACCCATTCTTTACCGATCCCGTAAAAACCTTTTCACCCCTTATTATTCTAGGCCGTATTTTATCTCTTATTGACACTACTCCTATACTTTTAAGGCTCTCATATTTACTGCGTTATTTCTACTATCATGCTTCTTTTGCCGTACCCAATGTTCGCTTCCATACATTTATGTTGGGAGGAGCACCCTTCTATGAACAGCTAGACGTGCCTTTTTAGACCCGTTCTGAATGTTCATAAAATGTATGTAGTACTCCACTCATTCACAATTTTTCCCGCATTTACTCTTCTCTGGACATCATTTATCCATACAAAAACTGTGCAAATGAAAAAGAAAATGTTTTGAAAACTTAGGCTATAACGAGAATCATAGTTTTATTTATGATAATTTTGTATATTTTGCAGTGAAAATAAGAAGTTCTATTATGACAAGACGTAAGTACACAATTGTCATACTTTGAGGCATAATTTCGATCGTCTTATCTAATAAAAGCCACTTTTTAGTTCAGGTTTGAATTTAGATGATTGTTACATTTTGGGGCGCACTTTGTACGAAGAACAGTACTACCCAACTGCGATAGAGTGGGTTAAACTGGCACTTGAAAAATATGATGCTAAAGACGACACACATTTTTATAACTTTAGCAGATCAGATATTGTGTCTCTATTGATTTATACGGAGCTCGCATTGGGTTAGTAAAATCAAAAATTTATTATAATAAATTGATGATTATTATTTTAATACGTTATTTTTTCAAACGATATTATGTCAACTTTTGTACTTTTGCAGGCAATGTTACCGATACAGAAGAATTATACAATACAACACCAAATCTCGCTCAAGATAAAAGAATTCAAGAAACAATGACTCAATATTCCAAAGTTAAAGACGACCTTCCATTGATGAAGCGTTACTCGTACCAAAAACCCGTAAGTGACCGTCACAAAAGTGTAATTCTTTTTTTAAGCGACTATCTTATTAAGTGTTATTCTTAATTTTTTTGGACGAATGTGTCACCAGATTTACAAATTTTACAGCATTTAATAGAACACGTAAGACAAGATATGGAACACGATAATGCACTGTGTAGAGGAGAAGATTTAAAACTTTCCAGGTGAGATGGCGGTCAAATGCCTGACTAGTCCTTATAAAAAAAGTTGGTACAGAAGTAATTATGTCTAAGACTATGTCTTAACCATGCCCCACTTAATCAGGGTCTGCTCTCCTTATCCTTCTATCTTGGATTGTCGGGTCGAGTGATTGGGCTTCCTCCTCAAACTTCGCCATACCATTCCGCATGTCCTCTTTCTCTTCTGCAACCGGAAGGGCTATCATATGGTCGTTGTCCCGACGCATACCGTTACCATGCCGTCTTAAACGGGTTTCTGTGAGGTTTTCGGAGACGGATGTTACTTTAAAGTACCTACTTCAGACATGTTCATTCCGCACTTTGTCCAATCTCGTAACTGCGTCTGACCATCGATGCATCATCTCGCCCACATGTAACTTTTGAACATGTGCTTCTTTGATCGTCCAGTACTCACCATCGCTGGTTTTACCGTAGTGTTGTAACATTTGCCCTTTGTACGTATACCCATGAGTAACAGCCTGGGAATGAATGCCACCGCCTTACCTGTTTCTGCATTGTGCACATATACCCTTACTTTTAACTCGCATCCTTCACTTTTGCGTTTTGTTCTCATCACCGAAAGACTCTGGCTTCAGAGGCTTTCGAGGGCAGGTAGGGTTTACCCGGTAGGAGTCCAGCACTACCTGAGACTTCTTCTCAGGTGACCTTGGCCGATTTCCCCTGCAAATTAAATAAAAAAAAAACACTACAGCAACAACAAACAAGCAATAGTGCAGGCGTTGCTGTGCTCCGGTTTGAAGGATAAGTCAGGTATCCTAATCACAGGAGATATACCAGCTTAGATCTCACGTTTAGAAACCAAAGC
The DNA here is from genome assembly GCA_907269095.1 of Blastobasis adustella. Classification (NCBI taxonomy): domain Eukaryota; kingdom Metazoa; phylum Arthropoda; class Insecta; order Lepidoptera; family Blastobasidae; genus Blastobasis; species Blastobasis adustella. Next base: position 4,195,858 of record OU026115.1, on the reverse strand, counting down.
AGTCTTAATAATACTACAAAAATAAAACAGTGAAGTTAAAATCCACAGGTTAACGTGTTATTATAATCGAGCGAACCCATTCCTGAAACTGGCACCAATAAAAACGGAACTGTTGTCTAGCGACCCAGAGAATTTTATGTATTATGATGTGCTGAATGACAAAGAAATTGAATTGTTCAAAAGTTTAGCTGCACCAGAGGTAAGAAAATATATATAGGGATTATGTTCTTTTGACGGGGGACAGTTATTGTGTTTCTTTGAGAGAGAAGTATACTTACCGCTTTCTATCTAGTTGGGCGCCATCTGGATATTTCTAGGGTTATAGGCGTCTACAAGAGGAACAAAGAAATGACTCAGAGAGCGTCCAGTGGCTGATAGGAAGTCCTTCGCGCTGTATAGGTATAATTTCGCTGACAGTTTAAGAGTTATAGTTATTATATATATTATACCGGAAATGTGTGAAACCTGGGAATTTAGGAAATGTAAAATTATTTGCCGAAGGTTCACATTTCCTAGGAAATGTATGTATTTCATAGGTATTGTACTTAATTCCTAAATTGTAGACGAAAATGTATGGTTTGAGGTTATGTTGTCTAACGCAGGAAAATTTCACTGCTCCGGTGCTCAAAAAACACTCGAGTCATAGCCACAAGAGCAAACGCGCGCCAGTTTTTAAAATGCCATTCCGAATTTTTTTAGATCTAGTTCTGGCTGTGGTGTGGTGTGGTGGTTCATAATAACTAACATGCTCGTCCCTTCGCCCCTCGCAACCTAACTCTATGTGACATTTTTGATAGAATCGGTTCTTTGATAAATTTTCAAATAAAACATGACAGCACATTTCCGTTTCCAGTTTAGGAAATGTATGAAATCCCTAGTAAATGTGTACAAGATCATTAATTTCGCACATTTCTTGTCGATTGTAGGCATTTCCTAGGAATCGCTTAACACACACAAACATACATAATGTGTGAAAGCACGCTATCTTTCCCAGTGTGCCTAGATGTAATTCAGTATTCTCAATGCCTTTATGTTATATTGTATTAGTTATGGTATATGTTTATTTTATTTTATTAATATACTATATATTAATATAGTAAATATAGAATTTTATGTATGTATTTAGTTATAGTATTATAATTATAGTCATTGTGCACGTCTTATCTGCGTTTAATTATCACATATCTCTTTTGTAGGCCTACTGAAAGATATTTCTTTTAGAGATAAGTAGTGCATGTGTCGTAACTAATCTCTACTTTCTGTATTTGTTAGTTAAATAAATAAATAAATCCTATATAATGATGGATTACGTACATTTCCGGTAACATATACAATATTGAAATAGTCCTGTTCATTGCAATTTTTCTAATCCGGTGGTAGCCTGATACTGAATGCCTATGTGATATTTTTTAAGATAAATTATGCCATACTTCTTTGTTACTGTATTTGTATACTCTAAGGCGCTGCCCTAATTGGAAACAGTCGTGCGACGGGCGGGGTGGAGGTCTCCTATTGGTCGGGCGACGTCCGTTGTACGACCATGATCGCACGACCCTTGCCATTTAGGACAGCCCCTGACTGTGTGTTCTCCGATTCTGATTGCAGCTGAAGCCGGCTGGTATATACATATACAGCGACAGCAAGGAACAACCAGCAATCAACGAAGCAGAAAGAGTCCGCTGTAGTCAGGGTGCTTGGATTACCGATAACGCCAATCATACTGCCAGTTTACCTACTGCTATACTCCGTCGCTTCTCTGACATGACAGGACATAGCATGGCAATGGCAGAGCTGCAAGTAGTCAATTATGGAATTGGAGGTCACTTTACTCCACATGTAGACGGCTACGAGAAGGTATCCTGCTTACGTTCTGGCTTAGAATTCAATTCTATTAGCTTCAACAAATTGTCTGATAGTTTGAGATTCAGCTTTTTAGTGATTACGGTATCCAATTTGTATGCGAGAGGTACCGGGTTCGAATCCCACTCCAGTCGTGTACAATTGACTCTTTTCTGAGTTATGTACATTGGTTGAATACTAGTCGATGCTCTTACGGTGAGGGAAAACATCGTAATGAAACTTGCACATTCAGGCGACTGAATGTGTAACCATGATTCAATCTGGTCGGTTCCCCTGTTAGCAAGGTCACGGAGGTCAGATAACAATCACTCCACTGTAGTTACCTGATCTGTTAAATCCAGGATCATGGTCAAGGCGGACCCCGAAACCTCGTGCGCCAGAGCATAACTGGGACTTTAACGCCAAGGTGATTATAAGCCCTAGCAAATTGTCAGATAGTTTGAGATTCGGCTTTTTAGACATCATATAACTTTGTGACCCGTGACACCAACATTATCTAGTGACTTCGGGAACTGTTATTCAATTCGGCACTACCAGTTGTTCCATAGGTAAATTTATAATCCCAATGACACAACCAAGTGATGCCATTAGTTTCTTTGGGAACTGCTCTTCCCAAGCTTTTCGTTCCATAAATAACATCAATCTCAATAAACAAAAAAGCCAAATAACTATATTTAACGCTTCACACATAACAGTCCACTGTTGGACTTGAGTCTCCTTCACATTAGTAGGGAATTGCCATAATCTCACGCTTGACAAGCGGGTTAGAGATCGCAGTGTTGAATACACAATAGCAAACGCTGCTGTCCATTTTCTAGTTAGGAACTTCTAGCTGGGACTCTACCGCCTAACTCCGAACGACAGCATTTGCGATCGGTTTATGAGTTCGTCTCGCTCGCGCCATTCGCAGCGGCTTTCGCGAGCAAGCGAAATGGCAAGTCATAAATTATAGCATTCGAGGTAGGCGGTCGGGCCCGTACTCTGCCTCTCAGGTCGTCTTGTACGAAGCCCGTAAATATAATGAGTCTATAATATTCTGTATTGAGAATATAATAGTCTGTATTCAACTTTGCCGGTGACCACACTGATTTAAATTAATGGAAAGCAAACAAAAAAAAAATGTAGACGACGGTAGGTTCGGCAGTAGACCGTTAGGCTGTTATTGATGAGGGGCATTTTAAGATATTAAAAATAAAACAAAACAAGCAGTGTACCGGTACAGGATGGGTGACGTTTCCTAGTTTCAAGCTAGAGGAACTTCAGCACCGCAACGAGCTCACCACTCGTTAGGGGTGCCTTCTAATACCGTTGGTGAAGCGAGTTCGACTAAGGTCTTCCGCTGGGGACCCTGAGACTGTTTAAGCAGTATCTCTCGAGACGGTAGTTATTATATTTGCTAACATTTGCACAGTATGGTTGCAGGTATTAACATAAAAAAAAATTAGTATCATTGTAATTAATTATTAAAATTAGGTAGCTTTGATAAGATAATACTGGTTTGTTTTAGGGAACGGTACCGGACAAAGAAAAAGATAAGGGTAATAGACTGGCTTCAATGATTGTTTGGGTAAGTACATACTTTCTATATTTTTTTATTTTTATTTACTATGAAAATTACATGTATTCGGAAACGTTACTATTGGAGTAAAACTCCGTTTTATTAATACTATACCATGATATATTCTGTAAAATTAGTTATTTCGGTTTTACAATAATCATGCATACATCGACACCGGAAATAGAATGCCCTTCACTTTTCAAAATTATTCAAATGACAAATGCTACCGAAGATATTGCATTCGTACAGCCATCACTTGACTCATTAAAAAGGTTAACAAACCAATGCCATTTACTAGATTTAGCTTTATACAATATTAATTATCTATAATATATAAATTATTTTGAGCATAATGTTAATATACCTTACACTTTGATGTCCTCACATTGCGCCTAAAGGCACAAGGTTCCAACTCATAATACTTAAGTGGCGATCATGTGTGATAGCTACCTGAATTCGTAATTCGAATCACGCATCGTCGAAAGTTTACCAGGCCTCATTCGTCCGTCCAAATTGAACGAAATTGACCAATCGTAGAGCCATCGTATTGAACGGAAAGGTACTGTGAGAACGCATAGTGTAGGTACCTATATTAAAAGCTTGTGAGCTTTACTCAAAATAGTTTGTGCGCAGATTACGATGTGACAACTCGGCGACAATTGCGTCTGCCGACTATACATCCATGCCATAGAGTACCTACAGTAGCACGGCTAGCACACGTGCGATAAGCGAGAAAAGGCGCGACATAGGCGCCCCTTCCATATTAATATGGAGAGAAGGAAATAAAGGCTTTCTCGTGGCGAAAGCTATGTCGCGGTGACACTTGTGCTAGCTGTGCTGGGGTGACAAAGCAGTTGTGACTAGTTAACTGCAAAGTACTGCCTACAAACTAACCGCAAATTAGACGCATAAAGTCCTATCTAATTATTTCCCCAGCTGTCAGATGTAAAACAAGGAGGCGCCACTATCTTCCCTGAAATAGACCTAGCAGTTTTTCCTGTGAAAGGGGCAGGCATGATATGGTACAACCTTGACAATGATGGCAAAATACCTAACGAAGCTGAGCATGCTGCTTGTCCAGTTTTAGCTGGAGAAAAATGGTGTAAGTATCGGACTGTATTTTTTTTTAACGTAAGTAACGGAAGACGGTCCACTGATGGAAGGTGGCCACTGTCACCCAGGACATCTGCAACCTGGTGAGCGGATACGGTGCCGGCCTTCGAGGTACCTGTAGACATGCCTTTTGAAGAACTCCGTGTTGTAGTGCAAAGGAAAGTCTTCGGGAGGGAGCTCCCTTGCAAGTCTTGCACTTGCGGTAAAAAGGCTTGCGATGATCGTACGTTAATTTGATGCCAGGCATCAAGATGGTGTAGATGAAGTGGATGAAGTGGATCTGTCCCATCGTCAGAAGGTGCGGTGTATGGTGGCGGTAGTGGTGTATGTACATTATAGGTTACACGCATAATTCGCATAGAGAGCGTATCTGTCTTAAAACTGCTGCGCAGTTTGCAAGTGTTTAAAAATTTAATATGTATTAATGTCAAGTTGGAAAAAAAATACAGACAAGATATAACGAAGGTTAAAGGAAAACTATCACAGCTATGTTTACTCTTTATGTTAGCGAGTGTTGGTAGTCAAAATATTTATATATGTCAAAATTATGTGCATTTGTAAATACATTTTTATATTTTATTTAATAAGGCAGACAAACCGACGAACGGCGCCTCTAATAAAAAAACTCTAATATACTTACCTAGGTACCTTTTAAACGATCCCATGCCATAGTGAAACGGAAACAATACCAAAAATCTTCTTTCAAAGTACATACGAAAATTAAGACATGCAAGGAATTTTACAATTTACTTTTACGTGACACCTTGACGGTTTTTAACCCCCGTCGAAAAAAGAGTAGTGTTATAAGTTTGACGTGTGTATCTGTGGCTCTGAAGTGGTGTGTGTCTGTCTGTGGCATCGTAGCTCCCGAACCGATGGACCGATTTGAATTCGGTTTTCTCTGTTTCAATCAAGATAGTTCGTAAATTTGTTTCATCAAAATCAGTTTAGTAGTTTAGAAAATATTTGAATAAAATGTAAAATTGGTAATCCGACTTTTTCTGTCGGTGAGGTTATTTAAACTAGAAACAGACGTTCCGTTTTGTCTTGAGCCGACCAACCGTCAGTTGCAGTTAATATGAATCCTTACGAAGTATAAAATAAAGTCGCTTTTCAGTGCAGGGGACGTGTTCGGACGTCCGACCAAGGTCGGCTCGCCCGCGCATCCAAATTAATCCAGAAGCGAGTTTATTTTGTACACCGTAAGGATTAGTATCGGTTGCATCTGACGGTTTATCGTCTCCAACCAAATCGTAGCGTCTGTTACTAGTATTATATTAAATCGTATGTAATCATATACCTAATAATTTCGTTGCAGCAATGATAGTCGTGGTACACGAATACGATCAAACTATGTGTAGCTTGAAAAAGTACAAGGAATGACTGTATAATTAATAAAACATAAATAATTTCTTTTATTAAAAACTTATGTGTTTCTTTTTATAACAACAAACTAAGTAATAAGACATTTTTAGCTCGCTAGATTTCGGAAAAGTAATAGTCATCATAAGGGCCCATGGAGGGTAGGTTACAAACCGCGTACCGTGCAGACCACGTGCCTACGCGCAGCGACTGAACAGTGTACAATAAGTGATATAGCTACTAGAGCAACCGCGTGTCGGTCATTTTTCCCATTTTTAGGTCAATCAGTAAGATTTTACTTTCTGTTATTAATAATAATCATCTTGGCGTCTACATCCTGGTTGTACCGTGTACTCGCGATGCCCGTCCATTACTTGGATGCTAGGCAGATGGTTCATAGTTCATCGGCTAATTATTCCCAAGTCAATGACTGGCCAGTCGGGTCTTGACACTGCCTTATCATCATTATCTCATCATTCACAGCCGCTGGACAGCGACTGTTGGACATAGGCCTCCATGCGATCCCACAGCGATCGGCTAGGCTTCTTGGTTCCCTAGGTACCTGTTGTTGCTGTAGATCCTGGCTAAAGAGTTGCAGAGGTGGGAACCTTAAGCCCAATAAACACAGTGCACGAGCAAAATTCGGTAATGTCTGGCAGGCGGGATGGAGATCGCAGTGTTATAATTATAAGTATAACAATGGAAAACGCAGCTGCCCATTTTCCAGTCTACGGATACTCTAGAGCTTTCGTCTCGAAAATAATAGTCGTCTTGTGCTTTTTTAATTGTTTACGGAGGCACACGGACGGACGGTCCACCTGATGGAAAGCGGCCACCGTCGCCCAGGACATCTGCAATCTAAGGGGAGCGGATGCGGTGCCGAATAAGATATTTTGCCTCGAAAACATTAGTCGCCTCGTACGACACCCACGAATGTAAGGGGTTGGTGCTATTCTAGTCTGCCGGACACAACATGACACTTAAAGACATTACTTATGTTCATCATCATCATCTTTATCTATCACAGCTGAGCTATCGTGCGGTTCGCCGTCCTACTTCTTCTGCACTTCTCTTGGTCTTCTCCTTAGCTGTTAGCGCCACTCATTCTTAACGACATCAAGTCATCGGCATCGCTTTGTAAACCAGCATCTCCTTCACGTGCCAAGCATGGGTGGCATGACCAAACGTTTGTTCCCTACCACCACCATCCACCATCACAGCCCGTAACAGTCCACTGCAGGACTTAGGGCCTCTCCCACGAAAGGGGAGGTTATTGCCATAATCTCCACGCTTGGCAGGCGGGTTGGAGATCGCAGTGTTTAAATATAACAATGGAAAATGCTGCTGCCCATTTTCCAGACTACGGAGACGCTTGATCTATTCCTTTGAAAACATTAGTCGCCTTGTACGACACCCACGAGTGTAAGGGGTTGGTGCTATTCTACTCTGCCGGACACCACACGGCCGAGTAGAATCCCTACGTAGTGGCAAATTACATAGGGAATGCCCGAGACTCTTGCAGCTGGCAGCTTGTCTGCGATGTTACAGACGTGTAAACTATCGCGTAAGTAGACGTTTTGCACATGGTCTTTGCGTGGAACTTCACATATCCAACGCATCTCTATTTCCGTAACGCACAGCTCTTCATAAGTTATAAATAATACTTATGTATCGAATGAATGGGAATGAAGAAATAAACACGGTAAGGTACAATTACCTACATTTAATATATATGTCTAAGAAATAATAATAAACAACCACTTTAGTTCTAAAGATAAACTTCTTACATAAAACTAAACACCGTTAAACAGAACCGGCGGAATAATCTTGTGGAGTATCTCTTGTTTCTGATATTCCAGATTACAAGGGTGTGTGAACATTTGGCAGCCTTGGTATATAAACTTGTTTATTACTGAAAAAAAAAAACAAATCTATGAATTATTGTTGGGTCAACAATGGACTCCCCTTGTTGACGGCTGAAGCCGTAGTTGTGTGTTTATCAGGTCGCAGGTTAGTCTAGGTCTACTCTAGGTCGCTCTGTCAAGCCTGAGAAGTCTGCCTAGGTCACTATCACCGCCTTATCTATTTCTGCCGCCAAGCAACAATGCTTGCATTGTTGTGTTCCGGTTTGAAGAATAAGGTAGCCATCGAAATACAGGCACGAGGCATTTCATCTTAGTTCTCACAGTGACAACGCACCTGCGGTTCTGCAACCTAAATATAGGAATTGTAGATGTTATGAGCTACAGTTCCCACTTACCATCAGGTTGGCAAATTTGGAACCCTACTACTGTTTTTTCCTTGCTTATAAACATTCATCTTGAATCACTCTATCTATTGTTAAAAACCGCATCAAAATTAGTTGCGTAGTTAAGATCTAAGCGTGCATAGACACATTGGGACAGAGGGCGGGAAGCGACTTTGTTTTATACTATGGTGCGATATAGCTATCTTTAAATCCGCCATTATACTGTAATGTGCATGAAGTTTTAAATAAATCATTATAGATACGTATTCCACTTCTCCCCGCTCAGTACGGGGCAACCTGAATGAGCAGTGGCGTGCATAGTTTGAAAGATCTAAGCGTACATAGATACATAGGGGCAGACGGCGGGAACAGAACAGACAGTAGGCCTCCCGCAAGGTAGACCGACGAGCTGGTAAATATCGTAGGTACCAGCTGGATGCGGAAGGCATAGGACTGGTCTTTGTGGAGATCTCTGGGGTAGTCCTTTGCCCAGCAGCGGGCGTCTTTCGGCTATGATGATGATAATGAATAGATACGTACTCCACTTCTCCCCGCTCAGTACGGGACAACCAGAATGAGCAGTGGCAGGGTCCCCGGCGCCCGAGGCGTGCAGGTTTCGCCAGTACAGTGCCGTGCCCCGAACCGGGAACAACGCCACACCTAGTTTCGTGAAAACCGTCGCCCCACCTTGAATGTCGTCCGTCAGCTAGAAGGAGGTTTGTTAGTCAATCTTATGGAGACATTTTTATGGCATACGGTAGATAAATAAAGCGTTGGTGGTGGTTAAGGAATCCGACTCGTAAGCGAGAGGCACCGATTTTGAACCACAGTGCCGTCATACCAATGACTCTCTTCTGAGTTATGTACCTTAGTTAAACATTAACTCATGCACACTCAGGCAACTGAATGTGTCCCAGACCCAATCCAACTTGGTCACCATAATCCAATTTCGTCATGTTCCCCTGTAAACAGGGTCACGGAGGTCAGATGGCAGTCGCTCTACTGTAAAACCTGATCTGTCAAATCAAGTCAAGGCGGTGGAGGCGGACCCCGGACCATCATGCGCGAGAGCACAACCGGGATATTAACACTAAAGTTATATTTATTATATAAAAATATGTTGAAAAGTTAAGCTAACTTACATAATACATGGCTGTGGCAATAATGTTGAAGGATATGTTTTTTGACTGTCCAGGAACATTCTGAAAAGGAAAGCAATGTCAACACGTAAAATACGTTTCAGTAGAAAAAGAAAAAAAAGAGTACCACAAAAATAAGTATTAGCCACAGAAATATGAATAAGTTGATTTATTTGATTAGTGGACTCCATGCTTACCACAGGGTCACGGAGGTCAGAAGGCAGTTGCAGTTGCCTACCACTGTAATTACCTGATCTGCGAAATCCTGGAACCTCCTGTCAAATCCTGGTCAAGGCGAATCCCGGGCCCTCACGCGCAAGAGCGTGGCAATAAAATGTCGTAGTGTAATAGGACTTGGCTGCATTGGTTCACAGAATTGTAGTTTGGGTATGGAGCGTTATTAGAAAACCTTGATGTCATCAATGTTGAGGGTAAGCCATCATAATCTCCATCCCTTCAGGCGAGGTCATATCTGAATCGATTATTATCAAAATAGAACGTTATTTTACCAATGCAGTAGGTTCGGTAAGGTTGCAGCTGTCCTGGACTACGGTGGCCACTTTCCATCAGGTGGACTGTCTGTCCGTGTACCTTCGTAGGCAATAAAAAGAAAATAAAAAAATAAAAACGGTATAACTTGGACCCCTTCAAGGCCAGAGTGAATAGGTTATTTCTAGACAGGCATGCTCCATATTAGGTCGCTTCGACAATTCCAATCATGTGAGATGGCGATCAAATGCCTGGTTAGTATACTAAAAAAAATACTTTAACAAAAATACAACTTGACTTCTCACATTTGTGTAGTCATGGTGTATGCCGAAGAATCCGCCTACACCATAGTTTTGTAGCTGCATATATGTGTTGCACTCCATGCTCATCCCTGTGAAAGTCTCTGTTCGCGCCTGCAACCTCCGAGTAACAGCGGTCTCTGGTGTATCTACAACTGCCACTTTGCTTATGCGATAGTCGGCACTTGATATGTTCCCATTACTTCTATTCCATACACGGGATCTTGATAACTGTAACGGTTCGTAAGAGTATTAAAACGTGGAAAAGAGGTGATGAAGACCAGAGGGGTTATTGGTTATCTTAGTGGCCAACTGAATTTGACATGAAAAAAATATAAAACTTCTCTAATTTGGTAGACGCTATTGCCAGTGGCCAACGTGACGTAGTGTAGAATTATCTAATGTCAAATTCAGTTGCCAACTGAGTTAACCAAAAGCCCCGCTGAGTACCTGCTACTATTCTGCTCCTTTTTGAACCGCTTGCCTCGAGTCAATAGTAAAGTGGTTTGAAATTTAGATTTTTGGCATGAAAAATTTAATATATTTTTAATATTACATTGGTAACTTAGAAAGCAAACGGTTCAGTAACCGCAATCGTCTCTCAGCATGTTTCAGTCTTGTTTTACAATTTTTACTTAATCGTTTGAATATAGTGCATACAACGAGAAGGGACACGACATAATTAAAAAAAATATTTCATTATAGGTTTGTTACGTTAACGTAGTATACTTTCTATTCAATGTACAAAAATGCAAGAATTTACGGGCCAACAAGTATAAAAATTACGTTATACATCTTTTTTATCATGTTTCCTCAGACTTCCGAAGTTCATAATAAGAGATACATTCTATAGAAGGAAATACATTATTTAAAAAAACGAGTAAAGTAAATCATACCTTTGGTATTGATATTTCTATCATATGGTCTATTTCTTGATCGCTGATGGCTTGGTGTATAAGGATTATGTCTGGTTTAATGTAAATCTGTTCGATTTTGAACGGCGCAAGTATAAGGAAAGGATGAGATTCAGTGAGGTACCGACAGTGTAACCTGAAAATTATGTGATAAGTACAGAATTACTCACTACACTATTATTAAACCGGGAGGATATGGCAGCTGGAGGTGTCCCATTTTTTACAGAGTGCAAATTTGCAGATGAGTAAGCAATATGTAAATAAAATTTAATTTAAGTGTAAAAAACCGGTTACAAATTGATGTATCGATTACGCTTCTAGTTTAAATGATAAATATGCGTTTGCATACTTTTCGCTAGCGTAGGTTATTTCTACGCGAATTTCCAAAGTTGCCAATTTCGGAAATTCAAGGTCAGCGACAGTTTTTAGATTATCGAAACTGTGAGGTTTACCTTTTAACAATTTCTTGGGATAGCGCCATTTTATTATTACATAACGAAGCGTAAATGTCTACTTCCTTTTTAATTGAATCGTTTTTAATTGAAAGGCTTTTCTGTGGCTTATGCAGCTGTAAGCGAAATATATATAATATTAATCTTTGTTTAGTCTAGTTATTTACTTATATATGAACCTTTCAATAAGAACAGTAGGTATCTCGACAGGTAGCAAGTTGATGAAAATTACTCGCTCTATGGCAACATAGCCGTGTGGTATACAACCACATGCCAGTCGAATTATTATTTAGAGGCCCCCATTCCTACCACTACCACCTACACTAGTATCTACATAGACCAGACAATGGGCAGTAGCGTTTTCTGACCCGCCTTCAACGTAGAAAATATGGTAAACCCATCCCCTAATGTGGAGGACGCTTAAGTCCAGCGATGGCAGCTGTAGTGTATACGCTCTGTTAATAATTCATTCGGGCGGTCATTAATTCAATCTTATACATTCATAGGGTCAATCAGTTAATTTGTCATTCACAAATCAGTCGATCGGGGCAGTTGTTTCCCGACAGTCAGAGAGAGCGGTTGTGCCAAGTTAGGCAGTATAATATGTTCAGTGTTCTAATATATGATGTAAGCATTTGCGTGTGTGCGTGTCTCTTGGTGTAGAGATGAACACTACAGAAGCCCATCAACTTTTATTTATTATTTGGAAAACCATAACAATAGCTACAACCATAACTACAGTGAGCCAATTATAGGTTTCCACACATAAAATCAGAATAAATAAGTTTGCTATGAACAACTTTTCGATCAGGTGCCCACAGCACAATTCCGCCATCGCACCACCAGCCGTGGGCTGGGTATTCATCCTCTTAACGTAGACCCTCTGTTGGTCACCACGCGAAGGTTCGAAAGAATTGTTCAGTTGTTGAAAGAAAAATTGGGATGTGAAAAAACAGTGCACAAAAGGCACAGTGTTTCCTTAGGACTATGACATGGGATCGTTCAAAAGGTATATTAGAGGTCGCTTTAGAGGCAGGCAACGAATTGGTAACTCTCCTTGAGTTACTGATGTCCATAGGCAGCGGTGACCACTTTCCATGAGGTGACCCGCTTGCCAACATAAAAAAAACCTGCAATCAACATCAAAACTTAACCTAAGTCGATGCAGTTAGTCAGGTGCTGACCATTCTACGCTTGACCGCCTGACGTTGTAATTAAATCAGTCGAGATCAAGCTCGAATGAAGCATTATTAAGATATCTTGCAGCCCGGCACGGCGAGCACAAGTGTGCCAGCGACACAGCTCGCGCCGCGAGAGAGCGTTTGTTTCTTTCCCAATGTTCAATATCAAGATGAACGCGATAGCAGTATCTATGTCGCGTCTTTTCTCGCTTATCGCGCGCGAGAGCACACTTGTGCTTGGCGTGCTGCAAAGAAGCCATTTCGCCTGTAATTTATTGATGCTGATGGCATGGCAATAGGACGATGCGATCTTATAATTGTCGACGGATCAGTCAGGGAGACACAACTCAATAAATCAGGGCAGGGTATGGCAGCGCAGGGCAGGGTAAATTATTGCAAGTGAAGTGAGAGATAGTCCGGCAGATTCGTAACAATTTTTGTAAGAATTGCGCATTTAATGATAGAAGCATACAACTTGGTACACGTAAAGTACATATGTAGAGGGTTGGTTTTGGATATGAGGCCATCTTTGATTTCCTCTATAGCAGTAATGGTGGATATCAAAATGGCGGCCTCTGAATACTGTTATACACCAATGTTTTATTCTTATTTGCCGATTATTATTTATTTTAACTATATATGCATGACATAATTATACATTTATTCAATGACAGTTAGTACGAACCTTTGTTTTTACCCGACTGCGCGACGTAAAGAAGGGTAATGTGTTTATCAGTCTATGTTTGTATGTATTTTTCCTTTCCTATTTGGCACTGTAGAGATTAAACGCGTGGGCCGATTTGATGGTTCTTACGTCTATCGATTTGTATTAATCTTGCGGGTATCACTGAAGACTTGAAATTGATCAAAATTCCATATGGCGAATACCAGCCGCCATTTTGTGAAAAAAAATAAAAAATTTTGACAAACTATTGAATTTGAATAGGTAATGAAAAATCATTACTATGTTTCTCAAATCATTTTTCATTTATGAGGACCGTATAGGATATATAACGATTTAAAGTTAGTTAGTAACCGTTCTCACTTTTTTCACTTCATTTACACTTTCATGGTACCATACTTTTACATTTCCCTTAAACATTTCATTGAAGCAAATTATGTAAAATTTAAGTATCTATGTCTATATAAAGGTATATAGTATAAAACAAAGCGTCTTCCCACCGTCTGTATTTATGTACGCTTAAATTTTATAAACTTCGCACCGAATTTTAATGCGGTTTTCAACAATAGATAGAGTGATTCATGAGGAAGGTTTATAAATAAGTAAAAAAGGGTAGGTAGGGGTAAAGTAGGTGTACGCGAACGAAGTCGCGCCGGGTTCACTAGTAATACATTATGAACAAAATTTGTCTAAATTTTTTATATTGATATTTATTACGCACAGTACAACAAGTACTTGCCACTACTATACTATTTATCATTTAACATCATCTAAGAACATTTAAAGGCAGCATTTATCAAACTCTCTGAAGATGCCATTTTAAATGTCTGCCATTACTGTAAAAGGCAAAATTTGAGATGGCCTCATATCCAAATATAAACCTTTGTATATGTAGTATATGTGGTCCAAATTGTATGCTTCTCTCATTAAATGCGCAATTCTTTCACATATCTGCCGGAATAAGACGGATTACACGCGATGTGCTGTCGACTAATGTCACTTCAAAATTGTATGAATTTAATGCGCGCACCGAATGTGACGCCTTTATTAATTTAATTTGGGCCATGTGATGGTAACCGAGTTTGCTAACTATGAACCGTGAAGCGAATTAATCATCAAAGGCTAAATACGATTATAGGATACGTTTTTTGGAATTGTTGGAATGTGGTAGATATGTAGGGAAATAACTGTTGATCACTTACATCTGTAGTAGGCAGCGTATCCCTTATCATGGCTTGTTTGGTTTTTGACAAATTTTTGGTATCTGCCATTGACAAATTAATGACTATCAATATGCTACTATTTAATTACAGGAGCGTCGGTGGCCCAGTGGTTATGGTATCCGGCTTGCAAGCTATAGTACTGGGTTAGAATCCTACATTGACCTGTATCTATTACTCTTTTCTGGGTTATTTACAGTAGTTGAATGCTAAGTGATGCTCATACGACGATGGAAAACATCGTGATGAAACCTGCGCATTCATGCAACTGAATGTATAACCATTATCCAATCTGGTCAGCTTCCCTTGGTAGCAGGGTCACGGAGGTCAGATGGCAGAAGCTCCACTGTAATTATCTGATCTGCCAAATTCTGGATCATGGTCTAGCTAGGCGGACTTTGATCACGAGAGCACAATCCGGACATTTATGCCAAGATATATATTTTTAATAGATATGCTATTACTAAACCTATTTCAGTAATAATTTTCGAATTTGAGTCTATTGTATCTAATAAAATCCATAAAAACTCACCAACATTGACTGAGCTAAAGTGTACGGTATAATTGTCCATATAGTATTTACGTTCTGTTATCTGTTTTTCATTGTATTTCTTCCTCCATTTTTCGGTTATTTTATTCTCGCCTAGCTGTTGGTAAATTGTGCCGAGAAGCCTGCAATCGCCAGCTGTCATTGGTATACTGCAACAACATGAAGTGTATTCCTCTTCGGAGCATCCGACTCGAGTCCGTAAAAGTTTAATTTCTCGTTCTAATGGTGGTACCTCCTATAAAACATTTTGTCGGAATACGAAATGCCTTAAAATACCCTTCAACATTTTATTTAGTGTTCTTGCTCAAAGGTCGGTACCGCATCTGCTCCCCTTAGGTTGCAGATGTCCTGGACAACGGTGGCCGCTTTCCATCAGGTGGACCGTCCAACCGTGTGTCTCTCTAGGCAATAATTTATTAATTTTTTAAGAGAACAAACAGTCTTTTACAAATATTACCTACATATAATTAGAATGCACAAACAGACCTACAGTTCCAAATAAAATTAAGCAAGTTTTACAATAACCAGTCGAGCAGAAAGAGATCGATGCACGAATACGACACAACATTGTTTGCAACACTAACAATTAAAACGCGATAACTCAGGTCCCGTTTATGCGTCCGTAGAAACCGGACAGTAAACGCATGCGCGTCGTACCCGTGTAATCATCGCAATACTATGCGTACGTATGCATTACAGGAAACGTACACTCTACCCCCGCGCGCACACGACGCGGTGACTACCGACGCGGTGATTACCGTGGCTTTCTGTCATTAGTAAAGAAACCAAAATTGCATAAACGTTTGGGACAAATTCTGCATGCTGTGTCGTCAGCTCTTTTTGGGATTAACTTAACTTTGACACGCTACCGAGAGTGTAGATTTTTCTAGTCCAGCAACTTCTCGGATTCGTCTGCTGCCCATTTTGAGCATCAAATTATTTTCTAGCGCCTCCTAAAATTGTTCTATATACAAACAAATCCTAAAAACAACAGTAATATAAAAAATAAGTTTAATTATTGCTTTATTAACTTTAATACTTTATTACAGACTTTGATATTTTGTTCAGAACAATAAATTAAGTAGGCTCACAGAACCCTCAATGGTGGGGCCAGGCCATCGTCCTGTACTATATAGACATATGTTTATATATGCTACAGTTAATAAAATTACAGTAGTAAAATAAACTTACAAATTTTCGGCATGTCTCCGTCGCTGGGCGTTAGCATTGGTGATGAGCATACCTTCAGCTAGATGCTCTGGGTTCAGATTGTACAATTGGATTAATCGAACCATAGCATCCATCACTCCGCTCAGATCTTTCTTTGTTGGAAATATACCTCCAAAATCAATTGAAATTGCTGTAAAACCGAAAATAGACTAGCGATTAGTAGAGTTAGGATTTGACCGCAGGTCTGTGTCAAGCTACCATCGCTTCTGCTGCCTGTATTTTGGTTGACCACTGGCGTCAAGTTTCCATACTAAATAGGAAAAAAATTCAGTGTTTGTATGAAAGTCGCTGATGCCAAAATTATTGACATGTAATTTATATTAACAAATAAATAATTTGAATATGAATAAATTCTCAAAATAAAATGCAGTGGATGATATGAAAGTACATTACATCTACTATATTAACAGTGTATCATGGAACCCAAGTTGAATCTCATCTGTCAGCACGAGTCGCGTTTATGCCCGTATGTACAGTTGCGTTTGAGTACTGACGAATGCGACTGCATAGAATCGCATTTTTGTATGCTCTAACCTAAGGTTCGTTATTTGCTCGAGCGAGAAGGATAGCACGGGTACTATCGCAGGTATCGTCCATAGGCTGCGGTGACTGCTTACCATCAGGCAGGCCGTAAGCTTAATTTTGCCACCTTAGTGATATATAAAAAAAAAAAAAAAAAAATTAGCAGGGAACTAATTCTCGCGCTGTAACATCTCGAATTCGACATTTTATCTAGCCACATATCTCAATTAATAATGACATTCAAATGTCTATTGCAGCCAAAACATATTTCTCAACTACCTTCGACAGTCGTATATTGCCGAAGATCAATTTCAGTGTTATAATACAGTTTTTTGGCTGAAGAAAGTGTTCAATTTGAGATGTCACATCGTGAGAATCGCCCCCTAGGACTCCACCACGCAGAAAGCATAGCATGCAATCGCGTACAGCACGTGATAGCACTCCATCGCTTCCCTGCCAGACTGCATTTTAACCTTGCTGCCTTTGTCAAGTACGTAGCTACTCCCGCTATATTTCCCGCTCTAGGAGATGACGAACCATAGCGATAGAATTAGGATAGGCATTTATGAGGGTCAACCAAAGAAATTGGACATAGAGGCATAGAAGGAGCCTGCTCACAGCTGAAGTCACACTATATATCTTGTTAATTTTTTAATGGTGCATAATACGTGTCCAAAAGGGAAGGCTATAAGTTGTCAAATGCCCCTCCATAACCATTGTTATTGTCAAATTCGGTGGCCTTACTCATTTTTATGTACTAGCTTTTTGTATGACAGAGTCATTTGTATAGAGTTGTGACAGATTGGCAGTGTACATTCTCTACAGGTCGACGCTCCGTCTATGCTCTATGTCCGATATCTTTGGGATCAACATTTAATAGTCCTCCGCTGAATGTGCAAAAGTCAATTTTGAAGAGTGTGCGCATCTAAGCGAATCCCTCCGAAACTTCCTAAAAGTCCGAGAATTGTTAAAATTATTGATATTTACGTATGCGTATGTCATTATCGACATCAATATTAAGAAACATAAGGTTACACAAAAGGCAATTATTGTATGACGTACTCGTTTTAATTTTTATTATCTTGTCCAACTCATCGAGATCGCTTGTCAATCCCTTTATAAGCGTAAATGCGTTCAGAGGATTCTCGACATAGCTCGATGGATTCTCCAGTGCCTCTAACTGTGTCGTTTCACATTGGAGAATAAATCTGAAAGTTTTATTTTATTTTTAACACTTTATTGTAAAGGTATTAGAGGAGATAGTAAAAATACAATTTAAAAAAATATAGGTTCAAGGGCGGCCTTATAGTTAAGAGCGATATCTTTCAGGCGGACCCATGGTCCTCACGAGCCGCGCAGGAGCGCAACCGAGACATAGCGCCGAGATGATGATGATGATCTCATCCGGGCAACCATTTTAACGGAAACTGTTGTAAGAACACTAACAATAAAAATAATTAACTTAAAAATACAATACATAATAATTACATATAAAAAAAAACTAATAATACAATACATAAAGTGACTTTTTAATTTGTAGCTATTTTAACAATTTGTAGATTAATATTAGTTCTAATCAAACTGTCAATTACATAAAATACAATGTCAATTTAATAAAATCCATGTCAAAACTAAAACTAAATGGTTATCTGTAATTGCATCACATCGTCTTAACTTAAACTAGAGGCCCCACTCTTTGCCATTCCTGGTCCAAAGGTGCCCATGACACTAGCGGCATTGCCACGCTGTATGGCGATGGATGTTTTCCAGCTCGGAGTATTTGTCCCTTTTCCTAAGGGCCGCCAACTCCGCCGCTGCCCCAGCCGCTCTAATGGTGCGACCCAGATGCGATGCCGCAAAGGTACTCAGGCATGTCGCGTCCCACAGAAGGCATTCCCCCTCTGCCACGGCACCAAAGTCAGCCCATCAGGCCTCTTGCCATCCGATCTACAAAGTCCAGGAGGCTCCAGGGTGCAGGGGATGTTGGCCGCAACCAATGCCCTCCGGACAATGTCGTTGAGAGCGTGGTGAAGAGGTAATCTCCCTGAGCACCGACAGCAACTCAAAGCGTGGCGACCATTGGCCTCCATCCTTAAAGCGCAGATGCATTGATGGGGTACACAAACATCGCAGCCCAAGCGAAGAGACACAGCCATCCGCAATGAGTCGCTATCTAAAAGAGTGGCCAGGTGAGGTGATGGCAAAGCGTGCAACCATGCACCTGACTCCGGCCGCGACACCGCCTTCAGCCTTGCGAGGTCTACACCCACCGCCACACTCTCAAGCTGCTCCAGGGTCCTCTTGACGCCAACACCATCACAGGACTGCTGACACTCCGGGCCCTCCGGTAAGGGCGAAGTCGGGTTGAGAGCCCCCCAAGCCGTCAGTGCGTCACTAACATAGGGAATGTTCGTTCTGCAACCATTTACCGTAAGAATGTTAGTGACGAGACTCACAACCCCATGCGATGACGCAAGAAAGGCCGGCAGGCTCACATCCCGAACACGCCGCACCCCTAACCCCCCACATCTGATAGGCAGGGACGCCTGGCTCCACTGCTCTGCGTTGAGGGCGACGTTTAAAATCCGTTCAACCGAATCCCTCAGCACCTCGTCAAAAGCAGCAATGCTGTCCGGGTACAACCACGTGGGACATGTACGCAGGAAGTTATTAACTTTGGGCACAGCGAAACGTGTGCCGAAAGATTTTCCAAACGCCCCCCAGCGACGAGCAGAAGTTGCCTTCTAAATTCAAAGGCCTCAGGAATGGCCTCGAGAAAAATAGGTGACCCCAAAATGTGAAATGATGATGGAGATAATTCCCTGAGACCTGGAAGTAAGGAAGAAAAAAGAGGAAAGGAAGAACGAGACTCTAAACCACAGGAGAAGAATTCACATTTGGTACTATTTATCTCTAGCCCTAGCCTACGAAAGTGCGGTAGAAGGATCTTCAAATCTTGCTCTACTACCTCAGGTTTCCCGCCAATTGTGCCATCATCCAGATACCACACATTTAAAGGGGATTTCAGTTCTAATATAGCCTTGTGAATAGCAAGACTGAAAGCTAGAGGACCCAGTGGATCACCCTGTTGCGCACCAACCTGGGACAGAATAAGAGTCTCGTCATAGAAAAGATTAGAAGGAGAGTGATAGAGCTGGTAAAGGAAAGGGTAAAGAGAAGGCAACTTCTCCCCGACTTCGACCGACGCGACGGCACAAAAGTACGTCTCTTTCGACTCTATTAAAAGCGTTTTTGATGTCTAACTTAACTATAACGCTGCCCGTCTGCCCCGAATCCATCGCGAAAGCCCGCACCGCATGGATTGCTGCCTCGCGTCCCAAACGCGTACCAAACCCAAGTTGATGAGGGCGAAGATAGCCCGCCATCACCTCCCTGACTGCGCAACACCCAAGTTTAGCCCCCAATCGACGTATAGTGTTTCCGATGGCTATTGGCCTCAGACCCCATATTTTTTTGATAAGGCGCATAATGTTGCACCATAAAGAAACGGACAAACTTCCGTATTCAGCTGGCCACTAAATAAAAAATTACATAACTTCGCTAAAGAGTCAACCAATCTATGGCCGTTATCGCCAGCCGAAGGGGAAGCTCCTTCAAATGAGCTGGACGAATGCCATCCAACCCCGACGCAGACCCATTGTGAAAAGTATTAAGTGCTTGCACAACATCCTGCGCCTTTATCGTATAAGTCGGGATAGACCGGTCGGGGGACCGCGGAAAATCCAGCGGGCGGGACGGTGGTGGATGCTTAGCGTGAAGGGAGGCAAGAGTTTCAGGGCCTAGGGGGGCTACTGTGTCATTAGACATCAGTAGCCTAACTGCTCCCCTCAGGTCACCCTCAAATACTTTGTTCTCTATCCTCCTCTCCACTGTGGTCGGCGACTTATTACCACCGGAGCCATCCGAAAAGCAACAACCACCACAATTTTGGATGTTTTCTTTTACTTTTCGGGTGAGCGTATCCGGGCCTGTTGCTTCTGGAGACTTCAAACCTTTATATGCAAATGTTAGTAGAATACTCCATTGTTCTATTCCATTGAGCCCAATACAATCATCAATGAGATGACCCAGCCTACCCGCAGCAAGACTCCGTGCCCCCTTAGGTACGTGTCGTAGAACCCGTACAATACATTATAATTATACAAGTTAAAGTTCCCGAAACTTTTTAAAACAGCTGCTTATTTTGTAAATAAACTTAAAACAAAGTCAGGTAGGTATAGGCACGGAGGTGTGCTTTATAATAGGGTATAGGTAGGGTCTAATGGCTTGTAGTTCCGACTCGTAAGCGACAGATATTGAATTCGATCCCCAATGCTGGCATGTACCTG
Organism: Blastobasis adustella; assembly: GCA_907269095.1. Lineage (NCBI taxonomy): Eukaryota > Metazoa > Arthropoda > Insecta > Lepidoptera > Blastobasidae > Blastobasis > Blastobasis adustella. Next base: position 4,174,690 of record OU026115.1, on the reverse strand, counting down.
CCAATGACTTTCGACTGAGGACACTTTAGTTCACCTTTAGTTAGTTCAACAATTTAGTTAAATTTAGTTACCTAATGCATTTGCATTTTGTAACCATTTATCTGCATAAAATAAGTATTTAGTGTTTACATTTAAAGTTTTAACTTTTATTTTTGTAGTTTATAAAAACTTATAATTTACAGTTTATAAAAACTTGCACAGTATAAAGTCCGGAAAGCGGACCCTGGTAGAAGCCAGGACTGACCCCTCAGATGATGATGAATAACTTGTGTGTATAGGTTTTATCATTGTCAATGTTTTGTAATATTTTATTTAGTATGCCAATATCTATAGGATATTGGCCTCAGTTGCCTGAAATAAATAAATATTATTCGATGTAACGTAATCTTCTTATTGAGAATCCCGTATGTATTTGAACGACGCATAAAATTTACTTACTTTTCTATTCTATCAAACTTCTTTGACTCAATATCAAGGTATGCATCTAAAGCTTCAAGAATTTTTGTATGAGTTTTAATCAATAACTTCATGTCTGCTGAGCTACTATAGAATTCATCAACCGATTTTTTGCAAAAACACGAATGGAATATTAATATTAGATAAACGAAGAACGTAACTATAATCACCATTTCACCGCTACTTTAAAACGACAGTTCTCAACTGACATTTGCAAAATGTACGCATTGATTTGATGTTGTGTTTGTCCGGCAGTCAACAATTGACGTCCTCATACGAAATAATGACGTCATAAAAAACAAAAGCTGGAAATTGGAACAAAGCAGTGTTTGCATTATCAGGATTTTTCCATGTATCGGATTCGAGTTTAACAATTCTACATTTTTTTTATACGACAGACAAACAGGCAAGCTAACCTAACCTGATGGAAAATAACTACTATAGCTCTAATATAGGTTGTAATGCGCCTATTACCAGGATTTGTAGGGAATATAACGAAATGTGTCATATGACAGATAGCATTAATATCAACCATGATTCGTTCCCTGGATTTCGTCGATCGGTGCTCAAGTCCTATACACGTGACCTTCCTACCTGATAGACGCACGTATTCTATGCTATTTTTAATTTTACCTTGTATAAAGGTTTAGCCAATTTAAAATTATGTGTTAACTAATACTAAGTTTTTTGTAAATCATTGTTAACTTAAATTTCCTTATATTACATTGTTATATTGAGTAAATACTTAGGTTGAAATGAATGTTGTACATACCTTTAATTGGGGTGCATATAAGTCTTGCACCTTGTCTAAACTAAATTGTTACTTTTGTATGTGTACTCTGTTGGTATATTAAATAAATAAATAAATAAATAAATAAAATGGTCACCGCCACCTATGGACATCAGTAACACCGGGGGAGTTACTATTGCGTTGCCCGCCTCTGGAGCGACCTCTAATATACCTCTTGTATTTTTATTTATTTATTTATATAGATATTACTTGAAGATTATCTTTATGCGTGAATATAGTACGCATAAAATATGTGTATAATACTTGACGAAATTAGTCTAGTATCAGATTCAGATAGGTATTTATTTATAAAAATAGAATATTTTTACATGTAAATTTTCCTAAATTAATGTCTCACATTTCTTAAAATTTTTGCTTAGTATAGATATAGTTGCACATAATGAAGAACAGTGATTTAAATTGCGAAATATAAATGACAAGTTTACGAATTATTTTAATGAATTATTAAGTCTCAACAAGTAAACATTCCAACTTTAGGAATTATTAAAATATTCATCATCACAACCCGTAACAGTCCACTGCAGGACTTAGGGCCTCTCCCACGAAAGGGAGGTTATTGCCATAATCTCCACGCTTGGCAGGCGGGTTGGAGATCGCAGTTTTTAAATATAACAATGGAAAATGCTGCTGCCCATTTCCTGCCTACGGAGACTTTAGATCGTTTGTCTCGAAAACATTAGTCGCCTTGTACGACACCCACGAGTGTAAGGGGTTGGTGACATTCTACTCTGCCGGACATTAAAATATTATTAAGTCATAATTCATATTAAAATTACAATTATTTCCTAGACGTAGATACCTGAAAAATATATGTTTTATATCATGGCTGTATACCAAAGACACTTTAACTTAGTTTATGTCGTGGATCTTCTCGCATGAGTCGCTTTGGTTAAACCTTTATAAAGCGTACGGCTAAGGAATGGAACACGTTGCCTGCGAGATATTACCCTGATCAATTAACAGATGCCTTCAAGGCTAGAATGGCCTATTCCATTCAGGCATACTCCAGCTTGGGCCGCATTGTCACAACTACTTCTACAATTACTAGGTAAAATGGCGGTGAAATGCCTGGCTAGCCCAGTAAAAAAATCTCTCTTTTACCTCCCACGGACATGACGTAAACATATTATTATTTGTATTTCATATCGGACCCGCTCTCCTACTCTTTTTCCCGCACTTCGACTGGTATTGAGCATCCTCACGTCCTAGGTAGGCCCTTGGCTCTCGCATCAGCGAGGGCATTCCTTCGCTTACTGGGCCTCCAACGGGAATATTCTTGCGTAATAACCAAACCAGCTCCTGCATTCTTTTTAAATTTTTTTCGCAATGTCTGTCACTTCAAGTCTCTCTCGCTTTTATTAGCAAAAATACTTTAGCTCTTGTGACCTGTGATACAAGTCTCAAACCAAATCAAAGTCTCAACCAGCTATCTATCTCCTACATGACATTAAAATTATCTATTTGATATTGTACTTAAAGATGACTGTGATGAGGAAATCCCAGACCCTAAACTGAAATTAAAATTCATCTTATATTTCTGCCTGGCCGGGAATCGAACTCGGGAACTTTTGCTTCGGAGACCAGCATAGTAAACATTGCGCTACTCAGATCATCAATTTAAGCCGTATGCGATTAGATTTGTCATATTTGGAAAATTAGCTAATTATTCTGGATATTCTTATAACATGCATGGACATTTTAGCTACTAGCTACTCAGCAAATGACTTTGGTAACTTCTGGAAACAAACCAACAGACTGAAGGGGGCGTCGAGTACGCCAGCAAGCGTGGAGGGGAGATCATAGACACATAGCCCAGCTTTTCAAGGATCATTTTAGAGGGGACCTGGATTATTGGCGCAGCCTCTGAGATTTACATCTAAATATATATATCTTTAGCTGTCCAAAAGATGACTAGAGGTAAGTCACCGGGGCACGAAGGGCTCAGCATTGAGCATTTGCAGTTCGCTGCGGTTCTAGTGGTTTTGTTCAACCTGTGTCTGTGTCACTCCTATTTGCCGAAGGACCTGATGAGAACAATTGTAGAGCCGATTGTGAAGAGTAGGGTAGTCGATGCCTCTGACAAGTCCAATTATAGACCTATCTCATTTATAGCCAAGATACTGGATCGATTTATTGATAGGTAGGCTGGCAAAGTGTATGAGACTGCATGATGCCCAGTTTGGTTTTAGACCGCAACTCTCCACTGAGTCAGCTATACTGAGTTTAAAACATACAGTCAATTACTACCCGCAAAGGCGTACGCCAATTTACGCATGTTTCTTGGACTTGTCAAAGGCATTCGATTTAGTTTCTTATGAGGTGCTTTGGCGGAAATTGAGGGAACATACTAGTGCTTCGCCAGATATAGTGCGTTGTTGAGATATTAGTACGGTAATCACCACAACCAAGTAAAGTGGGGTAGGTCTTCCTCTAACGAGTACAGATTAGAGTGTGGGGTAAGGCAGGGTGGTCTATGGTGAGGCCTAACCTTTTATATGTATATAAATGATTTGATCGTCGAGCAATGATATGCAAGGAGCAAGAATATGCAAGGACCCATGGTCTCAGGTATAACACCGATAAGTCTAACATTCTAGTTTTTAAAGTAGGCAACAAAAAGCCTGAGAAGGTGCCGTCGGTCATGCTTGGTGGAAGGCAGCTGAAGCTCTTCTCGCGGTTCAAGTACCTGGGACACTGGGTCGCTGAGGATCTGTCAGACGATGCAGATATTGAGAGGGAGCGGAGAGCCTTGGCTGAGCAAGCGAATATGTTGGCTTGTAGGTTCGCACATTATACCAGAGACGTTAAAATCACTCTGTTTAGAGCCTACTGTCAGTCGTTCTACACGTGTAGCCTATGGGCCAAGTATTCGCATAGAGCATTCAGGGCGCTCCGCGTCCAGTACAACGACACGTTCAGGATACTGCTAGGGCTGCCTAGATATTGCAGCGCATCCGCTATGTTTGCGGACGCAAAAGTAGACGGCTTCAAGCGCACAGCCTCCCTGCTGGGGCGAGTACTGGGCAGCGTCAGTAGTCTCCCGAACCCTATCGCGGACAGACTACAGTGTCCTATTGTTAGGCACTGGAACGATGTCTATATGGGATCTAGGCCTACTTTATTCAGTAAAGGGTAGTATATAGACTAGTGCTCTTTGCTGGACTGAGCTTCTAGACTTTAGATTGAAGTTTTATATCTTATTTATATTTATTTTTGTTTTTGTACTTACACTATGGACATGTGTCTGAAATAAAGTGATTGAATTTGAATTTGAATAACATCGGGATCTCCAATCCGCCTGCCAATCGTGGAAATTATGGAAATATCCTCACCTCTCATGAGAGAGGCCCTAAGTCCTGCAGTGGATTGTTATGAGCTGTGATGACGGAATATCTCGTAAATAGGAGTCGTCCGACTGGTAACCTCCACTTCACAGACTACCGCAGCTACAATAAACCGAACCTCTAAAATTAGGGCACTTCTCGGTTTACATCAGAACTACGTGTGGCAAGGTTAGAGGTGGGCAACACAGTGGTAATGACTCTGATGTTGTGTCCATATTATGACGATGGATCTCATCAAAAACCATCAAACTAACTAATGGCTAAATGGAAAGAGCTTTACTCGAAGTTTTTGTACATCTAATTATAAAGGAGGTCTTACTTCTATCTATACATAGTAAAGAACAAGTCTCTTCACGCCGTCTATCTCTCTGTATGTATGTACTTTATTTAATATGATTACTTATATGTATTTAAAAGATCTGAGAATAATATGGTCAGAAAAGAGTCGTTGGTATATGGCCGCAGTGGGATTTGAACCCGGTACCTCTCACTTACGAGTCGGATACGTTAACCACTCAGTCAGTGACGCTTCATATAATCCGTCCCTAATAATGAAGGATAATAAGAATGAATTTTATTGATATAATGTGTTATTGATATAAGGTAAGTGCTAGTCGGTTCTTGCTTTACTTGACCTATTTTTAAAATATCGTGCCTACTTCTTTAACATACTCTTCGAAAACTTTAAATCACACCCGCCATATAGATATTTTTCTTTAATCTACTTTTTTCGACATGTCAAAACCAGTCAGGACTTCGTCCACTAGAATAGAGATATATAGAGTCCCTCTATTTTATTCACTACTTACATCCACTTTCACTTTACCTTCTATGAAATTTGGACTCTTAAATTTATAGGAAACATAATTTTATCACAACGTTGCATACGATATTTAGGTTCCTGTTTTCAAACATTTTCAAGGAGTACTTCTTAACACCCTTATCGGTAGCCTAGTGGTTAAAGTATCCTAATAGTAAACAAGAGGTATCGGGTTCGAATCGAGCTCCATTGTAAGTACCTGATCTGACAAATCCGGGTCAAGGCAGACGCCAAGCCCTAAGCTCGCGCGTGAGAACGCAACCGGAACATATTTTTTTACTTCTTAACGCCTGCATTTCTACCACAAGAAGAGCGACGGGGATAAAATAAAAATCGTCAATATAAATAGACTGAATGTTTTATTGTGCTTGTGTTATCGGGCCTATAGATAAAGTGGTTGTCTCTAGGGTCTCTGGTGCGGTCGCCGGCGCACGCCTTTTATGTATTTTACAAGTCTGGGTTTGGCCATACAGCCATCTTCTGGTTACTGTGAAAAAATAAACAATACGTTTATAAGACATGAAATGGTTATAAATATGCTAAATGTGCTTGGAGAAATTCAAACAGCGCCATTTAGCCCCAAAGTAAGCAAAACTTGTGTCATAGGTGTTAGATAACTGATAAACTTCTTATGTTTTTTTTTCAAATACATACTTATTCATACTACACCAAGAACCGTAACAGAAATTAAAATTCATTATGTCAATTTCTGCTTGGCCGGGAATCTAACCCGGGGCTACCGGCATGGACCAACTGAACCTCTCAGGTCGTCAATATTTTAGGTAGACCGTTGAATTTCTCTTGAACAGCATCTAAAGACCGGGTACCGGGGACAGAGGTACCGGGTTCAAATCCCACTGCCGCCATGTACCAATGACTCTTTTCTGAGTTATGTACATTAGTTGAATACTAACAAAACTACACTTTCAGGCGACTGAACGTGTAACCGTCACCCAATCCGGTTAGATTCCCTGTTAACAGTGTTACAGAGGTCAGATCGCAGTCGCTATCTGATCTGTCAAATCCAAGACCCTCGCGCACGGAGGCATAACCGGGACATCGGTGCCAAGATGATGACGATGATGACAACTCCATTTGATACTCACTCCACTTATTTCCTCTCAATACGGGGCAGCCGGCATGCTTAGTGCGGCGGTCTTCGGACCCTGAAGGCGTCATGTTACTCCAGAGCAAGGCCGCTCCCTTTACTGGGAATACCGTTACTCCTAAACTTGGGAAGATAGTGGCGCCACCTAGAGCAATGTCGGACATCTGCAAGATCAACCATATTTGTTAGATTTTATAACAAACTTCAAGAACACCTAAGAAACAGGCTATCACTTCGGCTGAATGTACTCTTTTAAACCCTTTTAAAGAGGGATATAATATTGAAAATTATCAAAATATAATTTTCAAGATAGAAGTAGATTCCAACTTTGAATTTTGCTTAATATGTTGGTGTATAAGCTGCAACACAGTATTTAACTAAGTATATGACACATTATTTTATTTAAAATAATATGCACACTCACATAAAATATCACTGTTGCTAATCGAGTTTCGTGCTGCACAGGTGCATGATCTACATTTACCTGAAAAATGTAAATTGAAATTACAATAATTGCATTTATTACATTAGTTGGACCGTTTGATATAACTTAACTATGTTGATAATAGAAAAGTCATATAAATCTATCTAGCTAGATTAAACTAACGACCGGACGTGACGAATTAGGAGTATATCGCCTGTTCTAATTCACCTTAAAAACAAGTTAACATGAGTTCTCATACTGAGGCATGTTGGTGTGTTTGGTGGTTCAAGTTATGCTGGATTAAGTCAAAGGCGTACGATCGACAATTGGTTGGATGGGATTAGATGACTTATGTATTTCAATAGAAAAAATACAAATGCGACAGCGAATGTGAGAGATGTGGCGTAAAAAAGAACTACTAAAGAAAATACTCGGAAGTCTACATCTCGATTCTTATTTTGTCACACTTTGTTGTTTTGCCTTGGAAATGAATTTTAAATTATAAATTTGGTGGGAAATATACAGTCGGAAGTCGATGGAAGCTGTGCAACGCGCATGCCTTACGGAAGAGCCCACATAGAACCAGTGCTGTGAGGCGCATCTCGTGGCTCATAGCATTATGTTGACTGGGTTCATGTTATACTGGCCGCCGCGACACCGACGATGCCATATTGGGGACGGTCTACTATGGGAATAGTAACTGTATATTTATGTATGTTAACTGTTGCATTAGACTGATTAGTGACCTTTTAAAAACTAGTTTTTTTGTGTATTGTGTCGTGTCGTGGCGACTTTTATGCATTAAAGCTTTTCCACCGAAATACGGACATACCTAGTAATAATATATTGTAATAAAGAAACAGAAATAATGCATGGCTTAACTAATACTCGTATTTATAACATTGTGACATTCCGAGTTTGTATTTACCTTTATGACATATTTTATTCAATAACTATGCAAACATTTTATTAAAAAATTAAAAAAATGAACATTTAACTTGTACATTTTTATTTATCAAAATAAATGTAATAAATTGAATTGAATAGAAGACGGTCAACTTACAGGCGGGAAGTCGAAGTGGGGATTATAGAAACCCCCTAAGGGGTAGTTCACTACATGGAAAGGAGATGCCGGGGTATCTCCGAAACCCGTGAAGTGTCCGATTCGTCGAGCTACTTGTTGCATGAGATCGGTCTCATATCTGAGCACAGCCAGCTTGCAGATACGGTCGGGATCAGGTATTACTGTGCCACTGGGATGGGTGGCTTTAGGTTCTTCTAGCTGTTGGGTTTGAATAAATATTAACATGTTAAAATACCTTCAGGTTCATGTTTAGTCTAGTAGTAGTAATGGAGCGTCGGTGGCCCAGTGGTTAAGGTATCCGACTCGTAAGCGAGAGGTAACGGGTTCGAATCCCACTGCGGCCATGTACCAATGACTCTTTTCTGAGTTACGTACGAGTACATTAGTTGCAAACTAGTGAGGGAAAACATCATGATAAAATCTGTACTTTCAGGCGACTGAAAGTGTAACTATGATCCAATCCGGTCAGGTTCCCCTGTTAACAGTGTCACGGAGGTTAGATGGCAGTCGGTCCACTGTAATTACCTGATCTGCCATTTGGTAGATCCAGGATTTCCTGGATCATGGTCAAGGCGGACCCCGGAACATCGTGCGAGAGCATAACTGGGACATTAACGTCAAGAAGATTAATTTATTAATAAAGTGCAGTGCCAGTTTAAGATGAGCCGTACGTTCAAAGGTTCCTATACATTATGACATGTTTAGTATGGTCTTGACGAAAAAGCCATAAATTCAGACAACTGTTATACATGCCCTCAGGACATGCCTTGTCGCTCTAGCGTCAAGCGTCAGGCGTCAGGCGTCCGGCGTCCGGCGTCCGGCGTCCGGCGTCCAGCGTCCGGCGTCCGTCGTCCGTTGTCTGCGTCCGGCGTCCGGCAACCGGCTTCCGGATTCCGGCGTCATGCGTCAAGCGTCAAGCGTCAAGCGTCAAACGTCACGCGTCAGGCGTCAGGCGTCAGGCGTCAGGCGTCAGGCGTCAGGCGTCAGGCGTCAGGCGTCAGGCGTCAGGCGTCAGGCGTCAGGCGTCAGGCGTCAGGCGTTCGGCGTCAGGCGTCCGGCGTCCGGCGTCCGGCTTCCGGCGCCCGGCATTAAGCGTCAAGCGTCAAGCGTCATGTATGTATGCATGTATGTATGTATGTATGTATGTATGTATGTATGTAGCTATGTATAGTGTAAAATAAATAATTTTTTTAGCATCAAGATGCAACTGGCGCCCGCCATACGAACAATTTGCCTCTAGCGACCGCAAATCGGTCAAACAAAATTCACATGACATTTGCAATAATACTTACACTAGGTATCGCCATTAGTTTGAAGGCAGTTATTTCATCATCAGTCATGACGTCGTACAATAACTTTATGCTAGGTTTTAAATACAACTGTTCTATTTTAACAGGCGCCAATCTCAGGAACGGGTGTGCCGTCGTCAAATAACGACATTTAAGTCTATAAACAAAAATAATCATAATCATCACAGCCCATAGCAGTTCACTGCAGGATTTAGGGCCTCTCCCACCTTCCCTTTCGTGGGAGAGGCCCTATATTGCCATAATCTCCACGCTTGGCAGGCGGGTTGGAGATCGCAGTGTGTTAATATAACAATGAAAAACTCTGCTGCCCATTTTCCAGCTTACGGAGACTCTAGATCTTTTGCCTCGAATATATTAGCCGCTTTGTACGGGGTACAACCCTTGCACCCACGCGTGTAAGAGGTTGATGCTATTCTACTCTGCCGAACACCACACGGTGGTAAATAAAAATAGTAGACACATAATAAGTCCATGGTATACACTCTCTTATCATTAATATGTCAATAAACACAAACGAAATAAAAATTCTGCGGTGGATGTGCGGCGACACGACTCGACCGAGTACGTAACATGTCAGTTTTGGTGTGGGAGACATTGCGGATGATTGAGGAGACTCGCCTGCGCTTGTTAGGTCATGGGCTGCGAAGCCCCAGGGACACATGGGAAGCAGGTGACTAAATCTGCCCGTATCAGGAAAGCGATCATCACCGAGATGAATGCGACGTGACGACATCAGGATGCTAAACGCCAAGCGAAGTGGAGGAAGAAAAGTAGGAAACCGGACTAGGATGATAATGATGATATGATTATATACTCTGATGAAGTGGGTGCCTAAAGCCATGCCCGAAATGGATGAAAGTTTTATATTTGTCTGTCGGTCGTAGGGTATGTTAGGAATCGTCGCTAGACAAATAAATTCAGAAACAAAATAACGTAAGTATGACAATGTCCGCTATTATAAAATATTATAAAATATCAGCACAGAATATTGATACAAACGTACTATCAGACGGAAAGAGAACTAAATATTTTATACAACCTAGGAGTCACTTCGAGGTTTAAACTCCCGGAGAAAAGTCATGCAATCAGACATGTCTTCAGGTACCTCAAAGGCCGGTACCGGCACCTAATAGGTTGCAGATGCCTTGGACGACGGTCGCTGTTTTCTATCAGGTAGACCGTCCATCCGTGTGCCTTCCTAGGTAATAAAGAAGTGGTTCCTCTTAATTGACTTTTAAATAAAATTACTTGGGGAAGCGATTATCCAGTATCTATCGATTTCCCATAATATTCTAACTTATTCTATGAATTGAAATGGAATACATTTATACCCAGACTACGAAGTGCCGCAAATACGCGTTCTTAAAAAATAATTATCTATTTGCGGCACTCGCCCTTGAAACCTTTGGGCCTTGGTAACCCGACACGAAAACAATGGTCAAGGAACTTTCGATAAAACTGGTTGGCGTGTCGGGCGACCTAAAGGCAGGTGCTTATTTCGACCAAGGGTCGGGCGGTTCAGCATGGCAATGTAGCCAGCGTTCTTGGAACGATGCCCCGGGGAAACCTAGGCGCAATCCAGGACGAGCATTTTTCAATTTAGATTGTTATTCTTATGTATTGTATATTTATTTTACGGACACAACAAAATAATGAGACCTGCCTGCTCTTCTACTCTTCCTCCTCCTCCATCCTCTTGGCATTATTTAGGTTGACTAGGAAAGGTATTAGGATATAACTATAGATTGACCGAATTTTATACTTTGTCGGTAACGTCTATACTCAGTTGGTACAGAGATTATTTTCAAAATTTGGAACCGTAATCGCTGATTCAAAACTCATAGGTATCTAGTGTAGACAATTAGATTATTTATATTAGATATTTAGATAGTGCAGCTTCAAACCTTTTCAAAATCTTCTGTGGAATATTAATTTCACCTCGACATAGGGACGCAAATCGTTCAATTTCAGAAGCATTAGGAAAGGCAGATGATCTTTCGATCCACTGTTGCTTAGCATCGTCATCTAATTTTTCAGTCGAATTCTGAAATTGGGATACTAATTTAATTTCTAGTAAAAAGACGGTGTAAATCTATTCCCGTTGGAATTCCATAGTTAAGAAAAATAAAACTTATAAATAAAGATAACCCATTAGCGTACAGCGTCTTGTTTTTCTGTCCAACTTTTCATATTAATTTTGTTTTCCAAGAGTTCCTGGTAGACTGATAAGGTCTTCAAGGCCCTTTCATGGATTTCGCTATTTGGTTCGGCGATTGACAGTACTTTTTTAATCGTTACTATAGCCTTGTCTATATCACCTGTAATAAAAGAATGTGTATGTGAACGTACAAAAGTAAGGACTATGTCGCCGTGTGGTATCTGGAAGCCTAGACTAGGTCCAATCCTACCCCTTTTATTTACGACCATCGTAGAAGGCGACTAATATCATAGCAGCAGATCAGCACTTGCGATTCACTGAGAATTGTTGGGAAATGTAGGGTGTCGAGTGGAGAATACTTGATAGGCAACCACTGCAACTGTCGCAAATTTTTCATTGTTGTTGTTGTATGTTGTTAAATATTTTTTTTTAATTATTATTATGAGTTAAAGACATTGCCGATCTACACATTGTTCGTTTTGTAATTCTCGAACCTCTATTAGAGAACCTCGTACTGCTGCAGTTTTGCAGATTTAATATGATCATCGTTTCTAGATGGATACTATCAAAGCTTGTAATTCGTTAACACACATATTCGTTTAACAAATTGACCGTTTTTTTTATACTTGGACTTCGTTTTATGGGCCACACGCTAAAGATATAGCCCCCACAGTAAATAAATAAAGTCGAAAGTAATATACCTTCTACCATTTCTGCGTAGCTGATGAACTCCAAAATGTTACTTTCCGTAAAAGCGTGTTGGTCTTCCGCGCGGTATCTTGCTAGCGCCTCACGGAACCACTTCACGCCGGCCGTGAACACTTGCGCAGCGTACAGTGCGCGGCCCATCTCGAAACAGTCGCTTGAAGACATCGGAAGCCTGTGGTGTGGACATCAGTAAAGACGAGACCATGGAAACAAGTGTACATTACAAGAACATTAATTAGAACAACAGTGAACTGATACATGAGAATAAGAACATTACCACCTTAAAAATCCTATCCTGTGCAATTAAAAGGTTTTTGTAGCATTCATATATTAAATTGTTATTTATTGTATAAAATATACCGCGGGGTTCATATACGAGATTTTTTGGGCCTTAACGCCCCCCTCTTTTACTAAACTCATTTTAGCTACAGATGCACCAAATACCCTGTACTGTAGCTTTAGCTTGTGACCATGTAATTTTGGCAGTGTATGATTTTCGAGGAGCCAACCTGCATGGACGTGTACACGATATCGTCAGCAAATCTGAGGTGAGTGAGGTACTCGTCGTTAATATTGATGCCAAGCCCGTCCCAGCTCAGAAGCCTGAAGACATCCTCCAGCGCACCGATGAAGAACATCGGTGATAATATGACAACATCTTGTCTAACTCCTCGCTACAGCTGTATATGCTTTGAGGTCTTGTCCTGGAGACGTACTGACATAGTGGTGTTTTCGAATTCTCAGATTTGTAAGTAATCATCGTCGTCATCTAAGTGGTCATTTCCGGCTACTACTAAGTTTAAAGTTATATTTTTTTAGTTTTACTTTTAAAAGTTATTCAGTCTTGTCGAGAGGTTCATCGTTTGGACGAAGCTCTCAAGACCGTCTCTGATGGAGACGAAGCCAGTCTGGTGGTCACTACATCGAATCTAAAGCAAAGACTGCAGTTAAAAAACTTGGTATCCTCTTGAAGGTTAGGTGATACTTCACTTCAAAGCAGTTGCTTCAGTTATATCAAGCACAAGTCCAACCCTGTATGGAGTACTGCTGCCACCTATGAAATGGATCAGTCAAATATCAACTGGTGGCTTTGGATTCGGTGAAATAACGAACGAAATAATGTGTTTCCTGATCAATATAATCTGGACGCTTTCAAGGCTAGAGAGAATAGGCTGTTCTAAGACGGGCATGCTCCATCTTTGACCGTGTCGTCACTCAGGTGAGATAGCGGTCAAATGCCTGTATTGTCTAATATACAAAAAAAAAACCATTTTATTTTAATAATTACTAAAAAATGTTATCTACTTGCACGTAGTTTTTAATTGGTACCATACAATTTTACTAACCGAATTAAATATAAAATTTAGAGTTGTTTTATTTGTGGGGGTGATGTGGATTTTACGGGGTCGATAACAGCCTTTCGTCCCATTTCGTAGACAAAGTAGCTATCATAATAGCTAGCTGCGAAATGGGTAAGAAAATAGCCACTTGCCGGAGTAATACTCCTGGTAACCCATTAGTAACGTCCATATACTGCAGTAACTGCTTGCTATCATGCAAGGCGTAAACTTGCTTTCCGCCTTATTCATACAAAAAAGTACCTGTCATAATGGTTTGGTATTACTAGTGACCTTTATGAAGACGTTTGAATGCAGAATAAAGACATGGAACATGGTTACAGAATAAAAATAAAATGTACTTACATTTTCTCTGTATACGGTTGATAACCATGACTGAAATGTAATGAAAAAGCTCTATACTTCCCATTATAATAAATTTCTTTGAATTTCTATAAGCATCCGTGTCAAAATGTGGAAATGGGACCCCGCCTGCTTTCAAATTAAGATTAAAGTAACTTTTGCACTTTATGCACCTATTTATTACACCATTCGTCTTGTTTCAAACTTTTAAGTTTTTTAATAACAGTCGACCTTTTAGTTTCTTTTGCTCTTTTTATATTTATAATCGGTACAATGAAAGTGTAGTTAGTGAAGTGAAAAAAGTGAGAATTAATGGTAACTAACTTTAAATCGTTGTAGATCCTAAACGGTCCTTCTAAATGAAAAATTGTAAGAGAAACCTAATTTCTAATACCTATTCAACGATATCCCTCATGACATTTACCTTTGTATTGTCGAATTCAATTTTTAATTTTGTCATAAAATGGCGTCGGGTAGTCGCCACATTGAAATTTGATCAATATTATGTCTTCAGTGACACTCGCAGGATTAAGACAAATCTATAGACGTAAGAACCATCAAAATCGGCAAACGCGTTTGGTCTTTAGAGTGCCACAAAGGAACAAACATACATACATCCATAAGCTGATAAACACATTGCCCTCTTTTGCGCCGCGCAGTCGGGTAAAAAATCAATACTATAACCCTGAGTTGATTAAATTCGAGTTCATGCTTCAACTGAAAGTTATTTAGGATAAGCGTCAAGTTACCTAAAGTTCCCTGTAATAACTCCATCAGCAATAGCAGTCACATTGAGGTTGTAAACGAATTGCAATTGTCCTATAGCAACACCGATACCATGCACGTCTTCTTTACTCGGAAACGAGACTAGATGGCTCCTTCTGTAAACTTAAAATTTAAAAGTTATTAACACTATTGTAAGTTAAATATGTGCGTCTACATCTGCGTGTATTCCTCGTGAGTTTGATAAGCAGTTTTATTCTGTCGTTTCATAATAATTAATATTTATTATTTTAGGGTCATCATCATCATCATCATCATCATATCAGCTAGAAGACGTCCACTGCTGGGCATAGGCCTCCCCCAGAGATCTACACAAAGGCCGGTCCTGTGCTTTTCGCATCCAGCTGGTACCTGCGATCCTTACCAGGTCGTCAGTCCACCTTGTGGAAGGCCTACCCACGCTGCGTCTTCCGGCACGTGGTCGCCACTCGAGAACTTTACTGCCCCATCGGCCATCTGTTCTTCGAGCTATGTGCCCTGCCCACTGCCACTTTAGTCTGGCAATCCTTAGAGCTATGTCGGTGACCTTGGTTCGCTTGCGAATCTCCTCATTTCTGATTCGATCGCGCAAAGAGACTCCGAGCATAGCTCTTTCCATTGCCCTTTGGGTAACAGTGAGCTTTCTTATAAGGCCCACAGTGAGCGGCAACGTTTTAGTTCCGTAAGTCATCACTGGCAACACACATTGGTCAAAGACCTTCGTTTTGAGACACTGCGGTAATTTTGACGAAAATATATGGCGTAGCTTCCCGAATGCTGCCCAACCGAGTTGGATTCGTCGATTGACCTCTTTCTCGAAGTTGGACCTACCTAACTGAACTATTTGTCGTAGGTATGAATAGTCGTCAACAACTTCAAGTGGAATGCCTCCAACTGTCACTGGAGTAGGCACAACATGGACATTCGACATAATTTTCGTCTTGTCCATGTTCATTTTAAGACCTACTTGTTGAGAGGCACTACAGAGTTCATCGAGCATTTTGCCCAAGTCTTCCAGGGTTTCAGCCATGACTACAATATCGTCAGCAAATCTGAGGTGAGTAAGGTACTCGCCGTAAATATTTATGCCAAGTCCGTCCCAGTCCAGAAGCCTAAAGATATCCTCCAGTGCAGCGGTGAACAACTTCGGTGATATGACATCACCTTGTCTAACACCCCGCTGCAGCTGAATAGGTTCTGTGGTCTTATCATGGAGACGAACTGACATAGTGGCGTTTTCGTACAAACCCTTCAGTGCTTCGATATATCGATAGTCAATTTGGCACCGCTGTAGAGACTGGAGCACCGCCCAAGTTTCGATCGAATCGAAGGCTTTCTCATAGTCCACAAATGCCAAGCATAATGGCCGGTTATACTCTTTGGTCTTCTGTATAACCTGCCGCAGTATGTATAACGCAGCCGTATGAATGTGGTCTATGGTACTAAAACCTTTTCGGAATCCGGCTTGTTCGGGAGGCTGAAGTCATCAAACCTGCCTGCGAGACGATTCGTAATGACTCTGGAAAACAGCTTATACACATGGGTCAGCAGCGATATTGGTCTGAAGTTCTTCAAGAGAGCCTTATCACCTTTCTTGAACAATATCACTATACTTCTGTGCCATGTTTCCGGCGTTTTTCCCTCCAGGATGACGGAATTGAACAGCTTCTGAAGGGTCTTAAGTACAGGTTTGCCACCAGCTTTCAGAAGCTCAGCCGTAATTCCATCTTCACCCGGCTTGAGCATCCGGCATCTTCATTCCGTTCTTGAGCTGTTTGAGAGCCATACTAATCTCGTACAGGCTGATGTCCGGGATATCTTCGGTGTAGTGTCGGATCAACTTGGCTCTGGGGTCTTTTGCCATACTGGTAACAGGTACCCGTGTTGTCGTGTATAACTGTCCATAGAACCTCTCGACTTCCCTCAAAACCTCGGACTTGGTCGAAACAACTCTGCCGTCATCCGTTTTCAGTCTCGTCAACTGGCTCTGTCTAATCGAAAGATCTCTCGCAAAGACTTTAGACCCTTTATTCCGCTCGATCGCCGCCTCAATGTTGATAGTATTGAAGCGGCGTATATCGCGAGTCAGAGACTTGGAGATCTGTCGATTAAGTCGCCTAAATTGAGAGACATCATCAGGAGATTGCAGAGTCATTGCCCGTCTTTCTTCCATGAGTTTGAGGGTATTATCAGAGATTTTGCTTGTTCGTTTTGTACGGCAGGCTTTGTAAAACTTTGACCCAACCGTATAGACAGTTTCCACGAACCTGTTATTGTAGTCGTCCACGTCGACGCATTCTCCTAGGCACTCGAAGCGATTTTGAAATTCGATTTAAAGCTCTCGGGGTTTTGGATTTGGATGGGTACAGGCCGGAGCGTGGACCTCATCAATCTCGATCTTTCCAGCTGTGGGATAATATTCAATGTGCCTCTTACCAAGCGGTGAACACTGCCAATTTTTACACTATTGATCACCGAGACATCATTGCATATATGCCGTTTCGTAGATAGGATGAAGTCGATCTCATTTTTTGTGACACCATCGGGACTAACCCACGTCCATCTGCAATGATCCGGCTTCCCGAAAAATGAGTTCATCATAAAGAGTCCCTCTTTCTCCAGAAAGCCGGCCAGCATCTGGCCACGGGCGTTCCGACTTCCAACTCCAAATTGCCCCACTCTCAACTCGTCTCCGCTTCGTTTTCCCAGTTTCGCATTAAAATCCCCCATGACAACGGTGTAATGTGTCTTGGATGTATGAATGGCTGTAGTTATATCCTCATACATAGCCTCCACTTCATCGTCGGAGTGAGTCGAAGTCGGTGCGTAGACCTGTATGACCTTCAACGAAAACCGCTTGGTAGTTCTGAGTATAAGGTACGCAACCCCAGACGACACACTCTCGATCTTGACGATGTTGTTCACAAGGGATTTGTGGACGAGGAACCCGACACCACCTAGGGACAGTTGGTCGCCCTCCGGGAAGTAAAGCAGATTTCCGGACTTCAGAGTTATCGAGTCCTTCCCCTTTCTTCGGACTTCAGATATATCTATAATGTCCCAATGTAATCTGCTTACCACTTCCTCCAGCTCCACGAGCTTTTCGTCGGTCCGCAGTGTCTGGACGTTGTATGTTGCCAGGGCCAGTGGTCGTGCTTTGTGGTGCCTGATCGCGTCCGGTGATTCTTTGCACCCCCTGCCCCGCCGTTACCGTGACCGCTACCATGGTCCGGAATAGCGGGGCCGCCGGGTACTGGGGGCCGTGGCTTGTGTGTGCTTTTAGGGTGTCCCGTCTCTATGCGAACACCATTATACTGTCAGTTAAATTAGTTTTTTTTTATTAAATTTTAGATTTATTAAAGATTATTCTTATAATCTTTAAAACTACTGAACCGATTCTGAAAAATGATTCACAATAGAATACGACATATTTCTTTCCACTTTCGATCACGAAAAATTAATAGGATTCCGCGGGATAATTGAATATCAACTAATCGAATTTACTCCTTTCTATTAATATATCATTAGGTATTTATTAATTAAAAAAAAATATAAACCTTGTTAATTACTTAGTTAAAAACTTACCTGATCTCTCTTGAATATTTTTCTGTATATACTCAAGATCGATAGTCAGTCGCTTTATAAGGGTGAAGCAATTTATTGGGTTGGCCAAGTACTTTGATACGTTCTTCATTGCATTCGCATGTTCAACCTTGAACCTTTCCAAGTGCCTGAGAAAAACATGTAATGACATCAGTCCTTAGGGCATTTGGTCCGACTAATGTATAATGATTGTTTATGTTCTATTCATCATCATCGTCCTAGCGCTTATCCCGGCCTCTGCCAGGGTCCGCTTTCCTACAAATTATTTTCCACTTTGCCCGGTCTTCGGCATCCTGGCGTCTCTCGCATCCGATTCAGCGATGTCAATCCATCGCTTCTTGGGTCGCCCACGGGGCTTGATATCGGGGCCGATATCGCCGGACTCGTGCATTACGGATCCGGGGTATTTGAATTTATCTGTCCTATTGACAGCTTCGTTACCTATACGGATTCAGCTTCAAACCACCGTTTTCTAGCACATCCTTCCACGTGTTTACCTTATATTATATTAGTAAGAAAGGATAATAGAATTAGTAGGATAACTACGCTTTTAAAGCTATGTTCGTTTATGTTCTATTATATTTCTTTATTAATTGCAATGGGATCATTTAATAGCTTGGTAACCATTACTGCCAGTGTCAAAATGAAAAGAAACGATACCAAAAATTTTTGCCGATTTAAAAATGAAAACTTCCTCTTTTATCCTATCAATTATGCAAAAGCATCGGCATAATATGTTATTGGGGTCATTATCTAAAGCTTACTTCAATAAAACAAATATTTTGATATGCTAATATTTTGAGAATTTAAGCAGATTTTTGTAGACACATAAAACTGTTTACTGCGATAAAGTAGGTTCTCTATAATATTATATGATTTTGTAAATCTGTGGTTGTGAAAATAAAAAGAAATTACGTCGCGGGGCACGAAACTGTCTTCGGAACCCCAGCGGAAGACTTTGGTCAACCTCACCCTTGTGATGATAACTATTATGAAATTTATTATTTTCTCTATTCAGACTGTGGTCTGCCTAAAGGTAGACCACAGCGCTTTAGACTCTATTTATATAAGACCTGCATTTAATGTATAACCTGTCTGTCACATTAAACATATTTTATCGATTGATTGATTGACAACTACGATCGGTGAACAAAAATCACAATAACAAGTCATACTTAATTAGAGAACTCACTATCAAATATCACATATTCGTGGTAGATTTTTTATGCTACTCAGTGACAAACGAGTAGATAGCCCACCTGATGGTGGGTGGTAACTGACGCACATTACATCTACAAATCATACATTTAGGCTGCAGACTAAGATAAAATGCCTCATGTCTGTAATTTCGCTGGCTACCTTATCCTTCAAACCGGAACATAAGCAATGCAAGCATTATTGCTTGGCGGCAGAAATAGATAAGGCGGTGGTACTTACCCAGGCGGCCTATTCAGGCTTGGCAAAGTCCTACAACTTGATAAAAAATTTATTGATAAAGAATTTATTAAATACTTGATACTCACGCTTTCAATATTTCGATCCTTCTTTTCTCGTTAGTAACATAAGTGTTCAAATCTTTTGTTACTTTTTTATGGGTAGCCATCAATTTATTTATGTCCGCTATAGCCGATACCAATTCCGCTCTTATATGTACACGAATAAGTAAAAATATAACAAATATCTGTATACTAGCTACCATAGTACTTTGATTATTGGTACAATCGTTAAATTTCTCTGAACACCAAACAAAAGGACAATTTCAACACTGAGAATAAAAAGTAGGTCGTAACATCTCAGTCGTGTTTTCTGAAATAATGAGCACTCTCGCTCCTAAGAACAAACTCTGAATAAACAATGTGTGTTTGTGAAATTTCGTGAACTGAAGTTGAAAAATTGTAAACTACAGATTGTTTTCTGTCTCGGTTAAAACAATTTCAGCGGGCGTGCGGTCAATGGTAGGTATTTTTGACGTCAGAGGTCGCGAGGTCTTTGGCATTTGTTATTCCGCCACACATCTTTATGCCACGTAATAGTTAGGGAGCTCCCCATAGGTGTGACTGACTTTGATGGTACTGTCTGCTTGGCATAGAATATGGAGTTTTCGAATTTCTTCAGATTAAACTTTGCAGGAGGTATATCCAGGATGATAATATCTAACTATGTATCGAAGCGGCAAAAGGTTTTAGGACCAGTCACAAACTGACTCTCTTTTTTCTCCTCGTTGATCTGAAGAAATTTATAAAAAACCATAACCAGGTGAGTTGTGGCACTACCATCAATGATATTTTATGCATAGCAGACAATCAGTCACAGCTCCCTAACTATGACCATTTACCTATAATAAAAGTCAAAGACATAACTGAATTCTTTGGATTAGATGCAACGCGGTATTTGAAAGCTCATATTGAAACATCTGCGTCGCGTTTAAAACAACAGGTGTAGTGTACTCTGGGAGGAGTGGGTAAGGGATATAAATAGTTCTTTTTATTTACCGATATGACAAATCATATGATTTTAAAATCGCGTTAAGAAATAATGGTATTCCGAACTATAACGTTTCGTATGCGGTGGATCCGACGCGACCGCTCGAAGAATATTCATAGAATGCCACCATCCCAAAACCGTTGAAGATATTTGAAATGATTTATCGGAAGGTACACTATAAATGATACTGAAGCCAAAACGGTAATTTTTTTCATTTTTGTCTGGCTATCTGTCTGTGCCTTGGCCGCGCGTCACTCCGTAACTACTAAATGAATTCAAATAAAACTTGATATGATTTGAGTTCATACTATGAGATCGGACACTGGATTCTTTTGATCCCGAAATTCATTACGGTTCCCTTGGGAAAAGGAATGGAAGCCAAAATGTGTACGTAGTTGTAATTCATTAACGCCAAGTCCGATATGATTCTTTTTTTTAGAAAGGATGTACTTTAAAAATTGTTTCGTAAATATTTCAAGGTGATCGATGTCGTAGTTTAGAAATTATACCTCATTAGTAGGCCCAAATAACTTGAAATCCGGAATGGACAGGAGCCTTTAAACGTACGGCTCATCTTAAGCTGGCGTGTGCACTTTATTATATAGGCTTAAAATGGATAGGTCAAGTTACCAGATCACTCCAAAGAAATTCAAAAGCAAGAGCTTCAAAATCGAAAACCTGGAACATCTCCACAGACAGCAATGGAACTGCACAATCTAATACCTCCACCTTCGTTCCACCATCAAACGAGGAGAGCCTTGGCGAAATGAGGCTGTATTACAGACGAAATTACAAAGACTATTCGCTCAAACCACTTTGCTTCAACATTTATTGTGCGAACAGCGACGGAACTCTCTACCTGTCTTACTGACTCTTGATAGATAAAACCTGGGAGTTTGCAAATCCAAAGTAAAACGCTCCATTTTTAATAAGAGTGCTTCACCGAAGTCGCGGGCCTCGCTTATTTTTAATAAGTATAATAAAGCCGAGAATACTCGTGCGAATCCTACCCTATTACCTATGTAATTGTAGTGTTGTTGACCACTATACATACCTAGGGCAAATAGCCCAGCATTGGTAGGTCCAATTTCGAAAAAGAGGTCAATCGATGAATCCAACTCGGTTTGGCAGCGTTCGGGAAGTTATGCAATCTCGGCTGATATTTATGTTATAAAATGTCTAAATTGGCCTTTACTTTCATTCACTGGTTCTAGGTTTGATAATTATAGTGGTAAATATGGCAGCTAGACAGTCATTGTATGATCGTTGTCTTCCTTACTAACTGTCATATCTGCACTAACACCACCATCGTATTCGTAGAATTTTTCTCTTCAAATTTTCTTTGACAGTATTTTCTCTATCGTTAATTGTTTAGGAGATTTGGTGCGTGACAATAATATTCAGTTTCGAGTTTCTTGCAATAGGTGAGCTGGTAACTAACATTTAAGACGATTTATCGTTCCCAGTAACTCATAAATATACTCATTAATAATGTTTATGCGTTTTTATTTAAGTATCTGATGTCCTTATTTCACTCGCTTGAGCGTGCTATTATTGTGTAGGTACTAATAATAGAGTGCGTGTCACATCATATCATAATTTCTTTAACATTCGTTACATGTCCAGGCATTGTTAAGCATTATGCTTAGCAGAGCAGGTGGCTCCAGAGGGTGGTGGATAAATACACCACACTCAATTTGATCGCAATTTTGAGGTAGGGTTCTTAAATGCTGTATTTGTTAATTCGTACCTACCTACTGTCCGCGACAGGTGGACATGGCAATTTTATAGTGAAGCGACATCACTTGATATTCGATGTCGATATTTGTTCATGCCACTTGTCCGAATTTTCCTCCTTATAATAACATTGTGACATAGCTCACGTCCGCGACACGTCACGTACGTACCTAATCGATATAGTTTTTTTTTTGTAGGCAACTATTAAGTCTCCTTCCAGCCCCACTGCTGTAACTTGGGTACCTTCTAGGACTAGTCTTGGTCAAGGTAAATCACACGAGTCTAAACTCAATGGAATTGCATTGTTTTATTTGTTTTCTTTTGGTCACTTTCCATCTCCATCTCCATAATATTGAATGGTCATCTGACTTAGACGCGTATGAAAAATTTTAATTCAATCAAGCACCAGGAAGTGGGCCAAAAACTATATACCATGGTGCCATAGTTCAAAGTGCCTCGTTCCATTAAGATGTAGGTACACAGTATTTGACTCACTTCCCGTTAATCAATTGAATTGAAATTTTGCATACATATTTAAAACATATGACAATGCAATATCATGGTGTCAGTGAGCTGATCTGATGACGGAGACAGAAGGTGGCCAAAATAACCCTTAAATAAAACAATGAAATTCTATTGAGTTTAGACTCGTTTGATTTGCATTGACTGACCAAGAGTAGTCCTGGAAGATAGACAGGTTCTGGCGGTGGAGCCGAATGGTGGCGAATCGTGGCCACCATAATGTATTATAAATGGGGTCCGTCTTCTTGCTTTTCCGTGCATTCCTGCAACATTGATTAACTAATGAAGACGTCCTTCCGTATACAACCAGATAGACAGTAGCTAAACGTTTGTGAGTTTGTATTAACATGGGCTATATTATCTATGTGTGCTATGTCGCAATATGAGGATGAAGATTCGGACATGTAGGACAAAGAAATATCGACATCAATTAGGTACCAAGTAGGTGCAGGACTAAGCAGAAGGTTGTGCGGGTGTGCAAGGCGTCCCCTCTTCTGCGCGTACCTCATACCGCGATTGCCACGTCGACTTGTCGATACCCTTGGACGGCAGAGCTTGATATTATAAATCCATTTGAGTTCGGAATTTATTTTCATAAATATATACTTACTCAAGTGAAACCCTGAACTCAACAACAGCAGTGTGTCAATGAAGGCAACTAACGTACGACATCACGAGCCATTTTAGAACGCATGAGAAAGATGTGGAATTAGATCCCGCCTGAAGTCTTTTCTCTGCACTACACATGGGGTTATTCAAAAAGCATGTCTAAAGGTATCTCAAAGGCCGGCACCGCATCTGCTCCCCTTAGGTTGCAGATGTTCTGAACGGCAGTGGACACTTTCCATCAGGTGGCACGTGCTTCCGTGTGCCTTCTTAGGCAATAAAAGAAAGAATAAGTCCACGAAGAGGACCTAACAGTATCTGAGCCTTGCCACAAAGTCGATACTCGGTTACGACAGCTGAATCGTAGACACAGTAGGTATCTAAGGAGTATGGAGTAAGCCAGATTAAATATTCTCAGTTATCAATGTGTGATCCCACAGGAAGATTCTGGTATTACCTTTAGATTAATGCGTGCGAATTCTAGTATAAGGAGCATTGATGAGCCGTGTGGTATCCGGCAGAGTAGAATAGCACCAACCCATTACACTCGTAGGTGTCGTTCAAATGGACAAATGGTCTAGAGTCTCCGTAGGCTGGAAAATGGGCAACAGCGTTTTTCATTGTTATATCTATAAAACTGCGATCTCCAAGCCGCTTGCCAAGCGTTGAGATTATGGCATTATTGCCATGAAAAGGGAGGTTATCCTCCCTTTTCGTGGGAGAGGCCCCAAGTCAAGCAGTGGACTGTGATGATGAGCATTGATGATTCTTAATTGATTGCATTTTAAACACCACGCGGAACGCTCATGCGAGCGATTTTCAATTAGGACAATCATAAGAGGAATTGAATTTAGCACGAAATAATTTCATTTAATTATCCTCTATTTGATTGCGGTTTACTAGCAATTTTATTTCCCGCGCCCTGGACGTACGTATTTTACCAGTTCTAATTATAACCTCTGATAATTTGCGTTTACGTTCCGATAAAAAAATCGTAAATATGTCATGTAAATACCATTTCACACATACGTGTGCAGATTTCGTCCTACTTTTGATTGTGCAGTCTGTAAGTGGACATTTCTACCATTCGGCAACGTCTGAAATGGCGACGCTTATCAAAACTCAAAGTAGCTTAATAGAAGATATTACAGAGTATATATATCAGGAGTATGAAAAATTAAGTGTGCTGGAACAGTAAGTACACTTTGTCTTGTAGAACTTACACATAAAAGGGGATTTTAGTTATCAAGGCTCCTGCCTACCAACACTAAAACAAATAATGAACAAACATCAAGTACCTATTAGCTAATTGGCCCTCAGTGAATGTGATTATATTTTATTGTATAATAGGAGAAACAACATGTAGCATGCTATTTCTTTAAATTTCTCTAATTTATAACGGACTTCGAGGTTCTCAATTCGTCGGAATCTCTTTTATGTATTTTCCCCTATTACAAGGAAACGCCGGGATTCATTTGGAAAAAGTCGTTTTTTGTTTGGAACAGTATACTTTCTAGGTCCCATGGGATCCGTATGGAGTGTTTGTTACGTTATCATATCTTACTCAGGTGTTCGCTTCAGACTGTCATCATCTGATGATGCTCAGCTAAAGAAGCCACAGAACTCTTTAACATTTAGGAGTTAGAGGATAGTGCTGCAATTTGTCGACAGGAACTACTCATGTCTAGTACTACTACTACTAGTATCGAGGGATAACATAATGCTTGAATCATAACTACCACTGAAGTTTTAATTTTTTTTTATATACTTACTTCATATCACAGAGAAGTAAAAATATGCTTTTTATCCTACAATACGAGTAAGTTAGATATTATAAGGGGAGAGTTGCTGGGCCATACAGGAACCCTGCCTCTCGCACAAAGGTTTTACTCCCTCCCCTGACGAATATAATCAGCTGGCACCAACTCCGTATTGTATGGTAAAAAGCTTATTTTTTACTTCTTTGTGATTTGAAGTCGGATTTATATTTTTATATTAATAATTTACCTTATTTATCACTTTCTGACGTTCTTAAACCCGCAGTTTTCATCTAAAATATATTGCTTCCAGTTACTTAAGTTTGTTATACTCTTTTCGGCGAGATAATAGTCATCTTTATTGAGAATCAGGAAGCACGATAAACTAAAATTTATAAAATAGTGATATGATTTAATAGTGACAGTAGATTTATAGATTTGTATGTAGTTATGTTGTATTTCCCTAGCTATGTGATGCTTCTAAAGCGAGATCGCAAAACAGCGTTAGTAGATGTGAAGACCTACCTGAATAACCCTATAAACGCTTTCACCCTCATAAAGAGACTGACTGTCGACCTGGAATACCTGGAGTCACAAATTCATAACAGTCCAGGTAAACTAAACTTACTAATGCTGATTTCACACGAGGGCAGAACAGTGAGGCAGAACAGTAGGACAGAACAGATTGGATGAACAGTGGCGTTCAAATAGGAGAGTCCGAGAGTGATATTGATGGAGCGATAGTTTTATAGTGTCGTCCATTGATAATTTTATATATTTATTTATTTAAAACTTTATTGCACAATAACACAATTGGCGGACTTAAAGCCATTAAGGCTTTATCTTCCAGGCAACCAGTAGACCATGCAGAAAGTGAGTAGTAAGTGCTTTATAAAGCGTGATGATGGCTTGTAATTAACCTAAATACATACTAATAAAAAAAGATACTTTATACTATTTGTATTGACTTTTTGGCCTTTTATCTATAAAAATTCTTAATTTGTTTTTTTAATAAAGCGATT
This sequence comes from Blastobasis adustella, assembly GCA_907269095.1. Lineage (NCBI taxonomy): Eukaryota > Metazoa > Arthropoda > Insecta > Lepidoptera > Blastobasidae > Blastobasis > Blastobasis adustella. The sequence continues at coordinate 4,148,274 of OU026115.1, read as the reverse complement.
CGGTGCTTTACGCACATCTTCAGGAATCTCATTCCAAAGACGTGCTGCCTGAAATGTGAAAGAATGGCTGTAGAAGTTCGTATTATGGGGGGGAATATCTAGTCGCAAATTATTTGTAGATCGGAGTTCACGCTCATGTGTTGAATGCAAAAAGACTATATTGTCTCTAAGATAACCAGGCGAGAAAGGATTATCAAAAATGGAAAAAGTATGGAGAGAATACGTGACTTCCTTCACTCGCGGATGGTTAACCAGCACAGCCGTTCTCTGTATTCAGAGATGTGGTCATACTTCCTCAGGCCGAAGATGAAACGAATGCAGTTATTCAGCAGACGCTCAAGCTTATTGAGGTAGGCTTCATTCAGGTCAAGGTAGCACACGTCTGCGTAGCCTAAAATAGGTGAAACTAAAGTTTGCATAATGAGAATTTTAGTCTTAATTGGTAGGAAAAATTAAAAATGATGCAGGGTGCGCAATGTGCCCGTGACCTTCCTGTTTACCTCAGCCACCTGAACGTTCCAGGTAAACGATCGGTCCATATGGAGACCTAAGTTCGTGACGTTAGTTGGGTAAGGAATGGCAATACCATTATAGATTATGGGATTCAAGGTACCCATATCCACTTTCGCTAAAATACGCGAACTGCTCAAAATAATGGCCTGGCATTAGGGTTAACAGAAATGCCAAAACTACAAGACCAGTCGTAAATTCTGGCCAAATCAGCATTCAAATTACTTATGGCATTTGCTAAATCATTCCTATTGCACTGTACGTAAAGTTGGAGGTCATCGGCGTAAAGATGGTACGAGCATGAAATATTACAGGTTATAAAATTTATGAATATAGCAAACATTAAAGGAGAAAGACACCGCCCTGCGGAACACCAGCTGTGAGGTTGCAACAGTCAGAGCATGTCTGCCCTAGCCGGACACATTGCTGGCGACCACGAAGATATTCGAAAACCACTCCAAACCCGAAGACGGTATACGAAGATGGGATAGGATGTCCAGGAGGATATTATGGTCCACCGTGTTGAAAGCGTTCGAGAAGTCAATGAGTACAAGGATAGTAACCATAGTGCCCTTCATCCCTCTTCTAACGTCATCGGTGACCTTCAGCAAGGCAGTTGTGGTGCTATGCCCAGGTCGAAATCCGGACTGGTATGGACTGAGGTTATGTTTATGAACAAACGCCGAAAGCTGCTAGTGCGCACAAGCCTCTAGGATCTTGGAAAAGAAAGGAAGAACAGAGAACGGGCGAAAATGACTGGGAAGGGAAGGAAGTGGGACCTTAGGAAGCGGACAAACAAAGGCTTTACGCCATAAAGTAGGAAATTGACCGTTTATCAAACAGAAATTGAAAATATGGGTGATGGCTGGTAAGATATCATCAATAATCAATAAAACCATTTTGCGACTTACTTTATCACATCCCATAGCATTTGATTTGATGGATTAGACTTTTTAATCTCGTCTTCACTAATATAAGTTAATGTGAAAGGTTCAGAATCAAACGAAGGCAATGCAGAAATATGCTGCAAAGTAGCTAGTTTCAGAATTTGCAGGATTCTACCGTAGAGAAATGATCATTGATTTCACTTGTGTCACTAAGTAAGAAGGAATGGATTGGTCATCAACTCGCTTACCTATGCCCACTGGCTTCAGGAATTGCCACAGATTGGCCGAAGATAAATTAGAGATATTATTGTGAAAATAGCGGCGTTTAGCAGCCCGTACCATCTGATTACAAAGATTCCTGGCTGCCCTAAAGTTACCCCAGTTCGCCTCCGAACGATCCCTCTTATATTTTCTGAATGCTCCATCACGACTCTTTATTGCATTGCGTGCTTCCTTTGTCATCCATGGAGCAGGAGGGCGCTTCACTCTCACCCTTCGAAAGGCATGGGTATCGAATATTCTATTTACCGCTGAGTTTAGTAAATCGTCTTTTTCATCTGCTGATGATGCGTCTGCTATCAGTGCAAAGTCGATTTGTGAAGCATGCCTGTGAAGAGCATCCATGTGTAACTTGGAAAAATTTTGCAGAAGCAGGGCCTCCGATTTCTGTTGAGAGGCTTTAATTTTATACGAGGCAAAAATGAGATCGTGATGCGAAAAACCGGGAACAGAGAACTGTTCATGTGCAGCAACGAGATCTGGAGAAGAAGTAATGATAAGGTCTATTAAGGTGTCATCAGTGTCGACATTATGATGGGTTGGTTTGAGCGGGAGGAGATTGAGGCATGAAGATTCCACGATGGATCTCAGCTTGCGAGCTCGTGCCAGTAGCCTGGCAGAAGCAAGCAAGCCTGTGTTAAAATCTCCCATAATAATAATTTGCGAGTACTCCGACGATAGCGATTCAAGCGCCTGCTCAAAATCTGAAAAGTAGTCAGTAGCAGGGGGACAATAAAAGACACCAAGAACAGCTCTCACACCGGAACAAGTAATCTCCAAGAATATAAACTCAGCTGAGGCTGAATAGCTTAACTGTAACATGGTCAGTACCTAGTAGTAAGGGATGTGACTACGCAAATATATCGCCACCCCTCCCCAGCCTTTATCTAAACGATCATTGCGCACCAGTGTGTATCCAGGCATAGAGTAAGTAGAGGACAACATAGGCGGCTTCAAGAAACTCTCAGAAATAAGAACCGCATGAACCGCATCCGACGCAACAGTCTCAAGTAAATCCGCACGATGCGCAGCAATGCTCTGGGTATTAATATGACAAATATTCAACATACGTGAAGAGGATTGAAAAGTGTCACGCAGAAGTTCGCCCAACGTACGACCATCATCACTCCCAGAATCATTACAAGATAATTAGTCATCGCTTGAATGAATTGAAAAGTAAGATTAATAATATTAACGTCCATAAAATTATAATAAACTAAATAAGGCCAATAAATTAAAAATAATTATGATTAAAATTACCAATAAAATAAATAATATTATTCTAAAATAAATGATCCAGTCTACTTTTGAAAAACTACTGGTTCACTTAACTGCACCGCCCACCAGCTACCGTCAAAAATATGCATTAAAATAGCTTAGAACTATATAGGCTTAAAATACAAAAGCAAACATTATATATAACATTGGTTGATGACCCCAGATGCCAAAGCGATAACAATAATAAAAAAGGTAACTAAACAAAACCATGGAAATACATCCACCTTCATCAGATTTCATGAATATCCAAAGAAATTTGACGATGTCCAATATTTTTGTGAACACCCCTCAAGTCACTGATGTCAATGTTATGGGAAGACAAGGGTTTACAGTCGGTGGTTATGTTGATAAAAATCTCAATAATAAAAAAAAACATAGTAGGATTTGGCATTTTGGCTTGAATGACTAGTTTCCAGGCCTATAATATAAAAAAAAATGTCTACCAACATAAATAAAAGTAATCAAAGTGAGGTTATTTGAATAAACAATAAAATAAAAGCAAAAAGCGGTTTCTATAAACAAATAAAGCAAAAGAAGCAGGTAGTCTACGCACACAAGAACATGAAAATCAATAATATTGTAGCGATTACAAAGTTCCCATCCGGACGAGAAAAAGCCAAATGAAAGCAACTACTAACGCATAAGCAAAAAAGCGATAAACCCAGGTTACTTCTTAGCTAAAACGCGTCTCAAACGAGTTGCATTCGACTTCAACCGATCTTCGCTTGCAGTAGTCTTGGATACAGCAGCGATCTTGACCTGTATTACAGGCTGCTGCGCTCCGCAAGTTGGTAAAGATTTCTTGGCAGTATCCCTATTCGCTGGAGTAGGCGAGCTATTCTTTGGGAACCGATTAATTAATTCGTCCGACTCAGCCGTGGTCACGCGTTTAAGACTCATCAGGCAGCTTTATTGATATCATTCTGTCCAGACTCCAAACAGACCTTACGCTGCAGTGGCTTCTAGCTTAAGTAAAAATAGAATGTCTTGCACGAGTAAGAAACTCCGGCACAGTGATGGTCGTGCTCTTAAGTTTGGATTTACTACTCCAGACCAGAGATTTTACACTCGAATCATGAAATCGAACAAGGACTGGCCTCGGACGATCGGCAACAGTTGATTCAAGACGGTGTAAATTTTTAATAGAAGTTTTACTCACATTTGGGATTAAAATTATCCCGCCGACGACCTCTAGAATAGTGGACTTGATGTCACTGTTCTCTGTCTCCTCAATACCATAAAATAAGAGAACCTTTCTTCTATTATAGGTCTCAATAGATTTAGTAGCCTTTGTGCACTCTGCAATTTGCTGTCGCAGGAGCGAAAACATACCCCACGCTACGTTCTTGAAGGTGTCAAAGTCCTTGGAGAGTTTTTCAACAGATGGTGTTGTGACTGGGGTTGTGACCGGTGTTGTGACTGGTGTTGTGACTGCATTGGCGGATACCACCCTCAGCTGTGTCTGGAACTCTGCCATCTTCTCGATAATCAGTGTTTCAAGAGCCTTCTGGTTAGATTGTATGTCACTCATCTTCATGTTGTGTGCAGTGACTTAATTTCTTATGTGTTTGTGGCGCTAGCAGGCAGGTTAGGTTAACAGGTAATCGTAGCACTATTACATTAAGTTACACTCACTTCAAGTATTTAAGTTGAGTTATAGTAATTTATTTTGAATAAAAATTTAGGAGCTGAATTTAGAAGATGTAACTTATTTGACACCTACCGCCCAAAAAAACAATATATAATTATTGAGATAATTGATAAAAACAAACAAATTTTAAGCAAACAAAATACAAGCCATATGCTAAACAAGTTCACACATATCCAGCCACAAGACAGACGAGCAAGAGAGGTGGTGGGGGGAGCTAACTGCCCCGAAAAATAGAATGGCGAGCTATTAACGGTTCTGCCTTAGTTACTATCAAGACAAGTGCTGTTCTGTTTCGGTTCAAACAGTAGCAGTGCTGTGCTGTCCACTTTTCTGCCTCACTGCTTTGCCCTCGTGTACAACCAGCATGTATAGCATAATAATGGCATGTCTTAAGTAGGTAGGTTAAAGTATATCGTCACTGTCGTGTCACCTGGTGGATTTTCACGGCTTGAAATAGGTCTGGCTTCTCTTGGAGGTCGTGTGGCATGCGGCATGTTCGACATCCCCGCGGCGGTTGGCCTCCTTATATTTAAGTACCCCGTTGATTTTGTTGGGTCTTAAGACACTCCACAAAAACAACCGAGCGATGGCTTTCACCTTGTCTGTTGTAGCCATCGTCTTCCTACAACCTCACACTAATTGGCGGGAAATGAAGCTTCGAATTTACCACATGTGCGACAGAGACCACGATGTGTTTCATTTATCGCCGACATCTGTACAAGGTCGTCAGTCCATCTTGTGGTAGACCATCCTGTGTTAGACTTATGCCGACACTTGACCATCACTCGAACGCTTTTTCATCCTATCAATAATTTCCACTTATTTTTTTATTGTAAAAGCTATTGCGGTGACTTTAGTTGTGCGATCGTTTACCTATTGACATCTTTGAGTTTTTGATTTTGTACTGGCTAGATGGAACGACAATCTGCGTAAAACGGCTGGAAGTAACAAAACTGCGAACCGGTTTAGATAAGTGGGGTCCTCCGAGGGAGGCCAACACACATAGGACATAGAACATTGGCCCTACTGCAATGACTGTATATGACGTTTATGGGAAAGGAAAGAAGATTCCTGTCTGCTTGGTGCATTTATGTAACCAGTTTTGTTTCCAGGTTTTGAAAGGTCTGATGCCAAATATCCCAACATGAGTGATTTATCTGGAGCTGTTATAGGGTTAGAACGTTTACGCCACACCTATCGACTCAATATCAGACAAATGGCTGAGGGCAATTTGAAAGGTGCAAAAAGGTAACATGAGCATCTGCTTTTAGCGGCAATGTGCATGCAATTTCTCCATCGAAGAGAGGTAGGGCAAAGCGGGGTATCCCGTTCGAATTGGAGCCGCCCGACTGAGGAAGTATACCTTACAGAATACCGCAGCTAAACAATACTCTTTTAAATAGTATTGTGTTTCTGCCGGTGAGTAAGGACTCCAGTGTTCTATGCCATGGGGTGGAAATTTGAAGAATTGTGGCTTTGGCAGTGGAGGGGCATTTGCCTTTTTGCTGCCAGAGCAACATGTTATAGAGGTGGGCAACGTATTGGCGATACTCTTGGTGTTGCTAATGTCTATAGGCAGTGGTGACCACTTTCCATCAGGTGGCCCGTTTGTCTGTTTGCCTACCGTATGACATAAAAAAAATCTAACGAATCTCTGACAGTACGTCTCGTTTACGATTAGATCGACGACAGAACGTTTCATCGACGAAGGATTTGTTGATAAACTATTCATTTATTGTAAGTTCGACGACAAAACATTTCATCGAAGAACGATTCGCTGGCAGAACTTTTCATTTACAACTATTTCGGTGATAGAACATTCAAGCAACGAAAGGTTCGCCGTGAAAACTTTTCAACAACAAACCATCCGGTTAATTTCAGTGTGTTAAAAGAATATTTTATATTATTTCCTAAATCATTTCGTATCCATTTCAATTTTATGAACTATGTACTATTGTATAGGTGCCTACTGCACACACCCGGTGAATTGCAAAATTTCAGCAAAATCCGTTTAGTAGCTTTTTGGATACTCCTATGATACGAAATAATATAGAAGATCAAACTTGTAGCATTCTGAAATTTACCGAATGGTTTGTTGTTGGAAAGATTTTACGACGAACCGTATGCCGCTGAACTGTTCTGTCGACGAAATAGTTATAAACTAAAAGTTCAGTCGACGAATCATTCGTCGATGAGACGTTCTGTCGCCGAACTTACAATAGATTAATAGTTTTATCGACGAATCCTTCGTCGATGAAAGGTTCTGTCGTCGAACTAACCATAAACGAAAAGTTCAGTCGGCCAATCGTTTGTCGACGAAATGTTCTGTCGTAGAACTAATTATAAGCAAATCGTTTTGGCTACGAATCGTTCTGTCCTCGAACTAATAATAAACAAAACGTACTGTCGGCGAATTGTTCGATGAAGAAACATGTATCAGTAAAAAAATTCAGACTTGTGCGAGTGGAGCTCTTGTTTTGTGTATACCTATATCGCGTAATTAACGCTATGTCAATTGTATTATGTGTACTTTATCTATGTTACTGCGACCATTGGAGATCAATGCTGTCCCCGTCCGTAGGCGAAGCTCATTTTGGGTTTCATAACTTTATAAATACCTTATGGTTCTCGCTGCGTAACAATTTTTTCTACTGAGCACCAGTCCCGTATCCGTTGCCGATACTGGCTGACCGTAGGAAGTCAGGTTAGACCTCACAAAAAATCCCAGATTGCTCTACCTTACCGGTTGGCGACTAGATGGGAGGGCCAGGTAGACAATCTAGGGGGGTCGGGCGTACCTGCAATCGCCGCGTCAAGCAATTTCCCGTGCGGCAATAGTGAGTATGCTAGCTGGTCGGCGGAGCGCCACCTCGTCTAACTACCGTCCCCCTAACCTAAAATTATCTCATATTATATCATATATCTGTTGCTGAGTAAGGGGATACCCTGAACCTGGGATAGAAGGAACTATAGTCGACTACGCAAATGCTCCTACTAAAGCCGATACTGATTAAAAATGTTTGCGAAACGTTGAGAAATGACATTGTAATTTTCAGCTATCCCATGTCAGTGGCCGACTGTTTTGACGTGGCATTAGTTCTGCACGACAGTAAAAAGTACAACGCTTCAATAGACTGGTTAGCTCAAGCTTTGCTGAAGTATAGTAAAGGTGAACCAGTCCATCCTACATCATTAAAGGACATATTGAAGTCACTTGCTTACTCCTATGAAATATTGGGTTCGTATATGAGTTAATAGATGTTATGTAACAGTGTTTGGGTAGTACCAAAACCCTCGTTCCTTGACTTTTTCTTTCCCTTCCTTTAAAACACCTGGAATTTGATCACGAATACTACATCTGTCTAATATTCTTCTATTATCTTCAATTCTTCTATCTATCTTCTTTATCTATCTAAACCTAAAATACAATTATAACACGGTAGGATTCAGGGATGTAATCTCGCAATATGTAATAAATATTTCTTTTTGTAACTTTTGTCTATCTATTTGTGCATTACGCAAAACCTACTGAACATATTTAGATTCGATTGTGATAGTTTGGTCGCTTGAAGTACAATCTAATCCATGTCTCATCTAATCGGTATGTCGAACAAGAGATACCTACAGCTTAACCTCCTCGTATTACTAGCATTCATACAATACGGAGGTCATTTAAAATGGTAACGCGGGCAAAAGCTAAACTGTCATAAAAACCATTTCCACGCGGACGATGTTGAGGGCAATCTTAAATAATTTTATAGGTTTTATAGGTCCAGTTTTGGGCTGGAAAAATTTAACCTATTGAAACAATGATACGATGAGAAAAATAAGAGATCTTAAGCTAATATCTGTTGTGAACCTTTCACATATAAATGTGTGAACAAGCATTCCTCAGCAAAAAAGCCCCTGGCTCTATTTTTGAAGTGGTCGCATCCACGCGAGCGCTCGCATTCTAATGCCTGTCTTATAACTAGCTATTTACAAAAAAACTTATATACGTAGTTTCTCAGTTATCTAATACAAGCTTTGCTTACTTTGGGGCTAGATGGCGCTGTGCGAATTTGTTCAAGCATGTTTATTTATTTATTCACCACGAATGTAAGAGGCAGGAGCGCACGCGAGCGCTCGCTTGGATGCGAGCGGTTCAAAGATAGGGCCCAGGTCGTTCTATACACCATCTTCATATTTATAAAGATGCGAAGGGCGTCATTTACTGCGTATTACCTTCGTTCAGTCTTCTTTCCACAAATTTTCAACACTTTCGCGCAAGATTTCATAATGATTTGGTATTGATAATGATTTACAAAAAGCTATGAAAAATTCTTAGGTGACGCCAAAAATTCCCAGCTATGGAAGGACCGGATGACTACTAGGTTCACTCACTTTCAATTACAAAAATACAAGAAAATGGCCGAAGATCTTCTAAAGGTTTGTATTTTTTATTCCAAATACCTACACCTATTACTAAGTTTATTTTAATTTGTGATATATACGAGTACACTACGATACTGACTTTTCCAGTTATGGATATAAGATGAACAATAATCGATGCTCCTACGGTGAGGGAAATCATCGTGAGAAAACCTGCACATTCAGGCGACTGAATTTGTAAACATGATCCAGAGTCCTATTTTTGAACCGCTCGCATCGAGTCCAAAGATTTCGAATTATGATTTAACACATAAATTTGTTGTATTGCTAATGTTATTAAAAATTTATGTTTCATGCCGAAAATAAAAAAAAACCGTCGACTCGTCGAAATCATCATCGTGACGTAAATGTACAGGTTGTGCTCTCGCGCAAGAGGGACCGGGGTCCGCCTTACCATGATCCTGGATTTGACAGACCAGATAATCACAGTGGGGCGACTACTATCTGACCTCTGTAACCCTTCTACCAGGAAAAACTGAACAGATTGGATCATAATTACACATTCAGTCGCCTGAATATGCAGGTTTCATCGCGATGTTTTCCCTTACCGTAAGAGCATCGGTTAGCATTTAACTAATGTACATAACTCGAAAGGAGTCATTGCCAAAGGCCGCAGTGAGATTCGAACCCGGTAGCTCTCGCTTACGAGTCGCATGCACTCCTAAATACTCATAAACAATGATTTTATTTAAAAATTCAGGACTCGCCAAGATTTTCGCCCGCCGATCGTGGTTTTCAAACAAGTAACAGTTTGTGTAGAGGAATGACTAATGTTTCAAGAGAAGTTCTTAGCAAGTAGGTAAAACGTTTTAGGCTATGCGGTATCTGCAGGCCCATTGCCATCTTTGTCAGCCTCCTTTTTTCTGTTTAAAGTTTAAAACACATAAAATATTTCTTCAAAATATCAGTTCCTCAATAATTAAAATTGTTTCTTACAAGTACACGTTTCGAACTGGCACACCACTTTAGACAAATCAAATCGACATTTATGCATATACGTGTATAATATTTACATTCACTACATACAAAATGTGCTTCTTTCTTTAAAAAGTTAGTATGTGTAGTTTATTTATAATAGTATCCCTAGCATTTAATTTGTAGTAGAACACTGATTCAAATAAAAGGTTTCCTTGTAAGTGAAAATAAAAACTACTTTCTTTCAATGTAAATAAATACCCTTTCGTTTTGTCTGTTTTATGAATAAATCTCACTGCTTTGTTGTTTGTTTAATATGATGACTGAGTCAATATTTTTTAATTCTACAAAATTATTAAAAATTATATACTGGTATTTTTTTATTTATCAAATAAATAAAAAATTACAAAGATAAAGCGTTCCAAAGTTTCGGAGTGGTGGCTCGTGATGTCACTTCTGAGTAAAATTTCGCCTCAGGCGTGACGTCACGCAACATTTCAACGTACTGTATCAGCGTTTTTTTTTGTTTAAGTAACATAAACATAATCATAACGTATCCAATATCTTTTTATGTCATCATTTATATTTATAAATAATTTGAACATCCACAGGCTAAAATGTTTCTACTTAACTCATAATAATCCGTTTCTGAGACTGGCTCCTTTCAAGTTGGAACAACTCTATATCGATCCAGATATTAATATGGTACACGATGTCATTAACGATTTTGAGATAAACCACTTCATAGAAAAATCAATGCCAAAGGTAATTTTTTTGTGGCTTCGCTCATCATCATTATCATCTTGGCGTTAAATCCCGGTTGCGCTCTCGCACTCTCGCGAGGGCCCGGGGACTACTTTCCTGCTCCTCTTGGTGGTATGTTTGTTGGTACACATCATCATCATCGTCCTATCGCTTATCCCGACCTCTGCCAGGGTCCGCTTTCCTACTCAATCATCTCCACTTCGCCCGGTCTTCGAAAGCCTCTTGTCGTGAGCCATTGCCTCTCGCATTCGACTCTGCGATGTCAATCCATCGCTTCTTGGGTTGCCTACGGGGCGTATTACCTGAAACAGGCAGATTCAGGCAGGCAGGTTAGTTGGTACACATGCCGTTCTTAATGATGTCTAGCCACCGCTTCTTGGGTTGGTGTCTTCTTTGTTTCTCCGGTGTGACATTTATTCCCTACGTAATTGGCCGTTCTGCGCAAGACGTAGCCGTACCATCGAAGACGAACTCTTGTAGCATATCTGCGATGTCACGGACGTGAAAGGCTACCGCAGAGGGAGTTCCGGACGCGGTCTTTGTGTGAAACTCCAAACATCCACCGCAGCGTCTTCTGGCCTGAGTCTTCGCTCCCTTTCTAGGTCAACTCTGCCCACACCCAACTTAGCCCGCAGGCTCAGTTAACCATTTTGAAACTCTTACTTAGCCCACATCCCATTCAGCCTGCGAGACACTAAGTCATCAACGTCGCGTAGTTTATATAAAAATAGATATTAAAATACATTGCAAGTTTCACCTCTCTAGTTTAGAATGGTGTCCGTACTTTTTTAGGTCAGTGACTATAATATTCTCGCTGTCAGATTCAATTTATTTCTCTATTATTATTAAAGCGTACAGTCTTGCAAGAAAGTCGTGAAAAAGAACTACTGCTATTACAACAATGAATTTCTGTCAACCTAAGTACTTCTGCTGTCAAGTGGCTCCCTCAAATTTTTCACGACTTTCTTGTCAGTCTCTAATAAAACTCCTAATTAAACAAAAATGTTTCAGTTAAATAGAGCTGTGAGGAATTTAACAAAAAAGGAATTAGCGCCATTCCGAGTTGCTAAAATTGCCTGGTTCTCATATAATGCAACAGATATAATGCATCGGGTCTCCAAGAGAATGGAGGACTTTTCTGGCTTCGACTTAAGTAGAGCTGAGCAACATCAAGTGGCAAATTACGGAATTGGAGGCCATTATGCGCAGCACCACGACTATTTTGATGTAATAACTATTATTTAAACTTGAAACTATCTTTTATCTAAAAAGAAATCCTTTAAAAATACGATTATGTCCCAGGAGTACATCTAAGATGTACCTTGGAGTCATTTAAACCCTCCCCCACGTTCGTGTACCTAACATTTTTCCATCCCCATGACGCCGAGCTATACATATATACATATATTGTAAACTTATTATTATTAGTTATTGTTTTATACTAATAACAACATAACATTATTTGTACAGAGCAAACATTTTTTGGAAGCTAGTGTGGCGACCAGGGGAAACAGATTTGCCACCATTCTATTTTATGTAAGTCATAGATGAGTAAATAATCATTTTGTTGTTAATGTCCTGCCAGTCCAGCCCAGGGTACGCCTTAACCACGATCCAAGATTTGGCGGATCAGGTAATTTCAGCGACTGCCATCTGTCCTCCGTTACCCTGCTACCAGGAGAACCTGACCAGATTGGATTATACTAACACATTGAGTGGCTTCAATGTGCAGGTTTCATTACGATGTTTTCCTTTACGTAAGAGCATCAAGTATCAAAATAATAACAAAAACAAAGGTATTTGTCCATTCATTGCTACATTCAAAATGTCTTTTGCAGTTGTCAGACGTAACTTCTGGTGGTGGAACGGTCTTCGACAAGCTTGGAGTGTTGGTGCCCGTAAAGAAGGGAGCTGCATTAGTATGGCGCAATCTGCTTCCTACAGGGCAGGGTAACGCCAGAACCACTCATGCTGCATGCCCAGTGCTCATAGGGAATAAATGGGGTAAGTCCTCTTAATCTATTGTCTACAAGGTCTCGTACGCCATGATGATATGGTGGAAAGTGTCAGCCATACGAGCGGACGGTCCAAGTGTATATCCACGTGGGAGCTCAATCGTCATCACCGTCTTGAGTATAATCTGTAACCTTCCATCGTTTTATGTGAGACATATTTGTCGGAACGTACCGGAAGACGCACCGTGGGTAGGTCTTTCACAATCCTGCCTGGTGAAGATCACAGGTAGCAGCCAGTGGATGCGGAAGGCAAGACCGGCCTTTGTGGATATCTTTGGAGGAGGTTTATGCCCAGATGTGGGCGTCTTCCAGCTGATATAATGATGATATTTATAAAACTCTAAAAGATACAGAATAATGGAAAATGGCAACTATTTATCGTAATACCATTAATTTTACTTGGATTTCCTGTAATTAAAATGCTGAATCTCATCATAATTTTAGCGTCAATATCCAGGTTGCGCTCTCGAAGATCCGGTATCCGCCTTGACCATGATCAAAAATTTGGCAGATTATGTAATTGCAGTCTTAACCTTATTAATTTGACTTTCGTAACCTTATTAACAGTGTAACCCAAGTATCCGTCTATGAGTAGGTATCGGAATAAATTATTGTTATTTTTAATTACAGTTTTGAATAGATGGGTACGGGAGCCCGGCCAAGAGTTTAGTACGCCATGCACAAAAGATCAGATGAAGTGAAGACATAGTGTCACAATATAGTTTATAGACATAGGACTTTTTTGTTAAAAAAATATTAAAACATTTACTCGTATTTATTTTTAAATAAATTTTCATTTATTGTTCTGATAACCGCCAATGTGTATTACACTACTACCAAAGTGACAATTTCAATTTCTATGAGCAGCAACTCGTAGGTCATCGATATAGGTACGTATCAATTGAGATTCAAGAAATGCTTAAAGTGTTTCCCCCACTCCCCGCCCTCAGCTCATCCGTTATCCATGTAACGCAGTCACCAGACGGGGTAAATGTTTTATAGGTCCATGGGGAACTGACACACTAGCTGTTAAAAGTGTCAAGTCAGACACTAGAGTAAACAGAGCGACCAAAATTGACCACTCATAGAGTCGTATTGAATGCAGTGCGTCTACCAAACCAAAGGCAAATAAAAATGCTTGATATAACGAGCACTGTATAGTAGCATTACAATTACTTAGACAAGTATAGCCGGCCGGGTTCTATCCCCGGCCGACTAGAAATCGAAATGATGAATTTTAATTTCTGTTACGGGTCTGGGTGTAGTATTTTCAAAAAAGTATACAAGTGGTTTATCCGTTATTTAACACCAATAACACAAGCTTCGTGTGAATTTGTCCAAGCATATTTATTTTATTTTTATTATTTTTATAGTGGAGGCCATCGTAAACGCTGCTGTTCAGCACCAAATTCTCCTCTAAAACACCTTTTATCAAGGAATCTATCCCTTGTTTTTAATGCGACTTGGATCTTCGGCTGTTGATGTAAATCGGATGTGAATGTCGAATTTTGTCCTTAATAATGCGCAGGATTCCTGATGATGTTTCCCTTCACCGTAAAAATACGTTGCATACTTGCTAAATCATTGGTGCGATTATGTATCACCACGTTGTATTTCGTTACATTGACTATAATTCACAAATTGGTAGTATTTTCATCTTTGTTACTTACATAGAGTACATCTCAATAGATCATGATAAAACAATTTCAATAAAATTACAAATTCACGATGATACTGAATGTGCCATAAACCCAGAGTTAAGGAACTTTAAAGTACCATGCTTCGTGTTCGCTTTAGTTCTGATATGTTAATAATATCTATAATGTAAATATGGTACGCAGAAACCTAATTTATTGTTTTCTCAATTTTGTAATAAAATGGACATCAGTAAACGCCAAAGAAGAGATTTTCAGTGCTACAACCTCTCTAGAAAAATTACTCGATACACAAAAACATGTTATAGAAAGTCTGGAAGATTATTTAGAAAGGGAAACTAAAAAGTTGGACAATATGACAAAGTAAGTACTAAAAAGTTACAATTTAAATGTTTTAAAAAGCTTGAACAAATACAAAATATGGATTTTCGAAACACGCCTCGGGAAAAATTACGAATACACTACCATATGATGTGTTATTTTGCTAAATCATTATCATTATAATTTTTGTTTTGTTGTATTATTAGTCTATCTTTAGGTTACCAGATTTCACAGGTGAATGGAATGCCCCTTGCTACTAGTACATGTTTATTTGGATTACTTTAAATTTGCTCTTTTGCTAATTATGTTTTTAGTCACCGAAAAAATATCGGGTACTTATATAACGGTATACTCCACTTCGTTCTCGACTTTTTGGATATAATTTGAAATTAACTTATAAATATGAGGCGTGTATTGGCCTCAGAAAATGAATAGCTTTGTCCAAGCTGCCAATGGATCACCCCACTCACTACATAACTGCTGTAACCGAATAACGCCTAGTACGACAGATGCGGCGAGTACAATATCTATGAAATGATTTTCAGACTTTTAAATAAATGTAAAATAGAAGATGAAAATTTAACTTTAGATTTTATAGGGAATCCCTTCAACGTATTTCGAATGCTCAAATGGTTGATATATGAAAATAATTTAGCGGAGCGAGAATCCAGAACGTTTTAACAATAAATATTTACTTTACTTTACTAAACTACTTAACATGCAAGTAAGGAAATATTGCTTATGTGAGATTTCTCACTATTCTCATTGTAAATTGCAGAAACTATTTTTGTTTTTATACATATATTTTAAAATTCACAGGCTTTCACTTAGATCGTTACAAAGAGTATCCAAGTGTTAAGGACCGAATTGCCGCAGCTGTATGGTTAGCTAAACTTCAAAAGACATACATGTTAAATATCACAGCAGTAGCTGATGGTGATTTGGAAGGGTTCGCAAGGTATTATTTGAACTGTTTTAGCGACTTTAAATGCTAAGCTCTTCTATGGCCACGTACCGGTAGACGCAGCTTGGGTAGGTCTCCCACAAGGTGGTGAAGACCAGCTGGATGCGGAAGGCACAGGACCGGCCTTTGTGGAGAACTCTGAGGGAGGCCTATGCCCAGCATTCTGTCTGTGTTGCTTTTGGCTGATATGATGATGATGATGAAGCTCTTTAACATTTTCAGCTTCTATGGTGATGTGTATCTCTAAACTAATCGTATAGGCGAAGGTGATATCTTACTATCAAACAATCCGCTTGCTCCATTCCTCCTTTATCCCTATTAACACATTTCCCAGTGAAAGTATTTTCATAATTAGATGGTAGACCTCGCCTGTATGTTTGACATTTTCCCCAATCCAAGGAGTGAAGATTCCTAATCTTGTAATGAATTCTTTTCAATGTCATTTGTTCTAAAATGTAACTTGAAATGATTTTTTCTACGGCCACGTGTATTAAATCAAAATTGATATAACGTTAAGTATGCGGCAAGGATATAATGAGCATGGCATAAGTGGAACAAATATGCCGCCAATATTCATAGACATAGATATTTAATAGGTTATTATAATTATATCAAACAAGTTGTAACAATACTGACACTACTGAACAAAAGACACTGACACTTCATTTTGATCATGGTTTTTAAAGGGGAGTAAGTACGTGTCCCACTCTACAGAAATAAAACCAGTACATAGTTCTTAAAGAAAGTCTAGGCACTGTTTATTTGATTAAATAATCAATTATCGTTTTCTGAGTCACCAAAAATACATTCATTAAACATAGTAAATCTTGGCTGCTCTCGATGCAGGCTCTGGTGTATGGGGTGTGACGCTGGGGGTGGCTGGCTATGTGCTTCTTTTTTGTGTTTCTTCTGTTCTTTATTCTTTCTCAAAATTTGTGTGTGTGTAAGTAGTTTTTTATTTTGTGGGGCTTTTCAGAATAGAAGGGGAGTGGGACTTGTGTCTCGCTCCTGTGAGCCATAAGCCTATTTATCATTATACATTATTTACAATTCGCTTTTGTTGTGATATATAAATAAGACCACGCTAAGTCCGAATCACATAATAAAAAAAAATCTCTGTATGGCAACTTATGACAAGATTTTAAAAGTAATAGAACGTCATTCATAAATGTCATAACAAACAATTTGATTTCTGTAGGATTGTTTATTTTCGTGAGTTATGAAAAATATTATTGAATAATGGGCAAAACAATTAAAAAGGAAGTGAGAATGATAATTATCAGCATGATTAATAATTTAGTCAATCTAAAAGTACAAGTTCAAGCCAAATATCTGAATGTTTACAAGAAGGTCTGACAAGGACTGACAAGGACAGATTATCCGCAGATTATTGCCATATCCACATTTTATAATTTTTACTACTGTCAGTCGATTCGGGCTTAGCGTGGTCCTATTATACCTATAATAGATTTAAATGTGTATTTATAGAAACTTTTTTATCATACATAGAGCTCACGCCTGTGTCCCATAGGTGGAGTAGGCAGAGACTATGGACCGCCATTTTGCTCTGTCCTGCCAACACAACACAACTCCCTAGTCTCGCATATATCCACAACTGTTTTCATACATCTCCTTCTATTCTCATATCTTTGGACCCCGGCCTTTAACTTTTTATAATATGATAAATAAGTGATTATTTGATTACAGTCCACCAATATTGTCAGATGACTGCGCTGAAATCGGTAGCGCTCTGTTACAAGCAAAGGATTTTGAGAGCGGTATAGTGTGGGCAGAAGTAGCTTATAAAAAAATTAGGAAAGAAGACAAAATGTTTAATGAATCCCTTATGCGTTGTATCGCTTTTCAAGCAAGTCAACTTTATTTTAGCGTTGGCAAGTGATTTTAGATCATCATCTTGGCCCGGTTGTGCTCTCGCGCACGAAGGCCCGGGTTGCCTTTGATCCAGGATTTGGCAGATCAGGTAATTGCAGTAAAGCGACTGCCATCTGACCCCCGTGACCTAGCAACCAGGGGAACCTGACCAGACTAGACCAGTTTTAGTACACAATTTTCTTATACACTTTCACAATAGTATATGATTATTGTGCACGTCGCATCTGCGTGTATTTATATCACCTCTCTTTTTGTAGACCTGCTGGAAGAGATTTCTTTTTAGAGATAAGTAGTGCCTGTGGTCTAATATCTTATTTGTACTATCTCTTTAATTTACTTGTGTACAATAAATTGTTGAATGAATAAATAAATGTGCCAAATCCGACATGCAATTTATATCAATATTACTTTTTAGATAATCAGGATTTGGCTTTATCTGTAACGGACCCGAAATCCAGAGAATACCAGAGCTACCAAAGAACAAACTCCTCATTTCAAGATTTGGTACATGAATTTTACAATAAAATTATTATAATATCTACTTATACCGTTGACAGGACATCAAATACAAAAACAATTTCCAGATACATAGCAGTGTGAGAAGTGTAAAGAAGAGTAATGAAAATAAAATTGAATCTAAAAAAATGACCCACTACGCGGTTGAAAATGAAGTCTATTATAGTCACTGTCGCCACGAACACGAAGTAGCCAGAAAAGTAAACAAAAAGTGAGTATAGAAGTAAAGTAAGTGTATAAAAAAGAACTGCCGACTATTGCTGGTAACGATTTATTTAAACCGAATGAATATAGAACTAGACTTTAAGTAAAGAAAGAAAATTCTATGATCAGGCGACTTTGTCATCATGGACAAATAAACATAGATAAATTTTATTATTTCTTACTATGATATTTATTTCTTTGTTAAAATCTACATGAAAAAAAATCGTACGTCTGTTTAACTGAAGACGATGACTTTCGAAGTCGTTGACTGAACTGTTTTATTTTACCGATTTCGTTACATAGTTTGGGTTGGGTGAAGTACCGCAAAAGAATAGCTTGAAGAAATAATGGATGATAATTACAGTGATAAAGCAAAATACTAATACGGATAAACAGCTATAATACAGAGTACTAGTGGATGTCGTCTTAGGCAGGAATTTTAAAGAAGCAATCCCTTTAACTGCTACTTGTTTTAAACTAACTGATGTTATTTGATTGCTGTTTAAACTCTGTAAAAGGTATAAGACTATAGAGGTAGAAAATATAACCTAACCCACTTAGGCTTAGGTATAACTAAAATTGCCTGTGCGCTGATTACTCCATACAGAAAGAATTTTTGAAATCGGTCCAGTAGTTTTTGAGTTTGTTGATTACAAATAAACAAAAATACAAATCTTTTCTCTTTATAATATTAGTAAGTAAGTCAGACACGGGAAGGAGAGTTCGGCCCAAGAAGCGATGGCTTGACGTCGTCAAGAATGTTAAGCTCACTACCAAGGATACCGAAGACCGAGCGAAGTGGGCCAGGAAGAGTAGAAAGGCATACCCCGGGCCTTCTTGTCCCGCGCGGGAGCGCAACCGGTACATAACGGCGAGATGATGGATGATGGATGAGGATGATGATGATGATGATGATGATGAATATTACAGATGTAAATATAGTTAAAGAAATTTACCTGTTTGACTTTTGTAGATTAAAATGTATTTACTCAAGAGGCACCCATCAATTTCTTACGATAGCACCGTTTAAAATGGAGCAGTTATAATTGAAACCGAATATTCAAATTATGCACGATGTTCTCACAGATGATGAAACTGTACACCTAATAAATATTTCGAAAATTCAGGTCAGTATTTTACATACATACTTAAACAAATTGGTCGTTTACGGGTAGGGTAGACTAATTTACATGTAAAATAATTGTGGATCACATAATGGTAAAATTTTGGGAACAATCGTGAAATTATATTCATGGCGAAGGACTGTTAAGCCTGAGAAGTCATCAACGTTTAAATACATTGTTGTATTTCGGTTTGAAAGATAGGGAATCCTTCTCTGGCCGTAATGGAATTTGAGTTTCGCAATTTGTTACCAGAAATTATAGAATCATTTTGCTCAGTGTTATTGCAATTACAGGCACAATGCATACTGTCTAGAGCTAACCCTCACGGTGACAACGCACCCATGCAATTACCGTTTCCCAACAATGAGGAAACTGACCAGATGTCATCATGGTTACACATTCTGAATGTGCGGTTTCCTCATTATGTTTTCCCTCACCATATGAGCGTCATTAGTATTTAGCTAGCGCATGATACAACTTAACTTATGTTAGGCGAGTCCGGCAGAGTGTGGTAGGTACTGCAGTAATAATTAGGAACACATTTACGATATCGGAATTAACGGATTTGTACCTATTTAGTTACTTACAATATTAACTGTACTTACAATATTACTTAATAACCTATCAAGCTGAGTCGAAGCTTCATCAAATTCGTATAAACATACATACTGTTAGTTAATGAAAATGAGTCAACCCATAACAATTAACTTCACGGATATTCTATATCTAAAGAAACGTAATATATTATTATCTAATCCGATACTTGCAATTAGTTTACTGTTGTATTTTAATTAATCTTTTCGTTTGGTAATAAGTAAACAATAAACTATCAAACTTGACAGTTGTGTATGGTGTTGCCATTTGCATCTAAAGCACGTTCCTTCTCAGTAATAAAATATTATGTATTCTTCTATTCAGACATGCTCCAAATGGCAACACTAAGGTTTGCAATGTATCTGGCTCATTATTATTCTAGTGATCTTATAATAAACAACTATGCTGGATGTTGTTTTACAATTGTGTTTTATTAAATACACAAAGTATAACACCATACTTCTGATTTTAATTAATCTAACTGATAATACATAAAGTCACACCTTTTTCTCGTAGGGGTAGGCAGAGAACCACATCGTTCCACTTGCTAACGTCCTGACAAATCTCGTTCAATTCTACCTCTTTAATCGAATTTCAACATTTCTCAAAAATCATTCGTACATAGTACCTACTCATAAGTACTAAATTCCATTTTCCAGTTTAAAAAATCCACTATCACTGGAGCACATGCAGATTCGCCCGACACATTGATGACTAGAACCAGCAAATTGACTTGGATCCCGGACGACCAATCCGCGGTCGTCGCCCGAATCACACGTCGTGTGGCCACAATCACAGGCCTCAGCGTGGATTTCTCCGAGCCTTTGCAAGTGGCAAATTACGGGATCGGAGGCCATTTTCACCTCCATATGGATGCTAGTCAGGTAAGTTGGGCAGTCGAAAGAAAAAGAATACATGTTGGCGTTAATGTGTCAGTTATGCTCTCGCATGCGAGAAACCGGGGTCCGCCTTGAACATGATCCAAGATTTGAAAATATTTAAGATTAAGTAAACTCCCACTTTTTCAGTCGGTTATGTTATATTTCTTCCTTAAATTCAGTTTATTTATGAGACCTTTTTTTGTTTCAGATATTTCGGAATCATGAAACAAGGCATAGAATAGCCACTGTTCTGTTTTATGTAAATACTAGCTTTGCTCGCAATTTCATCTGCGTGGAATATTTTTTACTTTCCAGTCCATTTCCTGTACAATTCCTATTCACCCGGTTTCCGCGGGAACTTATTTTGCTTTGGCTTGATCATTATGTATAACCAACCTATCATACCTTGTTTGTTTGTTCTGAGTAACTGTTTCAGTTGGTCGAGAACTTTGATAAAGGAACGTTCTCCCACGCACATTAAAGTTGTGGAATGAGGTTCTTGAGAACTTTTCGATTGGGAGTATTAATTATCATCAGGCAAGACATAAGCTTGTTTGTTACCTTAGTGATCTAAAAAAACTATTTATGTGAGCATGCCGTAGAATAAAGATTCTTTTTAAATTTTTTAGCTGACTAACGTGGAGCTGGGAGGCGCAACAGTGTTAAAAATGTAGTAGTAAGCGTAACACCGAAGAAAGGCGCAGCACTGTTCTGGTACAACCTCCATTCCTCGGGTGACGTCAATTTGTCGATATACCACGCGGGATGTCCAGTGCTTTATGGACAAAAATGGAGTAAGTATTTTGGAACATTAGTATACGGATACACGTAACACGACTCACCGAGTACGTAACGAGTACATCCGTGGGTCTTGGCGTGAGAGACAATATTGAGGAGGCTCGTTTGCGCTTGTTTAGTCACGTGCTG
The DNA here is from genome assembly GCA_907269095.1 of Blastobasis adustella. Lineage (NCBI taxonomy): Eukaryota > Metazoa > Arthropoda > Insecta > Lepidoptera > Blastobasidae > Blastobasis > Blastobasis adustella. The sequence goes on along the minus strand of OU026115.1, from coordinate 4,126,464 downwards.
CGTAAGCCCAGGAATACGTGGAAAACAGGTCGGTATTAGGAAAGAGATCGTACAGGAGTCGGATGCGAGAGCCAATAGCGAAGTGGAGGAATAAGAAATGAAAAGCGGACCCTGACATAAGTCGGGATAAACGCCAGGATGATGATAATGATTCAGAGTATAGGTACATCAGTATCATTAGTCAGAGTACAGGCTGCATCATCATCATCTTCTTAGCGTCTATCTCGGCCTTTGCCAGGGTCCGCTTTCCTACTGATTATTCTACACTTCGCGCGGTTTTCCGCATCCTCGTGTACGACGTTGGCTCTCGCATCCGACTCAGCCATGTCTATCTATCGCTGCTTATGTATTTTCTAGACCTCTCTCCTGATAACGGTAGGTTTAGTCACCTATTTCCTACGTATCTCTGGGGCTTACACAGTACGTGACCAAACAAGCGCAGACGAGCCTCCTCAATCTTCTCTGCGATGTCTCTCACGCTAAGATAGTTCAAGTCGTCAAAGTGAGTCAAGACTCAGTTTTTGCAACCAGCTGCTGGGAAGCACTATCAAGCCTTTGCCACACAGCAAGCACGGCGCGAGTGCGGCGCTAGCGCGGCGCGACGCTGGCGGGGCGTGAGCGCGGCGCGGTAGTCACACTGCCGGCGTGGCGCGTTGCCTAGGCAACTATCGCGCCAACATGTGAACTGAATAAAATGCTTGTAAAATTACATCATACTTCTTAAACTGGGGGCCTTATTTAGCTTGACCGCCCCGGGCCTCTGATGGACTTAGTCCGCCACTGCCGGCGTCACGCTAACAAAGTGTCGCCAATGTAGGCGATTTATCGCCATTTGGGGTATTCGAGATTAGAATTGGCGACGAAAAAATTGTAATGGCAACTTGTTTAGGCTATCTCAGGCTTTGGGCCAAGGTATATAAATAAACATAAACTTAAGAGAGAAAAACCGACGGTTTCGGGAACGATTGTCCGTTCCAAGAACATTTACCTACTACTGCTCTTGCTGACATTTTCAGCACTACATTACTTTCGGTCTAGTAACCAGGCCAAAAAATCCCATAAAAAAAATTCAAATATAATATTCCTATCAAACTGACACTTCAGCTGTCACGTCATCCAGACATTGTTGTTGTTATGTTTGGGTTTTTATCTACACTCATAGCGTAATGTTCCAATTACATATTCGAAAATAGTTGTTTAAGGATACACTTTTTTCACGCCAGACTATAAAATTTTAAAAAATTACTTGTCGATACAGCATTTCTCATACTATTTTCATTACAGCTGTATCGAAAAATAAATTTTTAATCATTATGCAACACTTTTCTTCTTTAATTTATTGTCCGGCGCCGGGACACGGCGAAATATAGGCTGAATACCTAGATGTCTTTAACAAATTTAAAATTCAAAATTTAAATTTTCCTCTTTATATGTCTGTGTAATTGTTTTCCCGCTAAACAGAATATTTTTTCTAATTGTTGTAATTTGTGTTTGTGAATGTTTTTTCTTATTTGGAGCACATAAATAGATAAATGTGAAAGTAGTAAAGTGAATTTCTCGCCGCTTGATATCCTCGACGCGTTTTCTCAACTTTGCTGGAAGCTCACTTCCAGCAAAGTTGAGAAAATTATAGGTACGAATTAACATGAAAATGTGAGTGTAGATAAAGTAGTGTATGCAACTGCATATAAATAGGTATCAAAACACTCGTGTCAAACAATTATCATACTCGGCTACGCCTCCTATGATAAACAGACACTCATGTTTTATTACCCCACTTTATATGACAGTTGTATAAACTACTATTATGTGATATCACAGTGATATTTCTAGTATTATACTGTGTGGGACATATATTTTCGAAATAAATACAAAAACATAAAAGCGGCACGAAAAAGTAATATTTAGTGTTTATCAAGCATGTACGGCCGAGTTTAGACCAGATAAGTTGCTGTTCGATTTGAAAAATGAACAGCAAATATTGTACCAGTACGTAACATGTATTCAGATAGATTTTGAAAATATTTGAAAGAAATGTGATCATTTGAATTCAAGTGAAATTCATATAATAAGTTGGGGAGATAGTTTCTTCGCATTTTATATGAAAGTTCAAACATTTTTTAATATGGTTTATTTACATTTAACTAAAGTATGTAGGTACCATTTTGTTCGATAACTTTTTGCCATCTTATAGGTAGGGACATGATCCCATTGCTATAGAAATTTTGGGGCTTCTGATCAAAAAACTGCGTCAAGTAGTTTTGGCAGTCCTCTCGTGATGTTAACCTGACACTGCCTAAAGAATTCTAAAGAGACCGAATCAGGTGGAAATCTGAAGGTGCAAGATCAGGACTATACGGCGGATGCATTAACACCTCCCAGCCAAACTCTCTTAATTTTTGCTGAGTGGTTAAAGATGTGTGAGGTCTAGCGTTATCAAGATGAAAGACCACATTCCTTCTGTTGATTAATTCCGGCCGCTTAATCTCAACTTCTTGCTTTAATCTTATCAGTTGTTCGCAGTAGAGTTCTGAATCGATGGTCCTGCCTGGTGGTAACAGCTCATAATGAATAATGCCCTTCCAATCCCACCACACACACAGCATCACCTTGTTGCGAGTTAACCCGGGTTTCGCCACAGTGTGTGAAGCCTGACCGGCCTTTGACCATGACCTTTTTCGCACGTTCTTGTCGTACGTGATCCACTTTTTATCACCAGATATAAATTTCTACAAAAATGGTTCGGTTTCATTACGTCGTAATAAAGAATCACAAATGAGTACACGGTTCATTAGGTTTCTTTTAGAGAGCTCGTGAGGTACCCAAATATCGAGCTTTTTTGTGTACAATTTTTTTTCAAATGCGCCAAAACTGTATTGTGGTCAATTCCCAGTTCTTCAGCTACGTCGTAGCTACTGATGTGCCGATCTTGATCCACTTTTTCAAAAATAGCAACCGTTTTATCCGTAACAGGGCGACCAGAGCGACGTGCATCTTTAACATCAAAATTTCCGGATTAAAAACGCTTAAACCAAATTTGTGCTACTCTCACAGACACTGCATTAGGTCCATAAACATCGCAAAATTTGTTCGCGGCTTGCGTTGCCTTTTTACCTTTTTTGTAGTAAAATTTTAAAATGTATCTAATTTCTTCATTAGATTCACTCATCTTGACGGTAAGAATAACAAATGAAAATTACGTATTTTCGTAATTTGAATTTGGAATTATCTTCTTTAAAATTTAAACTTTTAAATGATACCAAACCCAGCCAGGTACAAATAGTATAACCAAAGAGGTTATATTACAAGTTCATACATACTATATGCGAAAAGACTTTTTCCCCAACCTAATATTTTGTAGTAATAATAAATAATAAGTGTTTACATTTATTTGAGGTTACAAAATTAACCGACAAAATATTATAGTACACTGTTATAGATAGTGCAGCTTCAAACCTTTTCAAAATCTTTTGTGGAACACTAATTTCACCTCGACATAGGGACGCGAATCGTTCAGTTTCAGAAGCATTAGGAAAGGCAGATGATCTTTCTACCCACTTTTGCTTAGCATCGTTATCTAATTTTTCTGTCGAATTCTGAAATTGCGAATCTAATATAATTTCTAGTAAAAAGACGGTGTAAATCTATTCCCGTTGGAATTCCATAGTTAAGAAAAATAAAACTTAAAAATAAAGATAACACATTAGCGTACAGCGTCTTGTTTTTCTGCCCAACTTTACATATTAATTTTCTTTTCCAAGAGTTCCTGGTAGAATGATAAGGTTGTCAAGGCCCTTTTGTGGTTTCCGCTATTTGGTTCGGCGATGAACAGTACTTTTTTAATCGTTACTATAGCCTAATCTATATCACCTGTAATAAAAAATATGTATGTGAACGTACAAAAGTAAGGACTATGTCGCCGTGTGGTATCTGGCAGCCTAGACTAGGTCTAATCCTACCCCTTTTATTTACGACCGTCGTAGAAGGCGACTAATATCATAGAAGCAGATCAGTACTTGCGAATCACTGAGAATTGTTGGGAAATGTAGCGTGTCGAGTGGAGAATACTTGATAGGCAACCACTGCAACTGTCGCAAATTTTTAATTGTTGTTGTGTGTTATTTATTTATTTATTTAACTGTTTATTGTACACAATACTTATATACAGAGAAATATAACAGTATAGAAGACACAACAGGCGCTGCTTATTTCTAAAAACATATTTCTTCCAGCAGGCCTACAGAAGAGTGATGTTAGACTAAAGTAACGCAGATACAACGTGCACAATAATTGAATATATAAATACATAAATATATTATATTATAATATATAGGTAAATAAAGCTAGACATATTATTAAAACAAGCTATCTAAAATAGACTAGACAGGGAAAGATAATACTCCTTGACTCTCTTTTTAAATATAGACATTGACTGGCTGTTCCAAAGTCTCGCTGCATGGACAGTGAAGGAGGAAGAGAAGAAATCGGAATGATGGATAGGGATGGACAATATTGATTTTACATTTGACCGACAAGGCTTGTCTTGGGCCCGGGAGAAGTGGAAAGAGTTGCGGAGATATGAGGGAACAGAGGGATTATAGAGGATATTGAAAAGCATAGAAAGGACATGAGCGTTCCTGCGATAACGAATAGGGAGCCATTTGAGTTGCGATCGATAGAGAGAAATATGATCATACTTTCGTAGACCAAAAATAAACCTTATGCAGACATTCTGCAAACGCTCAAGTTTGTTTAGTAGTTCTTCTGTGGCATCCAAATAGCAAGAGTCAGCGTAATCTAGGATAGGGAGAAGGAGGGTTTGGACGAGGGAGATCTTAGTTTTTATAGGTAAAAGGCTTTGGAGGCATTTGAGCTAGTGAAGTAAGTAATGTAATTTCTTACTGACCTCGTTGACATGTGGGACCCTAGAAAGATTGGAGTCTAGAACCACCCCAAGATTTATCGCTGATTTACTAATTGAGATTGGGACATTATCGTACAATAACTGAGCTATTATTGTGTCAGAGCCAAGTCGCCTGTACATATGAGGGCTTCCAATGAGTAATGCATGCGATTTCCCGGGGTTAACCAGTAAACCAAATGACATGGCCCAACAGAAATTCGCTCTAAATCGGCATTAATATGAGCGAACGCTTCAGCAACAACAGAAATACTGAAGTGCCGGTAAATTTGCAGATCGTCAGCATACAGATGATAGTTAGAAAATATGACAGAGGTGACAGTGTTTATAAATACGGAGAATAGGAGAGGAGAAAGGACACCGCCCTGCGGAACGCATCACAGCGGACCCGCTGAGCACGGCTTCGCAGATAGGAGTCAATCCACAGTAAGGCAGAAGGAGAAACATTAAGTGAGCGAAGAGTAGCGAGAAGAACGTCGAAGTCTACGGAGTTAAAAGCGCTGATAAAGTCAAGTAGTGTTAAAATTGTCAGTGACTTGTCCTCCATTGCGAGACGTATATCGTCAGTGATCTTCAGCAGCGTAGTGACGGTACTCTGACCTGGCCGGAAAACAGATTGAAAAGATGATAGAAGACTATTCAACGTAAAATATGTGGAGAGCTGGCTGTGGACGATGTGCTGGAGGACTTTGGAGAGGTAAGGGAGTAGAGATATGGGTCGAAAATTGGAAAAGGAGATGGGATTGGAAGTTTTAGGAAGAGGTATAACCTAAGCACTCTTCCAGGCTAAAGGGAAACAACCCGTAACCAAGGAATAATTAAAGATGTGACTGTGTATGGGTAAAATTTGTGGGAGTAGAAGGGAGATCATACAGGAGGAAACACCATTGTTGCCCACAGCCGTAGAAGTGATAGAAAAAAATATGCTTTTTAACGTCCTACTCCGTGACAGTGGTGATGTGGAAAGATGAACAAAGAGGTCGTGGCTGGTCGTCCAGTTGCGCAATAGTGCGTGCCTTGACGTCGGCTTCCAATAACACCGGCGGTGTGGAGAAGTGAGTATTGAGGGCGTTCAAGTCAAAAGAGCTATTGCAAGGCTCTACAGATTTGCCTATGCCTAGTGCTTTTAGAAAAGACCAAGTTTTCGCAGGGGATGACCCAATGATGGAACTGTGGATATTATGCTTCCTGGCATCTCTACAGAGACGGCTGCAAAGATTGTGTTGTTGTATGTTGTTAAAGATTTTTTTACATTATTATTATGAGCTAAAAATGTCTACCTTGCCGATCTACACACTGTTCAGTTTTGTAATATGAGAACCTCTATTGGAGAACCTCGTTCTGCTGCAATTTTGCAGATCTAATATGATCATCGTTTCTAGATGAATACTATCAAACCTTGTAATACGTTAGCACACATATTTGTTTAACGAATTGACAGTTTTTTTCCACATGCTTAAGATATAGACCCCACAGTCAATATTAAGTCGAAAATAATATACCTTCTACCATTTCTGCGTAGCTGATAAACTCCAATATGTTATTTGCCGTAAAAGCGTGTTGGTCTTCCGCGCGGTATCTTGCTAGCGCCTCACGGAACCACTTCACGCCGGCTGTGAACACTTGCGCAGCGTACAGTGCGCGGCCCATCTCAAAACAGTCGCTTGAAGACATCGGAAGCCTGTGGAGTGGACATCAGTCAAGACGAGACCATGGAAACAAGTGTACATTACAAGAACATTAATTAGATCAATAGTTTCGGGACCTGTTGCCTCTCCATTGAGTCTTTTGCAGGAAAGTCATTTCCACCTAACGCTGGAAGAGTATCGCTTTCGATGGTATGGAAACGTCTCGCACAGACCGGCAAATTATGTAGGGAAAAAATTTCATATCATGCAACCCCTGCCACGCACGAGAGGCCGGCCCAAGAAGCAATGGCTTGACTTTTTTAAAAGTGGCATGCATGTTAACAAACTCATCACCAAAGATGCCGAAGACCTAGCGAAGTGGAAAAGAAGAAGTAGGAAGGGGGACCCCGGGCCAGACGGTGCGCAAGAGCACAACCGGGATGTACGCAATTAAGTATTTAAATATGATAGTAGTAAGGAACCCTTCAAATGCCTGTTGGACTCGCCCTTAACCATTTCTTAAATAGATATGGACTGCACTGACATTTTTGCACGCCAACATTTCCGTTTGACAAGATTTGCATCCGCCCCGTTCCACCCAAGTTATTCGTGTTTAATTGTTTACAACATTATATTTTGAGGATATCACTATGAATAAAATTACCTTTTTTTTTAGAAATCTACATTTTAGTATCGTTTTCTGCTTAGAAGTAGATTTGTGATAAAATTGTATTTAATAATAAGCTATAAAATTAATCAAAGATCGCAATATTAATGCGTGATCCGGAGTAAGGTGCGAAAAAGATAATGCTATATACGAGTAGAGCTACAAACACAACTGACCCGAAGGTAGCGTCACTGTTGTTGTGATTAACATGACATTACAATATGGCGACACTTAGTTCCAGCTTTCGCAACCGGGTCAGATAAGTTCGTGGCACTGTACGAACATTATAACACTATCTCTTTTTCACGTATACATACAATAGACAATTCATTCGCTCATACCCCTCTCCAAACAATTTATTATAATGTTGTTTTTAAGAGATAATGGTACCAATAAATTCTTATAATACTTTGAGCTTGCTAAAAACATGATAGTTTTCCCATAGACCTATAGAATCATCACCCATAGAGCAAACCGAAGAGCCGGTATATCAGCGTGCCACAACAATTAGTATACATACAGGAGGAAAATACATGGCTAACGCATTGACGCGGCGGCAAATATTCTGCACTAACTACGTTATAACCCTTTGATATTCGGTGAAATATCGAGGCAAAAGATCGAGAGTCTCCGTAGTCTGGAAAATGGGCAGCAGCATTTTCCATTATTATATTTAAACACTGGGATCTCGAACCCGCCTGCCAAGCGTGAAGATTATGGCAATAACCTCGCCTTTCGTGGGAGAGGCCCTAAGTCCTGCAGTGGACTGTTACGGGCTGTGATGATGATGATGATTCGGTGAAAAACCGACACCGCACGGATCTAACCTAAATATTTGGGCCATCACTCCAATAATACCTATCAAGATAAGCATTAACCCCACTCTAATGATGATATTGGCAAGCATGTAGATTGTAGAGACATAAGATGGTGGTAGGCTTCCCTTAAAGAAAACAAAAATGTTACTTTCTGTTAAGCAATTATTAAGTAATTTTATTAGGGAAATTAAATAACGATTTATAATATATTATATCGACATCATCATCATCATCATGTTGGCGTTAATGTCCCGGTAGTGCTCTCGAGAACGAGGGCCCGGGGTCCGCCTTCACCAAGATCCAGGACTTGGCAGATCAGGAAATTACAGTGGAGCGACTGCCATCTGACTTCCATTACGTGATGTTTTCCCTCACTGTAAGAGCATCGGTTAGTGTTCAACTAATGTACACAACTAAGAAAACAGTCATTGGTACATGGACGGAGCGGGATTCGAACCCGGGACCTCTGGCTTACGAGTTGGATACTGTAACCGCTTTTGCCACCAATGCTCCATATATGCTCCATAATGCTCAATATATAATATCGACATAATATTATAAAAAATTAAACATGTATAGCTTGGGTGAAACAGAACGATTTTTTTCTTGTACAGCGAGGTTGCAGTAAAACGACAGTGTTGAGGATTTGTGGTCAAGTGCGAGTCGAAATTGTACAGGAAAGTGTGATGTTTGGGGTAGATACCAAAGTTATTATTTGTATGTACCGCCATTCGCAGTCTTGCATTATACGATTGTACCAAGAAGACGTGTTTAATTGCGCTCCGCTAATTCCCTGTGAACGGCTACCTAAATACCGAACATATCAGAAAGGTTTCACACCATTATCATAGATAATTCTCAGGTCATCAATAATATTTTGATGCCAAAGCAATATGTTCTATTAATTTCGAAATATTGATTCGCGAATTCGACGCAGACTTAACCGGTTATTATTATATATGACGGATCCGGTCAATAGCATGGAATCATGTGGTCAATAATACGGACTCATGACGCAGAAAACGGAAGTAGGAGTGCGCCGCCTGTTGGGGCGTGCTGACAGAGTCTCGACGGCACGACTCGGGCGGAGTGGCGGGCATTGTTGGCCCGACCGCCGAGGAGTGAACACGTCTTTAAACTGTCTCCACATTTAGTTTATAGAAAATGTTGTTTACGTTTGAAAATAAAGTAATTTTAAAATCACCTTTGAAATAATAATGTAAATTACCTCAACTGCCTACATTGTAATACCGTTCTGATTCAAGTAAAATTATAAGGAAAATGAAGTTACATCCAAAAATGATCAGCAGAGCTGGGAGCATCTACTTAATTTGCGGCTTCAGAATTCTACATGTTGTAGATTCCAACAATACAAGTTGCAAAAAATCACTTACTACATGTATAAAAGACAACTGTACAAACCCCCTCTCCTTTGATTCAGCCATTTTTTTAAGCCGTCCACATAATATCCGCCGTAATTCTATCTATCAACATGTAGAAAACAAAATTAATGACTGTGATATCAAAGGGAATAGAATAGAATACGTTTTTATTCACACACAACAACACATCACAAAAATATAACATATTTAAAATGGCTCAAAAACGCTTGAATCACTAGGGGCAAAGGGGCAGCCCGAATCCTATTTTCTAACGACTCTTTCGCCCCCGACACACCCGAGACTTTGGTCGGCCTCCGTAGTAAGCATCCTCAACCTTCGGTAGGCCTACTTTTACCCGACGCACCCGATGCCGCGGATTCATCTTTACAGGTTTCCGCCGATTCCGTCCGCCAAGCTGTTTTCGCCTTTCCGAACGGCTCGGCTGGAGGCATCGATGGCCTGACTCCGCAGCACCTAAAAGACCTGTTATGCTGTGATGGAGAGGCTGGAAATAATTTTCTAGTTGCAATAACGGGGCTGGTGAACTTAATAATGTCAGGCTCGGTAGAGCAGTCCATTGTGAGTACCCTTTATGGGGCCAACTTGATTGCATTAAAAAAAAGGACGGTGGCACTCGTCCCATTGCGGTTGGGACTACCTACCGTCGCCTGACGGCTAAGTTGTGTTGCAGGTTCTCCGCCCCCAGTCTAGCCGAGTACTTCCAGCCTATCCAGCTCGGCTTTGGGTCTAAAGGTGGCTGCGAAGCCGCTGTGCATGCACTGAGAACTTTCCTAGAAAGTAATAGTGGTGAAGTCCTACTGAAGGTTGACGTAAAAAATGCATTCAAATCCGTCGATAGAGGCGCTTTGCTGGCTCAAATTCGGTCCAAGCTGCCGGCCGCCTATAAGTTTCTGTGGCAATGCTACAAAGAATCTAGCAATCTTATCTACATGGGCCACCTTTTACAATCAGCGGTTGGCTGCCAGCAAGGCGATCCTCTGGGGCCGGCCATTTTTAGCCTCGCGATCCACCCCATACTCGAGAAGCTAAATTCAAAATTTTACGTGTGGTATTTAGACGACGGGACCCTAGGAGGGGATGCGAACACGGTTTTACAAGATCTACAGCTCCTCATGCGAGAGTTCAAGGCCATTGGTTTGGATCTGAATCTCTCGAAATGTGAGCTGTATATCTCGGAGTCTTGTCCGACGGCTAGTGCCGTTTCCGCAGCTTTTGACGCAATTGCACCAAACATCTCTGTCGTCGACAAGACGTCGCTTCATCTTCTAGGGTCACCTATTTTTGATGAGTCCCTCTCGGACTTCGTCAAAGAAAAAATTCAAAATTTCAATTCGGTTTCGGATCGCCTCCTCCAAATAAATAGTCACATGGCCTATGCCATAATTCGGTTTTGCCTTTTTGTACCAAAATTCACGTATGTTTTGCGGTGTTGTCAGCATTGGAAACATCCTGCCCTTCTAGAAGACCTTGACAACGCCGTGAAACATACCCTTATTTCAATTCTTAACATAAATCTCGACAATTCATCTTGGAATCAGGCATCGTTGCCTATCCGGTATGGAGGTCTAGGAGTTAGGAAAGTTTCAGGTGTGTCCCTGCCAGCTTTTCTGTCCTCGGTGCATAGTTCGCAGTCCCTAGTGCAGAAATTATTATCTAAACTAGGGAATTTTACTGCGGCGTATTCTACCGAGGCCAAAAACGCTTGGCAGGTGGCTTGTCCAGAGGCCGAGCTCCCGACAAATTCCTGTTCCCAGCGGCTATGGGACGAGCCTCTCTGCAGGTTGGTGCGAAACAACCTTTTAAGCGCATCAACCAACTATGCAGAGCGTGCTCGTCTGTTGGCTGCTGGTGAGTGGGAATCGGGGCTTTGGCTTCAGGCAATGCCCTCCAAAAATATTGGCACACTTCTCGACCGCACTACGTTTAGGATTGCCACGGCCCTGCGCCTTGGCGCGCCCTGCAGTGCTCCGCACCAGTGCCATTGTGGTCACCTTGTTGATCATCTTGGCCACCATGGCCTGTCGTGCAGCAGGAGTGCTGGGCGCTAGCCTCGGCACGCGGACCTAAATAACATCATCCGCCGGGCCTTTACCTCCGCTGGAGCTCCCGCGGTACTAGAGCCGCTAAGCGGTCTAGCTCGTAATGACGGTAGAAGGCCCGACGGGATAACACTCACGCCCTGGAAACTGGGACGACATTTGGTTTGGGACGCCACGTGTGTCGATACCCTCGCACAGTCCCATCTTCCAGTAACCGTGTGTCATGCTGGGGCCGGTGCCGCCGCAGCTGAAAACGCCAAGCGGCGCAAATACGCGAGTCTTGGTGAGGACCACATATTTGCGCCATTTGGCGTGGAAACCCTTGGGCCGTGGGGACCAGGCGCACACTCTCTGTTTCGGGAGCTAGCTAAGCGTCTGGTCGATGTTACTAAAGACCAGAAGGCTGGCCTCTACTTCGGACAGCGAATTAGCCTCGCCATTCAGCGGGGCAATGCGGCCAGCCTTCTAGGCAGCATTCCTAATACCGTGGACCTGGGACAAATTTTTTATCTGTAAGTTTGTATTTCTTAGTTTATTTAGTTAGTTGTAAATTTGTTATTAGTAGTCTGTAGTTATTTATATCATTGTTATAATCTTTTTTAATTGTCAATAAATGAATTCACCACCAATAAAAAAAAAAAAAATTAAGTGCAATAAATACAGTGGATTAAATGTGAACCCTTTCTTAAATTTATCTGTACGAATACGATCTAATACTAATATCACCACCCTGATGACAATGATCCTGATACACCACTCTCCTTGACGCAACGACATATATTTGTTGTTGCTTTTTTATGCTATGCAGTGACTAATCAAAAGACAGCCCACCTTAGTAAGCAGTAACTGTCGCCCATAACATCTATGATTCATGCATTGCACAAAAATGAAGAAGCGCAGGTGCCTTTGCACTGAGAGGAATGAGATGAAATGCCTCAGGCCTGTAATTGCGATGGCTTGTTCCAGAACACGACAATGCAAGCATAATTGTTTGGCGGCAGAAATGGATAAGGCGATGGTACTCACCCAGGCGGACTCCACAGGCTCGATAGAGTCCTAACATCTGATAAAACTTGTTGTTTATATTGGTATTAGCACTATATTCATACCAAGTTGGATGCTTTGCTTGGAGCATCGGTGGCCTAGTGGTTAAGTATTCAACTCGTAAGCGAGAGGTACCGGGTTGAAACCCATTGGCACCATGTACCAATGGCTCTTTACTGAGTTATGTACATAGTTGAATACTAACCTATGCTCTTACGGTGAGGGAAAACATCGTAATGAAACCTGCACCTCCAGGCGACTGAATGTGTAACCATGAATCTGGTCAGGTTCCCCAGTTAACAGGGTCACGGAGGGCAGATGGTAGTCGCTCTACCGTAATTACCTGATCTACAAAATTCTGGAACATGGTCAAGGCGGACCCCGGGCCCTCGTGCGCGAGAGCACAACTGGTACATTAATGCCGAGATGATGATTATAATTTATTCTTATTGTATGAAATATTTAAGTGTCTACCCATCGGGCTATTTGCGGCCGCACTAATTCGGGTCTTGCTTAGCGCCTAAAGCCTACTTTATAATTGCTGACATTACCTCGTAATGAAGTAACCATTTTACACTTACGGAACTCTAAAAATATTAAAGAATTGTTGTAATATCAGGCAATAAAAACCATTAAAAGCTCGAGAAATGTTTATATGTTATAAATTTACATCTTTATTTATTTAAATTCAGGCAACTGAGGCAAGAGGTATATACGTGTATGTATATATAATTGATAATTCTAGGTCGTCCACGGAAACTCCGGTAAAGCATACCCTTGGCTTTCCCTCATGAAGAACTCTAAATTTTATCTAGCGATAGGTTGATACCAATATATATAACGCACAAATTGAACCTACGCAACGCACAAATTGAACGTAAGTTCAAAGCGTGATTCCATCTACTCCTTGGCTAACTGGACGGTCCTCCACGTTCTTCGTTAAACAGACAAATCTGTCGAAAGTTACGTGTGAGCTCCTGTGTTTGTATCTGTTGACGAACTCCGCATCATCTATGTTCGCCGATGGGGTCACATTTCTCATACAATGGCTTTTGACGCTATTTCCTGGTTGAGTTTAAAGCTATAGCTTATCAGCTCTACAACCACGAATAATATCTCGAATTCTTTGGCCATCTATGACAGAACATCACAATTGTTGTAGTATTGAAGACGAAGACATTAAATTTAAGTATAATGATTTTACAAAATAACGATGTCAAGATAATAATAGGTGTCACTATACTATTTAAATAAGTTATTAGTTTTATAGTGTTACCGGGTCAGATAAGTTTGTGGTGGCTTTCAATCTCTGGTTTGAATGAATGATTCGGCTGTGACGTCACAAAACTTCTCGCTCAAACAACATTAAAATAATGTTGTTTTTATTGAGGTCATGGTACCAATTTGAAAAACAAGGTTAAAGTAACCTTGTTTGTAAGGCTTGTGGTAGGCGCCTAGGACTAGTCATGATCAAGACAAATCAAACGAGTCTAAACTCAATAGAGTTGCATTATTTGTGCTCCTTTGGTCACCTTACGTCTGCATCATCAGATCAGCTCGTTGACACCATAGTATTGAATGGTCATCTGACTTAGACGCGTATACAACATTTTAATTCAATCCAAAACCAGGAAAGCGAGAACCAGGAAGTGGGTCAAATAAAATATACGATGGTCCAATATACGAACATTCAAAGTGTCTTGTTTCATTAAGATGTGCACAGTATTTGACCCATTTTCCGGAAATCAATTGAATTGAAATTTTGCATACTTATTTAAGACCTATGATAATGCAATATCATGGTGTCAGTGAGCTGATCTGATTATGGAGACAGAAGGTGGCCAAAATAACCCTTAATAAAACAATGAAATTCTATTAAGTTTAGACTCGTTTGATTTGCATTGACTGACCAAGAGTAGTCCTGGAAGATAGACAAGTTCTGGCGGTGGAGCCGAATGGTGGCGAATCGTGGCCAGAAGGTTCCAAGTGCGTTAGTCACATACATAATGTATTATATATGGGGTCCGACTTCTTGCTTTTCCGTGCGTTCCTGCAACATTGATTGACTAATGAGGACGTCCTTCCGTATACAACCAAATAGTTCGTATTAACATGGGCTATATTATCTATGTGAGCTATGTCGCAATATGAAGAGGAATATTCGGACATGTAGTAAAAATAAATATCGACATAGATTAGGTACCTGGTAGGTGCAGGACTAAGCAGAGGGTTGTGTGGGTGTGCGGGGCGTCCCCTCTTCTGCACGTACCTCATACCGCGATTGCCACGTCAACTTGTCGATACCCTTAGACGGCAGTGCTTGATGTTATGAATCCCTTTGAGTTCGGAATTTATTTACATAAACATATACTTAAGTGAAACCCTTAACTCAACCACAGCAGCCTGTGAATGAAGGCAACTAACGTACGGGCATCACGAGCCATTTTACCTCGCATGAGCAAGATGTGGAATTAGATCCCTCCGGAAGTCTTTTCTCTGCACTACAACATGGGGTTTTTCAAAAAGCATGTCTACAGGTATCTCAAAGGCCGGCACCGCATCTGCTCCCCTTGGGATGCAGATGTTCTGAACGACAGTGGCCACTATCCATCAGGTGGACCATGCTTCCGTGTATCTTCTTAGATAATAAAAGAAAGAATAAGTCCACGAAGAGGACCTAACAGCGTCTGAGCCTTGTCACAAAGTCGATACTCGTGTACGACAGCTGAATCGTAGACACAGTTGGTTTCTAAAGAGTATGGAGTAAGCCAGGTTAAATATTCTTAGTTATCAATGTGTGATCCCACAGGAAGATTCTGGTTTTACATATAGATTAATGCGTTCGAATTCTAATATAAGGTGCATTGATGAGCCGTGTGGTATCCGGCAGAGTGGAATAGCACCAACCCATTACACTCGTGGGTGTCATGGGTTGGACAAATGGACAAATGGTCTAAAGTCTCCGTAGGCTGAAAAATGGGCAACAGCGTTTTCCATTGTTATATCTAACGGAAGCTATGGACAGTGGTATCCAGGTGGATAATAGCAAAGCATTTGATCGTATTCGGCATGACATACTACTTAGTAAATTTTCGCTTGTGGGAATCAGTGGGGATCTGTTGAGGTGGTTCTCATTCTATTTAATGAATCAAAGCCAAGCTGTCGTGATCAATAACTACATTTCTAACTGGGTTGACGTCTCTAGCGGGGTACCACAGGGTTCATTGCTGGGCCCTTTGCTTTTCATCATTTTCATCAACGACATAGAAAGCTGTCTTCATTCATCAAAGTTATTGTGTTTTGCGGATGATATGAAAATATTTAAAGCAGTCGCTACTCTAGCTGACGCTTTACCTTTGCAGGATGATATTTCAAGGCTTGAGCTATATTGCCATGTGAACCATCTTAACTTGAATCCAGCAAAGTGCTGTATTGTCACCTTCTCCCGAAAGCGGAAACAGGTTACCTTCGATTATAAGTTGTTGAACTCAAGTCTCTATAGGGAGCTTTTCATGCGCGATTTAGATGTAATACATGACTGCAAGCTAATGTTTTCGGCGTTCATATTAACGCCATTATCAATCAAGCATTTAGAATGTTGGGATTTGTGATGCGTTGCTCCAGAGACTTCTCCAAAGCGAAAACTTTAAAAATTCTTCATTGCACTTTCGTGCGCAGTAACCTGGAGTACGCGTCTCAAATTTGGAACCCTGCATATATGGTATCCGTCGGGCGCATCGAGAACATTCAGAGAAGGTTTGTTCGTTACTTGTGCGTAGGTGAGGAGTATCATTCATTCAGAGAATTACCTGGACGTGTGTAGTCGACATCATTTGGTTCCGCTCGTGAAACGCCGTGAGACCGCAGACATGGTATTTTTAATAAAAAATTCCACTGGTATTATTGATTGTCCCGAGCTTCTCTCTAAATTAAATTTCGGTGTACCCGTAGAAATCTATGTCATAATAATGTATTCTCCCTTAGCACTGTATCTACTAATTACACTCAGAACACATTTCTCTGGCGTGGTTGTAGGAACTTCAATAACTTAGCATTGGAGACTGATATAGATCTATTTAACACAAGCGTTGTAGCAGCAAGACGTCTGTTAATGCGGAGGGCTTTTGACAAGTAATTTCTATTATGCGAAGCTTAAATTGGTACATAAGTGGGCGAGCATGTTTGGTGGTGGAACTACTTGTATAATTATTGTAATAGTTGTAATTTAGTTTATATATAGTATGTAGATACTGTAGTAGTACTAGTAGTATTGTACTAGCTGTGGTAATACTGTGGTACTCTATCAGTTTTAAGTGTCCAATTTATTTTCGGTATGAGTGTTTTAACAGATTTTCTTATTTGTATTCCATAGTCTATCAGCGAAGACCTGTAATTGGCTTTCTGTTTCGTAAGATTGTTAATATTATGTTGTTGGATAGCTGTTGGTCTTTCAAATAAAATAAATCTATAAAACTGCGATCTAAAAACCGCTTGCCAAGCGATGAGATTATGGCATTATTGCCATGAAAGAGGACGTTATCCTCCCATTTCGTGGGAGAGGCCCCAAGTCCAGCTGTGGATTGTGATGGGCTGTGAAGATGAGCATTGATGATTCTTAATTGATTGCATTTTATACATCACGCGGATCGCTCACGCGAGCGATTTTCAATTAGGACAATCATAAGAGGATTGAATTTAGAACCGAAATAATTTCATTTAATTATCCTCTATTTGATTACGGTTTACTAGCAATTTTATTTTCCGCGCCCTGGACGTACGTATTTTACCAGTTCTAATTATAACAGCTTATAATTTGCGTTTACGTTACGATAAAAAAATCGTAATTATGTCATGTAAATACTATTTCACACATACGTGTGCAGATTTCGTCCTACTTTTAATTGTGCAGTCTGTTAGTGGACATTTCTACCATTCGGCAACGTCTGAAATGGTGACGCTTATCAAAACTCAAGGTAGCTTAATAGAAGATATTACAGAGTATATATATCAGGAGTATGAAAAATTAAGTGTGCTGGAACAGTAAGTACACTTTGTCTTGTAGAACTTACTCATTAGAGGGGATTTTAGTTATCAAGGCTCCTATTAGCTAATTGGCTCTCAGTGAATGTGATTATATTTTATTGTATAATAGAAGAAACTTATTACTTAGGAATTTCTTTCATTTATATCGGACTTCAAGGTTCTCAATTCGTCGGAATCTCTTTTATGTATTTCCCCTATTACAAGGAGACGCCTGGACCTATTTGGAAAAAGTCTTTATTGTTTGGAACAGTATACTTTCTAGGTCCCATGGGATCCTGGGACCCTCGAAAATTGTAGGCACGTATGGAGTGTTTGTTTCGTTATCATATCTTACTCAGGTGTTCGCTTCAGACTGTCATCATCTGATGATGCTCAGCTAAAGAAGCCACATAACTCTTTAACATTTAGGAGTTAGAGGATAGTGCTGCAATTTGTCGACAGGAACTACTCATATCTAGTACTACTACTACTACTAACTACCACTGAAGTTTAAATTTTTTTTAATAAACTGACTTTAAATCACAGAGAAGTAAAAATATGCTTTTTATCCTACAATACGATAGATATTATAAGGGGAGAGTTGCTGAGCCATACAGCAACCCTGCCTCTCCCCTAAATGTTTTACCCCCTCCCCTGACGAATATTACTGAGCTGGCACCAACTCCGTATTGTATGATAAGAAGCTTATTTTTTACTTATTTGTGATTTGAAGTCGGTTTTATATTTTTATATTAAATCATCATCACAGCCCGTAACAGTCCACTGCAGGACTTAGGGCCTCTCTCACGAAAGTGGAGGTTATTGTCATAATCTCCACGCTTGGCAGGCGGGTTGGAGATCGCAGTGTTTAAATATAATAATGGAAAATGCTGCTGCCCATTTTTCAGACTACGGAGACTTCTCTTCATCTTTTGCCTCGAAAACATTAGTCGCCTTGTACGACACCCATGAATATAAGGGGTTGGTGCTATTCTACTCTGCCGGACACCACACGGCTAATTAAATACTTTACCTTATTTGTCATTTTCTGACGTTCTTAAACCCGCAGTTTAAATCTAAAATATATTGCTTCCAGTTACTTAATTTTGTTATACTGTTGCCGGCGAGAGCATAGCCATCTTTATTGAAAATCAGGAAGCACAATAAACTAAAATTTATAAAATAGTGATATGATTTCATAGTGACAGTAGATTTATAGATTTGTATGTAGTAATGTTGTATTTCCTTAGCTATGTGATGCTTCTAAAGCGAGATCGCAAAACAGCGTTAGAAGATGTGAAGGCCTACCTGAATAACCCTATAAACGCTTTCACCCTCATAAAGAGACTGACTGTCGACCTGGAATACCTGGAGTCACAAATTCATAACAGTCCAGGTAAACTAAACTTACTAATGCTGATTTCACACGAGGGCAGAACAGTAGGACAGAACAGATTGGATAAACAGTGGCGTTCAAAAAGGAGAGTCCGCGAGTGATTTTGATGGTTATACATATAGTGCGATAGTTTTATAGTGTCGTCCATTGATAATTTAGGAGGTTTCATTTTAATATCAAAACAAACAAATGTTAAGTAAACAAACCACAAGCCATATGCTAAACTAGTTCACACGCATCCAGCCACACGTCAGACGAGCAAGAGAGGTGGTGGGGGGAGCTAACTGCCCCGAAATATAGAACGGCGAGCTATTAACGGTTCTGCCTTAGTTACTATCACGACAAGTACTGTTCTGTTTCGGTTCAAACAGTAGCAGTGCTGTGCTGCCCACTGTTGTGCCTCACTGCTTTGCTCGTGTACAACCAGCATGTATGTATAGCATAATAATGGCATGTTTTAAGTAGGTATGTTAAAGTGTATCGTCACTGTCGTGTCAGCTGGTGGACTTTCACGGCCTGAAATAGGTTTGGCTTCTCTTGAAGGTCGTGTGGCATGCGGCATGTTTGGCATCCACGCGTTTTTTTGTTTATTTTGCGCCTAACGCATAGGAAGTGGGCACCCTTCGGTTGGCCTCTTTATATTTAAGTACCCATTGATTTTGTGGGATCTTAAGACACCCCACAAAATCAACCGAGCAATGGCTTTCACCTTGTCTGTTGTAGCCATCGTCTTCCTACGACATCACACTAGTTGGCGGGAAATGAAGCACATACCTAGTTTCGCCTTTGAATTTATCACATGTGCGACAGGGACCACGATGTGTTTCATTTATCGCGAGACATCTGTATAAGGTCGTAAGTCCATCTTATGGTAGACCATCCTGTGCTAGGCTTATGCCGACACTTGACCATCACTCGAACGCTTTTTCATCCTATCAATAATTTCCACTTAAAATTTTATTGTAAAAGCTATTGCGGTGCCTATAGTTGTGCGATCGTTTACCTATTGACATCTTTGAGCTTTTGATTTTGTACTGGCTAGATGGAACGACAATCTGCGCAAAACGGCTGGATGTAACAAAGCTGCGAACTGGTTTAGATAAGTATGTTCTTCCGAGGCAGGTCAACACACATAGGACATAGGACATTGGCCCTACTGCAATGGCTGTATACGATTTTAATGGGAAAGGAAAGAAAATTCCTGTCTGCTTGGTGCATTTATGAAACCAATTTTGTTTCCAGGTTTTGAAAGGTCTGATGCCAAATATCCCAACATGAGTGATTTATCTGGAGCTGTTATAGGGTTAGAACGTTTACGCAGCACCTATCGACTCAATATCAGACAAATGGCTGAGGGCAATTTGAAAGGTGCAAAAAGGTAACATGAGCCCACATCTGCTTTTAGCGGCAATGTGCGTGCAGTTTCTTCATCGAAGAGAGGTAGGGCATAGCGGGGTATCCCGTTCGAATTGGAGCCGCCCGACTGAGGAAGTATACCTTACAGAATACCGCAGCTAAACAATACTCATTTAAATAGTATTGTGTTTCTGCCGGTGAGTAAGGTCTCCAGTGTTCCATGCCATTGACTCGAAACGAGTCATTGCATGCCTTTTGGCTGCCAGAGCAACTTGTTATAGAGGCGGGCAACGTATTGGCGATACTCTTGGTGTTGCTAATATACATTCCTCTTTAAAAGACCACGCTGCGTACAGGGATGCCAAACGTGCCAGCAAACGAGCGGTAGCCAGAGCCAGACGAGACCACTTACGTCCTTTATATGATAAGTTGGAATCGTCTGAGGGGCAGAAACTCATTTTCAAGTTGGCACGATTGAGGGTTAAAGCGGCACAGGACATTTCCACGTGCCGCTGTGTTAATGACCCTAGCGGTAACCTGTAATGCGCTCGTACTTCCACGAGCTGCTCAACAAGCAGCACAAAGAGGTGCAGCCCCCGAACCTCCCTCGGAACCAAGGACTTGTGCCACCGATAACGCCTGAGGAAGTCGAGACGGCTCTTCGCCGCATGAAGAATCGGAAAGCTGTCGGGCCCGATGGAGTCCCAATCGAGGCGTGGAAATCGATGGGCTCTCGTGGTGTAAGCATCCTAACCGACCTTTATAACCGCATTCTCCGCACCGGGAAGATACCAGACCAATGGAGGCTAAGTATTATTACTCCAGTCTATAAGGGCAAGGGCTCGGTGCGGGAGTGCACCAACTACCGCGGTATAAAGGTGATGTCTCACACCATGAAGCTCTTCGAACGCATTGTGGACTCTCGGATCCGGCGGGAGTGTACAATCTCGGAGTGTCAGTATGGGTTTCGGCCGAGTTGTGGGACCATGGACCCCGTATTTGCCCTGAGAACTCTCATGGAGGGATACAGATCAAAGAACACACCCCTTCATTTCCTGTTTCTGGATATGCAGAAGGCCTTTGACTGTATCCCTCGGGAGATGATATGGTGGGCATTGCGGTCGAAGTCGATACATGAGGCCTATATTGACATTATCCGAGACATGTACCACGATTCCGATTCTATAGTAAGGACTGCCGTTGGTGACACCAAACCGTTCCCGATTACCGTTGGGGTACATCAGGGCTCTGTGCTCAGCCCACTTCTGTTCAACGTGATATTAGACGTATTGTCAGACAGCATCCGAGATTATCATGAGGTACCTCCATGGCTGCTCATGTATGCTGACGATATCGCGCTGACAGACTCTGACAAGGGGCGGCTAATTCAACGTGTAAAAAAGTGGAAGGAGGCACTTGAGAACGGCGGTCTGAAGATAAATGTGGCGAAGACAGAGTACATGGCCTGCAACAGTGCAGATCCCCTACCCGTGCGCATAGGCGATGAGGAAGTCAAGTGCACGGATCAGGTGAGATACTTGGGATCTGTGCTTAGCTCAACCGGGGACATCGATGGCGACGTCAAGGCCCGAATATCCGCTGCTTGGGCCAAATGGCGGGAGGTAACAGGTGTCATTTGTAACCCCAAAATGCCGATAAAGTTGAAGGGACAGGTCTATAAGACCATCGTTAGACCTGCTCTTCTTTACGGTAGCGAGACTTGGCCCCTTTTAGAGCGACACAAGCAGGAGCTGCGTGTCACGGAAATGAAGATGCTGCGGTGGATGTGTGGAGTTTCACGGAAGGATCGGGTTCGGAACGCCCACATTCGGGGTAGCCTTGGCGTCCGTGACATCGCAGATAAGCTGCAAGAGTGCCGCCGTCGATGGTATGGTCAAGTCTTACGCAGACCGGCAAGTTATGTGGGGAACAAGTGTCTGGCTATGCCGCCCCCGCCGGGCACGGGAAGGAGAGGCCGGCCCAAGAAGCGATGGCTTGACGTTGTCAAGAACGATATGCGTGCCAATAAGCTCACCACGAGAGATGCCGAAGACCGAGCGAGGTGGGCCAGGAATAGCAGGAAGGCGGACCCTGGGCCCTCGCGTGCTGCGCGGGGACGAAGCCGGGACATGACGCCAGGATGATGATGATGATGATAGGCAATGGTGACCACTTTCCATCAGGTGACCCCCTTGCCTGATGGCCTACCGTATAACATAAAAAAATCTAACGATTCTCTGACAGTACGTCTCGTTTACGATTAGTTCGACGACAGAAAGTTTCATTGACGAAGGATTCGTTGATAAAACTATTCATTTATTGTGACTTCGACGACAGAACATTTCATCGACGAACGATTCGCCGGCAGAACTTTTCCTTTAAAACTATTTCGACGATAAAACATTTAAGCAACGAAAGGTTCGTCGTGAAACTTTTCAACAACAAACCATTCGGTTAATTTCAGTGTGTTAAAAGAATATTTTATATTATTTACTAAAATATTTCGTATCCATTTCAATTTTATGAACTATGAACTATTGTATAGGTGCCTACTGCACACCCGCACCCACACCCGGTGAATTGCAAAATTTCAGCAAAATCCGTTCAGTAGCTTTTTGGATACTCCTATGATACGAAATAATATAGAAGATCAAACTTTTAGCATTCTGAAATTCACCGAACGGTTTGTTGTTGGAAAGATTTCACGACGAACCGTATGCCGCTGAACTGTTCTGTCGACGAAATAGTTATAAACTAAAAGTTCAGTCGGCGAATCATTCGTCGATGAAACGTTCTGTCGCCGAACTTACAATAAATGAAAAGTTTTATCGACGAATCCTTCGTCGATGTAAGGTTCTGTCGTCGAACTAATCATAAACGAAAAGTTTAGTCGGCCAATCCTTTGTCGGCACGAAATGTTTTGTCGTAGAACTAATTATAAACAAATCGTTTTGGCTTCGAATCGTTCTGTCCTCGAACTAATAATAAACGAAACGTACTGTCGGCGAATTGTTCGATGAAGAAACGTTTATCGGAAAAAAAATTCCGACTTGTGCGAGTGGAGCTCTTGTTTTGCGCACGCCTCACCACTCTCACTCACTCGTATCCGGTGCCGCTATTGGCTTACCGCAGGAAGTTAGGGGATCAGGTAAATGGTTAGTCACCAGTGAAAGGCTGCCCAGCCACCTCACAAAAAATCTCTACTTTACCGGTTGGCGACTAGATGGGAGGGCCAGGTAGACAATCTAGGGGGGTCGGGCGTACCTGCAATTTCCGCGTCAAGCAATTTCCCGTGCGGCAATAGTGAGTATGCTAGCTGGTCGGCGGAGCGCCACCTCGTCTAACTACCGTCCCCCTAACCTAAAATTATCTCATATTGTATCATATATCTGTTGCTGAATAAGGGGATACCTTGAACCTGGTATAGAAGGAACGATAGTTGACTACGCAAATGGTCCTACTCAAGCCGATACTGATTAAAAATATTTGCGAAACGTTAAGAGATGACTTTGTAATTTTCAGCTATCCTATGTCAGTGGCCGACTGTTTTGACGTGGCATTAGTTCTGCACGACAGTAAAAAGTACAACGCTTCAATAGACTGGCTAGCTCAAGCTTTGCTGAAGTATAGTAAAGGTGAACCAGTCCATCCTACATCATTAAAGGACATATTGAAGTCACTTGCTCACTCCTACGAAAGATTGGGTTCGTATATGAGTTAATGGATGTCATGTAACAGTGTTTGGGTAGTACCAAAAACCCTCGTTCCTTGACTTTTTCTTTCCCTTCCTTTAAAACACCTGGAATTTGATCACGCATACTACATATATCCTATATTTTTCTATTATCTTCTATTCTTCTATCTATCTAAAACTAAAATACTATCATAAAACGGTAGGATTCTGGGACGTAATCTCGCAATATGTAATAAATATTTCCTTTTGTAATTTTTGAAATACAATCTCAGCCGTGTCTCATCTAATCGGGTATGTCGAACAAGAGATACCTACAGCTTAACCTTCTTGTATTACTAGCATTCATACAATACGAAGGTCATTTAAAATGGTAACGCGGGCAAAAGCTAAACTGTCATAAAAACCATTTTCACGCCGACGATGTTGAGGGCAATCTTAAATAATTTTATAGGTTTTATAGGTCCAGTTTTGGGCTGGAAAAATTTAACCTATTGAAACAATGTCACGATGAGAAAAATAAGAGATATTAAGCTAATGTCTGTTGTGAACTTTCCACATATAAATGTGTGAACAAGCATTCCTCAAC
This sequence comes from Blastobasis adustella, assembly GCA_907269095.1. NCBI lineage: Eukaryota > Metazoa > Arthropoda > Insecta > Lepidoptera > Blastobasidae > Blastobasis > Blastobasis adustella. The sequence goes on along the minus strand of OU026115.1, from coordinate 4,101,890 downwards.
AAAAAAGGCTGGCTCTGATTTTGAAGTGGTCGCATCCACGCGAGCGCTCGCATTCTAATGCCTGTCTTATAACTAGCAATTTACCAAAAAACTTATATAAGTAGTTTCTCAGTTATCTAATACAAGCTTTGCTTACTTTGGGGCTAAATGGCGCTGTGCGAATTTGTTCAAGCATGTTTATTTATTTATTCACCACGAATGTAAGAGACAGGTAGCGCACGCGAGCGCTCGCGTGGATGCGAGCGGTTCAAAGATAGGGCCCTGGTCTTTCTATACTCCATCTTAATATTTATAAAGATGCGAAAGGCGTCATTCACCGCGTATTACCTTCGTTCAGCCTTCTTTCCACAAACATTCAACACTTTCACGCAACATTTCATAATTATTTGGTATTGATAATTATTTACAAAAAGCTATGAAAAATTCACAGGTGACGTCAAAACTTCCCAGCTATGGAAGGACCGGATTACCAGGTTCACTCTATTTACATTACAAAAATACCAGAAAATGGCCAAAGATCTTCTAAAGGTTTGTATTTTTTATTCCAAATATTACTACTAAGTTTATTTTAATTTGTGATATATACGAGTACACTGCGATACTGACTTTTTTAGTTATGTGTATTAGATGAACAATAATCGATGCTCCTACGGTGAGGGAAATCATCGTGAGCAAACCTGCACAATGAGGCGACTGAATTTGTAAACATGATCCAGAGTCCTATTTTTGAACCGCTCGCATCGAGTCCAAAGGCATAAATTTGTTGTATTGTAATGTTATTAAAAATTTATAGAATGTTTCATGCCAAAAATAAAAAAAACCGTTCGACTCGTCAAAATGCAAAGCATCATCGTGATGTAAATGTCCAGGTTGTGCTCTAGCGCAAGAGGGACCGGGGTCCGCCTTACCATGATCCTGAATTTGACAAACCAGATAATCTCAGTGGAGCGACTGCCACCTGACCTCTGTAACCCTGCTACCAGGAAAACCTGACTCTGGTCAGGTTAGATCATAATTACACATTCAGTCGCCTGAATATGCAGGTTTCATCGCGATGTTTTCCCTTACCGTAAGAGCATCGGTTAGCATTCAACTAATGTACATAACTCGAAACGAGCCATTGCCAACGGCCGCAGTGAGATTCGAACCCGGTAGCTCTCGCTTACGAGTCGCATGCACTCCTAAATACTCATAAACAATTATTTTATTTAAAAATTCAGGACTCGCCAAGATTTTCGCCCGCCGATCGTGGTTTTCAAACAAGTAACAGTTTGTGTAGAGGAATGACTAATGTTTCAAGAGAAGTTCTTAGCAAGTAGGTAAAACGTATTAGGCTATGCGGTATCTGGAAGCCCATTGCCATCTTTGTCAGCCTCCTTTTTTCTGTTTTAAGTTTAAAACACAAAATATTTCTTCAAAATATTAGTTCCTCAATAATTAAAATTGTTTCTTACAAGTACACGTTTCGAACTGGCACACCACTTTAGACAAATCAAATCGACATTTATGCATATACGTGTATAATATTTACATTCACTACATACAAAATGTGCTTCTTTCTTTAAAAAGTTAGTATGTGTAGTTTATTTATAATAGTATCCCTAGCATTTAATTTGTAGTAGAACACTGATTCAAATAAAAGGTTTCCTTGTAAGTGGAAATAAAAACTACTTTCTTTCAATGTAAATAAATACCCTTTCGTTTTGTCTGTTTTATGAATAAATCTCACTGCTTTGTTGTTTGTTTAATATGATGACTGAGTCAATATTTTTTAATTCTACAAAATTATAAAATATTATATACTGGTATTTTTTTATTTATCAAATCAATAAAAAATTACAAAGATAAAGCGTTCCAAAGTTTCGGAGTGGTGGCTCGTGATGTCACTTCTGAGTATAATTTCGCCTCAGGCGTGACGTCACGCAACATTTCAACGTACTGTATCAGCGTTTATTTTTGTTTAAGTAACATAAACATAATCATAACGTATCCAATATCTTTTTATGTCATCATTTATATTTATAAATAATTTGAACATCCACAGGCTAAAATGTTTCTACTTAACTCATAATAATCCGTTTCTGAGACTGGCTCCTTTCAAGTTAGAACAACTCTATATCGATCCAGATATTAATATGGTACACGATGTCATTAACGATTTTGAGATAAACCACTTCATAGAAAAATCAATGCCAAAGGTAATTTTTTTGTGGCTTCGCTCATCAGCATTATCATCTTGGCGTTAAGTCCCGGTTGCGCTCTCGCGCTCTCGCGAGGGCCCGGGGACTACTTTCCTGCTCCTCTTGGTGGTATGTTTGTTGGTACACATCATCATCATCGTCCTAGCGCTTATCCCGACCTCTGCCAGGGTCCGCTGTCCTATTCAATCTTCCCCGTTTCGCCCGGTCTTCGAAAGCCTCTCGTCGTAAGCCATTGAACATCGCATTCGACTCTGCGATGTCAATCCATCGCTTCTTGAGTTGCCCACGAAGCCTTGGCAACCCAAGATACCTTACCTGATACAGGCAGATTCAGGCAGGCAGGTTTGTTGGTACACATGCCGTTCCTAATTACGTCTAGCCACCGCTTCTTGGGCTGGTGTCTCCTTTGTTTCCCCAGTGTGACATTTGTTCCCTACGTAGTTGGCCGTTCTGCGCAAAACTATAATATTCAACACTGAATTTCTGTCAACCTGAGTACTTCTGCTGTCAAGTGGCTTCCTCAAATTTTTCACGACTTTCTTGTCAGTCTGTAATAAAACTCCTAACTAAAAAAATTTTTCAGTTAAAGAGAGCTGTGAGGAATGGAACAAAAAAGGAATTCGCAGCGTTCCGGGTTGCTAAACTGGCCTGGTTCTCATATAATGAAACAGACATAATGCGCCGGGTCTCCAAGAGAATGGAGGACTTTTCTGGCTTCGACTTAAGTAGAGCTGAGCAACATCAAGTGGCAAATTACGGAATTGGAGGCCATTATGCGCAACACCACGATTATTTTCCAGTAATAATAATGATTTAAACATGAAGCTATCTTTTGTCAAAAAAGAAAACCTTTAAAAATACGATGATGTCCCAGGAGTACATCTAAGATGTACCTCGGAGTCATTTCAACTCTCCCCTGCGTCCGTGTACCTAACAATTTTCCATTCCCATGACGCCGAGCTATATATATATAGTAAACTTATTATTATTAGTTATTGTTTTAGACAAATAACAACATAATATTATTTGTACAGAGCCAAAATTTTTTGGAAGCTTGTGTGGCGACCAGGGGAAACAGATTTGCCACCATTCTATTTTATGTGAGTCATAGATGAGTATATAATCATTTTGTTGTTAATGTCCTGGCTGTTTTCGTGTACGAAAGCCCAGGGTCCGCCTTAACCACGATCCAAGATTTGGCAGATCAGGTAATTTCAGCGGGGCGACTGCCATCTGTCCTCCGTTACCCTGCTACCAGGAGAACCTGACCAGATTGGATCATACTTACACACTGAGTGGCCTCATTGTGCAGGTTTCATCACGATGTTTTCTTTCGCCGTAAGAGCATCAAGTATCAAAATAATAACAATAACAAAGGTATTTGTCCATTCATTGCTACATTCAAAACGTGTTTTGCAGTTGTCAGACGTAACTTCTGGTGGTGGAACGGTCTTCGACAAGCTTGGAGTGTCGGTGCCTGTGAAGAAGGGAGCTGCATTAGTATGGCGCAATCTGCTTCCTACAGGGCAGGGTAACGCCAGAACCACTCATGCTGCATGCCCTGTGCTCGTAGGGAATAAATGGGGTAACTCTTAACCTATTGTCTACAAGGCCTCGTACGCTACAATAACACCTACAACAAATACATCCGCTATTTACATACACCACCATACCACAGTACACTTTTATAATAACCTGGTCTTATGTTACAACTACTCCTACCGATATTATTTTATTTTATTATATCTACATGTCCGAACGACACCGATGCAACTCAAGTTGTCATCTATCACTACGAAATATGCTGCAGTACTCATGCATTGTTATTATTTGTTTATGATATTATTAACTAATGAATAACAACAGATCATTTTTAAAATTTGGTTTGCTAAATCCGGGTTCTTTGGGGTCAAATCATGATGAATTTATATTCGCTATGGAACGACATGCTGTCGATGTTATGGCAATTAACGAGACTTTGCTGCGGGACGGGGAGGACGCTCGCGCACCGTGTGTGGCGAATTACAGGCTGCGGCACCGGCCCCGAGGGCCCAGAAGCCGCCGCGCGCGCGGTGGCGGGGTCGGTTTCTATCTGCGGCGCAGGTTACGAATCCGCGAGTTACCGCTTACAATCACACCGTCCGTCGAACAGATGTGGATTGCTACTAATATAGCAAGTAAAAAGATTGTAATTAGTACCGCGTATCGCCCTCCCTGGCTAAGTGTCGATATTTTTCTAGACGCACTCACTAATACGATTTCTTCATTATCACAATACGATCATATAATTATTTTAGGTGACTTCAATATAAACACATTAGTAAACACCGCAAACTGTTCAAAGCTTAACACTTTTCTCCAGACATTTAATTTAACTCAATATGTACATAAACCTACACATTTTACGGAGCACAGTGAGACTTGTTTGAATTTAATTTGCAGTGACCTTTTAGTACATCATAAAAACGTCGACATCAACTTAAATCTTAGTAATTATTGTTTCGTCACATGTGATGTCCGTATTAAGAATCCGAAAATTACAAACGAAAATTTACTTATCGTCCCATAAAGTCCATCGACGCTGATAGCTTTAATATCGCCTTGAGTAACATAGACTGGCTAGGTATGATCTCTATAGACGGCGTTGAGGCTCTGTTAGCTGAATTTTCCAATACTTTAATGTCCTTGTTTGATAAATTTGATCCTGAGAAAACGATTGTGGATAAAGAGGAGAATCACCCGTGGATCACTGACACGATAAAACAAATGATAAGTCTCCGAAATGAGGCACATATCAGGTGTCGGCGAAGTGGAGAACATGCGCACACGGCGTATTATAAACAGTTAAAAAAGTGTGTCTCTTCGGCGATCTATAATGAAAAGGTGTCGTATTTTGCCCAACATAATAATAATCATTCCCCTCAGCATCGAACTCTTTGGAAAAATTTACGAAAAACTTTGAATGAGACCAGTAAAAAATGTGAGACTTCTCTACCTGGGAATCTGTCTGACCCAAATTTAATTACTAAACACTTTGCCTCTGCACCCGGTGTGGATGAAGTTTTTCCCGCGTATCAGTCTTCCTTCGAGATGCATAGATTGGGTCAAACAACATTTATTTCCGGCCAATGGGGGAGGATGTACTTTTAAGGATCTTAAGGTCCTTAAAATCTAACGCTGCTGGGTCTGATCACATGACTATTGAAATCTTGCTTATAAGTCTACCCAATTCAGCTAGTGGTATACTAGAAATAGTGAATCGATCACTTCAAACTTCGACATTCCCCCAATTATGGAAAACTGCCTTGGTTACTCCCTTGCCAAAGAAAAATATTATTACAGATCTAAAAGATCTACGACCTATAAGCATACTTCCGTGTCTATCGAAGGTTGTTGAAAGAGCAGCTTGCATTCAACTGACCGATTATTTGGAGAGTTCAAGTAATAAAATAATCATCTTGGCGTTAATGTCCCGGTTGGGCTCTCGAGAACGAGGACCCGGGGTCCGCCTTGTCCATGATCCAGGATTTGGCAGGTCAGGTAATTACAGTGGAGCGACTGCCATCTGACCTCCATGACCCTGCTACCAGGGGAACCTGACCAGATTGGACCATGGTTACACATCCAGTCGCCTGAATGTGCAGGTTTCATCACGATGTTTTCCCTCACCGTAAGAGCATCGGTTAGTATTCAACTAATATACATAACTCAGAAAACAGTCATTGGTACATGGCCGGAGCGGGATTCGAACCCGGGACCTCTGGCTTACGAATCGGATACTGTAACCGCTCAAGAGAGTGGAGAGTTCAAGTATACTTCCCAAATACCAGTCAGGCTTCAGAAAATCACGAAGCATATCTACAGCCCTTATGAGTGTTGTGGATGACATTTTATCGGCACAAGATACAACAAACGGCACTCTTCTCGTATTGCTTGATTATTCCCGGGCATTCGAGTCTCATTACTTCTCTCCAAACTGAGATTTTACGGTCTCGAAACGGGTGCGATGGAGATGGAAGTAATGCCTTTTTAGACCCTGTATCTTTACTGGGTGCCCCAGTTCTCGATCCTTGGACCAATTTTGTTCATTCTATACACGGCTGACCTTTCGAATCACATTTAGCACTGTAAGTTTCACTTGTATGCTGATGACACTCAGATTCGTACTTCATTTAAGCCCAATGATACCGGAAATGCTATTCAAATTGTAGAAGAGGATCTCCAAAGTATCGCTTCCTGGTCTATTGATAACACATTAATACTTAATCCTATTAATTGTGCACTTATACCGGAAAAAAATTTTAAAGCGATGGGTAAAGATACCAAACAAAACTGAAAATGCTCTAAATGTAAAGAAAAGACATCAAAACGTCTTAGTAAAAATACACAATCGCCGAAAGACTCTCGTAATACTGCAAGTGCTCCTGTAGTGGACAAACCATCTACGCATGTAAGAGAGAAAACGGAAGTGGCATCCCGGGTGATCCAAGTGGCTACGCCTACACCAACACATGTAACCATTCGTAATCTGACAAAATCTCGACATTTATCTTTAGACATGGAAGAGTCCGAGGAAACCAATTTATCTAAAGGCACTGAAGACTACACCTTTAGCAGTGTACCTGACCTGTCAATACGGGCAGAGCAATTAAAAGAAGAGGAATTAAAATTAGAAATAGCAGAATTAAAAGCTCAACTTTCGGGAGCTGACCTAGAAATTGAGGGCCTTGTAAATGAAGTTTATAGCTTAAAAAGACTAATTAAAGAAATGAAGAAAAAAACAGAACAATATAAAGATTTGTATATGAAAACACTCATCACACCAAAGAGAAAACTTTTACGCCGGGTTGTGGATGAGACTCCTCAATCAGTACGTCAAGACATTCGGTTACGAAAATCGTCTGGCAGTATAGTGAAGAATGACCACTACAGTAAGAAAAACAATGAAGACAGCGAACAATTAGCAGCTCCAATGAATATTTTGTCCGAGACTTCAGCTTCAAGTAAAACATCAATACACAATCACATTAAATGCAAGGCTGCACAGAAGCAAGAAGATGTATCAGAAGTAGAACGACGTATATTCATATTTGGAGGGTCTCAATGTGTAGGGCTAGCACAAACCCTAATTAACAGTAGGTTAATAAGTAAATATGGTAAGTACAAAATATACTCGTTCATTAAACCTAATGCGTGCACTAACCAAATATTGGACACATGTAAGTTATATGACATTGAATCGAATGACACAGTTGTATTATCTGTAGGGCAACATGACACAAACCCTACAAAAATAATGACTGAGCTCAGTGCTCTCCTAAAATCGTTGACATGTAATGTACATATTATAAAATTTGACCGCAATATTTATTTAAATGAAATAAAATTAAATAATTTATTAAAAACCATATCAAATAATTTTAATAATTGTAATTTTTTGGACATTAACTATGATAATGTACATTTCAGACATGTTAATGATATTATTTGTAAAAAATTAATGTATGCCTTGATCAAAAATTTTACGAAGAATATTACCTAAATTGGAAAAATATCTTAAAACAACGCAGACAAGTATATAAACTATTTAAAAGTACAAAAGAATCTACTAAAATTAACCTCGTAAAGGGCACGATTCCCTATTACTTCAACAAAATACGAAATATTAAGCAAACACTGTTACACAGTGACACATACATAGATAAAACCTCTGATAATGTACTTGTAGATAATAAATCTGAGTCTAGCGAACAAAACAAAACCAAAAAAGGAACTATACCATATTATTTCTCGACTAAAGAACATAAAAAAAACAGCTTTTTCGCCACTAATAGCCTCATAATTCTTCATCAAAATATACAGGGTTTGCGTTCAAAAAAAGAATTTCTTGAAATTACTCTACGCGGACTTACTTCAGAACTTGACCCTGATATTCTCTGTTTTACCGAAACCTTCGTAAAAGAAAATGAAGAAAAGAATATCCTACTGCAGAAATATCAATTAGGTGCTATAACTAGCAAGACCCAAAAAAAGGGGTAGCTCATGTATATTAGTGAAACAAGGACTGCCTTATGACGAGCTGGTACTGAATGATATAGCTTCCAACATTAACTTTGAATGTTGTGGAGTAAATTTAACTGGGTACGGCGTATTAGTTATCTGTATCTACAGAAATACCTCAAACCGCAAATCAGATTTAGAATGTTTTCTTAATAAACTAGAACTTCTACTGTATAAACTACATAGCTGAAGCGTTTAATAATTATTTTATAACATTAAGTAATAAACAAAATCCAAATTTAAAATTACCAAAAAATAAAAGCAACATAAATGACACAATATATCTCAATCCTGTTACCGCAAATGATATTACAAAAGTTATATTGTCATTGAACAATACCAACGCGGAAGGTTATGACGGTATCTCTACTCAAATTATAAAAGAATCCAAGGTTGAGATTAGTAAGGTGCTTGCATACCTAGTAAATCTGTCTATGGAAACAGGAGTCTTTCCAGAAAGGCTAGAAAAGTATATTGTAAAGCCCTTGTACAAAAAGAAAGATAGAACTTCAATGGGTAATTATAGACCTATCACATAGATACATTTTTTTCAAAAATATTCGAGAAGATAATGCATAGCAGGTTGACAAGTTTTTTTGAGAAGTATAATGTAATCCACAAATGTCAATATGGTTTCCAGAAGAATAGGTCTACCATGCATGCTGCGTTTGATCTCATAACAGAAATTCTAAGAGCATTTAATGAACAGTACTTTGTCAGTGCATTATTTTTCGATATGACCAAAGCTTTCGACTTGGTTTCTCATAAATCGCTGTTGTCGAAATTAGAAAGCAATGGAGTTAGAGGGCCAGCTCTAAGTTGGATAAAATCTTACTTAGAAGATAGGCAGCAATGCGTTGAGATATAAAAACTAAATGATAAACAGGTGTTACAAAATCATAGATCAGACTATAGAGGTAATAACTCAGGTGTTCCCCAGGGAAGCGTACTGGGACCTTTATTATTTATCCTGTACATAAATAACCTAATTGAATTAACTAATTATAAAAGTTTATTGTTCGCTGACGACCTCTCAATTGTAGTGGCGACAAATAAAAAACTAGGAATAAATCACCATAAAAATGACATTCGTAATGTTCTTCAATCTATTTTAGTATGGACTAATGATAATAATTTAGACATTAATATTGACAAATCAAATTTCATAAAGTTGAATCATCATATCAGCCAGAAGACGCCCACTGCTGGGCATAGGCCTCCCCCAGAGATCTCCACAAAGGCCGGTCCTGTGCTTTTCGCATCCAGCTGGTACCTGCGATCCTTACCAGGTCGTCAGTCCACCTTGTGGAAGGCCTACCCACGCTGCGTCTTCCGGCACGTGGTCGCCACTCGAGAACTTTACTGCCCCATCGGCCATCTGTTCTTCGAGCTATGTGCCCTGCCCACTGCCACTTTAGTCTGGCAATCCTTAGAGCTATGTCGGTGACCTTGGTTCGCTTGCGGATCTCCTCATTTCTGATTCGATCGCGCAAAGAGACTCCGAGCATAGCTCTTTCCATTGCCATTTGGGTAACAGTGAGCTTTCTTATAAGGACCATAGTGAGCGGCCACGTTTCAGTTCCGTAAGTCATCACTGGCAACACACATTGGTCAAAGACCTTCGTTTTGAGACACTGCGGTAACTGGGACCGGAATGCTGCCCAACCGAGTTGGATTCGTCGATTGACCTCTTTCTCGAAGTTGGACCTACCTAACTGAACTATATGTCCTAGGTATGAATAGTCGTCAACAACTTCAAGTGGAATGCCTCCAACTGTCACTGGAGTAGGCACAACATGGACATTCGACATAATTTTCGTCTTGTCAATGTTCATTTTAAGACCTACTTGTTGAGAGGCACTACAGAGGTCATCGAGCATTTTGCCCAAGTCTTCCAGGGTTTCAGCCATGACTACGATATCGTCAGCAAATCTGAGGTGAGTGAGGTACTAGCCGGAGGAGACGAACTGACATAGTGGCGTTTTCGTACAAACCCTTCAGTGCTTCGATATATCGATAGACAATTTGGCACCGCTGTAGAGACTGGAGCACCGCCCAAGTTTCGATAGAATCGAAGGCTTTCTCATAGTCCACAAATGCCAAGCATAATGGCCGGTTATACTCTTCGGTCTTCTGTATAACCTGCCGCAGCGTATGTATGTGGTCTATGGTACTAAAACCTTTTCGGAATCCGGCTTGTTCGGGAGGCTGGAAGTCATCAAACCTGCGTGCGAGACGATTCGTAATGACTCTCGAAAACAGCTTATACACATGGGTCAGCAGCGATATTGGTCTGAAGTTCTTCAAGAGAGCCTTATCATCTTTCTTGAAGAACAATATCCGGCGTTTTTCCCTCGAGGATGACGGAATAAAGTTGAATAAATGCAATGAATTGAATAATATTGACATCGACGGTAACATTTTAAGAAAAGCTCAAGTTGTGACGTCTTGGGAATAGCAATTGACGAATTATTAAATTGGAAGCATCATGTAAACAGTGTCTGTAATAGATTAAATAGTTTTTCTTATGCTCTACACAAGTTTGTATTAGCAGCATCAAAATTATGGGTATGTGGAATCTGTGCTCCGGTATGGATTATTGATTTCGGGCAACAGCACAGATATAAATCAGGCATTTGTTGTCCAAAAAAAGTAATAAGAGCTATCTGTAGAGTGCTTCCGTATGAACCATGTCGTCCTCTATTTAGATCTCTAAACAAAAGGTATCTAAAGTTTGTTAGAGTTAACCACAGCTTATTTAAAGTTGCAAAGGATATATTTATTAGAAATTCCCGAAACCCATATCGCCTTGTACACGAAGTTACACCGAATTCTACTTTGTATTTAGCAATGTTATTCGATGAGTATATCAATATTTAATAAAATTCCAAAACAAATTCAAAAAGGACTTGTATAAATGGCTATTGGAGCACTCCTTTTATTCTGTTAAGGATTTTTTAGAGTTTAAGGTAGCATAAGGTGCATGTTCATTAACACTGAACAAATTTGCATGCCTGTTAATACTGGCTGAACATGTGAGAGCCACTATGTGATGATTATCTTAAGACCATGTTTTAAGCAAATAAATATTCTATTCTATTAAATCGAAGTTTATGATTTTGGGGTCAAAAAATGTGATTAAAAACATCTCGCAGCACAAGTTTACTATTACTGTATGCGGAGCACAAGTGAAACGAGTTTCGGAAGTTCGAAATCTAGGGCTGTGCCCATGCACAGCCCTAGATTTCGAACTTCCGAAACTCGTTTCCATACGAACATCTACGTTTTGAAAATCACGTTATTGGAGTCGTACGAAATTGACTTTACAGATTGAAAGTTATGTACAAAATCCGGAACTTTCTCCCAGTCGATCTACGCGTGCAGTTGTGTGAGGCTCTTATCTTGTCTAAGTTCAAACATGGTCACACTGTGTATGGTCCTCGGTTGCTCTTGTAGTGTGTAGCGCACACCTCACCCCGCACTTAGGGTATATAAGTAAGTTAGGCTAAGTAATTCAATCCATTATACGTCTGAACCTAAGACATTGAGTATTATTCCAACATCCCGTAAGCACCACATTGCATGGCGATCCTGCCAGTGCTGCCTCGCGGCAGCGCTGCGCGACGGGTACAGTTTAAATAAAAATATTAAAATAAAATAAAGTTAAGAAGAACATCATAATATTTGAAGAGGAAGTTATTTGATAAATATGAAGACTTTTATATCAAAGAAGAAATACGAAGAGATTAAGACGTTTGGAAAACATTTTTTTAATTCAAGAATTATGAGGTTACTGAAATTGTTGAGGAATACTAATGTAAGGAATGATCAAGAGAAAAACTATTATGGCAAATAAGCAGACTCGAATGCAGCCGGGAGAGGTTGGCGACCTGGAGTGGCGCTAAGATCTGAGCGTGGATGATGGAGCTGGGAGAACGAATAGGCATGCTGGAGAAATGGGATAGAATCACGGAAAGTGGCGGAAGGTGCATTTAGTGAAGTGAAAGTGAAAAAGTGTTAGGGTAAAATAGGTACCTAGTAATAATATATTCGTATTTTAGAAATTACAATTAACAATATATGCGCGTGTTGACAATATGGCAAAAATTACAAAAATGTCACGAAACATTTACGAATTTTAAAATACGAGAAGGTAAGTGACGCACTGTCGTTAAAATGAAGATGTTTAAATATTTCCAATATTATCTTAGATTATGTAACCATGTACAAAAGATTGCCCCACATATACAGAGCTGCTGCAATGCAACACATCTGATTTTGTTTCGTTCTCTTAATTAATTATATGCGACTAATGTCTATAAAGTTGTTTAATTAACCTATAATTCTTCCTAGCTAGTGGTTTTAACAACACTGGTTAACTATATTCACAATTTTATTAAACTTATTTTGCATAAGTAATTCATAATTCTCTTAACATGTCAAAGAAAATAAACTAACTTTTTTTAAATTAACTCTTCATTTCATTCGTAATTTCATTAGAATCAAATATCATTATGTAGGTCACAGTATTTTATTTAAAACGCAGTCAGTAACAACGATGAGCGTCGCCGAGATGTTGACGACGCAAAACGTGAGCGGTGCTGGGTTGCACATCGCGACAACGGGATTACATTTTAATGAATCACCTCTTAATAATTTAATTACAAGTGTACCTATAGCTTTCATAATTATCAAATCAGCCTGTATATGTAACAACAAAATGGGTATAGAGTTCTATTAATTAATTTCAGAAATTTTTTAATATTGATTAGATAGTTGGATATTTTAATGAAAACTATAAGTGTGGTTAATTAGTTATTGGTATAGGTACACAGCGATGTATTAAAATATCCTTTTGTGTATACCGCACATTTAGGTACATTGTATGTGGAAAGGCATCGTTTGTGAAGATAAGTGGTTGTTGGTTTAATTATCAATTGGTAGATATGTCGAATGTGGTATTGAATGAGTAAAGTAAGACGGAATGATGAAGGTGACATAAGTAAAAAGTGAGGAAATGAAAAGGTATTATGGAGGCATTGGTTTGCGAAGGTTGGGACTGTAGCTTAGATGAAGCACAGAGAGAATTTGGATTGTTTTGGTTAGCAGGAACGAAAATGGACTGATCACCCATAAGTTATAACGATTTCTGCTAAACAAAAACTTCGAAGGGTTTGTAAATTTTGTAAGGACATGGAAAAGGCTTAATATACCGTCAAAGTATCGGGGTACATATAAAATAATGGTACGGTAAGGAGACGATCCTTCATTTGATCATGGCCGGAACTTAGTTTTCCCCCGTGAAAATGGTTGGAGACAGTTATAAGTCTTAAAAGAAGTGTCCCTTACTTAATAAATATAAATAATAATTATTATGAGTCGACTCATGAAAAGTAAAAAGTACCTTTATATAAAAATGAATGTATATGTAAAATGAGTGGCCACTCAATAAAATAAAATGTGTGTGTACCTGAATTAAAAATAAAGTGATGCGGTACTCGAGAAGTAACTGAAATAATATTAAATTATGATGACTTTGGATGTGTTTGTTAGAATTTAATGATTATATATGAAAGACGATAAATGAGAGAAAATGAACGCATAAAGAAGGAAAATGAAATTATTGGTAATAAATTATTATTTAAGTGCAATTTTATTAAAGGCGTGTGTCACTTGACCTCGTTTATGTTATTTTACAAAATTTGTCAAAATACAATGTACTACCAATGTCAACATAGCAAATTGGTCACTTGTTATAATTAATGCATAAATTTATTGTTGTATTAAAAATATCTGTAATAAATTGTAAACAAAAAACATATAACGTCCCTTTTTTTATTTTTATTACTGTGTGAATGATGTTTTATAATATATCATATTCTCTATTTGTAAACCTTATGAGATACCATTGTAGCAAGTTTATTAATTGTTTAATGCATTTTTTCTTGTTAAAATCATAAATTCATTGTTTTGTAAAAAATTAAAATCAACAACACATAATTGTGTAGGTACCCTAGTTAGGTAAGTACCTACCTATAACCATATATAAGAATTTTTTATCTTGACTATATTATCAGTTTATTATTAAATATGATTGTGTGCTCCGACATGTAACATATTATTATCTTTGCATTTAAGTTGATAATTTTCAATATCAATGTGTATATAGTTTATATTTTCACTTATTTCCAATATACTTATGTTAAAAAATTACTTGTAACGTAAGAATTTTTTTTTCGATAAGGGGGATGTGTAGTGTGTAGCGCACACCTCACCCCGCACTTAGGGTATATAAGTAAGTTAGGCTAAGTAATTCAATCCATTATACGTCTGAACCTAAGACATTGAGTATTATTCCAACATCCCGTAAGCACCACATTGCACTCTTCGATGTCATAAAATTTAAACGACCCGAATATCTCCATGATAAACTGCTGTGGCGTGACTCGGGTTCTCGCTCATTTCGAGCGGATACTTACGTATTGGTACCGTATAAGCACCGTACAACGGCATTTAGGGGCAGTTTCCGTTATACTGCCACAAAGTGCTGGAATTATATTCCACCACCTCTTCGGGACTTGACGTTCAAACGATCTTATACTTCGGAACCTGCTCCTGGAATACCAGAAAACTGTCGCTTCGGGAACTCGCATTTTACCTCCTTATGTAGGCTAGAATTACTTTGGTGGAGTACTGCAAAGGTAGTTTCTATTTTCAATATCAATGTAGTATATTTATTTATTATATCAAGTATGTAGGTATATATTTATTAGTGTAATTATAATATGTATCTTTTTGAAATAATCATTAAAAATTTGCATTATTGTTTGTATCTTTCTTTAACCGTTCGCGTAACGCGCGTGGGATGCATGGGCTTTTCTGAAAACCAGCGCTGTGACAGGCATGAGCCCTCACAGCGTTATGCTGAGACTGGTCCATTTCGGTTGCCGTTACATCACTGGCTGGTCTTACGTAATTTTAATTTCATCGTAATAATAATTTACTGTACTCACCTTAGGTTAAGGATGTAATGTGGTACCGAATAAAGTGCTGTCTATGTTTATGTACGTCATGATGATATGGTGGAAAGTGTCAGCCGTACGAGCGAACGGTCCAAGTGTATATCCACGTGGGAGCTCAATCGTCATCGCGTCATTGAGTATAATCTGTAACCTTTCATCGTTTCATGTGAGACATATGTGCCGGAACTTACCGGAAGACGTACCGTGGGTAGGTCTCCCACAATCCTGCCTGGTGATGCTCGCAAGGTACCAGCCAGTGGATGCGGAACGCAAGACCGGCCTTTGTAGAGATCTTTGGAGGAGGTTTATGCCCAGCAGTGGGCGTCTTCCAGCTGATATGATGATGATATTTATAAAACTCTAAAAGAAACAAAGTAATGGAAAATGGCAACTATTTACCGTAATACCTACGATTTTACTTGGATTTCCTGTAATTTAAATGCTGAATCTCATTATCATTTTAGCGTCAGTATCCCGGCTGTGCTCTCGCGCGCGAAGGCCCGGTGTCCGCCTTGACCATGATCCAAAATTTGGCAAATTATGTAGTTGCAGTAGATCGACTTTCATTTGACTTTCGTAACCTTATTAACAGTGAAACCCATGTTTCCGTCTTTGAGTAGGGATCGGAATAAATTATTGTTATTTTTAATTACAGTTTTAAATAGATGGGTACGGGAGCCCGGCCAAGAATTTACTACGCCATGCACAAAAGATCAGATGAAGTGAAGACATAGTGTCACAATATTTAATTTAATTTGAATGACGTAAAACTGTGAATTATTGTATGTCCGTGAGCAGACCACAGAGCTCACTGTATTCACTTAACATCTGTATATTATTTATATGTATACCAACCTGTGTGTCACAATAAAAGTATTTGAATTTGAATATAATTTATAGACATAGGACTTATTTGTTTAAAAAAAAATTAAATATTAATTTTCATTTATTGTTCTAATAATCGCCAATGTGTATTACACTACTAATATAGTAACAATTTCAATTTCTATGAGCAGAAACTCGTAGGTCATCAATATGATACGTATCAATTGAGATTCAAGAAATGCTTAAAGGGTTTCCCACACTCCCCGCCCTCAGCTCATCCGTTATCCATGTAACACAGTCACCAGACGGGGTAAATGTTTTATAGGTCCATGGGGAACTGACACACTAGCTGTTAAAAGTGTCAAGTCAGACACTAGAGTAAACAGAGCGACCAAAATTGACCAATCATAGAGTCGTATTGAATGCAGTGCGTCTACCAAACCAAAAGCAAATAAAAATGCTTGATATAACGAGCACTGTATGGTAGCATTATAATTATAATTACTTAGACAAGTATAGCCGGCCGGGTTCTATCCCCGGCCGACCAGAAATCGAAATGATGAATTTCAATTTCTGTTACGGGTCTGGGTGTAGTATTTTCAAAAAACTATACAAGTAGTTGATCAGTTATTTGACACCCATAACACAAGCTTTGCGTGAATTTGTCCAAGCATATTTACTTAATTTTTATTATTTTTATAGTGGAGATAGGCCACTGTAAACGCTGCTGTGCAGCAGCAAATTCTCCTCTAAAACACCTTTTAGCACGGAGTAGATATACCCCTTGTTCTTAATGCGAGTTGGATCATCTGTTGATATCAATCAGATGTGGATGTCGAATTTCTTCTAAATTATGCGCAGGTTTCCTGATGATGTTTCCCTTCACCGTAAAAATACGTTGCATACTTGCTAAATCGTTGTTGCGATTATGTATCTCCACATTGTCTTTCGTAACAATTCACAAATTGGTAGTATTTCCATCTTTGTTACTTACATAGAGTACTTATATAAAACAATTTCAATAGAACAACAAATTAACGATGATACTAAATGCACATAAACCAATAGGGACTATATAATAAATGAAAATACATCTGCGGCGCTGTTCTAATTGGCAACGGTCGCACGACCATGATTGCATGACCGTGGCCAATAAGGACAACGCCTGAGGCTCCTGTCACTTTCAATAAAAAAATTTGACGTGACAGGTCTTTAAAATCACACTAAGTACCAAGTCATAAAACTGGACCGTAACGAAAAGGTCTATATCGTCTTACCTTAAAAACTGCAAAACGATTAGTCTTAGAAATATGAGTCTAGTGTCATTGTTTAGTCAGCTCATTGTTTTGCTCTTTTGTTTGCGTCGTGGGCATATGGGGTGGCCTAGGAGGCTGCATTGAATGAACGAAACGCATCCTCCTGCGCATTTCAATTCAGTGTAACTCACGACTCACGTGATAGGGCGATAATTCTTACGTGTATTTATTTAGTTTTCCTGCAACAATCGTTCCATATAAAATAGGTGTAATTTCGACAATATTTATAGTAATAATAGGCAAAAACTGTAAAAATATATACGAAAATCAAATATGTCGCCCTCAGCACGTGCAAGAGCCAGCAATAAAATAAAAACACGGCTATCGTCGGAAAGAGGGGGCCATAGCCCACACGTGGGTACCCCAATGTCCGGCGCTAAGCGAGCAAAGTGGTTTCAAAAGCGTCTCAAAATAGATAATTGTCAGACTGGATTCTGATCAGTACTACTTAACTAAGGGGTTTAAAAAGCAAACTAAGGTTGAGGGGGTATAAAATGTAATAAATAAACGGTAAAAGGTAAATTTTAAGAAAAACAAAACAATAAACAATTACAACAATGAAACAGCATGAAAATACAAATTAAAATCATCAACCTTATCATAAAAATGGGTCCCTCTTTATTCATAAGTAACTTAAAACTACTTATTACACTATTGCAACAAAATAATACAGCATAAGCAGCGGCTCAGAACTCTACAAAACCTTTTAGAAGCGGGTTGGTGCACAATTTGGATTAGTTTTGCTAGGTGGATGTATGGTGACTTTTCACACAGGGTTGGGGTAAGCAGGCGGAAATACAAAAAGCTGGTGATACTGGCTTTAGCTTGGGGATAAGTTGGCTTGCAGGGGCTCATGCAGGCCGCGATGCAGGGTTAAATATGAGATACTTGCGTGTAGGCTGTCTATCACCACCAACAGCAAAAGGCACAAGAAAAAGACACCCGGCTCTAGAAGTGGAGCACTGCCACCCTCTGCCGTGTCTGAGGAAGACGAAGAGGATAGAAACGGTTAGGAAAATGGATGGATGTAGACTAGCAGGAAGAAAAGCAAGGTTGTATAATATTTAGCAGGGAAAACTCACCTGACTTTTGTCAGCAAGCACTGTATTAAAAATAAAATCCACCACACAATCACCACTTGTGATTAAAAATGAATAAAAACTGTGAGATTAAATTATTTGGTTGAAAGTGAATAACAGGTCCAAAGAAAAAAACCAGAAGACTTCTCGCGCCCTAAGCGCCTTCCAAAATAAGGTACCTAGCACATCAAAATAATTTCCCCAAAACCTTTAAAAAAATATATAAATATGAAATAAAACAAACTAATAAAATAAGAGAGATAACATGGTGGAAAAATCATATTATCATGTTACATATGTTACGTACGACTACAACATGCAGAGCCCTGACGTAGCAGCCCTAGAAACAGGCACGAGGCAAATATGCTGACACCGCGCAACCTGATGAAAGCTGCCGCGGCCCGTGGAAAGTCACTCTTGATTTGAATTATTTCATCAAATAAAATTGTTTAAAAAAATTTGGGTTTTTTACGTCCTACGCTGTAGCCGGTTATAATTGGCGCAGTCGGTAGGATACTTGTGAAACGGTCCGCGAGACGCGTCAAGATTTCCTGAAAATTCCGCGATCGCGCATCTCCCGAGGGATATCCGCCCTGAGTATCTTAATCTACACACCGAGCTGCAGAAGGAGTATCCACACATCGATACTGTGAAAAAGGCCGAGATGAAATTTATGTAAGTACATTTAAATCTTTTAGTGTCTTGCTATCTTGTAATAGGTGAATGTCTTACTGCTGTCAAAAACAATAGAGGAATCTTAGAGATTCATAATCCTGGCCGTAGTGATGTAATATTTTCTATGAATCATCCGGTATATGCTGAAGTATATAACGTAGAGTGCACACAATCTTGCCATATATCTGAAAGAGAGCGTGAGGTATTATCCCGCTTACGTACTAGCCATTTGAATGATGAGGAGCGAATAAATTTAGAGGTGTTATGTGCTAAATATGCTATATATAAACACATATACATGTTTTTTATTTAGACGGAGAGAATTTAACTTTCACCAATAAAATCAAACATTCTATTAAGACTACAGACGAAATGCCCGTATACACCAAGACTTATCATTACCCTTATATTCATAGGCAAGAGGTACAGGTCCAAATTAATAAAATGTTGGAACAGGGTATCATCCGTCCTTCCGACTACGCTTGGAGCTCACCCATTTGGGTAGTCCCAAAGAAAGCTGATGCATCCGGCAAGGTCAAATGGCATCTAGTGGTGGACTTCAGGAAACTGAATGAAAAAACACTAGATGACAAGTACCCTATACCCAACATTACCGATGTTTTGGACAAGTTAGGCAACTGCCAGTATTTCACAACTCTTGACTTGGCCAGTGGATTCTACCAAGTTGAAATGAATCCTACATACATAGCAAAAACATCCTTCAACGTAGAACATGGTCATTTTGAGTTTTTGCGGATGCCCATGAGCCTCAAAAATAGTCCATCTACTTTTCAGAGGGTCATGGACAATGTGCTAAGAGATTTACAGAAAACCGTGTGTCTCGTGTATTTGTACATCTCTTCAAGAACATATAAACAATCTTGAAAAGGTGTTCCAGAGACTTAGGGAGTCTAACTTCAAGATCCAAATGGACAAGTCAGAGTTTCTTAAATAAGAGACCGCCTATTTAGGTCACGTAATAACTAAAGATGGTATCAAACCTAACCCAGATAAAATATCGGCTATCCAAAAGTGTCATTAGGGCATTATAGAAAGTTTATCCCTGACTTTGCTAGGATCACAAAACCGATGACGCAATGTCTTAAAAAGGGATAAAAAATAACTCTAGAACAAAATTATACCTATTGTTTCGAAAAATGTTAAACTTTATTAAAAAACTATCCTATTCTATAATATCCCGACTTTAACAAGGAATTCTTAGTAACGACGGAAGCCTCTAATGTAGCTATAGGCGCCGTCTTATCCCAAGGTCCCGTTGGTTCTGACAAACTAGTATGTTTCGCTTCCCGTACTCTAAATAGCAGTGAAACGAATTATAGTACAATCGAGAAGGAGCTACTGGCCATAGTCTGGGCATCTAAATATTTTAGGCCGTACTTGTTTGATCGCAAATTCTAAATTTTAACTGACCACAAACCCCTTAAATGGGTTATGAATCTTAATGAGCCAAACTCGAGGTTAACAAGATGGAAGCTCAAGCTTAGTGAATATGACTACACGTACACAAGTATACAAGTCGGGCAAAGCTTATGCAAATGCTGATGCTCTATCTCGAGTACAGATTCATAACGAAGAGCTTAACTCTATTATAGACGAACTTTGTTCCGTTCTTCCAAATCCTTCTTAAAGTCCTCCATCCTTACATGAGTCATCCACAGCAACAGCTTACACAAACCTTGAGGATCCGATTTTTGAAATACTTATAACGGATGATCCCCTGAATAAATTATATAAACAAGTTATCTAATGATGCAGTCGTTTTACCCTTTATTTAACCAACTACGGTAATCCGTAGTTGGCATAATAAAGGGTAAAACGACTGCATCTAAACCTTTCGAAGCACATACTAGGACATGCATACAGGTTTCAAAATCCAATTTAGAGGAAGTTGTAGTTATCGCTGTTAAGGAAAACGTTAACCCAAAATTAAGAACCGGACTATTAATTAATCCACGATTGAAATGAAATGTATTCAATCATACCCATACTACAAAATTAGTTTAACAGTTCGTCCATGAATATATCTTTAGTTACGTTCGTAATTACCACGAAGGTAAAACTAATCATCGTGGAATTAACGAATGCTTCCTATCGCTGTCTCGAAAATACTTTTGGACAGATGAAAGAGCAGATAACAAAGTACATTAACGAATGCAATGTCTGCGGGCAGGCAAAGTACGATCGAAATCCTATCAAACAAAAGTATCAAATTGTACCACCCCCTTCTAAACCCTTCGAAATTGTTCACCTCGACTTATTCAGCGTTGAGACTGAAAAGTACTTAACTATAGTTGATTCCGTCTCTAAGTATGCCCAAGCATACCATTTACGGGATTCGACGGCACTTAGAGTCGTACAAGCTCTCCTTACTTTTAGCACTCACCACGTAATCCCTATGACCATAGTTACAAAACGCGGCCCTGAATTTAATAATCAGTTATTAATGGAATTCATTAGATTACACAAGGTGCAGCATCATAAAACCCTGCTCTTTTTTACCCTTATGCTCCAAATGAAAATGGAATGGTAGAACGCTTACATTCAACATTATTAGAACATTTACGTATTCTAAAACTTAACCATAAAGGCGATTCTGCCATAAACTTAATGCCCTATGCTATTCTGGGCTGCAACAGTTCCATACACAGCTTCACCCACGCGTTCCATTAGATATTAATCTGTTCGAAAATTCCCTTCAGCACTATATACAAGATCATCGCAATAGAATGATAAAGGTTTATGATTTATTAATCGAAACATCTCTTGCCGAACTACCACTACTGGGAACAAGCGGATTGCATACACCAGCTCGTCACCTCACAACGTGTAGACCGATCCTGTCAGCGAACTGCTGTGACCCTCAAATCGGAAGCTGTAGAACAACTTGACGACAAACACTATGTTGTAAGCTTTCCTAAGCCAACAAAAGTTCGGTTATCTAGGGAAGCTATCTAGCTATAATACCCAAATAATGTCAGATTCAAACTAGTTTATTTACTATAATTAATAGCAATGATTGTACCAAGAGACAAGTTCTTAAGATAACATCATACAATAAGTAGGAAGATTAAGCTCAATTCAATAAACTTACAAAGTCTACATAAAAAAAAGTATTTTTTTTTTTTTTTTTTTTTTTGCGGGTAGACGTCGCCAAAGAAACAGCTTTGTGTAGAGCTCTACTTTATTAATTATTTAAAAATACTTACTCTAGTATTTTAATGCACAGTTAGTTAAATAACGCTAGTATATCACTTCACCACTTGACGTGCATATAAAGTTACATTCTCTTGTGCACCTATCACTGCCAGTTTGATCACCACCATTTGGAGCGGCTGTCATTGGGGCAGGACCGCCATGAGGCCTTCCTTCGAAGGAAGACTCTCCTTGTGCATGGGGTTTCTGAAAAAAAGGAGGAAGCGGTCAGTGAGGTGGTTCTAGATATAATTACCAACAAAATGCATCTGTCAGATCTTACCTCAGGTGATTTGTCATCGTGTCATCGTTTGGGAGCCCCCAAAAAGGACAAGCCTCGCCCAGTCTTGGTTCGATTTAAAAATCTGGAACACCGCCGCATTGTCTGGGACTCCAAGACCTCCCTCAAGGGCACGGGGATAGTTATGTCGGAATTTCTGACGAAGGCAAGGCAGGAAATCTTTATGGCGGCTCGCAAGCATTTTGGGGTTTCAAGCTGCTGGTCAGTGGACGGGAAGATCTCCATCATTCTTCCCAATAAGTCCCGGAGGAAAATTGAGACTGCATCAGAGTTACAATCTCTGATCGTCACGTTCCCGGTGACTAAAGTGTCGAATGCCGATGCTCTTAAAGCGGATTGCCCAGCGGATCCAGCGATTCCTGCGAAGCCCAGGACCGCCGCTGCTGCTGCTGTTAAACAACCGGCTGCGGTCGTCGCCAAACGTACGAGGAAGTAGTTGGTCAGCATCTCATCCTGTTTCGATTGTTTATTACTAACTACTTTTCTTGTAAGTATCTCTGTTTATTAGTTGTTGCAGTCACTTTGCTTAATTATCGTATTTGCTAATAATATGCAGGTCGTTTATATAATATTGTAAATGTTTTATATCACTCTGTTCAAAGACGGCAGTAGGATATATTTCTAGCGTTTGACTTGACAACAGCTTGACAATTGTTTGTTTACTTTATTTTGTTTTGACTTTTTTTTTTTTAATCGCGTTTTGTTTTTGCAAATGTTTCTTTTAGTTTACGGCTTGGCGTCCATGGAAGGGCGTCTTCTGTGTTATTGTGTATTGTTTCGTATTATAGCATATTTAATTTCCTTGTAAAATCCAATGAAGTACTTTGCTATACTATTGGTATTTCTTGCAGCACGCCATGGTGAGTGATATCTAGTGTTTGTATTATAAAGTAAAGTTTGTGTAATACGTGTAGCGCTTAGCTATACGGATATTAGTGTTGTAGGTAATTTATTTATTGTGTATTTTATATTAAGTAGTTAAATTGTTATATATTAATTATATCATATATAGGTATTGTATTTTATGAATAGTTCACAAAACATTAATGATAGTTTTTTTTCATGCTCATCTTCAGACTCTTTTTTGAGTGCTGGTTCAGAGCACGATGATGACAGGTTCGCATGCCTTTCAGTGCATGAACAGTTGAAGGCTTCCTTTTCCAAGTTCCCAAATAACTTTAATGTTGTCCACATAAATTCCCAGAGCATTCCTGGTCACTATGCCGACTTACTGGCATCCTTTAGCAGTAGTCCTGTTGATGCCTTGCTTATCTCTGAATCTTTTCTAAAACCTTCTCTCCCTTCTCCTCAGTTCTCACTTCCGGGCTTCACCCTTATTCGCAATGACCGGACGGGCAAGGGAGGCGGTGGTGTCGCGATATATCTTCGCGAGGATATTTCGTACACTGTTATCAGCGCATCGCCAAGCTTGTACTCGTTCTCCGCTGAACATCTCTTCATTGAGGTAACACTACGTCATAAAAAATTGTTGCTAGCCGTGTTCTACAGTCCCTCTTTACATATCGATTATTTTGATTCTCTGGACAACTTACTTTGTAACTTGTGCCCTAACTACGAGGACGTCCTCCTATTAGGGGACTTTAACACGTGCTTGCTCAAGAACGATGTGCGAACGCACAAGTTACAGTCTCTCTTGTCCGCGGTCAACCTGCATTTCCTCCCTCTTTCTGCTACGCATCACTCTCCAAATTGTACCCCCTCACTTCTCGATCTCATGATCACATCTTCCCTAAATAAGATAGCCGTTCATGGTCAATTTCCCGCCCCCTTTTCCTACCATGATCTAGTATTTCTTTCGTTTAAAATCCGGACCCCTAAGCGTAAACCTAGATTCTCTTACTTACGCAATTATGGTCGCATTAACTTGGAGGCTTTGAGGCGCGACGCGGTTAATACAGATTGGAGTTCAGTCCTTAGTGCTGACCACATTGACGTGATGGTTCGGGAGCTCGAATCAATCGTTACGTCGCTTTACGATAAGCACGCTCCTATAAAAAAGGTTAGGTTGAGGCAAGCGCCTGCGCCATGGATAACGGATGAAATCAAGAGTTTTATGGCTAGGCGAGACAGTGCTAAGCGACGCTATAGAAAGTTCCCTTTCGATTACAATCTTGATCAATATAAGCACCTAAGAAATTATTGCAGTCGTCTGTGTAGGGATGCCAGGAGGCGCCACATTCACCAGTCTGTTAATAACTCTTCCCCTGCAAAAGTCTGGGCATTCCTCAGGTCCTTAGGTATAGGTAAATCGTCAGTGTCATTTGATAGCTCGGTAGATTTAAACCCACTTAATATCCATTTCTCTGTACCACCTGTAACTTTGGATCTGAATACTAAATCTCGCACTATAACACAGATTGAAAGTAAACCTCTCCCTCCCTGTACTTCCTTTACTTTTTCAGCTGTCACCGAGGAGGATGTTAAGAAGCACATTATTTCTATTACTTCTACTGCAGTGGGCAATGACAACCTTTGTCCCCGGATGATCTCCCTCCTTCTTCCTGAACTTGTACCAATTCTCACTCACATATTTAACCACTCATTGACTACGAGTTCTTTCCCGTCAGCCTGGAAACTAGCAAACGTTATCCCCCTTCCGAAAACTTCCAATCCCACTTCCTTTTCTGATTTCCGTCCCATATCGCTGTACCTTTTCTTTCTAAGATCCTTGAACACATTATCCACAGTCAGCTCACTCAGTATCTATCATCTAACAGTCTACTTTCCACTTTTCAATCTGGCTTTCGGCCAGGTCACAGTACTGTGACAGCACTGCTAAAAGTCACTGATGACATTCGCCTCGCGATGGAGGATAAGGCCTTGACGATTTTAACTCTGCTTGACTTTAGCAGTGCTTTTAATTCTGTAGACTTTGATGTTCTTCTTTCCATTCTTCGCTCTCTTAACATATCTCCTCCTGTGGTGGCGTGGTTTGAGTCTTACCTTCGCGGTCGCCTGCAGCGTGTCCGTTCTGGGGAGTTCTTCTCAGATTGGCATGCCCTGATTGCAGGTGTACCGCAGGGTGGTATCCTGTCCCCTCTTCTATTCTCTATCTTTATCAATACTGTTACTTCTGTTATCTCTTCGAATTTCCATCTCTACGCCGACGACTTGCAAATTTACCACCATTTTAAATTGTCTGAAATAGATTATGCTGTTGCTTGTATTAATGCTGATTTGGATAGAATATCATCTTGGGCAAAGTCGTTTGGGCTGTTAGTAAATCCGAAGAAATCTCAGGTTTTGATTATCGGCAGCTCATACATGTGTAAGCGGCTTGGTTCTGTCTCTCCTATCCCCCAAATTGTTTACAATGGTATTCCAATAGCTCTGAGTAAAACAGCAAAGAATCTTGGCTTGGTTATTGATTCCAATTTAAGTTGGATATCTCACGTCAATGCGGTCAGTAAAAAGATGCACTTCTCGTTTCATTCTATGAAATGCCTTCAAAGTTTCTTACCCCAAAAAACAAAAATTTCACTTGTCCATACTCTTCTCCTTCCACTGCTCGACTATGCAGACTCCTGCTACCTGGATGCCACAGAGCAACTCTTAAATAAATTGGAGCGCTTACAAAACCTGTGTATCAGATTCATTTTTGGCCTGCGCAAATATGACCACATCTCAAACTATCGTTCTCAACTCAAGTGGCTCCCAATTCGCTTGCGCAGGAATGCTCATATCCTATCCACCCTCTATAACGTCCTTCATAATCCTTCCGCTCCCTCATACCTCCGTGACCGATTCCACTTTTCTCGTCCACAAGACAAACCTTATCGTTCCAGTGTTAGATCGTCGCTGGATATCCCCATCCACCATTCCGACTTCTACTCCTACTCCTTCACTGTTCATGCCGCAAGACTGTGGAATTCTCTCCCGCACGAAGTGCGTGATTGTCAATCTATAGCAATCTTTAAGAAACGTGTAAAGGAACATTATCTTTCCATATGTGCCTGAATGTCCTACAATACCTAAATATATTTTAGTATGTATATGTGTATGTGTATATTTTTATGTATTTATACTATTGTGTGTATTTAGTATTTTATTTATAATTTATGTAGTTTATAATTTTTTTTTTATTACAATTGCGCACGTCTCATCCCCTATACTCTACCATGTCTCTCTTCTATAGGCCTGCTGGAAGAGATTTCTTCTTAGAAATAAGTAGTGCCTGTTGTGTCGTCTCTCATTTTTGTTATTTCTGTTTACTGTATATTGTGTGCAATAAATTGTTAAATAATAAATAAATAATAAATAATAAAAGTAACGCTGAAATATCTATGGAAACACCATTAACCATAGATAAGACTCCGATTAGCAGCGTATATCACACCACCATACCGATATACGTCATCATATTCAGTGCAGTTGCACTTATTACTGCGCTTGCACTTCGTCGTTACATCCAGGCAAGGAGACTTCAAGAAAATGAAAATGAAACGAAGCAAATCTCGATGCCAGAACACCCTTATGCGGAGGTCCAGGTCAAACCGGACCCTTGCCCTTCCAGAAATCCATCAGCTTTATTCTTATTCCTTTCTTCGAATAAGCGCTGATCTTCAGGAGGGAGGTGTTACGTACGACTACAACATGCAGAGCCCTGACGTAGCAGCCCTAGAAACAGGCACGAGGCAAATATGCTGCCAGCGTTTCATCAGGTTGCCGGCTGACAACGCGCAACCTGATGAAACGCTGCTGCGGCCCGTGGAAAGCCACTTTTGTTACTCACATCGTACAGTTGTCAACTACTTTTAGTTTAATTACAATTAAGTTTTGATTTGAATTCTTTTATCAAATAAATTAGTTTAAATAAATATGGTTTTTTTTTACGTCCTACGCTGTAGCCGGTTATAATTCATAGATAAATACTAAATAAATAAACATAACTAGTAAATAAAAGAAATACACATACATAAACTACAGGATAACTTGACATTATACCTTAACATTGGCCAATATCTGGCAACGGAGAAAAGTGGCAACACTGCGCTCGACTGACACTTCCTGACTTGCGCAGGGAGTAGGCGTCTACCGCGAAAACACAGGATAGAGCGCCTGAAAGGGATAGCTATATACAAAAATAGATTAAGAAAAAAGAGATAAAAGAATTTTAAATAAATTTTGAATTTGCCAAAGGGACGTGCTAGGCTAAGGAAACGTTCACAAAAATGCAACGTTACAACAACCATATCTGCCACCGACCCCGCGAGCATAGACGTTTCACGTTAAAACCAACGGCCGTGAGTACCGACACAGCCCCACCCCATTTTTTTAAATATGTAGAAAATATTTTATATCGGTTTAGTTACACGAAAACGAAACGATACTCAAACACAAACGATAAAGATACGACAACATAGTACTACATAATCGCACCAGTACGTTGATTACAATTTGGCCTTTACCGACGGAATTCAAACGTGCCTCGGCGTTATCAACATACAACTCAGTTTTCCGATTATTTCACCTTGTTTTTAAAACAATACAGTTTCCAGTCTTTCGCGACCTTTGTTCTGTAATTCTTAGCTAGTTATAAGACACATTCTATAAACAAATCATTTCAGTTAAGAAACTTTAACCATGCTTCGTGTTCGCTTTAGTTCTGATATGTTAATAATATCTATAATGTAAATATGGTACGTGGAAACCAAATTTATTGCTTTCTCAATTTTTTAATGATATGGACAGTATCAGTGAACGCCAAAGACGAGATTTTCAGTGCTACAACCTCTCTAGAAAAATTATTCGATACACAAAAACATGTTATAGAAAGTCTGGAAGATTATTTAGAAAGGGAAACTAAAAAGTTGGACAATATGACAAAGTAAGTACTAAAAATTTACAATTTAAATGTTTTAAAAGACTCGAACAAATACAAAATATGGATTTTTGAAACACGCCTCGGGAAAAATTACGAATACACTACCATATGATGTGTTATTTTGCTAAATCATTATCATTATAATTTTTGTTTTGTTGTATTATTAGTCTATCTTTAGGTTACCAGATTTCACTGGTGAATGGAATGCCTCTTGCTACTAGTACATGTTTATTTGGATTACTTTCAAGTTGCTCTTTTGCTAATTATTATAGCCACCGAAAAAATTTCGGGTACTTATATAACGGTATACTCCACTTCGTTCTCGAGTTTTTGGATATTATTTGAAATTAACTTATATGAGGCGTGTATTAAATCTCAGAAAATGAATAGCTTTGTCCAACCTGCCAATGGATCACCCCACTCACTACATAACTGCTATAACCGAATAACGCCTGGTACGACCGATGCGGCGAGTACAATATCTATGAAATGCTTTTCAGACTTCTAAATAAATGTAAAATAGAAGATGAAAATTTAACATCAGATTTTATGGGGAATCCCTTCAACGTATTTCGAATGCTCAAATGGTTGATATACGAAAACAATTTCGCGGAGCGAGAATCCAGAATGCATGCAAGTAAGGCAATATTGCTTACAAATTTGTGAGATTTCTCACTATTCTCATTGTAAATTGCAAAAACTATTTTTGTTTTAATTTATTTTAAACAAAAAACAAAAAACAATTTTTGTTTCAATTTACATTATTGTTATTATTATTGTATTTTTTTATTTTTCTTTATTTTATTGTAATTATTTTATATTGGGTTTTATATTGCCTTTAATACAAATATTTTAAAATTCACAGCCTTTCATTTAGATCGTTACAAAGAGTATCCTAGTGCTAAAGACCGGATTGGCGCAGCTGTATGCTTAGCTAGACTTCAAAAGACATACCTGTTAAACATCACAGCAGTAGCTGATGGTGATTTGGAAGGGATCGCAAGGTATTATATGGACTTTTTGGAGATTTTACGGCCACGTACCGGAAGATGCAGCTTGGATAGGTCTCCTACAAGGTGGTAAAAATCGCAGGTACCAACTGGATGCGGAAGGCACAGTACCGGCCTTTGTAGAGATCTCTGGGGGAGGCCTATGCCCAGCAGTCAGTCTGTGTGATTTTCCGCGGATATGATGATGATGATGATGAAGCTCTTTAACATTTTCAGCTTCTACGGTGATGTGTGTGTCTAAAATACTCGTATGGGCGAATGTGATATCTTACTTTCAAACTGTCCGCTTGGTCCACTTCCTCATTTATCCCTACTAACACATTTTCCAGTGAAAGTATTTTCATTATTAGATGGCAGGCCTCGCCTGTATGTTTGATAGATACTTTCGCCAATCCAAGGAGTGAAGATTCCTAATCTTGTAATGAATTCTTTTCAATGTCATTTGTTCTAAAATGTAACTTGAAATGATTTTCACTACGGCCACGTGTATTAAATAAAAATTGATAAAACATTAAGTATGCGACAAGGATATAATGAGCATGGCATAAGTGGAACAAATATGCCGCTAATAGACAGACATAAACTTTATTTGGCAATAACTATATCAAACAAGTTGTAACAATACTGATACTACTGAAGAAAAGACACTGACACTTCACAGAAATAAAATCAGTGCATAGCGTTCTTAAAGAAAGTCTAGGTTCGGTTTATTTGATTAATAATCAATTATCGTTTTCTGAGTCAAAAAAAATTAATCAAACATTTTAAATCTTGGCTGCTCTCGATGCAGGCTCTGGTGTATGAGGTGTGACGCTGGGGGTGGCTGCATATGTGCTTCATTTTTGTGTTTCTTCTGTTCTTTTTTCTTTCTCTGAATTTGTGTGTGTAAGTAGTTATTTATTTTGTAGGGTGTTCCAGAATAGCAGGGGTGTGTGCCTTGTTTCTTGCTCCTTTGAGCCATAACTCTATTTATTTTTCATCATACATTATTTACATTGCGCTTTTGTTGTGATATATCTATAATAGATTTAAATGTGTATATTATAAAAACTTTTTATCACACATAGGCCTGTGTCCCATAGGTGGGGTAGGCAGAGACTACGGACCGGCATTTTGCTCTGTCCTGACAACACAACACAACTCCCTAATCTCGCATATATCCACAACTCTTTTCATACATCTCCTTCTATTCTCATATCTTTGGACCCCAGCTTTTAACTTTTTATAATATGATAAATAAGCGATTATTTGGTTACAGTCCACCAATATCGTCAGATGACTGCGCTGAAATCGGTAGCGCTCTGTTAGAAGCAAAGGATTTTGAGAGCGGTATAGTGTGGACAGAAGTAGCTTATAAAAAATTTAGGAAAGAAGACGAAATGTTTAATGAATCCCTTATGCGTCGTATCGCTTTTCAAGCAAGTCAACTTTATTTTAGCGTTGGTAAGTGATTTTAGATCATCATTTTGGCCCGGTTGTGCTCTCGCGCACGAAAGCTCGGGTTGTCCATGATCCAGGATTTGACAGATCAGTTAATTACAGTGACGCGACTGCCATCTGACCTCCGTGACCCTGCTACTAAGGTAACCTGACCACATTAGACCAGTTTTAGAAACTTTGAATAATTTTAGTTCACAATTTTCGTTATTTTTAGGGTTCCGTACTGAAAGCGAAATGGAGATTTAATGTTGTCGCTCAGTATCTTTAGAAGCGTATCAGCCAAATATGTACGAGAACTTTTCACAGAATAAGTATTTACTTGGCCGCTTTAACAATAAATATAAAAAATACAAATAATTTAAAACGAGTGGCTCCCATACAAGTGTAGGGGGACGTGAAAACAAAATATTTTTTTACACGAGCGTATCATTGTTTTGATTTTGTTATGTAGATAAAAACTGTATTTTGTAGTTGTAATATATTATAAAACAAATCTAAACGAAAATCAGCTTTATTTCCAAAACTTTGTTCTGAAGTATTTTTAAACTTCACGATGATCTACTTATGAGCTTAAAATTTTGTGATAGTTTATTATTACGTATATTTTACCAACAAATACCAATATTTGTATTGTAATCTCAATACTTCTTATAAATTTTCTCATTTTCCTTTTACAAATCAACTTCATTTTGCGGCCAAACGCGTAATCACCATTTGGTACAGAACCCGAAAATGTGCTGTGTAGTATGTGTTGAATATTATGTCGTATCTGCGTATATTTATCACATCTCTCTTTTTGTAGGCCTGCTTCAAGGGTTTTCTTTACAGAAATAAGTAGTGCCTGTTGTCTAATACCTAATTTCGTATATTTCGATGTCCCCTTTTGTTTAAGTTGGTAATGTAAATAAATAAACGTCCCCCTTTAAGTTTGTGATAAAAAAATGTACCATCTCTTTAATTTATTGTGTACAATAAATTGTTAAATAAATTTGCCAAAACCGACATGCACTTTATATCAATATCACTTTTTAGATAATCTGGATATGGCGTTAAAATACATTCGCATCGCGTTATCTGTTACGGACCCGAAATCCAGAGAATACCAGAGCTACACTAGAACAAACTCTTTATTTCAAGATTTGGTACATGAAGAACATGTTGATAAGGTAAATTTTACTATCGCTATGCAAATCAATGTAATGCAATTTTATGTGAGGTTATCATTATACTTATACCGCTGACAGGACATCAAATACAAATACAAATCTTTATTTTGGATATATTGTACGGAACCCTGTACAATTTAGAACCGTGACCACATGTACACGTCGACAACCGTGGTAGTCAAACACTGTGCTACGTATGCCAGCGCCCTCTACTAGTGCAGATAAATTTAAAAAATTAAAAAATATGTTAATCTGAAGAAAAGGATGAGGAGATACTATTTGTTTGTGTGTGTGTGTGTGTGTGTGTGCGTGCGTGCGTGTGTACGTGCGTGCACTTAGAGAGAATACAGATACAAACCAGAAACCAAACGATTAGGTTGTGGTTTTTAGTATGTTTTCTGTATCCACATAGTTTAGTCCAAACAGATGCATTCGAAGTTAATTATTGCAGCTTATTTTATTGAAAAGGTAATAATAATCTCATCAGGCCTGAGAAACACATTTTTTATGTCATACGGTAGACAAACAGGAAAGCAATGATAGAAAGCGGCTACCGTCGCCTACAATGGATATCAGCAACACCAGGGACGTTGCCAATGCGTTATCCGCCTCTAAAGACATCTCTCATATACCTCTTCAACATATCATAAGATTATAAATCTTATTATATGGCTAACATTAAGTACTACAGGCGAGCAGTCTGATAGTCTGTCATAAGGTAGGCACTAAGGTATAAAAACTGAATATTTCTAAATTAAAAAATTAATTGATTTTTAAATCCCTGTTTCCAGATACATAGCAGTGTAAGAAGTGTAAAGAAGAGTAATGAAAATAAAATAAAATCTAAAGAAATTACCCACAACGCGGTTGAAAATGAAGAATATTATAGTCACTGTCGCCACGAATTTGAAGTAGCCAGAAAAGTGAACAAAAAGTTAGTATATAAGTAAAGTGAGTTTATAAAAAGAGTAAAAACTGACGACTATTGATGGTAACGGTTTATTTAAATCAAAGAAATACAGAACTAAACTCTAGGTAAAGAATAAAAATTCTCTGATCAGATGACCTTGCCTTCATGGACAAATGAACATAGATAAATAAATAAATAAATAAAAAGTAAATTTCTTGATGTAATATTTATTTCTTTGATAAAAACTACCTCAAAATAAATCTATTAAACTGATTTTAATTGTAAAACAGATGAACTTATCTAATTACTGAGGACGATGATCTTCAAAATCGTTGACTGAACTGTTTTATTTTGGCGATTTCGTTCTATAGTTTAGGTTGGGTTCCGCAAAAGAATAGCTTGAAGAAAGAATAAATGATAATGAAAGTGATAAAGCCCAATACTGATACGGATATAATACAACAGAGTACTGGTGGATGTCGTGTTAGGCGGGGATTCCAAAGACCCAACCCCTTTGATTACTGTTTAAACACTGCAAAAGGTATAATACTAGAGAGGTAGAAAACATAACCTAACCTACTTAGGCTTAGGTATAACTAAAATTGCCTGTGCGACGTTTACTCCGTACATAAAGATTTTTTTAAATCGGGCCAGTAGTTTTTGAGTTTATTTATTATAAAACAAACAAAAATACAAATCTTTTCTCTTTATTATATTATAGTAAGTATGATCCGTCCAGACTGACTTGTCTTATTTGGTGATCAAACAATACCCAAAATCACGACTTGCCGCATCAATCACGCTACGTACATTGTGTTTAGATGTGTTGATTTATAAAAGAAACATGTCTAACGTGAATTTTAGCGAATACTGCTGCAAATTATCCATTTAAATAACTTCCGTGACAAAATAAGACAAGACAGTCTAAACAGATATTATGTATATATGTAAATATAATTAAAGACATTTACCGATTTGACTTTTGTAGATTAAAATGTATTTATTCAAGAGGCACCCATCCATTTCTTACGATAGCACCGATTAAAATGGAGCAGTTATACTTGAAACCGAATATTCAAATTATGCACGATGTTCTCACAGATGATGAAATTGAACACCTAATAAATATTTCGAAAATTCAGGTCAGTATTTTACATACATACTTAAACATGTTGGCCCTAGTAGATCAATTTATATGTAAAATAATATAGATAGGTCCCAGGTTCGATTTTCTAACACCCATAACACAAGCTTAACTTACTTTGGGGCTGACTCAAGCATTAAAAAAAGGGTCTTACGATTAGCTATGACCGGTGTCGCTTAAATAATAATAATCATCTTGCCGCCAATATTCCGGTTGTGCGCTTGCCCGAGATCCGTCTTAATCACGATCTAGGATGTGATCATGGTTAAACATTCTGAATGTGCGGTTTCCTCATAATGTTTTCGCTCACATGCTCATGCATCGTTGGTATTTAACTAATGTATGATCCTCTTTAACTTATGTTAGGCGAGTGTGGTACTGAAGTAATAATAAAGAACACATTTACGATATCGGAATTAACGGATATATACCTACTTAGTTACAATAATCTATCAACCTGAGTTGAAGCTTCATCTAATTCGGATATACATACCTACTGTTAGTTAATGAAAATAACAACCCATACAATTAACTTCACGGATATTCTATAATGAAACGTAATATATTATCATCTAATCCAATTAGTTTACTGTTGTATTTGAATGAATCTACTTGATTGAAAATAAGTAAACAATAAACTGTAAAAATTGACAGTTGTGTATGGTGTTAACATTTGTAAAGGACGTTCCATCTCTGTAGAATATGTTATGTATTCTTCTATTCGGACATGCCCAAAATGGCAACACTATTTTTTGCGTTAAATCTGGCTCATTATTATTCTAGTGATCTTATAATAAACAACTATTCTGTATGTTGTTTAACAATTATGTTTTTATTCAATACACAAAGTAAAACACCATACTTCTGAGTTTAATTCACCGAACGTCCTGACAAATCTCGTTCAATTCTATCTCATTAATCGAATTTCAACATTCCTCAAAAATCATTCGTACATAGTACCTACTCAAGCCACCTACCTACTCATAAGTACAACATTCAATTTTCCAGTTAAAAAAATCCACTATCACTGGAGCACATGTAGATTCACCCGACACATTGATGACTAGAAACAGCAAATTGACTTGGATCCCGGACGACCAATCCGCGGTCGTCGCCCGAATCACACGTCGTGTGGCCACAATCACAGGCCTCAGCGTGGATTTCTCCGAGCCTTTGCAAGTGGCAAATTACGGGATCGGAGGCCATTTTCACCTCCATATGGATGCTAGTCAGGTAAGTTGAGCAGTCGAAAGAAAAAAGAAAACATGTTGGCGTTAATGTGTCAGTTGTGCTCTCGCATGCGAGGAACCGGGGTCCGCCTTGAGCGTGATCCAAGATTTGAAATATTTAAAATTAAGTAAAATCCGAATTTTTCAGTCGGTTATGTTATATTTCTTCCTTAAATTCATTTTATTTATGAGACCATTTTTTGTTTCAGATATTTCGGAATCATGAAAGAGGGCATAGAATAGCCACTGTTCTGTTTTATGTAAGCTTTGCTCGCAATTTCATCTGCGTGGAATATTTTTTACTTTCCAGTCACTTTTCTGTCAAATTCCTATTCATCCGGTTTCCGCGGGAATTTATTTTGCTTTGGCTTGATAATTATGTATAACCAACCTATCAGACCTAGTTTGTTTGTTCTGAGTAACTGTTTCACTTGGTCGAGAACTTTGCCAAAGGAAGTTTCTCCCACGCACATTAAAGTTGTGGAATGAGGTCCTGGAGAACTTTTCGATTAGGAGTACAACATGGTGTTCTTCAAGAAAGGGGTGAAAATATTTTTGCGGGGTGGTGTGCGTGGGTGATACTAATAATCATCAGGCAAGCCATAAGCTTGTTTGTCACCTTGGTGATCTAAGAAACCTATTGATATCAGCATGCCATAGAATAAAGATTCTTTTTAAATTTTTTAGCTGACTAACGTGGAGCTAGGAGGCGCGACAGTGTTCAAAAATGTAGGAGTAAGCGTTACACCGAAGAAAGGCGCAGCACTGTTCTGGTACAACCTCCATTCTTCGGGTGATGTCGATTTATCGACATACCACGCGGGCTGTCCTGTGCTTTATGGACAGAAATGGAGTAAGTATTTTGGAGTATTAGTATACGGACAGGCGTCACACTACCCAATCGAGTACGTAACGAGTAGATTTGTGGCAGTCTTGGCGTGAGAGACATCGCGGGCAATATTGAGGAGACTCGTCTGCACTTGTTTGATCACCTGCTGCGTAAGCCAAGGGATACGTGGAAAACAGGTGTCTAAACCTATCGGTATCAGGAAAGAGATCCTGCAAGAGGCGTAGGAGGCGCTGGATTGACATCGCTGAATCGGATGCGAGAGCCAATGGCTTACGACGGGAGGATGCCGAAGACCGGGCGAAAAGTCTTATAATGTAATAATCAATTGTAAACTATAGGCAAATACAATATTTCTATTCTATTCTATTTCCTACAGTATATCTGGGGCTTACACAGTGATTTTTTCCCAATTAATAGACAATTAATGAAAGAGCCGTATACCGTCTACAGAATTTATTTAGAACTAACTAAACGCTGATAGAAATACAAACATGTATTTATACCGACGTTATAAACATATCACACAGTACGTGACCAAACTAGCGCAGGCGAGCCTCCCCAATCTTGTCCGCGATGTCTCTTACGCCAAGATAGTTCAAGTCGCCGAATTCAGTTTTCGCGACCAGCTGCTGGGAAGCACAATCAGTGCTGGTGCAATTTTTAACTACAATATTAAAATTATAGAAACATTGCGTAATTTAGTGGATTGCGTAACAGCATGTTTTTGTTCTAAGCACAACTCCCCATTTTGCGGCATTGAGAAAGTAAAGCGCGTTAAAGCAGAAGTTTAAATTGCATAATTACCTACCTTTGTTACCTACAGGTGGAGACTTGTAATTGGCTTCCTGTTAACTGTATAAGATATCAATTGCAATGTTATAGCTGTAAGTCTTCCGAAAATAAATAAATAAATATAAGATGTGTCTATACTAAAAATAGCACATATACGTCGTCTGTTCAAAAAGTATCGTGAATTTTGTATTTTACAAAAAGTATTTTTTTATTCATGAATATCTATGTTGTCCCTTTCAATGTTGCCCCCCTTAGATATAATACACTTGTGCCAACGTTTTTTCCAATCCTCGAAGCACTTAAAAAAAATGTTTTGTGATCTTGATCAACTCCTCCTTCGATGCCGTCTTTATCTCTTACCTCTTCAGTTTTGGGAACAGGAAAAAGTCACAGGGGGCCAGGTCTGGGGAATATGGTGGCTGCGACACCATTACTGTGTTGTTTTTGGCCAAATATTTGCGTACAAGCAACGATGTGTGCGCAGGGGCGTTATCATGGTGCAAAAGCCAGTTTTTGTTCTTCCACAAATCCGGGCGTTTCTGGTGGATTGATTTGACCGTACTGCCCTGTGGCAAGAACTTATGGTGCATTACGCCCCTGCAATCGTCTGTTGTTAACGTGCTCGGGCGTCCAGCACGCAGTTCGTCCTTCACTTCTTCTCGGCCCTCTGAGAACATTTTGTACCACTGATAAACGTTGTTTGGTCCAAGGTAGCTTCACCATATACCGCAGTCAACATTCGGAATGCGTCCGCGTACTTTATTTTGTTTTTCACACAAAATTTGATACAGATTCTTTGATCCATTTTTTGGAATAGACAAAAATCGAAGACGAGCCAAAACATATCCAAGCAAAACAGCTGTCAAAAGTGAATTAAACATTCAAAATGGCCGACCTTATGAGCATAAGTAAGGGACATAAGTACCAGCATAACGCTACAAAAAAAATCAAAAATGAAATATACGTAGCTCGCGGAAATTCAAAATTCGCGATACTTTTTGAACAGACCTCGTATGTTCGGTGAGACGGTCCCCCGCTAGCTCTCTACCCTGGCTAATTTACTTTGTGGGTGGAAAACTATGTTTCGTATATTTTAGAAGAATTTAAGTAGGTTGACCTTTTTACAAATTGAACGAAAAATAATACTTTGGTAATTATTTATTAAAAATTATTTATATCCGTGATACGTCAGTCTCCACCCAAGCATTTAAATGTATGTATATTATTTCAGTAGCGACAAAATGGCTGTTTCAAAAAGGCAATGAATTCCTGGCACCCTGCAATCTTAAGAAGGAAAAAGGATATAAAAAACAGATTTTGGCTGGCACAAATTTGTTAAAGAAGTTAAAAAAGAAGAAGACGAAAAAAATAAAGAAAAACCAATGAAATATACTAGAATCAAACAAATTATAATTATCTTTACATATACCTTATCCATACACAGCACAGCATACATTATATTTTTTCAAAGGGGAGCCAAGTATTTGAAAATTTCATTAATTAATCAAGTTATTCTGCCGAATGTTAGTACATTTACTGTCACTTTTTTGTCGTCAAAGAAGACAATAAATGCAGAAAAAAAATTTAAAAATACTAAGTTTTATATAACCACTTGATTATTTAAGATATGTATACAATTAATATCTACTTGTTAAATATGCCTGGTTACTATGGCTTTAGTACAAAAGGCAAACAAGCACTAATTTTAAATCCAGCTTAGACTCATTATATAATATGAGTGAATTGCAGAAGAACTATGAAGTAGGTAGAGCAAATAGTGAATAGAGATAGCAATAATTGTAAGTCGGTCGGAATAAATCGCAGTGCCAAAAATTTTAAAGGCCGTGCCTTGAAATATCGCAGCAATTGAACTATCTTCATTTTCTTCTTTTCATCTGGAAAATTTACATAGAAATAAAAAAATATTTACAAAACCATAACAAATAAACTAAAACTAAATTATATTTATTAAGCAATAAAGAGTTTACATACATACATACTAAAACCTTAAAAAATAAAAAAGTCATCCATATCACAGCCCCCCGGAATGGTGCCCATAAAGCTGGCTCGTTGGATAGCAAAACTTATCCTCTGTCCGAGGAACGAGCCAGCGTAGAAATTGGTTTTAAAGTACATTAACTATTATAAATTTATAATTTTTTCGCGTCTAAATGCGAAGCAAGCGGTGAATCAATGGAAAGAAATCACCGCCGCCCGCAGATGATGATTATTTTTTAACCTAGTTATTTAACAATACAATATGAGTGAATTGTAGCAGAACTATGAAGAAGGTAAGCTTAATTATGGTGAATAGAGGAGTAACAATTGTAAGTCAGTTGGAATAAATGTAGTGTCAAAAATGACAAATTCCTGCCTTGAAACAACAAATGAACTATATCCATTTTCTTATTCTCTTCTGGAAAGTGGACATATAAATTGGTTTTTAAACTTCGAGTCTTTAAGTAGGTTTACTTACTAAAACTTACAATAAAATCTAAAAAAAAGCGTGTATACTTTCAATTAACTGGTAATAATAGAGTTTGTTAATTGTGTTGATACCTTACCTATTTCCATCATTATATCTTCATTGAAAACAAACTTGATTGCATCCATTTCGCTGTTTATCATCTCAGAAACGATAGCTGGCAAAGTAATTTTTAATATAGCATGTACTCCAAATGGAATATGGGTCAACACCACTTGCCAATGGCCCTAGAAGTATAGAACGAAATAATTAGATTTAATATAAATAATAGGTACAGTTAACCAAAATTACAAAATTTTCATAATTTAACAAATCATAATCACAGCCTGTAACAGTCCACTGCAGGACTTAGGGCCTCTCTCACGAGGAGGGGGAGGTTATTGCCATCTCCACGCTTGGCAGGCGGGTTGGAAATCGCAGTGTTTAAATATAATAATGGAAAATGCTGCTGCCCGTTTTCCAGACTACGGAGACTTTTATTTATTTATATATTTTATTTAATCGTTTATTGTACACAAAAATGGAAACAAATACAAAGCAAATGTAAACATGACACAAAAGGCACTACTTATTTCTATGAAGAAATTTCTTCCAGCAGGCCTACAGCAAAGAAAACGTGATGATTAGAAGCAGCTAGGACGTGCACAATAAGAAAATAAGATACAGATAATTACGTAAATATGACTAACTAATATAAAAAAAAACTCAATAAATACTTATATACATACATACCAATAATATAAATATATGCATATA
Organism: Blastobasis adustella; assembly: GCA_907269095.1. Classification (NCBI taxonomy): domain Eukaryota; kingdom Metazoa; phylum Arthropoda; class Insecta; order Lepidoptera; family Blastobasidae; genus Blastobasis; species Blastobasis adustella. The sequence continues at coordinate 4,061,571 of OU026115.1, read as the reverse complement.
TAATACAATATTAGACAGATAGAGAAAGAAAATGCTCTTTAACTCGTTTCTTGAATAATCTTGTGACAGAGGAGCTATCACGTACTTCATGTGGCAGAGAATTCCACAATTTCGCAGCATGCACAGTGAAAGAGTAAGAGAAAAAGTCAGATTGGTGGGGAGGAATAGCCAGCAGCGACTTGACGCTAGGACGGCAAGGCTTGTCTTGCGACCGGGAAAAGAGGAATCGTTCACGGAGGTAGGAGGGAGCGAAGGGGTTGTGTAGGACATTGTAAAGAGACTCTTGATCTTTTGCCTCGAAAACATTAGTCGCCTTGTACGACACCCATGAATGTAAGGGGTTGGTGCTATTCTACTCTGCCGGACACCACACGGCCAGCATATATTCATATTTAAAAAAATATACATTTAAATTTCAAAACTTAAATTCTAGATAAGATGTTTTTACAAATCTTGGAATGAAAGAAGGTCCAGATATATTATATATTGTTGAAATACAAGGTCATCGAAATAGAGCGTCGATGGCCGAAGCCGCGAGCCGCGAGCTACGAGCCTTAAATTAAAGAAACTGTAAAAAGTTTCTATAATAACCTGAAAAAGGTTATGAATCGTCATCCCTCTTTTGGCGATGGTACAAGAGTGTAAAACCTCGACGAAACTGCCACAACAACAGTCCAAAAGCCCCAGATAGTCTTGGCGCCAAAAGGAAAACAGAATATTGGCAAAGTAACTAGCGGGGAAAGGGGTACTTTGGTGATTACATATGCCATTGTATGTGCGGCAGGCCAAGCATTACCTCCAGTTCTCGTTTTCCCGAGTAAAAACTACAAAGATGTAATGTTGCATGGTGCTCCTCCAGGTTCCCTCGGACTTGCTACTCCAACTGGATGGATGAATGCGGAGCTGTTTGTTCATGTTATGCAACATTTTATTAAACACACCTCTGCGACCCGTGAAAACCCTGCTCTTTTAATATTTGACAATCATGAATCTCACCTCAGTATTGAAGCTTTAAACTTAGCAAAACAATCTGGGGTGACAATTCTAACGTTGCACACTCATACAACTGCAAAGATGCAGCCACTTGATGTGGGCTTAAATGGCCCCTTCAAAGTCTATTACAATAGTGCTGTGGATTCATGGTTGATGAAGAATCCTGGAAAACCCATGACTATTTATATTGTTGCTGAGTGCGTGGGTCAGGCGTACACGAAATCAATGACTCCTGTTAATATCGCATCAGCCTTAAAAAAATGCGGGATTTTCCCATATGATGCAGACATTTTTACAGAAATTGACTTCATGCCATCATCAGTTACTGACAGAGATCAACCAGCAGGGCCATCTTTAGCTACTGATGCTCATGATAAACTGCAAAACAGAGAGAATATTTCTAGTCCCTCATCAGATGTGACACGTGCTGATAGTCCATCTTTATTGGAAGGTATGGATGAGGCTATGATTGAAGAGGTTCCTGTTCAAGACACTGAATCTGTAAGTGAAACGCCGGATCCTAGTTTACCAACCAGAGCAGCAACGCCGCCTGTCAACGAAATTTCCGTGCGGGAAAATCAAGAACCAAGCTCAAGCACACTGAACAGAGAGATGACATCGCCTATTGTAAAAGTTCCTGCAAGTTCCAGAGCTAAATTTAAAACTCCTGAAGAATTTATGCCTGCTTTGAAGGTTGGTCCGCGAACTGGAAACCATAAAGCAAGAAAGCTCGGTAAAAGCATGATTGCAACGGACACGCCAGAGAAAGACCAGATAGCTGAAGAAAAGAAAAAGTCTCGATTAAGAAAATCAGCGGCAAAAGTAATGAAGCGAGCAGTTTTATCGGATAAAAAAGGAAAGAAGAAACCTAAAAAGACTAAAATTGATCCAGATCCTGAAACAAGTAGCGATGAAGATGAGGAAGTAGTATACCTTAGTGAAACTGATTTGAGTGGACTAGACGATGAAGAAGAATTTGATGAGGATGGACTGCCTTTGAACACAACATTTCAAAAAACTTAAGCGTAGACCCCAAAATAACGATTATGTGCTGGTTTTATTGGACAATAAGGCTCTGCAGGTATATTATGTCGCAAAGATAATTGATGTAATAAGTGTTAATAGATACGAGGTCTCGTTTATGAGGTTGAAAGTGAAAGATATGATGAAATTGAGAACCAGATGTGTCAGAAATTCATATAGAAGAGATAAAAATGATTCTTCCTGCACCTCAAATAAATGGGACGAAAAGCCAAAACTCATTCTATGTTTTCCCAGTCCGCGTGTCTCCAAATATAAAGTTGCGTTAAGTTTTCATTCCTAATAATTGCGATTTTCGATATTTACAGAATAATTAATCACTTTTGTTTGATGATTGTTCACATTGTTAATGTTTGTGATTTTAAGACTCATTCATTTGTCTTTACGTAGGTATCTAAAGAATCTGTCCAAGGCATTATTGACTATTATAAGTAACTGTTGATTGTAAGTCGTTATTGCCTGTTTTGAGTAACGGCTTGTATTACTTAATATTTGTGATTTTTGTAGTTTTGGAACTGATTGAACTTTATTTAGGTATCTAATTAATCTTACCTAAGAGTTTATTGCCTATTATGGGTAACTGTTTATTGTAGTTGTTATTGCCTGTTATAGGTTACTACTCGCATTACCTATACATTATTTATGACTTTTATAGTTTTGAGACTAATTTATCTTTAAGTAGGTGTCTCAATAATCTTTCCTAAGAGTTTATTGCCTATTATGGGTAACTGTTGATTGTAAGTCGTTATTGCCTGTTATATGTATGTATATTACCAAAGAAATCGGTTAACTATTACGTAATATTAGTGATATAAAAATTTTGAGTCTGATAAATCTTTAAGTAAATAAATAATAGTACCTAAGACAAACCTAAAAGAAACTTTTAAAGTCTGAATAGGTGTAATACTTTAAATAAATCCTTAAAATTATAGATCTTTTTTTTATTTACTTTTTCCAATAATTACATAAAATACAAAAAGACCAAATTAATAACAGTGTTTCACTGTAGGACACTCAATGAAACAATTCTCTTTTTTTTTAAATCCTTTTAAATGGATATCTATCCATTTATAAATGAAACAATCAACGCCATATTATACCTAATTAAGTAGAATTTCTTCGAATAAAAAACGGAACCCATATCTACAAAAATGAGAGAAATATGAGACTATGAATTTTTGGTGTTTCATTGATGGACACTGAACCCTATGGTTGGGTCATATTTATACCGTTTGACCTTTGACCGCTTGTAACTCCTTGTACAGGCGCACATCGAATGAACTGATACTAGAACCGAAAGGGCACGGGTGTTTACTGCAGCTACTGAAAAGCACAACAACTTCAAACTATAACTTAAAAAAATACGCGCGTTTAAAAATGTGGCGGGTGATTATAACCCAACCTGACAGACACCGGGTTAAATAAAAACTATTTACAGATACAACCAAGTAGATGCTAAAGCCTGTGGTAGATAAAACTGTGCTAGAAACCAAGCCACACATTATTCTATACCTGCAGTTAACTATAGTACTAGAGCCTCATTCATTTACTGAGGAGAACGAGTCATTAATCACTTTACAACTTTAACTATTTCTTTTACAATTTGTAATTTGCTCACATTTTTACCCATAACGGATGCTTGAAAATCTGAATGACAATTAGGTCGAGGTTAGACTGAATTATATTAAATAAAGCTCATAGTACTTACTATTTTTCTATACAACGGTGCAATTTTGTCAATAAGATTGACAATAGCCTTGTATTGTAGTTCAAAATTCTTCAACGTCACTCCTGAATCCAATTGCTGTCTTAGTTTTCTAACGCACAAGAGTATATGGTAAAATATGAGAATCTGTGCTATGGCGACAAGATCCGGACTAAAATAAGCTATTAGAAATATCAGAATGGAAAAACAATTGACTTCGCAAATAGGATTGTATTCGTAATGACATGTACAATAAATAACAAAACCTTTGATGAGAAATCCAATACAAGGGTAAATGATAGTCACAGCTAAAATGGAGTTGCTCGTACCAGATAACTTATATAAAGAGTTACAATCCTCGACTAATTGGCATACGGTGTATGTGGCGCATTTTAAAGTTAAAGAATATAGCATAAACTGGATAACTGTAAACACTGCGTCATCATACATGGAGTATAGGATTATTGTACATAGCTGTACAATGAAGTAAAAAGAAGCAAAAATGAAGTTGATATACTGAACCGGCTTTTGCCAATTCTTCTTAACTAAAATGCTGACACCGAAATCTAAACCAAAAAACTGGGAGACAAAGAAGAAAATTACTAACAACTTGGAAATTTTAGTTTTTTTGTTATCAAATTTTTGTAAAACAATTCTGTTTTCTTTTAACAAATACATTGCGTAGCGTTAACGTGTGGTGACTTGTTACAGTACGTGTCCTTGTTGAGTTGGTACTCTAACAAATGAGCATTTGGTTGTCTTCATTTATGTGAAATGGGTATTAAGAGAATACGTATTTTTCTTTTGTATTGTTGGTATTGTAACTATATTCGCTATCGTTGCCTGTCTGTTTTTGTATATTAGTTTTATTTTTAAATTATTTATATGTCTATATATTCTATCTGTCTAAATCACAAATATTATAGTTTATAGTTCTTGTATATTATATATAAACAAAAACTTACTTTTAATAAGTAGTTTTTCAGGTATCTCTATATAGTATAAAATAAAGTCGCTTTCCGCGTCTGTCTGTATATCCGATAAGTGCTCTTAAAACTAGCAACGGATTTTGATACGGTTTTCGTGATCAGTTAGAGAATTTTTTCTTGAATGTTCTTTTAAAAGGATATTATAATACATACACATCTTAAACAGTAAAGTTGTAGGTTAATTGCTTGAAATAAAAGTCAGTATGCTTTTTTCAATTCTATAATCTTTTTTTTCGATAACACACTCAAACCGACAAAAAATTTAATGGAACCCTAAAACAGTTTCCGCAGAACGATACAATCCACATGAATTGTCTAGCAATGAACCTAAAATTAAGGTAAGTGATAACTTCTAAGTAATTAGTTTTGGCTGCAATGATAATTAATTAATTGATAACACCTATCTATACTATCATCTAGTATATCAAATGAAGTCGAAATATTTATGTGTTTTTATTTAATACATTTGGATTATTGTGAATACTCTAATTTCTATTTGTACGTATCCAAACAATCCATTTTTAGTCCTTAATAAGGTACAGAGAAATTATATACTAAGTTTCATATAACCACTTGTTTATTAAAGATATGTATACAATTAATACTTGTTAAGTACTGGCTACTATGGGTTTAATAAAAAAGGTAAACAAGTACTAATATTAAATCCAGCTTAGACTCATTATACAATATGAGTGAATTGTAGCAGAACTATGAAGTAGGTAGAGCATATGGTGAATAGAGATAGCAACAATTGTAAGTCATTCGGAATAAAACGTAGTGTAAAAAATTTCAAAGGCCGTGCCTTGAAATATCGCAGCAATTGAACCATGTTCACTTTCTTCTTTTCATCTGGAAAATTGACATAGAATTTTACAAAACAATAACAAATAAACTAAAACTAACATTAACACTAAAACATCAACCTTAATAATAAAAATGTCATCTACATTGCTGCCCTCCGGAATGGTGCCCAGAAAACTGGCTGAGTTGCCCCGTTGGATAGCAAAACTTATCCTCTATCCGAGGAACGAGTCAGCATAGAAATTGGTTTTAAAATACAACAAATAAAAGGTTTTTATGGGATCGGCAACGCGTGGGTGTTGCCCCTGATATTGCAAACGTCCATAGACTGCGGTGACTGCTGATCATCAGGCAGGCCGTAAGCTTGTTTGTCACCTTAGTGGTATAAAAAAAACTTTAATATATTTATAAATTTAAAGTGCGTCTAAATGTGGAGTAAGCGTGACCCGATGGAAAGAAATTACCGCAGCCTACAGACGATCATGATTATTATTTAACCTAGTTATAACTAATTATATAATATGAGTGAATTGTAGCAGAACTATGAAGTAGGTAGAGCATATGATGAATGGAGGAGTAATAATTGTAAGTCAGTTGGAATAAATTGTAGTGTCATAATTGTCAAAGCAAATGCCTTAAAATATCGCAGCAAATGAACTATTTCCATTTTCTTATTTACTTTTAAAACCTTCTAATTGATGATTATTATCATTATTATAGAATTTTGTTGTTACCTTACCTACTTCCGTCAATATTTCTTCATTTAACACTAACTTGATAGCGTCCATTTCGCTGTTTATCATCTCAGAAACGATAGCTGGTAAAGCAATTTTAAATATAGCATGTACTCCAAATGGAATATGGGTCAACACCACTTGCCAATGGGCCTAGAAGTTTAGAATGAAATAATTAAATTTAAATAATATAAATAAATATACATTTGGTGTTCGAAATATAATAGGTACAGTTAACAATAAATACAAAACATTTACAATTTAACAAATATTCATATTAAAAAAAAAGAAAAATGTTAAAATTCAAAATTTTAAATTCTAGTCAAGATGTTTTTAAAAATTTTTGTATGAAAGGAGGTGTAGGTATATATGTATTATTTATGAAATACAAGGTCATCGAAATAGAGTGTCGGTGTCCGAGTCGTTAAGGTATCCGACTCGTTACCAAGAGGTACCGGGTTTGAATCCCACTGCGGCCTTTTACCAATGACTGTTTTCTGAGTTATATACTTTAGTTGAATGCTAACCGATGCTCTTCGGGTGAGGGAAAACATCCTGATGAAATGTGCAAATTCAAGCGACTGAACGTGTAACCATAATCCAATCTAGTCAGTTTCCCCTGGTAGGTAGGGTCACGGAGGTCACATGTCAGTCGCTCCACTGCAATTATCTGATCTGCCAAATACTGGATAATGGTCAAAGCGGACTCCGGGCTTTCGTGCGTGAAAGCACAACCGGAACATAGCGCCAAGAATTTGCAAGATAAATAAAACAAGATAAGTTAAATTAGAAACTAAAATTGTTGATATGAGTAGCTCACTTGTGCGATAAAAAATTAAAGAGCTAATGGGCTCCAGGCCACCGAAATCATAATCCAGTACTAAAATTTTAATTTCCTTAACTCGAGATGGAAATAAACTGACCCTTTTTCTTCTAATCTGTTCCTTTAATGCATTTAATGAAACTCAGACACTATGGTTTCAGGTAAAATTTTAGTTAAGTGCCTGTTGGGATTTAAGACACAAATAAAGTGACATATTATGCCCGGAATACTACAAACGGTACCTGCGCTATGTGGCAAGGTTTTGCAACGCCACCGTTGTCAAGAAGAACTAAATAAAAAAGTCATCTTGGCGTTACGGTCCCGATTGTATTCTTGCACCATCTGACCATCTGACCTCCGTGACTCCGGGAACCTGACCAGATTGGATCGTTGTTACACATTCAGTCGCCTGAGTGTGCTGATGCTGATTTCATCACAATTGTTTCAAGACCAAATACATTTTTAAAATTTCAAATAACACCATCAGTTCATCTAAATTACGGTATCATTTGTAACAGTGTATTTTTTGTTTAACGTTATCTATTATGATTTAAATGATATTTTTTCTTACCCGGACACTTATTTCTATTGTTCGTGGAAATGCCCATTTATTTCATTTTAAAAGTGAATAAAAATGTATACCTATCACTTAAAACAATATTGTAACAGGCGTTTATTTAGATTCAAGATTATAATCGTGGTTTTGTATACTTACAATAATATAGACCAAGAACCAAAAGGTCCACATTATAAGCGGCAAGCCAATTATGAGTTGTATAAGTAACTGCGAATTAACGTATTATAAATTAAATCATTCTTATTGACAAAAGGTTCTAAAAACTTGAGTTTATTTAATCGAATAACGTTCGGCGATACCATTTATCCAGGACCTATAGTAGTACAAACTGTAGTTTCATATTGGAAAAGGGTTTTAATACGGTTTTCAACAATAATTTTTGTTAATAATTTATTTATAGGGTAGGACATTAAAACAAATCTTAATATTGGAAATATTTAAAAAAATTGATTAATCGATGCTTTCCTACCTTTTCGCGATTCTACACAATATGGATTCCGCACAACTAATTCAATGCATTATTTATTTCACACAGTATTAACTTTATCAACCAACTTTATTAACCCTGATCAACCAACCTGCTCAAAAAGGGTGTCCAGCGATGACGATGAACACTTGTTACTTTTAAGCCTTCGCTGATCATCATCTCATCATCCTGGCATTAATGTCCTGGTTGTGTTCTCGCGCGCGAGGGCCCGGGGTCCGCTTTGACTATAATCCAGAATTTGGTAGATCAGGTAGTTTACTTAGTAAAGATTGACCAAGGTCAAGCCTGGTCAACCAACCTCGGCCACGCCTTAGGCCCAGGTCTTAGTCTACGTTTAGGTTACAACCAGTCTCAGGGTGCCCAGCGTTGACGAATGTGTGGAATAGCGAATGACAGCAGTGTGTTTGGAATTAATATTGTGTAGAATCGCGAATAGGAAGAAACGCGATTTTGTAAAATTGAGGACTGTGTGGAATATATAATGTGTTGAACATCAGTTGTGCGTAATCCATATTGAGTAGAATCACGAATAGGTAGAAAAGCAATTGTGTTGTACATCGATTAATCCTTAAAAAAATCAGTCCAGTCGATTCAGAGACGACAAAGTAATTAAAATTATTAAAAATTTGAATTGTTTAATTAGTTGAGCGCCAGCAAATTTATAACAATAGAAAAACCTTTGTGTGTTCCAAAAGGAATACTCTGAAAAGACTGAGGAAAGCTATGGCGCTCAAAGAGTAAAAATTACTCATTGTGAGTTCTAATGCTTATGGAGGATCAAAACCAGTTTACTTTTCCCGGTATTCCCCGAACAGTACAATCGGACTCTTTTAAGTCCAGCGAGAATAGGCTTCTTCTATTTCTAGACGAAATGTACCATTCTTGGCCGCAATGTCACTTACCATCGGATGAGATGGCGATCAAATAAATAAATCTTTATTAAATTAAAAAAGTTTACAGTTGCAATCAAGTAGATGCTGAAGCCTGTGCTGGTTAAAACTGTGCTACAGACCTCAGTTCTCCCCAAACAAAACAAATAAATTATTGTAGATTTTCTATTCAGTTCTTCACAAGTGATACACTTATAAATGGTAAAAATAATAAATTTGTTAAAAAATACTAAAACAAATGCCGAAATCTGCCAATGCAAAATGCTTGCCTTATTAGAAATAAAATAGAGTTGGTATATTAAGGCGGCCAAGCCATACATTATTCTATACCTACAGTTCACAACTGTACTTGAGCCTCATTCATATACTGAGGACAACCAGTCATTAATCACTTTACAACTTTTCCTTTTATTTTTACAATTAGTAATTTGCTAACATTTCTACCCATAACGGGTCCTTGAACTGAATGATAATTAGGTCGAGGTTAGACTAAATAAAATAAAATAAAACTCATATTACTTACTATTTTGTGATACAACGGTCCAATTTTGTCAATAAGATTGACAATGGCCTTGTATTGAAGTTCAAAATTCTTCAACGTCACTCCTGAATCCAATTGCTGTCTTAGTTTTCTAACGCACAAGAGTATATGGTAAAATATGACGATCTGTGCTATGGCGACAAGATCCGGACTAAAATAAGCTATTAGATATATCAGAATGGAAAAACAATTAACTTCGCAAATAGGATTGTATTCGTAAGCACATGAAAAATAAATAGCAACACCTTTGACGAGAAATCCAATAGAAGGGTAAATTATAGTCAGAGCTAAAATGGAATTTTTCGTACCAGATAACTTATATAAAGAGTTACAATCCTCGACTAGTTGGCATACGGTGTATTTGGCGCATTTCAAAGTCAAAGAATATAGAGTAAACTCGATAATTGTAAACATTGCGTTAGCATACATGGAGTATAGGATTATTGTACATAACTGTACAATGAAGTAAAAAAAAGGAAAAATGAAGTTGATATACTGAACCGGCTTTTGCCAATTCTTCTTAACTAAAATGCTGACACCGAAATCTAAACCAAAAAACTGGGAAACAAAGAAGAAAATTACTAACAACTTGGAAACTTTAGTTTTTTTGTGGTAAATTTTTTGTAAAACTATTCTATTTTCTTTTAACAAGTACATTGCGTAGCGTTACCGTGGCACGACTTGCGAAGTTGTGACAGTACGTGCAGTTGGTACTCTAACAAATGAGCATTTGAATGTCTTCACTTATGTGAAATGGGGATTAAGGCAACACGTATTTGTGTTGTTGGTGTTGTAACTATATTCGCTATCGTCGCCTGTCTGTTTTTGTATATTAATTTTATTGTTATATTATTTATAAATATATCTAAATCACACATAGACAAGAACTTACCTTTAATAACCTTTTTAGGTATCTCTATCTCTATATAGTATAAAATAAAGTCGCTTTCCGCATCTGTCTGTATATCCGATAAGTGCTCCTACCAGCAACGAATTTTGATGCAGTTTTCACGATCAGTTAGAGAATTGCTTATAGAATTGCCATATATATTTTAATAAAAAAATTTTTTTTTCTATTGCAAATAACATTTATTCCTTTTACAATGTGTTAGTTTAATACGTAAATATAAAACAATTTAAAATATAAAAAGCTTATTCGATGTGGTCTCCATTGGCTGTAATACAGTCCTTTACACCTTGAAGCCAGTTATCAATAGAAGCACGCACTCTTTCTATGGGAAAATTCTTCACTGCCAATAGTATGGATTGTTTTAGGGACTCATTATCATGGCGTTTAAAGCAAGCCGTACTCTCTAAAACTGACCATAAATCATAATCCAGCGGATTAAGATCGGGACTAGACGACGGCCAGTCTTCAGCTCTGATGAAGTCGGAAACGTTCGATTCCAACCAATACTGCGTGGACCGAGCTTTGTAACCCGGCGCCGAGTCTTGCTGGAAGGATCATTCTTGGTTATTGAACATGGTGTTGTTAAGTGGCCTAACTACCTTCTCGAGAATGGTATCTTGATACACTTGTGCCGATGTTTTGATACCTTTTTCACAAAAGTCACTCTTCCTCAGTCACTCTTTCATATCTAATACCCCACCAAACCATCACTGAAGTCGGATAATGCCCACGTTGCACTCTGTCGACTGATTGGGAAGCTTTCTTTGAGCTTTGAGCATAAATACGGTCATTTTGTTTGTTCAAATAATGCTCAATTGTAAAAAGAATCTCATCCGTAAACAAAATTTTTCTGTGACCTCCCTATGCGTACCGCTTCAGTAGTTGTTTCGATTTTACCACCCTATTCTTTTTTAAATTATCAGTTAAGAAATGACCAGTATGTCTCTTATAGGCTGCAAGTCCTAAGTCATCTTTTAAAAACGCTCGACATGGTTCTAGGTGCTATCTTCATCTCCCGAGATAAAATCTTTTGCTGTCGTACAGGATTTCTTCGAATTCTTTCCCTTACTGCTTTGACCACCTTTTTCGTACGAACACTACGTGGACGCCAGATCTTTTTCTGTCACAAACAGAAGAGGTCTCATTGTACCTATTAATAGCCCGGTATACACACATTTGACTAATACTAAGCGTATGGAGAGTTTTAAAAATTGCATTTGGCTCCATACCTACTTTATGTAATGCAATCACAGCGATTCGGTTCTCTTTTTCACCCCACTCCATTTTAATATCACAAAATATTGTACAATATATTGGCGCCAAAATAAGAAAAGACAATGAAAAATCATATAAAAATGACAGATTCCAAATTCAAATGTAATATTTTGTTTATTTTTAATTGTAACAGTATTTATGGCCAGACTAAGTATAACACATTCATAAACAGTAATAAATTGGACCCTGGCAGAAGCCGGGACTAACCGCTCGGACGATGATGATGATGATCGTCTTGGCGTTAATGACCCGGTTGAGCTCTCGTGCACGAGGGCTTAGGGTTAACCTTGACGATGATCCAAGATTTGGCAGATGATGATTCATAATAGAATAGTATATAATCTATAATTTAGCCGGAAATTCAATGTGTTTGCTGCGGGAATGGGTTTGGAACGTTATAATCGAATTTAACGCGGATGAAGTCGTAGGAAAAAGCTAGTTCAACATTATGCTGATATAGTTTGAATGTGCATGGAGAGCGATCGAGGAGAGTACTTATATGTATATGTCGTTGCGTCAAGGAAAGTGGTGTATCAGGATCATTGTCATAAGGTGGTGATATCAGTATTAGATCGTATTCGTATTTCGTATTTCGTATTCGTCTGTACTATTGACCACATGATTCCATGCTATTGACCGGATCCGTCATATATACTATGGTGTAGATTAATTGCTTGAAATAAAAGTAAGATTGCTATTTCCAATTCTATAATCTTGAGTTTTTAAGCTATTGCATCGCTTTTATCGCGGGCTTTGAGCGCGGCGACCGAATCAAGCAATTCCGTAACGAAAAAACCTAACACCCCCCACTCCGACCGGCACAGCGGTGCGGCGTTGAAAGCCGTGCATCATCTAACGTCGTTTCAGACTTCGGCACGGTGTTTGTCTGCGTGCGACTAGACGTATGCGTGTAGACTAGCTGCTAACTGCTCATAGCTGATTCTATCTCTTTAAGACACAATGCTAGATGAGACAGCGTGCTTTTTGGCCGCGTCCACGAGTGAGTTCGATAAGGTAATCCAAAAATAGTTAGTATTAAAGTAACATTATATCTATATAAATGTACATCGCGCGAAATTCGATGATCAAACTCTTAATATCGTTCTTTGTGTTCAAATTTTTTGAATGAAGATACTTATTATAATTGCATAAGTTGATAAAAATGCTATGCAATAGCTTTAACGTGGCAGTCTCCGAGTGCCACACGTATTTTTTTTTCGTTACCACAGTCAAACCGACAAACATTTTTAATGGAATCATACCACAGAACGATACAAACCACACGACATGTCCAGCAATAAACATAACATTAAGGTAAGTGATTGCTTCTAAGTAATTAGTTTTGGCTGCAAAGATAATTAATTAATTGATGACACCTATCTATGACATATATCTAGTATAATCAAATGAAGTTGACATATTTGTCTGTTTTTTTATTTAAGTCTAATGGATTATTGTGCATAGTAGGTACGTTAATTAATGAATTAGTAATTCGTACGTATACAAACAATCCATTTTTAATCTTTAATAAGGTATAGGGAAATTATTTCCCATCTGACTGTGTTTTACAAACGGTTTTTATTTAGAAACTGTTACCGTTACCCCAAAATATTACGAACACAGCCAAAGTATTAATATTAAATTTGATTTGATTTATGGCAACACCGTTTTCTCGTCAAAGTGTCGACATATCTGATAGTTCAACTTTTTTATAAGATTTTACAAAGATATTACAAAATTCGATTGCAGGAGAATGTTTTCGTCTGATAATTAGAAAAATTATTTTACCGACATTTTTGTCTTTATTTTCATTAACAGACAATACAATACAATTTTAGTTGAAGACGTCGACAGACGACGGCGAATCTTCCACCACATCATTTCGAATGCACTGTATCACTAATATGCACTTGTTTTTTGATAAAGTAGATTCATCGTAAGCTTTCTGTAACATTTATAGCGACTCAGAACACGACATTTTGAGACAAGTTGAGAAAAGCTCTATGTTCGATATTTTTTTGTCTATTATGAAAATCCCATATTCTACTTTTTTTTATGACATACGGTAGGCAAACATGCAAGCGGGTCACCTTATGGGAAGTGGTCACCGCTACCTATAGACATTAGCAATACCAAGAGTATCGATAATTCGTTGCCCACCTCTAAAATACTTGAGATCGACTAACAAAATCGGGCACTGTAAACAAAATAAATGACAGATGGTGCTCAAACTCGCCAATTTAGAAAACAGTTAGCGACAAAAAGTTCATTTGAATTGAATTTGGCATTAGAATTATGATTGAGTTCCGGTACTTTTTTGGTGGTACATGTAGGTATATTTGAGTTTGTTTCCGTCAAATAGAATCCGATTTGGTAGATTTTTTTTAGAGTCTGACCTTAGTGTTGATCATATTTAAATTTGAACAAAATGGTAAATTCATTCGGCCGATATATTATTCCTTTATAGTGAACTTATTTTTATTATTACAGTGTACCTATTTTTTTATATGGAAGGGTGACCTAATGGGTAGATATAGTTCTGCCAATGTGTCACCTACAACCTCTGGAAATTTAGAGAGGCATTTGACCACCATCTCACCTGTTGGTAAGTGACGATTTGGCCGAAGATACAGGCCCGTCTTGGAACAGCCTATTCACTCTAGCCTTGAAGGCGTTCAGAGTTTAATCAATTATCGGTAGTGGTAGGTATGGGGTTATGAACGAGGATGATTTAAATGATGCACGGATGATGGGTAAAATTAGCTATAATGATTGTTAGCAAGCAGAGTTACAATGATATAGGGAATAACCTCAGATCACATCAAACAAGGGAGATTTGTTATAGTGGCCCGGCGCTGGCGAACGCATCTGGCCAAATTTTGGCTTGATACAGATTTCCGCCTTCAGTCGACAGCACAGATTACTATATATTACCTACGGCAGATAAGAAACGTCCATAGAGACACGAACGTCGTAGTGAAAAGTGCCAGCATCGCTTTTGACGTATAGTTTTGACATCACAATTTTGACAAGTGCTAGTGCTGAGCTCATAACGCCACTACCAATCTATCGATTACGATTTGGCTAGGGATGTGACATCGATTGCGTATTCTCGATTTTCATATTGTACTTTATTAAATTTCAAATTCTTATATTAAAAAAAACACAAATGACACATAATTTAACATACATATAATTTGACTAGAAATTTATCACAAAGTAATAGCAAAGCGCCTTTCAATTTAAAATAATCACCACAGGACCACAGAATGTTCTTGAGTTGTGTTCGACAGTCTACCTGAAAGTAAAATAATAGAGCTTTAATGTTATTGTGGCACCAATGCACCAGTTGCAAACCATATACTTGTAGATGACCATTATCAGGGGGATATGTGCTATCAAATGCAAAAATCTTTTTTTAAATCCCAAACAAAAAAGCTCTTCAGCGTCACTTCAAATAATAGTTAGGCCATATAGAAGTCTTTTGAATTTGGCCTTTGCTAATAATACTAGTTAAACTCGTTAGCCCAATATGAACAACCAACGGCAAATACATAAAGCGAAATGCAATTTCATACTTCACACATTTAACAAACCAAATGAAGTTCATTATGTAGTATCTAAATTTTTCAATTGAAAACAATTACCTTTGTTGGGCCTTCTTGGGTATTCTAGGGTATTCTTGGTCACAACATTGATTGATCATCCATCAAAATACCTGAAAAATGGGAACACAAACATTACATATGTTAATATAATGGTCACAGTCAAAGAGAGCGGTGAGGAAAGGTTTTGTCTAATAATTACATTCTATGAAAGTTCAGAATGAAAGCATTAGGTATAATTTATGTGAAACGGCAATTTACTGATATTCTTGCTTTTGAACCACCGACGAAAAAATAGGGGTGATATAAGTTTGACGTGTGGATCTGCCTGTCTGTGGCATCATGGCTCCCAAAAGGATGGACCGATTTCAATGCGGCTTTCTTTATTTGAAAGATAGTTTAATCGAGATAGTTCTTAGCTTCATTCAAATAAGTTTACTGGTTTTGTTGCATGTTCGATTACGTCGTATAATGCTGATGATGGTGAAAACATGTCACTACTACTATATTGGACTAGTTATAGTACTAAAAGGTACCACATCTTAACATATGAATTACGTATAATTGTCTTTTTGTTAATAAACTATTACATGTGCCATTATGGAGCACAGGTTGATTTTGATGGGTTTGGGTTTGCGACTGGATATTTCCTCAGGAGTAAAAAGTGTTGGTATGGCAAGATGATTTCTTTTATTAGTCTGTTTAATATATTTATCTTCAAAATGAAGTTAGGTGTGTACATATAATGGGGCAATAACAAAAATATAAATATATAGTATACATATAGTTAACTACAATAATAGCATTTTCATACACAATAACATAGTGTAGGTGCTATCAAACCAACTGAATCAAGACGTAACGGATTTTAATGCTGTTTTCAACAATAGATAGGGTGATTCAACAGAAGGTTTATAAGCAACAAAAAAGTGTAAATAGGGGTAAAGTAGGTGTACGAACGAAGTCTCAATAGGTTCACTAGTTAATTATGTACAACATGTTGCTACTATTGTGCATATAGGTATTAAATTTCTTCACATCAATTAACAGCCCTTAATGGTCTTCCGTTGGATCGGATCTCCTCCACAAATGTGCTAATCCATGAAAAGTTACGGTGATAGGAGGGACAACACGCACGAATATCAACTTTATAACCTTGTTAAAAACTTAAATTACAATATTGTACTTACTTTTTTAAATAATACGGTTTTGTTTGGCAGTGAACACAGTGTTGGATTCTGTGGTATAAGTAATTTTAGCCATATTTTTCCAAGTTCTGGAGTTCTTGGCCAATTATCCAATTTTTCCTTCGACGGGCATCCTCCCACGACACAGCAATGTCAAGACATTTCTTATTATTTCAAATGGGATTCGGTAGGAATCTATTATATTAACAGATTTAAAAATTCACGAAAATCCAAAAATGAAGTTTTTTGGTTTCTGTGAAAAAACCGTTGATATTTTATTAAAAAGTTTTTTTTTTTCTAGAAGGGTTTGGATAAAAGGTATCACAAGTTGTACAGGCGTAGTTAATAAATAGAAAAATAACTATCGCGTATTAAAAATATAGATTAAATTTATTCTAAAAATGTGTAAACATAATTAAAAGATATTTAATAATATTTATTATTATCACTCGCCAACTCCATATATTGGTGATATATTTGGTATTTGTATCCAACCAGGATGTCTTGTATGTAAAATTATATTTATAAAGTCATTTGACAGACACTCGATGCTGGCACATCGCTTTCACTAAGTTTATGGCTCTGGATACTGCGATTCCACCCCGTGGTCGACAGTAACCACGCGCTCGCGTCACATCTCTCGATTTTTGCCGAGTTGTTCAGTGGTTGTTTGTAAAAATACAAGCAGTAAAGTGAACTACGTGAAAGATGGAATCTCATTTCATGTGTAAGTACTACATTATATACATATTTCATCTTTAAAACTGGAAAATTAGAAATTAATTATTATTTAAATGACATGAAGTGACAATTCATTCATTCGTATTAATACAATACATTGCTTGCTAAGTAAGTAGCAAAAAATAAATCGGTCTGCTCGATGGCGCAATGGATCCGTGCGTCACCGATACTTACAAATTAAGAATGTAATGACAGTCACATAGTACCGCCGCTGTCATCGGCCGTTAAATAGTGTTGTAGTCTTACGAGTAATCTATCGTAACTATAAAACAATTTATCGATAGTATTATAGCGTATCTATTATATGTAGTGTCGGCGAAACAAAGTGTGAAAATAGAATTAGGTTTTCAATCAAGCAATACTAAATGGTATATTCTTCATTTCGTATGTATGTATGGTTGTCAATTTATTTATTATTATACCTAACCGTAATCGCGTATCTCTTGGAATGTCTCTGTGGCGTTCCCACGGAACCTAACGGTCATTTATGGAGGTATCCTAAAGCAATTTTTAAATAGCACAATACCTCCGTAATAAATTACCTTATTTTACTGCCCAACGGAACTTTCTAGGTAGGTAAGAATTTGTACAACCATTTTTCATTACAACAAGTTTCGTTATAGGTCTAAATGTACTCTTTACTTTTAACTTTAAAATATTGATTGAAGGCAGTCTCATTCTACACTCATCACAGTGAACACGCGTTTAATTTACCAGCCCTTCTGGTTTACTATCAAGTACTCATCCGAACTTAGTAGATACAGTGCTTCGGTCAGTCATTTAATGGTGACCCCTTTTATTATTGTACACCACGAGTCTGCATAGCGCATATATATCATACCCAAGTAAATAAGATGGTAAATCTCCTAAGAATGCACTCCGTATAATTGTGCTTTATCGCATAAGAGTTTTTTTTTAATTGACTTTGTCTTTAACTTGTAGGTATCCAAAATTAAAGAAAAATGGATAAATGCTACAGGCAGAGGTCCTATCTGGTTTCCGACGAAAAATAGTACAATATGCTCGGTTCATTTTGAGACAAGGTGTATGCAACCACTTAAAAAAGTTCGTCGGCTGTTTGAGTGGTCGGTCCCAACATAAAAATTGTATACCAAATTGGTGGTAGGTTCAGAATCATTATAATTTTATTTTATTTAACGGTACATAGCCTTCTAAATTAATTACGTATTTCATTGTTTTCAGAATTATATGGAACTTTCAACATCCAAAATGAACGTTGATTCTGAATTGGATATTTCAAACCCGCAAATTGAAACTAATTTACAAAAGTCTTTTGAGAAAAGTAATGCTTTGGTAAGTTAAGGAAGCTAATTATTTAACTTTAGTATTTAATAATTAATACTTTAGTATTTGTGTTCATTTTTAGTTATTAATAATACTTTACTCTATGGACAATACAACGACGACGATAAATAGCCTACTAAATTAATTACGTATTTTATTGTCGACAGGATTATGTGGAACCCTCAATATAAAAAATGAGCATTGATTCTGAATTGGATATTTCAAATCCGCAAATTAAACCTGATTTACAAAATACTTGTGAGCAAAATAATATGTTGGTAAGTTAAGGATAGTTATTTAACTTAGTTTAAAATATTTGTATTAATTTTCAGTTATTAATAACACTTAGACTGTTATAAATACTGAGAACAGTTGACAATACTATACACTCATATGTTTATAAACAAATTCATTTGTTACAGGAGCATTCAGAAGATCCCGATAAAAATGTAATCAATGAAACCCCTCGAAAGCGCAAATTGCGTCGTATAATTTCCACACAAGAAGATTGTATAAAAAAGCAAAAATCACAAATTAAAAGGCTTCAAAAAAATACAAGTAGATATCGAAAAAACAGCCAATTTAAAAACTATTTTGGATAACCTAAAAGGAAAAAACTACATTGGAGGTGACCACGTTATTCAATTAGAAAACATTGGAGTAAAGGATCTCATGCACCGGTATGAGAAAAATGTTTCATCAGATAAAACCACTAAAAAGAAGTAGGCTTATGCATATGTTAGAAAAACATTTCATACAGCTCTGCCTCATGTTAGAACTATAAAAAAATGGTACCAGTCCGTCGATGCTCAGCCTGGTTTCACGCAAGAATCTTTAAAAGCAATCAATCTTGCCGCGACTAAACATAAATTGTTGTGTAATTTAGTAATAGACGAAATGGCATTCAAACGGTCTTGTCAGACACTGTTTAGAATTACTGGAAGATACAAGTGTCCAAATAACATCGATGACCTTTGACGGCTGTCCAGCCCACCTCACCATGGCTAAGGAACTTGGGTGTTCTTTTAATGCAGATAAATTAAAAACTTATTTTATACACCCCATTACTCATCAGCCTGTTCATATATTCTTGGACCCCTGCCATATGCTAAAATTATTGAGAAATATCTGGTTTTTGTGATGTAGAAGGTACTGTTAAATTCTTAAAACGGTTAATAACTTGTTTGACGTGTTAAATTCTAGGCATATGGCCCAACTTCATTTTAAAAAACCTATTTGCCCAGGAAATAAAGAGAAGACATTTCAACTTCTAGAAATGGTAAAGCAGTACCTTCAATCTTTAAAACTTTTAGACGGCACAAAAGCCATCGATTCAGGAAGAAAAACGGGTTTTATAAGGTTTTTAGTTTGTATAGAAAGCCTCAAAGCACTGTATACCCAACTAGTGGAAAACGAACAAAAACTGAACTGAACTGGAAAAAGAACTTTTATAAACGGGTCTGTACTGACAGACCCGTTTATAAAATAAGCCAAGATCATTTGGAACTTATGTTCGTGCATATTAGATCTCACGGTGGATGCAATACTAATTCAACAGCTAGCTTTCAGCTATCCAGCTTTTAGGCTATATATAAAAAGCTGTGAGTAAAGTCGGAGCTAAGATATATAGACTACGGAAACTGTACATCTCTCGAACAGGTTTCTTTTTTGACATGCTCGTCTGCTATAAAAAATATTAATTTAACGATTGAACCATACAAGATGGATGAAAGTAATGATGAAGATGAGATGACTTTGCTTTATGATCAATCCGTATTTGATGAAGAAATTAGTACACTTGTCCACGATATTACAGAATTTACTTCTCAGGTAGTGACATACATTGCAGGATTCGTAGTTCATAGTTTGCTGAAATCAATTAAATGTAACACTTGCTGTAGCGGTTTGATTGCGGACGCAGTTGATGATAATCAGCACAGTTTTATTAAATTAAAGGATAAAGGTGGGCTTATATTTCCGTCTAAAGACGTTGTAACCATATGTAAGCATATGGAAATAATAATAAAATCTTCTATCTTATCAGAAGGCAAAATAAAGGTTTCTTCAAAATATATGCATAAGGAACTCATGTCGAAAGCCTTACCCCACTTTATAGGTATGAACCTTTTTGATAATCTTTATTTTCACCAGTTTGATCAATCGCCAATGAATAATCATTTAATTATGCTTACAAAATCAGTAATTAAGAACGCAACACCTAAACTATCTAAACGACAAGTATTTAATAAATATCTACATTTCACTGGGCAGTAATTTTAATTACACACATCTGTAATAAATTATTTATTGTATTACTTTATTGTTTTATTACCTTATTATGTCTTAGGGATTATTTATATGAGACTGGACTGAGCCTGGGGCGTACCATGTATTTAGCCCGGACGGACTCGGAGTAATATATTCTCTTAATATAAAATGTATGTAACGTTTCCAATTCACCCCCGTCCGAGACAAGTACACGGCATGCTCCGGTGTAGTAAAATTCGTTCCTTAAGAAGGTACTGATAGAAGTGTTAAAGTAAGTTTATAAACTTCATCATTTCCTCAAAATCAGTTAACTTAAAGAAAAATCATCGAGTTAATTGGTCTAAATAATTCTATGCGAATTATTTTATCAATATTGGTACAGTCGTTTGTGCATGAAGAAGTAACAAACATACATAGTTACAAACTTTCGCCTTTATAATATTAGTGTGACTAGCAGTACGCTCCGGATTTGCCCGTGGTACATATGTAACCTATAGCACTCGTGGATAAAGTACCTTTCCTTGGTAGACATTTTTAAATCGGTCCAGTAGTTCCTGAGATTAGCGCATTCAAACCAACTCTTTAACTTAATAATATTAATATACAGGCTGTCCCAAAACTCGACGTCAACCCGGAATCGGGTGAAAAGGCAAGTCATGCTGGTTGGCAGAAAAATATTTAAAAAAATCTAAGTTGCATGATTTTAAAATTATAGGCATTTAAAAAAACGGAATATTGCACACCCTGCGACAGACTTTTCAGTCCTGTTGCCACAAATCTTTACTTTTTCCCATTTTTTTTTTGCTGTGTAACCCTGAATAATGCTTCTCTAAAATGTAATCAAATTTTGAAACCAGCTGCATAAGCTTGCATAAAAATAGGACTTATCACATAGACAAAAATTCAAAATAAAAAATTCATGCAACTTAGATTTTTGCAAAATCATGCAACTTAGATTTTTTTTTTAATATTTTTCTGCCAACCAGCATGACTTGCCTTTTCACCCGATTCCGGGTTGACGTCGAATTTCGGGACAACCTGTATATACATATTTACCTACTTATTTGTTTAATTTTTCAATTTTGATAAAAATACCAATACTAAATAATACTGACAATATATTGATATTTATTTATTTAATAAATTACCATGTTTTGTTTCATCGATAAATATTTTATCCACCACATTTTTCCATCACTAGCGTCTGTGTAAACCACGTGATTGGACAAGTGAATTTGTATGAGTTAATAGAAACAATGCTATTGTTGTGTTTATAACAAATCACGTTGACTTTTGTTTCTGTGTGCGCTGTTGAGATAGGCATTAAGATGTGTGCAAATACAAATGTGTGAAAAAGTGGCGACATCGGGTACGCATACTAAAATCGCAAGATAGCAAATCTCCCTTGTTTGATGTGATCTGAGGGAATAACTATTATCTACCTAAGCGCTCGGTGCGAGACGGAAAGACACAGCCTAGCGTTGGAACATCGAACAAAGGACTGGCGCGTGTCTCCGCTATCCAGAGTTGCCAATTTAGCATTTTATATGCTAAATTTGGCAGATTTTCTTTTTATTTAGCATATAGCATATTTTTTAGCATATTAACTTAAAATGAAATTTAAACAAATTTATTACAAATTGCTACAGAAAGTATCTATGTTTTCAGTACAGGATACATTAAAAGAGTCAAGCCTTTCATTGGCGAAATAGCTGAAGAGTTCAGCTTGAATCTCAATGGGGAAACAGTAAATATAAAATGGGAATGCACATCTTCCACCATACAGTTCTGGAACGAAGTCATTGAATATCAAGATGCAGCTGGTAATAACCCTTTTGCGGATTTATCGCAGCTTGCAATATCTCTGTTGACGTTTCCTCATTCGAACGCGGAGATTAAACGTGTTTTTAGCCAAATGAATTTAGTAAAGACTAAGTTTCGGAATCGTTTGGCGGTGAAAACCTTGAATGCCATTTTATATGTGAGATTTGGCTTCAAAAGGATAAGAAAGTGCTGTTATTCTTTTACAGTGCCAGACGTACTGACGTACTGCGCTGTATAGGTACAAAAAATTAAAAAAATTAAATTTTTTATTAATTTGGCATTTTATTTTAGCACTTAATTAAAAAAATTAGCATATTTTTAGCATTTTCGTAACAGAAGTTTAGCATATTTCGTATTAGCCTAGTTGGCAACACGTATTAGCATAGCGGCGCTATCCGGCAGGTCGGAGCGCGAGGCCCGCGCATCGGCCGCGCGGTCGCCCGGCAAAACCGGTTTCCGTGCCACACCGCGCGTATATATCTAATCAGAAAATGGAATACGTTTGTCCGTTATTATATCTTATACTACAGTACAAAAGTGGATTATACAAATACGTAAGTAAGTTTATATTATATTTATATTCTATATAAGAAAGGTTTATACAATATTTACTATATGCAATATTATGTATTTACATAAATGACATTTTATCTATTTACAATATTAACAAAGGTTTACAACATTAGGTTAGAAATAAGTAAATGCATAGGTACAAGGTGTCTCAAAAGAAAGTTTATATTTGTTTAGTTTACTGCGTGAACGCAACGAATCCAAGGGGCGCGGGGGTTATGTCAATCGGTAGCCTGGCTCTTGGGAATTCAGTCGCTACCGACCGAGCGTTTCTCAGGAGCAGACCGCTTGCGTTGCGACCGCGTTGTGCGTGCGAGAGTTTTACAAAAACGGTGATTCGGCGACTGTAGCGCGTATTAGATTCTGCAGTATTCGAGGTTTTCGCCACTCAAATGATGCGCCAAGCATTCCTCTTATTCGAAAATGGATCAAAAAATTTGAAGAGACCGGTACAACGCTGGAAAAACAAAATCCGGGCGACCAAGGTCATCAAGAACGGTAGAAAACGTGGAGAGTGTTAATCAGTCTGTTCGTGATGACTCGAACCTTTCAATTCGGAAACGCGCAAGTGCTTTAAATGTGCATAGATCATCATTACACCGCATTTTGCACAAAGATTTAAAGCTGCACCCCTACAAAATTCAAATGGTGCAAGAATTAAAGCCCCAAGATGCCAGTCAGAGGCTTGACTTCGTAAATCAGGCAATTGAGCGCTTTACCAACATTTTGTTTTCGAATGAAGCTCATTTTCATCTTAATGGACACGTAAATAAGCAGAATTGCCGCTACTAGAGTGCAACGAATCCGAAACGCAAGCATCAGAAACCCCTTCATTCGCTTAAAGTGACCGTATAGGCAGCGATGGCGGCGCGAGGAATTATCGGCCCTTACTTTTTAAAGGCGAAAGGGGGCATGCAATTACAATGAATTCAGAGCGTTATGTGGAGATGTTAGACGACTTCTTGGTGCCTGAACTGCAAAACTTTTCTGGCTATAACCAAAGAACATGGTTCCAGCAGGATGGAGCAACGTCACACACGTCCAATACATCTCTGCCACGAGTTCGTGAAATTTTCTCGGGCAAATTGATCTCCAGGAGAGGTGACATAAATTGGCCTCCACGCAGTCCTAATTTTACCCCTATGGGGTTAAAATATCCGTCACGAAATGGCAGCCATCACTGAGTCTACCTGCCGAGCCGTCATAAGTAATTTTACTATTCGATTAAATGAGTGCCGCGAACGCGAGGGCGATATTATTTTTAAGAAATAAATTCCCAAATTGTATATTTTAATAATCAATAAACATTTTTTCGATACACAGCTTACTTTTTTTTAATCGATCCACTAAATATCAACTTACTTTTGAGACACCTTGTACTATATATGGTTTAGCTTTAAAAAGTCTAAATATTATTTTTTCAATATTGATCTACGTAACTATGCAATCGTCCTGAAGCCAACTTAAACTTGGAATTGAGCCTCGTCCATATAACACAGACAACGATTTCCACATTCCAGCCCCAGGCAAAGCAAATATCTCACTACTTGGCAAGGCCATCGTCATCTTTATCAGTTTATTTCACTACTTATTCATAATTCCTACGCGCTGGCGGATAGTCTTAGCTTGTCTGCCTACATAGCAGGGTTAGTGCTATATTCTGATGAAGATCAAACTCACAATGAAATTGTGTAATGGTACATCCACAGAACACCATGAAAGTAGTGGTATATCCAATTAAATTAATAAGGTAGGCAGGCTTACGTAATACAAGACTGAAGCCATAACGTTAGAAGATTTATCTCTCCCAGGTGTATTCTAGTAAATAAAAATAGTTTAAGTTTCCGACTTAGCGGTATTAGTCCACCGCTTCATGGACTTTATTTCCTGATATATGCTACATATGCCAGGGCCTTACAGAGCACGTGACCATATCAGCGTAGACGAGTCTCTTTGATCTTATCCGCCACGTCAAGTATGCCATGCAAATATGCTAGTTCTTTATCTATCTTTTCTTTCATCAGGTGAGATCGAGCTCCAATGTAGGTCAATTATACCGTTAAATGTACGAGTAGCGTCGGTGGCCGAGTGGTTAAGGTATCTGACTCATAATCACCAATAACTTTTTTCTAAGTTATATATGACGGATCCGGTCAATAGCATGGAATCATGTGGTAAATAGTACGGACTCATGTGGTCAATAGTACGGACTCATGACGCAGAAAACGGAAGTGGGAGTGCGCCGCCTAGTGGGGCGTGCTGACAGAGTCTCGACGGCACGATTCGGGCGGAGTGGCGGGCAGTCTTGACCCAACCGCCGAGGAGTGAACACGTCTTGAAACTGTTGTTTACATTTGAAAATAAAGTGATTTTAAAATAACCTTTGAAATAATAATTTAAATTACCTCAACTGCCTACATTGTAATACCTCTCTGATTTCAAGTAAAATTATAAGTGATGTGCAAAAATGAAGTGGAGTAAATGTAAACCCTTTCTTTAATTTATCTGTACGAATACGATCTAATGCTGATATCACCACCCTGATGACAATGATCCTGATACACCACTTTCCTTGACGCAACGACATATACATTAGTTCAATGCTAACCGATGCTCTTACGGTAAGCGAAAACATCGTGAAGAAACCTGCACATTCAGGCGACTGAATGTGTAATCATGATCCGATCGAATCAGGTTCCCCTGGTAGTAGGGTCACGGAGGTCAGATGGCTGTCGCTCCACTGTAATTATCTGATTTGCCAAATGCTGGTCATGGTCAAGGCAGACGCTGTGCCCTCGTGCGCTGGAGCACAATCGGGGCATTATTTCCTAGATTTTGAGAATTTTTTTAATGTATGAACGAGGTAACTTAAAACAACTAAGTGATATCCCTACCTCCGTGTAGTCAGTATGTGGAGCGAAGAATCCGCCTACACCATAATTCTGTAGATGTATAATTTTGTTGTGATAAAGGCTAAGTCTTGTAAAAGCTGCTGTACGTGCCACTAGCTTTCGTGTCATCCGCTTCTTTTAAAACTGCCACTTTGCTAATGCGAGAGCGGCTAGTCACTGCGGATCCATTTTCTGACCACACAAGAGCTCTTCTTAACTGTAACATTTCATAATAACATTGAAAATATTTAGTACAAAAACGTTTGCATGACTATTAATTGCCACTTTGATGGGTGAAAATTACGAAGAGATGTAATTTTCGTACGGGAAATATGAAACTTACGCAACATTATACTTACGTTTTATCAAATAAGTATCATATTAGATTATAGCTGATTAGCTGCCCTTAAGACCAATGAAAAGTCTAAAGTGTAGTTCGCTTGTTCTGTGTGATAGCTGTCGTCATAGTCGTCGGCTTTATTTCTCAAATCTTAAAACTTATTATTCAGATACCCTTTTGATTAAAGGTCATGTAAACAATTTAGTAACAACACAAACAACATTATTAGATGAAACATTATTTATTGTTGTGGTAATGGATGTAATATAACACTGTTTTTGTACATTTAAACAAAGTTACACAGCGCCATCCAGCCTTGAACTAAGCTTAGATACTTACTATGGGCGCTAATATACATTTAGCTCTGCTAGATCGCTGATTGCTTGGTGTATACGGATGATGTCTGGGTTAATGTAAATTGGTTTGATTTTGAACGGCGTAATTTTGAGAAAAGGATGCGTCTCCGTGAGATATCGACAATGTAATCTGAAAAATAAATCAAGAACAGCTCCATCCTCCATTTTTCATTATTTTAAAAATATATACCGAAATAGTCTTGCTTTTTGATTAACAATTTCTAGAGATATCATGAGCTTATTGTTACATAAAAGAGTGTACATTTTGCATTCTTCTTGTTTGTCTTCTGTTGAAATGTCATCTGTTTGTCTGTAAATGAAATTGAGGAGATATAATTCGCATCTCCCTATTCTCCTGACGGAGTAGTATGAATCTTTTCCTATAACTTTTTTTATATTATACGGCAGACAAACAGGCTAGCGGGCCACATGATGAAAAGTGGTCACCGCCGCCTATGGACATCAGCAACACCAGGAGAGTTACCAATGCGTTGCCCGCCTCTGAAGCGACCTCTTGAACGATCCCATGTCATCGTTCAAAGGACTAGAACGAGCATGTGAGAATTGATAATGTCGTTATGTTTAACTCAAGATTATTTTAATTTAACTACCTATATAAAACTGCTACTTGCTAAGTGTTGATTGTGGAAAGACCTAATTTGCCAATATTACTACTTTATGTAAATCTTGATTTTAGTTTTGAAGAACTTTATTATAAAATGTGGACAAATAGTACTAAAAAGGGGTTTTTATTTTATTCCCATCGCTAATAGTATAGTCAATTATAAAGAGGAAAAGTTTGTACGTGTGTAAGTTTGTATGTTAATGAAAACTTCCGATATCACGAAAACTTTCTACTAGCTGGAAGCTAGCTATTCCAGGGTGTCGATACTTTTGATTCTTGAAAAATAATGTGAGATATCCGAACTGCGCGCTGGTGAAAAGCGCGGGGGACTGCTAGTAGGTACTTTTCTCCATAAAAAGAATCTCAAGAGGAACATTGGAGTGCGTGTTTTGTTTATTCGCTAATACCCGAACAAAAAATACATGGAAAGACATGAATAAATCATACGGGGGAATCATAAAAGTATCGTACAAACTACTTAACGGGTTTTGATGAAATTTTGGAGTAATAAAGCTTATATCCCAAAATAGCACACAGGCTATAAATTAATCAAATTGAATGTGGTTTTAGCAGGAACGGGTCCGAAACGTAAAATCCGAATTTACGTGGACGTAGTCGCGGGTAAAAGCTAGTTATAGCTATGTTCACAGGATCTTAGAATGAACAGTCCATACAGCGATGTCGTCTATGTAACAACCGATTAAAACCAGTTAATAGCAAAGAGTTTTAAGTTATTAAACTCTTTGGTTTATAGTACGTTCATGGACGCAAGTTTGATATAATTACGTCCTTGAGTGCGTTACTTCTGACTGAAGTTTTTCAAAAAGTATTCCATTTTAAAATCAAGCTTCGAAAATGTTGTGGAAAATTTTGTTTATATTCCTCATACTTACTCAAAAATGTTCCTGTACAATTCATGAATTAAATGGTAAGCATTTACATTTTTTATCTTTCTGCACGTTTTTGAAGACGGTTCCTTTACTCAAATTTTATTTTATTTCATAGTTTTCAATGCTTTTAGTTAGGTGAATAATGCATATTGATACTCTTTGAGAAAGTCCCTCAAATTCCATCATCAGATTCTGACCAGGTTAAAACGGGACCATCTCAGGAGTAGGTATATCAGTCACTGCCAAGCCAGAGGAGTCTGTCCCTACCTCATCTATTTCTGCCGCCAAGCAACAATGATTGCATTGTTGTGTTCCGGTTTGAAGGGTCAAGCATTTCATCTTAGTTCTCATACTGACAACGCACCTGCGGATCTGGATTTTTTGCCTGCAACCTAAATGCATGAATCGTAGATGTTATGGGCGACAGTTACCTCTTACCATCGTGGGCTGTCTGCTCGTTTATCACTGTCTAGAATTAAAAGAAAATATTAAAGCATTACGTCGGCTCCAGGTACTACTAAGAAGTTCATGTCGACAAATCAGACCCTTATCTGACTAAAATAGGAGCACCCCAGGGGTATACCCCTTTAACAAAAAAAAACATACAAAATAACATGAAAAAGATACATCATCTATACAACTGTCGATGACAGAACCTCCGTCATTAAAGTTTGTTAAAAAAGGAAGACTAAAATCTTACATATGTGTACCTACACTAAGAAACCGATAATAAAAGTGCATCAGGTAGTTGGAGATAGTAATATTCCATTGCAGCATCATCATCATCATCATATCAGCCAAGAGATGCCCGCTGCTGGGCATAGGTCTCCCCCCAGAGATTTCCACAAAAGCCGGTCCTGTGCCTTCCGCATCCAGCTGGTACCTGCGATCTTTACCAGGTCGTCGAACCACCTTGTGGGAGGTCTACCCACGCTGCGTCTTCCGGTACGTGGTCGCCACTCGAGAACTTTACTGCCCCATCGGCCATCTGTTCTTCGAGCTATGTCCCCTGCCCACTGCCACTTCAGTCTGGCAATTATTAGGCCTTGGTTCGCTTGCGGATCTTCTCATTTCTGATTCGATCGTGCAACGAGACTTAGAGCATAGCCCTTTCCATTGCCCTATGGGTAACACGGAGCTTTCTTATAAGGACCACCGTGAGCGGCCACGTTTCAGTTCCGTAGGTTATCACTGGCAACACACATTGGTCAACGACCTTCGTCTTGAGACACTGCGGTAATTGGGACGAAAATATATGGCGTAGCTTCCCGAAGGCTGCCCAACCGAGTTGGATTCGTCGATTGACTTTTTCTCGAAATTGGACCTACCTAGCTGGACTTTTTGTCCTAGGTATGTATAGTCGTCAAGAACTTTAATTAGAGTACCTCCAACTATCACTGGAGTAGGCACAACATGGACATTCCACATAATTTTCTTCCTAAAATGTGAGAGATTTTACTGCATTCATTTTAGGGGTATGTTCCGGGTTTCCTACCGCGTACCTTTGTTGACGTGTAGCCCGATATTTCGACACAGTTGCATGTATCATGGTCACGGGACGACTGGAGAGCTGCGAGCGCCGGATGGTGTTGGTTAGCGATAAAGCGGCAAAAGTCGATCTACCCGCTTTCGCAAAAGTTGTCTGCTACTACTAGAACTCGAACTCACTTTTAAGTCACGGCACACTACACTGATCGTATCACTCACTTTTAAGTTCTATTTTAGATACTGAATCACTGGTGACCAAGTATTCGACAACCTAAATCCGTCCTCACGATTGAAATTTGGATATTTCGTGATTTCGATGGCTTCCCTAACTAAACGTGGAGTGTAGTGTCGTTCAGTAGATAACACCCGTGGGTTATGTAAATCCAGTGGTTAGTGCCAGATTCTAAGAGGTGTTGGGCAATGTCAGACTTATAGCTCTGATTGTTTTTTACCCGACTCGAGATGGTTGGTTTGTTTTGCCGATATAAGACTTCCCGCAACTACAATCAATCTTGTACACGTCTGGATGCTCCAAACAGGGTATCTTTAGGTGACCTCATACTCTGCGAAATTTTCTTAAATGTAGTGAATATAGTCTTTATTGAGTATTTACTCAACAATCGACCAACTCTATCCGTCAGGTAAGCTGGTTGTCGTTCTACCGTCGGTGGTCGCTTCCTCTTGGTCTTGGTTATATTGCGATTGACCTTGTATCCATTACTACGTAGAACACATTCTACATGTGATAGTTCATGTTTTAAATTATCGTTGTCACAATGATTATTCGCTCTTGTGCTCAGAAATGTTACCACGGTATGCAATTGTCGCGGGTGGTGATGTGATGACGCGTGCAGGTATCGGTCCGTGTGAGTTGGTTTTCGGTAAACCGTGTAGCTAAGAGTACCGTCCTTCCGAACCATCACTTTCACATCCAAAAATGTCAGAGTCCTATCCTGCTCCAACTCATATATTAACCGCATTCTGCTGTGGATGTTATTGAGGTTAGTAATACACTGCTCAATCTTCCGCTTCTCCACCTTCAAGTATACATAAAATATCGTTCTGTATCTTTTCCACATCTTAATTTAAAATGTTGCAGTTACAAGGGCCAGCTCTTCGAAATATTCCATCCATAGATAAGCTATCACTGGCGCTACAGGACTGCCCATTGTCACTCCATCTACTGTGATGGTCCCTCCTAATATGCGCCATTACGTCCCCATATGTCACGGTCCTAGAGTCAATCTAGAAACCTAGCGTTAGACGATGGAGTCTCGCGCGTCACGTGAAGCGGTCTCACCATCGTGTGTGAGCCCAATATAAAATGGGTTGTACGTAAGCCGTCAACGACAGTCCATTTAACTTTATGAGATTAGGATATGATGATTGGTTTATAAATGCCTTAAACTGTAATGTTATTTACTATCTAGTGTCTATGTAAAATGAAATGACAGAAACTTGCAATAAAACTCCACTACGTCGATGGCATTGATTCGAGTGATAGACTAAAAGTATGATTTAAATTAAAAGATTGCAGCAAGTCGAGCCCCCTCGAAGTGATCCAAAAAACAATCAGAGTCTTTGTCCCCCTGATGGTGTGGAGTGATCCAAAGACAGTTCGGATTGCTTTGCTTGATATGGGCTTCAGGTGGTACCACGATGGAAGTTATCGTTGCTTTATGATCCCCAGATTCCCTAAGCTTGCCTGGCCGGGCAACGTAGCTAGGTATATCCTTTGATATACCGCTGTCAATCATTATAAACCCGTAGGGTTGTCATATACGTCGGACAGCTAGTTCCCTACGTTTTACGAGATGAAGGATCACAACAACTGTGGTGTCCCAGTCTTACTGAATGTAAGGACCAACTAGGGTTTGAAATTTATAATTATTACTCTAATGTAATTATCAAAACTCGAATGCCATGCGTTAAATTGCAAGAAGTTAAATGGATATTTATATTGAATTTTTCTAAAGTAAATGAGTTTATTGAAGACATTTAAGTACCATTAGTCCAGAATGAAGTTACTTAGGCATCTCAATCGTTAGATGTGGGTGATTTCAGCCAACTTGGAATGCAGTTTACTGAAAATTAGTCAAGGTATGCGGGAATATAAATTAAAGTCACAGGTAGAGTTGGAAGTATCAATATACGTTTATTTACTTAATTGTGACTCTACTACTTCACCAGGGATTTCTAGATTAGAAAATAATAATGAAATCCGTGATGTTCAGAACACGTTTCCTAGCCAATTCCTGATAGAGTGGACAAAAAACTGTTCTGAATAACGTATAAAAACCACTCTGCCCAATTAAGACTAATTATGATTAATTAGTACCTGAATTAATATTATCTCAAAATTATCCGTTCAAATCAAATCGTGCGTCATACTTGGTTTGCAAAAACTAAAACATGTAGTCAAATATAAGCTTAATTATGTTAATTAATGTGAAACAATGAAAATAAATGCTAACTTATCAGTGAAGTATTCGACTCATTAACGCTGCACGTTACCCACAGGTAGTCAGGATTAGGCTAGTCATGTGGATATTGATTAACCCACACGCCTTTTGGCCTAATAATAATGTAGATTATAGGTACACTCGTTATTTAGACTAGTCATATAAGCTGGGACAGCGCATACGCCTTATGGTCTAATAACATTATGAATAAACCGTTGGTTTAAGTCATTAGATGGTATTGACTAGTCCATTAAGCCATCTTAAAGAACTTTTCGTCAATAAATTGGGGGCTGAATACTTCGGTAGAACACACTCAAACATATACATTTTGGGAGTATTCGTTATTGATGATGATTTCAATGTAAATACATTACAACCTCCCAAGCATCGCATTTTAGACATAGGTAGGTTTGGTGTCATTTAATTCAAATAATAACACAGTACGACTATTTCACGCAGGGACGAGTTAACGTGATGATGAACTCACACAATACATACATATACATAGGCTTTGTTTTAATTGAATCAAACAAAAGCACATAATGATTTCGTACAGAGATATATCAGACATATTAATTACTTGATTTGATGATGATAGACATAGGCTTCGGTATATTTTGTTCAAATAATACCATGCTCTGATTATCTCATGCAGAGATAATTCATAGTTAATAATTACGTTAAAATTAATGTAAATGTCAATCGATTGGGTAACTTTTACTTTCCATCTTGATTAAGTTAAACTATGTTATAGAAATCTCTAATAGTGAGATTTCTAATGAAAATTGATGAAATTTATAAATGTAATTAATCAGATCGATTCAATTAATAATTAAACCATTTACATAAATATAGAAGGTATCAACTTAACTTTTGTCACCGACTGCCAATATACACTGACTCTAATTTATTAGTAAATTTAGATTTATATAATTTTACATTATTGGACTTTAAGATCTGATCTTAATAAAAGCTCCACTGCTCCTCCAGCCGCCTCGCTCCGCTCCGAAATAAGAAGTGTCCACCCTCTACCCCTCGATTCATCTCGCTGACCATTATTAATTACTAATTACAAGTAGAGTAGATACTAAATACTCTAATTAATTATATTAATTAATATCATATTTGATAAGCATCCCTAAATCGTAAGACTTAGAATACAGATTGATTTAAATATATCTGAAACCTTTGTTTTTACGATAGTTTTTTATTCGGAGGCTAGCTTGTTCGCTTTCTTGGTATTGTTTTTACATCGATATCCCAGCGTGAATTTATTTGACATATTGAAATACGAACTGTTATTTTTTTTTCGCACTTCACAAGTAAACCCTTGTAATTAAGCTCGTTGCGTTTTGGAGAATTTATTGCTTTTGGTTTTCGGAATTTTAAGTACGGAAAAAATATACTCCATCCTTGTTTTTGGTTGCTGTTTATCGGAATTAGTGCATGTGTTACCTACGCAACTCGGCATTTTTAGATTATAAAGTAACGACCATTCTTATACAAGGCCGAAACGTCACTGAGACGACGTTGGAGCTCCATTGCAGTTTTAGCTCCAATGAAGTGGTCTCATTGCTTTTGTACAATGAACCGGTCCATATATAGAAGTCATTTTTATTATCGTGTTTATCCATAATATGCATGTTATGGGAATAATTAATATTTTATTATATTTGTTAATTATATTACTTTTATGTTCCTACTTTCAGTTCCTTTGTATATTTCTTAAATATAGCTATTATTTTTTGCTAAAAATAGTTTTAAACTTTTAATGCATGTTTTTCTTAATATTATCCCAACTTACTTTTATTTGAGCTTAATTTTATATCTGATATGGTGTTTAGTTTATGAATTTTATCTGCTGGGTGTTTTACGTGGGTCTTTATTGTAATTTCCATGGTCCGCAAATTTTATATATATTTTTTAGCAAAAGTATAGATTCGCTACGTGTCGAATTTTTATATGTTATTTAAATTTGCATAAGCTTTCAAAATGTTTTTGTGATTTACTTTAATTTAGCGATTTTAAAAATACCATGGAAATTACGCGGAGAACACATTTCCTAAGAACCACCCATTACTTAAAAAATCTGACTCCAGATAATGAGTACTCCCGGATGCCAGCGGTGTTTCGCTTGGAGTCGTACAGCGCGTGCGCGCGGCGAGGCGGTCGCTACTGCTTGGCGAAGCTGCAGCTGGCACCAGACCCCGACAGCGCCCTCTATCGAACTATACTGGTAAGCCATACATCCTATCCTATCAACTTCCCTACTGGATTCGAGCCTTCTTCACGGCATATAATACAAAATACTTATTATCTTGAAGTCAACATTCTGGTTAGGCGCGATTCGTGCGCGAGGAGCCCGGGGTCTAACTTGACGATGATCTAGGATTTGGCAGATCGTGATTACAGTAGAGCGACTGCCATATAACCTCCGTGACCATGTTAATTTCACAATGAGTTCTGAACCGTGCAAACTTTAGACATCTCCTCCACTCAAAGTCCTATCAACCTCTCGGTTATACGGACCGCGTCAGACCTAATCACGGGTGATGCGCAAGCCGGTGGCTCTTTGGACGTGCGCATTTTTCGATACCCACAAAGTCAGTTGTCAATAAGCACTCTCCCTTAAAGGGCTGACGTCACAACACGCTCTACTACTCCATGGGCCAGCTCCGATCCTCCTTTTCACCCTCCTCTTCCGCTTCTTCTGCTCTTATTCCTCCTCTATTCTTCTCACACGGTACCATGTGTACGCAAACTCTCTTAGCCTCGCAAAGTTCGCCTCCGAAGACAAGGTCCGCGAAGTAGACCGGTCCCACTTTCTTTCGCTCTAACCCAAGAAGCATAAGGCTGCTCTCCTGTTTATACCTCTCGCATCCCCACAAAATGTGGTCCCTAGTCACAAAAGCCTCCCAACATAAACACTCCGCAGAGTCGTGCAAACAAAACGTGCACAGTCGCGTTCTGAACGCGCCATAACCGGACAGCAATTGGGAATATAATCGGGCTCCACCCACGTGGCCCCTGGTGCTCGAGATCCGCACTCTTCTTACACTTTCTTCTCTGCATTCTTACGGCCAGACGTCTGCACCTCAACATAACCAAACTTCTTAAATTCGGCCACTTCCCTCCCTGCCAACCCGTCACGATTCGTTTGCACCTTTCCCGTCCTTCTCACCCCCAGGTCCGCGGGCAGTACACCAGCAAGCACCGCATGGGCCCGCCGCCCTAGGGGGACCGTATGCCTTCGTTAGAAGAATCAGAGCCGCGCGCTGAGTTCTGAGCAAACGGCTCTTCAACACATAGAACCCAATACTACTGCACCATACAGAGGCTGTGTACGTCACTGTTGCAACATCATCATCATCTTGGTGTTAAATCCCCGTTGCGCTCCCGCGTAACAGGCCCCGGGGTCTACCTTCTTGCTTTTCTTAGTCCACTTTGCTCGGTCTTCGGCATCCTTAGTGGTGAGTCCGTTCTTACGCATGTCACTCTTAACGACGTCTAGCCATAGCTTCTTGGGCCGGCCCCACCTTCCCGTGCCTGGCGGGGGCAGTATGGCCAGACATGTGATCCCCACTTAATTTGCCGGTATGTGGCCGTTCTATCGAAGGCGACGCTCTTGTAGCTTATCTGCGATGTCACGGACATAAAGGCTATCGCGGATGTGGGCGTACCGCACGCGATCTTTGCGTGAAAACCCAAACGTCCACCGCAGCATCTTCACTTCCGTGACTCGCAATTCCTGCTTGTGTCGCTTTGGTAGAGGCCAATCTCGCTTGCATCAAACGTACCAAAGTACTACAAACTTTCGACATCTCTCGAAAACTTTGAAGGAAAATATTGACCGATTGCACATAATATTGTTACAGGAGTATTCGGAAAGTCCGCACCACTTTAATCATACCTTACTGGAGCGCGGTATGTGTATACCGCAAAGCTGTCCAACCGCCGAAAAAGCAGTAAATAAGATGGACCTAACGCGCGCCCTTGAGGGATGCCTCAACGAAACCATGTGGCGGGACTACGGCTTGAATACCAGCGTCCAGGCGGTCCACTGTAATGACCCTGTGTTCGACATCAACGCTTTGGATGTCACAGTAGCTGTGTTTTTAATTTGTTTACTTTCATTAAACATGATTGGAAGCATATATTACGACAATGACAACACATCGAAAAAAATCAGGACAGGTAAAAAAATAATCATCTTGGCGTTAATGTCCCGGTTGTGCTCTCGAGAACGAGGGCCCGGGGTCCGCCTTGACCATGATCCAAGATTTGGCAGGTCAGGTAATTACAGTGGAGTGACTCCCATCTGACCTTCATGACCCTGCTACCAGGAAAACCTGACCAGATTGGATCATGGTTACACATCCAGTCACCTGAATGTGCTGGTTTCATCACGATGTATTCCCTCACCGTAAGAGCATTGATTAGTATTCAACTAATGTACATAACTCAGAAAACAGTCATTTGTACATGGCCGGAGCGGGATTCGAACCCAGGACCTCTGGCTTACGAGTCGGATACTGTAACCGCTCGGCCACCGACGCTCTTGGTTAGGACAGGTAATTAAAAGAAAAATAAACAGACAAAAATATAAACATAAATCTTCCAAAGTTTTGGGGCAGAAATATTTAAGATATAATTGTAGTACAATTTGAGAGCATAAGTGCATGACGTCCTAAAGAATCATATTCTTGTGCAGTTGTTCAAAGGTTTTTATAGCATTCATGAAGAAATTTTTAATAAATAAATAAATAAAACATATTATTACAACAATACAACCGACTTCAAAACAGAAAAATTAAGCTTTTTTCATTCTATACGAGTAAGTGACACATAATTATTTTTGGAGTCGGTGCTACAGCAATATTCGTCGAGTATACCCTTAGGAGGGTGTAGGGGTAACCTTTGGGGATTGGGAGGGTTGGTGTATGGCACTGACTCCTGAAAAGTAATGATATCTAAGTTACTCGTATTGTATGATAAAGAGCTTATTTTACTTGACGTCGGTTTTATTTTTTAAATTAAAAATGTTGTTTATTTCACAATTTGCAGTGGTTACGATACCCTCAAGCATCATGTTACCCTTAGATATTACTGAGTAGTTGCTGTCCA
Organism: Blastobasis adustella; assembly: GCA_907269095.1. Lineage (NCBI taxonomy): Eukaryota > Metazoa > Arthropoda > Insecta > Lepidoptera > Blastobasidae > Blastobasis > Blastobasis adustella. The sequence goes on along the minus strand of OU026115.1, from coordinate 4,024,129 downwards.
CAAATTGCAGTACCTAACTCTTAATCGTTAAGGAGTTCTGTGACTTCACTATTATTTATTTCATCATCAGCACAGCAACATCAAGTGATGACACCCTGAACCGAATACCTGAGTAAAATATGATTACGTAACCAACACTAAATGCGTGCCTACAATTGTCAAGAGTTTCCCTCGATTTCACAGGGTTTCCACCATCCACACACCAAATTATACTTTTCTGAATGCAAACGCTTGACTTGTCACTGAAATCGCTATATATATTATGCCTATTAATACTCGAGGAGTTCCCTCGATTCCTCCAGAATCCCATTATCAGATTCTGATCTGATCACGATGAAGTATATATCCTGTCAATTAAAAAAATAATTTTCAAAATCAGTTAAGGCGTTTTCGAGTAATCGGGGAACATATTCATATTCATATTCATTTATTGCTTCACATGGTAATATATTAACATTGGATCTTAACAGTAAATAAGTATCTCATGTGACCCTGTGAGGGCACTGCAAAATATTAAAAAATATAGTAAACAAAATCATCCTTACAATTAATCTAGATTCCATATTGCATAAATTATTACATGCATGTTCATTAATAATAAATGAATTAAATAATCAACTAGCTATACGTCAAAAATAAGAGTATGAGTATGTCAATTAATTATCAAAATTAAATTAAGTTAAATGTCACCTTTTCAAATTAAATTACACGTCAATTATCAATAATAAATAATTAAATTAAATGTCAATCACCGATTAAAATAATTATACAAATTATATTCTAAGTCATACAAGTACAGATATTGAGCATTACTTAATACAAAATAAGTTATAGATATAAATTTTTCTCATTTAGAAATTCATTTAAGCTATAGTAGCTCTTAGATAACAGTAACTTCTTAAGCTTCCTATTAAAAACTTTGCCATCTGTTTCATTTTTCAAAGTTTCAGGTAATTACATACATAAATATTTAAAATTCTGACGAATTGAGACCGTCCTCCTTTTTTGAAGTCGGTTGAAAATACCCTGGAGATCAAAGAACTCGTTCTTTGGCCATATTTGATAGCTAATACCCCTCTTTTAGCAAATTCACTTTGGCTAAAGGTGCACCAAATACCCTATATATTGCTGTAGGTGCACAGAAAAAATACCTTAAAATGGTATTGCACTTATGCTGTTATACTGTCCATTGCATATTCAGGCGGTGAGTTTCTGTCGTGCTTCGCGGTGCAGAGGCACTGGCGCGAGCTGTTGATGCCCCGAGGCACGCCCAGACCCGGCCGGGAAGGTTTGCAGGCCATCGACGGCATCAGGTCAGTATGTCCTCCAGAAACAAATAATTCGCTTATTAACCTTGTTAGGAGTTAGCTATAGGGCGCTAAGAATGTGTAACTGATATAAATTTTAGGATCAAAAAGCTGAAGTCGCAAGCTAAGCCAATACCCACATATCTATCGATAGTAAGAGATAAAATATAATATAGTAAATAAATAATCATCTTCGTGATAATTTCCCGGTTATGCTCTTGCACACAAGGGCCCGGGGTCTGGCATTTGGCAGATCAGGTAATACAGTGGAGCAACTGCCATCTGACCTCTATGACCCTGCTACCAGAAAAACCTGATCAGTTTGGCTCACAGTTACACATTTGCATGTTTTGTCACGATGTTTTCACTCACCGTAAGAGCATCGGTTAGTATCCAAATAATGTACAAAACTCAGAAAAGAGTCGTTGGTACATGGCCGCAGCGGGATTCGAACCGTACCTTCGTACCTCTCGCTTACAAGTCGCTTACAAAGTTTCTGCAACGTATTTACGTCTGCGACAGAGACGACACTACGAAGCCAAACTAGCCTATGTATGGTAATTACGGCCGACGTCTGTTGATAACATTATTTTATTTATTCCAGGGTGATATCAATGATCTGCATTTGCCTTTGCCATGTTTGTTTTATGGCCTCGAATGCCAGCAATACTCGTGAATTCGAACAGGTAATTTTATTCTTAATTATGCACAGGTCAATAAAATTTTTACTACTTTTTAGTGTGATGGATAATTTCTAGAAAAATTTAAAGTTCCTTGAATAATAATATCTTCTTTCAGGACCACCACATCATAGCACAGTTATCTGGCTTAGTTTTGGCGACGCAATCGTTCCTGGTGCTGTCATCGTTCCTAGCGGCGGAGCAGGCGTCATGTGCACTCGCGGCAGGTGCTTCGCCCTTCCAGGCGCTGCTTGGGCGTCTTGCCAAGCGCGTTCTGCGGTGAGTGAGCCCGTGCAGTAGTGCCCTACTAACTTCTTCTTATATAAGTTTGAATTTTGTAATATACATATTTATAAAACTAGTCAGGTGTTTGACCGCCACCTCACCTGGCGGTAAATCAAGAAGCTGCCGAAGATAAAGCATCTACTCTACTCTAGCCTTGAAGGCGTCCAGATTATAATGATCGAGGAACACACTCGCAGGCAACGGGTTCCATTCCGGAGCTACACACATTGTACAGGTTGAACCAAAGCGGTTTGTGCGGATCGTTGGAAGATGGACGACATAGGACATCGACGGTGGAAAGGGACCGGTGGAATGATATTATATTTACTCTCATTTAACGTTTTTATTGCAGGCTCACGCCCTTGTTGGCATTTTCTCTGCTGATGACTATGACTTGGTCGAGGTTCGTGGGCTCCGGGCCACTGTTTCAGGTACTGTGGGATCTTTGATGGCAACAAATTCAATAGAGACGAACCTTACCGCCACTTACCTAACACTCACTTCGCTAAAACAGTTCTCTAAACAATTTCCTTTGTTCAATAAGTAAATATAGTCTTGAAAAACTTTTAATAGGTACAACTTTATTACCTACCTACCTTACTTTTGCAACCATATTTATAACTATATCATGTCATATCGTGTTGTGTTTATCTAGCACTTCGTATTAGACGAGACGGCGGCGTGTTGGCGCGAATGGCCAATGGTGTTGCTATATCTCAACAGCTACACTCCCGGTGCAACGTGCAAGGTCGAGACCTGGTCAGTATAGCATTTGAACTAAATGTTTTATTTCCATTTATTTTCGTTCTTCGGTAGACAAACAGTCAAGCGTGACTTTTGAAAAATCTTTTGAAAAGTTAGTAAGACTGCCGCACATGGACATCAGCAACACCATGGACATCATCAATGTGTTGCCAGATCTATTGAGACATTTCACATACCTCTTAAATTTCATGTTATAGTCCAAGGAAACACTGCGGCTGGCTGGGGAATCATTGGACATCGTAATAGTAGGAGAGAGATACGATCATTCTTTGTTCGTTGCTGCTTTTACCGTCATGTTCAGTAAGGAGAGGCAAGGCTCGAAATGGAGCCGCCCGACCGGGGAAGTATCTTACAGAATACCCCAGCCAAACACAAAACATTATTTTATGTATTTTAAATAGGATTTTGTTCCTGTTTGTGAGTAAAATTTCCAGTGCTCCATGGGGTGGGGATTAGGGGAGCCATGGCTTTGCCAATTTAGGGGCATTCGCCATTTTGCTGCAGGAGCAACTTGTAATAGAGGTGGGCAACGCATTGGTGATACCCCTGGTGTTGCTAATATATCTATTAGCAACGGTGACCACTTTCCATCACTGGTGGCTCACTGGCATATTTGCCAACCGAGAGGCATAAAAAAAGTTTAACACTCCAGGTATCTGTCCGCGGATTTGCATCTGTGGGTGGTGATATCAGCTGTGGTGGCGCTGCGGCCTGGCCGTGCGCGCGCTCTTTACGCGTTAGTCACGCTTGGTGCCGCCGCCACCGCTGCCGCTACATACATCATGGACCTCAACGTGTGGATGATTCTAACGCCTGAGTAAGCATCAGAGCCTCACACTATTTCACAAATGTCGGCTTGATTAGTTCTGCTTAAGGGCATCAGACAAGGCAACTTCATTATCCTTATTTTAGACTTTTAGGCAAACCACATCCGTAGCCCAGAAACATCTAAGGCAGTATTCTGTTGTAACTCGATACTCTGATGTCCATACAGCCGGCCATCCAAGCGTGAAGGGTATGGGAAATGTGTAGGAGGCTCAAGTCTAATAGTGGTCTGTTACAAATTGCTGTTGTGACAAACAAATGAATCTTGGTAGGCTTAGTTTTTGCCTTTTTATGGCATTGGGAGGCACAATGTGGCCAGACGGTCCATCTGACAGGAACAGGCCACCAGGACATCTATAACATAAGGGGAGCGGATGCAGTGACTTTCTTTGAGGTACCTGTAGATATGCGTTTTAAAGAACCCCAAGTATCCAAAGAAAGCCTTCGAAAAGGAGATCATTCCACATCCTCCACTTTCAGGCCCGTGACTTGAATGAACGTATAATATTACCATCAATTTTTAACAGACAGGAGCGACATTTTATGGTGCTGGACCCCACCGTGAACTGGTCTTACCTGCTGATGCCTACAAATCTGGCGACGGCAGCGCTGGGCGCGCTGAGTGCGTTGGCTGTACGGCGCGGGGAGCCCGGCGCTGCACGGTACAGGGTTAGTTCGCGAGACATATTTTTTTATTATAACAACTGGCCAGGCATTTTGACAATAGAAACGGCTAAGGAATGAAAGAAAGAAAGAAAAAAATAAAGAAAAAGCATTTATTAACACAAACAAGCACACCACAACATTGAAAAAGATACTAGAAAACATAAAGACATAAAAAGAATACAATTATAAGCAGAACATAAATTACACAGTGCCGATGTAAATACCTATCTGATATTTGTTTAATGTGTAGTGTAATAGATAATATGTTGTGGCGGTGTTTGTGTAAAAAGGACCTCACTTAGCATAATGCCCGGCGTGAACCGGAGCGCTGGTTTTCAGTGAGACCTGCTGAGCGAGGTACGGACAAATGTACAAAATATATATGAAATACAAATATACACTAAATAAACTACTTAGACTGGTCATAATTATGTATTGTTGTTGTGTAACATGTGCAGTGTGAATTGTGTAGTCAGCCGGTGGCCGGGAGGCGGACCCCGTCTGAGTTCATCCCTGCCCTCCGACCGGGGTCCACCTCGCGCCACCTGCGCGATGACATACTGCGACCAAACAGTGACGCGTGCGCACGCGCGCCCGTCCCTGCCCACTTACGTAAAATTCATACGACAATTTACTTCGGTCGTTGTACCTATATTATTATACCAGCATGTGCCTTCGCAAGTCTGGACAAGTAACAACCTACCTACTCATTGTGTAAAATGCCTACCTAATATCTCATTCATATGTCATTCATTCATAAGTGTCAATGTCGAAAATGTTGAAAATCTGTGAGTTTTATTATTATTATGTTTTATCATATGTCCAATCAATTAAATATACAAATCCTACCCACCTATATTAAATGTTTCTACGTAATTAAAATAGCTATGTCCAAATTTTCCTCAGGTACCCAAACCGTGCAAAATAATAAAAAAATGTATAATTTAAAAAGAAAAAATAGAAAGCGACATATATATGCATATTTCCTTAGGAGGGAAAAGACGCCATCAACGCCCCAGCCTGCAACCTTTGTGGTATGTTATAAACTTTGCTTTTTTTGCAAGTCTAACAGTAGCGCCTTCATGTGTAATTAAAAGGTATTCAATGATTCCAGGCCACGAAGAGGTGGCGGCAGATCATTCCAGCAACGACTGGCCGAAAATTGAAACGAGCCCCGAAATGAAGAGCTTCGATGAGCAGGCAGTATTAAGGAATATTGGGATGCCTTGCGAGTAACATTCTGGATGTCACTCATCCACACAAGTTTATCTGCCAGATATGGTGGAGTCCTGTACCTCAGCACGCCGAACAGGAGATTAGCTAAGTGGAATACTCTGCGCTGTTTTATTTATAAAATATTTGCTTCGTTTAAGTACGGTGTGATGTGCGTGCGGGGAAGGATGATAAAGCAAAATCTAGCAAATGCGTTTTGCACCCGCTGTATTTGCTTTTAAGTCCTAACTAGCAATCGAGGGCCGTAAACGACGTCCATGTAATTAAACTTGGAGAGAACAAGCGTGTCGCGTACGTATCTTAGTGTTAATAAATGGTCTAATTTGATATAATACCTTTAGCCTGTAATAACACTGACTTAGCACCTTCGATACATGCTTTTCAAAACGGAGTTGCTCGTCAACAATTAACCCAAGGTTTCGTGCCTCATAGACCCGATGTATGGGTTCGTTCTGTATTTCCACTTGTCCGCAGATATTTTTTCTATTTGCTTCGCGCTACCAAAAAGCATAAGCTTTGATTTGCTTCCATTTATAACCAAAGAGTTAGATTTGGACCATGTGGCTATTCTATTCAAGTCGTCATTCAGTTTACCAACAGCAGAGTCTTCGTCACCAGGTCTACATGGTATATACAGCTGTATGTCGTCGGCGTAGATGTTGTACATACAGTGCTGGATGACCCTTGTAATGTCTGCGGTATATATAATACAAAGAATCGGACCCAGGGTCGAGCCCTGGGGAACACCACGTGTGACAGAAATTGACCATGACATGTGATTTCTCCCATTCTCATCCATAATTTCAACATACTGTTCACAATGTTCAAAGTAGCTGGCGAACCATTTCAATGCATGATAACTAAAACCTTAATACTTTAGTTTAGCCAATAACAACGATACATCAATAGAGTCGAACGTACTAGAGAAGTCAAGGAGTGCCATAAGGGTTCCCTGACCACGATCTTGCACTTCCAAGACATCGTCCACCACTTGAGCTAAAGCTGTGGTAGTGCTGAGATGTTTTCGAAAACCGGATTGTACCACGGGTAATATATTATTGTCTCCTAAATGCTTCCGGAGCTGGTCCCCCACCACCTTTTCCAGAATCTTGAAAGCGCAAGGCAGCACGCTGATGGGTCTCAGATCGTTATAAGTCGCCGGGCTATTAAGTTATTATTAGTTATATAAGTTATTATTCTTAGGTAACGGTCTCACCATCGCGTGCTGCCAATCCCTTGGAAAGCGACCTGTCTCAATAGAATAATTGACTATCCTAGTAATGACTGACAAAATATGTGGCATCATCATTAAGATCATGTCCAACGATATGCTATCCACCACCACCGCATTTGATTTAAGACCCTGAATTACTTTATGAACATAGTCCTCTGTTACCTTATTAATTTCAAACCGGCTAAGATTTCCGCAATGTAAGTTAAAATATTCCACATCTTTACTGGAGTCTGTCAGACTTCCCGGAACCTTCAGGAAGTGGTCATTTTTTGCGCTTGGGTCACCCAGTAGATGGTTAGGAATATTGCTACGAATCCTTACGTTTCGCTTAATTTGAGTCCAAACAGTTGTAGGATCTTGCCCTGAAGCTGTATTTACTGTTATTAGGACTCCTGTTCAAATAACTGTTCAGCTCGTTGACACTTTTATTGTCAATTTTATACATATAATTGGTATATTCTTGGGTTTGGCCCTTCAGGCTCTGATTGCTCATCATCTTTGCCTGGAAAATTAGTTAATTCTGTAAATTCTAACTACGTTGTAATTACGTTCTACAAATATTTTGAATCGAATCGAACTTCGATTAGAGTATTTTCTTTTAGGGAAATGATCTCTCGTTTCCTAAATATTCAATTGGTAAAAGTAATAAGGGTTTTTGGACAAATACAAGGGTATTGGGGTGTGTGTCTGGATTCTTACCGTTGTATCTTCTTGTTTTCCTTTGGTTATGAATCCAAGTAGGCCCTCATGCCACGGGGGTCATTTTTCCATCACATTAGAAGGTTCCTTCGTAGCAAAATATTATATTTTGCATACGAAATATCACATTTTCCAAATTAACGTTAATCTTTTATTATTTTATTCTTTATACGTCATATGTTGTCATGCGGACACAGTTCATAGTCGGCGGAGATTTTAATCTTATTTGTGCTCCCCTTATTCTAGATAATTGCTGGATCCAATTCTTCATCATGTCTTCATGGATTATATCCTTGGCTGCTAAACACGAGATCGTCCGAAAATAAATATCGACCACTTCGGAAACTGGCTGGTCGACTATAAGTACTGGCCATCAAGACTATATCTTCTTTTGTGCCAAATGCGTTCTCGAACGTGTTTAAGAAAAGACCGAGCCTTCGTTAGCGAGTGCAGCTGATGAGTGGGCAGAGTTCTCTTAGCCTTCGAACTAGAAGGTGGATCAGTATCATAGCTAGAAGAAGCTATCTTCAGAAACCAAAATGAAATATAAAGTGACCGGCCAAATTATGCACGTGACTGCATAAAAGTTTATCTTCGAAATTTTCTAATTAAATAGTCTGTCGAGTCAATCTGCAACCTGTACTTTTCGGCCAACAGTGAACCCATTGATCCAGCCCGGGCATAAGTTGTGTGGAGTGGACTTTCGTAAAAACTTTCGTACTTTTAACCTTTTAAATTCTTTTTAATTTCTAATTATACATAAACCCATTACCCTGATATTCGTTGTTTTTATTATTAACTAAGCCTGGCATTGTCCGTAGGACAGTGTTACGTTACAGTTTGGCGCCGTAAACTGTGGTCTTTCAGTCCAGAAGTAATATTAGTGTATACGAAGTCTAGTAGATTCATTCATAATTATTCAGTCGGTTCACTCTTAATTATTTTGTGTACATAAAATCTTTAAATATATATTTAAATATATTCATTAAAAATATTACTTAACATTACATAACTTAACACTCATATACTTACATTGGCATCGGGTCCCAGGGCTACTCTCTGGCGGTGTTTACATATCAACAGTCTCGAACCTAGTCGTGCTCAACTCCTTTCTAACGGAAGCTATGGACAGTGGTATCCAGGTGGACGTTCTTTATACCAACTACAGCAAAGCATTTGATCGTATTCGGCATGACATACTACTTAGTAAACTTTCGCTTGTGGGAATCAGTGGGGATCTGTTGAGGTGGTTCTCATCCTATTTAATGAATCGGAGCCAAGCTGTCGTGATCAATAACTACATTTCTAGCTGGGTTGACGTCTCTAGCGGAGTACCACAGGGTTCATTGCTGGGCCCTTTGCTTTTCATCATTTTCATCAACGACATAGAAAGCTGTCTTCATTCATCAAAGTTATTGTGTTTTGCGGATGATATGAAAATATTTAAAGCAGTCGCTACTCTGGCTGACGCTTTATCTTTGCAGGATGATATTTCAAGGCTTGAGCTATATTGCCATGAGAACCATCTTGACTTGAATCCAGCAAAGTGCTGCATTGTCACCTTCTCCCGAAAGCGGAAACAGGTTACATTCGATTATAAGTTGTTTAACTCAAATCTCTCTAGGGAGCCTTACATGCGCGATTTAGGTGTAATACATGACTGCAAGCTAATGTTCGACGTTCATATTAACGCCATTATCAATAAAGCATTTAGAATGTTGGGATTTGTGATGCGTTGCTCCAGGGACTTCTCCAAAGCGAAAACTTTAAAAATTCTTTATTGCACTTTTGTGCGCAGTAACCTGGAGTACGCGTCTCAAATTTGGAACCCTGCATATATGGTATACGTCAGGCGCATCGAGATTATTCAGAGAAGGTTTGTTCGTTACTTGTGCTTTCGCCTAGGTGAGGAGTATCATTCAGAAAATTACCTGGACGTGTGTAGCCGACATCATTTGGTTCCGCTCGTGAAACGCCGTGAGACCGCAGACATGGTATTTTTAATAAAAAATTCCACTGGCATTATTGATTGTCCCGAGCTTCTCTCTAAATTAAATTTCTGTGTACCCGTAAGAAATGTACGTCATAATAATGTATTCTCCCTTAGCCATGTATTTACTAATTACACTCAGAACACATTCCTCTGGCGTGCTTGTAGGAACTTTAATAACTTAGCATTGGAGACTGATATAGATCTATTTAACACAAGCGTTGTAGCGGCAAGACGTCTGTTAACGCGGAGGGCTTTTGACAATTAATTTCTATTATTCATAGCTATAATTGTTACATAAGTGGGCGAGCATGTTCGGTGGTGGAACTACTTGTATTATTAATGTAATAGTTGTAATTTAGTTTATATGTAGTATGTAGATACTGTAGTAGTGCTAGTAGTATAGTACTAGTTGTGGTAATACTGTAGTACTGTATCAGTTTTAAGTGTCTAATTTATATTCGGTATGAGTTTTTCAACAGTTTTTCTTATTGTATTCCATAGTCTATCAGCGAAGACCTGTAACTGGTTTTCTGTTGTGTAAGATTGTTAATATTATGTTGTTGGATAGCTGTTGGTCTTATAAATAAAATAAAATAAAAATAAAATATACATACTCATATACTTACATTGGCATCGGGTCCCAGGGCTACTCTCTGGCGGTGTTTACATATACATACTCATATACTTACATTGGCATCGGGTCCCAGGGCTACTCTCTGGCGGTGTTAACATATACATACTCATATATTTACGTTGGCATCGGGTCCCAGGGCTACTCTTTGGCGGTGTTAACGTATACATACTCATATACATACCTATTACAATCTAACTTGCTTTCTCTCTAAATTCCAAAAAAGACACACACTTGTCTATAAAGTCATATAGTATATCGGCTCTAATTTTGGCAATTACAGTATAATCATGGCACTTCCTATCAATTTTACGCTACTAAATAAGAGTGAGTTGGAGTATGAAGTGAGAATACGTTTGGAAACGCCCGCTTCGGACTTAGTTAGTCTTAAAAAGCAGATATTGCTTATTTCAAAAACTTTTTCGACTGATGAGGTCATTATTTCAACCTTGCCTTTAGAAGAGGATATTAGCCAGGTGGAGTCAACTCTACTTTATGTTGAGGAGAGACTCGACTCTCTCCAGAAGAAGTTCACATCTGTGACTTCTAATAAAGTCCGGACCTACATTAATCAATTATACTATAGATCTGAGCGCCTGGACTACGATAGTTGCTCCCCTTCTTTATCGACTAAGATTGAATCTCTAAAAACAGTTTTTGAACGCTGTGAATCCAAATATATTTCCATTACGGGTGAGGTGGAGCAAACCTTTTTCGACCCTATACATCAATCAACTATTGTATCAACACATGCGGTGGAGCAAATTCCTGCTGCCCCTGTTGATGCTCCCTGGCCTTCTGCATTAATTCAGGAACAGACACCGGTTACTGCGTTTCCCACTTTTCAACCTCCGGTCCAGTTTATTCTCGTGTCCTCAACCTAAATTTTTGATTTGTTTTGGTTGTGGCCTTAAAGGGGTTAGGCAACCTGAATGTCCAGAGTGTAAAAAAAATCGTCCATCTACCTCTACTCAAAAAAACTAAATAAAGACTTGATTAATTTTCGTTTAAATGATTGGCGTGATTGGATTGCTAAAATCCGTAATTTCTTTGGTCAGAATAAAATTTCTACGGTTCACTTTGACGATGAGGCTGATCAGAACAGACCATTCGTGGATGTCGCTATTAATAATGTTAATTTCTCTGGTCTTCTTGATAGTGAAAGTTCTATTACAATTTTAGAAAACAATTCTCATCTTAATATTTTAAAATTGGAGTACACAATAATCAAGTCGGATTTCATTTTTGTTTCCACTGCTAATAACACTAAACTAAAATCAATTTGTTATTTTGATTTACAAATTTGTTTCAATAATCGCAATTGTTTTATCAAAGCTCACATATTTCCGGATATTTATCCATCTTTGATTCTCGGAATTGATTTCTGGAGACAATTTAACCTCTTACCTAAGGTCTTAATTTCCTCTTGCTCACCTTCGGTGAATTGTAACTCTTTGGATATTGATCCTAAAGTTCTTTCCTACTCTGCACTTTCGGCGGACCAAAAATGCGTGGCCGATAACATTATTTCGCGTTTTAAGGATATTTCAATAGAAAAGAAGGGTGTGCTTGGTCGCACTGATTTAATTACTCATAGAATCGATACTGGTGATTCCCTTCCGATTAGACAACGTTGTTATAGGCTATCCCCTATCAAACAGGAAGCTTTAATAAAGGAAGTTGATAAGATGATAGCGTTAAAAGTCTTTGAGAAATGCGAAAGTCCGTGGTTATCTCCTGTTCTCAAAACACCTAAAAAGGATGGTGACTGGCGTTTTTGTGTTGATAGTAGGAAAGTTAACTCTGTTACTCGTCAGGACGCGTACAGACTGCCTTATGTAAATGAAATTTTAGATAACCTTAAGGACGCAAGATATTTATCTACTATTGATATTGCGAAAGCTTTCTGGGAGATTCCATTATTTGAACCTGATAGGGACAAAACCGCTTTCTATGTTCCCGGTAGGGGGATGTACCGTTTCGTAATAATGCCATTTGGACTTACTAATGCACCGGCCACTCAGCAACGATTAATGGATACTCTTTTCACGCCGGAATTCGAAAATAAAGTATTTTGTTATGTTGATGATATCATTATCATTAGTATTAACTTTGAGGAACATATCTCCTTATTACTAAGGGTTCTTGATAAACTCTCACAGGCGAAATTAACCATTAATTTTGGAAAAAGTCAGTTTTTTAAGAATGAACTTAAATATCTTGGGTTTGTTTTAAATAAAAATGGTCTACTTGCTGATCCTGATAAAATCCGTGCTATTCTGGAATTCTCTCCTCCGTCTTCAAAAAAACAGATAAGGCAATTTCATGGCATGTGCAGCTGGTTCCGTAGGTTTATACCTAATTTTAGTACTATAATATCTCCTTTAAACAAACTTTCTTCTTCGGGGAAAAATGCGCCAAAGTTTTCATGGATCCCTGAGGCCCATGCTGCATTTTTGAAGTTGAAGAAACTTTTGATGTCTACTCCAGTCTTGGCTAGTCCTGACTTTGACTTGCCATTTAATGTACATTGTGATGCGTCGAATTTGGGAATTGGCGCTATGCTTACTCAAACGCGCGATAGTTCAGAAGTTGTTATTGCCTACATGAGCAAATCTCTGAATATGCATCTCTGAACAAAACTACTCCGCAACTGAAAGGGAAACTCTCGCTGTCATTTCTGCACTGGAACATTGGCGTTGTTATTTGGATAATGGCAAACAGTTTACTGTTTTCACTGATCATGCAGCTCTAAAATGGTTCCTGAACCTATCTAATCCTACAGGAAGATTAGCAAGATGGTCTCTACGACTTTCTTGTTTTAATTTCGTACTTAAACATAAAAAAGGAAAGGATAACGTAGTGCCGGATTATTTATCTCGTTTCCCTGAAAACAAAGTTGATTCATTACCGGTAGCTCCGATAGCTGGGGACACTAACCAATCTCCTGCACTTACAAAGTTCAATGACCTTTTCCTCGGATGTCGTAACGAACCGGAACGTTTTCCTGATTATAGAATCACTCAAGATAAATTATTTCATCATTTGGGTAGCCCATGTTCTCTAACGAATGATTTTGTTTGGAAACAGATTCCACATCCTGACGAAAGGGAGAGTCTTATTAAAGGATGTCATGGGTTGCCTTCAGAACCACACCTTGGGGTTTTTAAAACTTATAAAAAACTAACACTATTACATTCTTGGCCGGGGATGTTCAAGGACGTGGCTCGCTACGTCTCTTCATGTGAGTCGTGTCTTGCTTATAAACACACCAATCATTCTCCTTATAGGTTAATGGGTAAGCCTAGAATCTGTTCCAGGCCTTTCCAATGCATTTCCCTCGATTTAATTGGACCTTTGCCAATGACTCATTTAAGAATTCAGCATATTCTTGTAGTAAATTGCTGTTTTACAAAATTTTCTCTTCTTTTCCCTCTTAAAAAGGCCACAGCGGCTGCTATAGTTAAAATTTTAGAAGATCTTGTATTTCTGATACATGGTGTCCCTCAGACTATTATTATGGCTAATGGTTCCTGATATTTTTATAATGTCGGTATTAGCAAAAAACATGTTTGTATTTCTACCGGCGTTTAGTTAGTTCAAAATAAATTCTGTACACGGCATACGGCTCTTTCATTTAATTGTCCATTAATTGGGAACAAATCAATGGCGACGAGTAAAAATACAAAATAATAGAGTATATTGTGTGTGTTTGTGCGTGGAAACGTTAAATCATGTCGGTCGGCAAAATCCGGGAGTTCGACGTGGAGGCAGGCGATTGGACTTTGTACTGTGACCGCGTGGAGATGTACTTTACGGCGAACGCTATTAAAGACCATTTAAAATTGCCTACACTTATTAGTCTCGTGGGCGATAGTGTTTACGAACTTATGGTGAATCTGTCAAGTCCTAAGAAACCAAACGATTTATCGTACGACGAGCTAGTTAGGTTGGTGAAAGATCATCTACAGCCCAAGCCCTCCATCTTGGCAGAAAGATTTCGTTTTCGACAAGGCGTCAAGAAAGTGGAGAAAATATAACACAGTACATAGCAGTATTAAAAAAAATGTCGAAAGACTGAATTTGGCTCGCAATTAAATGACAATCTACGCGATCAATTTGTGTGTGGCATCGCCAGTGATTTAGTTCGGCAGCGAATACCTAAACTATGCTATTATAATATAGCTATCTGTACCTATTGATATTGTGTAGCTATTCCTATGATTTGCCATTCTGGTATATGCTTACTGTATTCTATTGCTTAATAATGTAGGTATGGTGATTTAATGTTGTGCTTAAGCGGATATGTTAAGTAAACCAAAGTAGGTATAAACTATGTTCCTGTTGCATACAGCTTACATACAAACAGAGTACCTACTGTATATTGTACTTACCTACCTCTGGATATACCTACCTTCCGTAGATGTACCTACTTGCATTAGATAGTATTATCAACTTATTAATTAGTGTTAATTTGTGGTGGAGGATTGATATGTTTATAATGTCGGTATTAGCAAAAAACATGTTTGTATTTCTACCGGCGTTTAGTTAGTTCCAAATAAATTCTGTACACGGCATACGGCTCTTTCATTTAATTGTGCATTAATTGGGAACAAATCAGTTCCCAGTTTCAATCACGTCAGTTCCACGATCTGATTTAAAAATATAAAATTCCTTTCGCTTCTTTCACTCCTAACTGCTACTGCTAAACACGAGGTCGTCCGAGAATAAATATCGACCACTTCGAAAACTGGCTGGTCGACTATGAGTACTGGCCATCAAGACTATATCTTCTTTTGTGCCAAATGCGTTCTCGAACGTGTTTAAGAAAAGACCGAGCCTTCGTTAGCAAGTGCAGCTGATGAGTGGGCAGAGTTCTCTTAGCCTTCGAACTAGAAGGTGGATCAGTATCATAGCTAGAAGAAGCTATCTTCAGAAACCAAAATGAAATATAAAGTGACCGGCCAAATTATGCACGTGACTGCTTAAAAGTTTATCTTCGAAATTTTCTAATTAAATAGTCTGTCGAGTCAATCTGCAACCTGTACTTTTCGGCCAACAGTGAACCCATTGATCCAGCCCGGGCATAAGTTGTGTGGAGTGGACTTTCGTAAAAACTTTCGTACTTTTAACCTTTTAAATTCTTTTTATAAATTTCTTGTTTTGTAGATTGTAGTTTCTGGACTAATTATACATAAACCCATTACCCTGATATTCGTTGTTTTTCTTATTAACTGAGCCTGTAGTCCGTAGGACAGTGTTACGTTACACAGTACGTGGGTCATGTACATTTGAGTTCACATAAAAGTCATAGTAAGCTCGTTTCTCACTAACAAGCGCCTCGTCAACCAACCTTTTGAGCTCTATGAGAATGGAACGCTTAATCTGCGAATATTTTCCCCGAATGTACAATCTAGACTCCTTCAAGGGCACAGTGAAAGCTAGTTCCATAGTTCCATTCTAGGCTGCTTCGTCACTTACCACCAGGTGAAATGGCGGTCAAATGCCTGGCTAGTATAAAAACAAATGGACTAAATATTTAACACTTTGTGTTGTGACTTCATGATGGAACTCCATTATTATGAATGAATTCACTTTTGCCTGAAGATGCGTAATTCGAAACCGGTTGCAATTTAATTTAATTTGTATAATAAAGTGGAACTAGTGTACGAAAAGTGATTAAATTCATAAATGAACTAAAACTTTAGGGCGGCGTAAAAGTCTGTTACAGATATTTCAACTCAGTTGTGCGCGCGGCCCTATGTGTGGGTAAACCTTGTACATATAAAGTGACTTTGTGTGCGTGACAAGAGGTACAGTCCGGTAAAAAATACAAATACAGTTATTTAAACAAATTTGAAACAAAAAGGAATAACTCGGTTTTTAAGGTCTTTGTAACTTGTTGTGTTTGATAATATACGGGTTCTTAAAAAAAACATATTATTCTGAATCGCTACTTGAAAAATCAAATGATAAATTTTCGGATTCGCTGCTGTCACCAAGGTTAATTATGAATTCTGCCTCCAAGTCAAAATGTCGATAGTATTCTTCTTCTTTCTTTTGTACATGTCGACAAGTATTACCCCACATCCCTTCATCAATTTGACTTAAACGTTCATTTATTAGTTTCATTATTCCCGTCACATTTTGGTCGACATTACGCGAAGGAATAAAATTTTTTAAAATTCCCCACACATTTTCTATGGGGTTTAGTTCAGGATGATATGGTGGCAGTCGAAGAACTTTTATGCCATATGGCTGAAGTATGTCATCAATCTTATAACAAATATGGTTTTCTGTATTTTTTTTAATCAAATCATACAGTTTAACTTTTTTATATCTAAGTTAAAAGCTATATTATTTTCAGTCAGCCATCTCTGCATTTCAATTTTTTTTGAATTACAATTTGGAGCTCTGTCATTTTGAACATTATGGTATGAGGCATTATCAAGCACAACCACAGAGTTAGGTAGAAGATTCGGTATTAGACGTTCTTTTAGCCACTTTTCATAGTTTTCTGCATTCATGTTAGAGTGGTAATCACCGGAAGCACTATTTGCTTTGTATGTCAATAGTGCGTTAGGTACGAAACCTTGTTCTGAACCAGCATGCACAATAATAATTCTTTGTCCTTTCGACTGGTTTCTCTTTAGAGGTGGTCCATCTTTATTACCTTCTTACCTTATACCCATCCTTTGTTTTGCACATGATTAGTTAAGATATAGTTCTCATCTGTATATACGATACACCGATTTTCTTGACGGTATCTGAGTAAGTTTTTCAGATAAGAAAATCTTAGTTTTTGGATGTCATGCCGCTCTATAATAACACGTCTGTTATCCACAGTTTTTCGCCATTTGTATTCCAACTTTAACAAAGCTGTACGCAGAGTCGAAATACTTCCATCATAATTAAGTTTCTCTTGAAATATTCTTTTCAACTTTAGCAATGTAGGTAACTCGTGATGTTCTAAATGGTAATTTTGAATAGTTGAACGTATAACATCAACGTTAAAGTTGTCTAATTCTAACTTCTTTGAACGTTTTTTGCGGTATTTATGCGGAGATTTAAATTTAGAGTCAGATTCTTTTCCTTCAGCTAATATATTAGTTATTGTTCTCTCTGATACCCCCACTGCCATTGCTGTTCTTTTCCGTACGCTGTTTAAATGTTCACTTAATTTCGATATTAAAATTGGACTTGCACTGCAAACTGGATCACTTACTAGTTGCAATATATCTCTCGTATCTTTTTTCAGAAATTCGTATACCTTAGCAATGGTTTCTCGAGTCTAAAACAATAATACGTTAACGTCAACAAGAATATATTTTTTCGTATATAGAATTATTATAAATATCTTTTATATCTAAATTCAAAATTAACAAATATTTACCTGACTCCTTAAACATTTTCTTCGTGAAGAACTAGACATTTTTGTTAACGACTGTACCCGTAAGAAAAAGCGATAAGAACACGTCTTGCTCGGACGACGACTGCCGCGTCACTGCCACATAAATGAAAGCTGTATATTTACAAGCGCACGCACACATAGCGCCGCGCGCACAACTGAGTTGAACTATCTATACTCGCCTAACATTTTAGAACCAAGTAACTTAACGTAGACGAGAGATGGCGCTGTTGGTATTTTACATCGCGTTATAAATACTCCTCATCATAGTATAGGTACATAGGCGGTTCATATTTCTTTACAAAATATGATCTAGCCGGTATAATTTTATTAAATTTTTGGATTCGTATGGCATTAACGTCTGATATTTTAGTTTTTAATATTGGCCGGCGAAACGATCGACGATGATAGCTTAACCTCTCTTCGTATTAGTCTGACAGGCATGGGAGATCAAAACAAATTGTTGGGGATTTGGAGTGTGAAGGCGAAGGATGTCTTTATAATTTTTTTTAATAAAGTGTATATTGAAAGAAATCTTACTTTATTAAAAAATATGTAGGAGTAGCGCTTTAGCGCATATTTTTTACACATATTTTACATACATACATATTTTTTAGGGCTTTAGAGGAAGATTATTCAGAGTTCAGAGTCTCCGTCAAAACATGGGATTGTATTCGATCAATTACTGTCCTGACTGACTCTTTCACAAAAAAAAAAAATATATTTTTCGTTGCGGCCGGTGAGGTCCAAGACCGTTATCGTCGAATTTCAAACTTATATATATTCCTTTTTTTTTATTTATTCATATTTTGCGCTATCTTAATTGATAATGGTCGAGCGACGTCCGTCGTATGACCATGGTTGCGACTGTTGTCAATTAGGACAACGCCTTAGTCTTTTAATTGAAACTTTTATTTTCATCAACCCTATTGTTTTGCAGAGGTATCGCTACCTGGTATGGGCAACGGGTGTGGCACTAGCGGTTCTCATGGCAGCCAACGTGGGTCCACGCGGGGCTGCGCTGTCAGCACCATGGCGCGCTTTTTCCGCAGCAGCCTACAAGCACGGTTTTGCAGC
The DNA here is from genome assembly GCA_907269095.1 of Blastobasis adustella. NCBI lineage: Eukaryota > Metazoa > Arthropoda > Insecta > Lepidoptera > Blastobasidae > Blastobasis > Blastobasis adustella. The sequence continues at coordinate 4,005,326 of OU026115.1, read as the reverse complement.
ACTGGTGGCTGCGTTGGTAGCCACGCTTGCTCTTCGTGTGGAAGGTATTACTTTTAACTCTCCCACCAGCAGCCATAGTCTAGCGACAGCGTGCCTGCGAGACCGGTTTTCTTCTTTTTCTTCTTCTTCGTCATCATTTCTCCGTCCAACTTTGGAAATACGCCTTCACCAGCTTTTTCCATCCCGATCGACAGGAAGTCTCCCTCAGCCACATCTCCCAGCCACTACACTGGTAACGTCGTCGGACCATCTTGCCGTTGGTCTACCAGGATTTCTTGTTGTCGTTTTTGGCTGCCAAAAAGCTACTTTTGACTCCAGCGTCTATCCGAGCATCTCATGATGCAGTTTTGGTACTGGATGGGTGACCGTTTCGTACTATGCGTCATCATTATCATATATTTAAGAGTTAGACTCTTGTCGGTGGGGCAATCGCCACTCTTCTCTTCTGTCTGCCAACCTCTTCATCACTTTATAATCCCTACTTTGAGCAGGGACTGAAATTTTATTATAATCTGGAGCTAGAGCTTTTTTCTTAAGGAAATTCCCTTAATATAAATATACCGATTTGTTTTCCCAGACGTATACTACGGAGTGTTGAGCTGGCGCGGCTGGGTGGTACCGGCGCGACTCTCGTACGCCGCATACGTGATTCACGTACCGCTGTTCAGAGTAATCGCTGGAAACCTGCCGACGCTGTTTCATTACCACTTCGTAACACTGGTAAGTGCAAGATGAGGTGATGATGTTAGTAAACATATTGTTGATCGCTTAAGAGAGCGTGTTATTCTAGGTAACTGAGGAGCTGTGTATTTATTACAGTCTCCATCACCTTAGAGAGAAGGTCGGTAATAGCAATAGGGCTGTAAGCTGTCTGTAGGGGTCAGCTCTGTTTTTCCTTTTGGGCACAGGGTGCACATGGACATTTTTCCACCATGAAGTCTTTTTTATTTTTTCGGCAAAGATATACCGCACCATGGGATGATAAGCATATCGGCATCTCCGTCATTTAACGTCGAGCTAGAGGCAAAGAGAGTACCCAGTATAATAACATACATAATAACAGTATAATAACATATACATTTAGTCCTGCAAAATATTCTAGTGGAATTTTGACGTTTGTTTAGGTGATTGAAAATGAGAATGTTATCCTCATTTATCAACTACATACTTTTTCCACTTTCAGGTTCTGATTGAGTTTTTAGGTTTGGTGGGGCAGTTATGCGGCGCAGTGGTAGCCTATCTGCTGGTGCAGGCGCCGATCGATAGCCTTGTAGAGCGCTACCTGCTACCGCGCCTTAGAATCGGACACCCCCGAAGCAAAACACAGTGACATCCGCCTTTAGCTTCATTGGCGAGACGTGCGCCCCATAATACAGGGTGTTTCATAATATATGTATAAAGCCGTGAACTGGGTGGAGTGCTACACGTATTAAAACGATAGGTACAATCATTTTTTTCTTGCGTGGAATAGTTAGCGAGAAAATGACTATCGAACTTTTTCTTTTTCAATGTCGATAATGACATTTTAAAAACGAAAGACCACATCTCTAGAAATCAGTTGTAATAGGTTAATCAACCGCCGACAAACGCCCCGCCCCGCCACGGGCCGAGGCGAGCCGGCCTGTGGCGGCCTTTGATCTACGGCGCGGCTTCCATTGACGAAATTTACCTACTTTCGTGTCGTGTTCGTTCATTCGATTTAGTTGTTCACTTGAAATAGAGCTGCGCTTCAACGTAGTCGATATGATTATTTTTCTTTAAAAACGAAGATTTTTTAATGAAAATTAAAATTCAATGTCCGGATAATTTGAAGTCGCTAGTGTACTCTTTGCAAGCTATACTTTAACACCCTTTCGGCTTTATACATGTATTACGTAACACCCTGTATAACAGGGCAGCCGCTACCGGGTAGAAAATAGTATAATGAAATTAATGAAAAAAAAACTGAGTTGTGAAGAAGAATTATACAAATTTTAAAAATTATAGTTTATAATTTTTTAAACTACTAATGTATGAATAAAGTAATTAACCGTTAAAGAAATGTTATTTTTATTAAATACAGCTTAATATTAAATGCGTTTTGCACATGGCATATTATGAAATAAAAATTAGGCTCTTACCTTAATAAAAAACTAATAAAATTTTATTAATATCAAATGAACCCAACATATTCTTACTGATATTAACAATTGCAACATATTTTATTATGGCACTTTTTAAAAATAATCTCTCAAAGTAGTCTAAAAAAAATCCTTTTTAGTAGATGTCTCGATATGTTTCAGTAAATTTCCGGAAAATTTTTCACATTGCTTAGACGAGTATCGTAGAAATCAACTATGTCTTAGAGGCAGACCAGGCTAGTCTCTCCATTTTTCTATTGAGTTTTTTCAAATACGGTGTGGATATTGGCTAACATGGAATTTATGGCAATACACACCACGATTATTACAATAAGTTTAAGTTAAGAAATTACAAACAAACATCAACTATTGTAAAACTTTATAATTAAGTGAAACAAATACATTTAACTTTTGTATTCTTTTACAATTTTAAAATAACTTTAAAAAAGACTTAAATTATCATCTTCATATAAAACTATACCCCCTTAAAGAGAACAGGCGGAGTAATATTATAGAGAATATCTTGCTCCTGATATTCCAGATTACACGGACGTGTGAACTCGTTGCAGCCTTGGAATATGAACGAATTTATTACTGCAAGAAAAAAATCACGGAATCACCGCTAGGTAATATGAACACACATCATCATGGCTTTCCTTGATGTTTATGCAAATTTCATAACAAAATAAATCATAGATCTCTTCTAAATTATAAAGATAAGTACCTAGAATCACGTACAATGTACAAGCATGCAGATTTTTAGTCATCCATAGAAGTGAGATATGTTTAGCTAGGTTGCCGTTATAAGGTTTGCTACACTTGGCCAGCCGTCTGAGATCATCATCATCCGAGCGGTCAATCCCGACTTTTCCCAGGGCCCGCGTCTTCTTCTACTTCGGGACAGACACTAGAGTTATATTTCTAAGATGCAGAATTTTTGAGTTTTACGTTTTTTTTGTGCTGGGTTTAGTCGCTTCAGTCGTTAAACAACAAAAACATAATTATGTCCCGATTATTATGGCGTAATTTTGTTAAGTTGTTTTTGTAGCAAAGCGGACCCTGGCAGAAGCCGGGACTGTCTTCTCGGATGATGATATTGTAGAATCACATTAGGTTGTTATCCCAAATCCTGGCGCCCGAAAGTGTTAAGGTAAGGTATGAAGTTCACAGTGGATTGTTCAAAGTGGTTATGGTTGATTTTTTTAGGAACGTGGAGGGATGCGATTATGTCATCTGGGGGTCTAAAAGGCCACATTAACGTTTATTATTGTGATTTATATTAATTTATCACATACTTATCTACAGCGTCGCTGTTGTTGCATTGACATGACAATTTAAAATAGCGTCTCTTAGATCCAGTTTTGGCCACCGGATCAGAGAAGTTTGTGGCACTCTAATATAAATCATAATATGAAACGCTAAAGTAGCCTATTTAGACGTTTTTAGACCCCTGAACGTTGAAATCGACCACTACATCGCTTAAATACTGTCTTAGGCACTCAACTATTTATTTATCGAAAATATTAACATGATTCGGCAGGAATTCCTCGAATTGGTGCAAGTTCGAGTTCAAGGCACGCATCTGCATTGCCAAAAAGAGAAAATACTCTTCCATTTCCTTTCTGCGGCATTTATCAAATCGTCGGCCTACTTAGGCGCAAACCATGACAGCATACGATCTAAAGCTATAAGTATCCTATTCGTCGTATAACCTATGCAACTGTGCAATAGTAGATATAAGTATCTTGCTAAGGGATGGTATTACAGAGGGCATCTGATATAACGCTTATGACAAGAAGATAATTTAGTGTAGAATAGGTACATACCCCATTTTTCCCCGAGCAGCACAGGACAGGCCGAGTGGATGGTGGAGGGGTCCCCTGAGCCGGACGGGTGCAGGTTGTGCCAGAACAGTGCCGAGCCCCGCACTGGGAACGACGCCAGACCCAGCTTCGGGAAAACAGTCGCGCCGCCTTGGATGCCATCCGACAGCTGATACGAAATACTCTTTAAGGTCATCGTATTTATGCCCCTTATGCAAGAAACGGGCTTAGGGGCCTATTTATACGTCGCCGCTTACATACCGCAAGGCGTCTTGTCCACATAGCAACCGGGCAGAAAAGGCGCAGTCTACCTAGACCCTAAGAGAGATAGGCCTTTAACAATCTTTCAGTAACACTCAGCACAGATTTCTTAGAGGTCGATCAACTGTGTCTAATCTAACTTTGCTTAATAATACCATAACAGAAGCTATGGAAGACGGTTCACAGGTTGATGCCATTTATACTACTACTTCACCACCGAGTGTCCCGTCATCCAGGTACCAGATATTCAATTTAGACTGTAATTTTGAAATGATGGGATGTATTGCCAAACTGAAAATTGCTGGTCCGAGTGGGTTGTTGGCTTGGTGGGTTGGCTCCCTGTTGACACCCTACTTCAGAGTTCAAAACGTTAGATTTGTACATTAATTTAGAAGGGGTTTTATAACATTGCCAAATGTAAGGTAGTATTTCTGGACATTGTTGTTTAATTTCAATGAGTAGGGTGTCCTCTATTTATCGAATTGAATGCGTTTTTGACGTCCACTTTTAAAACCACCTCAGCCTGATCGTGGGTTTAAAACGCCCGCAAGGCATGTACAGCGGCTTCGCAGCCGCCTTTACTTCCAAAACCAAGCTGAATAGGTTGAAACGTGGACGTTAATTTTGGTGCCAATTTTTTACAAGAAATTTTGGAGGCGAGTCTCCGAAGGGTGGTTCCCACAGCAATCGGCATCACTCCTCCATATTTTTTTATTAACCCGGGAGAAGGCGCGCTATGAGCATTTCTTTCACACAAAATTTCATCGCGATTGTTTCTTATGTTAGCAACACCGTAGTGCGGCGAGCGTCTTAGTACCTTCCTAAATATTTGTCCCCTCTCCGCGCATCTCACTTCCGCGTCGCTCAGTGCTGCTGCTTCTGCACAGTGAATCGATTGTGCGACCGAGCCGTAAAGTGCGGCGATTTTCTCATCGCGCGCCTATCCGCGTAAGTATTTTTTCTCGTTATGTAAATATTTATTTTCTGTATTATTACATATAAACACGACAAAAGTTATTTTATTGTTTGTAATTAGGTTGTTTATTATTTACAGCTTACAAATATTGTGATGGATGACCGGCAAACACACCAAATATCTGCATGGCACATGAAGAATCTAGATTGGATCCTGAAGATACAGATGCCGATCTTGTAGATAACCCTGAAAGCGACTGCTCAGATATAGATAATCCCTATGAAACAGACACTGAACAACCTCTTCCTAATAAGGAAACTAAGCCTGGACCGAGTGGCTTTTGTGAATTTTGTCCAAGAAGGAAAAATAGACGCTCTAAAAAAGCATGTATTTTGTGCTATAAATCACTCTGCACTGAGCATGTGACATTTATGTGCTTTATGTACAGTATGTGTTTTGAGAGTCACATATCTCCAGATAACATGGAAGACTGATTTTTAGAAATTTAAGATGTTTTTATTTTTTTAGAATTATTAAAAGTAAAGGCAAAAGTTTAGATGAGTTTTAATTTAATGCATAAGACTGCATTTTATCACTTAATTTTAATTAAATACTTTTATTACGTAACCAAATGCCTTTCATTTACTAAAACATGTGTTTTTATTACAATCTAATTTCACCCTTTTATTTTAAAAACGATTTAAATAGCGTGAGTATTTTACTCTCGCGCGCCTATACGTGTAACTTTTTAAGCCGCGCCTTCTCAAGGGTTAACGCGCACAGATTCGCACCATACAGCGTCTCAATTATATCCGCGTTTACCCTCCCTGCCAACATGACATTGATCAGGGCGGTGAGATCCTCCAAAAGCTTGACCCCAGCATCCCCGCAAGACTTGCACAATAGATCTTTAAGATGCTGCGGTGAAAGTCCGTCGAGGCCGCCGGCTGAGCCGTTTTTGAAGGACATCACCGCCGACAGAACATCGTCACAGTTAGCGGTGAGGTGAGCGGCGGTGGTAAGGTCAGGAGGAGTCAGATCGGGCTGTGGTGCTGATGGGTGTTTGTTTTTCAGTGCTACCAATGTTTCCTGAGAGTGAGGGGCGAGGGAGTCCTGTGATAAGAACAGCTGCGCGGCACCCTTTATGTCCCCGTCACTCACCTTTTCTTCAATTTTCCTCTGTTTATTAAATAAATTATGGGAACGGTTTGTCTGGAAGAAATTATCCAAAGGGTTATTTTCGGAACAATTTAGTTTAATTTTGGTTGTAAGAGATTTTGAATTTTGCCTATTTACATTAAGCATATAGAATGGGAATGTCAGAAGTTTGTGTCCAGGCGCGCTTTGTATTTTCTGTTATGGTGTTTTTAATAACGGATGATAACGTGTGTGCGACTGTTATACGAGCGCCCCGTGGTATCCTTTTTATGACTGGCACTGCCTGTTTTAGTTTTGAAAGATATGACCACAGGGGCTCGTCCTGATTTGTGCTTGATGGAGGGGTGGCATTGAAAATTGGACACGATGATGGTATGTTATTTGGGTTTTCCTTGTGTTTTTTTCCTATATGTATATTGAGGCCACGTTTGGTATTAAAAAAAAAATTTAATTATATTTTTAAGGTTCTCAGGTGCAGGGTAAGGAGTGGAGGGACGGAAGGTTATGAGAATAGGAATGATGTTCACATCAATTTAGCATAGATAATACCCTAAAACACAATAGTAGTACAGTACAGTTCGATAGGTTTGAAAACATTCTATATCACATATATGTGCATGCATCGGAAAGTGACCTGTACGCGGAGTGCGCACCCGTGACACTCGCTTGACACATCGTACGAGTGACGCGCGCGCTGCTGTTGCCAGGTGATTAGCTGATGCAGAACGTACATTTCTCAGTGCGGAAATTGCTTGTCTCTGAGAGACATACTTATTCGAAATTCTCTTAATTATTACATACCTACACTTACTCTTCAACATGGTTAAATGCACAGCGTGTAACCAGTCTATCGGCGGGGCTGCTGCGGATATTATTAATTGCTCACAGGACAAATGTGATAACGTTTATCATTGTGAGTGCCTCGGGGTGGCTAGATCCGCTTTCAAAAAATTAACGGTTAAGCAGAAAGCGGCATGTAAATGCAAATCATGTTTGGCAACCAAGGAGCGCAAGGGCGACAACACACCCGTTCGTGTCGTTTCATCCTCTCAACCGGCATCCGTGACATCGGCTGCCTTGAGCTTATAGACGGGTACTCTTACACCTGCGGATCCCAGCTCCCCATCTGCTGTTTCTGTTGATCTGAGCACTCCACCAGGTCCTGTCGCGTCCGAAACCTCCGAAGTCACCGTAGAGGCACCACCACCGCAACCCGTACGGCCTCTGCATGCCGGGTTACTTACCGGGTGCTGGTCTATTCACGATGATCAGTTGCGTCGACTAACTATTTATTTACAGGCCCAGTGCACTACTAATGCACATTACTTATTAATAGGCGATTTTAATTTGCCCAATATCACTTGGAATTCGCGGCCTGGTGGTTTTTATGATCCTAATGGAATATCGGGCGAATGTCAGGAAATATTTTTTGAGCACATTCATTCCAGTGGGTTGTGTCAATATTGTGGGGTGGTTAATGGTAATGGACGAAGTTTGGATATTGCCTTTTCCAATACTGAAGTGGAGGTTAGGCGCGTAATCGACCCCATTATTTGCGAAGATTGGCCTCACCACCCGGCGCTTGAATTGAGTCTGGTAATTATTAGTCTCAAACAGTTTAAAGTACCCTCTAGAAAAATTTATACATATAAAAAGGCTAACTATGACAATATTGACAATGATTTAGGCGCCATCGATTGGGAACAAACACTGAATAACATGTCGTTGGACGAAGCCGTCCTTTATTTGAACAACACATTGAACACTATTATTGAAAGACATGTCCCCAACGTCTATAGGCGCGTCTATAGTGCTATAGCACTCCTGATGGATATACAGTTTGGTACTCTCGGGAATTAGTACAGGTAATTAAAGAAAAACACAAGTACCACTCACTTTGGAGGAGAACTGGTAACAGTTCTGATCGTGAAACTTTTTCGATATTACGTTATAGACACAAAAAGTTACAGCGTCAGTGCTGGCATAAATATGTACAACAATGTAGTAAATCTATCACTAAAGATCCGAAAACTTTTTGGAATTACACAAAGAGCCTGCGGCGCGATAGAGGCCTACCAGCAGTAATAAATTATGACAATCGCACTGGTGCTGACGGTCCCGGAATATGTGACGTATTTTTAGATTATTTTTTATCAGTTTACACAAGCGCTCCTACGTTACGTACGTTAGTTCATCGGGATACGTAGGCTCAGTGACGATTACAGTCGACTTAGTTAGAAAATACCTTCTAAAGCTAAATATTAATAAGGGCGCGGGTAGTGATGGCTTTCCGCCTGTTTTCATACGTAACTGCGCTGGTTGTCTGGCGTTACCTTTGAGTATTTTGTTTAAGAGATCGCTAGCTAAGGGCTTTTTTCCAACCACTTGGAAACAAGCTTTCATAGTGCCTATTCATTAGAGCGACTCTAGGGTGGTCGCCGAGCAATACCGCCCAGTTTCAATACTGAATGTTTTTAGTACAGTTTTCGAGCTCGTTGTTTATGACCAGGTTTATCCATTGGTCGCGCGCAGCATTCCACCTGCTCAACACGGTTTCATGCGCAAGCGCTCAACTGTTACCAACTTAACGGAATTTGTTGACTCTGTTGCCGGCTTCATGGATGACGGCCATCAGGTGGACGTCGTGTACACCGACTACTCTAAATGCTTTGACAGGCTAAATCATAATACGATTTTGTATAAACTTGAGCAAGTTGGTGTACACGGGGACCTACTTTGTTGGTTCGAATCTTATCTTCTAAACAGGAGCCAGGTTGTTCGGGTTGGGTGTTACCAGTCACGTTTTGCACCCATCCCTTCTGGGGTGCCCCAGGGATCCCACCTGGGCCCCCTTCTTTTCAATGTTTGTTTGTTTGATTATACGTCCTGTTTTCGTTATGCTTATTTCCTGATGTATGCCGACGACACGAAGATCTTTATGCCAATTAAATGCCCCACAGATTGCTTCAGATTGCAGGAAGATCTAGACAGGGTGTCGGCATATTGTGTGCAGAACAGTCTGGATCTGAATGTAAACAAGTGTATGGTGATAACTTTTTTCCGTAAAAGAAATATAGACTCAAAAATGTCGTAATCAAACGCACTAAGCAGGTCAAAGATCTTGGCATTGTACTGGACACGAAATTAACTTTCTGTGCCCATTATGAGTCCAATTTCACGAAATCAGTCAGGATGTTGGGCTTCATTTTTAGGACAGTTAAGCCCCTAAACTCAGCAGCTGCGTTTAAAGTCCTTTACTCTGCATATGTCAGGAGCGTTATGGAGTACGCGTCTCCGGTCTGGTCGCCAATCTATGCTGTCCACCGTAATAGGCTAGAGTCAATACAAAAATCTTTTGTTAATAAGCTAAACACCTTGTCGCGCACGGTGACTGCAGATTATGTGGTGGGTATGGAAATACATAAATTGAGTTCATTGGAGGACAGGCGCCTCGTGGCTGACTTAAGACTCCTACACGATTTAATTAATGGCGGAGTGGATAGTCCTCAATTGTTGTCACGGGTGTTCCAGAGCGCAGGCAGCGGTTACGCTTTAGCTTCTCCGACTAACAGGGCCATAGACCTGTACGAAGGACGCGTCTCCAACACTCTCGACGTTTTTCATTTGAGCCGTGCGCAATTTACAAAGGGCGTTCTGGGATATCTCCGATCGCAGTGATGGGGTTTTATTTTTATTTTTATTTTATTTACGACAACTCACGCATCCACACAAACACACACACACGCACACACACACGCACGCACGCACGCACGCACGCACGCACGCACGCACGCACGCACGCACGCACGCACGCACACACACACACACACACACACAGACACACACACACCAGTGTACATGTATTTCTTTGTTTTATTATTATTTTTATTTTTTTTGTTTGTCAATATTGTTTCTATCTGCAAAGCTGCTTAGTGGCTATATGTCAAAATTTTAAAATGCAGTTTTGTCATTGGCATTTCAACCGTTATGTGCTTGTGTTTTAAACGAATTTAACTGCAGTTAAACTGTGGAATGAACTAATAAATAAATATCACATCACGGTTCCTATTCTCATAACCTCCCACCCCTCCACTCCTTACCCTGCACCTGAGCGGATATGATAGCGCGAGCCGAGCCGCAGTCAGTCAGTGGCGGAAATGGCGTCCAGTGTGCGTCGATATTCGAAGGGGATTGGAGAATTGGACTAGGAAGCGTGTGAGCATCAATTTAATTTAAATAATACTCCACAATGCATTCGAAGAGCTTCATGGTGTGAGACTTAACCTTTATACCGCGGTAGTTGGTGCACTCCCGCACTGAACCCTTACCTTTAAAGTTTGGGGTTATTATACTCAGCCTCCATTGGTTAGGTATCTTCCCGTTGAGGAGGATGCGATTATAAAGGTCGGTAAGGATGCTCACACCACAAGAGCCCATCGATTACCATACATAAATAGGGCCTCCATCGGGTCCTACAGCTTTCCGATTCTTCAAGCGGCAAAGAGCCAGCTCGACTTCTTCTGGCGTTATTGGTGGCACGAGTCTTTGATTCGGCCTTGTTGTGCCTAGCAGAGTAAAATACCCATAGCACCAACTTCTTCATTTACCTAGGACTATGGGCAGCAACGCTTATTTTTGTATATTTTCTTTTTTTTATACCACTTAGATGGCAAACAAGCTACGGCCTGCCTGATAGTAAGCAGTCCCCGCCGTCTATGAACGTTTGCAATACAGGGACATGACCCACGCGTTGCCGACCCCGTAAAAACCTATTAACCCCTTTCTTGAAGAACTCCATGTTGTACTCTCCAGGGAAAACCTCTTCAGGTAGTTTTTGCGCTGCTATCTTCAATTCGTCTGTCGTGCGTGCATATTAAGGAAAATTCCTCCAGCTATGTTATTCTCCAAGACAACATCTTTTTGACAAGACAAAATTCTATTGAAATATTTTTATCATCCGACAAAACAAGGAAAAGGATGTTTCTTAGAGAATCGCACCTCAGCAGTGGACTGTTTCGGACTGTTACTGTGATATAATGTGAAACATAATTGAATTTATAAGGCTAGCTTACGTAAAACAGGGCTGAAGCTATAGCGTTTGAGGACGTTTCATACCCAGCAATATTCTGTAAAAAAAGTTAAGGATCTGTTATTATCATCACCATCATCATCTTGGCGTGTGCTCTCACACACAAGAGCCTGGGGCCCGCCTTCATCGTGATCCAGAATTTGGTAGTGCGTGTAACGTAAATAGAACTTTAATACTATGTTCTTGTTTTCTTGTCTTTGTAGTAGCTCGATATTTTGACGCATCAAAGATTAAGAGAAAAATAATATAACAGCTAATGATTAACAAGCTTGTGGCAGTGTGCAGCATCTGTGTGCGTTACCTAATCTTGATTTCAGTCTCGCATGCAGGCTGCCTCTAGACCAGGGCCGCAGGGCCGGAACGGCACAAACACGTGTTTTTCAATTTATAATCTTGTTTTTTCTTAAGACTATGTTTATGTTTTTCGAACGAAAAAATCTTAACAAATTAATAATGTTATGTGTACTTAAAAAAAGTAAATGATAATGCATAACTAGTGTTTCAAATCCCTGAAATATTCCACAGATCTTTTAGGTTTGCGCGACCGCTCGTAACATATGACCGCGCGCTTGCTTGAAGCATATACCTATGTACCTTTATTACAAATTATTTGAAATACTACAGCAAAATACGTACATTACTGTAGTCACTGTGCGTGCTGTAGTATCCGCCTACACCGTAATTTTGTAAATGTATTTCTTTGTTGCACGCCATACTTAGACCTGTGAAAGCTGTGGTGCGCGCCATTAGCTTTTTTGTCACAGTACTCCCAGTCGCAGCTTCTAAAGCAGCCAGTTTGCTAACACGGATAGCGTCTTTTTTTGAGGATCCATCTACATTCCACACATGGGCTCGGATTAACTGTAACAATGCATTAAAAGAACGTAGTTTAATAAGGCAATAGGGGACTTGAATATAGCTGAAACAAAAATGTTAACAAAATCATTCACTATTACTATGTCTTAACGGCTTACTTAATTATTATAGCTTATGTAGCCTGGCTATGGGTATGAATGTATGAGCCCTGGGCTCATACTAATATTTTTCATAGCCAAGCTTGCAAAACCTACCGGTTTTTTCTCTGCTAGTCCTATTAAATGTTCTATTTCCTGGTCGCTGATGACTTGATATACACGAATTATGTCTGGTTTCATATACATCTGTTCGATTTTATACGGAGCAAGTTTAAGAAAAGGATGTGCTCCAGTCAGATAGCGACAATGTAATCTGAAATATATGGTAAGGTAAGTCTAAAAAAATAGTTTTTCTTTAATAATTGAGACAGCATTGTTGGCTTAGAACTGAAAGATCATTATCATCATCATCATCCTGGCGTTAATCTCTGTTGTGCCCTCCAGTCAAGGCCCGCCTTCCTACTTCTCCTTATCCACGTTGTTGGGATTTCGGCATCCTTTTATTTTTGAGTTTGTTGTTCCCTTCTACTAAGTTCTAAGGTTGACCTATATCTTATTTAAAATTAAACAATTCCTCAAAATAATAATTTGTTATTTGGGTATTTAGAAGTGTCCTTCAATAATCTTTGTTTAGAAAATAATTTTTCATTATTGTTGATTCTTAGGCTATCAGTCTATGGGCTCAGAATAATGTTTTAACTGAGAGATCATCATCATCAGCCCATAACTGTCTAATGCTGGACTATAACTGAGAAATCTGTTTTACCTTTTGATAATTTCTTCGGAAAGCGCCAGTCTGTTATTACATAACATAGAGTATATTTGAACAGAATTAATTTCTGTTGAATTCTCCATACTCTTCTGTAGATACTGCGAATGAAACAGAGATTCAAAGATTTTCAATTTTGATTTTCGTCGAGAACAATTCAATATTTGATGCATTACAATAATTTTCTAAATTTTTGAACCGGCTTTCGGTTTTGCCAATGTAATTGAATTTTTTATGCAATAAATAATACATGACAACTGTTCCACTCGAGGCAAAAGGTTTAAAAATAAAACGCCAGATACAATACAGGTAGAGCTCAGGTATATTAATGACAATGGTCATATTATTCATTTGCATAATGCTGCAAAATGCTGTAAGAGCTAGCAACACATCTATTTCCATGATAGCTTTGACACTGGATAAAGATCTGACCTAATTTTCTATAATCTGTCAAAAATAAAATGTTCCGGGACAAAAAGAGGAACTAATTTTGATAGTCCCATAAGTATGGGTCAAAATTAGTTCCTCTTTTTGTCCTAAATACTTATTTAGTCTTCAGAGGAAGTGTTTTGGACTCGGATCGTATGAGTAAGCATACGTAAGAAGTAAATGTGAGGGTTGTAGGGCACTTACAGACTTCAAACCTTGATGTGATTTGTATTTGGATTTCTCTTCCTTATCTGTCAATAAATTACAATCTCTATTTACTTTAGTCTTACAATAAGAGTGTAAAAATGTATTATGAGAGAATCCGCGACAGACAAACGGGCCCGCTTACCTGTTTGTCTGTCGTATAACACAAAAAAATGTACGCCGCCTTGAAACTCGTTGTGGCCAAACGAGCATAACCTCTCTCCTCTAAAAATATTTAGACATGTCAGTAGGGAAATTGCGTAAGCCAGTAAAACCCTACGCAGTCAGATCACTGTATTCTATACCTAGCTAGGCCGAATGTAGGCACAAAACCAAATCTCTACAACCGAGTACGCTCAAAACCGCCGTGCCCTTCAGCGTTGGAACTTTGGCGAAGTACATCATTCTGAACGAAAGCGGGTTTTAAACTCCATCTATTATCTCACCCAATTTAGCGGGGATAAAGTGCTTGTCATTACTTTCAGTGTAATATCGGCTTTCTGTTCTTAGTTTTTCTTGGTATTTCATTCTCCATTCTTTAGAGTTATTGTAATCCAATACTGTTTCGAAAACTGAGACAAGGAGCTTACAGTCGCTAGCTGTCATTGGTATACTGCAACAATGAGAGGCATTATAGTAAAAAATTGAGAGGGGTCGCGTTGAGCAAAAATAAGTTGAGAACATTAGAAATAGAACTGAAAATGCGCCCTTGTGGGACCCCGTACGCAATGAGTGTCTCTCTAATAGTTGCACCTAGTTTGTCAGAGAGAATTATCTGATAATCCCAGTATACGTTGTATTCCTAGGCTTTGTAGCAGCTGTATGAGCACTTTAGCTACCCCAGACGTTTAACGCGAAAGAATAAGATACATTTACATAAATGTACACTTTCACATTTTGGTATTGTATTTTTTCTATAATTTTTGACAATAAGGGTAATAAGATTAAACTTACAAATGTTCTGTATGATTTAGCCGTTGGGCGTTAGCTGCGGTTGTTAGCACGCCGTCGGCTAGCTGTGCAGGGTTCAGATTATACAAGTCGGTAATTCGCAACACAGCGTCAACCACTCCGTTCAGGTCTTCATTTGATGGATACTTGGCAAATGCATCAAATTTAATTTCTGTGAAACCGACAATATTGGATAACTGTCCAACTTTAGTACCATATCGATTAAAACTACATCGAAAATATATCTGTTTGTTAGCAACGACACACAGGTGCACCCTTAAATGAATGATTCGTCTCTTTTAGGGGGTTAGAAAGGAAAGGTACATATGGCGTTGAGCGTCGGTGGCCGAGCGGTTAGTGTCCGACTCGTAAGCCAGAGGTCCCGGGTTCGAATCCCGCTCCGGCCATGTACAGAAGATGGCGTAGACCATGTACAGAAGTAGGCAGAGATGCCGTTAGGAAATGAAGTCGTTATGAGTTACCGTTTTCAATTATGTGAGGTATCTCGCTCAATACAGTTGTATTGGCAAAATTGCTTGTGAAAGGTGTTCCAGTAAGAACGTGAATTAATAAAAACTAACGGCTTTCACCACCTATTTTAAGTTATTTATATCTGTCTTATGATTTTGGTGCAGTATCTTTCATTTTGTACTAACAAGAGGAAGATGGCATCACATATATCTGTCATATATTGTATCTGGAACGAAACAATAGGTTGGGAAACAGACCCTTTTAGTTTAAATTTTTTTTCTTTATTCCTATGTAATGAGGCAGTAGGCAATTTAATGATGTTACAAACTTTTTGTCGCGTTACTCTGGTACTTTTGATGAAATTTCACAGTACAAATTCGCAGTTAGGGTTGCTGGACATCACGAATGTGGCATGCAATTAATATTTTGAGATCCTCTGTTGTCTGTTGGGTTTTTTTGAAAATTAAATGAAATCCAGCTCAGCAGCCTAGCAGAATTATCGACGTAAAGATAGAAGGGATCAGAAACTACAGCAGTGGACAACATAATCTTAATTATTGGGTGCCCTGAATTGTCTACAGTATAAATGACACTTACCTCTTTTGGTTTTGATTACCTTCTCCAATTCATATAGATCAACTGTTAATCTCTTAATAAGAATGAATGCATTCAGAGGATTCTCCACATAGCTAGATGCGTCCACTAGTGCAAGTTCGTACTCCGTTTTATATTGAAGGATATATCTAAAAGTAGCTTCTTGGATTAAGATTAGAAGCGTCGGTGGTGGACTCGTAAGCAAGAGATACTGGGTTCGAATACCGCTAAGGTCATGTACCAATGACTCTTTTATAAGTTATGTACATTAGTTGAATTCTAACCGATGCTCTTACGGTGTAATTATCTGATCGCCCAATCCTGGATCATGGTCAAGGCGGACCCCAAGCCCTCGTGCTCGAGAGCACAACCGGGACATTAACGCCAAGATGATGATGATGAGATTCTTGGATTAGGAACAAGACTATACACTCCATTTTAAGAGCGATTATCAGTTTTATAAAGTGTCGTAGGTAGTGTAGTAGGTAGGTCAACGGGACTCGATGAAATAAATTACGAGTTAGGCAAAGGATATGTGAGTTTCGAACTTAGAAACTATCATTGTTTTTAGACTTTTTCGTACTACCCAGTGACAAACGAGCAGACAGCCTATCTGATGGAAACCGATAACTGTCGCCCTTGACATCTACGGTTTATGTAACATAAATGCAGAATCGGAGACATGTAGTCTAAAAATTAAATGTAAGTCACGCTATAATTGAACTTTATGCAGGCGAAACCGTGGGCGAAAGATATTCATCGAAAGATGCCCACTGCTGGGCATAGACCTCCCCAGATGTCTCTACAAAGGCCGGTCCTGTGCCATCAGCATCGAGCCAGTACCTGCGACTTTCCTGGGCCTATTCACGCTGCGTCTTCCGGTACGTGGTCGCCACTCGAGAACTTTGCTGCCACCTTGGCCACCTGTTCTGCGAGATATATGGCCTACCTAATGCCACTTAAGCCTTGTTCAAGCTCGGGTTATGTCGGGCGTAAGATAGCAGTAAACCACAAAAATTTAGTTACTTACTTTTCTAATCTATCAAGCTTCTCATATTCATCACTAAGATATGTTTCTAAACCGTCGAGAAATTTGGAATGCGTTTCGAATAACACCTTCATGTCTACCAGACTACTAAATAAATCACCAACCACCGACTTATAGCATAAACACGTATTAAATAATATAATGACATAACCGAAGAATACGGCTACTTTCTTAATCATTCTACCGTTTCTTTACAATGACTTCTGTCTGACACTAAACTTTGCAAATATACTTATGCTTCTGATTCCAAGGTTAGGGATGGGCGAATAGGAATTAACTTATTTGAACGATAGTTGGAATGGAAATGTATTCGAAATATTCGATTGTAACGGCTACACTATGGCGATAATGCGAAGATTTGAGATTTGCGGCTAGCTTACGTGCGCGATAAGCGAGAAAAGGTGCGACATAGATACGCTATCGCTTTCATACTGTGTCGCAGGCACTTGTGCTAGCCGTGTAGGACTGACTGAGCGATTTGTGTTATTGTGAAAAATCCTATTAAACACATACCCTTCAATCCGTTGTTGGTAAATTGCCGCACATCAAAGGGCGATCAAGGGTTGTAGTTACAGGGCCGTTGCGAAGTTTTTTTTCAATGTGGCCAAATATGTCGTTCTAGATCGAATTTTAAGTTTTATCGCGATAACGCGAACGCAAATCTTAGCCGAAATTTTTTATAAATGGCAATTCAGCTCTATACATCTATGTCGCCCTTTGTTGGTATTTGATCGCCCGTGACAGGGCATGACTTCTCGAAGTGACCACATATGCTATGCAACTCACAGTGCGATTGAGAAAATGGCTCGACAGACAAATTTCTGTCACGGCGCGAGCTGTATCGCGGGCACACTGTACCGAATGAAATAGGATTGATTCTATATTAAATCATAGAAACTGAACTATTCCTGAGTGCAAGACTTTATTCTCAAAAGAACGGGGAATGAAGGAGTATAAAAACTATTAGTATGTTCTAAGTCGTCAGAAATGGCAAAAGAAGCTAGTGTAAAAAAATTAAAAACCAAATACTAAAGCAAATATAAATCATTTGAAAAACAAATATTCGATATCGCATATAAATTATTCGGATTATTCGATGCTCATTTTTTAAACAATTCCCCATCACTATCCATTCTGTAGAATTGTAGATGCTCCTTCACTGCAAACGACGACGAATCGACGAATGAATGACGTCATAAAAGACAATGACTGGAAATTGGAACAAAGCCGTATTTGCATTGCAAAGATCTTTGGGGTTTATTAGATTGATCATAAAGTATGCAATTTCTAACATCTTCTATCTGCGGTGACTGTTTACCATTAAACAGGCCGTAAGCTTGTTTGCCACCTTAAAGGTTAAAAAAAAACTAAAACTTTGTGGCCAAACTTGTACGCCCAGTAGGCCACTGAAATATCATTATTTTAATAGATGATAACAACCTAACTACTGGTCCTACAAGTTTCGTGTCAACTAAATATTTATTTTATATTAGCTAGCCCGGCGCGACTTCGTTCGCGTGTTATCCTACTGTTCTACTACTATCCTTCTCCACCCCTACCCTACACCCACCCTACATATACCCTACTCGTACCCTACACATACCCTACGTTTGAACAACTCTGCTGAAGCAGCCGTCTCGCCAGCCCTCAATGACGTTGTGCCAATATGGGACGCCACTAAAGTATGCAAGCATGTGGCATCCCATACCCTTTTTCAGTAGCTTAAGATACGACATGAATAACTGTGAAGAAATTTTCACGATATCTCTTAAACAAAATAAGTTAATATATGCGCTAGAACTTTGTAATTTTGAAAATGCATGCACAAATTATTGACAAACATATAGGATTCTACCACAGGACTGAGAATGAGGACATTCTGGTCATTTGTCACTTTTTACGACACACAACCGAAGGGTTGGTATCATTCCAATCTGACGGTCATTTTTCATCATTGGTGATGAGTACGGCATTTCATATTCCTATCACCCACTAACATTATTACAGTTTTAGGGTGGAGTTTACACTATTGTAGAGTCGGCTGTTAACTCTAGGCTAATGGAATTAGTTACCTTTTCCTAAAGGTTGTCTAGAAGACATAGGAACGATAAAAGCGATAAGACCGCCTTTGCACGCAATTTTGTTTTTCTAAATTCTTGTATGTGCAACAAAAAGTTTTTACTTACTTAGAAATTGAGGTACAATGTCAAAATTACATTGTAAGTTCAAATGCTTAAAGGTATCAAGAGGTAATCAATTGAAAAATAAAATTTATTTAAAATACAAACTTTTATTACAACACACATCAAGCACACCCACAAGAATCATAATATTTTATTTTATATTACCATACAAATAATATTTTAATTATCAAAGTTTACTTAAAATTAGGACCTAATAAAACAATAACAATAATGCAAGTGATAAAATCGCTGCCCTAAAGGATCATGGCCAGAAAACGGGCTGCGTTGCCTTGTTGGACAGCAATTATTTTCCTTTGCCCGAGAAATAAACGGCTCTTCTGTATCTGTTATCCACCCTGTAGTGTGTTCTAGTTTTTTTATATTTCTCCAAAAAACTTTAAAGCAGCCCCAACCCCCGAAACAAAAGCATACAATGTAGTCAATAACCAAGAAAGTAAAACAAATAAATACTTAAATGTTAATGGTACTAAATACTGAAATTATGATCACACACAATTTATGTTTAGTAACTTATTACACATACATCTAGAAATGCTAAAGTTCTGTATGAAATGGTGGTCGTAAATTATAATTAAGGCAACGTTATGTGTTTCGAAATTGGGGGTTTATTTGTGAAAATTTGATAACCTCTTAACACAGAGTACCTGACAAGTGGACAAATTACACATGGCCGGAGAAGAATGAGTCCGAAAGCGGTCCTATAAGAAGCCGGGACTAACCGCTCCGAAGATGCTGTACATGATGACAATATTTTTTTTATCCTTCAATGTTATTGTTTATGATGACGATATGTGTATCTACATTACTAAATATGAATTTGAATTGAATAAATAAATATGAATTTGAATATCTCATTAGGTACTTTTTGATAAAACCAGGCGCCACCTAAAACTTTCGCGTGAGCCTCCATTCTTACACGCTGATCGGTCCGCATCTGTAATCTCCTTTACTTTTCTATAATATTTTAACTAGGTGCCTTCATACTTTTCCATGCCGTTCTAAGATGGCAAGGAATTCTATAAGAAGGGAATTTAAAGGACCCGGTGACAAGAGGCGCTGTTTTTGGCAGTTACATGTCGGTTCAAATACATTTCGAAATGAAGAGCTGGCTTTTTTCCTCTGTTCCAGTTTTGGCGGGACAGATAAGTATAGGGTGTACCATATGTCTGATATAAATTATATCGGACGACCAATTTGGCCCAATAACAAATTAAATTGCCTCACAAATATTAGTCATACAGACCATTCAGATACATTCACATAATTAATCAATTATTGTAGTACTCAGAATTAATCTTATCTGTTTTGCGTGTTTCTCTCATTTCGCTAGAAGGCAAATTATTAGAGAAACGTAATAGCTTTTTACGCTGACTCCCCTTCCATAGTGGAGTCACATTATCACTCCTTACGATTTTGCCCTTAGGAACCTTAGATGTATGTACTATGATGAATCTGTAAGCAAATTGAAATTTACAATTATTTAGGCTGGTCTTACAGTTATGATGACAATGCTGCCTGGTTATATGAAGGTCTAACGTCGAAGCCGCATTGTCAAGGCCATTTTGTGAAATTGTAGGTACATGTAAACGTATGGCGGTGGCCGCACTGTTGGTAGGATGGTACGGTCTGTTTCTTAATTAGCTTTGTATACCAAATAGTCATATTGTAGGCAACTTTTGTGGCTCAATGATCTTTAAGCTGGCTTTATTTATTAATATCTAGTCACTAACCCCGACTATGATATTGCTTTAACTTTCGAGTTTTTCTTAAAAGCATGTAACATCATCTAATGTATTTAAAAGAATAAGAATATACCCCTTTACATACCGAAATAGTATAAGTAAAATTAAATAGGAAGTGACACAGGTAGCATAATGTTTAATGTCCCACAAGAGAGACAGATTTCACTATAATTAATAATAAAAATATTAAAAAACAATTCGTTCAACATGTAGTTTATGACGCTAACTATGTTAATATTATTTAAATGGTGCTGTCTATAATGTGCATTCACAACCATCAATATACCAGGTGACATAAGAAGGAAACAGACTGTACAAAATCACCTGTGAAATCATTAAATAAGGCCTATAATTACGGCCCTTAGTCTGAGGCCGCACCGGCTAAGGACTGTAATTATTATCCGCACCGTATTTAATAAACGACTTACGACGACAATATGTCCAAAACCGGGCGAAATGGAGAAGAAAGAGGAAAATAACGGACCTTGGCAGTTACGGCAGTCAAAAGGTATTTAAAGCCTTCTGTCAAACGCTGTACGCGTGTAGTTTGTGGGTGAGATCGCCTCGCTTCTGCACAGGGTGCGGGGGAGCGCCAACACCATCTTGAGGGTCATCTGTGATTAGCCAGATTGTCCTATTCTGAGACATTGGGTTCAGGTGCACGCGCAAGTGCCTGGTGTCCCAGATAGAAAATACCTAAGTTAAATTCACCGATCTATTATTTATTATTGTATTATTGTTGTTGACATTTTGTATTCCAAATTGAGTAAACATATTTTGGACATTGTATAATTTGCTTGGATTCTTAATTATTATTATTTTGACATGCCATATTCTAAGTTATTAAAATTATTATTACTTTGACATTTTATATTCTAAATTATTATTATTATGACATTTTGTACTGTGAGTTACTGCTGACATTTTATATTGGTTGGGTGATTTAATTTTAAATTTTGACATGATAATTTTAATATTGGATTTACTAATGTAGTTTGTAAGTCAATAAGATTTTACTAACACTAATATGGACATTGTCTGAAATAAATTGATTTTATTTTATTTTATTTAAAATTTGAAATCCTATCGGATTATAAGCAAGAGAGCCAAGTGACAGGAGGGGGTGGAAGCCGGGCTTTACAATGGCGTTGGGGTAGTGCTCTCTGAGTCTATAAGCGATCAAGTATATAAGCGATCGTCATAGTTCTGGAGTACCAAGATAGGCACTACGCTCTACTGGGCTTCGATTCTGTTACGGAAATCGTCTCAGTTGCAGTAACATTACAATTTCATCATGTCAAATGTGTGATTAGTATTCAAATGACAGACTTTTCCACAATTCGTTTTCTGATACTTTAGTTGCATTATGGTTGCTTTGCTAAGTTGCATCTTTATTCTGTCAGATTTGTTGTCAAACTACCTTCAACTCTGTTAACGAAAACGGGTCAAAGGTATGATCGAAAAATGATTTAACTGCAATGTTACTATAATCGAGCGCGGAACTCTGGTCAGTTGTAGCGATGTGGACATAACAAGTGACAACATGACGCACGGCGTCGGAGAATTACTGCGTAGCATTCCGTTGTCGCATGGTATTGTTGTAGGTGGCGATCTGAACGGTTATATTTGATGAGAAGTGTATTTTTATATTTATTTATTTAACTGTTCTTCTTCTTATCGAGTCGATGGACTAAACTCTGACTTATACTTTATTCGCCCAGTATTCGGCGACGCATACAGAGTCTGAACTGGCCTTGAACAAGTCCTCCATTGTACAAGTTTTAGGGCACGCCGAGCATGAAACGAGGTGTTCCATGGTTTGCGGAGATATGCCACAATCGCACTGAGAACTGTCCTTTGTATATCCCCACCTAAAGAGATTCTCTTTACATCGGCCCACCTGGGTTCGCAGCCTATTTAGCGCCTTCCAGATTGGCCACGGAAGTTTGTTTCCGGGTGGGAGCTTTTCAGTAGGAGAGATAAAGGCGGGATAGGAAAATTTTGTTGATCCACAGGTTACTTCTGGCTGTGGGGGCGTCACTTTCACAGGCAGTGGTGGTCGCCAAGAAACTGGATCGGCTTTTCAATCTCTTGACAATAGGTTCCTGACCATAGAGAGGGTGGCGTGAGTCCGTTTCCTGTTTGCGTTTCTCAACTGCACTGGCTATCTCTCTGCGAACGGCTGGTGGAGCAATACCAGCTAGTGGATACAACTTACTCACCGGAGTCGGTTTAAGACATCCTGTTATTTTCCGGCAAGTGTCGTTAAGAGCTGTATCCACTGTCTTAGCATGAGCTGATCGGTGCCATACGGGACATGCATATTCGCCCGCAGAGAAACATAATGCTAAACCAGTAGACCGCAAAACCTGTGGGGTGGCACCCCATTTTGAGGAAGTGAGGCGTGAGAGTAAGTTGTTTCGGGCGGTTACTTTGTGGTGTATGTTCTCACAGTTTTTCCTGTAGGTAAGCGAACGGTCTAAGGTGATGCCAAGATATTTTGGTGAGCTACAATGGCCTACTGGAATTCCCTGCCATGAAATATTTAGTTTGCGATTCGCTGATCTATTTCGCAAGTGAAATGCGCATGACTGGGTCTTTGTAGGATTGGGCCTCAACGCGTTCTCTTTATAATATTCACTGAGGCTGGACAAGGCGACTTCGAGTTTGGTTTCTGCCTCTTCAAAGGAATACGTCTGTGCAGCGAGTGCCAGGTCGTCGGCATACAAGAAACGTACCGTCTCTGGTGACTGAGGCTGGTCGTTCGTATATATGTTAAATAAAGTAGGAGCGAGCACGCTTCCCTGTGGTAGTCCGTTCTTTTGGCGTCGCCACCTACTTTTTCCTTCAAGCATATGCTCTTGAAATATTCTGTTATGCAGAAGCTCGCTCAGAAGTCGGACGAATTTTTGGTCCCCACTAGCGTTCTCCACCTTCCATAACAATCTTTTGAGGTTTACTGTGTCGTATGCCGCTGATAGATCGACAAAAACGACTCCCGTGACTTTTCCTAACTCAAAGCCATTTTCGATATACTGGGTCAAGTTGAGAACTTGGCTGCAGCAAGACTTTCCCGGTCGGAATCCAGCTTGTTCGGGAATCAGTTTCGGGTCTATGATGTTTGTGAGGTGGTTTAGAATCATTATTTCAAAGAGTTTGAAAGTATGACATAGAAGAGATATTGGGCGGAAACTTTTGGCATCGTCGGGAGCTTTCCTGGGTTTCAGAACTGCTATGATTTTTGACTTTCTCCACAGACTGGGTATCTTCGCAGACTCGATACAGGTATTAAAAAGTTGATGGAGCCAAGAGACAGCGATTGGACCGAGGTGTTTCAGCTGCTCCGTAGAAATGTTGTCAACGCCAGGAGCCTTTCCCAACTTCAGTTCTTTGATGGCAGAAACTATATCGGATATATCGAAAGGGCTGCTAATTGTGCATGAATCTGAACAATTTTGAGAGTTTAAGGGAGATATTTTGGGCGGTCGTTTAGGACGCTGGTCGGGTTTACCATTAACAATTAATTGGTGAGCGATCTGGTTAGCGGTAACCTGACTCGATTGATTTGCTTTTGGAGGGTCGCCAGTAAGTTTTTGGATAGTTGACCACGCTTTTTTACTATTATGTGTCAGATCAATAGAGCTTATTGTATTGATCCATTTTTCGCGGCGCTTTTCGGAAATTTGTGCCAAGAGAGTTTCACCTAGATGAAGTGTCTCTTCTGAAAACGGATCATCCTTATATAGGGCTTCATACCGATCCAACATCACTGCGGTCTCGGGCGACAAACCAGGTATATATGCCGTCTGGCAACCTCTAGGTATGCATCTTCGAGAGATTGACGCAACCAAATCGACAAACTGCCGATAGTTTTGCGGGTCTGGGATTACGTCCGATAAAGCTTTGTCAATACTTTCCGAATACTTAGTCCAGTCGGCCTTTGCGTAATTGAAGCGTCGTCTGAAAGGCACTTCTGTTGGCGTAATAATGGCTTGGACTATGCATATTATAGGCCTATGTTGGCGTCTTGGTACTGGTGGGCAAACAGATTTATGACATTGTTGGCTGATGGATGAGCTTACAAATATTATATACGGATTATAGCCCCTCCTCCACCGACAGCTGTTAAGCGAAGCGGGTGCTTTGGCGTTATGAATCAAAGTTAGGTCTAGCGCGTCAGCCCATTCTTCTACTGCTAGTCCATCAGGATTATTTTCTCGGTATCCCCATGTGACGTTGTGACTATTAAAATCACCAACAATTATTTTGGTCGAGTGGTAGTCAAAATTTTGTGGTTTATGGAAGCTAAACGGTTGTCCAGGGGGTTTGTAAACAGAGGAGATAGTGCAGTTGTCCAACTCCACGGTTAAATTTCTATTGTGTTGTGGTTTGAATTACATACAGATTTTATATGGATATTCTGTCTGGAGAAAACTGCGCTCCCATATTTTGAATGGGGGATTTCACCAACAAATGGGCTTGGTTGGGACGAATCTCTGTGAGTTTCCTGAACACACAGGATATCACATCTGGTTGTGCGACATAGCTCCGATAAGACTTCAGATTTCTCATTGGAGAAACCGTCTATATTTATAGAGACTACACTTAGCGCTGGCTTGGAGAGGAGATGCCTTGACTGTGGCGTTTCATTTGTACGCCGAGGTGCTGAGCTCTGAAAGGTACTCGTGTTTAGGTTTAACTGTTTATTGTACACAAGAATTATATACAGAGAAATATAACAGTATAGAAGACACGACAGGCGCTGCTTATTTCTAAAAATAAACATCCAAATAGCAAGAGTCAGCGTAATCTAGGATAGGGAGAAGGAGGGTTTGGACGAGGGAGATCTTAGTTTTTATAGGTAAAAGGCTTTGGAGGCATTTGAGCGAGTGAAGTGAGTAATGTAATTTCTTACTGACCTCGTTGACATGTGGGACCCAAGAAAGATTGGAGTCTAGAACCACCCCAAGATTTATCGCTGATTTACTAATTGAGATTAGGACATTATCGTACAATTACTGAGGTAATATTATGTCAGAGCCAAGTCGCCTGTACATTTGAGGGCTTCCGATGAGTAAAGCTTGCGATTTCCCGGGGTTAACCAGTAAACTAAATGACATGGCTGAAATAGAAATTCGCTCTAAATCGGCATTAATATGAGCGAACGCTTCAGCAACATCAGAAATACTGAAGTGCCGGTAAATTTGCAGATCGTCAGCATACAGATGATAGTTAGAAAATATGACAGAGGTGTCAGTGTTTATAAATACGGAGAATAGGAGGGAAGAAAGGACACCGCCCTGCGGAACGCCTGCAACGACATCACGCCAGTCAGAGGAGGCCTCATCACAGCGGACCCGCTGAGAACAGCTCCGCAGATAGAAGTCAATCCACAGTAAGGCAGAAGGAGAAACATTAAGTGAGCGAAGAGTAGCGAGAAGAACGTCGAAGTCTACGGAGTTAAAAGCGATGATAAAGTCAAGTAGTGTTAAAATCATCAGTGACTTGTCCTCCATTGCGTGACGTATATCGTCAGTGACCTTTAGCAGCGTAGTGACGGTACTGTGACCTGGCCGGAAACCAGATTGAAAAGATGATAGAAGACTATTCAACGTAAGATATGTGTACCTAGAGCTGGCTGTGGACGATGTGTTCGAGGACTTTGGAGAGGTAAGGGAGCAGAGATATGGGTCGAAAATTGGAAAAGGAGATGGGATTGGAAGTTTTAGGAAGAGGTATAACCTCAGCACTCTTCCAGGCTGAAGGGAAACAATCCGTAACCAAGGAATAATTAAAGATGTGACTGTGTATGGATAAAATTTGTGGGAGTAGAAGGGAGATCATACGGGAGAAAACACAATTGTTGCCCGCAGCCGTAGAAGTGATAGAAAAAAATATGCTTTTTAACGTCCTCCTCCGCGACAGTGGTGAAGTGGAAAGATGAACAAAGAGGGCGTGGCTGGTCGTCCAGTTGCGCAATAGTGCGTGCATTGACGTCGCCTTCCAATAACACCGGCGGTGTGGAGAAGTGAGTATTGAGAGCGTTCAAGTCAAAAGAGCCATTGCACGGCTCTACAGATTTGCCTATGCCTAGTGTTTTTAGAAAAGGCCAAGTTTTCGCAGGGGATGACCCAATGATGGAACCGTGGATATGACGCCTCCTGGCATCCCTACAGAGACGGCTGCAAAGATTGTGTTGTTGTATATTGTTAAATAATTTTTTTTAATCATTATTATGAGCTAAAAATGTCTACCTTGCCGATCTACACACTGTTCAGTTTTGTAATTTGAGAACCTCTATTGGAGAACCTCGTTCTGCTGCAGTTTTGCAGATCTAATATGATCATCGTTTCTAGATGGATATATTCGTTTAACAAATAGACCGTTTTTTTCCACACGCTTAAGATATAGCCCCCAAAGTCAATATAAAGTCGAAAATAATATACCTTCTACCATTTCTGCGTAGCTGATGAACTCCAAAATGTTATTTTCCGTAAAAGCGGAAAATAACGTTGTTGTAAAATAATGTTGTCTTCCGCGCGGTATCTTGTTAGTGCCTCACGAAACCACTTCACGCCGGCCGTGAACACTTGCGCAGCGTACAGTGCGCGGCCCATCTCGAAACAGTCGCTTGAAGACATCGAAAGCCTGTGGTGTGGACATCAGTGAAGACGAGACCAAGAAAACAAGTGTACAATAGTTTCGGGACCTGTTGCTTCTCCAGTGAGTTCATTGCAGGAAAGCCATTTCCACCTAACGCTGGAAGAGTATCGCTTTCGATGGTATGGAAACGTCTCGCACAGACCGGCAAATTATGTAGGGAAAAAAATTTCATACCATGCAACCCAAGAAGCAATGGCTTGACTTTTTTAAAAGTGGCATGCATGTTAACAAACTCATCACCAAAGATGCCGAAGACCTAGCGAAGTGGAAAAGAAGAAGTAGGAAGGGGGACCCCGGGCCGGGCGGTGCGCAAGAGCACAACCGGGATGTACGCAATTAAGTATTTAAATATGATAGTAGTAAGGAACCCTTCAAATGCCTGTTGGACACACCCTCAACCATTTCTTAAATAGATATTGACTGCACTGACATTTTTGCACGCCAGCATTTCCGTTTGACAAGATTTGCATCCGCCCCGTTCCACCCAAGTTATTCGTGTTTAATTGTTTACAACATTATATTTTGAGGATATCACTATGAATAAAATTACATTTTTGTCTAGAAATCTACATTTTAGTATCGTTTTCTGCTTAGAAGTAGATTTGTGATAAAATTGTATTTAATAATATGCTATAAAATTAATCAAAGATTAACATGCAATGCAATGCAAAGTGTGCGGAGCAATGTAATTAACATGACATTACAATATGGCGACACTTAGTTCCAGCTTTCGCTACCGGGTCAGATAAGTTCGTGGCACTGTACGAACATTATAACACTATCTCTTTTTCACGTATACATACAATATACAATTCATTCGCTCCATAGAGAAAAAAAATTATATACAGAAGCAGAGAGTACATTTAGAGGTAGGTAGAGTACCATTATCAAACAGGGGTTTGATAATGGTTTTTTTTAGTATATCAGGAAATTTTCCTTGTTCTAGCGATCGATTGATACAGTAAGCGAGAGGTTCAGCAATCGATCCAATAGTCATTTTTATCACATCCGTACGCACCTCATCGTGTCCAGCTGCTTTGGAATTTTTCAGCGATGCAACAATTTTTTCCAACTCTTTAGCATCTGTTGGAAACACAAACATACTCTTTTCAAATGACGTTATTTTATCGTCGGAGGCATTTAGCTCTTCGGTGCAGTTGTCTTGCATAATATTTATAAAATACTCGTTGAATCTATCCGCGATAACTTGTGGATCCGCTGTGTTTTCAATGACATCAATAGATTGCGAACATTGTTGCTTGTAGTGTGTTCACTCATGACCTGCCAGGTGGCCTTACATTTATTTTCGGAATTAATAATAATTTTTGCATTAGTGTTTTTCCTAGCAGTGATCATACATTTTTTAAATATTTTTGAGTATCGGATGTATTTACCTTTGCTGCCATTACGATATATATAATTTAGGTAGAGCTGTCTTTTTACGCGACTTGCCTTTTTCAACCCTCTAGTGAACCAGGCACTTTTTTGTTATTGTCCAGTATTTTAACTGTCGTGATTGGAAAGCAGAGTTTGTAGAGTAGGACGTAGGTATCGTA
This sequence comes from Blastobasis adustella, assembly GCA_907269095.1. NCBI lineage: Eukaryota > Metazoa > Arthropoda > Insecta > Lepidoptera > Blastobasidae > Blastobasis > Blastobasis adustella. The sequence continues at coordinate 3,976,414 of OU026115.1, read as the reverse complement.
GAGTTCTTTAAATGCTTCATCTGTATCCTTTTTCTCAAACACCTCGGCGAAATGCAGCTTAGATATATATTCGGCAAACTTTTCTTTGTTTGCATTTGAGTAATCTCTTCGGTATTAATTCATTCAAACCAGAGACTAAAAGCCACCACAAACTTATCTGACCCGGTAGCCAAAACTGGAACGAAGTGTGACCCTTTTGAAATGTAATTTTGTTACCAAAAGCAGCGATGCTTTTCAAGTACTTTGACTAGTACAGTGACACCTAGCTACCATTTGACGGAAAGCATTGTTTATATTGTGTCAGATTTTGCATGAATTGCAATTTTAGATAAATTATTTTTATAAAGAAGATAATATTAAAACGTTATTTTGTGAAATATTTATACTTAAATAATCAATCAATTTAATATCTTCGTCTCCAATACTACAACAATTGTAATGTTCTGTCATAGATGGCCAAAGAATTCGAGATATTATTCGTGGTTGTAGAGCTGATAAGCTTTAGCTTTAAACTCAACCAGGAAATAGCGTCAAAAGCCATTGTATGAGAAATGTGACCCCATCGGCGAACATAGATGATGCGGAGTTCTTCAACAGATACAAACACAGAAGCTCACACGTAAAATTCGACAGATTGTCTGTTCAACGAAGAAAGTGGAGGACCGTCCAGTTAGCCAAGGAGTACATGGAATCACGCTTTGAACGTACGTTCAATTTGTGCGTTGCGTAGGTTCAATTTGTGCGTTATATATATTGGTATCAACCTATCGTTGAAGATTTAGAGTTCTTCATAAGGGAATATTATTGTCCCAAGGAAGGCCAAGGGTATGCTTTACCGGAGTTTCCGAAGGCGACCTAGAATTATCGGTGAAGCCGATATGAAATTAAAGGAGTGTCAGTAAGTGATAATGTGTGTCCGAAGTGTGTAGATTTTAAATTGTATTTTTATGTAAGTACCTATTGTATTTAGGTATACATACACGTATACCTCTGGCTTCAGTTGCCTGAAGTATTAAATAAAGATGTAAATTTATAACATATAAACATTTCTCGAACTTTTAATGGTTTTTATTGCCTGATATTACAACAATTCTTGATAAATTTTTAGAGTTCCGTAAGTGTGAAATGGTTTCGTTTTACTTCATTACGAGCTAATGTCAGCAATAATAAAGTAGGCTTTAGGCGCTAATCAAGACCCGAATTAGTGCGGTCGCAAATAGCCCGATAGGTAGACACTTAAATATTTCGTACAATATGAATAAATTATAATCATCATCTCGGCATTAATATACCAGTTGTGCTCTCGCGCACAATAAACCGGTTAAGTCTGCGTCGAATTCGCGAATCAATATTTCGAAATTAAAAGATCATATTGCTTTGGTATCAACCTACGATATTATATATTGAGCATTATGGAGCACATATGGAGCATTGGTGGCCAAGCGATTTCAGTATCCAAGTCGTAAGCCAGAGGTCCCGGGTTCGAATCCCGCTCGGGCCATGTACCAATGACTGTTTTCTGAGTTATGTACATTAGTTTAATACTAACCGATGCTCTTACGGTGAGGGAAAACATCGTGTTGAAACCTGCACATTTTCAGGCGACTGGATGTGTAACCATGATCCAATCTGGTCAGGTTCCCCTGGTAGCAGGGTAATGGAGGTCAGATGGCAGTCGCTCCACTGTAAGTACCTGATCTGCCAAATCCTGGATCATGGTGAAGGCGGACCCCGGGCTCATGTTCTCGAGAGCACAACCGGGACATTAACGCCAAGATGATGATGATGATGATGTCGATATTATATATTACAAATCGATATTTAATTTCCCAAATAAAATAACTTAATAATTGCTTAACAGAAAGTAACATTTTCATTTTCTTTAAGGGAAGCTTACCACCATCTGATGTCTCTACAATCTACATGCTTGCTAATATCATCATTAGAGTGGGGTTTATGCATATCTTGATGTGTAATTTTGGAGTGATGGCCCAAATATTTACGTTAGATCCGTGCGGTGTCGGTTTTTCACCGAATATCAAAGGGTTACAGCGTAGTTAGTGTATATTTGCCGACGCGTCTATGCGTTAGCCATGTATTTTCCTCCTGTATGTATACTAATTGTTGTGGCACGCTGATATACCGGCTCTTCGGTTTGCTCTATGGGTGATGACTCTATAGGTCTATGGGAAAACAATCATGTTTTTAGCAAGCTCAAAGTATTATTAGGGGTATGAGCGAATCACAGACATAACAGACAAAACACAAATCACAAATATTACCTGGTCGCTCGCTCTACAATGATTATGAATCTTGCTATCCCGTTTTTTCATCCATTGGAATTAGTTCACGGAAAGTAACGCGCGCAATGTTTTGAACGTTCGACATATTGCTCGAGGGCCTAACGACCTGACGTTTCTTTTGAAACATCGGTGTAAATTTTATCATTTCCTAATAAAATTTAAATCAAACCATTTAAAAGATTGTAATTTTGTGTGTAATTAAGTGCACATTTATGTGAAAGCGCAAAGTATGGAAATACACCTGGATTATCCTTTCACCGGTAAGTAAACATTAATGGTCGCGGCGATCCGAAATAAATTTTAGAAATTGTGACAAAATTATGCATCGAAATAGTGTGAATTTGCAATAATTGAAATGCTTTACCTTAAAACAACATGCCATTAGAGATAGATTTAATATTATTGGCAAATTTAGCAATATTTCGGTGTCTAAAATGATACGAAAATATTTTGATGCTAACAGGGTCGGACTTAGTATTTATTTTATAGTATTTTATTACTCAAATCTTGTGAACAGTGGTCCACAATTTTATATGTATCAGGGTTCCATACCAAAAATGTACCTAGATGACATTTTAAATGTTCAGACATTATATGATACAACGGATTAATCGCGTATTTACGTTTATTTACATAAATATTTGTTTTTCTAGGTTTCCTAAAGACCAGACTTGGTTATGTCTGGGTTGCAAATTGGAAGTGCTTGTAAACATTTTGAAGAACAAGAAAATAATTAGATGCAAGTCCCTTCTGTCCTGCTGCACCAGCATTATATGAATTTATACTGAAAATAAAGAATATGCTGCTTGTTTAATATATTAATGTATCTATCCTTTTCATAATTTTTTTTTTCATGACTATGTCTTCTAGAGGGCATCATATTAAATTTGTGAAGTCACATAGGCCACCCTGTAAACAATGAAGACGCTTCTAACTATAAGTAAGTAGGTAGGTACCTACTTAGTTTAGAAGTTATGAGGCAACAAATAAACATTAATACCGGTCAAAATCATAACCCTCCTTTTTGCAAAAGCAAGCACTGCCGATTCACGGTATGTAGGATCGAGAGATCGAAAAGACGGTGGTAGGTATCAGGGCATGGCTTTGATTCACTAGACACCTTACCTTTTATTATAATGTCAATATTAAGTTTGTTGGCCTATGTGACTTCACAATATGATGCCCTCTAGAGGACATAGTCATAAAAAAAAAAAAGGATAAATACATAAATCCCTGTGGACCGCTATTCTCAAGATTTGAGTAATAAAATATTATAAAATAAATACTAAGTCTGACCCTGTTAGCATCAAAATATTTTCGTACCTATTTAGACACCGAAATATTGCTCAATTTGCCAATAATTTTAAATCTATCTCTAATGGCATGTTGTTTTAAGGTAAAGCATTTCAATTATTGCAAATTCACACTATTTCGATGCATATTTTTGTCACAATTTCTAAAATTTATTTCGGATCGCCGCGACCAATAATGTTTACTTACCGGTGAAAGGATAATCCAGGTGTAATTCCATACTTTGCGCTTTCACATAAATGTGCACTAAATTACACACAAAATTAAATGGTTTGATTTAAATTTTATTAGGAAATGATAAAATTTACACCGATGTTTCAAAAGAAACGTCAGGTCGTTAGGCCCTGGAGCAATATGTCGAACGTTCAAAACATTGCGCGCGTCACTTTCCGTGAACTTATTCCAATGGATGAACAAACGGGACAGCAAGATTCATAATCATTGTAGAGCGAGCGACCAGGGAATATTTGTGATTTGTGTTTAGTCTGTTATGTCTGTGCTCTAAATGTACTCTCTGCTTCTGTATATAATTTTTTTTCTCTATGGAGCGAATGAATTGTATATTGTATGTATACGTGAAAAAGAGATAGTGTTATAATGTTCGTACAGTGCCACGAACTTATCTGACCCGGTAGCGAAAGCTGGAACTAAGTGGTAGGTATCAGGGCATGGCTTTGATTCACTAGACACCTTACCTTTTATTATAATGTCAATATTAAACAATATATAAGGACAAGCTTTGTGTTCGTTACGACTAGAAAGTCGTAGCAAAATATAACTCATGATGAGTTATATTTTGCTGCAGATGGGCTGCCTTGTTCCGTCCCTGCATTTGCATTAGTGTGTGTGTTATAGAGATGTGTGACATTTTGTCTCGTATTTAAACTCTAAATGTACTCTCTGCTTCTGTATATAATTTTTTTTCTCTATGATCCAGGTGACTATGCAATTTTTTTAAACTTGTCCTTATATTTTAATATTGACATTATAATAAAAGGTAAGGTGTCTAGTGAATCAAAGCCATGCCATGATACCTACCACCGTCTTTTCGATCTCTCGATCCTACATACCGTGAATCGGCAGTGCTTGCTTTTGCAAAAAGGAGGGTTATGATTTTGACCGGTATTAATGTTTATTTGTTGCCTCATAACTTCTAAACTAAGTAGGTACCTACCTACTTACTTATAGTTAGAAGCGTCTTCATTGTTTACAGGGTGGCCTATGTGACTTCACAAATTTAATATGATGCCCTCTAGAAGTCATAGTCATGAAAAAAAAAAATGAAAAGGATAGATACATTAATATATTAAACAAGCAGCATATTCTTTATTTTCAGTATAAATTCATATAATGCTGGTGCAGCAGGACAGAAGGGACTTGCATCTAATTATTTTCTTGTTCTTCAAAATGTTTACAAGCACTTCCAATTTGCAACCCAGACATAACCATGTCTGGTCTTTAGGAAACCTAGAAAAACAAATATTTATGTAAATAAACGTAAATACGCGATTAATCCGTTGTATCATTTAATGTCTGAACATTTAAAATGTCATCTAGGTACATTTTTGGTATGGAACCCTGATACATATAAAATTGTGGACCACTGTTCACAAGATTTGAGTAATAAAATACTATAAAATAAATACTAAGTCCGACCCTGTTAGCATCAAAATATTTTCGTATTATTTTAGACACCGAAATATTGCTAAATTTGCCAATAATATTAAATCTATCTCTAATGGCATGTTGTTTTAAGGTAAAGCATTTCAATTATTGCAAATTCACACTATTTCGATGCATAATTTTGTCACAATTTCTAAAATTTATTTCGGATCGCCGCGACCATTAATGTTTACTTACCGGTGAAAGGATAATCCAGGTGTATTTCCATACTTTGCGCTTTCATATAAATGTGCACTTAATTACACACAAAATTACAATCTTTTAAATGGTTTGATTTAAATTTTATTAGGAAATGATAAAATTTACACCGATTTTTCAAAAGAAACGTCAGGTCGTTAGGCCCTCGAGCAATATGTCGAACGTTCAAAACATTGCGCGCGTTACTTTCCGTGAACTAATTCCAATGGATGAAAAAACGGGATAGCAAGATTCATAATCATTGTAGAGCGAGCGACCAGGTAATATTTGTGATTTGTGTTTTGTCTGTTATGTCTGTGATTCGCTCATACCCCTAATAATACTTTGAGCTTGCTAAAAACATGATTGTTTTCCCATAGACCTATAGAGTCATCATCCATAGAGCAAACCGAAGAGCCGGTATATCAGCGTGCCACAACAATTAGTATACATACAGGAGGAAAATACATGGCTAACGCATAGACGCGTCGGCAAATATACACTAACTACGCTGTAACCCTTTGATATTCGGTGAAAAACCGACACCGCACGGATCTAACGTAAATATTTGGGCCATCACTCCAAAATTACACATCAAGATATGCATAAACCCCACTCTAATGATGATATTAGCAAGCATGTAGATTGTAGAGACATCAGATGGTGGTAAGCTTCCCTTAAAGAAAATGAAAATGTTACTTTCTGTTAAGCAATTATTAAGTTATTTTATTTGGGAAATTAAATATCGATTTGTAATATATAATATCGACATCATCATCATCATCATCTTGGCGTTAATGTCCCGGTTGTGCTCTCGAGAACATGAGCCCGGGGTCCGCCTTCACCATGATCCAGGATTTGGCAGATCAGGTACTTACAGTGGAGCGACTGCCATCTGACCTCCATTACCCTGCTACCAGGGGAACCTGACCAGATTGGATCATGGTTACACATCCAGTCGCCTGAAAATGTGCAGGTTTCAACACGATGTTTTCCCTCACCGTAAGAGCATCGGTTAGTATTAAACTAATGTACATAACTCAGAAAACAGTAATTGGTACATGGCCGGAGCGGGATTCGAACCCGGGACCTCTGGCTTACGACTTGGATACTGAAACCGCTTGGCCACCAATGCTCCATATGTGCTCCATAATGCTCAATATATAATATCGTAGGTTGATGCCAAAGCAATATGATCTTTTAATTTCGAAATATTGATTCGCGAATTCGACGCAGGCTTAACCGGTTTATTGTGCGCGAGAGCACAACTGGTATATTAATGCCGAGATGATGATTATAATTTATTCATATTGTACGAAATATTTAAGTGTCTACCTATCGGGCTATTTGCGACCGCACTAATTCGGGTCTTGATTAGCGCCTAAAGCCTACTTTATTATTGCTGACATTAGCTCGTAATGAAGTAAAACGAAACCATTTCACACTTACGGAACTCTAAAAATTTATCAAGAATTGTTGTAATATCAGGCAATAAAAACCATTAAAAGTTCGAGAAATGTTTATATGTTATAAATTTACATCTTTATTTAATACTTCAGGCAACTGAAGCCAGAGGTATACGTGTATGTATACCTAAATACAATAGGTACTTACATAAAAATACAATTTAAAATCTACACACTTCGGACACACATTATCACTTACTGACACTCCTTTAATTTCATATCGGCTTCACCGATAATTCTAGGTCGCCTTCGGAAACTCCGGTAAAGCATACCCTTGGCCTTCCTTGGGACAATAATATTCCCTTATGAAGAACTCTAAATCTTCAACGATAGGTTGATACCAATATATATAACGCACAAATTGAACCTACGAAACGCACAAATTGAACGTACTGTTATACGGGATTCAAGATTTGCCTTTTTAAAAAAAAGGATTATAGATTTAAACACTTTAATAAGAAAAGAATAACATTTAAATAACACGGATATCTTTTGGCAACCGCTCTGTATGGTGGATCTGAACAGACTGACTGCTCTCCGATATACTCCATAGTACTTCGTATGATAACTGCTGAGTAAGCTCAGCAGTGGCCAGGGTGGCACTAAGACTAGCATGAGCCGGCTATAACACCTCCCCCTTTAAGAGGAGACTTTGGGGGATGATTTTCCAAAGTCTCTATTAGATTCTAGTTCGGAGAGGAGCAGAGAGTGTGGCTATTTCTATATCTGAATCTCGTCTATCTATTGGGTTATTATGAACTGGTTGAGGTCGAGATACTGAGTGAAATTTAAATAAGGAAAATCGGTTGCTGCCAGATTGACAAAATTGTATCTTTTTACAAATGACAAACAATAGCAATGAAAATGTAACAATAGAAATTAGAATTGTTAGAACAGAATAATGTGTCCCATATTTCACTATATGTGGTTTTTCAGGAAATTCGATTGGTTTGAGATCATCTAAAATGGATTTTAATAGAAATTTATTTTCTGTATTAAAATCATCCAAATCTATATCGCGTAGGTGTGTAGGAGACACATAATCTAGAACCTTGTTTAATTTACGTAAATTGCAACAGGTGTCATTGATTAAATTAAAATCAGGCAAGTGGTTAATGGGCGAGGTAATATTAACAATATTATGTTTTGCAATGAAAGTGGTGCTTTTACAATAGCCAATACAATTATCAGGTATACTAAGGATACCTGTACCTATGATGTTAGTTTCATACAAATTGGAATTTAAACAATCAACAGATATTTTATTTGGTTCGGATTGCACGTAAATCCACTTATTGTTAGTTAATGGTTTCCAAATGTCTAATTTTCCTGTTAGTATTTTAGTTTCGCACTGTTGTGGTTTTTCAGTTAGCACTTTTACCAATAATTCACTTTCACAGGTAGGTTTTGCGTCGGTGGAGTATACACTTTCGATGTCACACATGAAAATACCGGAACTTATAGTTTTACATATTTTCAGATCATTGAAAACGCAATAGTATGATTTGTCTTTGGTCATTGCTATATATCTATTTCCTGGAGTAATGAGGCTGAATGCACGCGGTTCTTTAACATTATAAGGTATTGGAAGGGCGATGCTATGAAATAGTGCGTATTCTCTAGTGGATACCATTGGTACTTGTAGAACAAATGTAATCTTATTATTTCTATAATAACATACTAACTTAGAAATACTTAAAATAACATGTATATGATTAATATCTAACGTTACAGGCAATTCTAGGTCGCTAGGCAAATATCTGTAGTTATCGGCAAGCTCTCGGTATAACTGAGTTGGTGTCATAATTGCAGGATGCAGGATATTTTGGTTACTGAACAAAATGGCGTTAATTATGTTTTCTAATTGGAATGACAAAGTAAGTATTGACGTTTCTAATATGTTTAAAATCTCGTTAATGTTTTCCAGTATTTGGAAATCGTTAGTGATTTCAGTAATATTGTTTACACTTTGCGAGAGGTTGTCGATAGCTTTACTTAAATAACCTTCATTGTCTTTTATCTTACGGAGAGTATTATTATAAGAGGTCATTGTAGAACTAGTAACTAAAATATTTTCTTTCATTAGTGAGGCCAACTGTTTCTCGTTACCTTGTAAGGTTTTAATTGCTTCGTCATACTTCAGAGCATCGTTTTCATCTAATGTACCAAAGATTTGTTTTGCAATAGTACCTATTCCTCCTATCCAGGCACTACGCTTGGTTCGGTTATCTATTAGATGTGAGATAGACGAAAAGTCTCGAGTTAAATCTTGAAAACGTGCTGTTAAAGGCTGAACCATGTTATAGCATTCTGCGTCAACTATCGTTATACGAGTCTGATTACATAAGTGTTTCGTGGTATCTAGGATAGATTCGATGTTTTGTATGTGGGGGCCAAAATGTGAAATATTTACTGGTATTACGATTTTCAGATGTACATTATTTATTTTTAGTTTCCCTAAGTAATCATAGTAGAGGCCTGAACTCGAAGTTATCTCTTGGATAAAATCTTGCTGGGAGTGAGCCCGAACTGCACTGCAAATAATTGATAATATTAATATTTTATTTTTTCAGGGTTAGGAGCACTACGTCAAAGTAAGTATTACTACACTATTTCTAAATCTTAATCCTAATACATTTTATGTTACAGGTTAGAATCGACATCAGCGGCTGGCTTCACTTGGTCAAAGTGATGATTGACGTGACGACGGTTTATAAGTAAAGTAAGGGTATTATTACCATTTATTTTTATAATTTTATAAGGTCCCTTCCAGAGGGGTGAGAGTGCTTTACGCAGTCTCAATGTTTTTTAGATATACATATTCGCCAACTTTGTATTTGGCTGGGCGAGTGTGAGAGTCGTAATAGGTTTTTGAGGTTTCTTTAGACTTCCTTATGAAATCCAAAGCTTTCTCCCTTGAATACTTTAATCGATTTTGGAGCATACGGACATAATCGGGGTATGTCGCTCCTGGTGTTGCGTCGAATACAGAATTAGGAATGAATGGTTTGTTTCCGAACATTAGTTCGTATGGTGAATAATGTGTGGTAGAATGAATGGACGTATTATACGCGAGCATTGCTGTATAAGTATAACGAGGCCAATTTGTTTGGTCTTCATTGATATAGGATTTAAGGTACTCCTTGAGGGTCGCATGACTTCGTTCCAGGGCACCTTGGGTCTGTGGATGGTATGGAGAGGACCAGAGATTTTTTATTTTAAGGAATTCACAGGTTTTCTTAAATAGTTCTGAAGTGAAGTTGGTTCCTTGGTCCGTGAGGATCATCTTGGGAATACCAAAGATAGATATGTAATGAAGTAGGAATTCGCATGTTTCTTCCGCTGTAGTACTGCGAATTGGATATGCTGAGGAAAATTTGGTAAGATCATCTTGTATGGTTAATATGTATTTTAGTTTCGCTGGTCCGGCCTCTGGGAGTGGACCAACAATATCAAGGGAAATTCGTTGAGAGGGTTCTGTGGATGTACTAGTGATTTGCATAGGAGCACGGTGGATTTTCCTAAGCGCTTTATTCTCTTGGCAGGATTTACATTGTTTTACGTAGGATTCTATATCACTGCGCATTCCTTTCCAGTAATATTTTTGTTTTATTTTGTTATACATTCGTAAGGAGCCTAAATGGCCTGCAATTGGAATATCGTGATTTTCGAATAGAATTTTCTTTATATCAGTCGGAGCTGGATATATAATACTGTCGTGATATATGTGGACCTTAATATGCGTGTCATGGAAAAGATAAAGTAACATATTATAGATTTTTATAAATGAATGTTTTTCGAATGGGTTTTTCATATCAGTTATGCCTATCTCGTTGGCATTTTCAAAAACTATTAATTCATCTCGGATCGTTTTTAGGGTCTTGAAAATTTCAGGATATGATGCTTCATCAAAATGGTGTACTTTTAAGAACAATAGGTAAACGATTTTATCGTTGAACTCAATTTTCTTGAAGGAGAAAAGTTATTTCTCAGAGTTAGTTACAACAGTGCTTACTTCAGGGTCGCTAAGAATTTCTTGGATGTATTGATTGGATTCATCCAAGTCGATAGACGTAGGAACTAGGATAAATTTCGACGGACATTTCATGAGGTTTTCATTATGTTCTATGATTTCTGTATTAAATGATTTATCTTTATCTGCCATTATTTTCAGGAAAGTGGGATAGTCATCGACAGGTAAGTCTGGACATGCACTCGTGGATGGCGATGGGATAACATCGTTCTGGATTTCGGGAGCTTGTGGCTGTTCAGGTAAGTTAGCCATTTCGTTTTCGAGTTCTTCACTCGGATCATCAGGAATATTGGAAGGTAAGTCAATTTCGGGTAGCGGCAGGAGATTTCCATCAGGATCAAGGAGGTTTGGAGAAGGTAGGGTAACTTCGTCAGCGTTAAATGATGCTGGGGATGTTAACAGGTCCATTAGATCTTCGTCTAACTCTTGAACATTATTAGGTTGGATTGGGTTGACTGGAAATCGCGATAGAGCATCAGCATTGGCATTGATTTTCCCTTTTTTATATTGGATTTCGTATTCGAACTCTTCTAGTTTTAGACGCCAACGGATAAGTCGTGATCCGGGGTCTTTGCAATTAAATAACCATTGTAATGGTTTGTGATCCGTTAGGATCTTGAAACGGTGACCATATAAGTAAGGCCTGAAAACCTTAGTGCCAAATATTATAGCGAGACACTCTTTTTCGGTGACGCTGTAGTTGCACTCGGCCTTATTTAGAGTGCGGGACGCATATGCAATAGGGCGATCTTGTCCTATAGGACCTTGAGATAAAATTGCTGATATGGCATAATTTGAAGCGTCACAGGTTAAAAGGAAGGGTTGCAAGAAATCTGGATAAGCTAAGATCGGGGCGGAGACGAGTTTAGATTTTAGAGACTCGAAGGCAAGTTGCTGTTCGTTTTGCCATTTAAAGGGGGTATCTTTCTTTAATAAGGAAGTTAGAGGTTTGGCGAATTTGGCGAAATCAGGTATGAATCTTCTATAGTACGATACTAATCCTAAAAATGATTTAATATCCTTTGGAGATTGAGGAATTGGATATTCGGTAACGGCTTTTGTTTTATCGGGGTTTGGTTTAACACCATCTTCACCGATAATATGGCCTAAGTAGGCGACTTCTTTACGTAAAAATTCACATTTCTCGGGTTGTAGTTTTAAATTGAAGTTACGGAGTCTGTCGAAGACAGCTTTCAGATTGTTTATTTGGGAGATAAGATCAGCTGAATAGATGACGATGTCGTCTAAATAGACAAAGCATCGTGTACCTTGAAGACCAGAAAGACAGTTATTCATAAGCTTTTGAAATGTAGAAGGTGCATTTTTTAATCCAAACGGCATTCTGTTAAATTGGTAATGACCTTGTGGCACAGAGAAGGCTGTTTTGGATTTATCCTCGGGAGAAATGAGGATCTGATGAAAACCGGAAGTGAGATCTAGAGTTGAGAAGTATTTACTTTTTCCTAATTGATCCAGAATTTCAGAAATCTGCGGAATAGGATATGTTTCTCCGATAGTAATATCATTCAATTTTCGGTAGTCGATGACTATACGCCATTTACGACGACCTTGAGAATCTGGTTTCTTGGGTACTACCCAAATTGGCGAACTCCAGGGTGAGGATGATGGTTCTATAATACCCTGGTCGAGCATATTATTAATTTGAGTCTCTACTTCCTTTTTATGAAATTCTGGGAATCTGTAAGATTTGGTATGAATAGGAGTATCACTGTTGGTTTTGATTTGATGATTGAGAGCAGAAGTGTGGGTTAGTTGATCATCAGGTAAATGGAAGATGTCTGAATACTGGGAACACAGCTCAATAAGGGCATCAGATTCTTCTTGGTTTAAATGATCGATTCTTAGGGAGTTGATTACGTCATTTGTTCTAATGGATGTACTTGGGATATTGGTGTCAATTTGAAATGCGGTAGAATGCAGAGGTTGTATATTGAGATTTAAATTAGACTTGATGTTAATAGGGGATTCAGAAATGTTGGCAACTGTCAAGTTGACACGGTTGTTTTCTTTAATTTTGACGATGCAGTTAGAAATTAGTAAGTTATCAGAGATATGCTGATCTGTAATGATGCCTTCTTTAAGGTCATTATTACGAACTGAACATTCAATGACAACTTCGGAACGAGGAGGAATGATGTAGAATGGGTCGGAAAAGAGTAATTTGATGTTTGAGTTCCCTATTTTCAGGGTGTCGTTTATATAATCGATTCTGCAACCAAATGATGTCAGGAAATCTGTCCCTATGATTCCATCGTAAGGCAGGTTTATGTCTCTTATGACATGAAATTTGAAGGACGCGGACTTCGTTTCACCTAATTTCAGTTTAAGTTCGAAGTGACCCAAAGTCGAAGTCGGTTCATCACCAGGGTCTATGCCTTTGAGTTTTATTGGTTCTCGGACAAGTCTTTGTTTTTTATGAACACAGGATTCTTTTAGTAGACATATGGCAGAGCCTGAGTCAACTAATAGAGATAGCGGGATATCTGAGACTTGTGAATATAGTAGGACATGAGGTAAGAGTCGTTTGGTTGTGTCTAGATTTATCTCATATACTTCTTTTTCGGTCCCATTTGCAGCGACACAGACCGTTGGATTGGAAATGGAAATTGCATTGGATTTAGTACTTTTCTGACCATCTATTTGGGGCTGGTTACCCTGTCGGTAGGCCGATTTAGAATTTAAGGTGGTAGACATATGACCTTCTGTTTGGGGCTGGTTACCCTGTCGGTAGGCCGATTTAGAATTTAAGGTGGTAGACATATGACCTTCTGTTTGGGGCTGGTTACCCTGTCGGTAGGCCGATTTAGAATTTAAGGTGGTAGACATATGACCTTCTGTTTGGGGCTGGTTACCCTGTCGGTAGGCCGATTTAGAATTTAAGGTGGTAGACATATGACCTTCTGTTTGGGGCTGGTTACCCTGTTGGTAGGTCGATTTAGAATTTAAGGATTTGGGAGATTGGAGATTGGTGTCGACTTCAGTGGACAGTCTCGAGTGACACCGTGGCGAGACCGTTAACCGTTTAAATTTCCGAGTGAAAGGTCTACTTCGTCTTGGCCAGCCTCTTCATCAGGCTGATCAAGGTAGTTAACACGCGGAGGTGGTCTGTGAGAGCTCTGGCCAGGGAATGTATTCTGTTGGTTTCTATAACGGTTATTGTTATATTCCCGTTTTTTACAAGCGGAGATATCGTGACCGGGTGTTTTACAGTATCGGCAGAAAATGTTGGATGACCCCTGTGGATGAGGGTTTGATGATCTTTGCGGGTTTGACACATCTGGCTTGGATACGTTAGTTCTAAATCTGTTGTTGTTATTATTCATGCTTGCAGATTTATGGTCAGTCTGCGGGCGCCTATATAACGTTTGTTGGATGCGCTCTTCAGAGACAGCTAGGTTAATTGCTTCATTTAAGGTTTTAGGAGACCTACACCTGACAATATTTGAAATACGAGGATGGAGACCCATGAGGAAATAATGGAGAGCGAGATCCTCCATAGCCGCGGTACGACCAGGTAGCTCTTTCGTTTTCGTGGTGGATAGCGCTGTTTCCGTGAGCAGTTGCGACAGGTAGGTCTCTACGCGTAGCGCGTATTGACTGACATTCTCCTGCGGACCCTGTTTGCTCTCTTGAAGGTCAGTAAGGAGGTGGGAATAGTGTTTACGTTCACTAAATTGTGTTTTTAGAAAATCTTTGAGTTGGTCCCACGTAGAAAATTCTTTAATGGAGCAGGCAATTTCTGCTTTTCCATTTAGTTGGCTCAATATAAATTTGAACAAAATTGGTTTTTGGTAATCAGATGCGAGGTCGAATGCATTGTCACAATTTAGAATGAATGAGCTCAGGGTTTCCCGGTTACCATCATATGATTTTATGAACTTGAATAAAATGTTTAATTCTAATTCGTGCATTGCTGAAACTGCGGCCGTTTTTCTAGTAACGCGAGGAGAAACAAGTGGTGACCTCACTGACGTATCACTTGCGACCTGTTCTAATGTTGGGATATCGATAGTTAATTTACTTTCTTCTACTTTGGGCACTTTTGGCATACTTAATCTTACAGGAAAATTAGATAGAACAAGTAGCAAGGGTAAAATATATATATTACAATCACTGAGATAATTATTACGATACTTTCAATTAATTAAATAAATTACGCAACCCTAATGTTCGTCAGTCGTAGACAAAACAATGACCAAAGACTTACAGTATCAGCAGCAGTACGTGGGCGACGGATGCAAGCGCGACGGCCGGGAACATTCCGATGCGATAAGGCTCGGCGGGGCTTACGACTTCCCAGTCGGCGAATATTTTAATGAATCTTAAATTATCAATTTCTCGATTTGATCTTGGGATACAGGATATCGAAGTAGAATGGATGTTCGGTAAGTACTTCTGAAGGTTTCTCTCTCAGTTTGGAGCACACACAGCTCGGTCGAAGATAAGTAATCGCTGTTCGGGATGCGATACTGTCTTCGCTGGACGATCAGGCCCTTTCCAGGATCTGACCGTATGGTCGTGACGAGTACGTTGAAGATGAAGAAGAGCACCTTGAGCACTGAACTTTATTTACTATAGCACAATAACTTTTCACTATAGCGCAGGATTTTAAATTATGGATATAATTGTAGTTCTGCAGGATACGGAGCGAGTCTGCGTAACGGTTGCCGGGCACTGGGGATTTCCGTATCCCACCGCTGCCACCAAAATGTTATACGGGATTCAAGATTTGCCTTTTTAAAAAAAAGGATTATAGATTTAAACACTTTAATAAGAAAAGAATAACATTTAAATAACACGGATATCTTTTGGCAACCGCTCTGTATGGTGGATCTGAACAGACTGACTGCTCTCCGATATACTCCATAGTACTTCGTATGATAACTGCTGAGTAAGCTCAGCAGTGGCCAGGGTGGCACTAAGACTAGCATGAGCCGGCTATAACAGTACGTTCAAAGCGTGATTCCATGTACTCCTTGGCTAACTGGACGGTCCTCCACGTTCTTCGTTGAACAGACAATCTGTCGAATTTTACGTGTGAGCTCCTGTGTTTGTATCTGTTGAAGAACTCCGCATCATCTATGTTCGCCGATGGGGTCACATTTCTCATACAATGGCTTTTGACGCTATTTCCTGGTTGAGTTTAAAGCTAAAGCTTATCAGCTCTACAACCACGAATAATATCTCGAATTCTTTGGCCATCTATGACAGAACATTACAATTGTTGTAGTATTGGAGACGAAGATATTAAATTGATTGATTATTTAAGTATAAATATTTCACAAAATAACGTTTTAATATTATCTTCTTTATAAAAATAATTTATCTAAAATTGCAATTCATGCAAAATCTGACACAATATAAACAATGCTTTCCGTCAAATGGTAGCTAGGTGTCACTGTACTAGTCAAAGTACTTGAAAAGCATCGCTGCTTTTGGTAACAAAATTACATTTCAAAAGGGTCACACTTCGTTCCAGTTTTGGCTACCGGGTCAGATAAGTTTGTGGTGGCTTTTAGTCTCTGGTTTGAATGAATGAATACCGAAGAGATTACTCAAATGCAAACAAAGAAAAGTTTGCCGAATATATATCTAAGCTGCATTTCGCCGAGGTGTTTGAGAAAAAGGATACAGATGAAGCATTTAAAGAACTCTACGATACCTACGTCCTACTCTACAAACTCTGCTTTCCAATCACGACAGTTAAAATACTGGACAATAACAAAAAAGTGCCTGGTTCACTAGAGGGCTGAAAAAGGCAAGTCGCGTAAAAAGACAGCTCTACCTAAATTATATATATCGTAATGGCAGCAAAGGTAAATACATCCGATACTCAAAAATATTTAAAAAATGTATGATCACTGCTAGGAAAAACACTAATGCAAAAATTATTATTAATTCCGAAAATAAATGTAAGGCCACCTGGCACGTCATGAGTGAACACACTACAAGCAACAATGTTCGCAATCTATTGATGTCATTGAAAACACAGCGGATCCACAAGTTATCGCGGATAGATTCAACGAGTATTTTATAAATATTATGCAAGACAACTGCACCGAAGAGCTAAATGCCTCCGACGATAAAATAACGTCATTTGAAAAGAGTATGTTTGTGTTTCCAACAGATGCTAAAGAGTTGGAAAAAACTGTTGCATCGCTGAAAAATTCCAAAGCAGCTGGACACGATGAGGTGCGTACGGATGTGATAAAAATGACTATTGGATCGATTGCTGAACCTCTCGCTTACTGTATCAATCGATCGCTAGAACAAGGAAAATTTCCTGATATACTAAAAAAAACCATTATCAAACCCCTGTTTGAGAAAGGTGACATAAAAAAATGGAGAATTATAGACCAATTGCCTTGATATCCATCTTTGCAAAAATATACGAAAAAGTAATGTATAATAGATTGTCCTGCTTCGTTAAAAAAGAAACAATTTAATTAGAGAAGAACAAAATGGTTTCCGTAAAAATAAAAGCACAGCCTCAGCGACGTTTAAACTAATAAAATCTGTTATAGAATGCATTGACGAAAAATTGGCCGTATCTGTACTCTTTCTGGACATGAGTAGAGCATTTGACTTTGTTTCTCACCAACACCTACTGAACAAACTTTATAAATATGTCATACGAGGTCCCTCTCTTTAATGGATTGGCTCTTACTCAAAGAATCGCACACAATGTGTGGAAATAACAAAGTACTCGCCTGATACAAAAGGGTTGGAAAAATACAAATCTGCCAAAAGAGTGAATAAGTACGGAACCCCACAAGGTAGTATTAAGATAAGCTAAGGCGCCGCTATTATTTCTTATGTACATAAATGACTTGCCTCTAATAGTGTCGCCTCACATCACGAATCACGAATGCATCCTTTTCGCTGACGATACGACGGTCATTATCGAGGATAACACCCCTGACTATGAAAACCAAATTAATGAAGCCCTTTCAAAAATAATTGCATGGCTGACACAAAATAATCTAAAAATAAATCTAGGTAAAACTAAAGTCATGCAATTTTACACTATTAACGGGATACCTAGAAAACTAAGCATCAATTTCGATGCATGTAAAATCGTGGAAGTCAATAATATAAAATTTCTGGGTATGACCATCGACAGCCATTGCAACTGGAAGCAACACGTTCATGGAATATGCGAAAGAGTAAATGGTTTTGCCTTTGCTCTCAGAAGAGTCAGCCAAACTGTATCTAGGGAAGCGGCAATAACTGCCTACAATGGCTATATAAATTCCATACTTCGCTATGGTATAATTATATGGGGCAACTCAACTGATATTGATAAAGCCTTCGTAACGCAAAAGCGCTGCATACGAGCCATTTTTGGACTACAGCAAATAGAATCATGTAGACCAATCTTTCGCAAATTTAAGTTGCTGACGCTACCATGTATCTACCAAATACCAATAGGCGAAATATGTACATTTGTTCATAAGCATAGACATTTTTTCCAAGCAAATCAAGAAACGACCAATCGCAATTTGAGAAGCCATTATAGGGACAAGCTTTACATACCTGCGACAAAGCTAGCAACTACGTCAAAAAACAGCTACATGATGTGTATCCAAGTCTACAACAAACTGCCAAACGAGCTGAAACTGCAAAAATTTAACAAGTTCAAGAAAATGATAAAAAATTGGCTTTTCGAAAGGTGTTTCTATAGTGTCAAGGAATTCTTAGAATATAAATAGGTAGTTAATGTATTGGAAATTTAAGGTTTGACTGATCATAAATAATTTGACATGATTAGTAATTCGTAATAGTTTTCTCTCTTTTCTAATTTTTCGATTCAATTTGACATTTATAATTTTTTGTGACATGATTTAATGATACTTTAATTCAATGACAATTTCCGATCCAATTGTAATTTTGAAGTTAGAATTTTGAATCTAAAATGTTAACATTTTTTAATTTTTTTGACTTGGCTTAATGATACCGTTATAACATTATTTTATTATTTTCTTAATTTAATAAGTCTTATTATCATATCTTGACATATTAGAAATTGTAGATCAATTATGGATATACGCCTGGGAAGGTAGGAATTTGGTGGGAAAGAAGCTACTGCATCTCGAACTGCAAAATCACGAAACCCTAACTCCATATTCAATAAAATTTCATTTCATTTCATTTCATTTCATTTCATTTCATGATTCGGTTGTGACGTCACAAAACTTTTCGCTCAAACAACATTAAAATAATGTTATTTTTATTGAGGTCATGGTACCAATTTGAAAAACAAGGTTAAAGTAACCTTGTTTGTAAGGCTTGTGATAGGCCCCTAGGATTAGTCTTGATCAAGACAAATCAAACGAGTCTAAACTCAATAGAGTTGCATTATTTGTGCTCCTTTGGTCACCTTACGTCTTCATCATTAGATCAGCTTATTGACACCATAATATTGAATGGTCATCTGACTTAGACGCGTATACAAAATTGTAATTCAATCCAAAACCAGGAAATCGAGTACCAGGAAGTGGGTCAAATAATATATACGATGGTCCAATATACGCACGATCAAAGTGTCTTGTTTAATTAAGATGTGCACAGTATTTGACCCAGTTCCCGGTAATCAATTGAATTTAAATTTTGCATACATATTTAAGACATATGACAATGCAATATCATAGTGTCAGTGAGCTGATCTGATGATGGAGACAGAAGGTGACCAAAATAACCCTTAAATAAAACAATGAAATTCTATTGAGTTTATACTCGTTTGATTTGCATTGACTGACCAAGAGTAGTTTTAGACCTGGAAGATAGACAGGTTCTAGCAGTGGAGCCGAATGGTGGCGAATCGTGGCCAGAAGGTTCCAAGTGCATTAGTCACATACATAATGTATTATAGATGGGGTCCGACTTCTTGCTATTCCGTGCATTCCTGCAACATTGATTGACTAATGAAGACGTCCTTCCGTATACAACCAAATAGTTTGTATTAACATGGGCTATATTATCTATGTGAGCTATGTCGCAATATGAGGAGGAAGATTCGGACATGTAGTAAAAAGAAATATCGACAACGAATAGGTACCTGGTAGGTGCAGGACTAAGCAGAGGGTTGTGCGGGTGTGCGGGGCGTCCCCTCTTCTGCACGTACCTCATACCGCGATTGCCACGTCCACTTGTCGATACCCTTAGACGGCAGTGCTTGATGTTATGAATCCCTTTGAGTTCGGAATTTATTTACATAAACATATACTTAAGTGAAACCCTTAACTCAACCACAGCAGCCTGTGAATGAAGGCAACTAACGTACGGGCATCACGAGCCATTTTACCTCGCATGAGCAAGATGTGGAATTAGATCCCTCCGGAAGTCTTTTCTCTGCACTACAACATGGGGTTTTTCAAAAAGCATGTCTACAGGTATCTCAAAGGCCGGCACCGCATCTGCTCCCCTTGGGATGCAGATGTTCTGAACGACAGTGGCCACTATCCATCAGGTGGACCGTGCTTCCGTGTATCTTCTTGGATAATAAAAGAAAGAATAAGTCCACGAAGAGGACCTAACAGCATCTGAGCCTTGTCACAAAGGCGATACTCGTGTACGACAGCTGAATCGTAGACACAGTTGGTATCTAAGGAGTATAGAGTAAGCCAGGTTAAATATTCTTAGTTATGAATGTGTGATCCCACAGGAAGATTCTGGTATTACATATAGATTAATGCGTTGGAATTCTAATATAAGGAGCATTGATGAGCCGTGTGGTATCCGGCAGAGTGGAATAGCACCAACCCATTACACTCGTGGGTGTCATGGGTTGGACAAATGGACAAATGGTCTAGAGTCTCCGTAGGCTGAAAAATGGGCAACAGCGTTTTCCATTGTTATATCTAACCGAAGCTATGGACAGTGGTATCCAGGTGGATAATAGCAAAGCATTTGATCGTATTCGGCATGACATACTACTTAGTAAATTTTCGCTTGTGGGAATCAGTGGGGATCTGTTGAGGTGGTTCTCATCCTATTTAATGAATCGGAGCCAAGCTGTCGTGGTCAATAACTACATTTCTAGCTGGGTTGACGTCTCTAGCGGGGTACCACAGGGTTCATTGCTGGGCCCTTTGCTTTTCATCATTTTCATCAACGACATAAAAAGTTGTCTTCATTCATCAAAGTTACTGTGTTTTGCGGATGATATGAAAATATTTAAAGCAGTCGCTACTCTAGCTGACGCTTTACCTTTGCAGGATGATATTTCAAGGCTTGAGCTATATTGCCATGAGAACCATCTTAACTTGAATACAGCAAAGTGCTGCATTGTCACCTTTTCCCGATTATAAGTTGTTGAACTCAAGTCTCTATAGGGAGCTTCTCATGCGCGATTTAGGTGTAATACATGACTGCAAGCTAATGTTCGACGTTCATATTAACGCCATTATCAATCAAGCATTTAGAATGTTGGGATTTGTGATGCGTTGCTCCAGAGACTTCTCCAAAGCGAAAACTTTAAAAACTCTTTATTGCGCTTTCATGCGCAGTAACCTGGAGTACGCGTCTCAAATTTGGAACCCTGCATATATGGTATCCGTCGGGCGCATCGAGAACATTCAGAGAAGGTTTGTTCGTTACTTGTGCCTAGGTGAGGAGTATCATTCATTCAGAGAATTACCTGGACGTGTGTAGTCGACATCATTTGGTTCCGCTCGTGAAACGCCGTGAGACCGCAGACATGGTATTTTAATAAAAAATTCCACGGGCATTATTGATTGTCCCGAGCTTCTCTCTAAATTAAATTTCGGTGTACCCGTAGAAATCTATGTCATAATAATTTATTCTCCCTTAGCACTGTATCTACTAATTACACTCAGAACACATTCCTCTGGCGTGCTTGTAGGAACTTCAATAACTTAGCATTGGAGACTGATATAGATCTATTTAACACAAGCGTTGTAGCAGCAAGACGTCTGTTAATGCGGAGGGCTTTTGACAAGTAATTTCTATTATGCGAAGCTTAAATTGTTACATAAGTGGGCGAGCATGTTCGGTGGTGGAACTACTTGTATAATTATTGTAATAGTTGTAATTTAGTTTATATATAGTATGTAGATACTTTAGTAGTACTAGTTGTATTGTACTAGCTGTGGTAATACTGTGGTACTGTATCAGTTTTAAGTGTCCAGTTTATTTTCGGTATGAGTGTTTTAACAGATTTTCTTATTTGTATTCCATAGTCTATCAGCGAAGACCTGTAATTGGCTTTCTGTTTCGTAAGATTGTTAATATTATGTTGTTGGATAGCTGTTGGTCTTTCAAATAAAATAAAATAAAATAAATCTATAAAACTGCGATCTCCAAACCGCTTGCCAAGCGATGAGATTATGGCATTATTGTCATGAAAGAGGACGTTATCCTCCTATTTCGTGGGACAGGGCCCCAAGTCCAGCTGTGGATTGTGATGGGCTGTGATGATGAGCATTGATGATTCTTAATTGATTGCATTTTATACAACGCGGATCGCTCACGCGAGCGATTTTCAATTAGGACAATCATAAGAAGCTTGAATTTAGCACCGAAATAATTTCATTTAATTATCCTTTATTTGATTACGGTTTACTAGCAATTTTATTTTCCGCGCCCTGGACGTACGTATTTTACCAGTTCTAATTATAACAGCTTATAATTTGCGTTTACGTTCCGATAAAAAAATCGTAATTATGTCATGTAAATACCATTTCACACATACGTGTGCAGATTTCGTCCTACTTTTGATTGTGCAGTCTGTTAGTGGACATTTCTACCATTCGGCAACGTCTGAAATGGTGACGCTTATTAAAACTCAAGGTAGCTTAATAGAAGATATTACAGAGTCTATATATCAGGAGTATGAAAAATTAAGTGTGCTGGAACAGTAAGTACACTTTGTCTTGTAGAACTTACTCATAAAAGGGGATTTTAGTTATCAAGGCTCCTATTAGCTAATTGGCCCTCAGTGAATGTGATTATATTTTATTGTATAATAGAAGAAACTTATTACTTAGGAATTTCTCTCATTTATATCGGACTTCAAGGTTCTCAATTCGTCGGAATCTCTTTTATGTATTTCCCCTATTACAAGGAGACGCCTGGACCTATTTGGAAAAAGTCTTTTTTGTTTGAAACAGTATACTTTCTAGGTCCCATGGGATCCTGGGACCCTCGAAAATTGTAGGCACGTATGGAGTGTTTGTTACGTTATCATATCTTACTCAGGTGTTCGCTTCAGACTGTCATCATCTGATGATGCTCAGCTAAAGAAGCCACATAACTCTTTAACATTTAGGAGTTAGAAGATAGTGCTGCAATTTGTCGACAGGAACTACTCATATCTAGTACTACTACTACTACAAACTACCACTGAAGTTTTAATTTTTTTTTAATAAACTTACTTTAAATCACAGAGAAGTAAAAATATGCTTTTTATCCTGTGATTTGAAGTCGGTTTTATATTTTTATATTAAATCATCATCACAGCCCGTAACAGTCCACTGCAGGACTTAGGGCCTCTCTCACGAAAGGGGAGGTTATTGCCATAAACTCCACGCTTGGCAGGCGGGTTGGAGATCGCAGTGTTTAAATATAATAATGGAAAATGCTGCTGCCCATTTTCCAGACTACCTCCGTAGTCTTGATCTTTTGCCTCGAAAACATTAGTCACCTTGTACGACACCCATTAATATAAGGGGTTGGTGCTATTCTACTCTGCCGGATACCGCACGGCTAATTAAATACTTTACCTTATTTATCATTTTCTGACGTTCTTAAACCCGCAGTTTTAATCTAAAATATATTGCTTCCAGTTACTTAATTTTGTTATACTCTTGCCGGCGAGAGCATAGTCATCTTTATTGAGAATCAGGAAGCACAATAAACTAAAATTTATAAAATAGTGATATGATTTCATAGTGACAGTAGATTTATAGATTTGTATGTAGTAATGTTGTAGCCGTGTGGTGTCCGGCAGAGTAGAATAGCACCAACCCTTTACACTTGTGGGTGTCGTACAAGGCGACTAATGTTTTCGAGACAAAATATTTAGTCTCCGTATGCTGGAAAATGGGAAGCAGCATTTTCCATTCTTATATTTATAAAAAACTGCGATCTCCAACCCGCCTGCCAAGCGTGGAGATTATGGCAATAACCTCCCTTTTCGTGGGAGAGGCCCTAAGTCCTGCAGTGGACTGTTATGGGCTGTGAAGAATGTTGTATTTCCTTAGCTATGTGATGCTTCTAAAGCGAGATCGCAAAACAGCGTTAGAAGATGTGAAGGCCTACCTGAATAACCCTATAAACGCTTTCACCCTCATAAAGAGACTGACTGTCGACCTGGAATACCTGGAGTCACAAATTCATAACAGTCCAGGTAAACTAAACTTACTAATGCTGATTTCACACGAGGGCAGAACAGTAGGACAGAACAGATTGGATGAACAGTGGCGTTCAAAAAGGAGAGTCCGCGAGTGATATTGATGGAGCGATAGTTTTATAGTGTCGTCCATTGATAATTTAGGAGGTTTCATTTTAATATCAAAACAAACAAATGTTAAGTAAACAAACCACAAGCCATATGCTAAACTAGTTCACACGCATCCAGCCACAAGTCAGACGAGCAAGAGAGGTGGTGGGGGGAGCTAACTACCCCGAAAAATAGAACGGCGAGCTATTAACGGTTCTGCCTTAGTTACTATCAAGACAAGTACTTTCTGTTTCGGTTCAAACATCAGCAGTGCTGTGCTGCCCACTGTTCCGCCTCACTGCTTTGCTCGTGTACAACCAGTATGTATAGCATAATAATGGCATGTTTTAAGTAGGTATGTTAAAGTGTATCGTCACTGTCGTGTCACCTGGTGGATTTTCAAGGCCTGAAATAGGTTTGGCGCCTCTTGGAGGTCTTGTGGCATGCCTTTTTTTTTGCGCCTAACTCATAGGAAATGGACACCCTTCGGTTGGCCTCTTTATATTTAAGTTCTCGTTTATTTTGTGGGATCTTAAGACACCCCACATATTCAACCGAGCAATGGCTGTCACCTTGTCTGTTGTAGCCATCGTCTTCCTACGACATCACACTAGTTGGCGGGAAATGAAGCACATAGCTAGTTTCGGCTTCGAATTTATCACATGTGCGACAGAGACCACGATGTGTTTCATTTATCGCCGACATCTGTACAAGGTCGTAAGTCCATCTTGTGGTAGACCATCCTGTGCTAGGCTTATGCCGACACTTGACCATCACTCGAACGCTTTTTCATCCTATCAATAATTTCCACTTAAAATTTTATTGTAAAAGCTATTGCGGTGCCTTTAGTTGTGCGATCGTTTACCTATTGACATCTTTGAGCTTTTGATTTTGTACTGGCTAGATGGAACGACAATCTGCGCAAAACGGCTGGATGTAACAAAACTGCGTACCGGTTTAGATAAGTATGTTCTTCCAAGGCAGGTCAACACACATAGGACATAGGACATTGGCCCTACTGCAATGGCTGTATACGATTTTAATGGAAAAGGAAAGAAGATTCCTGTCTGCTTGGTGCATTTATAAAACCAATTTTGTTTCCAGGTTTTGAAAGGTCTGATGCCAAATATCCCAACATGAGTGATTTATCTGGAGCTGTTATAGGGTTAGAACGTTTACGCAGCACCTATCGACTCAATATCAGACAAATGGCTGAGGGCAATTTGAAAGGTGCAAAAAGGTAACATGAGCCCACATCTGCTTTTAGCGGCAATGTGCGTGCAGTTTCTTCATCGAAGAGAGGTAGGGCATAGCGGGGTATCCCGTTCGAATTGGAGCCGCCCGACTGAGGAAGTATAGCTTACAGAATACCGCAGCTAAACAATACTCATTTAAATAGTATTGTGTTTCTGCCGGTGAGTAAGGTCTCCAGTGTTCCATGCCATTGACTCGAAACGAGTCATTGCATGCCTTTTGGCTGCCAGAGCAACTTGTTATAGAGGCGGGCAACGTATTGTCGATACTCTTGGTGCTGCTAATGTATATAGGCCTCTTTAAAAAGTGGCAAGCGTCCAGATCTCCTGAAGACCACGCTGCGTACAGGGATGCCAAACGTGCCAGCAAACGAGCGGTAGGCAGAGCCAGACGAGACCACTTACGTCCTTTATATGATAAGTTGGAATCGTCTGAGGGGCAGAAACTCATTTTCAAGTTGGCACGATCGAGGGTTAAAGCGGCACAGGGCATTTCCACGTGCCGCTGTGTTAATGACCCTAGCGATAACCTGTTATGCGATGACCGCCCGGTGAAATAAAGATGGCGCTCGTACTTCTACGAGCTGCTCAACAAGCAGCACAAAGAGGTGCAGCCCCCGAACCTCCCTCGGAACCAAGGACTTGTGCCACCGATAACGCCTGAGGAAGTCGAGACGGCTCTTCGCCGCATGAAGAATCGGAAAGCTGTCGGGCCCGATGGAGTCCCTATCGAGGCGTGGAAATCGATGGGCTCTCGTGGTGTGAGCATCCTAACCGACCTTTATAACCGCATTCTCCGCACCGGGAAGATACCAGACCAATGGAGGCTAAGTATTATTACTCCAGTCTATAAGGGCAAGGGCTCGATGCGGGAGTGCACCAACTACCGCGGTATAAAGGTGATGTCTCACACCATGAAGCTCTTCGAACGCATTGTGGACTCTCGGATCCGACGGGAGTTTACAATCTCGGAGTGTCAGTATGGGTTTCGGCCGAGTTGTGGGACCATGGACCCCGTATTTGCCCTGAGAACTCTCATGGAGGGATACAGATCAAAGAACACACCCCTGCATTTCCTGTTTCTGTATATGCAGAAGGCCTTTGACTGTATCCCTCGGGAGATGATATGGTGGGCGTTGCGGTCCAAGTCGATACCTGAGGCCTATATTGACTTTATCCGAGACATGTACCACGATTCCGATTCTATAGTAAGGACTGCCGTTGGTGACACCAAACCGTTCCCGATTACCGTTGGGGTACATCAGGGCTCTGTGCTCAGCCCACTTCTGTTCAACGTGATATTAGACGTATTGTCAGACAGCATCCGAGATTATCATGAGGTACCTCCATGGCTGCTCATGTATGCTGACGATATCGCGCTGACAGACTCTGACAAGATCGGCTAATCCAACGTGTAAAAAAGTGGAAGGAGGCACTTGAGAACGGCGGTCTGAAGATAAATGTGGCGAAGACAGAGTACATGGCCTGCAACAGTGCAGATCCCCTACCCGTGCGCATAGGCGATGAGGAAGTCAAGTGCACGGATCAGGTGAGATACTTGGGATCTGTGCTTAGCTCAACCGGGGACATCGATGGCGACGTCAAGGCCCGAATATCCGCTGCTTGGGCCAAATGGCGGGGGTAACAGGTGTCGTTTGTGACCCCAAAATGCCGATAAAGTTGAAGGGACAGGTCTATAAGACCATCGTTAGACCTGCTCTTCTTTACGGTAGCGAGACTTGGCCCCTTTTAGTGCGACACAAGCAGGAGCTGCGTGTCACGGAAATGAAGATGCTGCGGTGGATGTGTGGAGTTTCACGGAAGGATCGGGTTCGAAACGCCCACATTCGGGGTAGCCTTGGCGTCCGTGACATCGCAGATAAGCTGCAAGAGTGCCGCCTTCGATGGTATGGTCACGTCTTGCGCAGAACGGCAAGTTATGCGGGGAACAAGTGTCTGGCTATGCCGCCCCCGCCGGGCACGGGAAGTAGAGGCCGGCCCAAGAAGCGATGGCTTGACGTTGTCAAGAACGATATGCGTGCCAATAAGCTCACCACGAGAGATGCCGAAGACCGAGCGAGGTGGGCCAGGAATAGTAGGAAGGCGGACCCTGGGCCCTCGCGTGCTGCGTGGGGACGAAGCCGGGACATGACGCCAGGATGATGATGATGATAGGCAATGGTGACCACTTTCCATCAGGTGACCCGCTTGCCTGATGGCCTACCGTATAACATAAAAAAATCTAACGATTCTCAGACAGTACGTCTCGTTTACGACAGAACGTTTCATTGACGAAGGATTCGTTGATATAACTATTCATTTATTGTGAGTTCGACGACAGAACATTTCATCGACGAACGATTCGCCGGCAGAACTTTTCGTTTATAACTATTTCGACGATAAAACATTTAAGCAACGAAAGGTTCGTCGTGAAAACTTTTCAACAACAAACCATTCGGTTAATTTCAGTGTGTTAAAAGAATATTTTATATTATTTACTAAAATATTTCGTATCCATTTCAATTTTATGAACTATGAACTATTGTATAGGTGCCTACTGCACACTCGCACCCACACCCGGTGAATTGCAAAATTTCAGCAATATCCGTTCAGTAGCTTTTTGGATACTCCTATGATACGAAATAATATAGAAGATCAAACTTTTAGCATTCTGAAATTCACCGAACGGTTTGTTGTTGGAAAGATTTCACGACGAACCGTATGCCGCTGAACTGTTCTGTCGACGAAATAGTTATAAACTAAAAGTTCAGTCGGCGAATCATTCGTCGATGAAACGTTCTGTCGCCGAACTTACAATAAATGAAAAGTTTTATCGACGAATCCTTCGTCGATGTAAGGTTCTGTCGTCGAACTAATCATAAACGAAAAGTTTAGTCGGCCAATCCTTTGTCGACGAAATGTTTTGTCGTAGAACTAATTATAAACAAATCGTTTTGGCTTCGAATCGTTCTGTCCTCGAACTAATAATAAACGAAACGTACTGTCGGTGAATTGTTCGATGAAGAAACGTTTATCGGAAAAAAAAATCCGACTTGTGCGCGTGGAGCTCTTGTTTTGCGCACGCCTCACCACTCTCACTCACTCGTATCCGGTGCCGCTATTGGCTTACCGCAGGAAGTTAGGGGATCAGGTAAATGGTTAGTCATCAGTGAAAGGCTGCCCAGTCACCTCACCAAAAATCTCTACCTTACCGGTTGGCGACTAGATGGAAGGGCCAGGTAGACAATCTAGGGGGGTCGGGCGTACCTGCGATCTCCGCGTCAAGCAACTTCCCGTGCGGCAATAGTGAGTATGCTAGCTGGTCGGCGGAGCGCCACCTCGTCCAACTACCGTCCCCCTAACCTAACTTAATATTTGGAGTTATCTCATATCATATCATATATCTGTTGCTGAATAAGGGGATACCTTGAACCTGGTATAGAAGGAACGATAGTTGACTACGCAAATGGTCCTACTCAAGCCGATACTGATTAAAAATATTTGCGAAACGTTAAGAGATGACTTTGTAATTTTCAGCTATCCCATGTCAGTGGCAGACTGTTTTGACGTGGCATTAGTTCTGCACGACAGTAAAAAGTACAACGCCTCAATAGACTGGTTAGCTCAAGCTTTGCTGAAGTATAGTAAAGGTGAACCAGTCTATCCTACATCATTGAAGGACATATTGAAGTCACTTGCTCACTCCTACGAAAGATTGGGTTCGTATATGAGTTAATGGATGTCATGTAACAGTGTTTGAGTAGTACCAAAACCCTCGTTCCTTGACATTTTCTTTCCCTTCCTTTAAAACACTTGGAAATTGATCACGAATACTACATCTATCCTATATTTTTCTATTATCTTCTATTTTTCTATCTATCTAAAACTAAAATACTATTATAAAACGGTAGGATTCTGGGTCGTAATCTCGCAATATGTAATAAATATTTATTTTTGTAATTTTTGTCTATCTATTTGTTCATTACGCAAAACCTACTGAACATATTTAGATTCGGTTGTGATAGTTTGGTGGCTTGAAATACAATCTCAGCCGTGTCTCATCTAATCGGGTATGTCGAACAAGAGATACCTACAGCTTAACCTTCTCGTATTACTAGCATTCATACAATACGGAGGTCATTTAAAATGGTAACGCGGGCAAAAGCTAAACTGTCATAAAAACCATTTTCACGCGGACGATGTTGAGGGCAATCTTAAATAATTTTATAGGTTTTATAGGTCCAGTTTCGGGCTGGAAAAATTTAACCTATTGAAATAATGACACGATGAGAAAAATAAGAGATATTAAGCTAATGTCTGTTGTGAACTTTCCACATATAAATGTGTGAACAAGCATTCCTCAACAAAAAAGCCCCTGGCTCTATTGCCTGTCTTATAACTAGCAATTTACCAAAAAACTTATATGTATAAATAGTTTCTCAGTTATCTAATACAAGCTTTGCTTACTTTGGGGCTAGATGGCGCTGTGCGAATTTGTTCAAGCATGTTTATTTATTTATTCACCACGAATGTAAGAGACGCGAGCGCTCGCGTGGATGCGAGCGGTTCAAAGATAGGGCCCTGGTCTTTCTATACTCCATTTTAATATTTATAAAGATGCGAAAGGCGTCATTCACCGCGTATTACCTTCGTTCAGTCTTCTTTCCACAAACATTCAACACTTTCGCGCAACATTTCATAATTATTTGGTATTGATAATTATTTACAAAAAGCTATGAAAAATTCACAGGTGACGTCAAAAATTCCCAGCTATGGAAGGACCGGATTACTAGGTTCACTCTCTTTAAATTACAAAAATACCAGAAAATGGCCAAAGATCTTCTAAAGGTTTGTATTTTTTATTCCAAATACTACTACTAAGTTTATTTTAATTTGTGATATATACGAATACACTACGATACTGACTTTTTCAGTTATGTGTATTAGATGAACAATAATCGATGCTCCTACGGTGAGGGAAATCATCGTGAGCAAACCTGCACAATGAGGCGACTGAATATGTAAACATGATCCAGAGTCTTATTTTTGAACCGCTCACATCGAGTCCAAAGATTTTGAATTATGATTTAAGGCATAAATTTGTTGTATTGCAAATGTAATAAAAAATTTATAGAATGTTTCATGTCAAAAATAAAAAAAACCGTTCGACTCGTCGAAAGCATCATCGTGATGTAAATGTCCAGGTTGTGCTCTAGCGCAAGAGGGACCGGGGTGCGCCTTACCATGATCCTGAATTTGACAGACCAGATAATCTCAGTGGAGCGACTGCCACCTGACCTCTGTAACCCTGCTACCAGGAAAACCTGACTCTGGTCAGGTTAGATCATAATTACACATTCAGTCGCCTGAATATGCAGGTTTCATCGCGATGTTTTCCCTTACCGTAAGAGCATCGGTTAGCATTCAACTAATGTATATAACTCGAAACGAGTCATTGCCAACGGCCGCATAGAGATTCGAACCCGGTAGCTCTCGCTTACGAGTCGCATGCACTCCTAAATACTCATAAACAATTATTTTATTTAAAAATTCAGGACTCGCCAAGATTTTCGCCCGCCGATCGTGGTTTTCAAACAAGTAACAGTTTGTGTAGAGGAATGACTAATGTTTCAAGAGAAGTTCTTAGCAAGTAGGTAAAACGTATTAGGCTATGCGGTATCTGCAGGCCCATTGCCATCTTTGTCAGCCTCCTTTTTTCTGTTTTAAGTTTAAAACACAAAATATTTCTTCAAAATATTAGTTCCTCAATAATTAAAATTGTTTCTTACAAGTACACGTTTCGAACTGTCACACCACTTTAGACAAATAAAATCGACATTTATGCATATACGTGTATAATATTTACATTCACTACATACAAAATGTGCTTCTTTCTTTAAAAAGTTAGTATGTGTAGTTTATTTATAATAGTATCCCTAGCATTTAATTTGTAGTAGAACACTGATTCAAATAAAAGGTTTCCTTGTAAGTGGAAATAAAAACTACTTTCTTTCAATGTAAATAAATACCCTTTCGTTTTGTCTGTTTTATGAATAAATCTCACTGCTTTGTTGTTTGTTTAATATGATGACTGAGTCAATATTTTTTAATTCTACAAAATTATAAAATATTATATACTGGTATTTTTTTATTTATCAAATCAATAAAAAATTACAAAGATAAAGCGTTCCAAAGTTTAGGAGTGGTGGCTCGTGATGTCACTTCTGAGTATAATTTCGCCTCAGGCGTGACGTCACGCAACATTTCAACGTACTGTATCAGCGTTTTTTTTTGTTTAAGTAACATAAACATAATCATAACGTATCCAATATCTTTTCATGTCATCATTTATATTTATAAATAATTTGAACATCCACAGGCTAAAATGTTTCTACTTAACTCATAATAATCCGTTTCTGAGACTGGCTCCTTTCAAGTTAGAACAACTCTATATCGATCCAGATATTAATATGGTACACGATGTCATTAACGATTTTGAGATAAACCACTTCATAGAAAAATCAATGCCAAAGGTAATTTTTTTGTGGCTTCGCTCATCATCATTATCATCTTGGCGTTAAGTCCCGGTTGCGCTCTCGCGCTCTCGCGAGGGCCCGGGGACTACTTTCCTGCTCCTCTTGGTGGTATGTTTGTTGGTACACATCATCATCATCGTCCTATCGCTTATCCCGACCTCTGCCAGGGTCCGCTGTCCTATTCAATCTTCCCCGTTTCGCCCGGTCTTCGAAAGCCTCTCGTCGTAAGCCGTTGAACATCGCATTCGACTCTGCGATGTCAATCCATCGCTTCTTGAGTTGCCCACGAAGCCTTGGCAACCCAAGATACCTTACCTGATACAGGCAGATTCAGGCAGGCAGGTTTGTTGGTACACATGCCGTTTCTAATTACGTCTAGCCACCGCTTCTTGGGCTGGTGTCTCCTTTGTTTCCCCAGTGTGACATTTGTTCCCTACGTAGTTGGCCGTTCTGCGCAAAACTATAATATTCAACACTGAATTTCTGTCAACCTGAGTACTTCTGCTGTCAAGTGGCTTCCTCAAATTTTTCACGACTTTCTTGTCAGTCTGTAATAAAACTCCTAACTAAAAAAATTTTTCAGTTAAAGAGAGCTGTGAGGAATGGAACAAAAAAGGAATTCGCAGCGTTCCGGGTTGCTAAACTGGCCTGGTTCTCATATAATGAAACAGACATAATGCGCCGGGTCTCCAAGAGAATGGAGGACTTTTCTGGCTTCGACTTAAGTAGAGCTGAGCAACATCAAGTGGCAAATTACGGAATTGGAGGCCATTATGCGCAGCACCACGATTATTTTCCAGTAATAATAATGATTTAAACATGAAGCTATCTTTTATCAAAAAAGAAAACCTTTAAAAATACGATGATGTCCCAGGAGTACATCTAAGATGTACCTCGGAGTCATTTAAACTCTCCCCTGCGTCCGTGTACCTAACAATTTTCCATTCCCATGATGCCGAGCTATATATATATATAGTAAACTTATTATTATTAGTTATTGTTTTAGACAAATAACAACATAATATTATTTGTACAGAGCCAAAATTTTTTGGAAGCTTGTGTGGCGACCAGGGGAAACAGATTTGCCACCATTCTATTTTATGTGAGTCATAGATGAGTATATAATCATTTTGTTGTTAATGTCCTGGCTGTTTTCGTGTACGAAAGCCCAGGGTCCGCCTTAACCACGATCCAAGATTTGGCAGATCAGGTAATTTCAGCGGGGCGACTGCCATCTGTCCTCCGTTACCCTGCTACCAGGAGAACCTGACCAGATTGGATCATACTTACACACTGAGTGGCCTCATTGTGCAGGTTTCATCACGATGTTTTCTTTCGCCGGAAGAGCATCAAGTATCAAAATAATAACAATAACAAAGGTATTTGTCCATTCATTGCTACATTCAAAACGTGTTTTGCAGTTGTCAGACGTAACTTCTGGTGGTGGAACGGTCTTCGACAAGCTTGGAGTGTCGGTGCCTGTGAAGAAGGGAGCTGCATTAGTATGGCGCAATCTGCTTCCTACAGGGCAGGGTAACGCCAGAACCACTCATGCTGCATGCCCTGTACTCGTAGGGAATAAATGGGGTAACTCTTAACCTATTGTCTACAAGGCCTCGTACGCTACAATAACACCTACAACAAATACATCCGCTATTTACATACACCACCATACCACAGTACACTTTTATAATAACCTGGTCTTATGTTACAACTACTCCTACCGATATTATTTTATTTTATTATATCTACATGTCCGAACGACACCGATGCAACTCAAGTTGTCATCTATCACTACGAAATATGCTGCAGTACTCACGCATTGTTATTATTTGTTTATGATATTATTAACTAATGAATAACAACAGATCATTTTTAAAATTTGGTATGCTAAATCCGGGTTCTTTGGGGTCAAATCATGATGAATTTATATTTGCTATGGAACGACATGCTGTCGATGTTATGGCAATTAACGAGACTTTGCTGCGGGACGGGGAGGACGCTCGCGCACCGTGTGTGGCGAATTACAGGCTGCGGCACCGGCCCCGAGGGCCCAGAAGCCGCCGCGCGCGCGGTGGCGGGGTCGGTTTCTATCTGCGGCGCAGGTTACGAATCCGCGAGTTACCGCTTACAATCACACCGTCCGTCGAACAGATGTGGATTGCTACTAATATAGCAAGTAAAAAGATTGTAATTAGTACCGCGTATCGCCCTCCCTGGCTAAGTGTCGATATTTTTCTAGACGCACTCACTAATACGATTTCTTCATTATCACAATACGATCATATAATTATTTTAGGTGACTTCAATATAAACACATTAGTAAACACCGCAAACTGTTCAAAGCTTAACACTTTTCTCCAGACATTTAATTTAACTCAATATGTAGATAAACCTACACATTTTACGGAGCACAGTGAGACTTGTTTGAATTTAATTTGCAGTGACCTTTTAGTACATAATATAAACGTCGACATCAACTTAAATCTTAGTAATTATTGTTTTGTCACATGTGATGTCCGTATTAAGAATCCGAAAATTACAAACGAAAATTTACTTATCGTCCCATAAAGTCCATCGACGCTGATAGCTTTAATATCGCCTTGAGTAACATAGACTGGCTAGGTATGATCTCTATAGACGGCGTTGAGGCTCTGTTAGCTGAATTTTCCAATACTTTAATGTCCTCGTTTGATAAATTTGATCCTGAGAAAACGATTGTGGATAAAGAGGAGAATCACCCGTGGATCACTGACACGATAAAACAAATGATAAGTCTCCGAAATGAGGCACATATCAGGTGTCGGCGAAGTGGAGAACATGCGCACACGGCGTATTATAAACAGTTAAAAAAGTGTGTCTCTTCGGCGATCTATAATGAAAAGGTGTCGTATTTTGCCCAACATAATAATAATCATTCCCCTCAGCATCGAACTCTTTGGAAAAATTTACGAAAAGCTTTGAATGAGACCAGTAAAAATTGTGAGACTTCTCTACCTGGGAATCTGTCTGACCCAAATTGAATTACTAAACACTTTGCCTCTGCACCCGGTGTGGATGAAGTTTTGCCCGCGTATCAGTCTTCCTTCGAGATGCATAGATTTGGTAAAACTACATTTAATTTCCGGCCAATGGGGGAGGATGTACTTTTAAGGATCTTAAGGTCCTTAAAATCTAACGCTGCTGGGTCTGATCACATGACTATTGAAATCTTGCTTATGAGTCTACCCTATTCAGCTAGTGGTATACTAGAAATAGTGAATCGATCACTTCAAACTTCGACATTCCCCCATTTATGGAAAACTGCCTTGGTTACTCCCTTGCCAAAGAAAAATATTATTACAGATCTAAAAGATCTACGACCTATAAGCATACTTCCGTGTCTATCGAAGGTTGTTGAAAGAGCAGCTTGCATTCAACTGACCGATTATTTGGAGAGTTCAAGTAATAAAATAATCATCTTGGCGTTAATGTCCCGGTTGTGCTCTCGAGAACGAGGGCCCGGGGTCCGCCTTGTCCATGATCCAGGATTTGGCAGGTCAGGTAATTACAGTGGAGCGACTGCCATCTGACCTCCATGACCCTGCTACCAGGGGAACCTGACCAGATTGGACCATGGTTACACATCCAGTCGCCTGAATGTGCACGTTTCATCACGATGTTTTCCCTCACCGTAAGAGCATCGGTTAGTATTCAACTAATGTACATAACTCAGAAAACAGTCATTGGTACATGGCCGGAGCGGGATTCGAACCCGGGACCTCTGGCTTACGAGTCGAATACTGTAACCGCTCAAGAGAGTGGAGAGTTCAAGTATACTTCCCAAATACCAGTCAGGCTTCAGAAAATCACGAAGCATATCTACAGCCCTTATGAGTGTTGTGGATGACATTTTATCGGCACATGATACAACAAACGGCACTCTTCTCGTATTGCTTGATTTTTCCCGGGCATTCGAGTCTCATTACTTCTCTCCAAACTGAGATTTTACGGTCTCGAAACGGGTGCCTTGAAATGGTTTGAAAGTTACTTGACTAATCGGCCTCAAATTGTCAGGACAGTCGATTGAGATGGAAGTAATGCCTTTTAAGACTCTGTATCTTTAAGGGGGGGGTGCCCCAGTTCTCGATCCTTGGACCAATTTTGTTCATTCTATACACGGCTGACCTTTCGAATCACATTTAGCACTGTAAGTTTCACTTGTATGCTGATGACACTCAGATTCGTACTTCATTTAAGCCCAATGATACCGGAAATGCTATTCAAATTGTAGAAGAGGATCTCCAAAGTATCGCTTCCTGGTCTATTGATAACACATTAGTACTTAATCCTATTAATTGTGCACTTATACCGGAAAAAAATTTTAATGCGATTGGTAAAGATACCAAACAAAACTGGAAATGCTCTAAATGTAAAGAAAAGACATCAAAACGTCTTATTAAAAATACACAATCGCCGAAAGACTCTCGTAATACTGCAAGTGCTCCTGTAGTGGACAAACCATCTACGCATGTAAGAGAGAAAACGGAAGTGGCATCCCGGGTGATCCAAGTGGCTGCGCCTACACCAACACATGTAACCATTCGAAATCTGACAAAATCTCGACATTTATGTTTAGACATGGAAGAGTCCGAGGAAACCAATTTATCTAAAGGCACTGAAGACTACACCTTTAGCAGTGTACCTGACCTGTCAATACGGGCAGAGCATTTAAAAGTAGAGGAATTAAAATTAGAAATAGCAGAATTATAAGCTCAACTTTCGGGAGCTGACCTAGAAATTGAGGGCCTTGTAAATGAAGTTTATAGCTTAAAAAGACTAATTAAAGAAATGGAGAAAAAAACAGAACAGTATAAAGATTTGTATATGAAAACACTCATCACACCAAAGAGAAAACATTTACGCCGGGTTGTGGATGAGACTCCTCAATCAGTACGTCAAGACATTCGGTTACGAAAATCGTCTGGCAGTATAGTGAAGAATGACCACGACAGTAAGAAAAACAATGAAGACAGCAAACAATTAGCAGCTCCAATGAATATTATGTCCGAGACTTCAGCTTCAAGTAAAACATCAATACATAATCACATTAAATGCGAGGCTGCACTTCTGTGCAGCCTCGCATTTATATTTATATTCATATTTATTTATATTTATTTTTATTGCTTCTGCAAGATGTATCAGAAGTAGAACGACGTATATTCATATTTGGAGGGTCTCAATGTGTAGGGCTAGCACAAACCCTAATTAACAGTAGGTTAATAAGTAAATATGATAAGTACAAAATATACTCGTTCATTAAACCTAATGCGTGCACTAACCAAATATTGGACACATGTAAGTTATATGACATTGAATCGAATGACACAGTTGTATTATCTGTAGGGCAACATGACACAAACCCTATAAAAATAATGACTGAGCGCAGTGCTCTCCTAAAATCGTTGACATGTAATGTACATATTATAAAATTTGACCGCAATATTTATTTCAATGAAATAAAATTAAATAATTTATTAAAAACGATATCAAATAATTTTAATAATTGTAATTTTTTGGACATTAACTATGATAATGTACATTTCAGACATGTTAATGATATTATTTGTAAAAAATTAATGTATGCCTTGATCAAAAATTTTACGAAGAATATTACCTAAATTGGAAAAACATCTTAAAACAACGCAGACAAGTATATAAACTATTTAACAGTACACAAGAATCTACTAAAATTAACCTCGTAAAGGGCACGATTCCCTATTACTTCAACAAAATACGAAATATTAAGCAAACACTGTTACACAGTGACACATACATAGATAAAACCTCTGATAATGTACTTGTAGATAATAAATCTGAGTCTAGCGAACAAAACAAAACCAAAAAAGGAACTATACCATATTATTTCTCGACTAAAGAACATAAAAAAAACAGCTTTTTCGCCACTAATAGCCTCATAATTCTTCATCAAAATATACAGGGTTTGCGTTCAAAAAAAGAATTTCTTGAAATTACTCTAGATGGACTTACTTCAGAACTTGACCCTGATATTCTCTGTTTTACCAAAACCTTTGTAAAAGAAAATGAAGAAAAGAATATCCTACTGCAGAAATATCAATTAGGTGCTAGATATGCAAGACCCAAAAAAAGGGGTAGCTCATGTATATTAGTGAAACAAGGACTGCCTTATAACGAGCTGGTACTGAATGATATAGCTTCCAACATTAACTTTGAATGTTGTGGAGTAAATTTAACTAGGTACCGCGTATTAGTTATCTGTATCTACAGAAATACCTCAAACCGCAAATCAGATTTAGAATGTTTTTTTTAATAAACTAGAACTTCTACTGTATAAACTAAATAAAAAATTTCGCAAAAAGAAGATTGTAATAACAGGCGACCTAAATGTAAATACCCTAAATAATGATACAGTACTAAAAGGCTGCTTGATATCACACAAGGTTACAACTTCAATCAGCACATAACAGGTATGTGTTGATGAAGCATTTGTGATTGTGCATACCTACTCGTGGTAAATCACATATATGTAAAGATCACATTTTTAGTAACGTGAAGAGCGTCAAGGGCACAATACTTACGATGAATCTATCGGACCATGATACGGCACAAGTAATAGGTATACCTGTTAGAAAGAAATGTGTACTACCTAAGACAATACATATATACATTCAACAAATGTTACTCTCAAGATAATATAAAGTAGTTTAAGGGCTACCTAAGTTAATACAGCCAATGTTTCCCAACAGTTAAAATAAGAAAAAATACAACTACTAAGTTAAAATGGATAACCAAAGGCCTTAAAGTAAGCAGCCTTAAAAAACAAACATATCTCGAATACAATAAAGCGTTCAAGAAATGTATATCGCATTAAAAAAAAATCATAATAAAAAATACTTAACTAGTAGTAAGAATAAAAGTAAATCTACATGGCAGATTATTAACAATGAGCTAAATGGCACACTTAGGAATAGCTACATAGAAAAAAATTACAATAAGGGGAAACAATTACTAGAAGGAATTGACATAGCTGAAGCGTTTAATAATTATTTTATAATAAACAAAATCCAAATTTAAAATTACCAAAAAATAAAAGCA
Source organism: Blastobasis adustella (assembly GCA_907269095.1). Lineage (NCBI taxonomy): Eukaryota > Metazoa > Arthropoda > Insecta > Lepidoptera > Blastobasidae > Blastobasis > Blastobasis adustella. The sequence goes on along the minus strand of OU026115.1, from coordinate 3,937,053 downwards.
ACATAAATGACACAATATATCTCAATCCTGTTACCGCAAATGATATTACAAAAGTTATATTGTCATTGAACAATACCAACGCGGAAGGTTATGACGGTATCTCTACTCAAATTATAAAAGAATCCAAGGTTGAGATTAGTAAGGTGCTTGCATACCTAGTAAATCTGTCTATGGAAACAGGAGTCCTTCCAGAAAGGCTAAAAAAGTATATTGTAAAGCCCTTGTACAAAAAGAAAGATAGAACTTCAATGGGTAATTATAGACTTATCACATTGATACAATTTTTTACAAAAATTTTCGAGAAGATAATGCATAGCAGGTTGATAAGTTTTTTTGAGAAGTATAATGTAATCCACAAATGTCAATATGGTTTCCAGAAGAATAGGTCTACCATGCATGCTGATCTCATAACAGAAATTCTAAGAGCATTTAATGAACAGTACTTTGTCAGTGCATTATTTTTCGATATGGCCAAAGCTTTCGACTTGGTTTCTCATAAATCGCTGTTGTCGAAATTAGAAAGCAATGGAGTTAGAGGGCCAGCTCTAAGTTGGATAAAATCCTACTTAGAAGATAGGCAGCAATGCGTTGAGATATAAAAACTAAATGATAAACAGGTGTTACAAAATCATAGATCAGACTATAGAGATAATAACTCAGGTGTTCCCCAGGGAAGCGTACTGGGTCCTTTATTATTTATCCTGTACATAAATGACCTAATTGAATTAACTAATTATAAAAGTTTATTGTTCGCTGACGACCTCTTAATTGTAGTGGCGACAAATAAAAAACTAGAAATAAATCACCATAAAAATGACATTCGTAATGTTCTTCAATCTATTTTAGTATGGACTAATGATAATAATTTAGACATTAATATTGACAAATCAAATTTCATAAAGTTGAATCATCATATCAGCCAGAAGACGCCCACTGCTGGGCATAGGCCTCCCCCAGAGATCTCCACAAAGGCCGGTCCTGTGCTTTTCGCATCCAGCTGGTACCTGCGATCCTTACCAGGTCGTCAGTCCACCTTGTGGAAGGCCTACCCACGCTGCGTCTTCCAGCACGTGGTCGCCACTCGAGAACTTTACTGCCCCATCGGCCATCTGTTCTTCGAGCTATGTGCCCTGCCCACTGCCACTTTAGTCTGGCAATCCTTAGAGCTATGTCGGTGACCTTGGTTTGCTTGCGAATTTCCTCATTTCTGATTCGATCGCGCAAAGAGACTCCGAGCATAGCTCTTTCCATTGCCATTTGGGTAACAGTGAGCTTTCTTATAAGGACCATAGTGAGCGGCCACGTTTCAGTTCCGTAAGTCATCACTGGCAACACACATTGGTCAAAGACCTTCGTTTTGAGACACTGCGGTAACTGGGACCGGAATGCTGCCCAACCGAGTTGGATTCGTCGATTGACCTCTTTCTCGAAGTTGGACCTACCTAACTGAACTATTTGTCCTAGGTATGAATCAACAACTTGGTCAACAACTTCAAGTGGAATGCCTCCAACTGTCACTGGAGTAGGCACAACATGGACATTCGACATAATTTTCGTCTTGTCCATGTTCATTTTAAGACCTACTTGTTGAGAGGCACTACAGAGGTCATCGAGCATTTTGCCCAAGTCTTCCAGGGTTTCAGCCATGACTACGATATCGTCAGCAAATCTGAGGTGAGTGAGGTACTCGCCGTTAATATTGATGCCAAGTCCGTCCCAGTCCAGAAGCCTAAAGATATCCTCCAGTGCAGTGGTAAACAACTTCGGTGATATGACATCACCTTGTCTAACACCCCGTTGCAGCTGAATAGGTTCTGTGGTCTTATCCTGGAGACGAACTGACATAGTGGCGTTTTCGTACAAACCCTTCAGTGCTTCGACATATCGATAGTCAATTTTTCACCGCTGTAGAGACTGGAGCACCGCCCAAGTTTCGATAGAATCGAAGGCTTTCTCATAGTCCACAAATGCCAAGCATAATGGCCGGTTATACTCTTCGGTCTTCTGTATAACCTGCCGCAGCGTATGTATGTGGTCTATGGTACTAAAACCTTTTCGGAATCCGGCTTGTTCGGGAGGCTGGAAGTCATCAAACCTGCGTGCGAGACGATTCGTAATTCTCGAAAACAGCTTAAACACATGGGTCAGCAGCGTTATTGGTCTGAAGTTCTTCAAGAGAGCCTTATCACCTTTCTTGAAGAACAATATCACTATACTTCTGTTCCATGTTTCCGGCGTTTTTCCCTCGAGGATGACGGAATAAAGTTGAATAAATGTAATGAATTGAATAATATTGACATCGACGATAACATTTTAAGAAAAGCTCAAGTTGTGACGTCTTGGGAATAGCAATTGACGAATTATTAAATTGGAAGCATCATGTAAACAGTGTCTGTAATAGATTAAATAGTTTTTCTTATGCTCTACACAAGTTTGTATTAGCAGCATCAAAATTATGGGTATGTGGAATCTGTGCTCCGGTATGGATTATTGATTTGGGGCAACAGCACAGATATAAATAAGGCATTTGTTGTCCAAAAAAAGTATATAAGAGCTATCTGTAGAGTGCCTCCGTATGAACCATGTCGTCCTCTATTTAGATCTCTAAACAAAAGGTATCTAAAGTTTGTTAGAGTTAACCACAGCTTATTTAAAGTTGCAAAGGATATATTTATTAGAAATTCCCGAAACCCATATCGCCTTGTACACGAAGTTACACCGAATTCTACTTTGTAATTAGCAATGTTTTTCGATGAGTATATCAATATTTAATAAAATTCCAAAACAAATTCAAAAAGGACTTGTATAAATGGCTATTGGAGCACTCCTTTTATTCTGTTAAGGATTTTTTAGAGTTTAAGGTAGCATAAGGTGCATGTTCATTAATACTGAACAAATTTGCATGCCTGTTAATACTGGCTAAACATGTGAGAGCCACTATGTGATGATTATCTTAAGACCTATCATTGTAACCATGTTTTAAGCAAATAAATATTCTATTCTATTAAATCGAAGTTTATGATTTTGGGGTAAAAAAATGTGATTAAAAACATCTCGCAGCACAAGCCTACTATTACTGTATGCGGAGCACAAGTGAAACGAGTTTCGGAAGTTCGAAATCTAGGGCTGCGCATGGACGAACATCTACGTTTTGAAAATCACGTTATTGGAGTCGTACGAAATTGACTTTACAGATTGAAAGTTATGTACAAAATCCGGAACTTTCTCCCAGTCGATCTACGCGTGCAGTTGTGTGAGGCTCTTATCTTGTCTAGGTTCAAACATGGTCACACTGTGTATGGTCCTCGGTTGTTCTTGTAGTGTGTAGCGCACACCTCACCCCGCACTTAGGGTATATAAGTAATTTAGGCTAAGTAATTCAATCCATTATACGACTAAACCTAAGACATTGAGTATTATTCCAACATCCCGTAAGCACCACATTGCATGGCGATCCGGTCAGTGCTGCCTCGCGGCAGCGCTGCGCGACGGGTACAGTTTAAATAAAAATATTAAAATAAAATAAAGTTAAGAAGAACATCATAATATTTGAAGAGGAAGTTATTTGATAAATATGAAGACTTTTATATCAAAGAACAAATACGAAGAGTTTAAGACGTTTGGAAAACATTTTTTTAATTCAAGAATTATGAGGTTACTGAAATTGTTGAGGAATACTAATGTAAGGAATGATCAAGAGAAAAACTATTATGGCAAATAAGCAGACTAGAATGCAGCCGGGAGAGGTTGGCGACCTGGAGTGGCGCTAAGATCTGAGCGTGGATGATGGAGCTGGGAGAACGAATAGGCATGCTGGAGAAATGGGATAGAATCACGGAAAGTGGCGGAAGGTGCATTTAGTGAAGTGAAAGTGAAAAAGTGTTAGGGTAAAATAGGTACCTAGTAATAATATATTCGTATTTTAGAAATTACAATTAACAATATATACGCATGTTGACAATATGGCAAGAATTACAAAAATGTCACGAAACATTTACGAATTTTAAAATACGAGAAGGTAAGTGACGCACTGTCGTTAAAATGAAGATGTTTAAATATTTCCAATATTATCTTAGATTATGTAACCATGTACAAAAGATTGCCCCACATATACAAAACTGCTGCAATGCAACACATCTGATTTTGTTTCGTTCTCTTAATTAATTATATGCGACTAATGTCTATAAAGTTTTTTAATTAACCTATAATTCTTACTAGCTAGTGGTTTTAACAACACTGGTTAACTATATTCACAATTTTATTAAACTTATTTTGCATAAGTAATTCATAATTCTCTTAACATGTCAAAGAAAATTAACTAACTTTTTTTTAAATTATCTCTTCATTTCATTCGTAATTTCATTAGAATCAAATATCATTATGTAGGTCACAGTATTTTATTTAAAACGCAGTCAGTAACAACGATGAGCGTCGCCGAGATGTTGACGACGCAAAACGTGAGCGGTGCTAGGTTGCACATAGCGACAACGGGATTACATTTTAATGAATCACCTTTTAATAATTTCATTACAAGTGTACCTATAGTTTTCATAATTATCAAATCAGCGGTCAGCCTGTGTATGTGACAACAAAATGGGTATAGAGTTCTATTAATTAATTTCAGAAATTTTTTAATATTGATAAGATAGTTGGATATTTTAATGAAAACTATAAGTGTGGTAATTAGTTATTGGTATAGGTACACAGCGATGTATTAAAATATCCTTTTGTGTATACAGCACATTTAGGTACATTGTATGTGGAAAGGCATCGTTTGTGAAGATAAGTGGTTGTTGGCTTAATTATCAATTGGTAGATATGTTGAATGTGGTATTGAATGAGGAAAGTAAGACGGAATGATGAAGGTGACATAAGTAAAAAGTGAGGAAATGAAAAGATATTATGGAGGCATTGGTTTGCGAAGGTTGGGACTGTAGCTTAGATGAAGCACAGAGATAATTTGGATTGTTTTGGTTAGCAGGAACGAAAATGGACTGATCACCCATAAGTTATAACGATTTCTGCTAAACAAAAACTTCGAAGGGTTTGTAAATTTTGTAAGGACATGGAAAAGGCTTAATATACCGTCAAAGTATCGGGGTACATATAAAATAATGGTACGGTAAGGAGACGATCCTTCATTTGATCATGGCCGGAACTTAGTTTTCCCCCGTGAAAATGGTTGGAGACAGTTATAAGTCTTAAAATAAGTGTCCCTTACTTAATGAATATAAATAATAATAATTATGAGTCGACTCATGAAAAGTAAAAAGTACCTTTATATAAAAATGAATGTGTATGTAAAATGAGTGGCCACTCAATAAAATAAAATGTGTGTGTACCTGAATTAAAAATAAATAGATGCGGTACTCGAGAAGTAACTGAAATAATATTAAATTATGATGACTTTGGATGTGTTTGTTAGAATTTAATGATTATATATGAAAGACGATAAATGAGAGAAAATGAACGCATAAAGAAGAAAAATGAAATTATTGGTAATAAATAATAATGAATAACTTTTGTAAGTGTGCTATTACTAAAATACATTTTTTTAAATCTATTTTATTATTTAAGTGCAATTTTATTAAAGGCGTGTGTCACTTGACCTCGTTTATGTTATTTTACAAAATTTGTCAAAAAACAATGTACTACCAATGTCAACATAGCAAATTGGTCACTTGTTATAATTAATGCATAGATTTATTGTTGTAATAAAAATATCTGTAATAAATTGTAAACAAAAAACATATAACGTGCCTGTATTTCTTTTTATTACTGTGTGATTGATGTTTTATAATATATCATATTCTCTATTTGTAAACCTTATGAGCAACCATTGTAGCAAGTTTATTAATTGTTTAATGCATTTTTTCTTGTTAAAATCATAAATTCATTGTTTTGTAAAAAATTAAAATCAACAACACATAATTGTGTAGGTACCTTAGTTAGGTAAGTACCTACCTATAATCATATATAAGAATTTTTTATCTTGACTATATTATCAGTTTATTATTAAATATGATTGTGTGCTCCGACATGTAACATATTATTATCTTTGCATTTAAGTTGATAATTTTCAATATCAATGTGTATATAGTTTATATTTTCACTTATTTCAAATATACTTATGTTAAAAAATTACTTGTAACGTAAGAATTTTTTTTTCGATAAGGGGGATGTGTAGTGTGTAGCGCACACCTCACCCCGCACTTAGGGTATATAACTAAGTTAGGCTAAGTAATTCAATCTTTAATGTCTTAGGTTCGTCTGAACCTAAGACATTGAGTATTATTCCAACATCCCGTAAGCACCACATTGCACTCTTCGATGTCATAAAATTTAAACGACCCGAATATCTCCATGATAAACTGCTGTGGCGTGACTCGGGTTCTCGCTCATTTCGAGCGGATACTTACGTATTGGTACCGTATAAGCACCGTACAACGGCATTTAGGGGCAGTTTCCGTTATACTGCCACAAAGTGCTGAAATTATATTCCACCACCTCTTCGGGACTTGACGTTCAAACGATCTTATACTTCGGAACCTGCTCCTGGAATACCAGAAAACTGTCGCTTCGGGAACTCGCATTTTACCTCCTTATGTAGGCTAGAATGACTTTGGTGGAGTACTGCAAAGGTAGTTTCTATTTTCAATATCAATGTAGTATATTTATTTATTATATCAAGTATGTAGGTATATATTTATTAGTGTAATTATAATATGTATCTTTTTGAAATAATCATTAAAAATTTGCATTATTGTTTGTATCTTTCTTTAACCGTTCGCGTAACGCGCGTGGGATGCATGGGCTTTTCTGAAAACCAGCGCTGTGACAGGCATGAGCCCTCACAGCGTTATGCTGAGACTGGTCCATTTCGGTTGCCGTTACATCACTGGCTGGTCTTACGTAATTTTAATTTCATCGTAATAATAATTTACTGTACTCACCTTAGGTTAAGGATGTAATGTGGTACCGAATAAAGTGCTGTCTATGTTTATGTACGTCATGATGATATGGTGGAAAGTGTCAGCCGTGCGAGCGAACGGTCCAAGTGTATATCCACGTGGGAGCTCAATCGTCATCGCGTCATTGAGTATAATCTGTAACCTTTCATCGTTTCATGTGAGACATATGTGCCGGAACTTACCGGAAGACGTACCGTGGGTAGGTCTCCCACAATCCTGCCTGGTGATGCTCGCAAGGTACCAGCCAGTGGATGCAGAACGCAAGACCGGCCTTTGTGGAGATATTTGGAGGAGGTTTATGCCCAGCAGTGGGCGTCTTCCAGCTGATATGATGATGATATTTATAAAACTCTAAAAAAAACAGAGTAATGGAAAATGGCAACTATTTACCGTAATACCTACGATTTTACTTGGATTTCCTGTAATTTAAATGCTGAATCTCATTATCATTTTAGCGTCAGTATCCCGGCTGTGCTCTCGCGCGCGAAGGCCCGGTGTCCGCCTTGACCATGATCCAGGATTTGGCAAATTATGTAGTTGCAGTAGATCGACTTTCATTTGACTTTCGTAACCTTATTAACAGTGAATACCTACCGATACGATACCGATACCTACTCAAAGACGGAAACATGGGTATGTTTCCGTCTTTGAGTAGGTATCGGAATAAATTATTGTTATTTTTAATTACAGTTTTAAATAGATGGGTACGGGAGCCCGGCCAAGAATTTACTACGCCATGCACAAAATATCAGATGAAGTGAAGACATAGTGTCACAATATTTAATTTAATTTGAATGACGTAAAACTGTGAATTATTGTATGTCCGTGAGCAGACCACAGAGCTCACTGTATTCACTTAACATCTGTATATTATTTATATGTATACCAACCTGTGTGTCACAATAAAAGTATTTGAATTTGAATATAATTTATAGACATAGGACTTATTTGTTTAAAAAAAAATTAAATATGTAATCGTATTTATTTCTAAATAAATTTTCATTTATTGTTCTAATAATCGCCAATGTGTATTACACTACTAACATAGTAACAATTTCAATTTCTATGAGCAGAAACTCGTAGGTCATCAATATGGTACGTATCAATTGAGATTCAAGAAATGCTTAAAGGGTTTCCCACACTCCCCGCCCTCAGCTCATCCGTTATCCATGTAACACAGTCACCAGACGGGGTAAATGTTTTATAGGTCCATGGGGAACTGACACACTAGCTGTTAAAAGTGTCAAGTCAGACACTAGAGTAAACAGAGCGACCAAAATTGACCAATCATAGAGTCGTATTGAATGCAGTGCGTCTACCAAACCAAAAGCAAATAAAAATGCTTGATATAACGAGCACTGTATGGTAGCATTATAATTATAATTACTTAGACAAGTATAGCCGGCCGGGTTCTATCCCCGGCCAACCAGAAATCGAAATGATGAATTTTAATTTCTGTTACGGGTCTGGGTGTAGTATTTTCAAAAAGTATACAAGTAGTTTATCAGTTATTTGACACCCATAACACAAGCTTTGCGTGAATTTGTCCAAGCATATTTACTTCATTTTTATTATTTTTATAGTGGAGATAGGCCACCGTAAACGCTGCTGTGCAGCAGCAAATTCTCCTCTAAAACACCTTTTAGCACGGAGTAGATATACCCCTTGTTCTTAATGCGAGTTGGATCATCTGTTGATATCAATCGGATGTGGATGTCGAATTTCTTCTAAATTATGCGCAGGTTTCCTGATGATGTTTCCCTTCACCGTAAAAATACGTTGCATACTTGCTAAATCGTTGTTGCGATTATGTATCTCCACATTGTCTTTCGTAACAATTCACAAATTGGTAGTATTTCCGTCTTTGTTACTTACATAGAGTACTTATATAAAACAATTTCAATAGAACAACAAATTAACGATGATACTAAATGCACATAAACCAATAGGGACTATATAATAAATGAAAAGACATCTGCGGCGCTGTTCTAATTGGCAACGGTCGCACGACCATGGTTGCATGACCGTGGCCAATAAGGACAACACCTGAGGCTCCTGTCACTTTCAATAAAAAATTTTGACGTGACACGTCTTTAAAATCACACTAAGTACCAAGTCATAAAACTGGACCGTAACGAAAAGGTCTATATCGTCTTACCTTAATAACTGCAAAACGATTAGTCTTAGAAACATGAATCTAGTGTCATTGTTTAGTCAGCTCGTTATTTTGCTCTTGGGTTTGCGTCGTGGGCATATGGGGTGGCCTAGGAAGCTGCATTGAATGAACGAAACGCACCCTCCTGCGCATTTCAATTCAGTGTAACTCACGACTCACGTGATAGGGCGATAATTCTTACGTGTATTTATTTAGTTTTCCTACAACAATCGTTCCATATAAAATAGGTGTAATTTCGACAATATTTATAGTAAAAATAGGCAAAAACTGTAAAAATATATACGAAAATCAAATATGTCGCCCTCAGCACGTGCAAGAGCCAGCAATAAAATAAAATCACGGCTATCGTCGGAAAGAGGGGGCCATGGCCCACACGTGGGTACCCCAATGTCCGGCGCTAAGCGAGCAAAGTGGTTTCAAAAGCGTCTCAAAGCTGCGAAGCTACGCTTAGTAAACAACGTCTACTCTGCGAGCACAATGTCAGACTGGATTCTGATCAGTACTACTTAACTAAGGGGTTTAAAAAGCAAACTAAGGTTGAGGGGGGTATAAAATGTAATAAATAAACGGTAAAAGGTAAATTTTAAGAAAAACAAAACAATAAACAATTACAACAATGAAACAGCATGAAAATACAAATTAAAATCATCAACCTTATCATAAAAATGGGTCCCTCTTTATTCATAAGTAACTTAAAACTACTTATTACACTATTGCAACAAAATAATACAGCATAAGCAGCGGCTCAGAACTCTACAAAACTTTTTAGAAGTGGGTTGGTGCACAATTTGGATTAGTTTTGCTAGGTGGATGTATGGTGACTTCTCACACAGGGTTGGGGTAAGCAGGCGGAAATACAAAAAGCTGGTGATACTGGCTCTAGCTTGGGGATAAGTTGGCTTGCAGGGGCTCATGCAGGCCGCGATGCAGGGTTAAATATGAAATACTTGCGTGTAGGCTGTCTATCACCACCAACAGCAAAAGGCACAAGAAAAAGACACCCGGCTCTAGAAGTGGAGCACTCCCACCCTCTGCCGTGTCTGAGGAAGACGAAGAGGATAGAAACGGTTAGGAAAATGGATGGATGTAGACTAGCAGGAAGAAAAGCAAGGTTGTATAATATTTAGCAGGGAAAACTCACCTGACTTTTGTCAGCAAGCACTGTATTAAAAATAAAATCCACCACACAATCACCACTTGTGATTAAAAATGAATAAAAACTGTGAGATTAAATTATTTGGTTGAAAGTGAATAACAGGTCCAAAGAAAAAAACCAGAAGACTTCTCGCGCCCTAAGAGCCTTCAAAAATAGGGTACCTAGCACATCAAAATCATTTCCCCGAAACCTTTTAAAAAATATATAAATATGAAATAAAACAAACTAATAAAATAAGAGAGATAACATGGTGGAAAAATCATATCATATTACATATGTTACGTACGACTACAACATGCAGAGCCCTGACGTAGCAGCCCTAGAAACAGGCACGAGGCAAATATGCTGACACCGCGCAACCTGATGAAACGCTGCCGTGGAAAGTCACTCTTGATTTGAATTATTTCATCAAATAAAATTGTTTAAAAAAATTTGGGTTTTTTACGTCCTACGCTGTAGCCGGTTATAATTGGCGCAGTCGGTAGGATACTTGTGAAACGGTCCGCGAGACGCGTCAAGATTTCCTGAAAATTCCGCGATCGCGCATCTCCCGAGGGATATCCGCCCTGAGTATCCAAATCTACACACCGAGCTGCAGAAGGAGTATCCACACATCGATACTGTGAAAAAGGCCGAGATGAAATTTATGTAAGTACATTAAAATCTTTTAGTGTCTTGCTATCTTGTAATAGGTGAATGTCTTACTGCTGTCAAAAACAATAGAGGAATCTTAGAGATTCATAATCCTGGCCGTAGTGATGTAATATTTTCTATGAATCATCCGGTATATGCTGAAGTATATAACGTAGAGTGCACACAATCTTGCCATATATCTGAAAGAGAGCGTGAGGTATTATCCCGCTTACGTACTAGCCATTTGAATGATGAGGAGCGAATAAATTTAGAGGTGTTATGTGCTAAATATGCTATATATAAACACATATACATGTTTTTTATTTAGACGGAGAGAATTTAACTTTCACCAATAAAATCAAACATTCTATTAAGACTACAGACGAAATGCCCGTATACACCAAGACTTATCATTACCCTTTTATTCATAGGCAAGAGGTACAGGTCCAAATTAATAAAATGTTGGAACAGGGTATCCGTCCTTCCGACTACGCTTGGAGCTCACCCATTTGGGTACTCCCAAAGAAAGCTGATGCATCCGGCAAGGTCAAATGGCATCTAGTGGTGGACTTCAGGAAACTGAATGAAAAAACACTAGATGACAAGTACCCTATACCCAACATTACCGATGTTTTGGACAAGTTAGGCAACTGCCAGTATTTCACAACTCTTGACTTGGCCAGTGGATTTTACCAAGTTGAAATGAATCCTACATACATAGCAAAAACATCCTTCAACGTAGAACATGGTCATTTTGAATTTTTGCGGATGCCCATGAGCCTCAAAAATAGTCCATCTACTTTTCAGAGGGTCATGGACAATGTGCTAAGAGATTTACAGAAAACCGTGTGTCTCGTGTATTTGTACATCTCTTCAAGAACATATGAACAATCTTGAAAAGGTGTTCCAGAGACTTAGGGAGTCTAACTTCAAGATCCAAATGGACAAGTCAGAGTTTCTTAAATAAGAGACCGCCTATTTAGGTCACGTAATAACTAAAGATGGTATCAAACCTAACCCGGATAAAATATCGGCTATCCAAAAGTGTCATTAGGGCATTATAGAAAGTTTATCCCTGACTTTGCTAGGATCACAAAACCGATGACGCAATGTCTTAAAAAGGGATAAAAAATAACTCTAGAACTACTGTTTCGAAAAATGTTAAACTTTATTAAAAAATTATCCTATTCTACAATATCCCGACTTTAACAAGGAATTCTTAGTAACGACGGAAGCCTCTAATGTAGCTATAGGCGCCGTCTTATCCCAAGGTCCCGTTGGTTCTGACAAACCAGTATGTTTCGCTTCCCGTACTCTAAATAGCAGTGAAACGAATTATAGTACAATCGAGAAGGAGCTACTGGCCATAGTCTGGGCATCTAAATATTTTAGGCCGTACTTGTTTGATCGCAAATTCTAAATTTTAACTGACCACAAACCCCTTAAATGGGTTATGAATCTTAATGAGCCAAACTCGAGGTTAACAAGATGGAAGCTCAAGCTTAGTGAATATGACTACACGTACACAAGTATACAAGTCGGGCAAAGCTTATGCAAATGCTGATGCTCTATCTCGAGTACAGATTCATAACGAAGAGCTTAACTCTATTATAGACGAACTTTGTTCCGTTCTCCCAAATCCTTCTTAAAGTCCTCCATCCTTACATGAATCATCCACAGTAACAGCTTACACAAACCTTGAGGATCCGATTTTTGAAATACTTATAACGGATGATCCCCTGAATAAATTATACAAACAAGTTATCTAATGATGCAGTCGTTTTACCCTTTATTTAACCAACTACGGTAATCCATAGTTGGCATAATAAAGGGTAAAACGACTGCATCTAAACCTTTCGAAGCACATACTAGGACATGCATACAGGTTTCAAAATCCAATTTAGAGGAAGTTGTAGTTACCGCTGTTAAGGAATACGTTAACCCAAAATTAAGAACCGGACTATTAATTAATCCACCGCTCGAAATGTATTCAATCATACCCATACTACAAAATAAGTTTAACAGTTCGTCCATGAATATATCTTTAGTTACGTTCGTAATTACCACGAAGGTAAAACTAATCATCGTGGAATTAACGAATGCTTCCTATCGCTGTCTCGAAAATACTTTTAGCCAGATGAAAGAGCAGATAACAAAGTACATTAACGAATGCAATGTCTGCGGGCAGGCAAAGTACGATCGAAATCCTATCAAACAAAAGTATCAAATTGTACCACCCCCTTCTAAACCCTTCGAAATTGTTCACCTCGACTTATTCAGCGTTGAGACTGAAAAGTACTTAACTATAGTTGATTCCGTCTCTAAGTATGCCCAAGCATACCATTTACGGGATTCGACGGCACTTCGTACAAGCTCTCCTTACTCCTCACCACGGAATCCCTATGACCATAGTTACAAAACGCGGCCCTGAATTTAATAATCAGTTATTAATGGAATTCATTAGATTACACAAGGTGCAGCATCATAAAACCCTGCTCTTTTTTACCCTTATGCTCCAAATGAAAATGGAATGGTAGATCGCTTACATTCAACATTATTAGAACATTTACGTATTCTAAAACTTAACCGTAAAGGCGATTCTGCCATAAACTTAATGCCCTATGCTATTCTGGGCTACAACAGTTCCATACACAGCTTCACCCACGCGTTCCATTAGATATTAATCTGTTCGAAAATTCCCTTCAGCACTATATACAAGATCATCGCAATAGAATGATAAAGGTTTATGATTTATTAATCGAAACATCTCTTCATCAGCGCACGGAATTAATAGAAAGAGCCAATAAGAATAGACAATCCGAGATAAACTATTCTCCCGAACAATGCGTCTATACCCGCAACCCTATGGCTAACCGACAAAAACTTGCTCCACGATATTGTCAAGACACTGTTCTTGCAGATCTTCCTATCCACATCTACACTAAGAGAAAACGCGGCCCCGTCGCCAAGTCACGATCAAAGAGAACACCTAACGATACCAACTTGTTTCAGAATACCGCTTCTACTGATAACCCTGGCAGTAGCTGAAGAAATAATACTCAGCGACCTAAACCATGGACCCGGCATGCTACCCTTTAAATTAAAGCCAACATAAATAGTTTCTCACTATCATTCCTTTCTTCAAACCATTAATTTAGAGGATATTAGAAGCAATATCGATATAGTTAAAGGTCATCTAGATAATCTCGCACCCCAGCTTCATAATAAAACACAGTCGTTATATAAGCCCCATGTAAATCACTTACGTATCGAGATAGATAAATTATCTAACCAGCTGCAGGCTCTTGAGTTAAATCGCGCTAAGAGGGGTCTTATTGACGGTTTAGGTACGGTTATCAAAAGTATTTCTGGAAACCTAGATCATACTGATGCTGAGCGTTATGACGAAGCTATTAAGCAATTACAAATTAACAAATATAACATTGTAGCTGAGATTAGCCTTACCAATCATTGGATGTCACAGAATTCAGACTTAATTACCAAGTTGGTACAAAATAAAAATAAAATTTAGACTACTATAGTACCATATATTATATATTAATACCATAATGGAAAGTGACGCTAGGCACGAAACCGATATAGTAGAGTATTTCCATTTACTACAATATCTTTTTATCTTATCTGATAATACTGAAGATATATCCGAGGAGTTGCAGAGACTAGGAAACTTATTAGCTTTCATACGCGCAAAAAGTGCACATCAATCGCTTTGGGCGAGATACATTTATTGAAATAAAAGATAAGCTAAAGACATTATACAGTAAAGATGAGTTACTTAATATTAGTTTTAGAGAGTACTTAGATGTAGTTAAAGTAGGCTATTATTTTAGTAGAAATAATTTAGTACTAGTAGTGAAGTTCCCAATCATATATCCCGTAACCTATGGTTTGTATAAACTCACCATAATCCCTAACGTAGATAACCAGGTACTTATTCCACCCTATCCCTTCCTGGCAATTCATGATAACGATTTTATGTACATGGAGGCTGAATGCCTGAAGTTCAGTCTGTGGTACCTGTGTGAAGACAAGCCGAACTACCACTACTGGGAACAAGCGGATTGCATACACCAACTCATCACCACACAACGTGTAGACCGATCCTGTCAGCGAACTGCTGTGACCCTCAAAGCGGAAGCTGTAGAACAACTTGACGACAAACACTATGTTGTAAGCTTTCCTAAGCCAACAAAAGTTTGGTTATCTAGGGAAGCTATCTAGCTATATTACCCCAATAATGTCAGATTCAAACTAGTTTATTTACTATAATTAATAGCAATGATTGTACCAATAGACAAGTTCTTAAGATAACATCATACAATAAGTAGGAAGATCAAGCTCAATTCAATAAACTTACAAAGTCTACATAAAAGTAACGCTGAAATATCTATGGAAACACCATTAACCATAGATAAGACTCCGATTAGCAGCGTATATCACACAGCCATACCGATATACGTCATCATATTCAGTGCAGTTGCACTTATTACTGCGCTTGCACTTCGTCGTTACATCCAGGCAAGGAGACTTCAACAAAATCTAAATGGCAGGCAGCCTTGAAAAAGAAAAATAAAAAAAGATATAAAGGAAACGTTCACAAAAATGCAACGTTACTACAACCATATCTGCCACCGACCCCGCGAGCATAGACGTTTCACGTTAAAACCAACGGCCGTGAGTACCTATCGTAATACCTACCTAATATTTTATATCGGTTTCGTTACACGAAAACGAAACGATACTCAAACACAAACGATAAAGATACGACAACATAGTACTACATAATCGCACCAGTACGTTGATTACAATTTGGCCTTTACCGACGGAATTCAAACGTGCCTCGGCGTTATCAACATACAACTCAGTTTTCCGATTATTTCACCTTGTTTTTAAAACAATACAGTTTCCAGTCTTTCGCGACCTTTGTTCTGTAATTCTTAGCTAGTTATAAGACACATTCTATAAACAAATCATTTCAGTTAAGAAACTTTAACCATGCTTCGTGTTCGCTTTAGTTCTGATATGTTAATAATATCTAAAATGTAAATATGGTACGTGGAAACCAAATTTATTGCTTTCTCAATTTTTTAATGATATGGACAGTATCAGTAAACGCCAAAGACGAGATTTTTAGTGCTACAACCTCTCTAGAAAAATTATTCGATACACAAAAACATGTTATAGAAAGTCTGGAAGATTATTTAGAAAGGGAAACTAAAAAGTTGGACAATATGACAAAGTAAGTACTAAATATTTACAATTTAAATGTTTTAAAAGACTCGAACAAATACAAAATATGGATTTTCGTAACACACCTCGGGAAAATTTACGAATACACTACCATATGATGTGTTATTTTGCTAAATCATTATCATTATAATTTTTGTTTTGTTGTAATATTAGTCTATCTTTAGGTTACCAGATTTCACTGGTGAATGGAATGCCTCTTGCTACTAGTACATGTTTATTTGGATTACTTTCAAGTTGCTCTTTTGTTAATTATTATTTTAGCCACCGAAAAAATTTCGGGTACTTATATAACGGTATACTCCACTTCGTTCTCGAGTTTTTGGATATTATTTGAAATTAATTTATATGAGGCGTGTATTAGATCTCAGAAAATGAATAGCTTTGTCCAACCAATGGATCACCCCACTAACTACATAACTGCTATAACTGAATAACGCCTGGTACGACCGATGCGGCGAGTACAATATCTATGAAATGCTTTTCAGACTTCTAAATAAATGTAAAATAGAAGATGAAAATTTAACATCAGATTTTATGGGGAATCCCTTCAACGTATTTCGAATGCTCAAATGGTTGATATACGAAAACAATTTCGCGGAGCGAGAATCCAGAATGCATGCAAGTAAGGCAATATTGCTTACAAATTTGTGAGATTTCTCACTATTCTCATTGTAAATTGCAAAAACTATTTTTGTTTTAATTAAATTTAAACAAAAAACAAAAAACAATTTTTGTTTCAATTGACATTATTGTAATTATTATTGTATTTTTATTATTTTCTTTATTTTATTGTAGTTATTTTATATTAGGTTTTATATTGCCTTTAATACAAATATTTTAAAATTCACAGCCTTTCATTTAGATCATTACAAAGAGTATCCTAGTGCTAAAGACCGGATTGGCGCAGCTGTATGCTTAGCTAGACTTCAAAAGACATACCTGTTAAACATCACAGCAGTAGCTGATGGTGATTTGGAAGGGATCGCAAGGTATTATATGGACTTTTTGGAGATTTTACGGCCACGTACCGGAAGATGCAGCTTGGGTAGGTCTCCTACAAGGTGGTACAAATCGCAGGTACCAACTGGATGCGGAAGGCACAGTACCGGCCTTTGTGGAAATCTCTGGGGAAGGCCTATGCCCAGCAGTCAGTCTGTGTGATTTTCGGCGGATATGATGATGATGATGATGAAGCTCTTTAACATTTTCAGCTTCTACGGTGATGTGTGTGTCTAAAATACTCGTATGGGCGAATGTGATATCTTACGTTCAAACAGTCCGCTTGGTCCACTTCCTCATTTATCCCTACTAACACATTTCCCAGTGAAAGTATTTTCATTATTAGATGGCAGGCCTCGCCTGTATGTTTGATAGGTACTTTCGCCAATCCAAGGAGTGAAGATTCCTAATCTTGTAATGAATTCTTTTCAATGTCATTTGTTCTAAAATGTAACTTGAAATGATTTTCACTACGGCCACGTGTATTAAATAAAAATTGATAAAACATTAAGTATGCGACAAGGATATAATGAGCATGGCATAAGTGGAACAAATATGCTGCTAATAGACAGACATAAATTTTATTTTGCAATAACTATATCAAACAAGTTGTAACAATACTGATACTACTGAAGAAAAGACACTGACACTTCACAGAAATAAAATCAGTGCATAGCGTTCTTAAAGAAAGTCTAGGTTCGGTTTATTTGATTAATAATCAATTATCGTTTTCTGAGTCACCAAAAATACATTAATCAAACATTTTAAATCTTGGCTGCTCTCGATGTAGGCTCTGGTGTATGAGGTGTGACGCTGGGGGTGGCTGCCTATGTGCTTCATTTTTGTGTTTCTTCTGTTCTTTTTTCTTTCTCTGAATTTGTGTGTGTAAGTAGTTATTTATTTTGTAGGGTGTTTCAGAATAGCAGGGGTGTGTGCCTTGTTTCTCGCTCCTTTGAGCCATAAGTCTATTTATTTTTCATCATACATTATTTACATTGCGCTTTTGTTGTGATATATCTATAATAGATTTAAATGTGTATTTTATAAAAAGTTTTATAACACATAGAGCTCACGCCTGTGTCCCATAGGTGGGGTAGGCAGAGACTACGGACCGGCATTTTGCTCTGTCCTGACAACACAACAGAACTCCCTAATCTCGCATATATCCACAATTCTTTTCATACATCTCCTTCTATTCTCATATCTTTGGA
Source organism: Blastobasis adustella (assembly GCA_907269095.1). Classification (NCBI taxonomy): domain Eukaryota; kingdom Metazoa; phylum Arthropoda; class Insecta; order Lepidoptera; family Blastobasidae; genus Blastobasis; species Blastobasis adustella. The sequence goes on along the minus strand of OU026115.1, from coordinate 3,918,636 downwards.
CCCCAGCTTTTAACTTTTTATAATATGATAAATAAGCGATTATTTGGTTACAGTCCACCAATATCGTCAGATGACTGCGCTGAAATCGGTAGCGCTCTGTTAGAAGCAAAGGATTTTGAGAGCGGTATAGTGTGGACAGAAGTAGCTTATAAAAAATTTAGGAAAGAAGACGAAATGTTTAATGAATCCCTTATGCGTCGTATCGCTTTTCAAGCAAGTCAACTTTATTTTAGCGTTGGTAAGTGATTTTAGATCATCATTTTGGCCCGGTTGTGCTCTCGCGCACGAAAGCTCGGGTTGTCCATGATCCAGGATTTGACAGATCAGGTAATTACAGTGACGCGACTGCCATCTGACCTCCGTGACCCTGCTACTAAGGTAACCTGACCACATTAGACCAGTTTTAGAAACTTAGAATAATTTTAGTTCACAATTTTCGTTATTTTTAGGGTTCCGTACTGAAAGCGAAATGGAGATTTAATGTTGTCGCTCAGTATCTTTAGAAGCGTATCAGCCAAATCTGTACGAGAACTTTTCACAGAATAAGTATTTACTTGGCCGCTTTAACAATAAATATAAAAAATACAAATAATTTAAAACGAGTGGCTCCCATACAAGTGTAGGGGGACGTGAAAACAAAATATTTTTTTACACGAGCGTATCATTGTTTTGATTTTGTTATGTAGATAAAAACTGTATTTTGTAGTTGTAATATATTATAAAACAAATCTAAACGAAAATCAGCTTTATTTCCAAAACTTTGTTCCGAAGTATTTTTAAACTTCACGATGATCTACTTATGAGCTTAAAATTTTGTGATAGTTTATTATTACGTATATTTTACTAACAAATACCAATATTTGTATTGTAATCTCAATACTTCTTATAAATTTTCTCATTTTTCTTTTACAAATCAACTTCAATGTGCGGCCAAACGCGTAATCACCATTTTGTACAGAACCCGAAAATGTGCTGTGTAGTATGTGTAGAATATTAGGTCGTATCTGCGTATATTTATCACATCTCTCTTTTTGTAGGCCTGCTTCAAGGGATTTCTTTACAGAAATAAGTAGTGCCTGTTGCCTAATACCTAATTTCGTATATTTCGATGTCCCCTTTTGTTTAAGTTGGTAATGTAAATAAATAAACGTCCCCTTTAAGTTTGTGATAAAAAAAATGTACCATCTCTTTAATTTATTGTGTACAATAAATTGTTAAATAAATGTGCCAAAACCGACATGCACTTTATATCAATATCACTTTTTAGATAATCTGGATATGGCGTTAAAATACATTCGCATCGCGTTATCTGTTACGGACCCGAAATCCAGAGAATACCAGAGCTACACTAGAACAAACTCTTTATTTCAAGATTTGGTACATGAAGAACATGTTGATAAGGTAAATTTTACTATCGCTATGCAAATCAATGTAATGCAATTTTATGTGAGGTTATCATTATACTTATACCGCTGACAGGACATCAAATACAAATACAAATCTTTATTTTGGATATATTGTACGGAACCCTGTACAATTTAGAACCGTGACCACATGTACACGTCGACAACCGTGGTAGTCAAACACTGTGCTACGTATGCCAGCGCCCTCCACTAGTGCAGATAAATTAAAAAAATTAAAAAATATGTTAATCTGAAGAAAAGGATGAGGAGATACTATTAGTTTGTGTGCGTGTGTGTGTGTGTGCGTGCGTGTGTACGTGCGTGCACTTAGAGAGAATACAGATACAAACCAGAAACCAAACGATTAGGTTGTGGTTTTTAGTATGTTTTCTGTATCCACATAGTTTAGTCCAAACAGATGCATTCGAAGTTAATTATTGCAGCTTATTTTATTGAAAAGGTACTAATAATCTCATCAGGCCTGAGAAACACATTTTCTATGTCATACGGTAGACAAACAGGAAAGCAATGATAGAAAGCGGTCACCGTCGCCTACAATGGATATCAGCAACACCAGGGACGTTGCCAATGCGTTATCCGCCTCTAAAGACATCTCTCATATACCTCTTCAACATAGCATAAGATTATAAATCTTATTATATGGCTAACATTAAGTACTACAGGCGAGCAGTCTGATAGTCTGTCATAAGGTAGGCACTAAGGTATAAAAACTGAATATTTCTAAATTAAAAAATTAATTGATTTTTAAATCCCTGTTTCCAGATACATAGCAGTGTAAGAAGTGTAAAGAAGAGTAATGAAAATAAAATAAAATCTAAAGAAATTACCCACAACGCGGTTGAAAATGAAGAATATTATAGTCACTGTCGCCACGAATTTGAAGTAGCCAGAAAAGTGAACAAAAAGTTAGTATATAAGTAAAGCGAGTTTATAAAAAGAGTAAAAACTGACGACTATTGATGGTAACGGTTTATTTAAATCAAAGAAATACAGAACTAAACTCTAGGTAAAGAATAAAAATTCTCTGATCAGATGACCTTGCCTTCATGGACAAATGAACATAGATAAATAAATAAATAAAAAGTAAATTTCTTGATATTATATTTATTTCTTTGATAAAAACTACCTCAAAATAAATCTATTAAACTGATTTTAAATGTAAAACAGATGATCTTATCTAATTACTGAGGACGATGATCTTCAAAATCGTTGACTGAACTGTTTTATTTTGGCGATTTCGTTCTATAGTTTAGGTTGGGTTCCGCAAAAGAATAGCTTGAAGAAAGAATAAATGATAATTAAAGTGATAAAGCCCAATACTGATACGGATATAATACAACAGAGTACTGGTGGATGTCATGTTAGGCGGGGATTCCAAAGACCCAACCCCTTTGATTACTGTTTAAACACTGCAAAAGGTATAATACTAGAGAGGTAGAAAACATAACCTAACCTACTTAGGCTTAGGTATAACTAAAATTGCCTGTGCGACGTTTACTCCGTACATAAAGATTTTTTTAAATCGGTCCAGTAGTTTTTGAGTTTATTTATTATAAAACAAACAAAAATACAAATCTTTTCTCTTTATTATATTATAGTAAGTATGATCCGTCCAGACTGACTTGTCTTATTTGGTGAACAAACAATACCCAAAATCACGACTTGCCGCATCAATCACGCTACGTACATTGTGTTTAGATGTGTTGATTTATAAAAGAAACATGTCTAACGTGAATTTTAGCGAATACTGCTGCAAATTATCCATTTAAATAACTTCCGTGACAAAATAAGACAAGACAGTCTAAACAGATATTATGTATAGATGTAAATATAATTAAAGACATTTACCGATTTGACTTTTGTAGATTAAAATGTATTTATTCAAGAGGCACCCATCCATTTCTTACGATAGCACCGATTAAAATGGAGCAGTTATACTTGAAACCGAATATTCAAATTATGCACGATGTTCTCACAGATGATGAAATTGAACACCTAATAAATATTTCGAAAATTCAGGTCAGTATTTTACATACATACTTAAACATGTTGGCCCTAGTAGATCAATTTATATGTTAAATAATATAGATAGGTCCCAGGTTCGATTTTCTAACACCCATAACACAAGCTTAACTTACTTTGGGGCTGACTCAAGCATTAAAAAAAAGGGTCTTACTCACGATTAGCTATGACCGGAGTCGCTTAAATAATAATAATCATCTTGCCGCCAATATTCCGGTTGTGCGCTAGCCCGAGATCCGTCTTAATCACGATCTAGGATGTGATCATGGTTAAACATTCTGAATGTGCGGTTTCCTCATAATGTTTTCGCTCACATGCTCATGCATCGTTGGTATTTAACTAATGTATGATCCTCTTTAACTTATGTTAGGCGAGTCCGGCAGAGTGTGGTACTGAAGTAATAATAAAGAACACATTTACGATATCGGAATTAACGGATATATACCTACTTAGTTACAATTATCTATCAACCTGAGTCGAAGCTTCATCTAATTCGGATATACATACCTACTGTTAGTTAATGAAAATAACAACCCATACAATTAACTTCACGGATATTCTATAATGAAACGTAATATATTATCATCTAATCCAATTAGTTTACTGTTGTATTTGAATTTATCTACTTGATTGAAAATAAGTAAACAATAAACTGTAAAAATTGACAGTTGTGTATGGTGTTAACATTTGTAAAGAACGTTCCATCTCTGTAGAAAATGTTATGTATTCTTCTATTCGGACATGCCCAAAATGGGAACACAATTTTTTGCGTTAAATCTGGCTCATTATTATTCTAGTGATCTTATAATAAACAACTGTTCTGTATGTTGTTTAACAATTATATTTTTATTCAATACACAAAGTAAAACACCATACTTCTGAGTTTAATTCATCGAACGTCCTGACAAATCTCGTTCAATTCTATCTCATTAATCGAATTTCAACATTCCTCAAAAATCATTCGTACATAGTACCTACTCAAGCCACCTACCTACTCATAAGTACAACATTCAATTTTCCAGTTAAAAAAATCCACTATCACTGGAGCACATGTAGATTCACCCGACACATTGATGACTAGAACCAGCAAATTGACTTGGATCCCGGACGACCAATCCGCGGTCGTCGCCCGAATCACACGTCGTGTGGCCACAATCACAGGCCTCAGCGTGGATTTCTCCGAGCCTTTGCAAGTGGCAAATTACGGGATCGGAGGCCATTTTCACCTCCATATGGATGCTAGTCAGGTAAGTTGAGCAGTCGAAAGAAAAAAGAAAACATGTTGGCGTTAATGTGTCAGTTGTGCTCTTGTCATGCTTGAGGAACCGGGGTCCGCCTTGAACATGATCCAAGATTTGAAAATATTTAAAATTAAGTAAAATCCGAATTTTTCAGTCGGTTATGTTATATTTCTTCCTTAAATTCATTTTATTTATGAGACCATTTTTTGTTTCAGATATTTCGGAATCATGAAAGAGGGCATAGAATAGCCACTGTTCTGTTTTATGTAAGCTTTGCTCGCAATTTCATCTGCGTGGAATATTTTTTACTTTCCAGTCCATTTCCTGTACAATTCCTATTCACCCGGTTTCCGCGGGAATTTATTTTGCTTTGGCTTGATCATTATGTATAACCAACCTATCATACCTTGTTTGTTTGTTCTGAGTAACTGTTTCACTTGGTCGAGAACTTTGCCAAAGGAACTTTCTCCCACGCACATTAAAGTTGTGGAATGAGGTTCTTGAGAACTTTTCGATTGGGAGTATTAATTATCATCAGGCAAGCCATAAGCTTGTTTGTCACCTTAGTGATCTAAAAAACTATTTATGTGAGCATGCCGTAGAATAAAGATTCTTTTTTAATTTTTTAGCTGACTAACGTGGAGCTGGGAGGCGCAACAGTGTTTAAAAATGTAGTAGTAAGCGTAACACCGAAGAAAGGCGCAGCACTGTTCTGGTACAACCTCCATTCCTCGGGTGACGTCGATTTGTCGATATACCACGCGTGATGTCCAGTGCTTTATGGACAAAAATGGAGTAAGTATTTTGGAATATTAGTATACGGATACACGTAACACGACTCACCGAGTACGTAACGAGTACATCCGTGGGTCTTGGCGTGAGAGACAATATTGAGGAGGCTCGTTTGCGCTTGTTTAGTCACGTGGAAGACAGGTCGGTATTAGGAAAGATATCGTACAGGAGTCGGATGCGAGAGCCAAAAGCGAAGTGGAGGAATAAGAAATGAAAAGCGGACCCTGGCATAAGTCGGGATAAACGCCCGGATGATGATCATGATTCAGAGTATATGTACATCAGTATCATTAGTCAGAGTACAGGCTGCATCATCATCATCTTCTTAGCGTCTATCTCGGCCTTTGCCAGGGTCCGCTTTCCTACTGATTATTCTACACTTCGCGCGGTTTTCCGCATCCTCGTGTAAGACGTTGGCTCTCGCATCCGACTCAGCCATGTCTATCTATCGCTGCTTATGTATTTTCTGGACCTCTCTCCTGATAACGGTAGGTTTAGGCACCTATTTCCTACGTATCTCTGGGGCTTACACAGTACGTGACTAAACAAGCGCAGACGAGCCTCCTCAATCTTGTCTGCGATGTCTCTCACGCCAAGATAGTTGACAACGCCGTGAAACATACCCTTATTTCAATTCTTAACATAAATCTCGACAATTCATCTTGGAATCAGGCATCGTTGCCTATCCGGTATGGAGGTCTAGGAGTTAGGAAAGTTTCAGGTGTGTCCCTGCCAGCTTTTCTGTCCTCGGTGCATAGTTCGCAGTCCCTAGTGCAGAAATTATTATCTAAACTAGGGAATTTTACTGCGGCGTATTCTACCGAGGCCAAAAACGCTTGGCAGGTGGCTTGTCCAGAGGCCGAGCTCCAGACAAATTCCTGTTCCCAGCGGCTATGGGACGAGCCTCTCTGCAGGTTGGTGCGAAACAACCTTTTAAGCGCATCAACCAACTCTGCAGAGCGTGCTCGTCTGTTGGCTGCTGGTGAGTGGGAATCGGGGCTTTGGCTTCAGGCAATGCCCTCCAAAAATATTGGCACACTTCTCGACCGCACTACGTTTAGGATTGCCACGGCCCTGCGCCTTGGCGCGCCCTGCAGTGCTCCGCACCAGTGCCATTGTGGTAACCTTGTTGATCATCTTGGCCACCATGGCCTGTCGTGCAGCAGGAGTGCTGGGCGCTTTCCTCGGCACGCGGACCTAAATAACATCATCCGCCGGGCCTTTACCTCCGCTGGAGCTCCCGCGGTACTAGAGCCGCTAAGCGGTCTAGCTCGTAATGACGGTAGAAGGCCCGACGGGATGACACTCACGCCCTGGAAACTGGGACGACCTTTGGTTTGGGACGCCACGTGTGTCGATACCCTCGCACAGTCCCATCTTCCAGTAACCGCGTGTCATGCTGGGGCCGGTGCCGCCGCAGCTGAAAACGCCAAGCGGCGCAAATACGCGAGTCTTGATGAGGACCACATATTTGCGCCATTTGGCGTGGAAACCCTTGGGCCGTGGGGACCAGGCGCACACTCTCTGTTTCGGGAGCTAGCTAAGCGTCTGGTCGATGTTACTAAAAACCAGAAGGCTGGCCTCTACTTCGGACAGCGAATTAGCCTCGCCATTCAGCGGGGCAATGCGGCCAGCCTTCTAGGCAGCATTCCTAATACCGTGGACCTGGGACAAATTTTTTATCTGTAAGTTTGTATTTCTTAGTTTATTTAGTTAGTTGTAAATTTGTTATTAGTAGTCTGTAGTTATTTATATCATTGTTATAATCTTTTTTAATTGTCAATAAATGAATTCACCACCAATAAAAAAAAAAAAATTAAGTGCAATAAATACAGTGGATTAAATGTGAACCCTTTCTTAAATTTATCTGTACGAATACGATCTAATACTAATATCACCACCCTGATGACAATGATCCTGATACACCACTCTCCTTGACGCAACGACATATATTTGTTGTTGCTTTTTTATGCTATGCAGTGACTAATCAAAAGACAGCCCACCTTAGTAAGCAGTAACTGTCGCCCATAACATCTATGATTCATGCATTGCACAAAAATGAATGAAAAAATGCACAAAAAGCGCAGGTGCCTTTGCACTGAGAGGAATGAGATGAAATGCCCCAGGCCTGTAATTGCGATGGCTTGTTCCAGAACACGACAATGCACGCATAATTGTTTGGCGGCAGAAATGGATAAGGCGATGGTACTCACCCAGGCGGACTCCACAGGCTCGATAGAGTCCTAACACCTGATAAAACTTGTTGTTTATATTGGTATTAGCACTATATTCATACCAAGTTGGATGCTTTGCTTGGAGCATCGGTGGCCTAGTGGTTAAGTATTCAACTCGTAAGCGAGAGGTACCGGGTTGAAACCCATTGGCACCATGTACCAATGGCTCTTTACTGAGTTATGTACATAGTTGAATACTAACCTATGCTCTTACGGTGAGGAAAACATCGTAATGAAACCTGCACCTCCAGGCGACTGAATGTGTAACCATGAATCTGGTCAGGTTCCCCAGTTAACAGGGTCACGGAGGGCGGATGGTAGTCGCTCTACCGTAATTACCTGATCTACAAAATTCTGGAACATGGCCAAGGCGGACCCCGGGGCCTCGTGCGCGAGAGCACAACTGGTACATTAATGCCGAGAAGATGATTATAATTTATTCTTATTGTATGAAATATTTAAGTGTCTACCCATCGGGCTATTTGCGGCCGCACTAATTCGGGTCTTGCTTAGCGCCTAAAGCCTACTTTATAATTGCTGACATTACCTCGTAATGAAGTAACCATTTCACACTTACGGAACTCAAAAAATATTAAAGAATTGTTGTAATATCAGGCAATCAAAACCATTAAAAGCTCGAGAAATGTATATATGTTATAAATTTACATCTTTATTTATTTAAATTCAGGCAACTGAGGCAAGAGGTATATACGTGTATGTATATATAATTGATAATTCTAGGTCGTCCACGGAAACTCCGGTAAAGCATACCCTTGGCTTTCCCTTATGAAGAACTCTAAATTTTATCTAGCGATAGGTTGATACCAATATATATAACGCACAAATTGAACCTACGCAACGCACAAATTGAACGTAAGTTCAAAGCGTGATTCCATCTACTCCTTGGCTAACTGGACGGTCCTCCACGTTCTTCGTTAAACAGACAAATCTGTCGAAAGTTACGTGTGAGCTCCTGTGTTTGTATCTGTTGACGAACTCCGCATCATCTATGTTCGCCGATGGGGTCACATTTCTCATACAATGGCTTTTGACGCTATTTCCTGGTTGAGTTTAAAGCTAAAGCTTATCAGCTCTACAACATCACAATTGTTGTAGTATTGAAGACGAAGACATTAAATTGATTATTTAAGTATAAAGATTTTACAAAATAACGATGTCAATATAATAATAGGTGTCACTATACTATTCAAATAAGTTATTAGTTTTATAGTGTTACCGGGTCAGATAAGTTTGTGGTGGCTTTCAATCTCTGGTTTGAATGAATGATTCGGCTGTGACGTCACAAAACTTCTCGCTCAAACAACATTAAAATAATGTTGTTTTTATTGAGGTCATGTTACCAATTTGAAAAACAAGGTTAAAGTAACCTTGTTTGTAAGGCTTGTGGTAGGCGCCTAGGACTAGTCATGATCAAGACAAATCAAACGAGTCTAAACTCAATAGAGTTGCATTATTTGTGCTCCTTTGGTCACCTTACGTCTGCATCATCAGATCAGCTCGTTGACACCATAGTATTGAATGGTCATCTGACTTAGACGCGTATACAACATTTTAATTCAATCCAAAACCAGGAAAGCGAGAACCAGGAAGTGGGTCAAATAAAATATACGATGGTCCAATATACGAACATTCAAAGTGTCTTGTTTCATTAAAATGTGCACAGTAGACCCATTTTCCGGTAATCAATTGAATTGAAATTTTGCATACTTATTTAAGACCTATGATAATGCAATATCATGGTGTCAGTGAGATGATCTGATTATGGAGACAGAAGGTGGCCAAAATAACCCTTAAATAAAACAATGAAATTTTATTAAGTTTAGACTCGTTTGATTTGCATTGACTGACCAAGAGTAGTCCTGGAAGATAGACAGGTTCTGGCGGTGGAGCCGAATGGTGGCGAATCGTGGCCAGAAGGTTCCAAGTGCGTTAGTCACATACATAATGTATTATATATGGGGTCCGACTTCTTGCTTTTCCGTGCGTTCCTGCAACATTGATTGACTAATGAGGACGTCCTTCCGTATACAACCAAATAGTTCGTATTAACATGGGCTATATTATCTATGTGAGCTATGTCGCAATATGAGGAGGAATATTCGGACATGTAGTAAAAAGAAATATCGACATAGATTAGGTACCTGGTAGGTGCAGGACTAAGCAGAGGGTTGTGTGGGTGTGCGGGGCGTCCCCTCTTCTGCACGTACCTCATACCGCGATTGCCACGTCAACTTGTCGATACCCTTAGACGGCAGTGCTTGATGTTATGAATCCCTTTGAGTTCGTAATTTATTTACATAAACATATGAAACCCTTAACTCAACCACAGCAGCCTGTGAATGAAGGCAACTAACGTACGGGCATCACGAGCCATTTTACCACGCATGAGCAAGATGTGGAATTAGATCCCTCCTGAAGTCTTTTCTCTGCACTACAACATGGGGTTATTCAAAAAGCATGTCTACAGGTATGTCAAAGGCCGGCAAAGAATAAGTCCACGAAGAGGACCCAACAGCATCTGAGCCTTGTCACAAAGTTGATACTCGTGTACGACAGCTGAATCGTAGACACAGTTGGTATCTAAAGAGTATGGAGTAAGCCAGGTTAAATATTCTTAGTTATCAATGTGTGATCCCACAGGATGATTCTGGTTTTACATATAGATTAATGCGTTCGAATTCTAATATAAGGAGCATTGATGAGCCGTGTGGTATCCGGCAGAGTGGAATAGCACCAACCCATTACACTCGTGGGTGTCATGGGTTGGACAAATGTACAAATGGTCTAAAGTCTCCGTAGGCTGAAAAATGGGCAACAGCGTTTTCCATTGTTATATCTAACGGAAGCTATGGACAGTGGTATCCAGGTGGATAATAGCAAAGCATTTGATCGTATTCGGCATGACATACTACTTAGTAAATTTTCGCTTGTGGGAATCAGTGGGGATCTGTTGAGGTGGTTCTCATCCTATTTAATGAATCAAAGCCAAGCTGTCGTGGTCAATAACTACATTTCTAGCTGGGTTGACGTCTCTAGCGGGGTACCACAGGGTTCATTGCTGGGCCCTTTGCTTTTCATCATTTTCATCAACGACATAGAAAGCTGTCTTCATTCATCAAAGTTATTGTGTTTTGCGGATGATATGATAATATTTAAAGCAGTCGCTACTCTAGCTGACGCTTTACCTTTGCAGGATGATATTTCAAGGCTTGAGCTATATTGCCATGAGAACCATCTTAACTTGAATCCAGCAAAGTGCTGCATTGTCACCTTCTCCCGAAAGCGGAAACAGGTTACCATCGATTATAAGTTGTTGAACTCAAGTCTCTATAGGGAGCTTTTCATGCGCGATTTAGGTGTAATACATGACTGCAAGCTAATGCTTTCGGCGTTCATATTAACGCCATTATCAATCAAGCATTTAGAATGTTGGGATTTGTGATGCGTTGCTCCAGAGACTTCTCCAAAGCGAAAACTTTAAAAATTACACTCAGAACACATTCCTCTGGCGTGCTTGTAGGAACTTTAATAACTTAGCATTGGAGACTGATATAGATCTATTTAACACAAGCGTTGTAGCGGCAAGACGTCTGTTAACGCGGAGGGCTTCTGACAATTAATTTCTATTATGCATAGCTAAAATTGTTACATAAGTGGGCGAGCATGTTCGGTGGTGGAACTACTTGTATTATTATTGTAATAGTTGTAATTTAGTTTATATGTAGTATGTAGATACTGTAGTAGTGCTAGTAGTATAGTACTAGTTGTGGTAATACTGTAGTACTGTATCAGTTTTATGTGTCTAATTTATATTCGGTATGAGTGTTTCAACAGTTTTTCTTATTGTATTCCATAGTCTATCAGCGAAGACCTGTAATTGGCTTTCTGTTGTGTAAGATTGTTAATATTATGTTGTTGGATAGCTGTTGGTCTTCCAAATAAAATAAAATAAAAATAAAATATACATACTCATATACATACCTATTACATATCTATCTTGCTTTCTCTCTAAATTCCAAAAAATACACACACTTGTCTATAAAGTCATATAATATGGCGTGGTTGTAGGAACTTCAATAACTTAGCATTGGAGACTGATATAGATCTATTTAACACAAGCGTTGTAGCAGCAAGACATCTGTTAATGCGGAGGGCTTTTGACAAGTAATTTCTATTATGCGAAGCTTAAATTGGTACATAAGTGGGCGAGCATGTTTGGTGGTGGAACTACTTGTATAATTATTGTAATAGTTGTAATTTAGTTTATATATAGTTTGTAGATACTGTAGTAGTACTAGTAGTATTGTACTAGCTGTGGTAATACTGTGGTACTGTATCAGTTTTAAGTGTCCAATTTATTTTCGGTATGAGTGTTTTAACAGATTTTCTTATTTGTATTCCATAGTCTATCAGCGAAGACCTGGAATTGGCTTTCTGTTTCGTAAGATTGTTAATATTATGTTGTTGGATAGCTGTTGGTCTTTCAAATAAAATAAATCTGTAAAACTGCGATCTCCAAACCGCTTGCCAAGCGATGAGATTATGGCATTATTGCCATGAAAGAGGACGTTATCCTCCCATTTCGTGGGAGAGGCCCCAAGTCCAGCTGTGGATTGTGATGGGCTGTGAAGATGAGCATTGATGATTCTTAATTGATTGCATTTTATACATCACGCGGATCGCTCACGCGAGCGATTTTCAATTAGGACAATCATAAGAGGATTGAATTTAGAACCGAAATAATTTCGTTTAATTATCCTCTATTTGATTACGGTTTACTAGCAATTTTATTTTCCGCGCCCTGGACGTACGTATTTTACCAGTTCTAATTATAACAGCTTATAATTTGCGTTTACGTTACGATAAAAAAATCGTAATTATGTCATGTAAATACTATTTCACACATACGTGTGCAGATTTCGTCCTACTTTTAATTGTGCAGTCTGTTAGTGGACATTTCTACCATTCGGCAACGTCTGAAATGGTGACGCTTATCAAAACTCAAGGTAGCTTAATAGAAGATATTACAGAGTATATATATCAGGAGTATGAAAAATTAAGTGTGCTGGAACAGTAAGTACACTTTGTCTTGTAGAACTTACTCATTAAAGGGGATTCTAGTTATCAAGGCTCCTATTAGCTAATTGGCTCTCAGTGAATGTGATTATATTTTATTGCATAATAGAAGAAACTTATTACTTAGGAATTTCTTTCATTTATATCGGACTTCAAGGTTCTCAATTCGTCGGAATCTCTTTTATGTATTTCCCCTATTACAAGGAGACGCCTGGACCTATTTGGAAAAAGTCTTTATTGTTTGGAACAGTATACTTTCTAGGTCCCATGGGATCCTGGGACCCTCGAAAATTGTAGGCGTATGGAGTGTTTGTTTCGTTATCATATCTTACTCAGGTGTTCGCTTCAGACTGTCATCATCTGATGATGATCAGCTAAAGAAGCCACATAACTCTTTAACATTTAGGAGTTAGAGGATAGTGCTGCAATTTGTCGACAGGAACTACTCATATCTAGTACTACTACTACTACTAACTACCACTGAAGTTTAAATTTTTTTAATAAACTGACTTTAAATCACAGAGAAGTAAAAATATGCTTTTTATCCTACAATACGATAGATATTATAAGGGGAGAGATGCTGAGCCATACAGCAACCCTGCCTCTCCCCTAAATGTTTTACCCCCTCCCCTGACGAATATTACTGAGCTGGCACCAACTCCGTATTGTATGATAAGAAGCTTATTTTTTACTTATTTGTGATTTGAAGTCGGTTTTATATTTTTATATTAAATCATCATCACAGTCCGTAACAGTCCACTGCAGGACTTAGGGCCTCTCTCACGAAAGGGGAGGTTATTGTCATAATCTCCACGCTTGGCAGGCGGGTTGGAGATCGCAGTGTTTAAATATAATAATGGAAAATGCTGCTGCCCATTTTTCAGACTACGGAGACTTCTCTTCATCTTTTGCCTCGAAAACATTAGTCGCCTTGTACGACACCCATGAATATAGGGGGTTGGTGCTATTCTACTCTGCCGGACACCACACGGCTAATTAAATACTTTACCTTATTTGTCATTTTCTGACGTTCTTAAACCCGCAGTTTAAATCTAAAATATATTGCTTCCAGTTACTTAATTTTGTTATACTGTTGCCGGCGAGAGCATAGTCATCTTTATTGAAAATCAGGAAGCACAATAAACTAAAATTTATAAAATAGTGATATGATTTCATAGTGACAGTAGATTTATAGATTTGTATGTAGTAATGTTGTATTTCCTTAGCTACGTGATGCTTCTAAAGCGAGATCGCAAAACAGCGTTAGAAGATGTGAAGGCCTACCTGAATAACCCTATAAACGCTTTCACCCTCATAAAGAGACTGACTGTCGACCTGGAATACCTGGAGTCACAAATTCATAACAGTCCAGGTAAACTAAACTTACTAATGCTGATTTCACACGAGGGCAGAACAGTAGGACAGAACAGATTGGATAAACAGTGGCGTTCAAAAAGGAGAGTCCGCGAGTGATATTGATGGTTATATAGTGCGATAGTTTTATAGTGTCGTCCATTGATAATTTAGGAGGTTTCATTTTAATATCAAAACAAACAAATGTTAAGTAAACAAACCACAAGCCATATGCTAAACTAGTTCACACGCATCCAGCCACACGTCAGACGAGCAAGAGCGGTGGTGGGGGGAGCTAACTGCCCCGAAATATAGAACGGCGAGCTATTAACGGTTCTGCCTTAGTTACTATCACGACAAGTACTGTTCTGTTTCGGTTCAAACAGTAGCAGTGCTGTGCTGCCCACTGTTGTGCCTCACTGCTTTGCTCGTGTACAACCAGTATGTATAGCATAATAATGGCATGTTTTAAGTAGGTATGTTAAAGTGTATCGTCACTGTCGTGTCACCTGGTGGATTTTCAAGGCCTGAAATAGGTTTGGCGCCTCTTGGAGGTCGTGTGGCATGCCTTTTTTTTTGCGCCTAACTCATAGGAAATGGACACCCTTCGGTTGGCCTCTTTATATTTAAGTTCTCGTTTATTTTGTGGGATCTTAAGACACCCCACATATTCAACCGAGCAATGGCTGTCACCTTGTCTGTTGTAGCCATCGTCTTCCTACGACATCACACTAGTTGGCGGGAAATGAAGCACATAGCTAGTTTCGGCTTCGAATTTATCACATGTGCGACAGAGACCACGATGTGTTTCATTTATCGCCGACATCTGTACAAGGTCGTAAGTCCATCTTGTGGTAGACCATCCTGTGCTAGGCTTATGCCGACACTTGACCATCACTCGAACGCTTTTTCATCCTATCAATAATTTCCACTTAAAATTTTATTGTAAAAGCTATTGCGGTGCCTTTAGTTGTGCGATCGTTTACCTATTGACATCTTTGAGCTTTTGATTTTGTACTGGCTAGATGGAACGACAATCTGCGCAAAACGGCTGGATGTAACAAAACTGCGTACCGGTTTAGATAAGTATGTTCTTCCAAGGCAGGTCAACACACATAGGACATAGGACATTGGCCCTACTGCAATGGCTGTATACGATTTTAATGGAAAAGGAAAGAAGATTCCTGTCTGCTTGGTGCATTTATAAAACCAATTTTGTTTCCAGGTTTTGAAAGGTCTGATGCCAAATATCCCAACATGAGTGATTTATCTGGAGCTGTTATAGGGTTAGAACGTTTACGCAGCACCTATCGACTCAATATCAGACAAATGGCTGAGGGCAATTTGAAAGGTGCAAAAAGGTAACATGAGCCCACATCTGCTTTTAGCGGCAATGTGCGTGCAGTTTCTTCATCGAAGAGAGGTAGGGCATAGCGGGGTATCCCGTTCGAATTGGAGCCGCCCGACTGAGGAAGTATAGCTTACAGAATACCGCAGCTAAACAATACTCATTTAAATAGTATTGTGTTTCTGCCGGTGAGTAAGGTCTCCAGTGTTCCATGCCATTGACTCGAAACGAGTCATTGCATGCCTTTTGGCTGCCAGAGCAACTTGTTATAGAGGCGGGCAACGTATTGTCGATACTCTTGGTGCTGCTAATGTATATAGGCCTCTTTAAAAAGTGGCAAGCGTCCAGATCTCCTGAAGACCACGCTGCGTACAGGGATGCCAAACGTGCCAGCAAACGAGCGGTAGGCAGAGCCAGACGAGACCACTTACGTCCTTTATATGATAAGTTGGAATCGTCTGAGGGGCAGAAACTCATTTTCAAGTTGGCACGATCGAGGGTTAAAGCGGCACAGGGCATTTCCACGTGCCGCTGTGTTAATGACCCTAGCGATAACCTGTTATGCGATGACCGCCCGGTGAAGGAAAGATGGCGCTCGTACTTCTACGAGCTGCTCAACAAGCAGCACAAAGAGGTGCAGCCCCCGAACCTCCCTCGGAACCAAGGACTTGTGCCACCGATAACGCCTGAGGAAGTCGAGACGGCTCTTCGCCGCATGAAGAATCGGAAAACTGTCGGGCCCGATGGAGTCCCTATCGAGGCGTGGAAATCGATGGGCTCTCGTGGTGTGAGCATCCTAACCGACCTTTATAACCGCATTCTCCGCACCGGGAAGATACCAGACCAATGGAGGCTAAGTATTATTACTCCAGTCTATAAGGGCAAGGGCTCGATGCGGGAGTGCACCAACTACCGCGGTATAAAGGTGATGTCTCACACCATGAAGCTCTTCGAACGCATTGTGGACTCTCGGATCCGACGGGAGTTTACAATCTCGGAGTGTCAGTATGGGTTTCGGCCGAGTTGTGGGACCATGGACCCCGTATTTGCCCTGAGAACTCTCATGGAGGGATACAGATCAAAGAACACACCCCTGCATTTCCTGTTTCTGTATATGCAGAAGGCCTTTGACTGTATCCCTCGGGAGATGATATGGTGGGCGTTGCGGTCCAAGTCGATACCTGAGGCCTATATTGACTTTATCCGAGACATGTACCACGATTCCGATTCTATAGTAAGGACTGCCGTTGGTGACACCAAACCGTTCCCGATTACCGTTGGGGTACATCAGGGCTCTGTGCTCAGCCCACTTCTGTTCAACGTGATATTAGACGTATTGTCAGACAGCATCCGAGATTATCATGAGGTACCTCCATGGCTGCTCATGTATGCTGACGATATCGCGCTGACAGACTCTGACAAGATCGGCTAATCCAACGTGTAAAAAAGTGGAAGGAGGCACTTGAGAACGGCGGTCTGAAGATAAATGTGGCGAAGACAGAGTACATGGCCTGCAACAGTGCAGATCCCCTACCCGTGCGCATAGGCGATGAGGAAGTCAAGTGCACGGATCAGGTGAGATACTTGGGATCTGTGCTTAGCTCAACCGGGGACATCGATGGCGACGTCAAGGCCCGAATATCCGCTGCTTGGGCCAAATGGCGGGGGTAACAGGTGTCATTTGTGACCCCAAAATGCCGATAAAGTTGAAGGGACAGGTCTATAAGACCATCGTTAGACCTGCTCTTCTTTACGGTAGCGAGACTTGGCCCCTTTTAGAGCGACACAAGCAGGAGCTGCGTGTCACGGAAATGAAGATGCTGCGGTGGATGTGTGGAGTTTCACGGAAGGATCGGGTTCGAAACGCCCACATTCGGGGTAGCCTTGGCGTCCGTGACATCGCAGATAAGCTGCAAGAGTGCCGCCTTCGATGGTATGGTCACGTCTTGCGCAGAACGGCAAGTTATGCGGGGAACAAGTGTCTGGCTATGCCGCCCCCGCCGGGCACGGGAAGGAGAGGCCGGCCCAAGAAGCGATGGCTTGACGTTGTCAAGAACGATATGCGTGCCAATAAGCTCACCACGAGAGATGCCGAAGACCGAGCGAGGTGGGCCAGGAATAGTAGGAAGGCGGACCCTGGGCCCTCGCGTGCTGCGCGGGGACGAAGCCGGGACATGACGCCAGGATGATGATGATGATAGGCAATGGTGACCACTTTCCATCAGGTGACCCGCTTGCCTGATGGCCTACCGTATAACATAAAAAAATCTAACGATTCTCAGACAGTACGTCTCGTTTACGATTAGTTTGACGACAGAACGTTTCATTGACGAAGGATTCGTTGATAAAACTATTCATTTATTGTGAGTTCGACGACAGAACATTTCATCGACGAACGATTCGCCGGCAGAACTTTTCGTTTATAACTATTTCGACGATAAAACATTTAAGCAACGAAAGGTTCGTCGTGAAAACTTTTCAACAACAAACCATTCGGTTAATTTCAGTGTGTTAAAAGAATATTTTATATTATTTACTAAAATATTTCGTATCCATTTCAATTTTATGAACTATGAACTATTGTATAGGTGCCTACTGCACACTCGCACCCACACCCGGTGAATTGCAAAATTTCAGCAATATCCGTTCAGTAGCTTTTTGGATACTCCTATGATACGAAATAATATAGAAGATCAAACTTTTAGCATTCTGAAATTCACCGAACGGTTTGTTGTTGGAAAGATTTCACGACGAACCGTATGCCGCTGAACTGTTCTGTCGACGAAATAGTTATAAACTAAAAGTTCAGTCGGCGAATCATTCGTCGATGAAACGTTCTGTCGCCGAACTTACAATAAATGAAAAGTTTTATCGACGAATCCTTCGTCGATGTAAGGTTCTGTCGTCGAACTAATCATAAACGAAAAGTTTAGTCGGCCAATCCTTTGTCGACGAAATGTTTTGTCGTAGAACTAATTATAAACAAATCGTTTTGGCTTCGAATCGTTCTGTCCTTGAACTAATAATAAACGAAACGTACTGTCGGTGAATTGTTCGATGAAGAAACGTTTATCGGAAAAAAAAATCCGACTTGTGCGCGTGGAGCTCTTGTTTTGCGCACGCCTCACCACTCTCACTCACTCGTATCCGGTGCCGCTATTGGCTTACCGCAGGAAGTTAGGGGATTAGGTAAATGGTTAGTCATCAGTGAAAGGCTGCCCAGTCACCTCACCAAAAATCTCTACGTTACCGGTTGGCGACTAGATGGAAGGGCCAGGTAGACAATCTAGGGGGGTCGGGCGTACCTGCGATCTCCGCGTCAAGCAACTTCCCGTGCGGCAATAGTGAGTATGCTAGCTGGTCGGCGGAGCGCCACCTCGTCCAACTACCGTCCCCCTAACCTAACTTAATATTTGGAGTTATCTCATATCATATCATATATCTGTTGCTGAATAAGGGGATACCTTGAACCTGGTATAGAAGGAACGATAGTTGACTACGCAAATGGTCCTACTCAAGCCGATACTGATTAAAAATATTTGCGAAACGTTAAGAGATGACTTTGTAATTTTCAGCTATCCCATGTCAGTGGCAGACTGTTTTGACGTGGCATTAGTTCTGCACGACAGTAAAAAGTACAACGCCTCAATAGACTGGTTAGCTCAAGCTTTGCTGAAGTATAGTAAAGGTGAACCAGTCTATCCTACATCATTGAAGGACATATTGAAGTCACTTGCTCACTCCTACGAAAGATTGGGTTCGTATATGAGTTAATGGATGTCATGTAACAGTGTTTGAGTAGTACCAAAACCCTCGTTCCTTGACATTTTCTTTCCCTTCCTTTAAAACACTTGGAAATTGATCACGAATACTACATCTATCCTATATTTTTCTATTATCTTCTATTTTTCTATCTATCTAAAACTAAAATACTATTATAAAACGGTAGGATTCTGGGTCGTAATCTCGCAATATGTAATAAATATTTATTTTTGTAATTTTTGTCTATCTATTTGTTCATTACGCAAAACCTACTGAACATATTTAGATTCGGTTGTGATAGTTTGGTGGCTTGAAATACAATCTCAGCCGTGTCTCATCTAATCGGGTATGTCGAACAAGAGATACCTACAGCTTAACCTTCTCGTATTACTAGCATTCATACAATACGGAGGTCATTTAAAATGGTAACGCGGGCAAAAGCTAAACTGTCATAAAAACCATTTTCACGCGGACGATGTTGAGGGCAATCTTAAATAATTTTATAGGTTTTATAGGTCCAGTTTCGGGCTGGAAAAATTTAACCTATTGAAATAATGACACGATGAGAAAAATAAGAGATATTAAGCTAATGTCTGTTGTGAACTTTCCACATATAAATGTGTGAACAAGCATTCCTCAACAAAAAAGCCCCTGGCTCTATTGCCTGTCTTATAACTAGCAATTTACCAAAAAACTTATATGTATAAATAGTTTCTCAGTTATCTAATACAAGCTTTGCTTACTTTGGGGCTAGATGGCGCTGTGCGAATTTGTTCAAGCATGTTTATTTATTTATTCACCACGAATGTAAGAGACGCGAGCGCTCGCGTGGATGCGAGCGGTTCAAAGATAGGGCCCTGGTCTTTCTATACTCCATTTTAATATTTATAAAGATGCGAAAGGCGTCATTCACCGCGTATTACCTTCGTTCAGTCTTCTTTCCACAAACATTCAACACTTTCGCGCAACATTTCATAATTATTTGGTATTGATAATTATTTACAAAAAGCTATGAAAAATTCACAGGTGACGTCAAAAATTCCCAGCTATGGAAAGACCGGATTACTAGGTTCACTCTCTTTAAATTACAAAAATACCAGAAAATGGCCAAAGATCTTCTAAAGGTTTGTATTTTTTATTCCAAATACTACTACTTAGTTTATTTTAATTTGTGATATATACGAATACACTACGATACTGACTTTTTCAGTTATGTGTATTAGATGAACAATAATCGATGCTCCTACGGTGAGGGAAATCATCGTGAGCAAACCTGCACAATGAGGCGACTGAATATGTAAACATGATCCAGAGTCTTATTTTTGAACCGCTCACATCGAGTCCAAAGATTTTGAATTATGATTTAAGGCATAAATTTGTTGTATTGCAAATGTAATAAAAAATTTATAGAATGTTTCATGCCAAAAATAAAAAAAACCGTTCGACTCGTCGAAAGCATCATCGTGATGTAAATGTCCAGGTTGTGCTCTAGCGCAAGAGGGACCGGGGTGCGCCTTACCATGATCCTGAATTTGACAGACCAGATAATCTCAGTGGAGCGACTGCCACCTGACCTCTGTAACCCTGCTACCAGGAAAACCTGACTCTGGTCAGGTTAGATCATAATTACACATTCAGTCGCCTGAATATGCAGGTTTCATCGCGATGTTTTCCCTTACCGTAAGAGCATCGGTTAGCATTCAACTAATGTATATAACTCGAAACGAGTCATTGCCAACGGCCGCATAGAGATTCGAACCCGGTAGCTCTCGCTTACGAGTCGCATGCACTCCTAAATACTCATAAACAATTATTTTATTTAAAAATTCAGGACTCGCCAAGATTTTCGCCCGCCGATCGTGGTTTTCAAACATGTAACAGTTTGTGTAGAGGAATGACTAATGTTTCAAGAGAAGTTCTTAGCAAGTAGGTAAAACGTATTAGGCTATGCGGTATCTGCAGGCCCATTGCCATCTTTGTCAGCCTCCTTTTTTCTGTTTTAAGTTTAAAACACAAAATATTTCTTCAAAATATTAGTTCCTCAATAATTAAAATTGTTTCTTACAAGTACACGTTTCGAACTGTCACACAACTTTAGACAAATAAAATCGACATTTATGCATATACGTGTATAATATTTACATTCACTACATACAAAATGTGCTTCTTTCTTTAAAAAGTTAGTATGTGTAGTTTATTTATAATAGTATCCCTAGCATTTAATTTGTAGTAGAACACTGATTCAAATAAAAGGTTTCCTTGTAAGTGGAAATAAAAACTACTTTCTTTCAATGTAAATAAATACCCTTTCGTTTTGTCTGTTTTCTGAATAAATCTCACTGCTTTGTTGTTTGTTTAATATGATGACTGAGTCAATATTTTTTAATTCTACAAAATTATAAAATATTATATACTGGTATTTTTTTATTTATCAAATCAATAAAAAATTACAAAGATAAAGCGTTCCAAAGTTTCGGAGTGGTGGCTCGTGATGTCACTTCTGAGTATAATTTCGCCTCAGGCGTGACGTCACGCAACATTTCAACGTACTGTATCAGCGTTTTTTTTTGTTTAAGTAACATAAACATAATCATAACGTATCCAATATCTTTTCATGTCATCATTTATATTTATAAATAATTTGAACATCCACAGGCTAAAATGTTTCTACTTAACTCATAATAATCCGTTTCTGAGACTGGCTCCTTTCAAGTTAGAACAACTCTATATCGATCCAGATATTAATATGGTACACGATGTCATTAACGATTTTGAGATAAACCACTTCATAGAAAAATCAATGCCAAAGGTAATTTTTTTGTGGCTTCGCTCATCATCATTATCATCTTGGCGTTAAGTCCCGGTTGCGCTCTCGCGCTCTCGCGAGGGCCCGGGGACTACTTTCCTGCTCCTCTTGGTGGTATGTTTGTTGGTACACATCATCATCATCGTCCTAGCGCTTATCCCGACCTCTGCCAGGGTCCGCTGTCCTATTCAATCTTCCCCGTTTCGCCCGGTCTTCGAAAGCCTCTCGTCGTAAGCCGTTGAACATCGCATTCGACTCTGCGATGTCAATCCATCGCTTCTTGAGTTGCCCACGAAGCCTTGGCAACCCAAGATACCTTACCTGATACAGGCAGATTCAGGCAGGCAGGTTTGTTGGTACACATGCCGTTTCTAATTACGTCTAGCCACCGCTTCTTGGGCTGGTGTCTCCTTTGTTTCCCCAGTGTGACATTTGTTCCCTACGTAGTTGGCCGTTCTGCGCAAAACTATAATATTCAACACTGAATTTCTGTCAACCTGAGTACTTCTGCTGTCAAGTGGCTTCCTCAAATTTTTCACGACTTTCTTGTCAGTCTGTAATAAAACTACTAACTAAAAAAATTTTTCAGTTAAAGAGAGCTGTGAGGAATGGAACAAAAAAGGAATTCGCAGCGTTCCGGGTTGCTAAACTGGCCTGGTTCTCATATAATGAAACAGACATAATGCGCCGGGTCTCCAAGAGAATGGAGGACTTTTCTGGCTTCGACTTAAGTAGAGCTGAGCAACATCAAGTGGCAAATTACGGAATTGGAGGCCATTATGCGCAGCACCACGATTATTTTCCAGTAATAATAATGATTTAAACATGAAGCTATCTTTTATCAAAAAAGAAAACCTTTAAAAATACGATGATGTCCCAGGAGTACATCTAAGATGTACCTCGGAGTCATTTAAACTCTCCCCTGCGTCCGTGTACCTAACAATTTTCCATTCCCATGACGCCGAGCTATATATATATATAGTAAACTTATTATTATTAGTTATTGTTTTAGACAAATAACAACATAATATTATTTGTACAGAGCCAAAATTTTTTGGAAGCTTGTGTGGCGACCAGGGGAAACAGATTTGCCACCATTCTATTTTATGTGAGTCATAGATGAGTATATAATCATTTTGTTGTTAATGTCCTGGCTGTTTTCGTGTACGAAAGCCCAGGGTCCGCCTTAACCACGATCCAAGATTTGGCAGATCAGGTAATTTCAGCGGGGCGACTGCCATCTGTCCTCCGTTACCCTGCTACCAGGAGAACCTGACCAGATTGGATCATACTTACACACTGAGTGGCCTCATTGTGCAGGTTTCATCACGATGTTTTCTTTCGCCGGAAGAGCATCAAGTATCAAAATAATAACAATAACAAAGGTATTTGTCCATTCATTGCTACATTCAAAACGTGTTTTGCAGTTGTCAGACGTAACTTCTGGTGGTGGAACGGTCTTCGACAAGCTTGGAGTGTCGGTGCCTGTGAAGAAGGGAGCTGCATTAGTATGGCGCAATCTGCTTCCTACAGGGCAGGGTAACGCCAGAACCACTCATGCTGCATGCCCTGTACTCGTAGGGAATAAATGGGGTAACTCTTAACCTATTGTCTACAAGGCCTCGTACGCTACAATAACACCTACAACAAATACATCCGCTATTTACATACACCACCATACCACAGTACACTTTTATAATAACCTGGTCTTATGTTACAACTACTCCTACCGATATTATTTTATTTTATTATATCTACATGTCCGAACGACACCGATGCAACTCAAGTTGTCATCTATCACTACGAAATATGCTGCAGTACTCACGCATTGTTATTATTTGTTTATGATATTATTAACTAATGAATAACAACAGATCATTTTTAAAATTTGGTATGCTAAATCCGGGTTCTTTGGGGTCAAATCATGATGAATTTATATTTGCTATGGAACGACATGCTGTCGATGTTATGGCAATTAACGAGACTTTGCTGCGGGACGGGGAGGACGCTCGCGCACCGTGTGTGGCGAATTACAGGCTGCGGCACCGGCCCCGAGGGCCCAGAAGCCGCCGCGCGCGCGGTGGCGGGGTCGGTTTCTATCTGCGGCGCAGGTTACGAATCCGCGAGTTACCGCTTACAATCACACCGTCCGTCGAACAGATGTGGATTGCTAATATAGCAAGTAAAAAGATTGTAATTAGTACCGCGTATCGCCCTCCCTGGCTAAGTGTCGATATTTTTCTAGACGCACTCACTAATACGATTTCTTCATTATCACAATACGATCATATAATTATTTTAGGTGACTTCAATATAAACACATTAGTAAACACCGAAAACTGTTCAAAGCTTAACACTTTTCTCCAGACATTTAATTTAACTCAATATGTAGATAAACCTACACATTTTACGGAGCACAGTGAGACTTGTTTGAATTTAATTTGCAGTGACCTTTTAGTACATAATATAAACGTCGACATCAACTTAAATCTTAGTAATTATTGTTTTGTCACATGTGATGTCCGTATTAAGAATCCGAAAATTACAAACGAAAATTTACTTATCGTCCCATAAAGTCCATCGACGCTGATAGCTTTAATATCGCCTTGAGTAACATAGACTGGCTAGGTATGATCTCTATAGACGGCGTTGAGGCTCTGTTAGCTGAATTTTCCAATACTTTAATGTCCTCGTTTGATAAATTTGATCCTGAGAAAACGATTGTGGATAAAGAGGAGAATCACCCGTGGATCACTGACACGATAAAACAAATGATAAGTCTCCGAAATGAGGCACATATCAGGTGTCGGCGAAGTGGAGAACATGCGCACACGGCGTATTATAAACAGTTAAAAAAGTGTGTCTCTTCGGCGATCTATAATGAAAAGGTGTCGTATTTTGCCCAACATAATAATAATCATTCCCCTCAGCATCGAACTCTTTGGAAAAATTTACGAAAAGCTTTGAATGAGACCAGTAAAAATTGTGAGACTTCTCTACCTGGGAATCTGTCTGACCCAAATTGAATTACTAAACACTTTGCCTCTGCACCCGGTGTGGATGAAGTTTTGCCCGCGTATCAGTCTTCCTTCGAGATGCATAGATTTGGTCAAACTACATTTAATTTCCGGCCAATGGGGGAGGATGTACTTTTAAGGATCTTAAGGTCCTTAAAATCTAACGCTGCTGGGTCTGATCACATGACTATTGAAATCTTGCTTATGAGTCTACCCTATTCAGCTAGTGGTATACTAGAAATAGTGAATCGATCACTTCAAACTTCGACATTCCCCCAATTATGGAAAACTGCCTTGGTTACTCCCTTGCCAAAGAAAAATATTATTACAGATCTAAAAGATCTACGACCTATAAGCATACTTCCGTGTCTATCGAAGGTTGTTGAAAGAGCAGCTTGCATTCAACTGACCGATTATTTGGAGAGTTCAAGTAATAAAATAATCATCTTGGCGTTAATGTCCCGGTTGTGCTCTCGAGAACGAGGGCCCGGGGTCCGCCTTGTCCATGATCCAGGATTTGGCAGGTCAGGTAATTACAGTGGAGCGACTGCCATCTGACCTCCATGACCCTGCTACCAGGGGAACCTGACCAGATTGGACCATGGTTACACATCCAGTCGCCTGAATGTGCACGTTTCATCACGATGTTTTCCCTCACCGTAAGAGCATCGGTTAGTATTCAACTAATGTACATAACTCAGAAAACAGTCATTGGTACATGGCCGGAGCGGGATTCGAACCCGGGACCTCTGGCTTACGAGTCGAATACTGTAACCGCTCAAGAGAGTGGAGAGTTCAAGTATACTTCCCAAATACCAGTCAGGCTTCAGAAAATCACGAAGCATATCTACAGCCCTTATGAGTGTTGTGGATGACATTTTATCGGCACATGATACAACAAACGGCACTCTTCTCGTATTGCTTGATTTTTCCCGGGCATTCGAGTCTCATTACTTCTCTCCAAACTGAGATTTTACGGTCTCGAAACGGGTGCCTTGAAATGGTTTGAAAGTTACTTGACTAATCGGCCTCAAATTGTCAGGGCAGTCGATTGAGATGGAAGTAATGCCTTTTAAGACTCTGTATCTTTAAGGGGGGGGGGGTGCCCCAGTTCTCGATCCTTGGACCAATTTTGTTCATTCTATACACGGCTGACCTTTCGAATCACATTTAGCACTGTAAGTTTCACTTGTATGCTGATGACACTCAGATTCGTACTTCATTTAAGCCCAATGATACCGGAAATGCTATTCAAATTGTAGAAGAGGATCTCCAAAGTATCGCTTCCTGGTCTATTGATAACACATTAGTACTTAATCCTATTAATTGTGCACTTATACCGGAAAAAAATTTACCGGTAGTAAGAATAAAAGTAAATCTACATGGCAGATTATTAACAATGAGCTAAATGGCACACTTAGGAATAGCTACATAGAAAAAATTTACAATAAGGGGAAACAATTACTAGAAGGAATTGACATAGCTGAAGCGTTTAATAATTATTTTATAATAAACAAAATCCAAATTTAAAATTACCAAAAAATAAAAGCAACATAAATGACACAATATATCTCAATCCTGTTACCGCAAATGATATTACAAAAGTTATATTGTCATTGAACAATACCAACGCGGAAGGTTATGACGGTATCTCTACTCAAATTATAAAAGAATCCAAGGTTGAGATTAGTAAGGTGCTTGCATACCTAGTAAATCTGTCTATGGAAACAGGAGTCTTTCCAGAAAGGCTAAAAAAGTATATTGTAAAGCCCTTGTACAAAAAGAAAGATAGAACTTCAATGGGTAATTATAGACTTATCACATTGATACAATTTTTTACAAAAATTTTCGAGAAGATAATGCATAGCAGGTTGATTAGTTTTTTTGAGAAGTATAATGTAATCCACAAATGTCAATATGGTTTCCAGAAGAATAGGTCTACTATGCATGCTGATCTCATAACAGAAA
Organism: Blastobasis adustella; assembly: GCA_907269095.1. Lineage (NCBI taxonomy): Eukaryota > Metazoa > Arthropoda > Insecta > Lepidoptera > Blastobasidae > Blastobasis > Blastobasis adustella. Next base: position 3,891,572 of record OU026115.1, on the reverse strand, counting down.
TTCTAAGAGCATTTAATGAACAGTACTTTGTCAGTGCATTATTTTTCGATATGGCCAAAGCTTTCGACTTGGTTTCTCATAAATCGCTGTTGTCGAAATTAGAAAGCAATGGAGTTAGAGGGCCAGCTCTAAGTTGGATAAAATCCTACTTAGAAGATAGGCAGCAATGCGTTGAGATATAAAAACTAAATGATAAACAGGTGTTACAAAATCATAGATCAGACTATAGAGATAATAACTCAGGTGTTCCCCAGGGAAGCGTACTGGGTCCTTTATTATTTATCCTGTACATAAATGACCTAATTGAATTAACTAATTATAAAAGTTTATTGTTCGCTGACGACCTCTTAATTGTAGTGGCGACAAATAAAAAACTAGGAATAAATCACCATAAAAATGACATTCGTAATGTTCTTCAATCTATTTTAGTATGGACTAATGATAATAATTTAGACATTAATATTGACAAATCAAATTTCATAAAGTTGAATCATCATATCAGCCAGAAGACGCCCACTGCTGGGCATAGGCCTCCCCCAGAGATCTCCACAAAGGCCGGTCCTGTGCTTTTCGCATCCAGCTGGTACCTGCGATCCTTACCAGGTCGTCAGTCCACCTTGTGGAAGTCGCTGCGTCTTCCAGCACGTGGTCGCCACTCGAGAACTTTACTGCCCCATCGTTCATCTGTTCTTCGAGCTATGTGCCCTGCCCACTGCCACTTTAGTCTGGCAATCCTTAGAGCTATGTCGGTGACCTTGGTTTGCTTGCGAATTTCCTCATTTCTGATTCGATCGCGCAAAGAGACTCCGAGCATAGCTCTTTCCATTGCCATTTGGGTAACAGTGAGCTTTCTTATAAGGACCATAGTGAGCGGCCACGTTTCAGTTCCGTAAGTCATCACTGGCAACACACATTGGTCAAAGACCTTCGTTTTGAGACACTGCGGTAACTGGGACCGGAATGCTGCCCAACCGAGTTGGATTCGTCGATTGACCTCTTTCTCGAAGTTGGACCTACCTAACTGAACTATTTGTCCTAGGTATGAATCAACAACTTGGTCAACAACTTCAAGTGGAATGCCTCCAACTGTCACTGGAGTAGGCACAACATGGACATTCGACATAATTTTCGTCTTGTCCATGTTCATTTTAAGACCTACTTGTTGAGAGGCACTACAGAGGTCATCGAGCATTTTGCCCAAGTCTTCCAGGGTTTCAGCCATGACTACGATATCGTCAGCAAATCTGAGGTGAGTGAGGTACTCGCCGTTAATATTGATGCCAAGTCCGTCCCAGTCCAGAAGCCTAAAGATATCCTCCAGTGCAGTGGTAAACAACTTCGGTGATATGACATCACCTTGTCTAACACCCCGTTGCAGCTGAATAGGTTCTGTGGTCTTATCCTGGAGACGAACTGGCATAGTGGCGTTTTCGTACAAACCCTTCAGTGCTTCGACATATCGATTGTCAATTTTTCACCGCTGTAGAGACTGGAGCACCGCCCAAGTTTCGATAGAATCGAAGGCTTTCTCATAGTCCACAAATGCCAAGCATAATGGCCGGTTATACTCTTCGGTCTTCTGTATAACCTGCCGCAGCGTATGTATGTGGTCTATGGTACTAAAACCTTTTCGGAATCCGGCTTGTTCGGGAGGCTGGAAGTCATCAAACCTGCGTGCGAGACGATTCGTAATGACTCTCGAAAACAGCTTAAACACATGGGTCAGCAGCGTTATTGGTCTGAAGTTCTTCAAGAGAGCCTTATCACCTTTCTTGAAGAACAATATCACTATACTTCTGTGCCATGTTTCCGGCGTTTTTCCCTCGAGGATGACGGAATAAAGTTGAATAAATGCAATGAATTGAATAATATTGACATCGACGATAACATTTTAAGAAAAGCTCAAGTTGTGACGTCTTGGGAATAGCAATTGACGAATTATTAAATTGGAAGCATCATGTAAACAGTGTCTGTAATAGATTAAATAGTTTTTCTTATGCTCTACACAAGTTTGTATTAGCAGCATCAAAATTATGGGTATGTGGAATCTGTGCTCCGGTATGGATTATTGATTTGGGGCAACAGCACAGATATAAATAAGGCATTTGTTGTCCAAAAAAAGTATATAAGAGCTATCTGTAGAGTGCCTCCGTATGAACCATGTCGTCCTCTATTTAGATCTCTAAACAAAAGGTATCTAAAGTTTGTTAGAGTTAACCACAGCTTATTTAAAGTTGCAAAAGATATATTTATTAGAAATTCCCGAAACCCATATCGCCTTGTACACGAAGTTACACCGAATTCTACTTTGTAATTAGCAATGTTTTTCGATGAGTATATCAATATTTAATAAAATTCCAAAACAAATTCAAAAAGGACTTGTATAAATGGCTATTGGAGCACTCCTTTTATTCTGTTAAGGATTTTTTAGAGTTTAAGGTAGCATAAGGTGCATGTTCATTAATACTGAACAAATTTGCATGCCTGTTAATACTGGCTAAACATGTGAGAGCCACTATGTGATGATTATCTTAAGACCTATCATTGTAACCATGTTTTAAGCAAATAAATATTCTATTCTATTAAATCGAAGTTTATGATTTTGGGGTAAAAAAATGTGATTAAAAACATCTCGCAGCACAAGCCTACTATTACTGTATGCGGAGCACAAGTGAAACGAGTTTCGGAAGTTCGAAATCTAGGGCTGTGCATGGACGAACATCTACGTTTTGAAAATCACGTTATTGGAGTCGTACGAAATTGACTTTACAGATTGAAAGTTATGTACAAAATCCGGAACTTTCTCCCAGTCGATCTACGCGTGCAGTTGTGTGAGGCTCTTATCTTGTCTAGGTTTAAACATGGTCACACTGTGTATGGTCCTCGGTTGCTCTTGTAGTGTGTAGCGCACACCTCACCCCGCACTTAGGGTATATAAGTAATTTAGGCTAAGTAATTCAATCCATTATACGACTGAACCTAAGACATTGAGTATTATTCCAACATCCCGTAAGCACCACATTGCATGGCGATCCGGTCAGTGCTGCCTCGTGGCAGCGCTGCGCGACGGGTACAGTTTAAATAAAAATATTAAAATAAAATAAAGTTAAGAAGAAAATCATAATATTTGAAGAGGAAGTTATTTGATAAATATGAAGACTTTTATATCAAAGAACAAATACGAAGAGTTTAAGACGTTTGGAAAACATTTTTTTAATTCAAGAATTATGAGGTTACTGAAATTGTTGAGGAATACTAATGTAAGGAATGATCAAGAGAAAAACTATTATGGCAAATAAGCAGACTAGAATGCAGCCGGGAGAGGTTGGCGACCTGGAGTGGCGCTAAGATCTGAGCGTGGATGATGGAGCTGGGAGAACGAATAGGCATGCTGGAGAAATGGGATAGAATCACGGAAAGTGGCGGAAGGTGCATTTAGTGAAGTGAAAGTGAAAAAGTGTTAGGGTAAAATAGGTACCTAGTAATAATATATTCGTATTTTAGAAATTACAATTAACAATATATACGCATGTTGACAATATGGCAAGAATTACAAAAATGTCACGAAACATTTACGAATTTTAAAATACGAGAAGGTAAGTGACGCACTGTCGTTAAAATGAAGATGTTTAAATATTTCCAATATTATCTTAGATTATGTAACCATGTACAAAAGATTGCCCCACATATACAAAACTGCTGCAATGCAACACATCTGATTTTGTTTCGTTCTCTTAATTAATTATATGCGACTAATGTCTATAAAGTTTTTTAATTAACCTATAATTCTTACTAGCTAGTGGTTTTAACAACACTGGTTAACTATATTCACAATTTTATTAAACTTATTTTGCATAAGTAATTCATAATTCTCTTAACATGTCAAAGAAAATTAACTAACTTTTTTTTAAATTATCTCTTCATTTCATTCGTAATTTCATTAGAATCAAATATCATTATGTAGGTCACAGTATTTTATTTAAAACGCAGTCAGTAACAACGATGAGCGTCGCCGAGATGTTGACGACGCAAAACGTGAGCGGTGCTAGGTTGCACATAGCGACAACGGGATTACATTTTAATGAATCACCTTTTAATAATTTCATTACAAGTGTACCTATAGTTTTCATAATTATCAAATCAGCGGTCAGCCTGTGTATGTGACAACAAAATGGGTATAGAGTTCTATTAATTAATTTCAGAAATTTTTTAATATTGATAAGATAGTTGGATATTTTAATGAAAACTATAAGTGTGGTAATTAGTTATTGGTATAGGTACACAGCGATGTATTAAAATATCCTTTTGTGTATACAGCACATTTAGGTACATTGTATGTGGAAAGGCATCGTTTGTGAAGATAAGTGGTTGTTGGTTTAATTATCAATTGGTAGATATGTTGAATGTGGTATTGAATGAGGAAAGTAAGACGGAATGATGAAGGTGACATAAGTAAAAAGTGAGGAAATGAAAAGATATTATGGAGGCATTGGTTTGCGAAGGTTGGGACTGTAGCTTAGATGAAGCACAGAGATAATTTGGATTGTTTTGGTTAGCAGGAACGAAAATGGACTGATCACCCATAAGTTATAACGATTTCTGCTAAACAAAAACTTCGAAGGGTTTGTAAATTTTGTAAGGACATGGAAAAGGCTTAATATACCGTCAAAGTATCGGGGTACATATAAAATAATGGTACGGTAAGGAGACGATCCTTCATTTGATCATGGCCGGAACTTAGTTTTCCCCCGTGAAAATGGTTGGAGACAGTTATAAGTCTTAAAAGAAGTGTCCCTTACTTAATGAATATAAATAATAATAATTATGAGTCGACTCATGAAAAGTAAAAAGTACCTTTATATAAAAATGAATGTGTATGTAAAATGAGTGGCCACTCAATAAAATAAAATGTGTGTGTACCTGAATTAAAAATAAATAGATGCGGTACTCGAGAAGTAACTGAAATAATATTAAATTATGATGACTTTGGATGTGTTTGTTAGAATTTAATGATTATATATGAAAGACGATAAATGAGAGAAAATGAACGCATAAAGAAGAAAAATGAAATTATTAGTAATAAATAATAATGAATAACTTTTGTAAGTGTGCTATTACTAAAATACATTTTTTTAAATCTATTTTATTATTTAAGTGCAATTTTATTAAAGGCGTGTGTCACTTGACCTCGTTTATGTTATTTTATAAAATTTGTCAAAAAACAATGTACTACCAATGTCAACATAGCAAATTGGTCACTTGTTATAATTAATGCATAGATTTATTGTTGTAATAAAAATATCTGTAATAAATTGTAAACAAAAAACATATAACGTGCCTGTATTTCTTTTTATTACTGTGTGATTGATGTTTTATAATATATCATATTCTCTATTTGTAAACCTTATGAGCAACCATTGTAGCAAGTTTATTAATTGTTTAATGCATTTTTTCTTGTTAAAATCATAAATTCATTGTTTTGTAAAAAATTAAAATCAACAACACATAATTGTGTAGGTACCTTAGTTAGGTAAGTACCTACCTATAATCATATATAAGAATTTTTTATCTTGACTATATTATCAGTTTATTATTAAATATGATTGTGTGCTCCGACATGTAACATATTATTATCTTTGCATTTAAGTTGATAATTTTCAATATCAATGTGTATATAGTTTATATTTTCACTTATTTCAAATATACTTATGTTAAAAAATTACTTGTAACGTAAGAATTTTTTTTTCGATAAGGGGGATGTGTAGTGTGTAGCGCACACCTCACCCCGCACTTAGGGTATATAAGTAAGTTAGGCTAAGTAATTCAATCCTTAATGTCTTAGGTTCGTCTGAACCTAAGACATTGAGTATTATTCCAACATCCCGTAAGCACCACATTGCACTCTTCGATGTCATAAAATTTAAACGACCCGAATATCTCCATGATAAACTGCTGTGGCGTGACTCGGGTTCTCGCTCATTTCGAGCGGATACTTACGTATTGGTACCGTATAAGCACCGTACAACGGCATTTAGGGGCAGTTTCCGTTATACTGCCACAAAGTGCTGAAATTATATTCCACCACCTCTTCGGGACTTGACGTTCAAACGATCTTATACTTCGGAACCTGCTCCTGGAATACCAGAAAACTGTCGCTTCGGGAACTCGCATTTTACCTCCTTATGTAGGCTAGAATGACTTTGGTGGAGTACTGCAAAGGTAGTTTCTATTTTCAATATCAATGTAGTATATTTATTTATTATATCAAGTATGTAGGTATATATTTATTAGTGTAATTATAATATGTATCTTTTTGAAATAATCATTAAAAATTTGCATTATTGTTTGTATCTTTCTTTAACCGTTCGCGTAACGCGCGTGGGATGCATGGGCTTTTCTGAAAACCAGCGCTGTGACAGGCATGAGCCCTCACAGCGTTATGCTGAGACTGGTCCATTTCGGTTGCCGTTACATCACTGGCTGGTCTTACGTAATTTTAATTTCATCGTAATAATAATTTACTGTACTCACCTTAGGTTAAGGATGTAATGTGGTACCGAATAAAGTGCTGTCTATGTTTATGTACGTCATGATGATATGGTGGAAAGTGTCAGCCGTGCGAGCGAACGGTCCAAGTGTATATCCACGTGGGAGCTCAATCGTCATCGCGTCATTGAGTATAATCTGTAACCTTTCATCGTTTCATGTGAGACATATGTGCCGGAACTTACCGGAAGACGTACCGTGGGTAGGTCTCCCACAATTCTGCCTGGTGATGCTCGCAAGGTACCAGCCAGTGGATGCAGAACGCAAGACCGGCCTTTGTGGAGATATTTGGAGGAGGTTTATGCCCAGCAGTGGGCGTCTTCCAGCTGATATGATGATGATATTTATAAAACTCTAAAAGAAACAGAGTAATGGAAAATGGCAACTATTTACCGTAATACCTACGATTTTACTTGGATTTCCTGTAATTTAAATGCTGAATCTCATTATCATTTTAGCGTCAGTATCCCGGCTGTGCTCTCGCGCGCGAAGGCCCGGTGTCCGCCTTGACCATGATCCAGGATTTGGCAAATTATGTAGTTGCAGTAGATCGACTTTCATTTGACTTTCGTAACCTTATTAACAGTGAATACCTACCGATACGATACCGATACCTACTCAAAGACGGAAACATGGGTATGTTTCCGTCTTTGAGTAGGTATCGGAATAAATTATTGTTATTTTTAATTACAGTTTTAAATAGATGGGTACGGGAGCCCGGCCAAGAATTTACTACGCCATGCACAAAATATCAGATGAAGTGAAGACATAGTGTCACAATATTTAATTTAATTTGAATGACGTAAAACTGTGAATTATTGTATGTCCGTGAGCAGACCACAGAGCTCACTGTATTCACTTAACATCTGTATATTATTTATATGTATACCAACCTGTGTGTCACAATAAAAGTATTTGAATTTGAATATAATTTATAGACATAGGACTTATTTGTTTAAAAAAAAATTAAATATGTAATCGTATTTATTTCTAAATAAATTTTCATTTATTGTTCTAATAATCGCCAATGTGTATTACACTACTAACATAGTAACAATTTCAATTTCTATGAGCAGAAACTCGTAGGTCATCAATATGGTACGTATCAATTGAGATTCAAGAAATGCTTAAAGGGTTTCCCACACTCCCCGCCCTCAGCTCATCCGTTATCCATGTAACACAGTCACCAGACGGGGTAAATGTTTTATAGGTCCATGGGGAACTGACACACTAGCTGTTAAAAGTGTCAAGTCAGACACTAGAGTAAACAGAGCGACCAAAATTGACCAATCATAGAGTCGTATTGAATGCAGTGCGTCTACCAAACCAAAAGCAAATAAAAATGCTTGATATAACGAGCACTGTATGGTAGCATTATAATTATAATTACTTAGACAAGTATAGCCGGCCGGGTTCTATCAGAAATCGAAATGATGAATTTTAATTTCTGTTACGGGTCTGGGTGTAGTATTTTCAAAAAGTATACAAGTAGTTTATCAGTTATTTGACACCCATAACACAAGCTTTGCGTGAATTTGTCCAAGCATATTTACTTCATTTTTATTATTTTTATAGTGGAGATAGGCCACCGTAAACGCTGCTGTGCAGCAGCAAATTCTCCTCTAAAACACCTTTTAGCACGGAGTAGATATACCCCTTGTTCTTAATGCGAGTTGGATCATCTGTTGATATCAATCGGATGTGGATATCGAATTTCTTCTAAATTATGCGCAGGTTTCCTGATGATGTTTCCCTTCACCGTAAAAATACGTTGCATACTTGCTAAATCGTTGTTGCGATTATGTATCTCCACATTGTCTTTCGTAACAATTCACAAATTGGTAGTATTTCCGTCTTTGTTACTTACATAGAGTACTTATATAAAACAATTTCAATAGAACAACAAATTAACGATGATACTAAATGCACATAAACCAATAGGGACTATATAATAAATGAAAAGACATCTGCGGCGCTGTTCTAATTGGCAACGGTCGCACGACCATAGTTGCATGACCGTGGCCAATAAGGACAACGCCTGAGGCTCCTGTCACTTTCAATAAAAAATTTTGACGTGACACGTCTTTAAAATCACACTAAGTACCAAGTCATAAAACTGGACCGTAACGAAAAGGTCTATATCGTCTTACCTTAATAACTGCAAAACGATTAGTCTTAGAAACATGAATCTAGTGTCATTGTTTAGTCAGCTCGTTATTTTGCTCTTGGGTTTGCGTCGTGGGCATATGGGGTGGCCTAGGAAGCTGCATTGAATGAACGAAACGCACCCTCCTGCGCATTTCAATTTAGTGTAACTCACGACTCACGTGATAGGGCGATAATTCTTACGTGTATTTATTTAGTTTTCCTACAACAATCGTTCCATATAAAATAGGTGTAATTTCGACAATATTTATAGTAAAAATAGGCAAAAACTGTAAAAATATATACGAAAATCAAATATGTCGCCCTCAGCACGTGCAAGAGCCAGCAATAAAATAAAATCACGGCTATGGTCGGAAAGAGGGGGCCATGGCCCACACGTGGGTACCCCAATGTCCGGCGCTAAGCGAGCAAAGTGGTTTCAAAAGCGTCTCAAAGCTGCGAAGCTACGCTTAGTAAACAACGTCTACTCTGCGAGCACAATGTCAGACTGGATTCTGATCAGTACTACTTAACTAAGGGGTTTAAAAAGCAAACTAAGGTTGAGGGGGTATAAAATGTAATAAATAAACGGTAAAAGGTAAATTTTAAGAAAAACAAAACAATAAACAATTACAACAATGAAACAGCATGAAAATACAAATTAAAATCATCAACCTTATCATAAAAATGGGTCCCTCTTTATTCATAAGTAACTTAAAACTACTTATTACACTATTGCAACAAAATAATACAGCATAAGCAGCGGCTCAGAGCTCTACAAAACTTTTTAGAAGCGGGTTGGTGCACAATTTGGATTAGTTTTGCTAGGTGGATGTATGGTGACTTCTCACACAGGGTTGGGGTAAGCAGGCGGAAATACAAAAAGCTGGTGATACTGGCTCTAGCTTGGGGATAAGTTGGCTTGCAGGGGCTCATGCAGGCCGCGATGCAGGGTTAAATATGAGATACTTGCGTGTAGGCTGTCTATCACCACCAACAGCAAAAGGCACAAGAAAAAGATACCCGGCTCTAGAAGTGGAGCACTCCCACCCTCTGCCGTGTCTGAGGAAGACGAAGAGGATAGAAACGGCTAGGAAAATGGATGGATGTAGACTAGCAGGAAGAAAAGCAAGGTTGTATAATATTTAGCAGGGAAAACTCACCTGACTTTTGTCAGCAAGCACTGTATTAAAAATAAAATCCACCACACAATCACCACTTGTGATTAAAAATGAATAAAAACTGTGAGATTAAATTATTTGGTTGAAAGTGAATAACAGGTCCAAAGAAAAAAACCAGAAGACTTCTCGCGCCCTAAGAGCCTTCAAAAATAGGGTACCTAGCACATCAAAATCATTTCCCCGAAACCTTTTAAAAAATATATAAATATGAAATAAAACAAACTAATAAAATAAGAGAGATAACATGGTGGAAAAATCATATCATGTTACATATGTTACGTACGACTACAACATGCAGAGCCCTGACGTAGCAGCCTTAGAAACAGGCACGAGGCAAATATGCTGACACCTCGCAACCTGATGAAACGCTGCCGCGGCCCGTGGAAAGTCACTCTTGATTTGAATTATTTCATCAAATAAAATTGTTTAAAAAAATTTGGGTTTTTTACGTCCTACGCTGTAGCCGGTTATAATTGGCGCAGTCGGTAGGATACTTGTGAAACGGTCCGCGAGACGCGTCAAGATTTCCTGAAAATTCCGCGATCGCGCATCTCCCGAGGGATATCCGCCCTGAGTATCCAAATCTACACACCGAGCTGCAGAAGGAGTATCCACACATCGATACTGTGAAAAAGGCCGAGATGAAATTTATGTAAGTACATTAAAATCTTTTAGTGTCTTGCTATCTTGTAATAGGTGAATGTCTTACTGCTGTCAAAAACAATAGAGGAATATTTGAGATTCATAATGCTGGCCGTAGTGATGTAATATTTTCTATGAATCATCCGGTATATGCTGAAGTATATAACGTAGAGTGCACACAATCTTGCCATATATCTGAAAGAGAGCGTGAGGTATTATCCCGCTTACGTACTAGCCATTTGAATGATGAGGAGCGAATAAATTTAGAGGTGTTATGTGCTAAATATGCTATATATAAACACATATACATGTTTTTTATTTAGACGGAGAGAATTTAACTTTCACCAATAAAATCAAACATTCTATTAAGACTACAGACGAAATGCCCGTATACACCAAGACTTATCATTACCCTTTTATTCATAGGCAAGAGGTACAGGTCCAAATTAATAAAATGTTGGAACAGGGTATCATCCGTCCTTCCGACTACGCTTGGAGCTCACCCATTTGGGTACTCCCAAAGAAAGCTGATGCATCCGGCAAGGTCAAATGGCATCTAGTGGTGGACTTCAGGAAACTGAATGAAAAAACACTAGATGACAAGTACCCTATACCCAACATTACCGATGTTTTGGACAAGTTAGGCAACTGCCAGTATTTCACAACTCTTGACTTGGCCAGTGGATTCTACCAAGTTGAAATGAATCCTACATACATAGCAAAAACATCCTTCAACGTAGAACATGGTCATTTTGAGTTTTTGCGGATGCCCATGAGCCTCAAAAATAGTCCATCTACTTTTCAGAGGGTCATGGACAATGTGCTAAGAGATTTACAGAAAACCGTGTGTCTCGTGTATTTGTACATCTCTTCAAGAACATATGAACAATCTTGAAAAGGTGTTCCAGAGACTTAGGGAGTCTAACTTCAAGATCCAAATGGACAAGTCAGAGTTTCTTAAATAAGAGACCGCCTATTTAGGTCACGTAATAACTAAAGATGGTATCAAACCTAACCCGGATAAAATATCGGCTATCCAAAAGTGTCATTAGGGCATTATAGAAAGTTTATCCCTGACTTTGCTAGGATCACAAAACCGATGACGCAATGTCTTAAAAAGGGATAAAAAATAACTCTAGAACAAAATTATACCTATTGTTTCGAAAAATGTTAAACTTTATTAAAAAACTATCCTATTCTACAATATCCCGACTTTAACAAGGAATTCTTAGTAACGACGGAAGCCTCTAATGTAGCTATAGGCGCCGTCTTATCCCAAGGTCCCGTTGGTTCTGACAAACCAGTATGTTTCGCTTCCCGTACTCTAAATAGCAGTGAAACGAATTATAGAACAATCGAGAAAGAGCTACTGGCCATAGTCTGGGCATCTAAATATTTTAGGCCGTACTTGTTTGATCGCAAATTCTAAATTTTAACTGACCACAAACCCCTTAAATGGGTTATGAATCTTAATGAGCCAAACTCGAGGTTAACAAGATGGAAGCTCAAGCTTAGTGAATATGACTACACGTACACAAGTATACAAGTCGGGCAAAGCTTATGCAAATGCTGATGCTCTATCTCGAGTACAGATTCATAACGAAGAGCTTAACTCTATTATAGACGAACTTTGTTCCGTTCTCCCAAATCCTTCTTAAAGTCCTCCATCCTTACATGAGTCATCCACAGCAACAGCTTACACAAACCTTGAGGATCCGATTTTTGAAATACTTATAACGGATGATCCCCTGAATAAATTATACAAACAAGTTATCTAATGATGCAGTCGTTTTACCCTTTATTTAACCAACTACGGTAATCCGTAGTTGGCATAATAAAGGGTAAAACGACTGCATCTAAACCTTTCGAAGCACATACTAGGACATGCATACAGGTTTCAAAATCCAATTTAGAGGAAGTTGTAGTTAACGCTGTTAAGGAATACGTTAACCCAAAATTAAGATCCGGACTATTAATTAATCCACCGCTCGAAATGTATTCAATCATACCCATACTACAAAATAAGTTTAACAGTTCGTCCATGAATATATCTTTAGTTACGTTCGTAATTACCACGAAGGTAAAACTAATCATCGTGGAATTAACGAATGCTTCCTATCGCTGTCTCGAAAATACTTTTGGACAGATGAAAGAGCAGATAACAAAGTACATTAACGAATGCAATGTCTGCGGGCAGGCAAAGTACGATCGAAATCCTATCAAACAAAAGTATCAAATTGTACCACCCCCTTCTAAACCCTTCGAAATTGTTCACCTCGACTTATTCAGCGTTGAGACTGAAAAGTACTTAACTATAGTTGATTCCGTCTCTAAGTATGCCCAAGCATACCATTTACGGGATTCGACGGCACTTAGAGTCGTACAAGCTCTCCTTACTTTTAGCACTCACCACGTAATCCCTATGACCATAGTTACAAAACGCGGCCCTGAATTTAATAATCAGTTATTAATGGAATTCATTAGATTACACAAGGTGCTTATGCTCCAAATGAAAATGGAATGGTAGAACGCTTACATTCAACATTATTAGAACATTTACGTATTCTAAAACTTAACCATAAAGGCGATTCTGCCATAAACTTAATGCCCTATGCTATTCTGGGCTGCAACAGTTCCATACACAGCTTCACCCACGCGTTCCATTAGATATTAATCTGTTCGAAAATTCCCTTCGGCACTATATACAAGATCATCGCAATAGAATGATAAAGGTTTATGATTTATTAATCGAAACATCTCTTGCCGAACTTCCACTACTGGGAACAAGCGGATTGCATACACCAGCTCGTCACCACACAACGTGTAGACCGATCCTGTCAGCGAACTGCTGTGACCCTCAAATCGGAAGCTGTAGAACAACTTGACGACAAACACTATGTTGTAAGCTTTCCTAAGCCAACAAAAGTTCGATTATCTAGGGAAGCTATCTAGCTATAATACCCAAATAATGTCAGATTCAAACTAGTTTATTTACTATAATTAATAGCAATGATTGTACCAATAGACAAGTTCTTAAGATAACATCATACAATAAGTAGGAAGATTAAGCTCAATTCAATAAACTTACAAAGTCTACATAAAAGTAACGCTGAAATATCTATGGAAACACCATTAACCATAGATAAGACTCCGATTAGCAGCGTATATCACACCACCATACCGATATACGTCATCATATTCAGTGCAGTTGCACTTATTACTGCGCTTGCACTTCGTCGTTACATCCAGGCAAGGAGACTTCACGAAAATGAAAATGAAACGAAACAAATCTCGATGCCAGAACACCCTTATGCGGAGGTCCAGGTCAAACCGGACCCTTGCCCTTCAAGAAATCCATCAGCTTTATTCTCATTCCTTTCTTCGAAAAAGCGCTGATCTTTAGGAGGGAGGTGTTACGTACGACTACAATATGCAGAGGCCTGACGTAGCAGCTCTAGAAACAGGCACGAGGCAAATATGCTGCCAGCGTTTCATCAGGTTGCCGGCTGACAACGCGCAACCTGATGAAACGCTGCCGCGGCCCGTGGAAAGCCACTTTTGTTACTCACATCGTACAGTTGTCAACTACTTTTAGTTTAATTACAGTTAAGTTTTGATTTGAATTCTTTTATCAAATAAATTAGTTTAAATAAATATGGGGTTTTTTTACGTCCTACGCTGTAGCCCGTTATAATTCATAGATAAATACTAAATAAATAAACATAACTAGTAAATAAAAGAAATACACATACATAAACTACAGGATAACTTGACATTATACCTTAACATTGGCCAATATCTGGCAACGGAGAAAAGTGGCAACACTGCGCTCGACTGACACTTCCTGACTTGCGCAGGGAGTAGGCGTCTACCGCGAAAACACAGGATAGAGCGCCTGAAAGGGATAGATATATAAAAAATAGATTAGGAAAAAAGAGATAAAAGAATTTTAAATACATTTTGAATTTGCCAAAGGGACGTGCTAGGCTAAGGAAACGTTCACAAAAATGCAACGTTACAACAACCATATCTGCCATCGACCCCGCGAGCATAGACGTTTCACGTTAAAACCAACGGCCGTGAGTACCGACACAGCCCCACCCCATTTTTTTAAATATGTAGAAAATATTTTATATCGGTTTAGTTACACGAAAACAAAACGATACTCAAACACAAACGATACTCAAACACAAACGATAAAGATACGACAACATAGTACTACATAATCGCACCAGTACGTTGATTACAATTTGGCCTTTACCGACGGAATTCAAACGTGCCTCGGCGTTATCAACATACAACTCAGTTTTCCGATTATTTCACCTTGTTTTTAAAACAATACAGTTTCCAGTCTTTCGCGACCTTTGTTCTGTAATTCTTAGCTAGTTATAAGACACATTCTATAAACAAATCATTTCAGTTAAGAAACTTTAACCATGCTTCGTGTTCGCTTTAGTTCTGATATGTTAATAATATCTATAATGTAAATATGGTACGTGGAAACCAAATTTATTGCTTTCTCAATTTTTTAATGATATGGACAGTATCAGTGAACGCCAAAGACGAGATTTTCAGTGCTACAACCTCTCTAGAAAAATTATTCGATACACAAAAACATGTTATAGAAAGTCTGGAAGATTATTTAGAAAGGGAAACTAAAAAGTTGGACAATATGACAAAGTAAGTACTAAAAATTTACAATTTAAATGTTTTAAAAGACTCGAACAAATACAAAATATGGATTTTTGAAACACGCCTCGGGAAAAATTACGAATACACTACCATATGATGTGTTATTTTGCTAAATCATTATCATTATAATTTTTGTTTTGTTGTATTATTAGTCTATCTTTAGGTTACCAGATTTCACTGGTGAATGGAATGCCTCTTGCTACTAGTACATGTTTATTTGGATTACTTTCAAGTTGCTCTTTTGCTAATTATTATAGCCACCGAAAAAATTTCGGGTACTTATATAACGGTATACTCCACTTCGTTCTCGAGTTTTTGGATATTATTTGAAATTAACTTATATGAGGCGTGTATTAGATCTCAGAAAATGAATAGCTTTGTCCAACCTGCCAATGGATCACCCCACTCACTACATAACTGCTATAACCGAATAACGCCTGGTACGACCGATGCGGCGAGTACAATATCTATGAAATGCTTTTCAGACTTCTAAATAAATGTAAAATAGAAGATGAAAATTTAACATCAGATTTTATGGGGAATCCCTTCAACGTATTTCGAATGCTCAAATGGTTGATATACGAAAACAATTTCGCGGAGCGAGAATCCAGAATGCATGCAAGTAAGGCAATATTGCTTACAAATTTGTGAGATTTCTCGCTATTCTCATTGTAAAATGCAAAAACTATTTTTGTTTTAATTTATTTTAAACAAAAAACAAAAAACTATTTTTGTTTCAATTTACATTATTGTTATTATTATTGTATTTTTATATTTTATTTTATTTTATTGTAATTATTTTATATTGGGTTTTATATTGCCTTTAATACAAATATTTTAAAATTCACAGCCTTTCATTTAGATCGTTACAAAGAGTATCCTAGTGCTAAAGACCGGATTGGCGCAGCTGTATGCTTAGCTAGACTTCAAAAGACATACCTGTTAAACATCACAGCAGTAGCTGATGGTGATTTGGAAGGGATCGCAAGGTATTATATGGACTTTTTGGAGATTTTACGGCCACGTACCGGAAGATGCAGCTTGGGTAGGTCTCCTACAAGGTGGTAAAAATCGCAGGTACCAACTGGATGCGGAAGGCACAGTACCGGCCTTTGTAGAGATCTCTGGGGGAGGCCTATGCCCAGCAGTCAGTCTGTGTGATTTTCCGCGGATATGATGATGATGATGATGAAGCTCTTTAACATTTTCAGCTTCTACGGTGATGTGTGTGTCTAAAATACTCGTATGGGCGAATGTGATATCTTACTTTCAAACTGTCCGCTTGGTCCACTTCCTCATTTATCCCTACTAACACATTTTCCAGTGAAAGTATTTTCATTATTAGATGGCAGGCCTCGCCTGTATGTTTGATAGATACTTTCGCCAATCCAAGGAGTGAAGATTCCTAATCTTGTAATGAATTCTTTTCAATGTCATTTGTTCTAAAATGTAACTTGAAATGATTTTCACTACGGCCACGTGTATTAAATAAAAATTGATAAAACATTAAGTATGCGACAAGGATATAATGAGCATGGCATAAGTGGAACAAATATGCTGCTAATAGACAGACATACATTTTATTTGGCAATAACTATATCAAACAAGTTGTAACAATACTGATACTACTGAAGAAAAGACACTGACACTTCACAGAAATAAAATCAGTGCATAGCGTTCTTAAAGAAAGTCTAGGTTCGGTTTATTTGATTAATAATCAATTATCGTTTTCTGAGTCACCAAAAATACATTAATCAAACATTTTAAATCTTGGCTGCTCTCGATGTAGGCTCTGGTGTATGAGGTGTGACGCTGGGGGTGGCTGCCTATGTGCTTCATTTTTGTGTTTCTTCTGTTCTTTTTTCTTTCTCTGAATTTGTGTGTGTAAGTAGTTATTTATTTTGTAGGGTGTTTCAGAATAGCAGGGGTGTGTGCCTTGTTTCTCGCTCCTTTGAGCCATAAGTCTATTTATTTTTCATCATACATTATTTACATTGCGCTTTTGTTGTGATATATCTATAATAGATTTAAATGTGTATTTTATAAAAACTTTTATAACACATAGAGCTCACGCCTGTGTCCCATAGGTGGGGTAGGCAGAGACTACGGACCGGCATTTTGCTCTGTCCTGACAACACAACAGAACTCCCTAATCTCGCATATATCCACAACTCTTTTCATACATCTCCTTCTATTCTCATATCTTTGGACCCCAGCTTTTAACTTATTATAATATGATAAATAAGCGATTATTTGGTTACAGTCCACCAATATCGTCAGATGACTGCGCTGAAATCGGTAGCGCTCTGTTAGAAGCAAAGGATTTTGAGAGCGGTATAGTGTGGACAGAAGTAGCTTATAAAAAATTTAGGAAAGAAGACGAAATGTTTAATGAATCCCTTATGCGTCGTATCGCTTTTCAAGCAAGTCAACTTTATTTTAGCGTTGGTAAGTGATTTTAGATCATCATTTTGGCCCGGTTGTGCTCTCGCGCACGAAAGCTCGGGTTGTCCATGATCCAGGATTTGACAGATCAGGTAATTACAGTGACGCGACTGCCATCTGACCTCCGTGACCCTGCTACTAAGGTAACCTGACCACATTAGACCAGTTTTAGAAACTTAGAATAATTTTAGTTCACAATTTTCGTTATTTTTAGGGTTCCGTACTGAAAGCGAAATGGAGATTTAATGTTGTCGCTCAGTATCTTTAGAAGCGTATCAGCCAAATATGTACGAGAACTTTTCACAGAATAAGTATTTACTTGGCCGCTTTAACAATAAATATAAAAAATACAAATAATTTAAAACGAGTGACTCCCATACAAGTGTAGGGGGACGTGAAAACAAAATATTTTTTTACACGAGCGTATCATTGTTTTGATTTTGTTATGTAGATAAAAACTGTATTTTGTAGTTGTAATATATTATAAAACAAATCTAAACGAAAATCAGCTTTATTTCCAAAACTTTGTTCCGAAGTATTTTTAAACTTCACGATGATCTACTTATGAGCTTAAAATTTTGTGATAGTTTATTATTGCGTATATTTTACCAACAAATACCAATATTTGTATTGTAATCTCAATACTTCTTATAAATTTTCTCATTTTCCTTTTACAAATCAACTTCATTGTGCGGCCAAACGCGTAATCACCATTTGGTACAGAACCCGAAAATGTGCTGTGTAGTATGTGTTGAATATTATGTCGTATCTGCGTATATTTATCACATCTCTCTTTTTGTAGGCCTGCTTCAAGGGATTTCTTTACAGAAATAAGTAGTGCCTGTTGTCTAATACCTAATTTCGTATATTTCGATGTCCCCTTTTGTTTAAGTTGGTAATGTAAATAAATAAACGTCCCCCTTTAAGATTGTGATAAAAAAAATGTACCATCTATTTAATTTATTGTGTACAATAAATTGTTAAATAAATGTGCCAAAACCGACATGCACTTTATATCAATATCACTTTTTAGATAATCTGGATATGGCGTTAAAATACATTCGCATCGCGTTATCTGTTACGGACCCGAAATCCAGAGAATACCAGAGCTACACTAGAACAAACTCTTTATTTCAAGATTTGGTACATGAAGAACATGTTGATAAGGTAAATTTTACTATCGCTATGCAAATCAATGTAATGCAATTTTATGAGAGGTTATCATTATACTTATACCGCTGACAGGACATCAAATACAAATACAAATCTTTATTTTGGATATATTGTACGGAACCCTGTACAATTTAGAACCGTGACCACATGTACACGTCGACAACCGTGGTAGTCAAACACTGTGCTACGTATGCCAGCGCCCTCCACTAGTGCAGATAAATTAAAAAAATTAAAAAATATGTTAATCTGAAGAAAAGGATGAGGAGATACTATTAGTTTGTGTGTGTGTGTGTGTGTGTGTGTGTGTGTGTGTGCGTGCGTGTGTACGTGCGTGCACTTAGAGAGAATACAGATACAAACCAGAAACCAAACGATTAGGTTGTGGTTTTTAGTATGTTTTCTGTATCCACATAGTTTAGTCCAAACAGATGCATTCGAAGTTAATTATTGCAGCTTATTTTATTGAAAAGGTACTAATAATCTCATCAGGCCTGAGAAACACATTTTTTATGTCATACGGTAGACAAACAGGAAAGCAATGATAGAAAGCGGTCACCGTCGCCTACAATGGATATCAGCAACACCAGGGACGTTGCCAATGCGTTATCCGCCTCTAAAGACATCTCTCATATACCTCTTCAACATATCATAAGATTATAAATCTTATTATATGGCTAACATTAAGTACTGCAGGCGAGCAGTCTGATAGTCTGTCATAAGGTAGGCACTAAGGTATAAAAACTAAATATTTCTAAATTAAAAAATTAATTGATTTTTAAATCCCTGTTTCCAGATACATAGCAGTGTAAGAAGTGTAAAGAAGAGTAATGAAAATAAAATAAAATCTAAAGAAATTACCCACAACGCGGTTGAAAATGAAGAATATTATAGTCACTGTCGCCACGAATTTGAAGTAGCCAGAAAAGTGAACAAAAAGTTAGTATATAAGTAAAGTGAGTTTATAAAAAGAGTAAAAACTGACGACTATTGATGGTAACGGTTTATTTAAATCAAAGAAATACAGAACTAAACTCTAGGTAAAGAATAAAACTTCTCTGATCAGATGACCTTGCCTTCATGGACAAATGAACATAGATAAATAAATAAATAAAAAGTAAATTTCTTCATGTAATATTTACTTCTTTGATAAAAACTACCTCAAAATAAATCTATTAAACTGATTTTAAATGTAAAACAGATGAACTTATCTAATTACTGAGGACGATGATCTTCAAAATCGTTGACTGAACTGTTTTATTTTGGCGATTTCGTTCTATAGTTTAGGTTGGGTTCCACAAAAGAATAGCTTGAAGAAAGAATAAATGATATTGAAAGTGATAAAGCCCAATACTGATACGGATATAATACAACAGAGTACTGGTGGATGTCGTGTAAGGCGGGGATTCCAAAGACCCAACCCCTTTGATTACTGTTTAAACACTGCAAAAGGTATAATACTAGAGAGGTAGAAAACATAACCTAACCTACTTAGGCTTAGGTATAACTAAAATTGCCTGTGCGACGTTTACTCCGTACATAAAGATTTTTTTAAATCGGTCCAGTAGTTTTTGAGTTTATTTATTATAAAACAAACAAAAATACAAATCTTTTCTCTTTATTATATTATAGTAAGTATGATCCGTCCAGACTGACTTGTCTTATTTGGTGAACAAACAATACCCAAAATCACGACTTGCGGCATCAATCACGCTACGTACATTGTGTTTAGATGTGTTGATTTATAAAAGAAACATGTCTAACGTGAATTTTAGCGAATACTGCTGCAAATTATCCATTTAAATAACTTCCGTGACAAAATAAGACAAGACAGTCTAAACAGATATTATGTATAGATGTAAATATAATTAAAGACATTTACCGATTTGACTTTTGTAGATTAAAATGTATTTATTCAAGAGGCACCCATCCATTTCTTACGATAGCACCGATTAAAATGGAGCAGTTATACTTGAAACCGAATATTCAAATTATGCACGATGTTCTCACAGATGATGAAATTGAACACCTAATAAATATTTCGAAAATTCAGGTCAGTATTTTACATACATACTTAAACATGTTGGCCCTAGTAGATCAATTTATATGTTAAATAATATAGATAGGTCCCAGGTTCGATTTTCTAACACCCATAACACAAGCTTAACTTACTTTGGGGCTGACTCAAGCATTAAAAAAAAGGGTCTTACTCACGATTAGCTATGACCGGAGTCGCTTAAATAATAATAATCATCTTGCCGCCAATATTCCGGTTGTGCGCTAGCCCGAGATCCGTCTTAATCACGATCTAGGATGTGATCATGGTTAAACATTCTGAATGTGCGGTTTCCTCATAATGTTTTCGCTCACATGCTCATGCATCGTTGGTATTTAACTAATGTATGATCCTCTTTAACTTATGTTAGGCGAGTCCGGCAGAGTGTGGTACTGAAGTAATAATAAAGAACACATTTACGATATCGGAATTAACGGATATATACCTACTTAGTTACAATTATCTATCAACCTGAGTCGAAGCTTCATCTAATTCGGATATACATACCTACTGTTAGTTAATGAAAATAACAACCCATACAATTAACTTCACGGATATTCTATAATGAAACGTAATATATTATCATCTAATCCAATTAGTTTACTGTTGTATTTGAATTTATCTACTTGATTGAAAATAAGTAAACAATAAACTGTAAAAATTGACAGTTGTGTATGGTGTTAACATTTGTAAAGAACGTTCCATCTCTGTAGAAAATGTTATGTATTCTTCTATTCGGACATGCCCAAAATGGCAACACTATTTTTTGCTTTAAATCTGGCTCATTATTATTCTAGTGATCTTATAATAAACAACTATTCTGTATGTTGTTTAACAATTATGTTTTTATTCAATACACAAAGTAAAACACCATACTTCTGAGTTTAATTCATCGAACGTCCTGACAAATCTCGTTCAATTCTATCTCATTAATCGAATTTCAACATTCCTCAAAAATCATTCGTACATAGTACCTACTCAAGCCACCTACCTACTCATAAGTACAACATTCAATTTTCCAGTTAAAAAAATCCACTATCACTGGAGCACATGTAGATTCACCCGACACATTGATGACTAGAACCAGCAAATTGACTTGGATCCCGGACGACCAATCCGCGGTCGTCGCCCGAATCACACGTCGTGTGGCCACAATGACAGGCCTCAGCGTGGATTTCTCCGAGCCTTTGCAAGTGGCAAATTACGGGATCGGAGGCCATTTTCACCTCCATATGGATGCTAGTCAGGTAAGTTGAGCAGTCGAAAGAAAAAAGAAAACATGTTGGCGTTAATGTGTCAGTTGTGCTCTCGCATGCGAGGAACCGGGGTCCGCCTTGAACATGATCCAAAATTTGAAAATATTTAAAATTAAGTAAAATCCGAATTTTTCAGTCGGTTATGTTATATTTCTTCCTTAAATTCATTTTATTTATGAGACTATTTTTTGTTTCAGATATTTCGGAATCATGAAAGAGGGCATAGAATAGCCACTGTTCTGTTTTATGTAAGCTTTGCTCGCAATTTCATCTGCGTGGAATATTTTTTACTTTCCAGACACTTTTCTGTCAAATTCCTATTCATCCGGTTTCCGCGGGAATTTATTTTGCTTTGGCTTGATAATTATGTATAACCAACCTATCATACCTAGTTTGTTTGTTCTGAGTAACTGTTTCACTTGGTCGAGAACTTTGCCAAAGGAAGTTTCTCCCACGCACATTAAAGTTGTGGAATGAGGTCCTGGAGAACTTTTCGATTAGGAGTACAACATGGTGTTCTTGCGTGGGTGATACTAATAATCATCAGGCAAGCCATAAGCTTGTTTGTCATCTTGGTGATCTAAGAAACCTATTGATATCAGCATGCCATAGAATAAAGATTCTTTTTAAATTTTTTAGCTGACTAACGTGGAGCTGGGAGGCGCGACAGTGTTCAAAAATGTAGGAGTAAGCGTTACACCGAAGAAAGGCGCAGCACTGTTCTGGTACAACCTCCATTCTTCGGGTGACGTCGATTTGTCGACATACCACGCAGGCTGTCCTGTGCTTTATGGACAGAAATGGAGTAAGTATTTTGGAGTATTAGTATACGGACAGGCGTAACACTACTCAATCGAGTACGTAACGAGTAGATTTGTGGCAGTCTTGGCGTGAGAGACATCGCGGGCAATATTGAGGAGACTCGTCTGCACTTGTTTGATCACCTGCTGCGTAAGCCAAGGGATACGTGGAAAACAGGTGTCTAAACCTATCGGTATCAGGAAAGAGATCCTGCAAGAGGCGTAGGAGGCGCTGGATTGACATCGCCGAGTCGGATGCGAGAGCCAATGGCTTACGACGGGAGGATGCCGAAGACCGGGCGAAAAGTCTTATAATGTAATAATCAATTGTAAACTATAGACAAATACAATATTTCTATTCTATTATATTTCCTACAGTATATCTGGGGCTTACACAGTGATTTTTTCCCAATTAATAGACAATTAATGAAAGAGCCGTATACCGTCTACAGAATTTATTTAGAACTAACTAAACGCTGGTAGAAATACAAACATGTATTTATACCGACG
The DNA here is from genome assembly GCA_907269095.1 of Blastobasis adustella. Lineage (NCBI taxonomy): Eukaryota > Metazoa > Arthropoda > Insecta > Lepidoptera > Blastobasidae > Blastobasis > Blastobasis adustella. The sequence goes on along the minus strand of OU026115.1, from coordinate 3,868,129 downwards.
TTATAAACATATCACACAGTACGTGACCAAACTAGCGCAGGCGAGCCTCCCCAATCTTGTCCGCGATGTCTCTTACGCCAAGATAGTTCAAGTCGCCGAATTCAGTTTTCGCGACCAGCTGCTGGGAAGCACAATCAGTGCTGGTGCAATTTTTAACTACAATATTAAAATTATAGAAACATTGCGTAATTTAGTGGATTGCGTAACAGCATGTTTTTGTTCTAAGCGTAACTCCCCATTTTGCGGCATTGAGAAAGTATATGTAAATGGTCAACGCGCGTTAAAGCAGAAGTTTCAGCTGCATAATTACCTACCTTTGTTACCTACAGGTGGAGACTTGTAATTGGCTTCCTGTTAACTGTATAAGATATCAATCGCAATGTTATAGCTGTAAGTCTTCCGAAAATAAATAAATAAATATAAGATGTGTCTATACTAAATATAGCACATATACGTCGTCTGTTCAAAAAGTATCGTGAATTTTGTATTTTACAAAAAGTATTTTTTTATTCATGAATATCTATGTTGTCCCTTTTAATGTTTCCCCCCTTAGATATAATACACTTGTGCCAACGTTTTTTCCAATCCTCGAAGCACTTAAAAAATTTTTTTTGTGATCTTGATCAACTCCTCCTTCGATGCCGTCTTTATCTCTTACCTCTTCAGTTTTGGGAACAGGAAAAAGTCACAGGGGGCCAGGTCTGGGGAATATGGTGGCTGCGACACCATTACTGTGTTGTTTTTGGCCAAATATTCGCGTACAAGCAACGATGTGTGCGCAGGGGCGTTATCATGGTGCAAAAATCAGTTTTTGTTCTTCCACAAATCCGGGCGTTTCTGGTGGATTGATTTGACCGTACTGCCCTGTGGCAAGAACTTATGGTGCATTACGCCCCTGCAATCGTCTGTTGTTAACGTGCTCGGGCGTCCAGCACGCTGTTCATCCTTCACTTCTTCTCGGCCCTCTGAGAACATTTTGTACCACCGATAAACGTTGTTTGGTCCAAGGTAGCTTCACCATATACCGCAGTCAACATTCGGAATGCGTCCGCGTACTTTATTTTGTTTTTCACACAAAATTTGATACAGATTCTTTGATCCATTTTTTGGAATAGACAAAAATCGAAGACGAGGCAAAACATATCCAAGCAAAATAGCTGTCAAAAGTGAACTAAACATTCAAAATGACCGACCTTGTGAGCATAAGTAAGGGACACAAGTACCAGCATAACTCTACAAAAAAAATCAAAAATGAAATATACGTAGCCCGCGGAAATTCAAAATTCGCGATACTTTTTGAACAGACCTCGTATGTTCGGTGAGTCGGTCCCCCGCTAGCTCTCTTCCCTGGCTAATTTACTTTGTGGGTGGAAAACTATGTTCCGTATATTTTAGAAGAATTTAAGTAGGTTGACCTTATTACAAACTGAACGAAATATAATACTTTGGTAATTATTTATTAAAAATTATTTATATCCGTGATACGTCAGTCTCCACCCAAGCATTTAAGTATGTATATTATTTCAGTAGCGACAAAATGGCTGTTTCAAAAAGGCAATGAATTCCTGGCACCCTGCAATCTTAAGAAGGAAAAAGGATATAAAAAACAGATTTTGGCTGGCACAAATTTGTTAAAGAAGTTAAAAAAGAAGAAGACGAAAAAAATAAAGAAAAACCAATGAAATATACTAGAATCAAACAAATTATAATTATCTTTACATATACCTTATCCATACACAGCACAGCATACATTATATTTTTTCAAAGGGGAGCCAAGTAGTTGAAAATTTCTTTAATTAATCAAGTTATTCTGCCGAATGTTAGTACATTTACTGTCACTTTTTTGTCGTCAAAGAAGACAATAAATGCAAAAATAAAATTTAAATATACTTAGTTTCATATAACCACTTGATTATTTAAGATATGTATACAATTAATATCTACTTGTTAAATATGCCTGGTTACTATGGCTTTAGTAAAAAAGGCAAACAAGCACTAATTTTAAATCCAGCTTAGACTCATTATACAATATGAGTGAATTGCAGAAGAACTATGAAGTAGGTAGAGCAAATAGTGAATAGAGATAGCAATAATTGTAAATCGGTCGGAATAAATCGCAGTGCCAAAAATTTCAAAGGCCGTGCCTTGAAATATCGCAGCAAATGAACTATCTTCATTTTCTTCTTTTCATCTGGAAAATTGACATAGAAATAAAAAATATTTAAAAAACCATAACAAATAAACGAAAACTAAATTATATTTATTAAGCAATAAAGAGTTTACATACATACATACTAAACCTTAAAAAATAAAAAAGTCATCCATATCACAGCCCCCCGGAATGGTGCCCAGAAAGCTGGCTCGTTGGATAGCAAAACTTATCCTCTGTTCGAGGAACGAGCCAGCATAGAAATTGGGTTTAAAGTACATTAACTATTATAAATTTCTAATTTTTTCGCGTCTAAATGCGGAGCAAGCGGTGAACCGATGGAAAGAAATCACCGCCGCCCACAGACGATGATTATTTTATAACCTAGTTTTTTAACAATACAATATGAGTGAATTGTAGCAGAACTATGAAGAAGGTAAGCTTAATTATGGTGAATAGAGGAGTAACAATTGTAAGTCAGTGGGAATAAATGTAGTGTCAAAAATGACGAATTCCTGCCTTGAAACAACAAATGAACTATATCCATTTTCTTATTCTCTTCTGGAAAGTGGACACATAAATTGGTTTTTAAACTTCGAGTCTTTAAGTAGGTTTACTTACTAAAACTTACAATCAAATCTAAAAAAAGCGTGTATACTTTCAATTAACTGGTAATAATAGAGTTTGTTAATTGTGTTGATACCTTACCTATTTCCATCATTATATCTTCATTGAAGACTAACTCGATTGCATCCATTTCGCTGTTTATCATCTCAGAAACGATAGCTGGCAAAGTAATTTTTAATATAGCATGTACTCCAAATGGAATATGGGTCAACACCACTTGCCAATGGCCCTAGAAGTATAGAACGAAATAATTAGATTTAATATAAATAATGGGTACAGTTAACCAAAAATACAAAATTTTCATAATTTAACAAATATTCATATTTAAAAAAATATACATTTAAAATTCAAAATTTAAATTCTAGACAAGATGTTTTTACAAATCTTGGAATGAAAGAAGGTCCATATATATATTGTTGAAATACAAGGTCATCGAAATAGAGCGTCGGTGGCCGAAGCCGCGAGCCGCGAGCAACGAGCAAAAATCAAACATGTTGGATCGCCGGCGAACCTATTCCGTGATTTTACGCGTACTTAGGTTAACACACAAGTGAGCAAGTTTGTCGAGCCACAAGTTCGCGTACTTACTCGCACGTCTGTCAGCTACTTTTTTTTTTAGATTATAATCGTGGTGTTGTATACTTACAATAATATAGATTAAGTACCAAAAGATCCAACTTATTAGCGGCAAGTCAATAGTGAGTTGTATAAGTAACTGCAAATAAACGTATTAAAAATTAAAACATTCTTACTGATAAAGGTTTGAGTTTATTATATTTAATGACATTCGGCGATACCATTTATTACTGACCAATAATACATACTTTAGCTTAATATTTGTGAAATAATTTTAGAAGTCAGACCAATTGTTTCAAAGATATTTAACATCTGTAATCTTACTAATAAATGAACAAAATTCTAACATATGTATAAAAATTTTTTTTTTACTTTTTGAAAGACCTAATGTGAGGTCTTTAAGAAACTTTATGCTAAATTTAACGGAAATTTTAAATCTAATCACATTCAGCATCTACATTTGCATATCCGCCATAGTAAGAAAATATGTTGTCTAGACAGACAATCTTCTTACAATTTAGACAGGCAGGATATATTTCGCACTATTTTTGAATTTTATAACTCCGTGAATTTTAGTAGGTGACCCTTCTAAAGGTTCTCCAGTAAATTATCTTATTGTCTTGCGCATCTCTCTAGGCAAACGAAACACATCTTCGCAGGCGTCCAAGTGATCGTTTAGAATTATTTTCTAAGCCTAGTAAATCAGTAAAAAAAGTAAATCAGTAAAAATACAGTATTTTTGCCTTTTATTCTTTCGAACAGTACCTACACTTGTCAAATTATGGTCCTTGAGATGGTAAATCAATTAGCAAATAAATAAATGCATAAACGTAATTAGCACAAAATGGTTAGATCGAATGTATGGTTGGGTCATATTTACCCCGTTTGACCTTTGACCGCTTGTAACCTCATTCATTTACTGAGGAGAACGAGTCATTAATCACTTTACAACTTTAACTATTCCTTTTACAATTTGTAATTTGCTCACATTTTTACCCATAACGGATGCTTGAAAATCTGAATGACAATTAGGTCGAGGTTAGACTGAATTATATTAAATAAAGCTCATAGTACTTACTATTTTTCTATACAACGGTGCAATTTTGTCAATAAGATTGACAATAGCCTTGTATTGTAGTTCAAAATTCTTCAACGTCACTCCTGAATCCAATTGCTGTCTTAGTTTTCTAACGCACAAGAGTATATGGTAAAATATGACAATCTGTGCTATGGCGACAAGATCCGGACTAAAATAAGCTATTAGCAATATCAGAATGGAAAAACAATTGACTTCGCAAATAGGATTGTATTCGTAATGACATGTACAATAAATAGCAAAACCTTTGATGAGAAATCCAATACAAGGGTAAATGATAGTCACAGCTAAAATGGAGTTGCTCGTACCAGATAACTTATATAAAGAGTTACAATCCTCGACTAATTGGCATACGGTGTATGTGGCGCATTTTAAAGTTAAAGAATATAGCATAAACTGGATAACTGTAAACACTGCGTCATCATACATGGAGTATAGGATTATTGTACATAACTGTACAATGAAGTAAAAAGAAGCAAAAATGAAGTTGATATACTGAACCGGCTTTTGCCAATTCTTCTTAACTAAAATGCTGACACCGAAATCTAAACCAAAAAACTGGGAGACAAAGAAGAAAATTACTAACAACTTGGAAATTTTAGTTTTTTTGTTATCAAATTTTTGTAAAACAATTCTGTTTTCTTTTAACAAATACATTGCGTAGCGTTAACGTGTGGTGACTTGTTACAGTACGTGTCCTTGTTGAGTTGGTACTCTAACAAATGAGCATTTGGTTGTCTTCATTTATGTGAAATGGGTATTAAGAGAATACGTATTTTTCTTTTGTATTGTTGGTATTGTAACTATATTCGCTATCGTTGCCTGTCTGTTTTTTTATATTAGTTTTATTTTTAAATTATTTATATGTCTATATATTCTATCTGTCTAAATCACAAATATTATAGTTTATAGTTCTTGTATATTATATATATACAAAAACTTACTTTTAATAAGTAATTTTTTAGGTATCTCTATATGTATAGTATAAAATAAAGTCGCTTTCCGCGTCTGTCTGTATATCCGATAAGTGCTCTTAAAACTAGCAACGGATTTTGATACGGTTTTCGTGATCAGTTAGAGAATTTTTTCTGGAATGTTCTTTTAAAAGGATATTATAATACATACACATCTTAAACAGTAAAGTTGTAGGTTAATTGCTTGAAATAAAAGTCAGTATGCTTTTTTCAATTCTATAATCTTTTTTTTCGAAAACACACTCAAACCGACAAAAAATTTAATGGAACCCTAAAACAGTTTCCGCAGAACGATACAATCCACATGAATTGTCTAGCAATGAACCTAAAATTAAGGTAAGTGATAGCTTCTAAGTAATTAGTTTTGGCTGCAAAGATAATTAATTAATTGATAACACCTATCTATACTATCATCTAGTATATCAAATGAAGTCGAAATATTTGTGTGTTTTTATTTAATACATTTGGATTATTGTGAATACTCTAATTTCTATTCGTACGTATCCAAACAATCCATTTTTAATCCTTAATAAGGTACAGGGAAATTATATACTAAGTTTTATATAACCACTTGTTTATTAAAGATATGTATACAATTAATACTTGTTAAGTACTGGCTACTATGGATTTAATAAAAAAGGTAAACAAGTACTAATATTAAATCCAGCTTAGACTCATTATACAATATGAGTGAATTGTAGCAGAACTATGAAGTAGGTAGAGCATATGGTGAATAGAGATAGCAACAATTGTAAGTCATTCGGAATAAAACGTAGTGTCAAAAATTTCAAAGGCCGTGCCTTGAAATATCGCAGCAATTGAACCATGTTCACTTGCTTCTTTTCATCTGGAAAATTGACATAGAATTTTACAAAACAATAACAAATAAACTTAAACTAACATTAACACTAAAACATCAACCTTAATAATAAAAATGTCATCTACATTGCTGCCCTCCGGAATGGTGCCCAGAAAACTGGCTGAGTTGCCCCGTTGGATAGCAAAACTTATCCTCTATCCGAGGAACGAGTCAGCATAGAAATTGGTTTTAAAATACAACAAATAAAAGGTTTTTACGGGATCGGCAACGCGTGGGTGTTGCCCCTGATATTGCAAACGTCCATAGACTGCGGTGACTGCTTATCATCAGGCAGGCCGTAAGCTTGTTTGTCACCTTAGTGGTATAAAAAAAACTTTAATATATTTATAAATTTAAAGTGCGTCTAAATGTGGAGTAAGCGTGACCCGATGGAAAGAAATTACCGCAGCCTACAGACGATCATGATTATTATTTAACCTAGTTATGACTAATTATATAATATGAGTGAATTGTAGCAGAACTATGAAGTAGGTAGAGCATATGATGAATGGAGGAGTAATAATTGTAAGTCAGTTGGAATAAATTGTAGTGTCATAATTGTCAAAGCAAATGCCTTAAAATATCGCAGCAAATGAACTATTTCCATTTTCTTATTTACTTTTAAAACCTTCTAATTGATGATTATTATTATTATTATAGAATTTTGTTGTTACCTTACCTACTTCCGTCAATATTTCTTCATTTAACACTAACTTGATAGCGTCCATTTCGCTGTTTATCATCTCAGAAACGATAGCTGGTAAAGCCATTTTAAATATAGCATGTACTCCAAATGGAATATGGGTCAACACCACTTGCCAATGGGCCTAGAAGTTTAGAATGAAATAATTAAATTTAAATAATATAAATAAATATACATTTGGTGTTCGAAATATAATAGGTACAGTTAACAATAAATACAAAACATTTACAATTTAACAAATATTCATATTAAAAAAAAGGAAAAATGTTAAAATTCAAAATTTTAAATTCTAGTCAAGATGTTTTTAAAAATCTTTGAATGAAAGGAGGTGTAGGTATATATTATTTATGAAATACAAGGTCATCGAAATAGAGTGTCGGTGTCCGAGTCGTTAAGGTATCCGACTCGTTAGCAAGAGGTACCGGGTTTGAATCCCACTGCGGCCTTTTACCAATGACTGTTTTCTGAGTTATATACTTTAGTTGAATGCTAACCGATGCTCTTCGGGTGAGGGAAAACATCCTGATGAAATGTGCAAATTCAAGCGACTGAACGTGTAACCATAATCCAATCTAGTCAGTTTCCCCTGGTAGGTAGGGTCACGGAGGTCACATGTCAGTCGCTCCACTGCAATTATCTGATCTGCCAAATACTGGATAATGGTCAAAGCGGACTCCGGGCTTTCGTGCGTGAAAGCACAACCGGAACATAGCGCCAAGAATTTGCAAGATAAATAAAACAAGATAAGTTAAATTAGAAACTAAAATTGTTGATATGAGTAGCTCACTTGTGCGATAAAAAATTAAAGAGCTAATGGGCTCCAGGCCACCGAAATCATAATCCAGTACTAAAATTTTAAATTCCTTAACTCGAGATGGAAATAAACTGACCTTTTTTCTTCTAATCTGTTCCTTTAATGCATTCAATGAAACTCAGACACTATGGTTTCAGGTAAAATTTTAGTTAAGTGCCTGTTGGGATTTAAGACACAAATAAAGTGACATATTATGCCCGGAATACTACAAACGGTACCTGCGCTATGTGGCAAGGTTTTGCAACGCCACCGTTGTCAGGAAGAACTAAATAAAAAAAGTCATCTTGGCGTTACGGTCCCGATTGTATTCTTGCACCATCTGACCATCTGACCTCCGTGACTCCGGGAACCTGACCAGATTGGATCGTTGTTACACATTCAGTCGCCTGAGTGTGCTGATGCTGATTTCATCACAATTGTTTCAAGACCAAATAAATTTTTAAAATTTCAAATAACACCATCAGTTCATCTAAATTACGGTATCATTTGTAACACTGTATTATTTGTTTAACGTTATCTATTATGATTTAAATGATATTTTTTCTTACCCGGACACTTATTTCTATTGTTCGTGGAAATGCCCATTTATTTCATTTTAAAAGTGAATAAAAATGTATACCTATCACTTAAAACAATATTGTAACAGGCGTTTATTTAGATTCAAGATTATATTCGTGGTTTTGTATACTTACAATAATATAGACCAAGAACCAAAAGGTCCACATTATAAGCGGCAAGCCAATAATGAGTTGTATAAGTAACTGCGAATAAACGTATTATAAATTAAATCATTCTTATTGACAGAAGGTTCTAAAAGCTTGAGTTTATTTAATCGAATAACGTTCGGCGATACCATTTATCCAGGACCTATAGTAGTACATACTGTAGTTTCATATTGGAAAAGGGTTTTAATGCGGTTTTTAACAATTATTTTGTTAATAATTTATTTATAGGGTAGGACATTAAAACAAATCTTAATATTGGAAATATTTAAAAAAATTGATTAATCGATGCTTTCCTACCTTTTCGTGATTCTACAGAATATGGATTCCGCACAACTAATTCAACGCATTATTTATTTCACACAGTATTAACTTTATCAACCAACTTTATTAACCCTGATCAACGAACCTGCTCAAAAAGGGTGCCCAGCGATGACGATGAACACTTGTTACTTTTAAGCCTTCGCTGATCATCATCTCATCATCCTGGCATTAATGTCCTGGTTGTGTTCTCGCGCGCGAGGGCCCGGGGTCCGCTTTGATTATAATCCAGAATTTGGTAGATCAGGTAGTTTACTTAGTAAAGATTGACCAAGGTCAAGCCTGGTCAACCAACCTCGGCCACGCCTTAGGCCCAGGTCTTAGTCTACGTTTAGGTTACAACCAGTCTCAGGGTGCCCAGCGTTGACGAATGTGTGGAATAGCGAATGGCAGCAGTGTGTTTGGAATTAATATTGTGTAGAATCGCGAATAGGAAGAAACGCGATTTTGTAAAATTGAGGACTGTGTGGAATATATAATGTGTTGAACATCAGTGGTGCGTAATCCATATTGTGTAGAATCACGAATAGGTAGAAAAGCAATTGTGTTGTACATCGATTAATCCTTAAAAAAATCAGTCCAGTCGGTTCAGAGACGACAAAGTAATTAAAATTATTAAAAATTTGAATTGTTTAATTAGTTGAGCGCCAGCAAATTTATAACAATAGAAAAACCTTTGTGTGTACCAAAAGGAATACTCTGAAAAGACTGAGGAAAGCTATGGCGCTCAAAGAGTAAAAATTACTCATTGTGAGTTCTAATGCTTATGGAGGATCAAAACCAGTTTACTTTTCCCGGTATTCCCCGAACAGTACAATCGGACTCTTTTAAGTCCAGCGAGAATAGGCTTCTTCTATTTCTAGACGAAATGTACCATTGTTGGCCGCAATGTCACTTACCATCAGATGAGATGGCGATCAAATAAATAAATCTTTATTAATTAAAAAAAGTTTACAGTTGCAATCAAGTAGATGCTGAAGCCTGTGCTGGTTTAAACTGTGCTACAGACCTCAGTTCTTCCCAAACAAAACAAATAAATTATTGTAGATTTTCTATTCAGTTCTTCACAAGTGATACACTTATAAATGGTAAAAATAATAAATTTGTTAAAAAATACTAAAACAAATGCCGAAATCTGCCAATGCAAAATGCTTGCCTTATTAGAAATAAAATAGAGTTGGTATATTAAGGCGGCCAAGCCATACATTATTCTATACCTACAGTTCATAACTGTACTTGAGCCTCATTCATATACTGAGGACAACCAGTAATTAATCACTTTACAACTTTAACTTTTATTTTTACAATTAGTAATTTGCTAACATTTCTACCCATAACGGGTCCTTGAACTGAATGATAATTCGAGTCGGTCGAGGTTAGACTAAATAAAATAAAATAAAACTCATATTACTTACTATTTTGTGATACAACGGTCCAATTTTGTCAATAAGATTGACAATGGCCTTGTATTGAAGTTCAAAATTCTTCAACGTCACTCCTGAATCCAATTGCTGTCTTAGTTTTCTAACGCACAAGAGTATATGGTAAAATATGACGATCTGTGCTATGGCGACAAGATCCGGACTAAAATAAGCTATTAGATATATCAGAATGGAAAAACAATTAACTTCGCAAATAGGATTGTATTCGTAAGCACATGAAAAATAAATAGCAACACCTTTGACGAGAAATCCAATAGAAGGGTAAATTATAGTCAGAGCTAAAATGGAATTTTTCGTACCAGATAACTTATATAAAGAGTTACAATCCTCGACTAGTTGGCATACGGTGTATTTGGCGCATTTCAAAGTCAAAGAATATAGAGTAAACTCGATAATTGTAAACATTGCGTTAGCATACATGGAGTATAGGATTATTGTACATAACTGTACAATGAAGTAAAAAAAAGGAAAAATGAAGTTGATATACTGAACCGGCTTTTGCCAATTCTTCTTAACTAAAATGCTGACACCGAAATCTAAACCAAAAAACTGGGAAACAAAGAAGAAAATTACTAACAACTTGGAAACTTTAGTTTTTTTGTGGTAAATTTTTTGTAAAATTATTCTATTTTCTTTTAACAAGTACATTGCGTAGCGTTACCGTGGCACGACTTGCGAAGTTGTGACAGTACGTGCAGTTGGTACTCTAACAAATGAGCATTTGGTTGTCTTCACTTATGTGAAATGGGGATTAAGGCAACACGTATTTGTGTTGTTGGTGTTGTAACTATATTCGCTATCGTCGCCTGTCTGTTTTTGTATATTAATTTTATTGTTATATTATTTATAAATATATCTAAATCACACATAGACAAGAACTTACCTTTAATAACCTTTTTAGGTATCTCTATCTCTATATAGTATAAAATAAAGTCGCTTTCCGCATCTGTCTGTATATCCGATAAGTGCTCCTACCAGCAACGAATTTTGATGCAGTTTTCACGATCAGTTAGAGAATTGCTTATAGAATTGCCATATATATTTTAATAAAAAAATTTTTTTTTCTATTGCAAATAACATTTATTCCTTTTACAATGTGTTAGTTTAATACGTAAATATAAAACAATTTAAAATATAAAAAGCTTATTCGATGTGGTCTCCATTGGCTGTAATACAGTCCTTTACACCTTGAAGCCAGTTATCAATAGAAGCACGCACTCTTTCTATGGGAAAATTCTTCACTGCCAATAGTATGGATTGTTTTAGGGACTCATTATCATGGCGTTTAAAGCAAGCCGTACTCTCTAAAACTGACCATAAATCATAATCCAGCGGATTAAGATCGGGACTAGACGACGGCCAGTCTTCAGCTCTGATGAAGTCGGAAACGTTCGATTCCAACCAATACTGCGTGGACCGAGCTTTGTAACCCGGCGCCGAGTCTTGCTGGAAGGATCATTCTTGGTTATTGAACATGGTGTTGTTAAGTGGCCTAACTACCTTCTCGAGAATGGTATCTTGATACACTTGTGCCGATGTTTTGATACCTTTTTCACAAAAGTCACTCTTCCTCAGTCACTCTTTCATATCTAATACCCCACCAAACCATCACTGAAGTCGGATAATGCCCACGTTGCACTCTGTCGACTGATTGGGAAGCTTTCTTTGAGCTTTGAGCATAAATACGGTCATTTTGTTTGTTCAAATAATGCTCAATTGTAAAAAGAATCTCATCCGTAAACAAAATTTTTCTGTGACCTCCCTATGCGTACCGCTTCAGTAGTTGTTTCGATTTTACCACCCTATTCTTTTTTAAATTATCAGTTAAGAAATGACCAGTATGTCTCTTATAGGCTGCAAGTCCTAAGTCATCTTTTAAAAACGCTCGACATGGTTCTAGGTGCTATCTTCATCTCCCGAGATAAAATCTTTTGCTGTCGTACAGGATTTCTTCGAATTCTTTCCCTTACTGCTTTGACCACCTTTTTCGTACGAACACTACGTGGACGCCAGATCTTTTTCTGTCACAAACAGAAGAGGTCTCATTGTACCTATTAATAGCCCGGTATACACACATTTGACTAATACTAAGCGTATGGAGAGTTTTAAAAATTGCATTTGGCTCCATACCTACTTTATGTAATGCAATCACAGCGATTCGGTTCTCTTTTTCACCCCACTCCATTTTAATATCACAAAATATTGTACAATATATTGGCGCCAAAATAAGAAAAGACAATGAAAAATCATATAAAAATGACAGATTCCAAATTCAAATGTAATATTTTGTTTATTTTTAATTGTAACAGTATTTATGGCCAGACTAAGTATAACACATTCATAAACAGTAATAAATTGGACCCTGGCAGAAGCCGGGACTAACCGCTCGGACGATGATGATGATGATCGTCTTGGCGTTAATGACCCGGTTGAGCTCTCGTGCACGAGGGCTTAGGGTTAACCTTGACGATGATCCAAGATTTGGCAGATGATGATTCATAATAGAATAGTATATAATCTATAATTTAGCCGGAAATTCAATGTGTTTGCTGCGGGAATGGGTTTGGAACGTTATAATCGAATTTAACGCGGATGAAGTCGTAGGAAAAAGCTAGTTCAACATTATGCTGATATAGTTTGAATGTGCATGGAGAGCGATCGAGGAGAGTACTTATATGTATATGTCGTTGCGTCAAGGAAAGTGGTGTATCAGGATCATTGTCATAAGGTGGTGATATCAGTATTAGATCGTATTCGTATTTCGTATTCGTCTGTACTATTGACCACATGATTCCATGCTATTGACCGGATCCGTCATATATACTATGGTGTAGATTAATTGCTTGAAATAAAAGTAAGATTGCTATTTCCAATTCTATAATCTGTAGTTTTTAAGCTATTGCATCGCTTTTATCGCGGGCTTTGAGCGCGGCGACCGAATCAAGCAATTCCGTAACGAAAAAACCTAACACCCCCCACTCCGACCGGCACAGCGGTGCGGCGTTGAAAGCCGTGCATCATCTAACGTCGTTTCAGACTTCGGCACGGTGTTTGTCTGCGTGCGACTAGACGTATGCGTGTAGACTAGCTGCTAACTGCTCATAGCTGATTCTATCTCTTTTAGACACAATGCTAGATGAGACAGCGTGCTTTTTGGCCGCGTCCACGAGTGAGTTCGATAAGGTAATCCAAAAATAGTTAGTATTAAAGTAACATTATATCTATATAAATGTACATCGCGCGAAATTCGATGATCAAACTCTTAATATCGTTCTTTGTGTTCAAATTTTTTGAATGAAGATACTTATTATAATTGCATAAGTTGATAAAAATGCTATGCAATAGCTTTAACGTGGCAGTCTCCGAGTGCCACACGTATTTTTTTTTCGTTACCACAGTCAAACCGACAAACATTTTTAATGGAATCATACCACAGAACGATACAAACCACACGACATGTCCAGCAATAAACATAACATTAAGGTAAGTGATTGCTTCTAAGTAATTAGTTTTGGCTGCAAAGATAATTAATTAATTGATGACACCTATCTATGACATATATCTAGTATAATCAAATGAAGTTGACATATTTGTCTGTTTTTTTATTTAAGTCTAATGGATTATTGTGCATAGTAGGTACGTTAATTAATGAATTAGTAATTCGTACGTATACAAACAATCCATTTTTAATCTTTAATAAGGTATAGGGAAATTATTTCCCATCTGACTGTGTTTTACAAACGGTTTTTATTTAGAAACTGTTACCGTTACCCCAAAATATTACGAACACAGCCAAAGTATTAATATTAAATTTGATTTGATTTATGGCAACACCGTTTTCTCGTCAAAGTGTCGACATATCTGATAGTTCAACTTTTTTATAAGATTTTACAAAGATATTACAAAATTCGATTGCAGGAGAATGTTTTCGTCTGATAATTAGAAAAATTATTTTACCGACATTTTTGTCTTTATTTTCATTAACAGACAATACAATACAATTTTAGTTGAAGACGTCGACAGACGACGGCGAATCTTCCACCACATCATTTCGAATGCACTGTATCACTAATATGCACTTGTTTTTTGATAAAGTAGATTCATCGTAAGCTTTCTGTAACATTTATAGCGACTCAGAACACGACATTTTGAGACAAGTTGAGAAAAGCTCTATGTTCGATATTTTTTTGTCTATTATGAAAATCCCATATTCTACTTTTTTTTATGACATACGGTAGGCAAACATGCAAGCGGGTCACCTTATGGGAAGTGGTCACCGCTACCTATAGACATTAGCAATACCAAGAGTATCGATAATTCGTTGCCCACCTCTAAAATACTTGAGATCGACTAACAAAATCGGGCACTGTAAACAAAATAAATGACAGATGGTGCTCAAACTCGCCAATTTAGAAAACAGTTAGCGACAAAAAGTTCATTTGAATTGAATTTGGCATTAGAATTATGATTGAGTTCCGGTACTTTTTTGGTGGTACATGTAGGTATATTTGAGTTTGTTTCCGTCAAATAGAATCCGATTTGGTAGATTTTTTTTAGAGTCTGACCTTAGTGTTGATCATATTTAAATTTGAACAAAATGGTAAATTCATTCGGCCGATATATTATTCCTTTATAGTGAACTTATTTTTATTATTACAGTGTACCTATTTTTTTATATGGAAGGGTGACCTAATGGGTAGATATAGTTCTGCCAATGTGTCACCTACAACCTCTGGAAATTTAGAGAGGCATTTGACCACCATCTCACCTGTTGGTAAGTGACGATTTGGCCGAAGATACAGGCCCGTCTTGGAACAGCCTATTCACTCTAGCCTTGAAGGCGTTCAGAGTTTAATCAATTATCGGTAGTGGTAGGTATGGGGTTATGAACGAGGATGATTTAAATGATGCACGGATGATGGGTAAAATTAGCTATAATGATTGTTAGCAAGCAGAGTTACAATGATATAGGGAATAACCTCAGATCACATCAAACAAGGGAGATTTGTTATAGTGGCCCGGCGCTGGCGAACGCATCTGGCCAAATTTTGGCTTGATACAGATTTCCGCCTTCAGTCGACAGCACAGATTACTATATATTACCTACGGCAGATAAGAAACGTCCATAGAGACACGAACGTCGTAGTGAAAAGTGCCAGCATCGCTTTTGACGTATAGTTTTGACATCACAATTTTGACAAGTGCTAGTGCTGAGCTCATAACGCCATTACCAATCTATCGATTACGATTTGGCTAGGGATGTGACATCGATTGCGTATTCTCGATTTTCATATTGTACTTTATTAAATTTCAAATTCTTATATTAAAAAAAACACAAATGACACATAATTTAACATACATATAATTTGACTAGAAATTTATCACAAAGTAATAGCAAAGCGCCTTTCAATTTAAAATAATCACCACAGGACCACAGAATGTTCTTGAGTTGTGTTCGACAGTCTACCTGAAAGTAAAATAATAGAGCTTTAATGTTATTGTGGCACCAATGCACCAGTTGCAAACCATATACTTGTAGATGACCATTATCAGGGGGATATGTGCTATCAAATGCAAAAATCTTTTTTTAAATCCCAAACAAAAAAGCTCTTCAGCGTCACTTCAAATAATAGTTAGGCCATATAGAAGTCTTTTGAATTTGGCCTTTGCTAATAATACTAGTTAAACTCGTTAGCCCAATATGAACAACCAACGGCAAATACATAAAGCGAAATGCAATTTCATACTTCACACATTTAACAAACCAAATGAAGTTCATTATGTAGTATCTAAATTTTTCAATTGAAAACAATTACCTTTGTTGGGCCTTCTTGGGTATTCTAGGGTATTCTTGGTCACAACATTGATTGATCATCCATCAAAATACCTGAAAAATGGGAACACAAACATTACATATGTTAATATAATGGTCACAGTCAAAGAGAGCGGTGAGGAAAGGTTTTGTCTAATAATTACATTCTATGAAAGTTCAGAATGAAAGCATTAGGTATAATTTATGTGAAACGGCAATTTACTGATATTCTTGCTTTTGAACCACCGACGAAAAAATAGGGGTGATATAAGTTTGACGTGTGGATCTGCCTGTCTGTGGCATCATGGCTCCCAAAAGGATGGACCGATTTCAATGCGGCTTTCTTTATTTGAAAGATAGTTTAATCGAGATAGTTCTTAGCTTCATTCAAATAAGTTTACTGGTTTTGTTGCATGTTCGATTACGTCGTATAATGCTGATGATGGTGAAAACATGTCACTACTACTATATTGGACTAGTTATAGTACTAAAAGGTACCACATCTTAACATATGAATTACGTATAATTGTCATTTTGTTAATAAACTATTACATGTGCCATTATGGAGCACAGGTTGATTTTGATGGGTTTGGGTTTGCGACTGGATATTTCCTCAGGAGTAAAAAGTGTTGGTATGGCAAGATGATTTCTTTTATTAGTCTGTTTAATATATTTATCTTCAAAATGAAGTTAGGTGTGTACCTATAATGGGGCAATAACAAAAATATAAATATATAGTATACATATAGTTAACTACAATAATAGCATTTTCATACACAATAACATAGTGTAGGTGCTATCAAACCAACTGAATCAAGACGTAACGGATTTTAATGCTGTTTTCAACAATAGATAGGGTGATTCAACAGAAGGTTTATAAGCAACAAAAAAGTGTAAATAGGGGTAAAGTAGGTGTACGAACGAAGTCTCAATAGGTTCACTAGTTAATTATGTACAACATGTTGCTACTATTGTGCATATAGGTATTAAATTTCTTCACATCAATTAACAGCCCTTAATGGTCTTCCGTTGGATCGGATCTCCTCCACAAATGTGCTAATCCATGAAAAGTTACGGTGATAGGAGGGACAACACGCACGAATATCAACTTTATAACCTTGTTAAAAACTTAAATTACAATATTGTACTTACTTTTTTAAATAATACGGTTTTGTTTGGCAGTGAACACAGTGTTGGATTCTGTGGTATAAGTAATTTTAGCCATATTTTTCCAAGTTCTGGAGTTCTTGGCCAATTATCCAATTTTTCCTTCGACGGGCATCCTCCCACGACACAGCAATGTCAAGACATTTCTTATTATTTCAAATGGGATTCGGTAGGAATCTATTATATTAACAGATTTAAAAATTCACGAAAATCCAAAAATGAAGTTTTTTGGTTTCTGTGAAAAAACCGTTGATATTTTATTAAAAAGTTTGTTTTTTTCTAGAAGGGTTTGGATAAAAGGTATCACAAGTTGTACAGGCGTAGTTAATAAATAGAAAAATAACTATCGCGTATTAAAAATATAGATTAAATTTATTCTAAAAATGTGTAAACATAATTAAAAGATATTTAATAATATTTATTATTATCACTCGCCAACTCCATATATTGGTGATATATTTGGTATTTGTATCCAACCAGGATGTCTTGTATGTAAAATTATATTTATAAAGTCATTTGACAGACACTCGATGCTGGCACATCGCTTTCACTAAGTTTATGGCTCTGGATACTGCGATTCCACCCCGTGGTCGACAGTAACCACGCGCTCGCGTCACATCTCTCGATTTTTGCCAAAATGCCGAGTTGTTCAGTGGTTGTTTGTAAAAATACAAGCAGTAAAGTGAACTACGTGAAAGATGGAATCTCATTTCATGTGTAAGTACTACATTATATACATATTTCATCTTTAAAACTGGAAAATTAGAAATTAATTATTATTTAAATGACATGAAGTGACAATTCATTCATTCGTATTAATACAATACATTGCTTGCTAAGTAAGTAGCAAAAAATAAATCGGTCTGCTCGATGGCGCAATGGATCCGTGCGTCACCGATACTTACAAATTAAGAATGTAATGACAGTCACATAGTACCGCCGCTGTCACCGGCCGTTAAATAGTGTTGTAGTCTTACGAGTAATCTATCGTAACTATAAAACAATTTATCGATAGTATTATAGCGTATCTATTATATGTAGTGTCGGCGAAACAAAGTGTGAAAATAGAATTAGGTTTTCAATCAAGCAATACTAAATGGTATATTCTTCATTTCGTATGTATGTATGGTTGTCAATTTATTTATTATTATACCTAACCGTAATCGCGTATCTCTTGGAATGTCTCTGTGGCGTTCCCACGGAACCTAACGGTCATTTATGGAGGTATCCTAAAGCAATTTTTAAATAGCACAATACCTCCGTAATAAATTACCTTATTTTACTGCCCAACGGAACTTTCTAGGTAGGTAAGAATTTGTACAACCATTTTTCATTACAACAAGTTTCGTTATAGGTCTAAATGTACTCTTTACTTTTAACTTTAAAATATTGATTGAAGGCAGTCTCATTCTACACTCATCACAGTGAACACGCGTTTAATTTACCAGCCCTTCTGGTTTACTATCAAGTACTCATCCGAACTTAGTAGATACAGTGCTTCGGTCAGTCATTTAATGGTGACCCCTTTTATTATTGTACACCACGAGTCTGCATAGCGCATATATATCATACCCAAGTAAATAAGATGGTAAATCTCCTAAGAATGCACTCCGTATAATTGTGCTTTATCGCATAAGAGTTTTTTTTTAATTGACTTTGTCTTTAACTTGTAGGTATCCAAAATTAAAGAAAAATGGATAAATGCTACAGGCAGAGGTCCTATCTGGTTTCCGACGAAAAATAGTACAATATGCTCGGTTCATTTTGAGACAAGGTGTATGCAACCACTTAAAAAAGTTCGTCGGCTGTTTGAGTGGTCGGTCCCAACATAAAAATTGTATACCAAATTGGTGGTAGGTTCAGAATCATTATTATTTTATTTTATTTAACGGTACATAGCCTTCTAAATTAATTATGTATTTCATTGTTTTCAGAATTATATGGAACTTTCAACATCCAAAATGAACGTTGATTCTGAATTGGATATTTCAAACCCGCAAATTGAAACTAATTTACAAAAGTCTTTTGAGAAAAGTAATGCTTTGGTAAGTTAAGGAAGCTAATTATTTAACTTTAGTATTTAATAATTAATACTTTAGTATTTGTGTTCATTTTTAGTTATTAATAATACTTTACTCTATGGACAATACAACGACGACGATAAATAGCCTACTAAATTAATTACGTATTTTATTGTCGACAGGATTATGTGGAACCCTCAATATCAAAAATGAGCATTGATTCTGAATTGGATATTTCAAATCCGCAAATTAAACCTGATTTACAAAATACTTGTGAGCAAAATAATATGTTGGTAAGTTAAGGATAGTTATTTAACTTAGTTTAAAATATTTGTATTAATTTTCAGTTATTAATAACACTTAGACTGTTCTAAATACTGAGAACAGTTGACAATACTATACACTCATATGTTTATAAACAAATTCATTTGTTACAGGAGCATTCAGAAGATCCCGATAAAAATGTAATCAATGAAACCCCTCGAAAGCGCAAATTGCGTCGTATAATTTCCACACAAGAAGATTGTATAAAAAAGCAAAAATCACAAATTAAAAGGCTTCAAAAAAATACAAGTAGATATCGAAAAAACAGCCAATTTAAAAACTATTTTGGATAACCTAAAAGGAAAAAACTACATTGGAGGTGACCACGTTATTCAATTAGAAAACATTGGAGTAAAGGATCTCATGCACCGGTATGAGAAAAATGTTTCATCAGATAAAACCACTAAAAAGAAGTAGGCTTATGCATATGTTAGAAAAACATTTCATACAGCTCTGCCTCATGTTAGAACTATAAAAAAATGGTACCAGTCCGTCGATGCTCAGCCTGGTTTCACGCAAGAATCTTTAAAAGCAATCAATCTTGCCGCGACTAAACATAAATTGTTGTGTAATTTAGTAATAGACGAAATGGCATTCAAACGGTCTTGTCAGACACTGTTTAGAATTACTGGAAGATACAAGTGTCCAAATAACATCGATGACCTTTGACGGCTGTCCAGCCCACCTCACCATGGCTAAGGAACTTGGGTGTTCTTTTAATGCAGATAAATTAAAAACTTATTTTATACACCCCATTACTCATCAGCCTGTTCATATATTCTTGGACCCCTGCCATATGCTAAAATTATTGAGAAATATCTGGTTTTTGTGATGTAGAAGGTACTGTTAAATTCTTAAAACGGTTAATAACTTGTTTGACGTGTTAAATTCTAGGCATATGGCCCAACTTCATTTTAAAAAACCTATTTGCCCAGGAAATAAAGAGAAGACATTTCAACTTCTAGAAATGGTAAAGCAGTACCTTCAATCTTTAAAACTTTTAGACGGCACAAAAGCCATCGATTCAGGAAGAAAAACGGGTTTTATAAGGTTTTTAGTTTGTATAGAAAGCCTCAAAGCACTGTATACCCAACTAGTGGAAAACGAACAAAAACTGAACTGAACTGGAAAAAGAACTTTTATAAACGGGTCTGTACTGACAGACCCGTTTATAAAATAAGCCAAGATCATTTGGAACTTATGTTCGTGCATATTAGATCTCACGGTGGATGCAATACTAATTCAACAGCTAGCTTTCAGCTATCCAGCTTTTAGGCTATATATAAAAAGCTGTGAGTAAAGTCGGAGCTAAGATATATAGACTACGGAAACTGTACATCTCTCGAACAGGTTTCTTTTTTGACATGCTCGTCTGCTATAAAAAATATTAATTTAACGATTGAACCATACAAGATGGATGAAAGTAATGATGAAGATGAGATGACTTTGCTTTATGATCAATCCGTATTTGATGAAGAAATTAGTACACTTGTCCACGATATTACAGAATTTACTTCTCAGGTAGTGACATACATTGCAGGATTCGTAGTTCATAGTTTGCTGAAATCAATTAAATGTAACACTTGCTGTAGCGGTTTGATTGCGGACGCAGTTGATGATAATCAGCACAGTTTTATTAAATTAAAGGATAAAGGTGGGCTTATATTTCCGTCTAAAGACGTTGTAACCATATGTAAGCATATGGAAATAATAATAAAATCTTCTATCTTATCAGAAGGCAAAATAAAGGTTTCTTCAAAATATATGCATAAGGAACTCATGTCGAAAGCCTTACCCCACTTTATAGGTATGAACCTTTTTGATAATCTTTATTTTCACCAGTTTGATCAATCGCCAATGAATAATCATTTAATTATGCTTACAAAATCAGTAATTAAGAACGCAACACCTAAACTATCTAAACGACAAGTATTTAATAAATATCTACATTTCACTGGGCAGTAATTTTAATTACACACATCTGTAATAAATTATTTATTGTATTACTTTATTGTTTTATTACCTTATTATGACTTAGGGATTATTTATATGAGACTGGACTGAGCCTGGGGCGTACCATGTATTTAGCCCGGACGGACTCGGAGTAATATATTCTCTTAATATAAAATGTATGTAACGTTTCCAATTCACCCCCGTCCGAGACAAGTACACGGCATGCTCCGGTGTAGTAAAATTCGTTCCTTAAGAAGGTACTGATAGAAGTGTTAAAGTAAGTTTATAAACTTCATCATTTCCTCAAAATCAGTTAACTTAAAGAAAAATCATCGAGTTAATTGGTCTAAATAATTCTATGCGAATTATTTTATCAATATTGGTACAGTCGTTTGTGCATGAAGAAGTAACAAACATACATAGTTACAAACTTTCGCCTTTATAATATTAGTGTGACTAGCAGTACGCTCCGGATTTGCCCGTGGTACATATGTAACCTATAGCACTCGTGGATAAAGTACCTTTCCTTGGTAGACATTTTTAAATCGGTCCAGTAGTTCCTGAGATTAGCGCATTCAAACCAACTCTTTAACTTAATAATATTAATATACAGGCTGTCCCAAAACTCGACGTCAACCCGGAATCGGGTGAAAAGGCAAGTCATGCTGGTTGGCAGAAAAATATTTAAAAAAATCTAAGTTGCATGATTTTAAAATTATAGGCATTTAAAAAAACGGAATATTGCACACCCTGCGACAGACTTTTCAGTCCTGTTGCCACAAATCTTTACTTTTTCCCATTTTTTTTTTGCTGTGTAACCCTGAATAATGCTTCTCTAAAATGTAATCAAATTTTGAAACCAGCTGCATAAGCTTGCATAAAAATAGGACTTATCACATAGACAAAAATTCAAAATAAAAAATTCATGCAACTTAGATTTTTGCAAAATCATGCAACTTAGATTTTTTTTTTAATATTTTTCTGCCAACCAGCATGACTTGCCTTTTCACCCGATTCCGGGTTGACGTCGAATTTCGGGACAACCTGTATATACATATTTACCTACTTATTTGTTTAATTTTTCAATTTTGATAAAAATACCAATACTAAATAATACTGACAATATATTGATATTTATTTATTTAATAAATTACCATGTTTTGTTTCATCGATAAATATTTTATCCACCACATTTTTCCATCACTAGCGTCTGTGTAAACCACGTGATTGGACAAGTGAATTTGTATGAGTTAATAGAAACAATGCTATTGTTGTGTTTATAACAAATCACGTTGACTTTTGTTTCTGTGTGCGCTGTTGAGATAGGCATTAAGATGTGTGCAAATACAAATGTGTGAAAAAGTGGCGACATCGGGTACGCATACTAAAATCGCAAGATAGCAAATCTCCCTTGTTTGATGTGATCTGAGGGAATAACTATTATCTACCTAAGCGCTCGGTGCGAGACGGAAAGACACAGCCTAGCGTTGGAACATCGAACAAAGGACTGGCGCGTGTCTCCGCTATCCAGAGTTGCCAATTTAGCATTTTATATGCTAAATTTGGCAGATTTTCTTTTTATTTAGCATATAGCATATTTTTTAGCATATTAACTTAAAATGAAATTTAAACAAATTTATTACAAATTGCTACAGAAAGTATCTATGTTTTCAGTACAGGATACATTAAAAGAGTCAAGCCTTTCATTGGCGAAATAGCTGAAGAGTTCAGCTTGAATCTCAATGGGGAAACAGTAAATATAAAATGGGAATGCACATCTTCCACCATACAGTTCTGGAACGAAGTCATTGAATATCAAGATGCAGCTGGTAATAACCCTTTTGCGGATTTATCGCAGCTTGCAATATCTCTGTTGACGTTTCCTCATTCGAACGCGGAGATTAAACGTGTTTTTAGCCAAATGAATTTAGTAAAGACTAAGTTTCGGAATCGTTTGGCGGTGAAAACCTTGAATGCCATTTTATATGTGAGATTTGGCTTCAAAAGGATAAGAAAGTGCTGTTATTCTTTTACAGTGCCAGACGTACTGACGTACTGCGCTGTATAGGTACAAAAAATTAAAAAAATTAAATTTTTTATTAATTTGGCATTTTATTTTAGCACTTAATTAAAAAAATTAGCATATTTTTAGCATTTTCGTAACAGAAGTTTAGCATATTTCGTATTAGCCTAGTTGGCAACACGTATTAGCATAGCGGCGCTATCCGGCAGGTCGGAGCGCGAGGCCCGCGCATCGGCCGCGCGGTCGCCCGGCAAAACCGGTTTCCGTGCCACACCGCGCGTATATATCTAATCAGAAAATGGAATACGTTTGTCCGTTATTATATCTTATACTACAGTACAAAAGTGGATTATACAAATACGTAAGTAAGTTTATATTATATTTATATTCTATATAAGAAAGGTTTATACAATATTTACTATATGCAATATTATGTATTTACATAAATGACATTTTATCTATTTATATTTATTTACAATATTAACAAAGGTTTACAACATTAGGTTAGAAATAAGTAAATGCATAGGTACAAGGTGTCTCAAAAGAAAGTTTATATTTGTTTAGTTTACTGCGTGAACGCAACGAATCCAAGGGGCGCGGGGGTTATGTCAATCGGTAGCCTGGCTCTTGGGAATTCAGTCGCTACCGACCGAGCGTTTCTCAGGAGCAGACCGCTTGCGTTGCGACCGCGTTGTGCGTGCGAGAGTTTTACAAAAACGGTGATTCGGCGACTGTAGCGCGTATTAGATTCTGCAGTATTCGAGGTTTTCGCCACTCAAATGATGCGCCAAGCATTCCTCTTATTCGAAAATGGATCAAAAAATTTGAAGAGACCGGTACAACGCTGGAAAAACAAAATCCGGGCGACCAAGGTCATCAAGAACGGTAGAAAACGTGGAGAGTGTTAATCAGTCTGTTCGTGATGACTCGAACCTTTCAATTCGGAA
The DNA here is from genome assembly GCA_907269095.1 of Blastobasis adustella. Lineage (NCBI taxonomy): Eukaryota > Metazoa > Arthropoda > Insecta > Lepidoptera > Blastobasidae > Blastobasis > Blastobasis adustella. The sequence goes on along the minus strand of OU026115.1, from coordinate 3,843,599 downwards.
ACGCGCAAGTGCTTTAAATGTGCATAGATCATCATTACACCGCATTTTGCACAAAGATTTAAAGCTGCACCCCTACAAAATTCAAATGGTGCAAGAATTAAAGCCCCAAGATGCCAGTCAGAGGCTTGACTTCGTAAATCAGGCAATTGAGCGCTTTACCAACATTTTGTTTTCGAATGAAGCTCATTTTCATCTTAATGGACACGTAAATAAGCAGAATTGCCGCTACTAGAGTGCAACGAATCCGAAACGCAAGCATCAGAAACCCCTTCATTCGCTTAAAGTGATCGTATAGGCAGCGATGGCGGCGCGAGGAATTATCGGCCCTTACTTTTTAAAGGCGAAAGGGGGCATGCAATTACAATGAATTCAGAGCGTTATGTGGAGATGTTAGACGACTTCTTGGTGCCTGAACTGCAAAACTTTTCTGGCTATAACCAAAGAACATGGTTCCAGCAGGATGGAGCAACGTCACACACGTCCAATACATCTCTGCCACGAGTTCGTGAAATTTTCTCGGGCAAATTGATCTCCAGGAGAGGTGACATAAATTGGCCTCCACGCAGTCCTAATTTTACCCCTATGGGGTTAAAATATCCGTCACGAAATGGCAGCCATCACTGAGTCTACCTGCCGAGCCGTCATAAGTAATTTTACTATTCGATTAAATGAGTGCCGCGAACGCGAGGGCGATATTATTTTTAAGAAATAAATTCCCAAATTGTATATTTTAATAATCAATAAACATTTTTTCGATACACAGCTTACTTTTTTTTTAATCGATCCACTAAATATCAACTTACTTTTGAGACACCTTGTACTATATATGGTTTAGCTTTAAAAAGTCTAAATATTATTTTTTCAATATTGATCTACGTAACTATGCAATCGTCCTGAAGCCAACTTAAACTTGGAATTGAGCCTCGTCCATATAACACAGACAACGATTTCCACATTCCAGCCCCAGGCAAAGCAAATATCTCACTACTTGGCAAGGCCATCGTCATCTTTATCAGTTTATTTCACTACTTATTCATAATTCCTACGCGCTGGCGGATAGTCTTAGCTTGTCTGCCTACATAGCAGGGTTAGTGCTATATTCTGATGAAGATCAAACTCACAATGAAATTGTGTAATGGTACATCCACAGAACACCATGAAAGTAGTGGTATATCCAATTAAATTAATAAGGTAGGCAGGCTTACGTAATACAAGACTGAAGCCATAACGTTAGAAGATTTATCTCTCCCAGGTGTATTCTAGTAAATAAAAATAGTTTAAGTTTCCGACTTAGCGGTATTAGTCCACCGCTTCATGGACTTTATTTCCTGATATATGCTACATATGCCAGGGCCTTACAGAGCACGTGACCATATCAGCGTAGACGAGTCTCTTTGATCTTATCCGCCACGTCAAGTATGCCATGCAAATATGCTAGTTCTTTATCTATCTTTTCTTTCATCAGGTGAGATCGAGCTCTAATGTAGGTCAATTATACCGTTAAATGTACGAGTAGCGTCGGTGGCCGAGTGGTTAAGGTATCTGACTCATAATCACCAATAACTTTTTTCTAAGTTATATATGACGGATCCGGTCAATAGCATGGAATCATGTGGTAAATAGTACGGACTCATGTGGTCAATAGTACGGACTCATGACGCAGAAAACGGAAGTGGGAGTGCGCCGCCTAGTGGGGCGTGCTGACAGAGTCTCGACGGCACGATTCGGGCGGAGTGGCGGGCAGTCTTGACCCAACCGCCGAGGAGTGAACACGTCTTGAAACTGTTGTTTACATTTGAAAATAAAGTGATTTTAAAATAACCTTTGAAATAATAATTTAAATTACCTCAACTGCCTACATTGTAATACCTCTCTGATTTCAAGTAAAATTATAAGTGATGTGCAAAAATGAAGTGGAGTAAATGTAAACCCTTTCTTTAATTTATCTGTACGAATACGATCTAATGCTGATATCACCACCCTGATGACAATGATCCTGATACACCACTTTCCTTGACGCAACGACATATACATTAGTTCAATGCTAACCGATGCTCTTACGGTAAGCGAAAACATCGTGAAGAAACCTGCACATTCAGGCGACTGAATGTGTAATCATGATCCGATCGAATCAGGTTCCCCTGGTAGTAGGGTCACGGAGGTCAGATGGCTGTCGCTCCACTGTAATTATCTGATTTGCCAAATGCTGGTCATGGTCAAGGCAGACGCTGTGCCCTCGTGCGCTGGAGCACAATCGGGGCATTATTTCCTAGATTTTGAGAATTTTTTTAATGTATGAACGAGGTAACTTAAAACAACTAAGTGATATCCCTACCTCCGTGTAGTCAGTATGTGGAGCGAAGAATCCGCCTACACCATAATTCTGTAGATGTATAATTTTGTTGTGATAAAGGCTAAGTCTTGTAAAAGCTGCTGTACGTGCCACTAGCTTTCGTGTCATCCGCTTCTTTTAAAACTGCCACTTTGCTAATGCGAGAGCGGCTAGTCACTGCGGATCCATTTTCTGACCACACAAGAGCTCTTCTTAACTGTAACATTTCATAATAACATTGAAAATATTTAGTACAAAAACGTTTGCATGACTATTAATTGCCACTTTGATGGGTGAAAATTACGAAGAGATGTAATTTTCGTACGGGAAATATGAAACTTACGCAACATTATACTTACGTTTTATCAAATAAGTATCATATTAGATTATAGCTGATTAGCTGCCCTTAAGACCAATGAAAAGTCTAAAGTGTAGTTCGCTTGTTCTGTGTGATAGCTGTCGTCATAGTCGTCGGCTTTATTTCTCAAATCTTAAAACTTATTATTCAGATACCCTTTTGATTAAAGGTCATGTAAACAATTTAGTAACAACACAAACAACATTATTAGATAAAACATTATTTATTGTTGTGGTAATGGATGTAATATAACACTGTTTTTGTACATTTAAACAAAGTTACACAGCGCCATCCAGCCTTGAACTAAGCTTAGATACTTACTATGGGCGCTAATATACATTTAGCTCTGCTAGATCGCTGATTGCTTGGTGTATACGGATGATGTCTGGGTTAATGTAAATTGGTTTGATTTTGAACGGCGTAATTTTGAGAAAAGGATGCGTCTCCGTGAGATATCGACAATGTAATCTGAAAAATAAATCAAGAACAGCTCCATCCTCCATTTTTCATTATTTTAAAAATATATACCGAAATAGTCTTGCTTTTTGATTAACAATTTCTAGAGATATCATGAGCTTATTGTTACATAAAAGAGTGTACATTTTGCATTCTTCTTGTTTGTCTTCTGTTGAAATGTCATCTGTTTGTCTGTAAATGAAATTGAGGAGATATAATTCGCATCTCCCTATTCTCCTGACGGAGTAGTATGAATCTTTTCCTATAACTTTTTTTATATTATACGGCAGACAAACAGGCTAGCGGGCCACATGATGAAAAGTGGTCACCGCCGCCTATGGACATCAGCAACACCAGGAGAGTTACCAATGCGTTGCCCGCCTCTGAAGCGACCTCTTGAACGATCCCATGTCATCGTTCAAAGGACTAGAACAAGCATGTGAGAATTGATAATGTCGTTATGTTTAACTCAAGATTATTTTAATTTAACTACCTATATAAAACTGCTACTTGCTAAGTGTTGATTGTGGAAAGACCTAATTTGCCAATATTACTACTTTATGTAAATCTTGATTTTAGTTTTGAAGAACTTTATTATAAAATGTGGACAAATAGTACTAAAAAGGGGTTTTTATTTTATTCCCATCGCTAATAGTATAGTCAATTATAAAGAGGAAAAGTTTGTACGTGTGTAAGTTTGTATGTTAATGAAAACTTCCGATATCACGAAAACTTTCTACTAGCTGGAAGCTAGCTATTCCAGGGTGTCGATACTTTTGATTCTTGAAAAATAATGTGAGATATCCGAACTGCGCGCTGGTGAAAAGCGCGGGGGACTGCTAGTAGGTACTTTTCTCCATAAAAAGAATCTCAAGAGGAACATTGGAGTGCGTGTTTTGTTTATTCGCTAATACCCGAACAAAAAATACATGGAAAGACATGAATAAATCATACGGGGGAATCATAAAAGTATCGTACAAACTACTTAACGGGTTTTGATGAAATTTTGGAGTAATAAAGCTTATATCCCAAAATAGCACACAGGCTATAAATTAATCAAATTGAATGTGGTTTTAGCAGGAACGGGTCCGAAACGTAAAATCCGAATTTACGTGGACGTAGTCGCGGGTAAAAGCTAGTTATAGCTATGTTCACAGGATCTTAGAATGAACAGTCCATACAGCGATGTCGTCTATGTAACAACCGATTAAAACCAGTTAATAGCAAAGAGTTTTAAGTTATTAAACTCTTTGGTTTATAGTACGTTCATGGACGCAAGTTTGATATAATTACGTCCTTGAGTGCGTTACTTCTGACTGAAGTTTTTCAAAAAGTATTCCATTTTAAAATCAAGCTTCGAAAATGTTGTGGAAAATTTTGTTTATATTCCTCATACTTACTCAAAAATGTTCCTGTACAATTCATGAATTAAATGGTAAGCATTTACATTTTTTATCTTTCTGCATGTTTTTGAAGACGGTTCCTTTACTCAAATTTTATTTTATTTCATAGTTTTCAATGCTTTTAGTTAGGTGAATAATGCATATTGATACTCTTTGAGAAAGTCCCTCAAATTCCATCATCAGATTCTGACCAGGTTAAAACGGGACCATCTCAGGAGTAGGTATATCAGTCACTGCCAAGCCAGAGGAGTCTGTCCCTACCTCATCTATTTCTGCCGCCAAGCAACAATGATTGCATTGTTGTGTTCCGGTTTGAAGGGTCAAGCATTTCATCTTAGTTCTCATACTGACAACGCACCTGCGGATCTGGATTTTTTGCCTGCAACCTAAATGCATGAATCGTAGATGTTATGGGCGACAGTTACCTCTTACCATCGTGGGCTGTCTGCTCGTTTATCACTGTCTAGAATTAAAAGAAAATATTAAAGCATTACGTCGGCTCCAGGTACTACTAAGAAGTTCATGTCGACAAATCAGACCCTTATCTGACTAAAATAGGAGCACCCCAGGGGTATACCCCTTTAACAAAAAAAAACATACAAAATAACATGAAAAAGATACATCATCTATACAACTGTCGATGACAGAACCTCCGTCATTAAAGTTTGTTAAAAAAGGAAGACTAAAATCTTACATATGTGTACCTACACTAAGAAACCGATAATAAAAGTGCATCAGGTAGTTGGAGATAGTAATATTCCATTGCAGCATCATCATCATCATCATATCAGCCAAGAGATGCCCGCTGCTGGGCATAGGTCTCCCCCCAGAGATTTCCACAAAAGCCGGTCCTGTGCCTTCCGCATCCAGCTGGTACCTGCGATCTTTACCAGGTCGTCGAACCACCTTGTGGGAGGTCTACCCACGCTGCGTCTTCCGGTACGTGGTCGCCACTCGAGAACTTTACTGCCCCATCGGCCATCTGTTCTTCGAGCTATGTCCCCTGCCCACTGCCACTTCAGTCTGGCAATTATTAGGCCTTGGTTCGCTTGCGGATCTTCTCATTTCTGATTCGATCGTGCAACGAGACTTAGAGCATAGCCCTTTCCATTGCCCTATGGGTAACACGGAGCTTTCTTATAAGGACCACCGTGAGCGGCCACGTTTCAGTTCCGTAGGTTATCACTGGCAACACACATTGGTCAACGACCTTCGTCTTGAGACACTGCGGTAATTGGGACGAAAATATATGGCGTAGCTTCCCGAAGGCTGCCCAACCGAGTTGGATTCGTCGATTGACTTTTTCTCGAAATTGGACCTACCTAGCTGGACTTTTTGTCCTAGGTATGTATAGTCGTCAAGAACTTTAATTAGAGTACCTCCAACTATCACTGGAGTAGGCACAACATGGACATTCCACATAATTTTCTTCCTAAAATGTGAGAGATTTTACTGCATTCATTTTAGGGGTATGTTCCGGGTTTCCTACCGCGTACCTTTGTTGACGTGTAGCCCGATATTTCGACACAGTTGCATGTATCATGGTCACGGGACGACTGGAGAGCTGCGAGCGCCGGATGGTGTTGGTTAGCGATAAAGCGGCAAAAGTCGATCTACCCGCTTTCGCAAAAGTTGTCTGCTACTACTAGAACTCGAACTCACTTTTAAGTCACGGCACACTACACTGATCGTATCACTCACTTTTAAGTTATATTTTAGATACTGAATCACTGGTGACCAAGTATTCGACAACCTAAATCCGTCCTCACGATTGAAATTTGGATATTTCGTGATTTCGATGGCTTCCCTAACTAAACGTGGAGTGTAGTGTCGTTCAGTAGATAACACCCGTGGGTTATGTAAATCCAGTGGTTAGTGCCAGATTCTAAGAGGTGTTGGGCAATGTCAGACTTATAGCTCTGATTGTTTTTTACCCGACTCGAGATGGTTGGTTTGTTTTGCCGATATAAGACTTCCCGCAACTACAATCAATCTTGTACACGTCTGGATGCTCCAAACAGGGTATCTTTAGGTGACCTCATACTCTGCGAAATTTTCTTAAATGTAGTGAATATAGTCTTTATTGAGTATTTACTCAACAATCGACCAACTCTATCCGTCAGGTAAGCTGGTTGTCGTTCTACCGTCGGTGGTCGCTTCCTCTTGGTCTTGGTTATATTGCGATTGACCTTGTATCCATTACTACGTAGAACACATTCTACATGTGATAGTTCATGTTTTAAATTATCGTTGTCACAATGATTATTCGCTCTTCTGCTCAGAAATGTTACCACGGTATGCAATTGTCGCGGGTGGTGATGTGATGACGCGTGCAGGTATCGGTCCGTGTGAGTTGGTTTTCGGTAAACCGTGTAGCTAAGAGTACCGTCCTTCCGAACCATCACTTTCACATCCAAAAATGTCAGAGTCCTATCCTGCTCCAACTCATATATTAACCGCATTCTGCTGTGGATGTTATTGAGGTTAGTAATACACTGCTCAATCTTCCGCTTCTCCACCTTCAAGTATACATAAAATATCGTTCTGTATCTTTTCCACATCTTAATTTAAAATGTTGCAGTTACAAGGGCCAGCTCTTCGAAATATTCCATCCATAGATAAGCTATCACTGGCGCTACAGGACTGCCCATTGTCACTCCATCTACTGTGATGGTCCCTCCTAATATGCGCCATTACGTCCCCATATGTCACGGTCCTAGAGTCAATCTAGAAACCTAGCGTTAGACGATGGAGTCTCGCGCGTCACGTGAAGCGGTCTCACCATCGTGTGTGAGCCCAATATAAAATGGGTTGTACGTAAGCCGTCAACGACAGTCCATTTAACTTTATGAGATTAGGATATGATGATTGGTTTATAAATGCCTTAAACTGTAATGTTATATACTATCTAGTGTCTATGTAAAATGAAATGACAGAAACTTGCAATAAAACTCCACTACGTCGATGGCATTGATTCGAGTGATAGACTAAAAGTATGATTTAAATTAAAAGATTGCAGCAAGTCGAGCCCCCTCGAAGTGATCCAAAAAACAATCAGAGTCTTTGTCCCCCTGATGGTGTGGAGTGATCCAAAGACAGTTCGGATTGCTTTGCTTGATATGGGCTTCAGGTGGTACCACGATGGAAGTTATCGTTGCTTTATGATCCCCAGATTCCCTAAGCTTGCCTGGCCGGGCAAGGTAGCTAGGTATATCCTTTGATATACCGCTGTCAATCATTATAAACCCGTAGGGTTGTCATATACGTCGGACAGCTAGTTCCCTACGTTTTACGAGATGAAGGATCACAACAACTGTGGTGTCCCAGTCTTACTGAATGTAAGGACCAACTAGGGTTTGAAATTTATAATTATTACTCTAATGTAATTATCAAAACTCGAATGCCATGCGTTAAATTGCAAGAAGTTAAATGGATATTTATATTGAATTTTTCTAAAGTAAATGAGTTTATTGAAGACATTTAAGTACCATTAGTCCAGAATGAAGTTACTTAGGCATCTCAATCGTTAGATGTGGGTGATTTCAGCCAACTTGGAATGCAGTTTACTGAAAATTAGTCAAGGTATGCGGGAATATAAATTAAAGTCACAGGTAGAGTTGGAAGTATCAATATACGTTTATTTACTTAATTGTGACTCTACTACTTCACCAGGGATTTCTAGATTAGAAAATAATAATGAAATCCGTGATGTTCAGAACACGTTTCCTAGCCAATTCCTGATAGAGTGGACAAAAAACTGTTCTGAATAACGTATAAAAACCACTCTGCCCAATTAAGACTAATTATGATTAATTAGTACCTGAATTAATATTATCTCAAAATTATCCGTTCAAATCAAATCGTGCGTCATACTTGGTTTGCAAAAACTAAAACATGTAGTCAAATATAAGCTTAATTATGTTAATTAATGTGAAACAATGAAAATAAATGCTAACTTATCAGTGAAGTATTCGACTCATTAACGCTGCACGTTACCCACAGGTAGTCAGGATTAGGCTAGTCATGTGGATATTGATTAACCCACACGCCTTTTGGCCTAATAATAATGTAGATTATAGATACACTCGTTATTTAGACTAGTCATATAAGCTGGGACAGCGCATACGCCTTATGGTCTAATAACATTATGAATAAACCGTTGGTTTAAGTCATTAGATGGTATTGACTAGTCCATTAAGCCATCTTAAAGAACTTTTCGTCAATAAATTGGGGGCTGAATACTTCGGTAGAACACACTCAAACATATACATTTTGGGAGTATTCGTTATTGATGATGATTTCAATGTAAATACATTACAACCTCCCAAGCATCGCATTTTAGACATAGGTAGGTTTGGTGTCATTTAATTCAAATAATAACACAGTACGACTATTTCACGCAGGGACGAGTTAACGTGATGATGAACTCACACAATACATACATATACATAGGCTTTGTTTTAATTGAATCAAACAAAAGCACATAATGATTTCGTACAGAGATATATCAGACATATTAATTACTTGATTTGATGATGATAGACATAGGCTTCGGTATATTTTGTTCAAATAATACCATGCTCTGATTATCTCATGCAGAGATAATTCATAGTTAATAATTACGTTAAAATTAATGTAAATGTCAATCGATTGGGTAACTTTTACTTTCCATCTTGATTAAGTTAAACTATGTTATAGAAATCTCTAATAGTGAGAATTCTAATGAAAATTGATGAAATTTATAAATGTAATTAATCAGATCGATTCAATTAATAATTAAACCATTTACATAAATATAGAAGGTATCAACTTAACTTTTGTCACCGACTGCCAATATACACTGACTCTAATTTATTAGTAAATTTAGATTTATATAATTTTACATTATTGGACTTTAAGATCTGATCTTAATAAAAGCTCCACTGCTCCTCCAGCCGCCTCGCTCCGCTCCGAAATAAGAAGTGTCCACCCTCTACCCCTCGATTCATCTCGCTGACCATTATTAATTACTAATTACAAGTAGAGTAGATACTAAATACTCTAATTAATTATATTAATTAATATCATATTTGATAAGCATCCCTAAATCGTAAGACTTAGAATACAGATTGATTTAAATATATCTGAAACCTTTGTTTTTACGATAGTTTTTTATTCGGAGGCTAGCTTGTTCGCTTTCTTGGTATTGTTTTTACATCGATATCCCAGCGTGAATTTATTTGACATATTGAAATACGAACTGTTATTTTTTTTTCGCACTTCACAAGTAAACCCTTGTAATTAAGCTCGTTGCGTTTTGGAGAATTTATTGCTTTTGGTTTTCGGAATTTTAAGTACGGAAAAAATATACTCCATCCTTGTTTTTGGTTGCTGTTTATCGGAATTAGTGCATGTGTTACCTACGCAACTCGGCATTTTTAGATTATAAAGTAACGACCATTCGTATACAAGGCCGAAACGTCACTGAGACGACGTTGGAGCTCCATTGCAGTTTTAGCTCCAATGAAGTGGTCTCATTGCTTTTGTACAATGAACCGGTCCATATATAGTAGTCATTTTTATTATCGTGTTTATCCATAATATGCATGTTATGGGAATAATTAATATTTTATTATATTTGTTAATTATATTACTTTTATGTTCCTACTTTCAGTTCCTTTGTATATTTCTTAAATATAGCTATTATTTTTTGCTAAAAATAGTTTTAAACTTTTAATGCATGTTATTCTTAATATTATCCAAACTTACTTTTATTTGAGCCTAATTTTATATCTGATATGGTGTTTAGTTTATGAATTTTATCTGCTGGGTGTTTTACGTGGGTCTTTATTGTAATTTCCATGGTCCGCAAATTTTATATATATTTTTTAGCAAAAGTATAGATTCGCTACGTGTCGAATTTTTATATGTTATTTAAATTTGCATAAGCTTTCAAAATGTTTTTGTGATTTACTTTAATTTAGCGATTTTAAAAATACCATGGAAATTACGCGGAGAACACATTTCCTAAGAACCACCCATTACTTAAAAAATCTGACTCCAGATAATGAGTACTCCCGGATGCCAGCGGTGTTTCGCTTGGAGTCGTACAGCGCGTGCGCGCGGCGAGGCGGTCGCTACTGCTTGGCGAAGCTGCAGCTGGCACCAGACCCCGACAGCGCCCTCTATCGAACTATACTGGTAAGCCATACATCCTATCCTTTCAACTTCCCTACTGGATTCGAGCCTTCTTCACGGCATATAATACAAAATACTTATTATCTTGAAGTCAACATTCTGGTTAGGCGCGATTCGTGCGCGAGGAGCCCGGGGTCTAACTTGACGATGATCTAGGATTTGGCAGATCGTGATTACAGTAGAGCGACTGCCATATAACCTCCGTGACCATGTTAATTTCACAATGAGTTCTGAACCGTGCAAACTTTAGACATCTCCTCCACTCAAAGTCCTATCAACCTCTCGGTTATACGGACCGCGTCAGACCTAATCACGGGTGATGCGCAAGCCGGTGGCTCTTTGGACGTGCGCATTTTTCGATACCCACAAAGTCAGTTGTCAATAAGCACTCTCCCTTAAAGGGCTGACGTCACAACACGCTCTACTACTCCATGGGCCAGCTCCGATCCTCCTTTTCACCCTCCTCTTCCGCTTCTTCTGCTCTTATTCCTCCTCTATTCTTCTCACACGGTACCATGTGTACGCAAACTCTCTTAGCCTCGCAAAGTTCGCCTCCGAAGACAAGGTCCGCGAAGTAGACCGGTCCCACTTTCTTTCGCTCTAACCCAAGAAGCATAAGGCTGCTCTCCTGTTTATACCTCTCGCATCCCCACAAAATGTGGTCCCTAGTCACAAAAGCCTCCCAACATAAACACTCCGCAGAGTCGTGCAAACAAAACGTGCACAGTCGCGTTTTGAATGCGCCATAACCGGACAGCAATTGGGAATATAATCGGGCTCCACCCACGTGGCCCCTGGTGCTCGAGATCCGCACTCTTCTTACACTTTCTTCTCTGCATTCTTACGGCCAGACGTCTGCACCTCAACATAACCAAACTTCTTAAATTCGGCCACTTCCCTCCCTGCCAACCCGTCACGATTCGTTTGCACCTTTCCCGTCCTTCTCACCCCCAGGTCCGCGGGCAGTACACCAGCAAGCACCGCATGGGCCCGCCGCCCTAGGGGGACCGTATGCCTTCGTTAGAAGAATCAGAGCCGCGCGCTGAGTTCTGAGCAAACGGCTCTTCAACACATAGAACCCAATACTACTGCACCATACAGAGGCTGTATACGTCACTGTTGCAACATCATCATCATCTTGGTGTTAAATCCCCGTTGCGCTCCCGCGTAACAGGCCCCGGGGTCTACCTTCTTGCTTTTCTTAGTCCACTTTGCTCGGTCTTCGGCATCCTTAGTGGTGAGTCCGTTCTTACGCATGTCACTCTTAACGACGTCTAGCCATAGCTTCTTGGGCCGGCCCCACCTTCCCGTGCCTGGCGGGGGCAGTATGGCCAGACATGTGATCCCCACTTAATTTGCCGGTATGTGGCCGTTCTATCGAAGGCGACGCTCTTGTAGCTTATCTGCGATGTCACGGACATGAAGGCTATCGCGGATGTGGGCGTACCGCACGCGATCTTTGCGTGAAAACCCAAACGTCCACCGCAGCATCTTCACTTCCGTGACTCGCAATTCCTGCTTGTGTCGCTTTGGTAGAGGCCAATCTCGCTTGCATCAAACGTACCAAAGTACTACAAACTTTCGACATCTCTCGAAAACTTTGAAGGAAAATATTGACCGATTGCACATAATATTGTTACAGGAGTATTCGGAAAGTCCGCACCACTTTAATCATACCTTACTGGAGCGCGGTATGTGTATACCGCAAAGCTGTCCAACCGCCGAAAAAGCAGTAAATAAGATGGACCTAACGCGCGCCCTTGAGGGATGCCTCAACGAAACCATGTGGCGGGACTACGGCTTGAATACCAGCGTCCAGGCGGTCCACTGTAATGACCCTGTGTTCGACATCAACGCTTTGGATGTCACAGTAGCTGTGTTTTTAATTTGTTTACTTTCATTAAACATGATTGGAAGCATATATTACGACAATGACAACACATCGAAAAAAATCAGGACAGGTAAAAAAATAATCATCTTGGCGTTAATGTCCCGGTTGTGCTCTCGAGAACGAGGGCCCGGGGTCCGCCTTGACCATGATCCAAGATTTGGCAGGTCAGGTAATTACAGTGGAGCGACTCCCATCTGACCTTCATGACCCTGCTACCAGGAAAACCTGACCAGATTGGATCATGGTTACACATCCAGTCACCTGAATGTGCTGGTTTCATCACGATGTATTCCCTCACCGTAAGAGCATTGATTAGTATTCAACTAATGTACATAACTCAGAAAACAGTCATTTGTACATGGCCGGAGCGGGATTCGAACCCAGGACCTCTGGCTTACGAGTCGGATACTGTAACCGCTCGGCCACCGACGCTCTTGGTTAGGACAGGTAATTAAAAGAAAAATAAACAGACAAAAATATAAACATAAATCTTCCAAAGTTTTGGGGCAGAAATATTTAAGATATAATTGTAGTACAATTTGAGAGCATAAGTGCATGACGTCCTAAAGAATCATATTCTTGTGCAGTTGTTCAAAGGTTTTTAAAGCATTCATGAAGAAATTTTTAATAAATAAATAAATAAAACATATTATTACAACAATACAACCGACTTCAAAACAGAAAAATTAAGCTTTTTTCATTCTATACGAGTAAGTGACACATAATTATTTTTGGAGTCGGTGCTACAGCAATATTCGTCGAGTATACCCTTAGGAGGGTGTAGGGGTAACCTTTGGGGATTGGGAGGGTTGGTGTATGGCACTGACTCCTGAAAAGTAATGATATCTAAGTTACTCGTATTGTATGATAAAGAGCTTATTTTACTTGACGTCGGTTTTATTTTTTAAATTAAAAATGTTGTTTATTTCACAATTTGCAGTGGTTACGATACCCTCAAGCATCATGTTACCCTTAGATATTACTGAGTAGTTGCTGTCCACAAATTGCAGTACCTAACTCTTAATCGTTAAGGAGTTCTGTGACTTCACTATTATTTATTTCATCATCAGCACAGCAACATCAAGTGATGACACCCTGAACCGAATACCTGAGTAAAATATGATTACGTAACCAACACTAAATGCGTGCCTACAATTGTCAAGAGTTTCCCTCGATTTCACAGGGTTTCCACCATCCACACACCAAATTATACTTTTCTGAATGCAAACGCTTGACTTGTCACTGAAATCGCTATATATATTATGCCTATTAATACTCGAGGAGTTCCCTCGATTCCTCCAGAATCCCATTATCAGATCCTGATCTGATCACGATGAAGTATATATCCTGTCAATTAAAAAAAGAATTTTCAAAATCAGTTAAGGCGTTTTCGAGTAATCGGGGAACATATTCATATTCATATTCATTTATTGCTTCACATGGTAATATATTAACATTGGATCTTAACAGTAAATAAGTATCTCATGTGACCCTGTGAGGGCACTGCAAAATATTAAAAAATATAGTAAACAAAATCATCCTTACAATTAATCTAGATTCCATATTGCATAAATTATTACATGCATGTTCATTAATAATAAATGAATTAAATAATCAACTAGCTATACGTCAAAAATAAGAGTATGAGTATGTCAATTAATTATCAAAATTAAATTAAGTTAAATGTCACCTTTTCAAATTAAATTACACGTCAATTATCAATAATAAATAATTAAATTAAATGTCAATCACCGATTAAAATAATTATACAAATTATATTCTAAGTCATACAAGTACAGATATTGAGCATTACTTAATACAAAATAAGTTATAGATATAAATTTTTCTCATTTAGAAATTAATTTAAGCTATAGTAGCTCTTAGATAACAGTAACTTCTTAAGCTTCCTATTAAAAACTTTGCCATCTGTTTCATTTTTCAAAGTTTCAGGTAATTACATACATAAATATTTAAAATTCTGACGAATTGAGACCGTCCTCCTTTTTTGAAGTCGGTTGAAAATACCCTGGAGATCAAAGAACTCGTTCTTTGGCCATATTTGATAGCTAATACCCCTCTTTTAGCAAATTCACTTTGGCTAAAGGTGCACCAAATACCCTATATATTGCTGTAGGTGCACAGAAAAAATACCTTAAAATGGTATTGCACTTATGCTGTTATACTGTCCATTGCATATTCAGGCGGTGAGTTTCTGTCGTGCTTCGCGGTGCAGAGGCACTGGCGCGAGCTGTTGATGCCCCGAGGCACGCCCAGACCCGGCCGGGAAGGTTTGCAGGCCATCGACGGCATCAGGTCAGTATGTCCTCCAGAAACAAATAATTCGCTTATTAACCTTGTTAGGAGTTAGCTATAGGGCGCTAAGAATGTGTAACTGATATAAATTTTAGGATCGAAAAGCTGAAGTCGCAAGCTAAGCCAATACCCACATATCTATCGATAGTAAGAGATAAAATATAATATAGTAAATAAATAATCATCTTCGTGATAATTTCCCGGTTATGCTCTTGCACACAAGGGCCCGGGGTCTGGCATTTGGCAGATCAGGTAATACAGTGGAGCAACTGCCATCTGACCTCTATGACCCTGCTACCAGAAAAACCTGATCAGTTTGGCTCACAGTTACACATTTGCATGTTTTGTCACGATGTTTTCACTCACCGTAAGAGCATCGGTTAGTATCCAAATAATGTACAAAACTCAGAAAAGAGTCGTTGGTACATGGCCGCAGCGGGATTCGAACCGTACCTTCGTACCTCTCGCTTACAAGTCGCTTACAAAGTTTCTGCAACGTATTTACGTCTGCGACAGAGACGACACTACGAAGCCAAACTAGCCTATGTATGGTAATTACGGCCGACGTCTGTTGATAACATTATTTTATTTATTCCAGGGTGATATCAATGATCTGCATTTGCCTTTGCCATGTTTGTTTTATGGCCTCGAATGCCAGCAATACTCGTGAATTCGAACAGGTAATTTTATTCTTAATTATGCACAGGTCAATAAAATTTTTACTACTTTTTAGTGTGATGGATAATTTCTAGAAAAATTTAAAGTTCCTTGAATAATAATATCTTCTTTCAGGACCACCACATCATAGCACAGTTATCTGGCTTAGTTTTGGCGACGCAATCGTTCCTGGTGCTGTCATCGTTCCTAGCGGCGGAGCAGGCGTCATGTGCACTCGCGGCAGGTGCTTCGCCCTTCCAGGCGCTGCTTGGGCGTCTTGCCAAGCGCGTTCTGCGGTGAGTGAGCCCGTGCAGTAGTGCCCTACTAACTTCTTCTTATATAAGTTTGAATTTTGTAATATACATATTTATAAAACTAGTCAGGTGTTTGACCGCCACCTCACCTGGCGGTAAATCAAGAAGCTGCCGAAGATAAAGCATCTACTCTACTCTAGCCTTGAAGGCGTCCAGATTATAATGATCGAGGAACACACTCGCAGGCAACGGGTTCCATTCCGGAGCTACACACATTGTACAGGTTGAACCAAAGCGGTTTGTGCGGATCGTTGGAAGATGGACGACATAGGACATCGACGGTGGAAAGGGACCGGTGGAATGATATTATATTTACTCTCATTTAACGTTTTTATTGCAGGCTCACGCCCTTGTTGGCATTTTCTCTGCTGATGACTATGACTTGGTCGAGGTTCGTGGGCTCCGGGCCACTGTTTCAGGTACTGTGGGATCTTTGATGGCAACAAATTCAATAGAGACGAACCTTACCGCCACTTACCTAACACTCACTTCGCTAAAACAGTTCTCTAAACAATTTCCTTTGTTCAATAAGTAAATATAGTCTTGAAAAACTTTTAATAGGTACAACTTTATTACCTACCTACCTTACTTTTGCAACCATATTTATAACTATATCATGTCATATCGTGTTGTGTTTATCTAGCACTTCGTATTAGACGAGACGGCGGCGTGTTGGCGCGAATGGCCAATGGTGTTGCTATATCTCAACAGCTACACTCCCGGTGCAACGTGCAAGGTCGAGACCTGGTCAGTATAGCATTTGAACTAAATGTTTTATTTCCATTTATTTTCGTTCTTCGGTAGACAAACAGTCAAGCGTGACTTTTGAAAAATCTTTTGAAAAGTTAGTAAGACTGCCGCACATGGACATCAGCAACACCATGGACATCATCAATGTGTTGCCAGATCTATTGAGACATTTCACATACCTCTTAAATTTCATGTTATAGTCCAAGGAAACACTGCGGCTGGCTGGGGAATCATTGGACATCGTAATAGTAGGAGAGAGATACGATCATTCTTTGTTCGTTGCTGCTTTTACCGTCATGTTCAGTAAGGAGAGGCAAGGCTCGAAATGGAGCCGCCCGACCGGGGAAGTATCTTACAGAATACCCCAGCCAAACACAAAACATTATTTTATGTATTTTAAATAGGATTTTGTTCCTGTTTGTGAGTAAAATTTCCAGTGCTCCATGGGGTGGGGATTAGGGGAGCCATGGCTTTGCCAATTTAGGGGCATTCGCCATTTTGCTGCAGGAGCAACTTGTAATAGAGGTGGGCAACGCATTGGTGATACCCCTGGTGTTGCTAATATATCTATTAGCAACGGTGACCACTTTCCATCACTGGTGGCTCACTGGCATATTTGCCAACCGAGAGGCATAAAAAAAGTTTAACACTCCAGGTATCTGTCCGCGGATTTGCATCTGTGGGTGGTGATATCAGCTGTGGTGGCGCTGCGGCCTGGCCGTGCGCGCGCTCTTTACGCGTTAGTCACGCTTGGTGCCGCCGCCACCGCTGCCGCTACATACATCATGGACCTCAACGTGTGGATGATTCTAACGCCTGAGTAAGCATCAGAGCCTCACACTATTTCACAAATGTCGGCTTGATTAGTTCTGCTTAAGGGCATCAGACAAGGCAACTTCATTATCCTTATTTTAGACTTTTAGGCAAACCACATCCGTAGCCCAGAAACATCTAAGGCAGTATTCTGTTGTAACTCGATACTCTGATGTCCATACAGCCGGCCATCCAAGCGTGAAGGGTATGGGAAATGTGTAGGAGGCTCAAGTCTAATAGTGGTCTGTTACAAATTGCTGTTGTGACAAACAAATGAATCTTGGTAGGCTTAGTTTTTGCCTTTTTATGGCATTGGGAGGCACAATGTGGCCAGACGGTCCATCTGACAGGAACAGGCCACCAGGACATCTATAACATAAGGGGAGCGGATGCAGTGACTTTCTTTGAGGTACCTGTAGATATGCGTTTTAAAGAACCCCAAGTATCCAAAGAAAGCCTTCGAAAAGGAGATCATTCCACATCCTCCACTTTCAGGCCCGTGACTTGAATGAACGTATAATATTACCATCAATTTTTAACAGACAGGAGCGACATTTTATGGTGCTGGACCCCACCGTGAACTGGTCTTACCTGCTGATGCCTACAAATCTGGCGACGGCAGCGCTGGGCGCGCTGAGTGCGTTGGCTGTACGGCGCGGGGAGCCCGGCGCTGCACGGTACAGGGTTAGTTCGCGAGACATATTTTTTTATTATAACAACTGGCCAGGCATTTTGACAATAGAAACGGCTAAGGAATGAAAGAAAGAAAGAAAAAAATAAAGAAAAAGCATTTATTAACACAAACAAGCACACCACAACATTGAAAAAGATACTAGAAAACATAAAGACATAAAAAGAATACAATTATAAGCAG
Source organism: Blastobasis adustella (assembly GCA_907269095.1). NCBI lineage: Eukaryota > Metazoa > Arthropoda > Insecta > Lepidoptera > Blastobasidae > Blastobasis > Blastobasis adustella. The sequence goes on along the minus strand of OU026115.1, from coordinate 3,825,261 downwards.
AACATAAATTACACAGTGCCGATGTAAATACCTATCTGATATTTGTTTAATGTGTAGTGTAATAGATAATATGTTGTGGCGGTGTTTGTGTAAAAAGGACCTCACTTAGCATAATGCCCGGCGTGAACCGGAGCGCTGGTTTTCAGTGAGACCTGCTGAGCGAGGTACGGACAAATGTACAAATTATATATGAAATACAAATATACACTAAATAAACTACTTAGACTGGTCATAATTATGTATTGTTGTTGTGTAACATGTGCAGTGTGAATTGTGTAGTCAGCCGGTGGCCGGGAGGCGGACCCCGTCTGAGTTCATCCCTGCCCTCCGACCGGGGTCCACCTCGCGCCACCTGCGCGATGACATACTGCGACCAAACAGTGACGCGTGCGCACGCGCGCCCGTCCCTGCCCACTTACGTAAAATTCATACGACAATTTACTTCGGTCGTTGTACCTATATTATTATACCAGCATGTGCCTTCGCAAGTCTGGACAAGTAACAACCTACCTACTCATTGTGTAAAATGCCTACCTAATATCTCATTCATATGTCATTCATTCATAAGTGTCAATGTCGAAAATGTTGAAAATCGGTGAGTTTTATTATTATTATGTTTTATTAATGTCCAATCAATTAAATATACAAATCCTACCCACCTATATTAAATGTTTCTACGTAATTAAAATAGCTATGTCCAAATTTTCCTCAGGTACCCAAACCGTGCAAAATAATAAAAAAATGTATAATTTAAAAAGAAAAAATAGAAAGCGACATATATATGCATATTTCCTTAGGAGGGAAAAGACGCCATCAACGCCCCAGCTTGCAACCTTTGTGGTAAGTTATAAACTTTCCTTTTTTTGCAAGTCTAACAGTAGCGCCTTCATGTGTATTTTAAAGGTATTCAATGATTCCAGGCCACGAAGAGGTGGCGGCAGATCATTCCAGCAACGACTGGCCGAAAATTGAAACGAGCCCCGAAATGAAGAGCTTCGATGAGCAGGCAGTATTAAGGAATATTGGGATGCCTTGCGAGTAACATTCTGGATGTCACTCATCCACACAAGTTTATCTGCCAGATATGGTGGAGTCCTGTACCTCAGCACGCCGAACAGGAGATTAGCTAAGTGGAATACTCTGCGCTGTTTTATTTTTAAAATATTTGCTTCGTTTAAGTACGGTGTGATGTGCGTGCGGGGAAGGATGTTAAAGCAAAATCTAGCAAATGCGTTTTGCACCCGCTGTATTTGCTTTTATGTCCTAACTAGCAATCGAGGGCCGTAAACGACGTCCATGTAATTAAACTTGGAGAGAACAAGCGTGTCGCAGAGCTGTATACGTATCTTAGTGTTAATAAATGGTCTAATTTGATATAATACCTTTAGCCTGTAATAACACTGACTTAGCACCTTCGATACATGCTTTTCAAAACGGAGTTGCTCGTCAACAATTAACCCAAGGTTTCGTGCCTCATAGACCCGATGTATGGGTTCGTTCTGTATTTCCGCAGATATTTTTTCTATTTGCTTCGCGCTACCAAAAAGCATAAGCTTTGATTTGCTTCCATTTATAACCAAAGAGTTAGATTTGGACCATGTGGCTATTCTATTCAAGTCGTCATTCAGTTTACCAACAGCAGAGTCTTCGTCACCAGGTCTACATGGTATATACAGCTGTATGTCGTCGGCGTAGATGTTGTACATACAGTGCTGGATGACCCTTGTAATGTCTGCGGTATATATAATATAAAGAATCGGACCCAGGATCGAGCCCTGGGGAACACCACGTGTGACAGAAATTGACCATGACATGTGATTTCTCCCATTCTCATCCATAATTTCAACATACTGTTCATAATGTTCAAAGTAGCTGGCGAACCATTTCAATGCATGATAACTAAAACCTTAATACTTTAGTTTAGCCAATAACAACGATACATCAATAGAGTCGAACGTCCTAGAGAAGTCAAGGAGTGCCATAAGGGTTCCCTGACCACGATCTTGCACTTCCAAGACATCGTCCACCACTTGAGCTAAAACTGTGGTAGTGCTGAGATGTTTTCGAAAACCGGATTGTACCACGGGTAATATATTATTGTCTCCTTAATACTTCCGGAGCTGGTCCCCCACTACCTTCTCCAGAATCTTGAAAGCGCAAGGCAGCACGCTGATGGGTCTCAGATCGTTATAAGTCGCCGGGCTATTAAGTTATTATTAGTTATATAAGTTATTATTCTTAGGTAACGGTCTCACCATCGCGTGCTGCCAATCCCTTGGAAAGCGACCTGTCTCAATAGAATAATTGACTATCCTAGTAATGACTGACAAAATATGTGGCATCATCATTAAGATCATGTCCAACGATATGCTATCCACCACCACCGCATTTGATTTAAGACCCTGAATTACTTTATGAACATAGTCCTCTGTTACCTTATTAATTTCAAACCGGCTAAGATTTCCGCAATGTAAGTTAAAATATTCCACATCTTTACTGGAGTCTGTCAGACTTCCCGGAACCTTCAGGAAGTGGTCATTTTTTGCGCTTGGGTCACCCAGTAGATGGTAAGGAATATTGCTACGAATCCTTACGTTTCGCTTAATTTGAGTCCAAACAGTTGTAGGGTCTTGCCCTGAAGCTGTATTTACTGTTATTAGGACTCCTGTTCAAATAACTGTTCAGCTCGTTGACACTTTTATTGTCAATTTTATACATATAATTGGTATATTCTTGGGTTTGGCCCTTCAGGCTCTGATTGCTCATCATCTTTGCCTGGAAAATTAGTTAATACTGTAAATTCTAACTACGTTGTAATTACGTTCTACAAATATTTTGAATCGAATCGAACTTCGATTAGAGTATTTTCTTTTAGGGAAATGATCTCTCGTTTCCTAAATATTCAATTGGTAAAAGTAATGAGGGTTTTTGGACAAATACAAGGGTATTGGGGTGTGTGTCTGGATTCTTACCGTTGTATCTTCTTGTTTTCCTTTGGTTATGAATCCAAGTAGGCCCTCATGCCACGGGGGTCATTTTTCCATCACATTAGAAGGTTCCTTCGTAGCAAAATATTATATTTTGCATACGAAATATCACATTTTCCAAATTAACGTTAATCTTTTATTATTTTATTCTTTATACGTCATATGTTGTCATGCGGACACAGTTCATAGTCGGCGGAGATTTTAATCTTTTTTGTGCTCCCCTTATTCTAGATAATTGCTGGATCCAATTCTTCATCATGTCTTCATGGATTATATCCTTTGCTGCTAAACACGAGATCGTCCGAAAATAAATATCGACCACTTCGGAAACTGGCTGGTCGACTATAAGTACTGGCCATCAAGACTATATCTTCTTTTGTGCCAAATGCGTTCTCGAACGTGTTTAAGAAAAGACCGAGCCTTCGTTAGCGAGTGCAGCTGATGAGTGGGCAGAGTTCTCTTAGCCTTCGAACTAGAAGGTGGATCAGTATCATAGCTAGAAGAAGCTATCTTCAGAAACCAAAATGAAATATAAAGTGACCGGCCAAATTATGCACGTGACTGCTTAAAAGTTTATCTTCGAAATTTTCTAATTAAATAGTCTGTCGAGTCAATCTGCAACCTGTACTTTTCGGCCAACAGTGAACCCATTGATCCAGCCCGGGCATAAGTTGTGTGGAGTGGACTTTCGTAAAAACTTTCGTACTTTTAACCTTTTAAATTCTTTTTAATTTCTAATTATACATAAACCCATTACCCTGATATTCGTTGTTTTTATTATTAACTGAGCCTGGCATTGTCCGTAGGACAGTGTTACGTTACAGTTTGGCGCCGTAAACTGTGGTCTTTCAGTCCAGAAGTAATATTAGTGTATACGAAGTCTAGTAGATTCATTCATAATTATTCAGTCGGTTCACTCTTAATTATTTTGTGTACATAAAATCTTTAAATATATATTTAAATATATTCATTAAAAATATTACTTAACATTACATAACTTAACACTCATATACTTACATTGGCATCGGGTCCCAGGGCTACTCTCTGGCGGTGTTTACATATCAACAGTCTCGAACCTAGTCGTGCTCAACTCCTTTCTAACGGAAGCTATGGACAGTGGTATCCAGGTGGACGTTCTTTATACCAACTACAGCAAAGCATTTGATCGTATTCGGCATGACATACTACTTAGTAAACTTTCGCTTGTGGGAATCAGTGGGGATCTGTTGAGGTGGTTCTCATCCTATTTAATGAATCGGAGCCAAGCTGTCGTGATCAATAACTACATTTCTAGCTGGGTTGACGTCTCTAGCGGAGTACCACAGGGTTCATTGCTGGGCCCTTTGCTTTTCATCATTTTCATCAACGACATAGAAAGCTGTCTTCATTCATCAAAGTTATTGTGTTTTGCGGATGATATGAAAATATTTAAAGCAGTCGCTACTCTGGCTGACGCTTTATCTTTGTAGGATGATATTTCAAGGCTTGAGCTATATTGCCATGAGAACCATCATGACTTGAATCCAGCAAAGTGCTGCATTGTCACCTTCTCCCGAAAGCGGAAACAGGTTACATTCGATTATAAGTTGTTTAACTCAAATCTCTCTAGGGAGCCTTACATGCGCGATTTAGGTGTAATACATGACTGCAAGCTAATGTTCGACGTTCATATTAACGCCATTATCAATAAAGCATTTAGAATGTTGGGATTTGTGATGCGTTGCTCCAGGGACTTCTCCAGAGCGAAAACTTTAAAAATTCTTTATTGCACTTTTGTGCGCAGTAACCTGGAGTACGCGTCTCAAATTTGGAACCCTGCATATATGGTATACGTCAGGCGCATCGAGAACATTCAGAGAAGGTTTGTTCGTTACTTGTGCTTTCGCCTAGGTGAGGAGTATCATTCAGAAAATTACCTGGACGTGTGTAGCCGACATCATTTGGTTCCGCTCGTGAAACGCCGTGAGACCGCAGACATGGTATTTTTAATAAAAAATTCCACTGGCATTATTAATTGTCCCGAGCTTCTCTCTTAATTAAATTTCTGTGTACCCGTAAGAAATGTACGTCATAATAATGTATTCTCCCTTAGCCATGTATTTACTAATTACACTCAGAACACATTCCTCTGGCGTGCTTGTAGGAACTTTAATAACTTAGCATTGGAGACTGATATAGATCTATTTAACACAAGCGTTGTAGCGGCAAGACGTCTGTTAACGCGGAGGTCTTTTGACAATTAATTTATATTATGCATAGCTATAATTGTTACATAAGTGGGCGAGCATGTTCGGTGGTGGAACTACTTGTATTATTAATGTAATAGTTGTAATTTAGTTTATATGTAGTATGTAGATACTGTAGTAGTGCTAGTAGTATAGTACTAGTTGTGGTAATACTGTAGTACTGTATCAGTTTTAAGTGTCTAATTTATATTCGGTATGAGTTTTTCAACAGTTTTTCTTATTGTATTCCATAGTCTATCAGCGAAGACCTGTAACTGGTTTTCTGTTGTGTAAGATTGTTAATATTATGTTGTTGGATAGCTGTTGGTCTTATAAATAAAATAAAATTAAAATAAAATATACATACTCATATACTTACATTGGCATCGGGTCCCAGGGCTACTCTCTGGCGGTGTTTACATATACATACTCATATACTTACATTGGCATCGGGTCCCAGGGCTACTCTCTGGCGGTGTTAACATATACATACTCATATATTTACGTTGGCATCGGGTCCCAGGGCTACTCTTTGGCGGTGTTAACGTATACATACTCATATACATACCTATTACAATCTAACTTGCTTTCTCTCTAAATTCCAAAAAAGACACACACTTGTCTATAAAGTCATATAGTATATCGTCTCTAATTTTGGCAATTACAGTATAATCATGGCACTTCCTATCAATTTTACGCTACTAAATAAGAGTGAGTTGGAGTATGAAGTGAGAATACGTTTGGAAACGCCCGCTTCGGACTTAGTTAGTCTTAAAAAGCAGATATTGCTTATTTCAAAAACTTTTTCGACTGATGAGGTCATTATTTCAACCTTGCCTTTAGAAGAGGATATTAGCCAGGTGGAGTCAACTCTACTTTATGTTGAGGAGAGACTCGACTCTCTCCAGAAGAAGTTCACATCTGTGACTTCTAATAAAGTCCGGACCTACATTAATCATTTATACTATAGATCTGAGCGCCTGGACTACGATAGTTGCTCCCCTTCTTTATCGACTAAGATTGAATCTCTAAAAACAGTTTTTGAACGCTGTGAATCCAAATATATTTCCATTACGGGTGAGGTGGAGCAAACCTTTTTCGACCCTATACATCAATCAACTATTGTATCAACACATGCGGTGGAGCAAATTCCTGCTGCCCCTGTTGATGCTCCCTGGCCTTCTGCATTAATTCAGGAACAGACACCGGTTACTGCGTTTCCCACTTTTCAACCTCCGGTTGTTCAGATGACTTCCATAAATAAATGACATTAAAAAATTATCTTATTCAGGCGATACTTGCCCTAAATCTTTTTTACAAAAACTCGAGGAGTTTCGAATCTCGCGAAATTTAACCCATGAGCGGCTGCTCGATAATGCTTTTGAAATTTTTACAGGCAAAGCACTGCATTGGTTCCGTATTACTAATACAGTACTTTGGCAGCTTCGATTTCGATTATAAACTCCTATCGGCAATTAACTCTCGCACTCAGGGCGAGGATGAAACAATAATTATTTACGTATCAATTATGTACGAGATGTTCTCTCGTCTTAATCAAAAACTAACTGAACCCGATCAACTTCAAATTTTACTTAGAAATATTCGTCCTTGTTATTCGGTTTTTGTTGCCCTATGCGACATCACCACGGTTGATTTTTTAATTTTGGCATGCCAGAAGTATGAGAGACTTCTTGATAGGGACAGAAATTTTAAAGAACCTCAAAATTCGGATCCTTCTCAATTATTTAGCGACTTTGACTATAACTCTAAACCTAATAATCAAGTTAATAATAAACAACTTAATTATAAACAACCTTTTAATAATAGTTCAAAATTTACTCAAAATGATTACCAAGCCAAAGGTAATTTCCAAGTAAATGCAATTGCTACAAGGAAATTTAACGCTCACGAATTTTGCGTTCGTTGTCGGGTTAATGGCCACAGTTTATTCTCGTGTCCTCAACCTAAATTTTTGATTTGTTTTGGTTGTGGCCTTAAAGGGGTTAGGCAACCTGAATGTCCAGAGTGTAAAAAAAATCGTCCATCTACCTCTACTCAAAAAAACTAAATAAAGACTTGATTAATTTTCGTTTAAACGATTGGCGTGATTGGATTGCTAAAATCCGTAATTTCTTTGGTCAGAATAAAATTTCTACGGTTCACTTTGACGATGAGGCTGATCAGAACAGACCATTCGTGGATGTCGCTATTAATAATGTTAATTTCTCTGGTCTTCTTGATAGTGAAAGTTCTATTACAATTTTAGAAAACAATTCTCATTTTAATATTTTAAAATTGGAGTACACATTAATCAAGTCGGATTTCATTTTTGTTTCCACTGCTAATAACACTAAACTAAAATCAATTGGTTATTTTGATTTACAAATTTGTTTCAATAATCGCAATTGTTTTATCAAAGCTCACATATTTCCGGATATTTATCCATCTTTGATTCTCGGAATTGATTTCTGGAGACAATTTAACCTCTTACCTAAGGTCTTAATTTCCTCTTGCTCACCTTCGGTGAATTGTAACTCTTTGGATATTGATCCTAAAGTTCTTTCCTACTCTGCACTTTCGGCGGACCAAAAATGCGTGGCCGATAACATTATTTCGCGTTTTAAGGATATTTCAATAGAAAAGAAGGGTGTGCTTGGTCGCACTGATTTAATTACTCATAGAATCGATACTGGTGATTCCCTTCCGATTAGACAACGTTGTTATAGGCTATCCCCTATCAAACAGGAAGCTTTAATAAAGGAAGTTGATAAGATGATAGCGTTAAAAGTCTTTGAGAAATGCGAAAGTCCGTGGTTATCTCCTGTTCTCAAAACACCTAAAAAGGATGGTGACTGGCGTTTTTGTGTTGATAGTAGGAAAGTTAACTCTGTTACTCGTCAGGACGCGTACAGACTGCCTTATGTAAATGAAATTTTAGATAACCTTAAGGACGCAAGATATTTATCTACTATTGATATTGCGAAAGCTTTCTGGGAGATTCCATTATTTGAACCTGATAGGGACAAAACCGCTTTCTATGTTCCCGGTAGGGGGATGTACCGTTTCGTAATAATGCCATTTGGACTTACTAATGCACCGGCCACTCAGCAACGATTAATGGATACTCTTTTCACGCCAGAATTCGAAAATAAAGTATTTTGTTATGTTGATGATATCATTATCATTAGTTTTAACTTTGAGGAACATATCTCCTTATTACTAAGGGTTCTTGATAAACTCTCACAGGCGAAATTAACCATTAATTTTGGAAAAAGTCAGTTTTTTAAGAATGAACTTAAATATCTTGGGTTTGTTTTAAATAAAAATGGTCTACTTGCTGATCCTGATAAAATCCGTGCTATTCTGGAATTCTCTCCTCCGTCTTCAAAAAAACAGATAAGGCAATTTCATGGCATGTGCAGCTGGTTCCGTAGGTTTATACCTAATTTTAGTACTATAATATCTCCTTTAAACAAACTTTCTTCTTCGGGGAAAAATGCGCCAAAGTTTTCATGGATCCCTGAGGCCCATGCTGCATTTTTGAAGTTGAAGAAACTTTTGATGTCTACTCCAGTCTTGGCTAGTCCTGACTTTGACTTGCCATTTAATGTACATTGTGATGCGTCGAATTTGGGAATTGGCGCTATGCTTACTCAAACGCGCGATAGTTCAGAAGTTGTTATTGCCTACATGAGCAAATCTCTGAATATGCATCTCTGAACAAAACTACTCCGCAACTGAAAGGGAAACTCTCGCTGTCATTTCTGCACTGGAACATTGGCGTTGTTATTTGGATAATGGCAAACAGTTTACTGTTTTCACTGATCATGCAGCTCTAAAATGGTTCCTGAACCTATCTAATCCTACAGGAAGATTAGCAAGATGGTCTCTACGACTTTCTTGTTTTAATTTCGTACTTAAACATAAAAAAGGAAAGGATAACGTAGTGCCGGATTATTTATCTCGTTTCCCTGAAAACAAAGTTGATTCATTACCGGTAGCTCCGATAGCTGGGGACACTAACCAATCTCCTGCACTTACAAAGTTCAATGACCTTTTCCTCGGATGTCGTAACGAACCGGAACGTTTTCCTGATTATAGAATCACTCAAGATAAATTATTTCATCATTTGGGTAGCCCATGTTCTCTAACGAATGATTTTGTTTGGAAACAGATTCCACATCCTGACGAAAGGGAGAGTCTTATTAAAGGATGTCATGGGTTGCCTTCAGAACCACACCTTGGGGTTTTTAAAACTTATAAAAAACTAACACTATTACATTCTTGGCCGGGGATGTTCAAGGACGTGGCTCGCTACGTCTCTTCATGTGAGTCGTGTCTTGCTTATAAACACACCAATCATTCTCCTTATAGGTTAATGGGTAAGCCTAGAATCTGTTCCAGGCCTTTCCAATGCATTTCCCTCGATTTAATTGGACCTTTGCCAATGACTCATTTAAGAAGTCAGCATATTCTTGTAGTAAATTGCTGTTTTACAAAATTTTCTCTTCTTTTCCCTCTTAAACAGGCCACAGCGGCTGCTATAGTTAAAATTTTAGAAGATCTTGTATTTCTGATACATGGTGTCCCTCAGACTATTATTATGGCTAATGGTTCCTGATATGTTTATAATGTCGGTATTAGCAAAAAACATGTTTGTATTTCTACCGGCGTTTAGTTAGTTCAAAATAAATTCTGTACACGGCATACGGCTCTTTCATTTAATTGTCCATTAATTGGGAACAAATCAATGGCGACGAGTAAAAATACAAAATAATAGAGTATATTGTGTGTGTTTGTGCGTGGAAACGTTAAATCATGTCGGTCGGCAAAATCCGGGAGTTCGACGTGGAGGCAGGCGATTGGACTTTGTACTGTGACCGCGTGGAGATGTACTTTACGGCGAACGCTATTAAAGACCATTTAAAATTGCCTACACTTATTAGTCTCGTGGGCGATAGTGTTTACGAACTTATGGTGAATCTGTCAAGTCCTAAGAAACCAAACGATTTATCGTACGACGAGCTAGTTAGGTTGGTGAAAGATCATCTACAGCCCAAGCCCTCCATCTTGGCAGAAAGATTTCGTTTTCGACAAGGCGTCAAGAAAGTGGAGAAAATATAACACAGTACATAGCAGTATTAAAAAAAATGTCGAAAGACTGAATTTGGCTCGCAATTAAATGACAATCTACGCGATCAATTTGTGTGTGGCATCGCCAGTGATTTAGTTCGGCAGCGAATACCTAAACTATGCTATTATAATATAGCTATCTGTACCTATTGATATTGTGTAGCTATTCCTATGATTTGCCATTCTGGTATATGCTTACTGTATTCTATTACTTAATAATGTAGGTATGGTGATTTAATGTTGTGCTTAAGCGGATATGTTAAGTAAACCAAAGTAGGTATAAACTATGTTCCTGTTGCATACAGCTTACATACAAACAGAGTACCTACTGTATATTGTACTTACCTACCTCTGGATATACCTACCTTCCGTAGATGTACCTACTTGCATTAGATAGTATTATCAACTTATTAATTAGTGTTAATTTGTGGTGGAGGATTGATATGTTTATAATGTCGGTATTAGCAAAAAACATGTTTGTATTTCTACCGGCGTTTAGTTAGTTCCAAATAAATTCTGTACACGGCATACGGCTCTTTCATTTAATTGTGCATTAATTGGGAACAAATCAGTTCCCAGTTTCAATCACGTCAGTTCCACGATCTGATTTAAAAATATAAAATTCCTTTCGCTTCTTTCACTCCTAACTGCTACTGCTAAACACGAGGTCGTCCGAGAATAAATATCGACCACTTCGAAAACTGGCTGGTCGACTATGAGTACTGGCCATCAAGACTATATCTTCTTTTGTGCCAAATGCGTTCTCGAACGTGTTTAAGAAAAGACCGAGCCTTCGTTAGCGAGTGCAGCTGATGAGTGGGCAGAGTTCTCTTAGCCTTCGAACTAGAAGGTGGATCAGTATCATAGCTAGAAGAAGCTATCTTCAGAAACCAAAATGAAATATAAAGTGACCGGCCAAATTATGCACGTGACTGCTTAAAAGTTTATCTTCGAAATTTTCTAATTAAATAGTCTGTCGAGTCAATCTACAACCTGTACTTTTCGGCCAACAGTGAACCCATTGATCCAGCCCGGGCATAAGTTGTGTGGAGTGGACTTTCGTAAAAACTTTCGTACTTTTAACCTTTTAAATTCTTTTTATAAATTTCTTGTTTTGTAGATTGTAGTTTCTGGACTAATTATACATAAACCCATTACCCTGATATTCGTTGTTTTTCTTATTAACTGAGCCTGTAGTCCGTAGGACAGTGTTACGTTACACAGTACGTGGGTCATGTACATTTGAGTTCACATAAAAGTCATAGTAAGCTCGTTTCTCACTAACAAGCGCCTCGTCAACCAACCTTTTGAGCTCTATGAGAATGGAACGCTTAATCTGCGAATATTTTCCCCGAATGTACAATCTAGACTCCTTCAAGGGCACAGTGAAAGCTAGTTCCATAGTTCCATTCTAGGCTGCTTCGTCACTTACCACCAGGTGAAATGGCGGTCAAATGCCTGGCTAGTATAAAAACAAATGGACTAAATATTTAACACTTTGTGTTGTGACTTCATGATGGAACTCCATTATTATGAATGAATTCACTTTTGCCTGAAGATGCGTAATTCGAAACCGGTTGCAATTTAATTTAATTTGTATAATAAAGTGGAACTAGTGTACGAAAAGTGATTAAATTCATAAATGAACTAAAACTTTAGGGCGGCGTAAAAGTCTGTTACAGATATTTCAACTCAGTTGTGCGCGCGGCCCTATGTGTGGGTAAACCTTGTACATATAAAGTGACTTTGTGTGCGTGACAAGAGGTACAGTCCGGTAAAAAATACAAATACAGTTATTTAAACAAATTTGAAACAAAAAGGAATAACTCGGTTTTTAAGGTCTTTGTAACTTGTTGTGTTTGATAATATACGGGTTCTTAAAAAAAACAATAATTTGGTAATTTAATGTTTATGTATTGAACATATTATTCTGAATCGCTACTTGAAAAATCAAATGATAAATTTTCGGATTCGCTGCTGTCACCAAGGTTAATTATGAATTCTGCCTCCAAGTCAAAATGTCGATAGTATTCTTCTTCTTTCTTTTGTACATGTCGACAAGTATTACCCCACATCCCTTCATCAATTTGACTTAAACGTTCATTTATTAGTTTCATTATTCCCGTCACATTTTGGTCGACATTACGCGAAGGAATAAAATTTTTTAAAATTCCCCACACATTTTCTATGGGGTTTAGTTCAGGATGATATGGTGGCAGTCGAAGAACTTTTATGCCATATGGCTGAAGTATGTCATCAATCTTATAACAAATATGGTTTTCTTTATTTTTTTTAATCAAATCATACAGTTCAACTTTTTTATATCTAAGTTAAAAGCTATATTATTTTCAGTCAGCCATCTCTGCATTTCAATTTTTTTTGAATTACAATTTGGAGCTCTGTCATTTTGAACATTATGGTATGAGGCATTATCAAGCACAACCACAGAGTTAGGTAGAAGATTCGGTATTAGACGTTCTTTTAGCCACTTTTCATAGTTTTCTGCATTCATGTTAGAGTGGTAATCACCGGAAGCACTATTTGCTTTGTATGTCAATAGTGCGTTAGGTACGAAACCTTGTTCTGAACCAGCATGCACAATAATAATTCTTTGTCCTTTCGACTGGTTTCTCTTTAGAGGTGGTCCATCTTTATTACCTTCTTACCTTATACCCATCCTTTGTTTTGCACATGATTAGTTAAGATATAGTTCTCATCTGTATATACGATACACCGATTTTCTTGACGGTATCTGAGTAAGTTTTTCAGATAAGAAAATCTTAGTTTTTGGATGTCATGCCGCTCTATAATAACACGTCTGTTATCCACAGTTTTTCGCCATTTGTATTCCAACTTTAACAAAGCTGTACGCAGAGTCGAAATACTTCCATCATAATTAAGTTTCTCTTGAAATATTCTTTTCAACTTTAGCAATGTAGGTAACTCGTGATGTTCTAAATGGTAATTTTGAATAGTTGAACGTATAACATCAACGTTAAAGTTGTCTAATTCTAACTTCTTTGAACGTTTTTTGCGGTCTTTATGCGGAGATTTAAATTTAGAGTCAGATTCTTTTCCTTCAGCTAATATATTAGTTATTGTTCTCTCTGATACCCCCACTGCCATTGCTGTTCTTTTCCGTACGCTGTTTAAATGTTCACTTAATTTCGATATTAAAATTGGACTTGCACTGCAAACTGGATCACTTACTAGTTGCAATATATCTCTCGTATCTTTTTTCAGAAATTCGTATACCTTAGCAATGGTTTCTCGAGTCTAAAACAATAATACGTTAACGTCAACAAGAATATATTTTTTCGTATATAGAATTATTATAAATATCTTTTATATCTAAATTCAAAATTAACAAATATTTACCTGACTCCTTAAACATTTTCTTCGTGAAGAACTAGACATTTTTGTTAACGACTGTACCCGTAAGAAAAAGCGATAAGAACACGTCTTGCTCGGACGACGACTGCCGCGTCACTGCCACATAAATGAAAGCTGTATATTTACAAGCGCACGCACACATAGCGCCGCGCGCACAACTGAGTTGAACTATCTATACTTGCCTAACATTTTAGAACCAAGTAACTTAACGTAGACGAGAGATGGCGCTGTTGGTATTTTACATCGCGTTATAAATACTCCTCATCATAGTATAGGTACATAGGCGGTTCATATTTCTTTACAAAATATGATCTAGCCGGTATAATTTTATTAAATTTTTGGATTCGTATGGCATTAACGTCTGATATTTTAGTTTTTAATATTGGCCGGCGAAACGATCGACGATGATAGCTTAACCTCTCTTCGTATTAGTCTGACAGGCATGGGAGATCAAAACAGTTTGTTGGGGATTTGGAGTGTGAAGGCGAAGGATGTCTTTATAATTTTTTTTATTAAAGTGTATATTGAAAGAAATCTTACTTTATTAAAAAATATGTAGGAGTAGCGCTTTAGCGCATATTTTTTACACATATTTTACATACATACATATTTTTTAGGGCTTTAGAGGAAGATTATTCAGAGTTCAGAGTCTCCGTCAAAACATGGGATTGTATTCGATCAATTACTGTCCTGACTGACTCTTTCACAAAAAAAAAATATATATTTTTCGTTGCGGCCGGTGAGGTCCAAGACCGTTATCGTCGAATTTCAAACTTATATATATTCCTTTTTTTTTATTTATTCATATTTTGCGCTATCTTAATTGATAATGGTCGAGCGACGTCCGTCGTATGACCATGGTTGCGACTGTTGTCAATTAGGACAACGCCTTAGTCTTTTAATTGAAATTTTTATTTTCATCAACCCTATTGTTTTGCAGAGGTATCGCTACCTGGTATGGGCAACGGGTGTGGCACTAGCGGTTCTCATGGCAGCCAACGTGGGTCCACGCGGGGCTGCGCTGTCAGCACCATGGCGCGCTTTTTCCGCAGCAGCCTACAAGCACGGTTTTGCAGCACTGGTGGCTGCGTTGGTAGCCACGCTTGCTCTTCGTGTGGAAGGTATTACTTTTAACTCTCCCACCAGCAGCCATAGTCTAGCGACAGCGTGCCTGCGAGACCGGTTTTCTTCTTTTTCTTCTTCTTCGTCATCATTTCTCCGTCCAACTTTGGAAATACGCCTTCACCAGCTTTTTCCATCCCGATCGACAGGAAGTCTCCCTCAGCCACATCTCCCAGCCACTACACTGGTAACGTCGTCGGACCATCTTGCCGTTGGTCTACCAGGATTTCTTGTTGTCGTTTTTGGCTGCCAAAAAGCTACTTTTGACTCCAGCGTCTATCCGAGCATCTCATGATGCAGTTTTGGTACTGGATGGGTGACCGTTTCGTACTATGCGTCATCATTATCATATATTTAAGAGTTAGACTCTTGTCGGTGGGGCAATCGCCACTCTTCTCTTCTGTCTGCCAACCTCTTCATCACTTTATAATCCCTACTTTGAGCAGGGACTGAAATTTTATTATAATCTGGAGCTAGAGCTTTTTTCTTAAGGAAATTCCCTTAATATAAATATACCGATTTGTTTTCCCAGACGTATACTACGGAGTGTTGAGCTGGCGCGGCTGGGTGGTACCGGCGCGACTCTCGTACGCCGCATACGTGATTCACGTACCGCTGTTCAGAGTAATCGCTGGAAACCTGCCGACGCTGTTTCATTACCACTTCGTAACACTGGTAAGTGCAAGATGAGGTGATGATGTTAGTAAACATATTGTTGATCGCTTAAGAGAGCGTGTTATTCTAGGTAACTGAGGAGCTGTGTATTTATTACAGTCTCCATCACCTTAGAGAGAAGGTCGGTAATAGCAATAGGGCTGTAAGCTGTCTGTAGGGGTCAGCTCTGTTTTTCCTTTTGGGCACAGGGTGCACATGGACATTTTTCCACCATGAAGTCTTTTTTATTTTTTCGGCAAAGATATACCGCACCATGGGATGATAAGCATATCGGCATCTCCGTCATTTAACGTCGAGCTAGAGGCAAAGAGAGTACCCAGTATAATAACATACATAATAACAGTATAATAACATATACATTTAGTCCTGCAAAATATTCTAGTGGAATTTTGAACTTTTGACGTTTGTTTAGGTGATTGAAAATGAGAATGTTATCCTCATTTATCAACTACATACTTTTTCCACTTTCAGGTTCTGATTGAGTTTTTAGGTTTGGTGGGGCAGTTATGCGGCGCAGTGGTAGCCTATCTGCTGGTGCAGGCGCCGATCGATAGCCTTGTAGAGCGCTACCTGCTACCGCGCCTTAGAATCGGACACCCCCGAAGCAAAAGACAGTGACATCCGCCTTTAGCTTCATTGGCGGGACGTGCGCCCCATAATACAGGGTGTTTCATAATATATGTATAAAGCCGTGAACTGGGTGGAGTGCTACACGTATTAAAACGATAGGTACAATCATTTTTTTCTTGCGTGGAATAGTTAGCGAGAAAATGACTATCGAACTTTTTCTTTTTCAATGTCGATAATGACATTTTAAAAACGAAAGACCACATCTCTAGAAATCAGTTGTAATAGGTTAATCAACCGCCGACAAACGCCCCGCCCCGCCACGGGCCGAGGCGAGCCGGCCTGTGGCGGTGCCTTTGATCTACGGCGCGGCTTCCATTGACGAAATTTACCTACTTTCGTGTCGTGTTCGTTCATTCGATTTAGTTGTTCACTTGAAATAGAGCTGCGCTTCAACGTAGTCGATATGATTATTTTTCTTTAAAAACGAAGATTTTTTAATGAAAATTAAAATTCAATGTCCGGATAATTTGAAGTCGCTAGTGTACTCTTTGCAAGCTATACTTTAACACCCTTTCGGCTTTATACATGTATTACGTAACACCCTGTATAACAGGGCAGCCGCTACCGGGTAGAAAATAGTATAATGAAATTAATGAAAAAAAAACTGAGTTGTGAAGAAGAATTATACAAATTTTAAAAATTATAGTTTATAATTTTTTAAACTACTAATGTATGAATAAAGTAATTAACCGTTAAAGAAATGTTTTTTTTTATTAAATACAGCTTAATATTAAATGCGTTTTGCACATGGCATATTATGAAATAAAAATTAGGCTCTTACCTTAATAAAAAACTAATAAAATTTTATTAATATGAAATGAACCCAACATATTCTTACTGATATTAACAATTGCAACATATTTTATTATGGCACTTTTTAAAAATAATCTCTCAAAGTAGTCTAAAAAAAATCCTTCTTAGTAGATGTCTCGATATGTTTCAGTAAATTTCCGGAAAATTTTTCACATTGCTTAGACGAGTATCGTAGAAATCAACTATGTCTTAGAGGCAGACCAGGCTAGTCTCTCCATTTTTCTATTGAGTTTTTTCAAATACGGTGTGGATATTGGCTAACATGGAATTTATGGCAATACACACCACGATTATAAAAATAAGTTTAAGTTAAGAAATTACAAACAAACATCAACTATTGTAAAACTTTATAATTAAGTGAAACAAATACATTTAACTTTTGTATTCTTTTACAATTTTAAAATAACTTTAAAAAAGACTTAAATTATCATCTTCATATAAAACTATACCCCCTTAAAGAGAACAGGCGGAGTAATATTATAGAGAATATCTTGCTCCTGATATTCCAGATTACACGGACGTGTGAACTCGTTGCAGCCTTGGAATATGAACGAATTTATTACTGCAAGAAAAAAATCACGGAATCACCGCTAGGTAATATGAACACACATCATCATGGCTTTCCTTGATGTTTATGCAAATTTCATAACAAAATAAATCATAGATCTCTTCTAAATTATAAAGATAAGTACCTAGAATCACGTACAATGTACAAGCATGCAGATTTTTAGTCATCCATAGAAGTGAGATATGTTTAGCTAGGTTGCCGTTATAAGGTTTGCTACACTTGGCCAGCCGTCTGAGATCATCATCATCATCCGAGCGGTCAATCCCGACTTTTCCCAGGGCCCGCGTCTTCTTCTACTTCGGGACAGACACTAGAGTTATATTTCTAAGATGCAGAATTTTTGAGTTTTACGTTTTTTTTGTGCTGGGTTTAGTCGCTTCAGTCGTTAAACAACAAAAACATAATTATGTCCCGATTATTATGGCGTAATTTAGTTAAGTTGTTATTGTAGCAAAGCGGACCCTGGCAGAAGCCGGGACTGTCTTCTCGGATGATGATATTGTAGAATCATATTAGGTTGTTATCCCAAATCCTGGCGCCCGAAAGTGTTAAGGTAAGGTATGAAGTTCACAGTGGATTGTTCAAAGTGGAAAGTTGCTCATACATTATGGTTGATTTTTTTAGGAACGTGGAGGGATGCGATTATGTCATCTGGGGGTCTAAAAGGCCACATTAACGTTTATTATTGTGATTTATATTAATTTATCACATACTTATCTACAGCGTCGCTGTTGTTGCATTGTCATGACACTTTAAAATAGCGTCTCTTAGATCCAGTTTTGGCCACCGGATCAGAGAAGTTTGTGGCACTCTAATATAAATCATAATATGAAACGCTAAAGTAGCCTTTTTAGACGTTTTTAGACCCCTGAACGTTGAAATCGACCACTACATCGCTTAAATACTGTCTTAGGCACTCAACTATTTATTTATCGAAAATATTAACATGATTCGGCAGGAATTCCTCGAATTGGTGCAAGTTCGAGTTCAAGGCACGCATCTGCATTGCCAAAAAGAGAAAATACTCTTCCATTTCCTTTCTACGGCATTTATCAAATCGTCGGCCTACTTCGGCGCAAACCATGACAGCATACGATCTAAAGCTATAAGTATCCTATTCGTCGTATAACCTATGCAACTGTGCAATAGTATATATAAGTATCTTGCTAAGGGATGGTATTACAGAGGGTATCTGATATAACGCTTATGACAAGAAGATAATTTAGTGTAGAATAGGTACATACCCCATTTTTCCCCGAGCAGCACAGGACAGGCCGAGTGGATGGTGGAGGGGTCCCCTGAGCCGGACGGGTGCAGGTTGTGCCAGAACAGTGCCGAGCCCCGCACTGGGAACGACGCCAGACCCAGCTTCGGGAAAACAGTCGCGCCGCCTTGGATGCCATCCGACAGCTGATACGAAATACTCTTTAAGGTCATCGTATTTATGCCCCTTATGCAAGAAACGGGCTTAGGGGCCTATTTATACGTCGCCGCTTACATACCGCAAGGCGTCTTGTCCGCATAGCAACCGGGCAGAAAAGGCGCAGTCTACCTAGACCCTAAGAGAGATAGGCCTTTAACAATCTTTCAGTAACACTCAGCACAGATTTCTTAGAGGTCGATCAACTGTGTCTAATCTAACTTTGCTTAATAATACCATAACAGAAGCTATGGAAGACGGTTCACAGGTTGATGCCATTTATACTACTACTTCACCACCGAGTGTCCCGTCATCCAGGTACCAGATATTCAATTTAGACTGTAATTTTGAAATGATGGGATGTATTGCCAAACTGAAAATTGCTGGTCCGAGTGGGTTGTTGGCTTGGTGGGTTGGCTCCCTGTTGACACCCTACTTCAGAGTTCAAAACGTTAGATTTGTACATTAATTTAGAAGGGGTTTTATAACATTGCCAAATGTAAGGTAGTATTTCTGGACATTGTTGTTTAATTTCAATGAGTAGGGTGTCCTCTATTTATCGAATTGAATGCGTTTTTGACGTCCACTTTTAAAACCACCTCAGCCTGATCGTGGGTTTAAAACGCCCGCAAGGCATGTACAGCGGCTTCGCAGCCGCCTTTACTTCCAAAACCAAGCTGAATAGGTTGAAACGTGGACGTTAATTTTGGTGCCAATTTTCTACAAGAAATTTTGGAGGCGAGTCTCCGAAGGGTGGTTCCCACAGCAATCGGCCTCACTCCTCCATATTTTTTTATTAACCCGTGAGAAGGCGCGCTATGAGCATTTCTTTCACACAAAATTTCATCGCGATTGTTTCTTATGTTAGCAACACCGTAGTGCGGCGAGCGTCTTAGTACCTTCCTAAAAATTTGTCCCCTCTCCGCGCATCCCACTTCCGCGTCGCTCAGTGCTGCTGCTTCTGCACAGTGAATCGATTGTGCGACCGAGCCGTAAAGTGCGGCGATTTTCTCATCGCGCGCCTATCCGCGTAAGTATTTTTTCTCGTTATGTAAATATTTATTTTCTGTATTATTACATATAAACACGACAAAAGTTATTTTATTGTTTGTAATTAGGTTGTTTATTATTTACAGCTTACAAATATTGTGATGGATGACCGGCAAACACACCAAATATCTGCATGGCACATGAAGAATCTAGATTGGATCCTGAAGATACAGATGCCGATCTTGTAGATAACCCTGAAAGCGACTGCTCAGATATAGATAATCCCCATGAAACAGACACTGAACAACCTCTTCCTAATAAGGAAACTAAGCCTGGACCGAGTGGCTTTTGTGAATTTTGTCCAAGAAGGAAAAATAGACGCTCTAAAAAAGCATGTATTTTGTGCTATAAATCACTCTGCACTGAGCATGTGACATTTATGTGCTTTATGTGTTTTGAGAGTCACATATCTCCAGATAACATGGAAGACTGATTTTTAGAAATTTAAGATGTTTTTATTTTTTTAGAATTATTAAAAGTAAAGGCAAAAGTTTAGATGAGTTTTAATTTAATGCATAAGACTGCATTTTATCACTTAATTTTAATTAAATACTTTTATTACGTCACCAAATGCCTTTCATTTACTAAAACATGTGTTTTTATTACAATCTAATTTCACCCTTTTATTTTAAAAACGATTTAAATAGCGTGAGTATTTTACTCCCGCGCGCCTATACGTGTAACTTTTTAAGCCGCGCCTTCTCAAGGGTTAACGCGCACAGATTCGCACCATACAGCGTCTCAATTATATCCGCGTTTACCCTCCCCGCCAACATGACATTGATCAGGGCGGTGAGATCTTCCAAAAGCTTGACCCCAGCATCCCCGCAAGACTTGCACAATAGATCTTTAAGATGCTGCGGTGAAAGTCCGTCGAGGCCGCCGGCTGAGCCGTTTTTGAAGGACATCACCGCCGACAGAACATCGTCACAGTTAGCGGTGAGGTGAGCGGCGGTGGTAAGGTCAGGAGGAGTCAGATCGGGCTGTGGTGCTGATGGGTGTTTGTTTTTCAGTGCTACCAATGTTTCCTGAGAGTGAGGGGCGAGGGAGTCCTGTGAAAAGAACAGCTGCGCGGCACCCTTTATGTCCCCGTCACTCCCTTTTCTTCAATTTTCCTCTGTTTATTAAATAAATTATAGGAACGGTTTGTCTGGAAGAAATTATCCAAAGGGTTATTTTCGGAACAATTTAGTTTAATTTTGGTTGTTAGAGATTTTGAATTTTGCCTATTTACATTAAGCATATAGAATGGGAATGTCAGAAGTTGTGTCCAGGCGCGCTTTGTATTTTCTGTTATGGTGTTTTTAATAACGGATGATAACGTGTGTGCGACTGTTATACGAGCGCCCCGTGGTATCCTTTTTATGACTGGCACTGTCTGTTTTAGTTTTGAAAGATATGACCACAGGGGCTCGTCCTGATTTGTGCTTGATGGAGGGGTAGCATTGAAAATTGGACACGATGATGGTATGTTATTTGGGTTTTCCTTGTGTTTTTTTCCTATATGTATATTTAGGCAACGTTTGGTATTAAAAAAAAAAATTAATTATTTTTTAAGGTTCACAGGTGCAGGGTAAGGAGTGGAGGGACGGGAGGTTATGAGAATAGGAATGATGTGCACATCAATTTAGCATAGATAATACCCTAAAACACAATAGTAGTACAGTACAGTTCGATAGGTTTGAAAACATTCTATATCACATATATGTGCATGCATCGGAAAGTGACCTGTACGCGGAGTGCGCACCCGTGACACTCGCTTGACACATCGTACGAGTGACGCAGCGCGGCTGTTGCCAGGTGATTAGCTGTTGCAGAACGTACATTTCTCAGTGCGGAAATTGCTTGTCTCTGAGAGACATACTTATTCGAAATTCTCTTAATTATTACATACCTACACTTACTCTTCAACATGGTTAAATGCACAGCGTGTAACCAGTCTATCGGCGGGGCTGCTGCGGATATTATTAATTGCTCACAGGACAAATGTGATAACGTTTATCATTGTGAGTGCCTCGGGGTGGCTAGATCCGCTTTCAAAAAATTAACGGTTAAGCAGAAAGCGGCATGTAAATGCAAATCATGTTTGGCAACCAAGGAGCGCAAGGGCGACAACACACCCGTTCGTGTCGTTTCATCCTCTCAACCGGCATCCGTGACATCGGCTGCCTTGAGCTTATAGACGGGTAGTCTTACACCTGCGGATCCCAGCTCCCCATCTGCTGTTTCTGTTGATCTGAGCACTCCACCAGGTCCTGTTGCGTCCGAAACCTCCGAAGTTACCGTAGAGGCACCACCACCGCAACCCGTACGGCCTCTGCATGCCGGGTTACTTACCGGGTGCTGGTCTCCTCACGATGATCAGTTGCGTCGACTAACTATTTATTTACAGGCCCAGTGCACTACTAATGCACCTTACTTATTAATAGGCGATTTTAATTTGCCCAATATCACTTGGAATTCGCGACCTAGTGGTTTTTATGATCCTAATGGAATATCGGGCGAATGTCAGGAAATATTTTTTGAGCACATTCATTCCAGTGGGTTGTGTCAATATTGTGGGGTGGTTAATGGTAATGGACGAAGTTTGGATATTGCCTTTTCCAATACTGAAGTGGAGGTTAGGCGCGTAATCGACCCCATTATTCGCGAAGATTGGCCTCACCACCCGGCGCTTGAATTGAGTCTGGTAATTATTAGTCTCAAACAGTTTAAAGTACCCTCTAGAAAAATGTATACATTTAAAAAGGCTAACTATGACAATATTGACAATGATTTAGGCGCCATCGATTGGGAACAAACACTGAATAACATGTCGTTGGACGAAGCCGTCCTTTATTTGAACAACACATTGAACACTATTATTGATGTCCCCAACGTCTATAGCACTCCTGATGGATATACAGTTTGGTACTCTCGGGCATTAGTACAGGTAATTAAAGAAAAACACAAGTACCACTCACTTTGGAGGAAAACTGGTAACAGTTCTGATCGTGAAACTTTTTCGATATTACGTTCTAGACACAAAAAGTTACAGCGTCAGTGCTGGCATAAATATGTACAACAATGTAGTAAATCTATCACTAAAGATCCGAAAACTTTTTGGAATTACACAAAGAGCCTGCGGCGCGATAAAGGCCTACCAGCAGTAATAAATTATGACAATCGCACTGGTGCTGACGGTCCCGGAATATGTGACGTATTTTTAGATTATTTTTTATCAGTTTACACAAGCGCTCCTACGTTACGTACGTTAGTTCATCGGGATACGTAGGCTTAGTGACGATTACAGTCGACTTAGTTAGAAAATACCTTCTAAAGCTAAATATTAATAAGGGCGCGGGTAGTGATGGCTTTCCGCCTGTTTTCATACGTAACTGCGCTGGTTGTCTGGCGTTACCTTTGAGTATTTTGTTTAAGAGATCGCTAGCTAAGGGCTTTTTTCCAACCACTTGGAAACAAGCTTTCATAGTGCCTATTCATTAGAGCGACTCTAGGGTGGTCGCCGAGCAATACCGCCCAGTTTCAATACTGAATGTTTTTAGTACAGTTTTCGAGCTCATTGTTTATGACCAGGTTTATCCATTGGTCGCGCGCAGCATTCCACCTGCTCAACACGGTTTCATGCGCAAGCGCTCAACTGTTACCAACTTAACGGAATTTGTTGACTCTGTTGCCGGCTTCATGGATGAGGGCCATCAGGTAGACGTCGTGTACACCGACTACTCTAAATGCTTTGACAGGCTTAATCATAATACGATTTTGTATAAACTTGAGCAAGTTGGTGTACACGGGGACCTACTTTGTTGGTTCGAATCTCATCTTCTAAACAGGAGCCAGGCTGTTCGGGTTAGGTGTTACCAGTCACGTTTTGCACCCATCCCTTCTGGGGTGCCCCAGGGATCCCCCTTCTTTTCAATATTTGTTTGTTTGATTATACGTCCTGTTTTCGTTATGCTTATTTCCTGATGTATGCCGACGACACGAAGATCTTTATGCCAATTAAATGCCCCACAGATTGCTTCAGATTGCAGGAAGATCTAGACAGGGTGTCGGCATATTGTGTGCAGAACAGTCTGGATCTGAATGTAAACATGTGTATGGTGATCACTTTTTCCCGTAAAAGATTATACCAACATCGTATAGACTCAACAATGTCGTAATCAAACGCACTGAGCAGGTCAAAGATCTTGGCATTGTACTGGACACGAAATTAACTTTCTGTGCCCATTTTCACGAAATCAGTCAGGATGTTGGGCTTCATTTTTAGGACAGTTAAGCCCCTAAACTCAGCAGCTGCGTTTAAAGTCCTTTACTCTGCATATGTCAGGAGCGTTTTGCAGTACGCGTCTCCGGTCTGGTCGCCAATCTATGCTGTCCACCGTAATAGGCTAGAGTCAATACAAAAATCTTTTGATAATAAGCTTAATACCTTGTCGCGCACGGTGACTGCAGATTATGTGGCGGGTATGGAAATACATAAATTGAGTTCATTGGAGGACAGGCGCTTCGTGGCCGACTTAAGACTCCTACACGATTTAATTAATGGCGGAGTGGATAGTCCTCAATTATTGTCACGGGTGTTCCAGAGCGCGGGCTCGCCGCGCGCGCGCCGCGCTGGCCGCTGGCCGCGCCTGCTCAACCACTGCCGCGCGCGCAGCGGTTACGCTTTAGCTTCTCCGACTAACAGGGCCATAGACCTGTACGAAGGACGCGTCTCCAACACTCTCGACGTTTTTCATTTGAGACGTGCGCAATTTACAAAGGGCGTTCTGGGATATCTCCGATCGCAGTGATGGGGTTTTATTTTTATTTTAATTTTATTTACGACAACACACGCATACACACAAACACACACACACACACACACCAGCGTACATGTATTTCTTTGTTTTATTATTATTATTTTATTTTTTTTGTCAATATTGTATCTATCTGCAAAGCTGCTTAGTGGCTATATGTCAAAATTTTAAAATGCAGTTTAGTCATTGGCATTTAAATCGTTATGTGCTTGTGTTTTAAACGAATTTAACTGCTGTTAAACTGAGGAATGAACTAATAAATAAATAAATAAATATCACATCACGGTTCCTATTCTCATAACCTCCCACCCCTCCACTCCTTACCCTGCACCTGAGCGGATATGATAGCGCGAGCCGAGCCGCAGTCAGTCAGTGGCGGAAATGGCGTCCAGTGTGCGTCGATATTGGAAGGGGATTGGAGAATTGGACTAGGAAGCGTGTGAGCATCAATTTAATATAAATAATACTCCACAATGCATTCGAAGAGCTTCATGGTGTGAGACTTAACCTTTATACCGCGGTAGTTGGTGCACTCTCGCACTGAACCCTTACCTTTAAAGTTTGGGGTTATTATACTCAGCCTCCATTGGTTAGGTATCTTCCCGTTGAGGAGGATGCGATTATAAAGGTTGGTAAGGATGCTCACACCACAAGAGCCCATCGATTACCATACATAAATAGGGCCTCCATCGGGTCCGATAGCTTTCCGATTCTTCAAGCGGCGAAGAGCCACCTCGACTTCTTCTGGCGTTATTGGTGGCACGAGTCTTTGATTCGGCCTTGTTGTGCCTAGCAGAGTAAAATACCTATAGCACCAACTTCTTCATTTACCTAGGACTATGGGCAGCAACGCTTATTTTTGTATATTTTCTTTTTTTTATACCACTTAGATGGCAAACAAGCTACGGCCTGCCTGATGGTAAGCAGTCACCGCCGTCTATGAACGTTTGCAATACAGGGACGTGACCCACGCGTTGCCGACCCCGTAAAAACCTATCAACCCCTTTCTTGAAGAACTCCATGTTGTACTCTCCAGGGAAAACCTCTTCAGGTAGTTTTTGCGCTGCTATCTTCAATTCGTCTGTCGTGCGTGCATATTAAGGAAAATTCCTCCAGCTATGTTATTCTCCAAGACAACATATTTTTGACAAGACAAAATTCTATTGAAATATTGTTATCATCCGACAAAACAAGAAAAAGGATGTTTCTTAGAGAATCGCACCTCAGCAGTGGACTGTTTCGGACTGTTACTGTGATATGATGTGAAACATAATTGAATTTATAAGGCTAGCTTACGTAAAACAGGGCTGAAGCTATAGCGTTTGAGGACGTTTCATACCCAGCAATATTCTGTAAAAAAGTTTAGGATCTGTTATTATCATCACCATCATCATCTTGGCGTGTGCTCTCACACACAAGAGCCTGGGGCCCGCCTTCAACGTGATACAGGATTTGGTAGTGCGTGTAACGTAAATAGAACTTTAATACTATGTTCTTGTTTTCTTACTTTCGTAGTAGCTCGATATTTTGACGCATCAAAGATTACGAGAAAAATAATATAACAGCTAACGATTGGCAAGCTTGTGGCAGTGTGCAGCATCTGTGTGCGTTACTTAATCTTGATTTCAGTCTCGCATGCTCGCTGCCTCTAGACCAGGGCCGCAGGGCCGGAACGGCACAAACACGTGTTTTTCAATTTATAATCTTGTTTTTTCTTAAGATTATGTTTCTGTTTTCCGAACGAAAAAATCTTAACAAATTAATAATGTTATGTGTACATAAAAAAAAGTAAATGATAATGCATAACTAGTGTTTCAAATCCCTGAAATATTCCACAGATCTTTTAGGTTTGCGCGACCGCTCGTAACATATGACCGCGCGCTTGCTTGAAGCATATACCTATGTACCTTTATTACAAATTATTTGAAATACTACAGTAAAATACGTACATTACTGTAGTCACTGTGCGTGCTGTAGTATCCGCCTACACCGTAATTTTGTAAATGTATTTCTTTGTTGCACGCCATACTTAGACCTGTGAAAGCTGTGGTGCGCGCCATTAGCTTTTTTGTCACAGTACTTCCAGTCGCAGCTTCTAAAGCAGCCAGTTTGCTAACACGAATAGCGTCTTTCTTTGAGGATCCATCTACATTCCACACATGGGCTCGTATTAACTGTAACAATGCATCAAAAGAACGTAGTTTAATATGGCAATAGGGGACTGGAATATAGCTGAAACAAAAATGTTAACAAAATCATTCACCATTACTACATCTTAACGGCTTACTTAATTATTATAGCTCATGTAGCTTGGCTATGGGTATGAATGTATGAGCCCTGGGCTCATACTAATATTTTTCATAGCCAAGCTTGTAAAACCTACCGGTTTTTTCTCTGCTAGTCCTATTAAATGTTCTATTTCCTGGTCGCTGATGACTTGATATACACGAATTATGTCTGGTTTCATATACATCTGTTCGATTTTATACGGAGCAAGTTTAAGAAAAGGATGCGCTCCAGTCAGATAGCGACAATGTAATCTGAAATATATGGTAAGTCTAAAAAAATAGTTTTTCTGTAATAATTGAGACAGAATTGTTGGCTTAGAACTGAAAGATCATTACTATCATCATCATCATCCTGGCGTTAATCTTTGATGTGCCCTCCAGTCAAGGCCCGCCTTCCTACTTCCCATCCTTTTGTTTTTGAGTTTGTTGTTCCCTTCTACTAAGTTCTAAGGTTGACCTATATGTTATTTAATATTAAACAATTCCTCAAAATAATAATTTGCTATTGGGGTATTTAGAAGTGTCCTTCAATAATCTTTGTTTAGAAATTAATTTTTCATTATTGTTGATTCTTAGGCTATCAGTCTATGGACTCAGAATCATGTATTAACTGAAAGATCATCATCATCAGCCCATAACAGTCTAATGCTGGACTATAACGGAAAAATCTGTTTTACCTTTTGATAATTTCTTCGGAAAGCGCCAGTCTGTTATTACATAACATAGAGTACATTTGAACAGAATTAATTTCTGTTGAATTATCCATACTCTTCTGTAAATACTGCGAAGAGATTCAAAGATTTTCAATATTGATTTTCGTCAAGAACAATTAAATGTTTGATGCATTACAATAATTTTCTAAATTTTTGATTCGGCTTTCGGTTTTGCCAATGTAATTGAATTTTTTATGCCGTAAATAATACATGAGAACTGTTCCACTCGAGGCAAAAGGTTTAAAAATAGAACGCCAGGTACAATACAGGTAGAGCTCAGGTATATTAATGACAATGGTCATATTATTCATTTGCATAATGCTGCAAAATGTTGTAAGAGCTATCAACACATCTATTTCCATGATAGCTTTGACACTGGATAAAGACCTGACCTAATTTTCTATAATCTGACAAATATAAAATGTTTCGGGACAAAAAGAGGAACTAATTTTGATAGTCCCATAAGTATGGGTCAAAATTAGTTCCTCTTTTTGTCCTAAATACTTATTTAGTCTTCAGAGGAAGTGTTTTGGACTCGGATTGTATGAGTAAGCATACGTAAAAAGTAAATGTGAGGGTTGTAGGGCACTTACAGACTTTAAACCTTGATGTGATTTGTATTTGGATTTCTCTTCCTTATCTGTCAATAAATTACAATCTCTATTTACTTCTTACAATAAGAGTCTTACAATAAGAGTATAAAAATGTATTATGAGAGAATCCGCGATGGACAAAGAGGCCCGCTTGCCTGTTTGTCTGTCGTATAACATAAAAAATGTACACCGCCTTGAAACTCGTTGTGGCAAAACGATTATAATCTATCTCCTCTAAAAATATTTACACATATCAGTAGGGAAATTTCGTAAGCCGGTAAAACCCTACGCAGTCAGATCACTGTATTCTATACCTAGCTAGGCCGAATGTACGCACAAAACAAAATCTCTACAACCAAGTACGCTCAGAACTTTGGTGAAGTACATCAACATACATTCCAATTTACTTTGACAAGGTTTCCCTACATTCTGAACGAAAGCGGATTTTAAACTCCATCTATTATCTCACCCAATTTAGCGGGGATAAAGTGCTTGTCATTACTTTCAGTGTAATATCGACATTCTATTCTTAATTTTTCTTGGTATTTCATTCTCCATTGTTTAGAGTTATTGTAATCCAATACTGTTTCGAAAACTGAGACGAGGAGCTTGCAGTCGCTAGCTGTCATTGGTATACTGCAACAATGAGAGGCTTTACAGTAAAAGTTTGAGAGGGGTCAATTAGAAATAGAACTGAAAATGCTCCCTTGTGGGACCCTGTACGCAATGAGTGTCTCTCTAATAGTTGCACCTAGTTTGTCAGAGAGAATTATCTGATAATCCTAATATTCGTTGTATTCCTAGGCTTTGTAGCAGCTGTATGAGCACTTTAGCTACCCCAGACGTTTAACGCGAAAGAATAAGAAACATTTACATAAATGTACACTTTCACATTTTGGTTTTGTATTTTTTCTATAATTTTTCACAATAAGGGTAATAAGATTAAACTTACAAATGTTCTGTATGATTTAGCCGTTGGGCGTTAGCTGCGGTTGTTAGCACGCCGTCGGCTAGCTGTGCAGGGTTCAGATTATACAAGTCGGTAATTCGCAACACAGCGTCAACCACTCCGTTCAGGTCTTCATTTGATGGATACTTGGCAAATGCATCAAATTTAATTTCTGTGAAACCGACGATATTGGATAACTGTCCAACTTTAGTACCATCTCGATTAAAACTACATCGAAATAGGTCTATCTGTTCGTTAGCAACGACACACAGGTGCACCTTAAATGAATGATCCTTCTCTTTTAGGGGGTTAAAAAGGAAAGGTACATATGGCGTAGAGCATCGGTGGCCGAGCGGTTACAGTGTTCGACTTGTAAGCCAGAGGTCCCGTGTTCGAATCCCGCTCCGGCCATGTATCAATGATTGTTTACTGAGTTATGTACATTAGTTGAATACTAAACGATGCTCTTACGGTGAGGGAAAACATCGTGATGAAATTATTAATCTTGATGAAATTTCACAGTACAAATTCGCAGTTAGGGTTGCTGGACATCACGAATGTGGCATGCAATTAATATTTAGAGATCCTCTGTTGTTTGTTGGGTATTTTTGAAAAGTAAAGTCTATTCAAACCGGAGACAGCAATTCCATATCAATATCGTGAAATACAGCTCAGTAGAACAGCAGAAATATCGACGTAAAGATAGAAGGGATTAGAAACTACGGCAGTGGACATCATAATCTTAATTATTGGGTGCCCTTAATTGTCTACAGTATAAATGACACTTACCTCTTTTGGTTTTGATTACCTTCTCCAATTCATATAGATCATCTGTTAATCTCTTAATAAGAATAAACGCATTTAGAGGATTCTCCACATAGCTAGATGCGTCCACTAGTGCAAGTTCGTACTCCGTTTTATATCGAAGGATATATCTAAAAGTAGCTTCTTGGATTAAGATTAGGAGCGTCGGTGGCAGGGCGGTTGAGGATCCGACTCGTAAGCAAGAGATACCGGGTTCGAATCCCGCTAAGGTCATGTACCACTGACTCTTTTCTAAGTTATGTACATTAGTTAAATTCTAACCGATTCTCTTACGGTGTAATTATTTGATTGCCAAATCCTGGATCATGGTCAAGGCGGGCCCTCGTGCTCGAGAGCACAACCGGGACATTAACGCCAAGATGATGATAATGAGATTCTTGGGTTAGGAACAATACTATACACTCCATTTTAAGAGCGACAGTGTAGTAGGTAGGTCAACGGGACTCGATGAATTAAATTACGAGTTAGGCAAAGGCAATAGATATGTGAGTTCAGAACTTAGAAACTATCATTGTTTATAAGACTTTTTCGTACTACCCAGTGACAAACGAGCAGACAGCCTATCTGATGGAAACCGATAACTGTCGCCCTTGACATCTACGGTTTATGTAACATAAATGCAGAATCGGAGACATGTAGTCTAAAAATTAAATGTATGTCACGCTATAATTGAACTTTATGCAGGCGAAACCGTGGGCGAAAGATATTCATCGAAAGATGCTCACTGCTGGGCATAAACCTCCACAGATGTCTCTACAAAGGCCGGTTCTGTGCCATCAGCATCGAGCCAGTACCTGCGACTTTCACCTGGTTGTCGGTC
The DNA here is from genome assembly GCA_907269095.1 of Blastobasis adustella. Taxonomy (NCBI): domain Eukaryota; kingdom Metazoa; phylum Arthropoda; class Insecta; order Lepidoptera; family Blastobasidae; genus Blastobasis; species Blastobasis adustella. Next base: position 3,794,255 of record OU026115.1, on the reverse strand, counting down.
CCTGGGCCTATTCACGCTGCGTCTTCAGGTACGTGGTCGCCACTCGAGAACTTTGCTGCCACCTTGGCCACCTGTTCTGCGAGATATGTGGCCTACCTAATGCCACTTAAGCCTTGTTCAAGCTTTTGTTTTGTCGAGCGTAAGATAGTAGTAAACCACAAAAATTTAGATACTTACTTTTCTAATCTATCAAGCTTCTCATATTCATCACTAAGATATGTTTCTAAACCGTCGAGAAATTTGGAATGCGTTTCGAATAACACCTTCATGTCTACCAGACTACTAAATAAATCACCAACCACCGACTTATAGCATAAACACGTATTAAATAATATAATGACATAACCGAAGAATACGGCTACTTTCTTAATCATTCTACCGTTTCTTTACAATGACTTCTGTCTGACACTAAACTTTGCAAATATACTTATGCTTCTGATTCCAAGGTTAGGGATGGGCGAATAGGAATTAACTTATTTGAACGATAGTTGGAATGGAAATGTATTCGAAATATTCGATTGTAACGGCTACACTATGGCGATAATGCGAAGATTTGAGATTTGCGGCTAGCTTACGTGCGCGATAAGCGAGAAAAGGTGCGACATAGATACGCTATCGCTTTCATACTGTGTCGCAGGCACTTGTGCTAGCCGTGTAGGACTGACTGAGCGATTTGTGTTATTGTGAAAAATCCTATTAAACACATACCCTTCAATCCGTTGTTGGTAAATTGCCGCACATCAAAGGGCGATCAAGGGTTGTAGTTACAGGGCCGTTGCGAAGTTTTTTTTCAATGTGGCCAAATATGTCGTTCTAGATCGAATTTTAAGTTTTATCGCGATAACGCGAACGCAAATCTTAGCCGAAATTTTTTATAAATGGCAATTCAGCTCTATACATCTATGTCGCCCTTTGTTGGTATTTGATCGCCCGTGACAGGGCATGACTTCTCGAAGTGACCACATATGCTATGCAACTGACAGTGCGATTGAGAAAATGGCTCGACAGACAAATTTCTGTCACGGCGCGAGCTGTATCGCGGGCACACTGTACCGAATGAAATAGGATTGATTCTATATTAAATCATAGAAACTGAACTATTCCTGAGTGCAAGACTTTGTTCTCAAAAGAACGGGGAATGAAGGAGTATAAAAACTATTAGTATGTTCTAAGTCGTCAGAAATGGCAAAAGAAGCTAGTGTAAAAAAATTAAAAACCAAATACTAAAGCAAATATAAATCATTTGAAAAACAAATATTCGATATCGCATATAAATTATTCGGATTATTCGATGCTCATTTTTTAAACAATTCCCCATCACTATCCATTCTGTAGAATTGTAGATGCTCCTTCACTGCAAACGACGACGAATCGACGAATGAATGACGTCATAAAAGACAATGACTGGAAGTTGGAACAAAGCCGTATTTGCATTGCAAAGATCTTTGGAGTTTATTAGAATGATCATAAAGTATGCAATTTCTAACATCTTCTATCTGCGGTGACTGTTTACCATTAAACAGGCCGTAAGCTTGTTTGCCACCTTAAAGGTTAAAAAAAACTAAAACTTTGTGGCCAAACTTGTACGCCCAGTAGGCCACTGAAATATCATTATTTTAATAGATGATAACAACCTAACTACTGGTCCTACAAGTTTCGTGTCAACTAAATATTTATTTTATATTAGCTAGCCCGGCGCGACTTCGTTCGCGTGTTATCCTACTGTTCTACTACTATCCTTCTCCACCCCTACCCTACACCCACCCTACATATACCCTACTCTCTACCCTACACATGCCCTATGTTTGAACAACTCTGCTGAAGCAGCCGTCTCGCCAGCCCTCAATGACGTTGTGCCAATATGGGACGCCACTAAAGTATGCAAGCATGTGGCATCCCATACCCATGAGGTCGTCTTCTAATTTTTGCTAAGTAACTTTTTCAGTAGCTTAAGATACGACATGAATAACTGTGAAGAAATTTTCACGATATCTCTTAAACAAAATAAGTTAATATATGCGCTAGAACTTTATAATTTTGAAAAAACGTTGATAGCATTCGTCACTCTTTTAAACCTTACTTCGTACGAAATAAAGCACATATTTCATTGCGTTTGATATTTCATTGAAACCCTTATAACTTAGGCATTTCAAAAATTCTTTCACAGTGTTCCATTGCTATGAAAATGCATGCACAAATTATTGACAGACATATAGGATTCTACCACAGGACTGAGAATGAGGACATTCTGGTCATTTGTCACTTTTTACGACACACAACCGAAGGGTTGGTATCATTCCAATCTGACGGTCATTTTTCATCATTGGTGATGAGTACGGAATTTCATATTCCTATCACCCACTAACATTATTACAGTTTTAGGGTGGAGTTTACACTATTGTAGAGTGGGCTGTTAACTCTAGGCTAATGGAATTAGTTACCTTTTCCTAAAGGTTGTCTAGAAGACATAGGAACGATAAAAGCGATAAGACCGCCTTTGCACGCAATTTTGTTTTTCTAAATTCTTGTATGTGCAACAAAAAGTTTTTACTTACTTAGAAATTGAGGTACAATGTCAATATTACATTGTAAGTTCAAATGCTTAAAGGTATCAAGAGGTAATCAATTGAAAAATAAAATTTATTTAAAATACAAACTTTTATTACAACACACATCAAGCACACCCACAAGAATCATAATATTTTATTTTATATTACCATACAAATAATATTTTAATTATCAAAGTTTACTTAAAATTAGGACCTAATAATACAATAACAATAATGCAAGTGATAAAATCGCTGCCCTAAAGGATCATGGCCAGAAAACGGGCTGCGTTGCCTTGTTGGACAGCAATTATTTTCCTTTGCCCGAGAAATAAACGGCTCTTCTGTATCTGTTATCCACCCTGTAGTGTGTTCTAGTTTTTTTATATTTCTCCAAAAAACTTTAAAGCAGCCCCAACCCCCGGAACTAAAGCATACAATGTAGTCAATAACCAAGAAAGTAAAAAAAAAAATACTTAAATGTTAATGGTACTAAATACTGAAATTATGATCACACACAATTTATGTTTAGTAACTTATTACACATACATCTAGAAATGCTAAAGTTCTGTATGAAATGGTGGTCGTAAATTATAATTAAGGCAACGTTATGTGTTTCGAAATTGGGGGTTTATTTGTGAAAATTTGATAACCTCTTAACACAGAGTACCTGACAAGTGGACAAATTACACATGGCCGGAGAAGAATGAGTCCGAAAGCGGTCCTATAAGAAGCCGGGACTAACCGCTCCGAAGATGCTGTACATGATGACAATATTTTTTTTATCCTTCAATGTTATTGTTTATGATGACGATATGTGTATCTACATTACTAAATATGAATTTGAATTGAATAAATAAATATGAATTTGAATATCTCATTAGGTACTTTTTGATAAAACCAGGCGCCACCTAAAACTTTCGCGTGAGCCTCCATTCTTACACGCTGATCGGTCCGCATCTGTAATCTCCTTTACTTTTCTATAATATTTTAACTAGGTGCCTTCATACTTTTCCATGCCGTTCTAAGATGGCAAGGAATTCTATAAGAAGGGAATTTAAAGGACCAGGTGACAAGAGGCGCTGTTTTTGGCAGTTACATGTCGGTTCAAATACATTTCGAAATGAAGAGCTGGCTTTTTTCCTCTGTTCCAGTTTTGGCCACCGGGACAGATAAGTATAGGGTGTACCATATGTCTGATATAAATTATATCGGACGACCAATTTGGCCCAATAACAAATTAAATTGCCTCACAAATATTAGTCATACAGACCATTCAGATACATTCACATTATTAATCAATTATTGTAGTACTCAGAATTAATCTTATCTGTTTTGCGTGTTTCTCTCATTTCGCTAGAAGGCAAATTATTAGAGAAACGTAATAGCTTTTTACGCTGACTCCCCTTCCATAGTGGAGTCACATTATCACTCCTTACGATTTTGCCCTTAGGAACCTTAGATGTATGTACTATGATGAATCTGTAAGCAAATTGAAATTTACAATTATTTAGGCTGGTCTTACAGTTATGATGACAATGCTGCCTGGTTATATGAAGGTCTAACGTCGAAGCCGCATTGTCAAGGCGATTTTGTGAAATTGTAGGTACATGTAAACGTATGGCGGTGGCCGCACTGTTGGTAGGATGGTACAGTCTGTTTCTTAATTAGCTTTGTATACCAAATAGTCATGTTGTAGGCAACTTTTGTGGCTCAATGATCTTTAAGCTGGCTTTATTTATTAATATCTAGTCACTAACCCCGACTATGATATTGCTTTAACTTTCGAGTTTTTCTTAAAACCATGTAACATCATCTAATGTATTTAAAAGAATAAGAATATACCCCAATACATACCGAAATAGTATAAGTAAAATTAAATAGGAAGTGACACAGGTAGCATAATGTTTAATGTCCCACAAGAGAGACAGATTTCAGTATAATTAATAATAAAAATATTAAAAAACAATTCGTTCAACATGTAGTTTATGACGCTAACTATGTTAATATTATTTAAATGGTGCTGTCTATAATGTGCATTCACAACCATCAATATACCAGGTGACATAAGAAGGAAACAGACTGTACAAAATCACCTGTGAAATCATTAAATAAGGCCTATAATTACGGCCCTTAGTCTGAGGCCGCACCGGCTAAGGACCGTAATTATTATCCGCACCGTATTTAATAAACGACTTACGACGACAATATGTCCAAAACCGGGCGAAATGGAGAAGAAAGAGGAAAAAAACGGACCTTGGCAGTTACGGCAGTCAAAAGGTATTTAAAGCCTTCTGTCAAACGCTGTACACGTGTAGTTTGTGGGTGAGATATACGCAGCGGGCTTTCAATGCTCTCCGAGTACAGTACAATGACGCCTTCAGGATTTTGTTGGGGCTCCCGCACTATTGCAGTGCATCAGCGATGTTTGCGCATGCGCACATGGACGGCTTCCACACAGTGGTGCGGCGCCGCATCGCCTCGCTTCTGCACAGGGTGCGGGGGAGCGCCAACACCATCTTGAGGGTCATCAGTGGTTAGCCAGATTGTCCTATTCTGAGACATTGGGTTCAGGTGCACGCGCAAGTGCCTGGTGTCCCAGATAGAAAATACCTAAGTTAAATTCACCGATCTATTATTTATTATTGTATTATTGTTGTTGACATTTTGTATTCCAAATTGAGTAAACATATTTTGGACATTGTATAATTTGCTTGGATTCTTAATTATTATTATTTTGACATGCCATATTCTAAGTTATTAAAATTATTATTACTTTGACATTTTATATTCTAAATTATTATTATTATGACATTTTGTACTGTGAGTTACTGCTGACATTTTATATTGGATGGGTGATTTAATTTTAAATTTTGACATGATAATTTAAATATTGGATTTACTAATGTAGTTTGTAAGTCAATAAGATTTTACTAACACTAATATGGACATTGTCTGAAATAAATTGATTTTATTTTATTTTATTTAAAATTTGAAATCCTATCGAGTTATAAGCAAGAGAGCCAAGTGACAGGAGGGGGTGGAAGCCGGGCTTTACAATGGCGTTGGGGTAGTGCTCTCTGAGTCTATAAGCGATCAAGTATATAAGCGATCGTCATAGTTCTGGAGTACCAAGATAGGCACTACGCTCTACTGGGCTTCGATTCTGTTACGGAAATCGTCTCAGTTGCAGTAACATTACAATTTCATCATGTCAAATGTGTGATTAGTATTCAAATGACAGACTTTTCCACAATTCGTTTTCTGATACTTTAGTTGCATTATGGTTGCTTTGCTAAGTTGCATCTTTATTCTGTCAGATTAGTTGTCAAACTACCTTCAACTCTGTTAACGAAAACGGGTCAAAGGTATGATCGAAAAATGATTTAACTGCAATGTTACTATAATCGAGCGCGGAACTCTGGTCAGTTGTAGCGATGTGGACATAACAAGTGACAACATGACGCACGGCGTCGGAGAATTACTGCGTAGCATTCCGTTGTCGCATGGTATTGTTGTAGGTGGCGATCTGAACGGCTATATTTGATGAGAAGTGTATTTTTATATTTATTTATTTAACTGTTCTTCTTCTTATCGAGTCGATGGACTAAACTCTGACTTATACTTTATTCGCCCAGTATTCGGCGACGCATACAGCGTCTGAACTGGCCTTGAACAAGTCCTCCATTGTACAAGTTTTAGGGCACGCCGAGCATGAAACGAGGTGTTCCATGGTTTGCGGAGATATGCCACAATCGCACTGAGAACTGTCCTTTGTATATCCTCACCTAAAGAGATTCTCTTTACATCGGCCCACCTGGGTTCGCAGCCTATTTAGCGCCTTCCAGATTGGCCACGGAAGTTTGTTTCCGGGTGGGAGCTTTTCAGTAGGAGAGATAAAGGCGGGATAGGAAAATTTGTTGATCCACAGGTTACTTCTGGCTGTGGGGGCGTCACTTTCACAGGCAGTGGTGGTCGCCAAGAAACTGGATCGGCTTTTCAATCTCTTGACAATAGGTTCCTGACCATAGAGAGGGTGGCGTGAGTCCGTTTCCTGTTTGCGTTTCTCAACTGCACTGGCTATCTCTCTGCGAACGGCTGGTGGAGCAATACCAGCTAGTGGATACAACTTACTCACCGGAGTCGGTTTAAGACATCCTGTTATTTTCCGGCAAGTGTCGTTAAGAGCTGTATCCACTGTCTTAGCATGAGCTGATCGGTGCCATACGGGACATGCATATTCGCCCGCAGAGAAACATAATGCTAAACCAGTAGACCGCAAAACCTGTGGCGTGGCACCCCATTTTGAGGAAGTGAGGCGTGAGAGTAAGTTGTTTCGGGCGGTTACTTTGTGGTGTATGTTCTCACAGTTTTTCCTGTAGGTAAGCGAACGGTCTAAGGTGATGCCAAGATATTTTGGTGAGCTACAATGGCCTACTGGAATTCCCTGCCATGAAATATTTAGTTTGCGATTCGCTGATCTATTTCGCAAGTGAAATGCGCATGACTGGGTCTTTGTAGGATTGGGCTTCAACGCGTTCTCTTTATAATATTCACTGAGGCTGGACAAGGCGACTTAGAGTTTGGTTTCTGCCTCTTCAAAGGAATACGTCTGTGCAGCGAGTGCCAGGTCGTCGGCATACAAGAAACGTACCGTCTCTGGTGACTGAGGCTGGTCGTTCGTATATATGTTAAATAAAGTAGGAGCGAGCACGCTACCCTGTGGTAGTCCGTTCTTTTGGCGTCGCCACCTACTTTTTCCTTCAAGCATATGCTCTTGAAATATTCTGTTATGCAGAAGCTCGCTCAGAAGTCGGACGAATTTTTGGTCCCCAGTAGCGTTCTCCACCTTCCATAACAATCTTTTGAGGTTTACTGTGTCGTATGCCGCTGATAGATCGACAAAAACGACTCCCGTGACTTTTCCTAACTCAAAGCCATTTTCGATATACTGGGTCAAGTTGAGAACTTGGCTGCAGCAAGACTTTCCCGGTCGGAATCCAGCTTGTTCGGGAATCAGTTTCGGGTCTATGATGTTTGTGAGGCGGTTTAGAATCATTCTTTCAAAGAGTTTGAAAGTATGACATAGAAGAGATATTGGGCGGAAACTTTTGGCATCGTCGGGAGCTTTCTTGGGTTTCAGAACTGCTATGATTTTTGACTTTCTCCACAGACTGGGTATCTTCGCAGACTCGATACAGATATTAAAAAGTTGAAGGAGCCAAGAGACAGCGATTGGACCGAGGTGTTTCAGCTGCTCCGTAGAAATGTTGTCAACGCCAGGAGCCTTTCCCAACTTCAGTTTTTTGATGGCAGAAACTATATCGGATATATCGAAAGGGCTGCTAATTGTGCATGAATCTGAACAATTTTGAGAGTTTAAGGGAGATATTTTGGGCGGTCGTTTAGGACGCTGGTCGGGTTTACCATTAACAATTAATTGGTGAGCGATCTGGTTAGCGGTAACCTGACTCGATTGTTTTGCTTTTGGAGGGTCGCCAGTAAGTTTTTGGATAGTTGACCACGCTTTTTTACTATTATGTGTCAGATCAATAGAGCTTATTGTATTGATCCATTTTTCGCGGCGCTTTTCGGAAATTTGTGCCAAGAGAGTTTCACCTAGATGAAGTGTCTCTTCTAAAAACGGATCATCCTTATATAGGGCTTCATACCGATCCAACATCACTGCGGTCTCGGGCGACAAACCAGGTATATATGCCGTCTGGCAACCTCTAGGTATGCATCTTCGAGAGATTGACGCAACCAAATCGACAAACTGCCGATAGTTTTGCGGGTCTGGGATTACGTCCGATAAAGCTTTGTCAATACTTTCCGAATACTTAGTCCAGTCGGCCTTTGCGTAATTGAAGCGTCGTCTGAAAGGCACTTCTGTTGGCCTAATAATGGCTTGGACTATGCATATTATAGGCCTATGTTGGCTTCTTGGTACTGGTGGGCAAACAGATTTAGGACATTGTTGGCTGATGGATGAGCTTACAAATATTATATACGGATTATAGCCCCTCCTCCACCGACAGCTGTTAAACGAAGCGGGTGCTTTGGCGTTATGAATCAAAGTTAGGTCTAGCGCGTCAGCCCATTCTTCTACTGCTAGTCCATCAGGATTATTTTCTCGGTATCCCCATGTGACGTTGTGACTATTAAAATCACCAACAATTATTTTGGTCGAGTGGTAGTCAAAATTTTGTGGTTTATGGAAGCTAAACGGTTGTCCAGGGGGTTTGTAAACAGAGGAGATAGTGCAGTTGTCCAACTCCACGGTTAAAATTTCTATTGTGTTGTGGTTTGAATGACATACAGATTTTATATGGATATTCTGTCTGGAGAAAACTGGGCTCCCATATTTTCAATGGGGGTTTTAACCAACTAAAGCCATGCCTTCAACAAATGGGCTTGGTTGGGACGAATCTCTGTGAGTTTCCTGAACACACAGGATATCACATCTGGTTGTGCGACATAGCTCCGATAAGACTTCAGATTTCTCATTGGAGAAACCGTCTATATTTATAGAGACTACACTTAGCGCTGGCTTGGAGAGGAGATGCCTTGACTGTGGCGTTTCATTTGTACGCCGAGGTGCTGAGCTCTGAAAGGTACTCGTGTTTAGGTTTAACTGTTTATTGTACACAAGAATTATATACAGAGAAATATAACAGTATAGAAGACACAACAGGCGCTGCTTATTTCTAAAAATAAACATCCAAATAGCAAGAGTCAGCGTAATCTAGGATAGGGAGAAGGAGGGTTTGGACGAGGGAGATCTTAGTTTTTATAGGTAAAAGGCTTTGGAGGCATTTGAGTGATTGAAGTGAGTAATGTAATTTCTTACTGACCTCGTTGACATGTGGGACCCAAGAAAGATTGGAGTCTAGAACCACCCCAAGATTTATCGCTGATTTACTAATTGAGATTAGGACATTATCGTACAATTACTGAGGTAATATTATGTCAGAGCCAAGTCGCCTGTACATTTGAGGGCTTCCGATGAGTAATGCTTGCGATTTCCCGGGGTTAACCAGTAAACTAAATGACATGGCTGAAATAGAAATTCGCTCTAAATCGGCATTAATATGAGCGAACGCTTCAGCAACATCAGAAATACTGAAGTGCCGGTAAATTTGCAGATCGTCAGCATACAGATGATAGTTAGAAAATATGACAGAGGTGTTAGTGTTTATAAATACGGAGAATAGGAGGGAAGAAAGGACACCGCCCTGCGGAACGCCTGCAACGACATCACGCCAGTCAGAGGAGGCCTCATCACAGCGGACCCGCTGAGAACAGCTCCGCAGATAGGAGTCAATCCACAGTAAGGCAGAAGGAGAAACATTAAGTGAGCGAAGAGTAGCGAGAAGAACGTCGAAGTCTACGGAGTTAAAAGCGATGATAAAGTCAAGTAGTGTTAAAATTATCAGTGACTTGTCCTCCATTGCGTGACGTATATCGTCAGTGACCTTTAGCAGCGTAGTGACGGTACTGTGACCTGGCCGGAAACCAGATTGAAAAGATGATAGAAGACTATTCAACGTAAGATATGTGTACCTAGAGCTGGCTGTGGACGATGTGTTCGAGGACTTTGGAGAGGTAAGGGAGCAGAGATATGGGTCGAAAATTGGAAAAGGAGATGGGATTGGAAGTTTTAGGAAGAGGTATAACCTAAGCACTCTTCCAGGCTGAAGGGAAACAATCCGTAACCAAGGAATAATTAAAGATGTGACTGTGTATGGATAAAATTTGTGGGAGTAGAAGGGAGATCATACGGGAGAAAACACAATTGTTGCCCGCAGCCGTAGAAGTGATAGAAAAAAATATGCTTTTTAACGTCCTCCTCCGCGACAGTGGTGAAGTGGAAAGATGAACAAAGAGGGCGTGGCTGGTCGTCCAGTTGCGCAATAGTGCGTGCATTGACGTCGCCTTCCAATAACACCGGCGGTGTGGAGAAGTGAGTATTGACGGCGTTCAAGTCAAAAGAGCCATTGCACGGCTCTACAGATTTGCCTATGCCTAGTGTTTTTAGAAAAGACCAAGTTTTCGCAGGGGATGACCCAATGATGGAACCGTGGATATGACGCCTCCTGGCATCCCTACAGAGACGGCTGCAAAGATTGTGTTGTTGTATGTTGTTAAATAATTTTTTTTAATCATTATTATGAGCTAAAAATGTCTACCTTGCCGATCTACACACTGTTCAGTTTTGTAATTTGAGAACCTCTATTGGAGAACCTCGTTCTGCTGCAGTTTTGCAGATCTAATATGATCATCGTTTCTAGATGGATATATTCGTTTAACAAATAGACCGTTTTTTTCCACACGCTTAAGATATAGCCCCCAAAGTCAATATAAAGTCGAAAATAATATACCTTCTACCATTTCTGCGTAGCTGATGAACTCCAAAATGTTATTTTCCGTAAAAGCGTGTTGGTCTTCCGCGCGGTATCTTGTTAGTGCCTCACGAAACCACTTCACGCCGGCCGTGAACACTTGCGCAGCGTACAGTGCGGCCCATCTCGAAACAGTCGCTTGAAGACGTCGGAAGCCTGTGGTGTGGACATCAGTGAAGACGAGACCAAGAAAACAAGTGTACAATAGTTTCGGGACCTGTTGCTTCTCCAGTGAGTTCATTGCAGGAAAGCCATTTCCACCTAACGCTGGAAGAGTATCGCTTTCGATGGTATGGAAACGTCTCGCACAGACCGGCAAATTATGTAGGGAAAAAAATTTCATACCATGCAACCCCTGCCACGCACGAGAAGCCGGCCCAAGAAGCAATGGCTTGACTTTTTTAAAAGTGGCATGCATGTTAACAAACTCATCACCAAAGATGCCGAAGACCTAGCGAAGTGGAAAAGAAGAAGTAGGAAGGGGGACCCCGGGCCGGGCGGTGCGCAAGAGCACAACCGGGATGTACGCAATTAAGTATTTAAATATGATAGTAGTAAGGAACCCTTCAAATGCCTGTTGGACACACCCTCAACCATTTCTTAAATAGACATGGACTGCACTGACATTTTTGCACGCCAACAATTCCGTTTGACAAGATTTGCATCCGCCCCGTTCCACCCAAGTTATTCGTGTTTAATTGTTTACAACATTCTATTTTGAGGATATCACTATGAATAAAATTACATTTTTGTTTAGAAATCTACATTTTAGTATCGTTTCCTGCTTAGAAGTAGATTTGTGATAAAATTGTATTTAATAATATGCTATAAAATTAATCAAAGATTAACATGCAATGCAATGCAAAGTGTGCGGAGCAATGTAATTAACATGACATTACAATATGGCGACACTTAGTTCCAGCTTTCGCTACCGGGTCAGATAAGTTCGTGGCACTGTACGAACATTATAACACTATCTCTTTTTCACGTATACATACAATATACAATTCATTCGCTCCATATAGAAAAAAAATTATATACAGAAGCAGAGAGTACATTTAGAGGTAGGTAGAGTACCATTATCAAACAGGGGTTTGATAATGGTTTTTTTTAGTATATCAGGAAATTTTCCTTGTTCTAGCGATCGATTGATACAGTAAGCGAGAGGTTCAGCAATCGATCCAATAGTCATTTTTATCACATCCGTACGCACCTCATCGTGTCCAGCTGCTTTGGAATTTTTCAGCGATGCAACAATTTTTTCCAACTCTTTAGCATCTGTTGGAAACACAAACATACTCTTTTCAAATGACGTTATTTTATCGTCGGAGGCATTTAGCTCTTCGGTGCAGTTGTCTTGCATAATATTTATAAAATACTCGTTGAATCTATCCGCGATAACTTGTGGATCCGCTGTGTTTTCAATGACATCAATAGATTGCGAACATTGTTGCTTGTAGTGTGTTCACTCATGACCTGCCAGGTGGCCTTACATTTATTTTCGGAATTAATAATAATTTTTGCATTAGTGTTTTTCCTAGCAGTGATCATACATTTTTTAAATATTTTTGAGTATCGGATGTATTTACCTTTGCTGCCATTACGATATATATAATTTAGGTAGAGCTGTCTTTTTACGCGACTTGCCTTTTTCAGCCCTCTAGTGAACCAGGCACTTTTTTGTTATTGTCCAGTATTTTAACTGTCGTGATTGGAAAGCAGAGTTTGTAGAGTAGGACGTAGGTATCGTAGAGTTCTTTAAATGCTTCATCTGTATCCTTTTACTCAAACACCTCGGCGAAATGCAGCTTAGATATATATTCGGCAAACTTTTCTTTGTTTTCATTTGAGTAATCTCTTCGGTATTCATTCATTCAAACCAGAGACTAAAAGCCACCACAAACTTATCTGACCCGGTAGCCAAAACTGGAACGAAGTGTGACCCTTTTGAAATGTAATTTTGTTACCAAAAGCAGCGATGCTTTTCAAGTACTTTGACTAGTACAGTGACACTTAGCTACCATTTGACGGAAAGCATTGTTTATATTGTGTCAGATTTTGCATGAATTGCAATTTTAGATAAATTATTTTTATAAAGAAGATAATATTAAAACGTTATTTTGTGAAATATTTATACTTAAATAATCAATCAATTTAATATCTTCGTCTCCAATACTACAACAATTGTAATGTTCTGTCATAGATCGCCAAAGAATTCGAGATATTATTCGTGGTTGTAGAGCTGATAAGCTTTAGCTTTAAACTCAACCAGGAAATAGCGTCAAAAGCCATTGTATGAGAAATGTGACCCCATCGGCGAACATAGATGATGCGGAGTTCTTCAACAGATACAAACACAGGAGCTCACACGTAAAATTCGACAGATTGTCTGTTCAACGAAGAACGTGGAGGACCGTCCAGTTAGCCAAGGAGTACATGGAATCACGCTTTGAACGTACGTTCAATTTAGGTATGCTTTACCGGAGTTTCCGAAGGCGACCTAGAATTATCGGTGAAGCCGATATGAAATTAAAGGAGTGTCAGTAAGTGATAATGTGTGTCCGAAGTGTGTAGATTTTAAATTGTATTTTTATGTAAGTACCTATTGTATTTAGGTATACATACACGTATACCTCTGGCTTCAGTTGCCTGAAGTATTAAATAAAGATGTAAATTTATAACATATAAACATTTCTCGAACTTTTAATGGTTTTTATTGCCTGATATTACAACAATTCTTGATAAATTTTTAGAGTTCCGTAAGTGTGAAATGGTTTCGTTTTACTTCATTACGAGCTAATGTCAGCAATAATAAAGTAGGCTTTAGGCGCTAATCAAGACCCGAATTAGTGCGGTCGCAAATAGCCCGATAGGTAGACACTTAAATATTTCGTACAATATGAATAAATTATAATCATCATCTCGGCATTAATATACCAGTTGTGCTCTCGCGCACAATAAACCGGTTAAGTCTGCGTCGAATTCGCGAATCAATATTTCGAAATTAAAAGATCATATTGCTTTGGCATCAACCTACGATATTGTATATTGAGCATTATGGAGCACATATGGAGCATTGGTGGCCAAGCGGTTTCAGTATCCAAGTCGTAAGCCAGAGGTCCCGGGTTCGAATCCCGCTCCGGCCATGTACCAATGACTGTTTTCTGAGTTATGTACATTAGTTTAATACTAACCGATGCTCTTACGGTGAGGGAAAACATCGTGTTGAAACCTGCACATTTTCAGGCGACTGGATGTGTAACCATGATCCAATCTGGTCAGGTTCCCCTGGTAGCAGGGTAATGGAGGTCAGATGGCAGTCGCACCACTGTAAGTACCTGATCTGCCAAATCCTGGATCATGGTGAAGGCGGACCCCGGGCTCATGTTCTCGAGAGCACAACCGGGACATTAACGCCAAGATGATGATGATGATGATGTCGATATTATATATTACAAATCGATATTTAATTTCCCAAATAAAATAACTTAATAATTGCTTAACAGAAAGTAACATTTTAATTTTCTTTAAGGGAAGCTTACCACCATCTGATGTCTCTACAATCTACATGCTTGCTAATATCATCATTAGAGTGGGGTTTATGCATATCTTGATGTGTAATTTTGGAGTGATGGCCCAAATATTTACGTTAGATCCGTGCGGTGTCGGTTTTTCACCGAATATCAAAGGGTTATAGCGTAGTTAGTGTATATTTGCCGACGCGTCTATGCGTTAGCCATGTATTTTCCTCCTGTATGTATACTAATTGTTGTGGCACGCTGATATACCGGCTCTTCGGTTTGCTCTATGGGTGATGACTCTATAGGTCTATGGGAAAACAATCATGTTTTTAGCAAGCTCAAAGTATTATTAGGGGTATGAGCGAATCACAGACATAACAGACAAAACACAAATCACAAATATTACCTGGTCGCTCGCTCTACAATGATTATGAATCTTGCTATCCCGTTTTTTCATCCATTGGAATTAGTTCACGGAAAGTAACGCGCGCAATGTTTTGAACGTTCGACATATTGCTCGAGGGCCTAACGACCTGACGTTTCTTTTGAAACATCGGTGTAAATTTTATCATTTCCTAATAAAATTTAAATCAAACCATTTAAAAGATTGTAATTTTGTGTGTAATTAAGTGCACATTTATGTGAAAGCGCAAAGTATGGAAATACACCTGGATTATCCTTTCACCGGTAAGTAAACATTAATGGTCGCGGCGATCCGAAATAAATTTTAGAAATTGTGACAAAATTATGCATCGAAATAGTGTGAATTTGCAATAATTGAAATGCTTTACCTTAAAACAACATGCCATTAGAGATAGATTTAAAATTATTGGCAAATTGAGCAATATTTCGGTGTCTAAATAGGTACGAAAATATTTTGATGCTAACAGGGTCAGACTTAGTATTTATTTTATAATATTTTATTACTCAAATCTTGAGAATAGCGGTCCACAGGGATTTATGTATCTATCCTTTTTTTTTTTTTTTATGACTATGTCCTCTAGAGGGCATCATATTGTGAAGTCACATAGGCCAACCTGTAAACAATGAAGACGCTTCTAACTATAAGTAAGTAGGTAGATAACTACTTAGTTTAGAAGTTATGAGGCAACAAATAAACATTAATACCGGTCAAAATCATAACCCTCCTTTTTGCAAAAGCAAGCACTGCCAATTCACGGTATGAAGGATCGAGAGATCGAAAAGACGGTGGTAGGTATCAGGGCATGGCTTTGATTCACTAGACACCTTACCTTTTATTATAATGTCAATATTAAACAATATATAAGGACAAGCTTTGTGTTCGTTACGACTAGAAAGTCGTAGCAAAATATAACTCATGATGAGTTATATTTTGCTGCAGATGGGCTGCCTTGTTCCGTCCCTGCATTTGCATTAGTGTGTGTGTTATAGAGATGTGTGACATTTTGTCTCGTATTTAAACTCTAAATGTACTCTCTGCTTCTGTATATAAAATTTTTTCTCTATGATCCAGGTGACTATGCAATTTTTTTAAACTTGTCCTTTTATTTTAATATTGACATTATAATAAAAGGTAAGGTGTCTAGTGAATCAAAGCCATGCCCTGATACCTACCACCGTCTTTTCGATCTCTCGATCCTACATACCGTGAAACGGCAGTGCTTGCTTTTGCAAAAAGGAGGGTTATGATTTTGACCGGTATTAATGTTTATTTGTTGCCTCATAACTTCTAAACTAAGTAGGTACCTACCTACTTACTTATAGTTAGAAGCGTCTTCATTGTTTACAGGGTGGCCTATGTGACTTCACAAATTTAATATGATGCCCTCTAGAAGACATAGTCATGAAAAAAAAAATAATGAATAGGATAGATACATTAATATATTAAACAAGCAGCATGTTCTTTATTTTCAGTATAAATTCATATAATGCTGGTGCAGCAGGACAGAAGGGACTTGCATCTAATTATTTTCTTGTTCTTCAAAATGTTTACAACGCAGCACTTCCAATTTGCAACCCAGACATAACCATGTCTGGTCTTTAGGAAACCTAGAAAAACAAATATTTATGTAAATAAACGTAAATACGCGATTAATCCGTTGTATCATATAATGTCTGAACATTTAAAATGTCATCTAGGTACATTTTTGGTATGGAACCCTGATACATATAAAATTGTGGACCACTGTTCACAAGATTTGAGTAATAAAATACTATAAAATAAATACTAAGTCCGACCCTGTTAGCATCAAAATATTTTCGTATCATTTTAGACACCGAAATATTGCTAAATTTGCCAATAATATTAAATCTATCTCTAATGGCATGTTGTTTTAAGGTAAAGCATTTCAATTATTGCAAATTCACACTATTTCGATGCATAATTTTGTCACAATTTCTAAAATTTATTTCGGATCGCCGCGACCATTAATGTTTACTTACCGGTGAAAGGATAATCCAGGTGTATTTCCATACTTTGCGCTTTCACATAAATGTGCACTTAATTACACACAAAATTACAATCTTTTAAATGGTTTGATTTAAATTTTATTAGGAAATGATAAAATTTACACCGATGTTTCAAAAGAAACGTCAGGTCGTTAGGCCCTCGAGCAATATGTCGAACGTTCAAAACATTGCGCGCGTTACTTTCCGTGAACTAATTCCAATGGATGAAAAAACGGGATAGCAAGATTCATAATCATTGTAGAGCGAGCGACCAGGTAATATTTGTGATTTGTGTTTTGTCTGTTATGTCTGTGATTCGCTCATACCCCTAATAATACTTTGAGCTTGCTAAAAACATGATTGTTTTCCCATAGACCTATAGAGTCATCACCCATAGAGCAAACCGAAGAGCCGGTATATCAGCGTGCCACAACAATTAGTATACATACAGGAGGAAAATACATGGCTAACGCATAGACGCGTCGGCAAATATACACTAACTACGCTATAACCCTTTGATATTCGGTGAAAAACCGACACCGCACGGATCTAACGTAAATATTTGGGCCATCACTCCAAAATTACACATCAAGATATGCATAAACCCCACTCTAATGATGATATTAGCAAGCATGTAGATTGTAGAGACATCAGATGGTGGTAAGCTTCCCTTAAAGAAAATTAAAATGTTACTTTCTGTTAAGCAATTATTAAGTTATTTTATTTGGGAAATTAAATATCGATTTGTAATATATAATATCGACCTCATCATCATCATCATCTTGGCGTTAATGTCCCGGTTGTGCTCTCGAGAACATGAGCCCGGGGTCCGCCTTCACCATGATCCAGGATTTGGCAGATCAGGTACTTACAGTGGTGCGACTGCCATCTGACCTCCATTACCCTGCTACCAGGGGAACCTGACCAGATTGGATCATGGTTACACATCCAGTCGCCTGAAAATGTGCAGGTTTCAACACGATGTTTTCCCTCACCGTAAGAGCATCGGTTAGTATTAAACTAATGTACATAACTCAGAAAACAGTCATTGGTACATGGCCGGAGCGGGATTCGAACCCGGGACCTCTGGCTTACGACTTGGATACTGAAACCGCTTGGCCACCAATGCTCCATATGTGCTCCATAATGCTCAATATACAATATCGTAGGTTGATGCCAAAGCAATATGATCTTTTAATTTCGAAATATTGATTCGCGAATTCGACGCAGACTTAACCGGTTTATTGTGCGCGAGAGCACAACTGGTATATTAATGCCGAGATGATGATTATAATTTATTCATATTGTACGAAATATTTAAGTGTCTACCTATCGGGCTATTTGCGACCGCACTAATTCGGGTCTTGATTAGCGCCTAAAGCCTACTTTATTATTGCTGACATTAGCTCGTAATGAAGTAAAACGAAACCATTTCACACTTACGGAACTCTAAAAATTTATCAAGAATTGTTGTAATATCAGGCAATAAAAACCATTAAAAGTTCGAGAAATGTTTATATGTTATAAATTTACATCTTTATTTAATACTTCAGGCAACTGAAGCCAGAGGTATACGTGTATGTATACCTAAATACAATAGGTACTTACATAAAAATACAATTTAAAATCTACACACTTCGGACACACATTATCACTTACTGACACTCCTTTAATTTCATATCGGCTTCACCGATAATTCTAGGTCGCCTTCGGAAACTCCGGTAAAGCATACCTAAATTGAACGTACGTTCAAAGCGTGATTCCATGTACTCCTTGGCTAACTGGACGGTCCTCCACGTTCTTCGTTGAACAGACAATCTGTCGAATTTTACGTGTGAGCTCCTGTGTTTGTATCTGTTGAAGAACTCCGCATCATCTATGTTCGCCGATGGGGTCACATTTCTCATACAATGGCTTTTGACGCTATTTCCTGGTTGAGTTTAAAGCTAAAGCTTATCAGCTCTACAACCACGAATAATATCTCGAATTCTTTGGCGATCTATGACAGAACATTACAATTGTTGTAGTATTGGAGACGAAGATATTAAATTGATTGATTATTTAAGTATAAATATTTCACAAAATAACGTTTTAATATTATCTTCTTTATAAAAATAATTTATCTAAAATTGCAATTCATGCAAAATCTGACACAATATAAACAATGCTTTCCGTCAAATGGTAGCTAAGTGTCACTGTACTAGTCAAAGTACTTGAAAAGCATCGCTGCTTTTGGTAACAAAATTACATTTCAAAAGGGTCACACTTCGTTCCAGTTTTGGCTACCGGGTCAGATAAGTTTGTGGTGGCTTTTAGTCTCTGGTTTGAATGAATGAATACCGAAGAGATTACTCAAATGAAAACAAAGAAAAGTTTGCCGAATATATATCTAAGCTGCATTTCGCCGAGGTGTTTGAGTAAAAGGATACAGATGAAGCATTTAAAGAACTCTACGATACCTACGTCCTACTCTACAAACTCTGCTTTCCAATCACGACAGTTAAAATACTGGACAATAACAAAAAAGTGCCTGGTTCACTAGAGGGCTGAAAAAGGCAAGTCGCGTAAAAAGACAGCTCTACCTAAATTATATATATCGTAATGGCAGCAAAGGTAAATACATCCGATACTCAAAAATATTTAAAAAATGTATGATCACTGCTAGGAAAAACACTAATGCAAAAATTATTATTAATTCCGAAAATAAATGTAAGGCCACCTGGCAGGTCATGAGTGAACACACTACAAGCAACAATGTTCGCAATCTATTGATGTCATTGAAAACACAGCGGATCCACAAGTTATCGCGGATAGATTCAACGAGTATTTTATAAATATTATGCAAGACAACTGCACCGAAGAGCTAAATGCCTCCGACGATAAAATAACGTCATTTGAAAAGAGTATGTTTGTGTTTCCAACAGATGCTAAAGAGTTGGAAAAAATTGTTGCATCGCTGAAAAATTCCAAAGCAGCTGGACACGATGAGGTGCGTACGGATGTGATAAAAATGACTATTGGATCGATTGCTGAACCTCTCGCTTACTGTATCAATCGATCGCTAGAACAAGGAAAATTTCCTGATATACTAAAAAAAACCATTATCAAACCCCTGTTTGATAAAGGTGACATAAACAAATGGAGAATTATAGACCAATTGCCTTGATATCCATCTTTGCAAAAATATACGAAAAAGTAATGTATAATAGATTGTCCTGCTTCGTTAAAAAAAAAACAATTTAATTAGAGAAGAACAAAATGGTTTCCGTAAAAATAAAAGCACAGCCTCAGCGACGTTTAAACTAATAAAATCTGTTATAGAATGCATTGACGAAAAAATGGCCGTATCTGTACTCTTTCTGGACATGAGTAGAGCATTTGACTTTGTTTCTCACCAACACCTACTGAACAAACTTTATAAATATGGCATACGAGGTCCCTCTCTTTAATGGATTGGCTCTTACTCAAAGAATCGCACACAATGTGTGGAAATAACAAAGTACTCGCCTGATACAAAAGGGTTGGAAAAATACAAATCTGCCAAAAGAGTGAATAAGTACGGAACCCCACAAGGTAGTATTAAGATAAGCTAAGGCGCCGCTATTATTTCTTATGTACATAAATGACTTGCCTCTAATAGTGTCGCCTCATATCACGAATCACGAATGCATCCTTTTCGCTGACGATACGACGGTCATTATCGAGGATAACACCCCTGACTATGAAAACCAAATTAATGAAGCCCTTTCAAAAATAATTGCATGGCTGACACAAAATAATCTAAAAATAAATCTAGGTAAAACTAAAGTCATGCAATTTTACACTATTAACGGGATACCTAGAAAACTAAACATCAATTTCGATGCATGTAAAATCGTGGAAGTCAATAATATAAAATTTCTGGGTATGACCATCGACAGCCATTGCAACTGGAAGCAACACGTTCATGGAATATGCGAAAGAGTAAATGGTTTTGCCTTTGCTCTCAGAAGAGTCAGCCAAACTGTATCTAGGGAAGCGGCAATAACTGCCTACAATGGCTATATAAATTCCATACTTCGCTATGGTATAATTATATGGGGTAACTCAACTGATATTGATAAAGCCTTCGTAACGCAAAAGCGCTGCATACGAGCCATTTTTGGACTACAGCAAATAGAATCATGTAGACCAATCTTTCGCAAATTTAAGTTGCTGACGCTACCATGTATCTACCAAATACCAATAGGCGAAATATGTACATTTGTTCATAAGCATAGACATTTTTTCCAAGCAAATCAAGAAACGACCAATCGCAATTTGAGAAGCCATTATAGGGACAAGCTCTACATACCTGCGACAAAGCTAGCAACTACGTCAAAAAACAGCTACATGATGTGTATCCAAGTCTACAACAAACTGCCAGACGAGCTGAAACTGCAAAAATTTAACAAGTTCAAGAAAATGATAAAAAATTGGCTTTTCGAAAGGTGTTTCTATAGTGTCAAGGAATTCTTAGAATATAAATAGGTAGTTAATGTATTGGAAATTTAAGGTTTGACTGATTATAAATAATTTGACATGATTAGTAATTCGTAATAGTTTTCTCTCTTTTCTAATTTTTCGATTCAATTTGACATTTATAATTTTTTGTGACATGATTTAATGATACTTTAATTCAATGACAATTTCCGATCCAA
The DNA here is from genome assembly GCA_907269095.1 of Blastobasis adustella. Lineage (NCBI taxonomy): Eukaryota > Metazoa > Arthropoda > Insecta > Lepidoptera > Blastobasidae > Blastobasis > Blastobasis adustella. Next base: position 3,772,677 of record OU026115.1, on the reverse strand, counting down.
TTGTAATTTTGAAGTTAGAATTTTGAATCTAAAATGTTAACATTTTTTAATTTTTTTGACTTGGCTTAATGATACCGTTATAACATTATTTTATTATTTTCTTAATTTAATAAGTCTTATTATCATATCTTGACATATTAGAAATTGTAGATCAATTATGGATATACGCCTGGGAAGGTAGGAATTTGGTGGGAAAGAAGCTACTGCATCTCGAACTGCAAAATCACGAAACCCAAACTCCATATTCAATAAAATTTCATTTCATTTCATTTCATTTCATGATTCGGCTGTGACGTCACAAAACTTTTCGCTCAAACAACATTAAAATAATGTTATTTTTATTGAGGTCATGGTATCAATTTGAAAAACAAGGTTAAAGTAACCTTGTTTGTAAGGCTTGTGATAGGCCCCTAGGATTAGTCTTGATCAAGACAAATCAAACGAGCCTAAACTCAATAGAGTTGCATTATTTGTGCTCCTTTGGTCACCTTACGTCTTCATCATTAGATCAGCTTATTGACACCATAATATTGAATGGTCATCTGACTTAGACGCGTATACAAAATTGTAATTCAATCCAAAACCAGGAAATCGAGTACCAGGAAGTGGATCAAATAATATATACGATGGTCCAATATACGCACGTTCAAAGTGTCTTGTTTAATTAAGATGTGCACAGTATTTGAACCAGTTCCCGGTAATCAATTGAATTTAAATTTTGCATACATATTTAAGACATATGACAATGCAATATCATAGTGTCAGTGAGCTGATCTGATAATGGAGACAGAAGGTGACCAAAATAACCCTTAAATAAAACAATGAAATTCTATTGAGTTTATACTCGTTTGATTTGCATTGACTGACCAAGAGTAGTTTTAGACCTGGAAGATAGACAGGTTCTAGCAGTGGAGCCGAATGGTGGCGAATCGTGGCCAGAAGGTTCCAAGTGCATTAGTCACATACATAATGTATTATAGATGGGGTCCGACTTCTTGCTATTCCGTGCATTCCTGCAACATTGATTGACTAATGAAGACGTCCTTCCGTATACAACCAAATAGTTTGTATTAACATGGGCTATATTATCTATGTGAGCTATGTCGCAATATGAGGAGGAAGATTCGGACATGTAGTAAAAAGAAATATCGACAACGAATAGGTACCTGGTAGGTGCAGGACTAAGCAGAGGGTTGTGCGGGTGTGCGGGGCGTCCCCTCTTCTGCACGTACCTCATACCGCGATTGCCACGTCCACTTGTCGATACCCTTAGACGGCAGTGCTTGATGTTATGAATCCCTTTGAGTTCGGAATTTATTTACATAAACATATACTTAAGTGAAACCCTTAACTCAACCACAGCAGCCTGTGAATGAAGGCAACTAACGTACGGGCATCACGAGCCATTTCACCTCGCATGAGCAAGATGTGGAATTAGATCCCTCCGGAAGTCTTTTCTCTGCACTACAACATGGGGTTTTTCAAAAAGCATGTCTACAGGTATCTCAAAGGCCGGCACCGCATCTGCTCCCCTTGGGATGCAGATGATCTGAACGACAGTGGCCACTATCCATCAGGTGGACCGTGCTTCCGTGTATCTTCTTAGATAATAAAAGAAAGAATAAGTCCACGAAGAGGACCTAACAGCATCTGAGCCTTGTCACAAAGGCGATACTCGTGTACGACAGCTGAATCGTAGACACAGTTGGTATCTAAGGAGTATAGAGTAAGCCAGGTTAAATATTCTTAGTTATGAATGTGTGATCCCACAGGAAGATTCTGGTATTACATATATATTAATGCGTTCGAATTCTAATATAAGGAGCATTGATGAGCCGTGTGGTATCCGGCAGAGTGGAATAGCACCAACCCATTACACTCGTGGGTGTCATGGGTTGGACAAATGGACAAATGGTCTAGAGTCTCCGTAGGCTGAAAAATGGGCAACAGCGTTTTCCATTGTTATATCTAACGGAAGCTATGGACAGTGGTATCCAGGTGGATAATAGCAAAGCATTTGATCGTATTCGGCATGACATACTACTTAGTAAATTTTCGCTTGTGGGAATCAGTGGGGATCTGTTGAGGTGGTTCTCATCCTATTTAATGAATCGGAGCCAAGCTGTCGTGGTCAATAACTACATTTCTAGCTGGGTTGACGTCTCTAGCGGGGTACCACAGGGTTCATTGCTGGGCCCTTTGCTTTTCATCATTTTCATCAACGACATAAAAAGTTGTCTTCATTCATCAAAGTTACTGTGTTTTGCGGATGATATGAAAATATTTAAAGCAGTCGCTACTCTAGCTGACGCTTTACCTTTGCAGGATGATATTTCAAGGCTTGAGCTATATTGCCATGATAACCATCTTAACTTGAATACAGCAAAGTGCTGCATTGTCACCTTTTCCCGATTATAAGTTGTTGAACTCAAGTCTCTATAGGGAGCTTCTCATGCGCGATTTAGGTGTAATACATGACTGCAAGCTAATGTTCGACGTTCATGTTAACGCCATTATCAATCAAGCATTTAGAATGTTGGGATTTGTGATGCGTTGCTCCAGAGACTTCTCCAAAGCGAAAACTTTAAAAATTCTTTATTACGCTTTCATGCGCAGTAACCTGGAGTACGCGTCTCAAATTTGGAACCCTGCATATATGGTATCCGTAGGGCGCATCGAGAACATTCAGAGAAGGTTTGTTCGTTACTTGTGCCTAGGTGAGGAGTATCATTCATTCAGAGAATTACCTGGACGTGTGTAGTCGACATCATTTGGTTCCGCTCGTGAAACGCCGTGAGACCGCAGACATGGTATTTTTAATAAAAAATTCCACTGGCATTATTGATTGTCCCGAGCTTCTCTCTAAATTAAATTTCGGTGTACCCGTAGAAATCTATGTCATAATAATTTATTCTCCCTTAGCACTGTATCTACTAATTACACTCAGAACACATTCCTCTGGCGTGCTTGTAGGAACTTCAATAACTTAGCATTGGAGACTGATATAGATCTATTTAACACAAGCGTTGTAGCAGCAAGACGTCTGTTAATGCGGAGGGCTTTTGACAAGTAATTTCTATTATGCGAAGCTTAAATTGTTACATAAGTGGGCGAGCATGTTCGGTGGTGGAACTACTTGTATAATTATTGTAATAGTTGTAATTTAGTTTATATATAGTATGTAGATACTGTAGTAGTACTAGTTGTATTGTACTAGCTGTGGTAATACTGTGGTACTGTATCAGTTTTAAGTGTCCAGTTTATTTTCGGTATGAGTGTTTTAACAGATTTTCTTATTTGTATTCCATAGTCTATCAGCGAAGACCTGTAATTGGCTTTCTGTTTCGTAAGATTGTTAATATTATGTTGTTGGATAGCTGTTGGTCTTTCAAATAAAATAAAATAAAATAAATCTATAAAACTGCGATCTCCAAACCGCTTGCCAAGCGATGAGATTATGGCATTATTGCCATGAAAGAGGACGTTATCCTCCTATTTCGTGGGACAGGGCCCCAAGTCCAGCTGTGGATTGTGATGGGCTGTGATGATGAGCATTGATGATTCTTAATTGATTGCATTTTATACAACGCGGATCGCTCACGCGAGCGATTTTCAATTAGGACAATCATAAGAAGCTTGAATTTAGCACCGAAATAATTTCATTTAATTATCCTTTATTTGATTACGGTTTACTAGCAATTTTATTTTCCGCGCCCTGGACGTACGTATTTTACCAGTTCTAATTATAACAGCTTATAATTTGCGTTTACGTTCCGATAAAAAAATCGTAATTATGTCATGTAAATACCATTTCACACATACGTGTGCAGATTTCGTCCTACTTTTGATTGTGCAGTCTGTTAGTGGACATTTCTACCATTCGGCAACGTCTGAAATGGTGACGCTTATTAAAACTCAAGGTAGCTTAATAGAAGATATTACAGAGTCTATATATCAAGAGTATGAAAAATTAAGTGTGCTGGAACAGTAAGTACACTTTGTCTTGTAGAACTTACTCATAAAAGGGGATTTTAGTTATCAAGGCTCCTATTAGCTAATTGGCCCTCAGTGAATGTGATTATATTTTATTGTATAATAGAAGAAACTTATTACTTAGGAATTTCTCTCATTTATATCGGACTTCAAGGTTCTCAATTCGTCGGAATCTCTTTTATGTATTTCCCCTATTACAAGGAGACGCCTGGACCTATTTGGAAAAAGTCTTTTTTGTTTGAAACAGTATACTTTCTAGGTCCCATGGGATCCTGGGGCCCTCGAAAATTGTAGGCACGTATGGAGTGTTTGTTACGTTATCATATCTTACTCAGGTGTTCGCTTCAGACTGTCATCATCTGATGATGCTCAGCTAAAGAAGCCACATAACTCTTTAACATTTAGGAGTTAGAAGATAGTGCTGCAATTTGTCGACAGGAACTACTCATATCTAGTACTACTACTACTACAAACTACCACTGAAGTTTTAATTTTTTTTTAATAAACTTACTTTAAATCACAGAGAAGTAAAAATATGCTTTTTATCCTGTGATTTGAAGTCGGTTTTATATTTTTATATTAAATCATCATCACAGCCCGTAACAGTCCACTGCAGGACTTAGGGCCTCTCTCACGAAAGGGGAGGTTATTGCCATAATCTCCACGCTTGGCAGGCGGGTTGGAGATCGCAGTGTTTAAATATAATAATGGAAAATGCTGCTGCCCATTTTCCAGACTACCTCCGTAGTCTTGATCTTTTGCCTCGAAAACATTAGTCACCTTGTACGACACCCATTAATATAAGGGGTTGGTGCTATTCTACTCTGCCGGACACCGCACGGCTAATTAAATACTTTACCTTATTTATCATTTTCTGACGTTCTTAAACCCGCAGTTTTAATCTAAAATATATTGCTTCCAGTTACTTAATTTTGTTATACTCTTGCCGGCTAAAGCATAGTCATCTTTATTGAGAATCAGGAAGCACAATAAACTAAAATTTATAAAATAGTGATATGATTTCATAGTGACAGTAGATTTATAGATTTGTATGTAGTAATGTTGTAGCCGTGTGGTGTCCGGCAGAGTAGAATAGCACCAACCCTTTACACTTGTGGGTGTCGTACAAGGCGACTAATGTTTTCAAGACAAAATATTTAGTCTCCGTATGCTGGAAAATGGGAAGCAGCATTTTCCATTCTTATATTTATAAAAAACTGCGATCTCCAACCCGCCTGCCAAGCATGGAGATTATGGCAATAACCTCCCTTTTCGTGGGAGAGGCCCTAAGTCCTGCAGTGGACTGTTATGGGCTGTGAAGAATGTTGTATTGCCTTAGCTATGTGATGCTTCTAAAGCGAGATCGCAAAACAGCGTTAGAAGATGTGAAGGCCTACCTGAATAACCCTATAAACGCTTTCACTCTCATAAAGAGACTGACTGTCGACCTGGAATACCTGGAGTCACAAATTCATAACAGTCCAGGTAAACTAAACTTACTAATGCTGATTTCACACGAGGGCAGAACAGTAGGACAGAACAGATTGGATGAACAGTGGCGTTCAAAAAGGAGAGTCCGCGAGTGATATTGATGGAGCGATAGTTTTATAGTGTCGTCCATTGATAATTTAGGAGGTTTCATTTTAATTTTAAAACAAACAAATGTTAAGTAAACAAACCACAAGCCATATGCTAAACTAGTTCACACGCATCCAGCCACAAGTCAGACGAGCAAGAGAGGTGGTGGGGGGAGCTAACTGCCCCGAAAAATAGAACGGCGAGCTATTAACGGTTCTGCCTTAGTTACTATCAAGACAAGTACTTTCTGTTTCGGTTCAAACAGTAGCAGTGCTGTGCTGCCCACTGTTCTGCCTCACTGCTTTGCTCGTGTGCAACCAGTAAGTATGTATAGCATAATAATGGCATGTTTTAAGTAGGTATGTTAAAGTGTATCGTCACTGTCGTGTCACCTGGTGGATTTTCAAGGCCTGAAATAGGTTTGGCTTCTCTTGGAGGTCGTGTGGCATGCCTTTTTTTTTTGCGCCTAACTTATAGGAAATGGGCACCCTTCGGTTGGCCTCTTTATATTTAAGTACTCGTTGATTTTGTGGGATCTTAAGACACCCCACATATTCAACCGAGCAATGGCTGTCACCTTGTCTGTTGTAGCCATCGTCTTCCTACGACATCACACTAGTTGGCGGGAAATGAAGCACATAGCTAGTTTCGGCTTCGAATTTATCACATGTGCGACAGAGACCACGATGTGTTTCATTTATCGCCGACATCTGTACAAGGTCGTAAGTCCATCTTGTGGTAGACCATCCTGTGCTAGGCTTATGCCGACACTTGACCATCACTCGAACGCTTTTTCATCTTATCAATAATTTACACTTAAATTTTTATTGTAAAAGGTATTGCGGTGCCTTTAGTTGTGCGATCGTTACCTATTGACATCTTTGAGCTTTTGATTTTGTACTGGCTAGATGGAACGACAATCTGCGCAAAACGGCTGTAAGTAACAAAACTGCGAACCGGTTTAGATAAGTGGGTTCTTCCGAGGGAGGCCAACACACATAGGACATAGGACATTGACCCTACTGCAATGGCTGCATCTGATTTTTATGGAAAAAGAAAGAAGATTTCTGTCTGCTTGGTGCATTTATGAAATCAATTTTGTTTCCAGGTTTTGAAAGGTCTGATGCCAAATATCCTAACATGAGTGATTTATTTGGAGCTGTTATAGGGTTAGAACGTTTACGCAACACCTATCGACTCAATATCAGACAAATGGCTGAGGGCAATTTGAAAGGTGCAAAAAGGTAACATGAGCCCACATCTGCTTTTATTTATTTATTTATTGAATTTGCCAACAGATTTACACTTTTTGTTACATCTAAATTATTACATGAAACATCCAAAACACTTAAATATAAATCCAATAACAGGCAAACTTACGTTCACAATAGAATCGATCGCGCTTAATTAAAAAATAAATCTAAATCTACCACCACTCAACTTAACAACTAAACAATGATATTGTTAGTGTAAACGGCAAGAGGACGTACTTAGTACACTATACAAATATTTTTTATATTGTAGTAAAGAACAATGTACAATGTCAACACAATTTTCGGAGCTACACAATTTGTTATGTTCCCTGCACAGTCTATAAATTATTCCATTGCTACCAACATTCGTTCTGATTTTTTTAAGTACGAAAGGTCTAAAATTAAGTACTCTAGCATTGCGTCTAGGCACCGAGAAAGATACCATGCTTAATAAGTATGGACAGTCGATTAACCCTCTCAAAATTTTAAAAAGAAATATTTGGTCTGACATCCATCGACGATCCCGGAGTGTGAACATATTATAGTGGGACAATCGCTCTTTGTACGAGGTAAGCTTTGACAATTTCCCCTGGTGGACCGTTAAGAAGAACATGAAACGTTTCTGTACTCTCTCAATTCTGGACATATGGTTTTCATATTGTGGATTCCAGACACAAGAACAATACTCCAAGATGCTACGCACCAGCGCGTTATAGACATATCTAAGTGCAGAAATACTTTTAAAACCCTTGCAGTTCCTCCAAACAAATCCCAACATTCGAAACGATCTAGTTATAATTGCATCGATATGAGGATTGAACGATAATTTAGAATCAATTATAATACCAAGATCCCTTATTTGACTAACCTCTTCCAGGACATGACCATTGATTGAATATAAAGTTCTAAGCGGGGACTTCTTTTTAGTGAATTTAATATGCTTACATTTATCAATGTTGAGAGGTAGCCCGTTCTCAAGTGACCAATCGGAAATAGCATCTAGGTCCCTCTGCAGAAGAAAAGAGTCCACTGGTGAACGAATAACCCTAAATATTTTTAAGTCATCCGCAAAAAAATAGAACTTAGAATGACAGATTTTAGTGGCTATATCATTAACAAAAATCAGGAAAAGAACTGGTCCCAAATGGGAGCCTTGAGGAACGCCTGAACATGCCCCAAATGTTCCAGACTCATGACCACAAACTACTACTTTTTGTAATCTTCCCGATAAGTACGATGCCAGCCATTTAATTAACGTTCCACTGCATCCAAAATTATAAAGCTTATGAAGCAACCGTGAATGACTAACCCTATCGAAGGCTTTGCTGATGTCTGTATAGATGGCATCGACTTGATCACCAGCGTCGACAGCGTCAGCCAGGTCAGCGCTATAACAAGCCAGGTTGGATTGTGTGGACATATTTGGCCGAAAACCATGTTGCTCTGGTATAATTAAATTTTTTAGATGATGCACGAGAACAGGACAAAACAGTGACTCAAAGATCTTAGCAACAATTGACAAAAGCGAAATTGGTCTGTAATTTTTAATGTCATTCGCATTACCCCCTTTAGATATTGGAATAATATTGGCAATTTTCCATTCGGATGGGAAAACACCTGACCTGAGGGAGAACCCATAAATAATAGAGAGTGGATAGGAAATGGTATCAGCACAATTCGTAAAAAAAACAGCCGGGATGCCATCCGGACCAGCACCCTGTTTATCATTGATGTTTTCTATAGCTTTCACTATTGCTTCTGGGCTAGTATCAAACGACCACAGGCAATTGGAATTGAGTGAATATCATTTAGGTACATTTGCGCAGGCAATGCACCCTTATTGTTCCGCTTATTACGAATTAATGACCAAAACGCCTTTACATTACCCTTCTCCAGTGAAGACTCAATCGATGAGATATACTTTGTGTAACATACCTTTATCTGTGTATGACATCTATGTCTGGCCTCTTTAAACTCAAACTCATCCATTTTATTGCCGAGTTTTTTAAAACGACGGCGATACTTTTCCTTTTCCTTTATAAGTTTGATTAAATTTGTATCATACCAAACAGGATATTTACGAGAGCAAGGAGAAACGGGAACATGTCGTAATATTATAGAATTAATGAGTTCATAGAACTTATTAACCATCCCATCAACAGTTGGACACGACTCCAGAACATCCCAATCCAGTTCAGCAATTTCTCCATTGATTTTATCATAGTTTGCTTTGTAAAAATTTAAAGTGTTTGCCCTTGATTTAGATAAATACTTGTCTTTCAACAAATCAAGCGACACAACCAGCGGCGGATGAAATTCGTCAACTTTAGACAATGGCATATCAGCGCGCTCAGATCGTATATTCGGGATGTTACTAAATGCAAGGTCAAGAATACGATCATCACTATTAACCACGTAATTATACTGCCGCAATCCGTGAAGAGCCGTGAAATCGGATATTCTTTGAGATATGCCAACTCCAGAACCATCCAAGAGCGGTTGACCGGTGTCGGGTAGACAGTTTGTGTTATTGCTGTTATTAGACATCCAGTTTATACTGGGTAAATTGAAATCGCCAAAGAGAATAATATCATTCATTGTACATAATTTGTCACTGAGACTAGTTAGATAACTGTCCAAACGGCCCAGAGACACCGGTGGAGGAAGGTAAACCACGCCAATGCCAATACATTTGTCTTTTAAAGAGACAGACAACCGAAGCTACTCATTACATTTACTTTCCACGTCAAGAATGCGTGTAGAACTTAATTTGGAAGAAACTGCAACTAGGACCCCTCCACCATCCTGCTTAGAACTACCAGTACTGTTACGATCTCGTCTGTATATTCGATAGTTATTATTCAAAATTTCTGAGTCCAATACACTGTTATTAAGCCAAGTTTCTGTAAAAACAATTATATCATAATGACAGTTTAGGCTTGCCAAATGTAGATCAAATAATTTACCTCTAATGCTTCGAACATTCTGATAATAAATACTAAGAAAAGCCATTACAACATATTAATAGTACAAGATTATATGCAAAATACAAGACTATACCTAAGACAATTATAATGACCTAATCGTCCTTAAGATCATCTTTGTTCAGAGATGAGAGTGTTTCTTCACTCTTCACCCAGATGGCCGGCATGTTATCATCCTTTCTCAAGTATATGCGGCCATTCCGTACCCAAACGTATTTAAATTTGTTATTTTTCTTGAACAGTCGGGCCTCAGCGTGAAGTTTCCGATTACTCGGAGACAGATGTTCTCCCAGATAAATGTCCTGTTTCTCATCACCCAAGCCCAGTAAAGCTGAATTGAGCTTGGCCTTAGGGTTGTCTTTATTATACTTTAGGCATGCTGCAAGTAGTTCGTCCCGCTTCCTGGGAGAACGCAATTTGATAATGACTGTTCTAGGTCTTGCTGAATCGCGTCCAGATTTACCCACTCTAGAGCACGCAAGAATGTCCAAGTCTTCCATGGGACAGGCCACCACGCTACAGAGTTGAAGAACGGTAGGAACCAGGTTCTCTTTAGAATGTTCCGGCACGCATTGAAGCTCAACGTTGCACTCCCTAGCCTGCTGTTCAAATTGGCATACTTTGACATTGAGTTCGGAAATATTGTCCTGTAACTTCCTGTTGTGTGCCCGAAGTTCAGCCGCCTCAGATCGAAGAGAGGACACTTCTTTATTTAAAGTGTCAAATTCAGCGCTCATAAACTCCACAGACTTTTGCAATTCAGGCAAGATATCAAGATCCTCACGAATCGACTGAAGTTCGGATTTCAAGTGCGTAACAAGCGACTTCTCTATAACGGATTCTATCTTCTCCGCGATGGACAATTCAAGCAGGCTCAGTCGTTTTTCTAGTGATAAACCAGGATCCACCAAGTCGCCCTCTTTCACTGGAGTAATTTCACTTTCATTTCAATTTTAGCGGCAATGTGCGTGCAGTTTCTCTATCGAAGAGAGGTAGGGCATAGCGGGGTATCCCGTTCGAATTGGAGCCGCCCGACTGAGGAAGTATACCTTACAGAATACCGCAGCTAAACAATACTCTTTTAAATAGTATTGTGTTTCTGCCGGTGAGTAAAGTCTCCAGTGTTCCATGCCATGGGGTGGAAATTTGAGGAACTGTGGCTTTGGCAGTGGAGGGGCATTTGCCTTTTTGCTGCCAGAGCAACATGTTATAGAGGCGGCCAACGTATTGGCGATACTCTTGGTGTTGCTAATGTATATAGGCAGTGGTGACCACTTTCCATCAGGTGACCCGCTTGCCTGTTTGCCTACCGTATAACATAAAAAAAATCTAACGATACTCTGACAGTACGTCTCGTTTACGATTAGTTCGACGACAGAACGTTTCATCGACGATGGATTCGTTTATAAAACTATTCATTTATTGTGAGTTCGACGAAAGAATATTTCATCGACGAACGATTCGCCGGCAGAAATTTTCGTTTATAACTATTTCGACGATAAAACATTTAAGCAACGAAAGGTTTGTCGTGAAAACTTTTCAACAACAAACCATTCGGTTAATGTCAGTGTGTTAAAAGAATATTTTATATTATTTACTAAAATATTTTGTATCCATTTCAATTTTATGAACTATGAACTATTGTATAGGTGCCTACTGCACACCCGCACCCACACCCGGTGAATTGTAAAATTTCAGCAAAATCCGTTCAGTAGCTTTTTGGATACTCCTATGATACGAAATAATATAGAAGATCAAACTTTTAGCATTCTGAAATTCACCGAACGGTTTGTTGTTGGAAAGATTTCACGACGAACCGTATGCCGCTGAACTGTTCTGTCGATGAAATAGTTATAAACTAAAAGTTCAGTCGGCGAATCATTCGTCGATGAAACGTTCTGTCACCGAACTTACAATAAATGAAACTTTTATCGACGAATCCTTCGTCGATGTAAGGTTCTGTCGCCGAACTAACCATAAACGAAAAGCTCAGTCGGCCGATACTTTGTCGACGAAATGTTCTGTCGTAGAACTAATTATAAACAAATCGTTTTGGCTTCGCATCGTTCTGTCCTCAAACTAGTAATAAACGAAACGTACTGTCGGCGAATTGTTCGATTAAGAAACGTTTATCGGAAAAAATTTCCGACTTGTGCGAGTGGAGCTCTTGGTTTGCGCACGGCGCACCACTCCCGTATCCGGTGCCGCTACTGGCTTACCGTAGGAAGTTAGGGGATCAGGCAAATGGTTAGTCATCAGTGAAAGGCTGCCCAGTCACCTCACAAAAAATCTCTACGTTACCGGTTGGCGACTAGATGGAAGGGCCAGGTAGACAATCTAGGGGGGTCGGGCGTACCTGCGATCTCCGCGTCAAGCAACTTCCCGTGCGGCAATAGTGAGTATGCTAGCTGGTCGGCGGAGCGCCACCTCGTCCAACTACCGTCCCCCTAACCTAACTTAATATTTGGAGTTATCTCATATCATATCATATATCTGTTGCTGAATAAGGGGATACCTTGAACCTGGTATAGAAGGAACGATAGTTGACTACGCAACTGGTCCTACTCAAGCCGATACTGATTAAAAATATTTGCGAAACGTTAAGAGATGACTTTGTAATTTTCAGCTATCCCATGTCAGTGGCAGACTGTTTTGACGTGGCATTAGTTCTGCACGACAGTAAAAAGTACAACGCCTCAATAGACTGGTTAGCTCAAGCTTTGCTGAAGTATAGTAAAGGTGAACCAGTCTATCCTACATCATTAAAGGACATATTGAAGTCACTTGCTCACTCCTACGAAAGATTGGGTTCGTATATGAGTTAATGGATGTCATGTAACAGTGTTTGAGTAGTACCAAAACCCTCGTTCCTTGACATTTTCTTTCCCTTCCTTTAAAACACCTGGAAATTGATCACGAATACTACAACTATCCTATATTTTTCTATTATCTTCTATTCTTCTATCTATCTAAAACTAAAATACTATTATAAAACGGTAGGATTCTGGGACGTAATCTCGCAATATGTAATAAATATTTCTTTTTGTAATTTTTGTCTATCTATTTGTTCATTACGCAAAACCTACTGAACATATTTAGATTCGGTTGTGATAGTTTGGTAGCTTGAAATACAATCTCAGCCGTGTCTCATCTAATCGGGTATGTCGAACAAGAGATACCTACAGCTTAACCTTCTCGTATTACTAGCATTCATACAATACGGAGGTCATTTAAAATGGTAACGCGGGCAAAAGCTAAACTGTCATAAAAACCATTTTCACGCGGACGATGTTGAGGGCAATCTTAAATAATTTTATAGGTTTTATAGGTCCAGTTTCGGGCTGGAAAAATTTAACCTATTGAAATAATGACACGATGAGAAAAATAAGAGATATTAAGCTAATGTCTGTTGTGAACTTTCCACATATAAATGTGTGAACAAGCATTCCTCAACAAAAAAGCCCCTGGCTCTATTGCCTGTCTTATAACTAGCAATTTACCAAAAAACTTATATGTATAAATAGTTTCTCAGTTATCTAATACAAGCTTTGCTTACTTTGGGGCTAGATGGCGCTGTGCGAATTTGTTGAAGCATGTTTATTTATTTATTCACCACGAATGTAAGAGACGCGAGCGCTCGCGTGGATGCGAGCGGTTCAAAGATAGGGCCCTGGTCTTTCTATACTCCATTTTAATATTTATAAAGATGCGAAAGGCGTCATTCACCGCGTATTACCTTCGTTCAGTCTTCTTTCCACAAACATTCAACACTTTCACGCAACATTTCATAATTATTTGGTATTGATAATTATTTACAAAAAGCTATGAAAAATTCACAGGTGACGTCAAAACTTCCCAGCTATGGAAGGACCGGATTACTAGGTTCACTCTATTTACATTACAAAAATACCAGAAAATGGCCAAAGATCTTCTAAAGGTTTGTATTTTTTATTCCAAATATTACTACTAAGTTTATTTTAATTTGTGATATATACGAGTACACTGCGATACTGACTTTTTTACTTATGTGTATTAGATGAACAATAATCGATGCTCCTACGGTGAGGGAAATCATCGTGAGCAAACCTGCACAATGAGGCGACTGAATTTGTAAACATGATCCAGAGTCCTATTTTTGAACCGCTCGCATCGAGTCCAAAGATTTTGAATTATGATTTAAGGCATAAATTTGTTGTATTGCAAATGTTATTAAAAATTTATAGAATGTTTCATGCCAAAAATAAAAAAAACCGTTCGACTCGTCGAAAGCATCATCGTGATGTAAATGTCCAGGTTGTGCTCTAGCGCAAGAGGGACCGGGGTCCGCCTAACCATGATCATGAATTTGACAGACCAGATAATCACAGTGGAGCGACTGCCATCTGACCTCTGTAACCCTGCTACCAGGAAAACCTGACTCTGGTCAGGTTAGATCATAATTACACATTCAGTCGCTTGAATATGCAGGTTTAATCGCGATGTTTTCCCTTACCGTAAGAGCATCGGTTAGCATGCAACTAATGTACATAACTTGAAACGAGTCATTGCCAACGGCCGCAGTGAGATTCGAACCCGGTAGCTCTTGCTTACGAGTCCCATGCACTCCTAAATACTCAAAAACAATGATTTTATTTAAAAATTCAGGACTCGCCAAGATTTTCGCCCGCTGATCGTGGTTTTCAAACAAGTGACAGTTTGTGTAGAGGAATGACTAATGTTTCAAGAGAAGTTCTTAGCAAGTAGGTAAAACGTATTAGGCTAAGCGGTATCTGCAGTTCCATTGCCATCTTTGTCAGTCTCTTTTTTTCTGTTTTAAGTTTAAAACACACAAAATATTTCTTCAAAATATCAGTTCCTCAATAATTAAAATTGTTTCTTACAAGTACACGCTTCGAACTGGCACACCACTTTAGACAAATCAAATCGACATTTATGCATATACGTGTATAATATTTACATTCACTACATACAAAATGTGCTTCTTTCTTTAAAAAGTTAGTATGTGTAGTTTATTTATAGATAGATAGATAGATAAACACTTTATTGCTCACAAAACATAACAGTATCAATTAGTTACAGTAACAGGAACAGTGATCTCCAACCCGCCTGCCAAGCGTGGAGATTATGGCAATAACTTCCCATTTCGTGGGAGAGGCCCTAAGTCCTGCAGTGGACTGTTATGGGCTGTGAAGAAGACAGTAACAGGAACACATATGAGCAAAGGCGGCCTTATCGCTACAAGCGATCTCTTCCAGGCAACCTTTACAGAAATTGAGACAGGAATATTACAGCAGGTAGTGTTGAGCTAAAGGATACAAGAGAATGCGTTGTGCATTTATCTAAACACCAACAAACAGCCAAAAACATGA